>OY997270.1:334961347-337361347 GCA_963921465.1 Triticum timopheevii
TCTTCACCAAAAGGAACAATTTCCTTTGATGGCAATATTGAGATGGGACAACATTAATGGGGTTAGTGAAGGAACTTGTCAAAGTCTTCACTTTCTTGGGAGCTGAAGACTCTACACTAGTTGATGCTTTCCTTTTCTTCACCGCTGCCTTCTCCTCAGCCTTGGTTTTCTTCACTTCTGATGCAGAAGGAAGGTTGATATTCTTCATCTGTGATGACTTTGCAGGAGGAGCAGATGAAGTTGGTTAATTGTCTTTAGGCACAATTGATGCAATTGCGCTGGCATGTTTAGTTTCTTCAGGTGCATCTATGATTCTTTAGCTGGCCTGGGTAGTTCTCCAGGCGCAACATTGGGGGTTGCCCTAGTAATTTCATCAGGAGCTGGAATTTCTTCAGCAGCCCTGGAACTTTTAGTTTCATCAGTAGTCTGATTTCCATCAGCAGTGCTAGCATGTTCTTCAGTAGGCTGAGCAGATGATTTAGCCTGAGGAATTTCTTGTAGCAATATAGCTGCAACATTTGGTTTGAGCCCCTTGGTCAGTTTGACAAATCTGACTTTGTCACCAAGCCAATCTACATGATAAGTGTCAAATTCATCACTGAGAGCATTGATCTCCTTTTTCATATTCACAAGTTCTTAAGGAGACATATTCACATCATTTTTCTTTAGAAGGCGCTCCTTTTTGTATTCAGCTTTCTTGACCTGCCTGGGCTTCTAAAACTTCCATTTTTCTTCGCCTATGAAGGCATTGAGCATGTGACTTTGACCAGGAGTGAGGTTCAAGTCAGGAAGTGGAGTGTTGGGATCCTTGTGCCACAAATCAATGAAGTCTGAGATCTTCCTTAGATCCAACATGAGAGGCACAACACTGCCTTTGGCTCTAGCAGCCCTTTCTTGCCTGTCCCTGATGATTTTAGCAGGTTCTTCATCATTAGCTTCATCATCATCGGACGGAACTTGAAAAGCAACTTGCTTCTTATGAGGACTTGATCTCGAGCCACGTCCAGCAGTGGCCTTTTTCTTCAACAGAGTTGGACCTAGTGAGGACTGTGGTGGAGCTGAGGAACTAGCAGATGCTCCTGAAGCAATAGAAAATCTAGTAGTCCATTGGCACGTGGCAAGATGCACAGGTGTTGAGGAATTTGCAGCAGTAGTTGAGGATTTCGTGGCAACAGATGGAATTGGAGCTACCCTTGAGGAGGTTGCCTGAGGAATTTGCCGTGAGGGCTTTGTACTTGGCCGTAAGGTCATTGCTGATGAGGAACTTGGCTTCAAGGCCTTCTTAGGCTTGCTGGCAGAGGCCTCAGCAGCAGTAGCAGAATCTTCATTGAATTTCTTCACTGCCTCCTTTGCTAGTTTAGCCAACCTGGCTTGGTGCTTGGCCTATTCCTTGGGAAATTTCTCACCTCGTGTGATGCTAGATGGACCAACCTTTTGGCCTGGAGACAATGGAGGTCTTGGGAATTGAGGGTATACAACGAATTTCTTCATGTACTTTGGAGTAACATAGCAATACTCCCTCCATTCCCTTGCCCATCTACTCTCAATCCTCTGAATGCGCACTTTGCGCTGATTTTTGTTTTCTTTGCCATGCGAGGCTTCATCAGGTGTGCAGTACTCATCATAAATGTCTTCAGGGATTTCAAAAGCAGTATTTGTCTCCGGCCTCTTTCCTCCCTTCTGAGGTCTTTTACCATCAGCCATTTTCTTCACTTGAGGATTTTGAACAATTGATGTTTCTGAGGAAGTATGCAATTTATCTTCGAGGAATGCTGCAAATGAGTTAAGTTGATGATACGTCCATTTTGCATCATGCTTTTATATCGATATTTATTATATTATGGGCTGTTATTACACGTTATGTCACAATACTTATGGCTATTCTCTCTTATTTTACAAGGTTTAACATGAAGTGGGAGAATGCCGGCAGCTGGGATTCTGGGCTGGAAAAGGAGCAAATATTGGAAACCTATTCTGCACAGCTCCAAAGTCCTGAAACTCCACGAAAGTCATTTTGAAAATTAATAAGAATTATTGAGCGAAAGAAGTACAAGAGGGGGCCCACACCCTGGCCACGAAGGTGGGGGGCGCGCCCACCCCTACTGGGCGCACCCCCTGCCTCGTGGGCCCCCTGGTGGCCCTCTGGTGCCCATCTTCTGCTATATGAAGTCTTTTACCCTGGAAAAAATCATAAGATAGCTTACAGGACAAAACTCCGCCGCCACTAGGCAGAACCTTGGCGGAACCAATCTAGGGCTCCGACGGAGCTGTTCTGCCCGGGAAACTTCCCTCTGGGAGGGGGAAATCATCACCAACGATCCTCTCATCGGGAGGGAGTCAATCTCCATCAACATCTTCACCAGCACCATCTCCTCTCAAACCCTAGTTCATATCTTGTATCCAATCTTTGTACCAAAACCTCAGATTGGTACCTGTGGGTTGCTAGTAGTGTTGATTACTCCTTGTAGTTGATGCTAGTTGGTTTATTTGGTGGAAGATCATTTGTTCAGATTCTTAATGCATATTAATACTCCTCTGATCATGAACATGAATATGCTCTGTGAGTAGTTACGTTTGTTCCTGAGGACATGGGTGAACTCTTGCTATTAGTAGTCATGTGAATTTGGTATTCGTTCGATATTTTGATGAGACATATGTTGTCTCTCCTCTAGTGGTGTTATGTGAACATCTACTACATGACACTTCACCATTATTTGGTCCTAGAGGAAGGCATTGGGAAGTAATAAGTAGATGATGGGTTGCTAGAGTGACAGAAGCTTAAACCCTAGTTTATCCGTTGCTTCGTAAGGGGCTGATTTGGATCCACTAGTTTCATGTTTTGGTTAGGTTTAGCTTAATACTTGTTTTGTAGTTGCGGATGTTTGCAATAGGGGTTAATCATAAGTGGGATGCTTGTCAAAGTAACGAACGCGAATCATATGAGCGTGATGAAAACTAGCTTGACGATAATTCCCATGTGTTCTCGGGAGCCCTTTTCTCATTATAAGAACTTGTCTAGGCTTGTCCTTTGCTACAAAAAGGATTGGTCCACCTTGCTGCACTTTATTTACTTTCATTGCTTGTTACCCGTTACAAATTACCTTATCACAAAACTATCTGTTACCTACAATTTCAGTGCTTGCAGAGAATACCTTACTGAAAACTGCTTGTCATTTCCTTCTGCTCTCGTTGGGTTCGACACTCTTACTTATCGAAAGGACTACGATAGATCCCCTACACTTGTGGGTCATCAAGACTCTTTTCTGGTGCCGTTGCCGGGGAGTGAAGCGCCTTTGGTGAGTGGAACTTGGTAAGGAAACATTTATATAGTGTGCTGATATTTACTGTCACTTGCTACTATGGAAACTAATCCTTTGAGGGGCTTGTTCGGGGAATCTTCGCCCCGACCAGTAGAGCAAAGAGTTGCTCCTCAACCTACTAAACCTACTGAAAATGTTTACTTTGAAATTCCTTCGGGTATGATAGAGAAACTTCTAGTTAATCCCTTTGCAGGAGATGGAACATTGCATCCCGATTTACACCTTATCTATGTGGATGAAGTTTGTGGATTATTTAAGCTTGCAGGTATGCCCGATGATATTGTTAAGAGGAAGGTCTTCCCTTTATCTCTGAAGGGAGATGCATTTACATGGTATAGGCTATGTGATGATACGGGATCTTGGGACTATAAACGATTGAAACTGCAATTTCACCGAAGTTTTATCCTATGCATCTTGTTCATCGTGATCGTAATTATATATATAATTTTTGGCCTCGCAAAGGAGAAGGCATCGCTCAAGCTTGGGGGAGGCTTAAGTCAATGTTATATTCATGCCCCAAACATGAGCTCTCAAGAGAAATGATTATTCAAAAATTTTATGCTCGGCTTTCTCTCAATGATCGCACCATGTTCTATACTTCCTGTGCTGGTTCTTATATGCTGAAGACTATTGAATTCAAGTGGGACTTATTGGAAAGAATTAAACGCAACTCTGAAGATCGGGGTTCCAATGATGGTAAGGAGTCAGGTATGACACCTAAGTTTGATTGTGTTAAGTCTTTTATGGATACCGATGCTTTTCGTGGATTTAGCACTAAATATGGACTTGACTCTGAGATAGTAGCTTCTTACTGTGAATCTTTTGCTACTCACATTGATCTCCCTAAGGAGAAGTGGCTTAAATATAATCCTCCCATTGAAGTAAAAGTAGTTGCACCTGTTAAGTTGAAGAAAAGATTATCACTTATAATGATCCTATTGTTCCTACTACTTATGTTGAGAAACCACCTTTCCCTGTTAGGATAAAAGATCATGCTAACGCTTCAACTGTTGTTCGTAAGAGTAATACTAGAACATATACACCTCCTGAGCAAATTAAAGTTGAACCTAGTATTGCTATTGTCGTGGAATAGTCACGTCAGATGTCCTCGTGAAAGGACTTAGTTGTGGAGCCATCGCAACTAGGAAGCTTGAAGGGGTTAAATCGGGACAAGGGACACGAGAGAGTTTATACTAGTTCGACCCCTTACGGTGAAGGTAAGGCCTACGTCTAGTTGGGTTGGTATTGATGTTTCGATAACCAGGGAGCGAGACACGCTATGCCCGGTTCTCGATGAGTTGTTTCTTGCCATAAGTCGCCCGCAGGTCGTCCCCTTATATACACAGGTTGACACCTGCGGCTTACAGAGTCCCGGCCGGCTTATAAACAGAGTACGGCTCGGCGACCAGTTAAATCTACCTTACGTTACAAGTCATGCCATCATGGCGGTTTACTACAATGGGCTTAAGCCTCCCGTGGGCTTTAAGCTCTTTATTGAACCGCCATCTTCATGCTTGATCTTGGGCTTCCTCTGATGAGTATTCTTTGCGTAACCCGGCCCCTCCTGGGCGGCTTACACAAATAGTCATATCCCCAACATTAGGCCCCAGATTGATTTGAACCTGTTCATGTCAGTCTAAAAAGTATTTTTAAAGAATTAAATCTTCAGCCTTCTGACTATATAGAGGGTTTTTGTTAACCCGCCATGACGTCATCTTCTGGATCCGTCTTAACTCGGCGTGACGTCATTCTTCCTTTAACTCATTTTTTTATTCCATCACATCCTTCAACGGATCTTTTCTTTTACTGATCACTCCGAAAATCGAGGCGTCGGGGCCACTGGATAATAATTGTTATCTCCTCGTTTCTCGTGCCGTCTCAGTCACCTTCTCCCTATAAATAGCCACAACTTAGGTTTTTTCCTTTCTACCCTTTCAGTCATCTTCTTCCTCTCCTCTCTGCTGCTGAAGCTCCACCGCCGTCACCCTCGACCCCCTCGTCTTTGTCGACTCAGGCCGCTGCATCGACCTGACTTTTGACCAGAGATCGACGGCGAGCCTCCACAGTTCATCTTCATCTGTGAGTTCCTTTCTTCTCCTTTCTTAGATCTATCTTGATGCTCTGCCAAGTTCGTCGGGTTCATCACCGCCCAATGCAAACCCTTGCTAGTTCGCACTTCCACAACCTGTTTAGATCATAAAAACTGTGCAGAACTGCTGCGGTAGTTGTTTGCGTTGAACTTGTATAGAAATAGATCTCATTTTTCTTGTTTGGAAACCTCCTTTGAATGCATGAACTTCTCTACCCTGTTTTTAGGTCTAGAAATTTTCTCTTTTAGAACAATAGTTTGATCCATAATCAGAGTTGTTGTCCGTGAAAGTTGTTTCTATCACCCGGAAAGCTTTTTCTGGAAAACTTATTTTTATCTCCACTGTTTGGGTGTCCGGTTTAAAAATCCTTGAATGACTGTTGATCCTGATAGCGACTTAAACTGTACTGCACAATTACCCTTATATCATTAGGCCCCTTGCTTGAGCCGCTATTTTAAATAACTTTGAATATTTCTCCCGGGTTAAATTTGAATCGGAACTTTCTTACTTTGTCGTAGATGGCTCCTAAGGCGGCCAAGGCCCCTGTGACTTGCAACTGGGTTCCATCCACAGTAACCAAAAGAAAACTTGCCGAGTTTGTAACGTCTGGCCATCAGCCAAAAAAGGAGGTCATGTCCTATCGTGCCCCTCACCCGTCTGAAGAGATACCTCAACCCAAAGACGGGGAGGTAGTAGTTTTCACAGACCATATGAACCGGGGATTTGCCCCTCCCGGCTCAAAATTCTTCCGGGAAGTTCTGGATTTCTTTGACCTGAGGCCTCAAGACATTGGACCCCATTTCGTGTCCAGTCTGTGTAATTTCCAAGTCTTCTGCGAGGTATACTTAGGAGAGGAACCAAGTCTGCTGCTGTTCAGAGAGCTTTTTTACTTGAACCGGCAGAATGAACGCGCCAACGGGCCTAGTCTTGAACTTGGCGGCATCTCAATCCAGCGGCGGAGAGACTGCCTTTTTCCTTACGCTGAGCTACCGAGTCACCCAAAAGACTAGAACCAGACGTGGTTCTACTATCAAGACACCTCTCCAGCCAACGAGAAGCCTCTACCCGGATTTCGTGCCCTGCGTCTTGAGTCCAATCATCATCTGGCGGACAAGTTAACTGTTGTTGAGCGCCTGCCTCTTAACCCCACCATCAGAAAGATCAAAGCCCTTTTAGGCAACGGGTTAACTGGCATTGATTTGGTCCGGGTCTGGGTCACCTAGGGGATACTACCATTAAGCCGCCGCCCGGCTTAATGTGTGCTTACACAGGCGAAAAGGACGACTCAATGCGTCACAGTCCTGAGGACTTACCAGATGATGTGGTAGATGCTACAGTCCAATCGCTATTGAAAGAGGGCACTGTAACCAGTAATACTTTCAGTTTGCTTCCCTTCTGCAAGAAGAATCCGGCTCCTGCAGTAAGTTACTAGTCTTCACAAATACTCTTTAATATGTTACCTTCTAGTACTTATAATTCTTTGTCTTTTCCCCACAGGCCGATGACAACTTCTGGAAGGTCAAATACGACCATGAGGCTGCAAAACTGGCCCGGGCGGCCAAGAATACCGAAAGGAAAGCCGCCAGGACGGGTACTTCTAAAAAGAAGAAACCCAGCGCCTCTGATATGCTTAAATTGGACGACTCTTCTTCAGATGAGGAAGAGGTAATCTTTTTGATTTTCTTTAACTCCTTTGCTGTTACCTTACTGACATTTGATCCTTTCAGGAGGATACTGGGAACAGTCAAGCAGCTGGCGAAGAGGTAACTATAATTTCCTCCGACTCAGAGCCTTTGCCAACACAAAGAATCCGAAGGGTGACCCGGAAAGTAAGGTTTTCACATCCTCTCGCTTACCAAGATCCTCAATTTCTTTTGAAGCAACAGCAGCTTGAGAACCGGAGACAGACTTGGGCCAACCAGGACGTAGAGCTTTCCTCCGGCTTACCTGATGTAACCAGGAAGCGTCGGACCGAGGTTATCTCCGACTTACATTTTGTTTTACCCTTGATGGGTTTGATTCGCCAACCTCTCAATTCATCTGATTCCAACTATCAGGATACCTCCCCTTCTTCTGATGAATCGATGCAATCAAACATGCCGGCTTTCAAAATGGCTCCCGGGTAATATAACTTTTCTTACTTTAAGTTTATCCATACTTATACTTTGATACTTATCCTTCCGCTTTGATTGACAGCTTGCAAGTAAAGCCCAGCAAGAGGGCAAAGAAGAATAAGCCATCCCAAGACCCGGTGGTTACTGAACCGGTGCTTGACCTATCCGTTCCAGACAGCTCCACTCATCAGCCACCGCCTGAACCGGCTTCTGACATTCCGGAGCCAACTTCTGACCCGCCTACAGAAGACGTGATTCACAACTCGGATGACCCGGAAATTCCTAGCCTGGGCAAGACGGCTGACCCGGAGGTTGAAATTGTGAAGAGCCAATACGTTGAACCGAGCCGGCCTACCACCCTTGCCCAATGCACCGCCAAGGAGGAGTTTGCCCAGCGCGAGAAGTCCAAACAAGACATCACTGACTACTCTCACCTAAGTATTGGTGATATAGTCTCAGGCTATCTGAACCAAGTACACAGTAGTCGTGACCTGGAAATTGACATGGTGAAGCAAATACAGCATAAATCTGAGGTAAAATTTAAGCTTTTACTCTGAATCTTACTTACTGTACCAGCCCCCAAGTCTATTGCTTATGAATGAATATGTTGTAGACTTAATAATCTCCTTGCCATTAGTTTTGTCCGGTTTAAATTGAATATGTTTAACCCAGAGATATCAGGAAACTTTGAATTTTGGGTTACACATTAGCCCCCAAGTGTCAAGTACTTTTACTTGTAAAGTGCTTGAGACTTAATATGTGTGACTCGGTAAAATAAATTAAAAATTCTTTAAGCATACATTAGCCCCCAAGTGCTAAGTATTTTACTTGTAAAGTGCTTAGGACTTGAATATTATCTTACCAAGATTCTTACCAGAGCCTGATGTCAAATGCAGGCTACCATAAGTCAATTTGAGGCGGAGATTGCCGATCTGAAGAGTCAGTTAAAAACCCAAGAGCTCGAAACTCAGAAAGCCAACTCCAAGTTTAATTTAGTGTCTTTGAACAAGAGAAACTAAAGAAGAAATTTGAGTCAGAGAAGAAAACTTGGGTTGATGAAAGGGCTTCACTGGTAACTCGGGCTGAAACAGTAGAGGCATCTCTTGCCGAGGCAACAAATGAGCTGTCCGACTTAAAATGGCAGATATCCCAAATGGTCTCAGCCATCTTCGGTAAGTCACTCATAATATTGTAATCTTTCAAGAGTTATTTTAATAGTTACCTCCGGCTTACTGTTATACCTGTGAATCTGCAGGCCCCAGAAATGCCAATCTGAAGGAAAATATGCTGGTCAAGCTTAAGGCGGTGTATACCTTAGTAGAGCAGCTGTACTCCGGGTCATAGCGTGCATTGACCGCTGTGGCCTTATCAAATACCTCTCCCCGGCTCCTGCAAGACGTGTTGAGACATCTGTCGGTGCTACCTCAACGCATTCAAGATTTAAGGCGGGCATCCGCGAGAGCCAGAGCCGTGGCTGCGTTGAGTCGGGCAAAAGCATGGGTGCCAGAACTTGACCTTGCTGACCTCTCTCTTGGATATCCAAGTCTTAAGAAGGACGACACTACTTTTGGCGAACAGGACTTCACTGCCTGTGTTAAAGTTGTACGCCCCCTGGCGACTCTCATTGGAGAGGATACTGATCTCACCAAGTATTCGCCGGGTTATGATAGCGAGAACCGGAGAATCCCAAATGTCCCCTATGACCAAGTCAGCCTGATCCCTCCAATGCATAAGCATACCTTTGCCCCTGAAGTGGACCTGGCCAGTTTAATAGATGATGAAGCTGAATTTGAAGCTTTGAGCGGCATTGACTGGGCCTCGTCCACCTTCCAGGACAAAACAACCGAAGGAGAGGCGAGGAAGGATAATCCGGAGTCATCAAGCCAGCCGGAGGAATGAGCTGCCAGCCGGGTTATAACCTTGCAAAGAACAATGCTTCACTTTTTTAGACTCGGGGAGTCTTGTAATAGGATAGAGAAAGCTCCTTAATGCCTGTCATGTCGTATGGTACTTATGTCTTTTGTTAAGCCGCCAGCACTAAATCTATCTTGCTTATGTTAACCAAGTGTTTCCTTGATATTTTACCTTGCTCCGTTTTAACCTGCATATAAGATAGGCAAGGTTTCTTGGACGGCTCACTGCGTCAGTGAGTTATAGAATATTGATAACCTGGACATGATAAAAAATCACATGTATAAGCTGGTTCATGATTAGTTAAAACATAACCATAATAGCATACCTGCGACCCCTTTTGATAACCTCTCCGGCTTATATAAATTTTTACCTGGCACTTTTTAGAACCTGAGGTAACCAATATAAAACCGGAAGAATCAAGAACCATCTCCTCAAGAAGGTTTCAATAATAGCGAAAATAATCATACTTGCAAATGTTCACAGGCTCCTGATTTGAATACGATCAGAGAACCGGTCCAAAGGGGTTAAGCTAAGATTCGGATACGATCATACAGCCCCCAGTGGCTTTGGCGATGCCGATCAAGTGGGTATCGACAGCTATGTTCTCTTTGGTTCGAATACGACCTATGTTTGAACAGGAAGCCCCCAAGTGAACATAAGAGTTGTTTAATGATGCTGATTCGAATACGATCCACGTCAGACCCAAAGGGCTTAAGCTATGATTCAAATTTGATCAGGAAGCCCCCAAGTGGGTTTGGCAATATGCCGATCAAGTGGGTATCGACAGCTATGTTCTCTTTGGTTCGAATACGACCTATGTTTGAACAGGAAGCCCCCAAGTGACCATGGCCAGATTCAGATGTGATCATAAGCCGGACCAAAGGGAAAGCCAGATTCAGATATGATCTGTCTCCTGTTGGCAGTGTCCATCACCTGAAAAAGAAAACATGAAACATTTCTTTATGGAAAAAAGGACAGAGGTCCTGCTTTATTGCTTTATATAATATGTACATTATAAAGAGTATCATAAAAAAAGTAACTTAAGTATAGTAAGGCCGGAGATGAGCTATGTTCCACGGCCGGCGGGTCTCTTCCTCCGATTTAAATGAGTCCTTGTTCTCTCAAATATCGATGAGATAATATGACCCGTTGTGCAGATTCTTGCTGACCACAAAGGGCCCTTCCCAAGGTGGGGATAACTTGTGCATAACAGACTGATCTTGGATGAGCCGGAGCACCAAGTCGCCTTCCTGAAAGGTTCTGCTCCTGACCCGGCGGCTGTGATAGCGGTGCAGGTCTTGCTGGTAAATCGTCGAGCGGGCTATTTCCAAGTCTCACTCCTCATCCAACAAGTCAAGTGCATCCTGACGAGCCTTTTCGTTATCCGCCTCAACATAAGCCGCCACTCGGGGTGATTCGTGCCGGATGTCACTTGGCAGGACGGCCTCTGCTCCATAAACCATGAAGAAAGGTGTGTATCCCGTAGATATATTAGGCGTAGTGTTGATGCTCCATAACACGGAGGGTAACTCCTCCACCCAACAACCCGGAGTCCGCTGTAAAGGGACCAAGAGCCGGGGCTTGATGCCTTTCAGGATTTCTTGATTAGCTCTCTTTGCTTGACCATTGGATTAAGGATGAGCAACAGCCGAAACATCAAGCCGGATATGTTCTCTTTGACAGAACTCTTCCATGGCACCCTTAGAGAGATTAGTGCCATTATCAGTGATGATGCTATGTGGAAAACCAAAACGAAAGATCACCTTTTTCATGAACTGAACCGCCGTGGCTGCATCACACTTACTGACCGGCTCTACCTCAACCCACTTGGTAAACTTGTCCACTGCCACCAGCAGATGTGTCTTTTTATCTTTAGACCTTTTGAAAGATCCGACCATGTCAAGCCCCCAGACTGCAAACGGACAGGTGATTGGGATCATCCTTAACTCTTGAGCCGGCACATGAGCTCGTCGTGAGAACTTTTGACACCCGTCACATTTACTGACCAGGTCCTCTGCATTAGCATGAGCCGTCAACCAATAGAAACCATGACGAAAATCCTTGGCTACGAGGGATTTTGACCCGGCATGATGGCCACAATCTCCTTCATGGATTTCACGGAGTATTTCTTGGCCTTCTGTAGGTTATACACAGCGTTGAAATGCCCTGGTGACGCTGAGGTGATGTAACTCGCCATTAACAATCGTCATGGATTTGGAACGCCTAACGATTTGTCTCGCCAATGTCTCATCCTCCGGTAATTCACCCCAGGTCATATAAGCCAAGTAAGGCACCGTCCAATCCGGGATAACATGAAGAGCCGCCACCAGCTGTGCCTCTGGGTCTGGCACTACTAAGTCTTCCTCGGTAGGAACCTTGACAGAAGGGTTATGTAAGACATCAAGAAAGGTGTTGTGCGGCACCGGCTTACGTTGGGATCCCAACCGGCTTAAAGAATCAGCTGCCTCATTCTTCCTTCGATCAATGTGCTCCACTTGATAACCCGTGAAGTGACCAGCCACCGCATCTACCTCACGTCGATAAGCCGCCATGAGGGGGTCTTTGGAATCCCACTTGCCAGACTCTTGCTGAGCCACCAAATCTGAGTCGCACAAGCATCGTACCTGGCTTAAGTTCATCTCCTTAGCCATCCGGAGGCCATGGAATAATGCCTCATATTCAGCTGCATTGTTAGTACATGGAAACATAAGCCGGAGTACATAACAAAATTTGTCACCTTGAGGGGAAGTTAACACCACTCCAGCCCCCGAGCCTTCTAGCTGCCTGGACCCGTCAAAGTGAATAGTCCAATATGTGTTATCCGGCTTCTCCTCAGGGGCCTACAACTCTGCCCAATCATTGATGAGGTCCACCAAGGCCTGAGACTTAATAGCCGTCCGGGGCATGTATTTCAAGCCATGAGGCCCAAGCTCAATAGCCCACTTGGCGACTCGTCCTGTGGCCTCCCTGTTCTGAATGATGTCTCCCAAAGAGGCAGAACTTACCACAGTTATAGGATGGCTTTGAAAATACTGCTTCAACTTCCGGTTTGCCATGAACACCCCATAAACAAGCTTTTGCCAATGCGGGTACCTTTGCTTGGATTCAATGAGCACCTCACTGATGTAGTAAAACGGCCGTTGAACCGGATGCTCCTTACTGGCTTCCTTACGCTCCACCACGATGGCAACGCTGACGGCTTGTTAATTGGCAGCCACATATAACAGCAAAGGCTCTTTGTCAATTGGAGCCACAAGAACCGGCGGCTCAGACAATTGTCTCTTTAAGTCTTCAAAAGCAGCATCAGCGGCCTCACTCCAAACAAAAGTGTCAATTTTCTTCATCATCTGATACAATGGGAGGGCTTTCTCACCGAGCCGACTTTTGAATCGACTTAAGGCGGCAACGCGACCCGCCAGTCGTTGAACATCATTGATGCACGCCGGTTTAGCCAGGGAGGTAATTGCCTTAATCTTCTCCGGGTTAGCTTCGATGCCTCTGTTGGACACCAGAAAACCCAAGAGCTTGCCCGCAGGAATGCCAAACACACATTTGGCCGGGTTAAGCATCATCTTGTAAACCCGGAGATTATCAAAGGTCTCCTTTAAGTCAGATATCAAAGTCTCCTTTTCTTTGGACTTCACCACAATGTCATCCACATAGGCATGGACATTACGCCCAATTTGGTCATGCAAGCAGTTCTGCACGCACCGCTGATAAGTCGCCTGGGAACTCTTGAGCCCAAATGGCATAGATACATAGCAGAAGGCTCCAACCGGAGTGATGAAAGCCGTCTTCTCCTGGTCCTTAACTGCCATCTTGATTTGATGATAACCAGAGTAAGCATCCAAAAAACTCAAACGCTCACAACTCGCTGTAGCATCAATGATTTGATCAATACGGGGAAGAGCAAAAGGGTCAGCCGGACAAGCCTTGTTTAAGTCTGTGTAGTCCATACACATCCGCCAGGTGCCGTTCTTCTTGAGGACAAGCACTGGGTTAGCCAACCACTCCGGGTGAAAAACTTCAATGATAAACCCGGCCGCTAAGAGCCGGGCGACTTCTTCCCCAATAGCTTTCCGTCGTTCTTCATTAAAACGGCGAAGAAACTGCCTGACCGGCTTATACTTTGGATCAATATTGAGAGTGTGCTCAGCGAGTTCCATCGGTACACCCGGCATGTCAGAAGGTTTCCATGCAAAGATGTCCCGGTTCTCACGGATGAACTCGATGAGCGCGCTTTCCTATTTAGGATCCAAGTTGCTGCTGATGCTGAACTGTTTAGAAGAATCACCCGGGGTAAAATCAACAAGCTTTGTCTCAGCTGCCGACTTAAACTTCAACGCCGGGTCGTGCTCTGTAGTTGGCTTCTTCAGGGATGACATATCCGCCGGGTCAACATTATCTTGATAAAATTTGAGCTCCTCCGCTGCGCAGGCCGACTCAGCATAAGCCGCGTCACCTTCTTCACACTCCAATGCTACCTTACGACTGCCCTGTACAGTGATGGTGCCCTTGTAACCCGACATCTTGAGCTGTAAATAAACGTAACATGGCCGGGCCATAAACTTAGCATAAGCCGGCCGTCCAAACAGAGCGTGGTATGGGCTCCTGATCTTGACCACTTCAAACATCAACTTCTCAGCTCGGGAGTCATCTTCGTCTCCAAAAGCCACCTCCAGCTCAATCCTGCCAACTGGGTAAGCCGACTTACCAGGGACAACTCCATGAAAAACAGTGTTGGATGTTCTCAGATTTTTATCAGTCAACCCCATGTGCTGAAAGGTCTCGTAGTAAAGGATGTTGATGCTACTACCTCCATCCATGAGCACCTTGGTGAACTTATACCCACCAACCTAAGGCGCCACTACCAAAGCCAACTGGCCCGGGTTATCGACCCGCGGAGGATTATCCTCCCTGCTCCATATGATGGGCTGCTCTGACCACCTTAAATAACGAGGAATCGCCGGCTCAACGGAATTCACAGCCCTCTTATGAACCATCTGGTCACGTTTGCACAAGCTAGTGGTAAACACATGATACTGTCCACCACTCAACTGCTTCGGATGGCTTTGATAACCCGACTGTTGCTGTTGTTGCCCACCTTGACCAGACTGCTGCTGATTGTTACCACCTGAATGTCCCTGGAAGCCGGAATTTGAGCCGCCGCCTGGGCCATGAAAGCCGGCGGCCCCTGAACCGCCACCGGGTCCGTGACTACCATCGAAGGTGTTGGAATTTTTAAACGCCTTCATGATTGCACAATCCTTCCATAGATGTCTGGCCGGCCGCTCCCGGGTGCTGTGTCTCGGGCAGGGCTCATTGAGTAATTGCTCCAGCGATGGGCCTGACCCGCCGGATCGTGGCGGTTTACCCTTACGTCTCGGATTGTTACCTCGTACGTTGGCATTGGCCACAAACTCCGGGTTACCGTCCGCCTTACGCTTATTGCCGCCTTGATTCCCCGGGTTATGCTGCTGACCCTTTCCATTGCCGTTCCTATTTACCTTCCCTGTCTTCTCATCGTCAGACGCAGGATCCTTGGTACTATCAGAATCGACGTATTTGACTAAAGCCGCCATCAGCGTACCAAAATCTGTGAGGTCACGCTTAAGGCGCCCCAGTTTCTGCCTCAGTGGCTCAAACAGCAATTCTTCTCCAGCATAAGAACTGCAGATCCAGCGTCCATCTTATCGAAGGAATGAATTATCTCCTTGACCCGGCGTACCCAATGGGTGGTGGATTCACCTTCCTCTTGCTTGCAATCCGTCAAGTCCACAATCGACATAGATTGTTTACAGGTGTCCTTGAAGTTCTGGATGAACCGGGCCTTTAACTCGCCCCATGAGCCAATGGAATTGGGCGGCAAGCCTTTTAGCCACGACCAGGCTGTTCCATCTAACATCATGGTGAAATATTTAGCCATTGCCGCGTCACTGACTTCTAGCAACTCCATAGCCATCTCATAACTCTCGATCCATGCCCCGGGCTGTAAATCGGCCATGTAATTTGGTACCTTTCAAGGTCCCTTGAAGTCCTTGGGCAGACGCACATCACGCAGAGCCGGCACCAGGCAAGGGACACCGCCGGTTCTAGTGGCTACTCCCGCCTCAACAGATGTCATTGGATACTCTGGGTGATCATTCTCCTGATGTACTTGGCCCTGCGCCGGGTTATAGCCCTCGGGATGGTTACGCCGTTGGGCATTGCTTGACAAAGCTTCCGACTCCATGTGTCTGCTATAACTCGGGCTCCAGTTCTGGCGAGGTGGCGCTACCCAGGGCGGGGGAGTTGAATTAATCCTATCCCGGCTGTAAGAATAGGTCTCTTGCTGTGCCAGGGCTGTCTGGAGGAGCTCTCTAACCCTCCGGGTTTCCACCGCCGTCGGGTCAGCACCTTCCATAGGAAGAGCCGCTAAGCGCGCTGATGGTGCGATTAAGTTCTCCATGGGGTTGGAAAAGTGACCCGGTGGAATTGGCACATAACGCGGCGGCGGCATGCTCACGTGAGGCGGCACCATATCTCGAGGCTGAGCCGGTCCTCCTGTTCCGGTTGTCATAAGCTGATCGGCATCTGGCGGGTTACTAGGGCCGGCTCCGGGTTTAGCAAAGAGAACCCGGGGGTCGTAATTCGGAGGTAAACGGGACTGCGTTTTCTGATGTCTCCTCCTCATTACCTCATTGGATGCGTTTAAGCTCATCGTGAGCTGGTAAGCTTCTGACTGCAAGCGCTATGCCCAGGTGTCGAGAGCCGCCCGCTCCGTAGCTAGTCTAGTATCCTCAGCTGCCAAAGCCTCCTTGGCCTGAGCTATCTCCTCACGCACTTGCGCTACCGATACGTCATGCTCATCTTTATCTGCAGGAATAACCGTGGCGGTTAACAGGGCCGTAAGCCTCTCCATGAGATCCATCAGCACCTGAGCCGGTGGGCGCACGGGGCCGCCTGCCTCGGCTGCTCCTGATCCAGACCTGATCGCTGCCGCTGCTGTAGAACTTGAACCGGGCTGAGTTCCAGCCATGAAGATTCCGGCCCATCTTGGCGGCTCATCAGGGTCCGGAATACTGATGCCATCGGAACAGCCCCCGAGCGCGCCGTCTTGTACCTGATACAACGAATCTGTTGAGCCGGCGGACGAGTCACCGTCTGAAAGGATGGCCGTCTCACCCCCCATCTTCAGATCCAGAAAGTTCCTCTCTGTGGACGCAGCCCATGAAGGCACGCCTCATGACCGGCTGAGTCCGGGTCTTCCTCGCACGCTGAGCCATCTCGACGAGGTCGGTGCAGTTGTCCGGCTCAGGGCCCGGCTCACTGATCCGGCCAATGAAGACGCGGATTCCGCCGAAGGGGACCCGGTATCCGTACTCAATTGAGCCGGCGTCGGGACCCCAGCCTTCGTCGTCGATGTAGATCTTGCCGCGACGACTCTTGGTCATCCGGCCCACTATGTACCCCTTGAGCCCTTCGAAGTTGCCCTTCAAGAACTCAAATCCACCGTGCGCTGGCCCCACGGTGGGCGCCAACTGTCGTGGAATAGTCACGTCAGATGTCCTCGTGAAAGGGCTTAGTTGTGGAGCCATCGCAACTAGGAAGCTTGAAGGGGTTAAATCAGGACAAGGGACACGAGAGAGTTTATACTAGTTCGGCCCCTTACGGTGAAGGTAAGGCCTACGTCTAGTTGGGTTGGTATTGATGTTTCGATAACCAGGGAGCGAGACACGCTATGCCCGGTTCTCGATGAGTTGTTTCTTGCCCTAAGTCGCCCGCAGGTCGTCCCCTTATATACACGGGTTGACACCTGCGGCTTACAGAGTCCCGGCCGGCTTATAAACAGAGTCCGGCTCGGCGACTAGTTAAATCTACCTTAGGTTACAAGTCATGCCATCATGGCGGTTTACTACAATGGGCTTAAGCCTCCCGTGGGCTTTAAGCTCTTTATTGAACCGCCATCTTCATGCTTGATCTTGGGCTTCCTCTGATGAGTATTCTTTGCGTAACCCGGCCCCTCCTGGGCGGCTTACACAAATGTCATATCCCCAACATCTATGGTTAAAGATCTCTTGGCTGATAATATTGATGGGCATGTTATTTACATCTGCGAGGAAGCTGCTAATATTGCTAGACTCAATGCTAAGATACATAGACCTGTCGTAGGCATGCCTATTTTTTCTGTTAAAATAGGAGATCATTGTTACCATGGCTTATGTGATACGGGTGCTAGTGCTACTACAATACCTATTTCCTTATACAAAGAAATTGTGCATGATATCACACACACTGAAATAGAAGACATTGATGTTACTATTAATCTTGCAAATAGAGATACTATTTCACCAATTGGGATTGTTAGAGATGTCGAAGTCTTGTGTGGGAAAGTTAAATACCCTGCTGATTTTATTGTTCTTGGTTCCCCACAAGATAGCTTTTGTCCCATTATATTTGGTAGACCCTTCTTGAATACTGTCAATGCTTGGATTGATTGTGAAAAGGATGTTGTTACTATTGGTCTGGGGGATACGACACATGAGTTTAATTTTGGTAAATTTTGTAGACAACCCCATGATAAAGAATTTCCTAGTAAGGATGAAATTATTGGTCTTGCTTCTATTGCCGTGCCTCCTACTGATCCTTTAGAAAAATATTTGCTAGACCATGAAAATGATATGTTTATGAATGAAAGAAGGGAGATAGATGAAGTGTTCCTTAAACAGGGTCCTATTCTGAAACACAACTTGCCCATTGAAATCCTAGGGGACCCTCCTCCACCCAAGGGTGATCCCGTGTTTGAGCTTAAACCATTACCTGATACTCTTAAATATGCTTATCTTGATGAGAAGAAGATATATCCTATTATTATTAGTGCTAACCTTTCAGAGCCGGAAGAGGAAAGATTATTGAAAACTCTAAAGAAGCACCGTGCTACTATTGGATATACTCTTGATGATCTTAAGGGCATTAGTCCCACTCTATGCCAACACAAAATCAAATCCGAAGAAGATGCCAAACCAGTTAGAGATCATCAATGATGGTTAAATCCTAAGATGAAAGAAGTGGTAAGAAAGGAAATACTAAAGCTCCTTGAGGCAGGTATAATTTATCCCGTTGCTGATAGTCAGTGGGTAAGTCCTGTCCATTGTGTCCCCAAGAAGGGAGGTATTACTGTGGTTCCTAATGATAAAGATGAATTGATCCCGCAAAGAATTATTACATGTTATAGGATGGTAATTGATTTCCGCAAATTAAATAAAGCCACTAAGAAAGATCATTACCCTTTACCTTTTATTGATCAAATGCTAGAAAGACTATCCAAACATACGCATTTCTGCTTTCTAGATGGTTATTCTGGTTTCTCTCAAATACCCGTGTCAGCGGGCGACCAAGCAAAGACTACTTTTACTTGTCTTTCGGTACTTTTGCTTATAGATGTATGCCTTTTGGTTTATGTAATGCACCTGCTACCTTTCAAAGATGTATGATGGCTATATTCTCTGACTTTTGTGAAATGATTTGTGAGGTATTCATGGATGATTTCTCCGTTTATGGATCCTCTTTTGATGATTGCTTGAGCAACCTTGATCGAGTTTTGCAGAGATGTGAAGACACTAGTCTCGTCTTGAATAGGGAAAAGTGCCACTTTATGGTTAATGAAGGCATTGTCTTGGGGCATAAAATTTCTGAAAGAGGTATTGAAGTTGACAAACCTAAAGTTGATGCTATTGAGAAGATGCCGTGCCCCAAGGACATTAAAGGTATAAGAAGTTTCCTTGGTCATGCCGGTTTTTATAGGAGGTTCATTAAGGACTTCTCTAAAATCTCTAGGCCTCTGACTAATTTATTGCAAAAAGATATTCCTTTTGTCTTTGATGATGATTGTGTAGAAGCATTTGAAATACTTAAGAAAGCTTTGATTTCTGCACCTATTGTTCAGCCACCTGATTGGAATTTACCCTTTGAAATTATGTGTGATGCTAGCGATTATGTTGTAGGTGCTGTTCTAGGGCAAAGAGTTGATAAGAAACTGAATGTCATTCAATATGCTAGTAAAACTCTAGACACTGCACAGAGAAATTATGCTACTGCTGAAAAAGAATTTTTAGCAGTTGTATTTGTTTGTGATAAGTTCAGACCTTATATTGTTGATTCTAAAGTAACTATTCACACTGATCATGCTGCTATTAAATATCTTATGGAAAAGAAAGATGCTAAACCTAGACTTATTAGATGGGTTCTCTTGCTCCAAGAATTTGATTTGCATATTATTGATAGAAAGGGAGCTGAGAACCCCGTTTGCAGACAACTTGTCTAGGTTAGAGAATGTTCTTGATGACCCACTACATATTGATGATAGCTTTCCTGATGAACAATTAGCGGTCATTAATGCTTCTCGTACTGCTCCATGGTTTGCTGATTATGCTAATTACATTGTTGCTAAATTTATACCACCTAGTTTCACATACCAGCAAAATAAAAAGTTCTTTTATGATTTAAGACATTACTTCTAGGATGACCCACACCTATATAAAGAAGGACTAGATGGTGTCATTAGACGTTGTGTACCTGAGCATGAACAGGAACATATCCTACGCAAGGGTCACTCCGAGGCATATGGAAGACACCACGCTGGAGATAGAACTGCACATAAGGTATTGCAGTCCGGGTTTTATTGGCCTACTCTCTTCAAAGATGCCCGTAAGTTTGTCTTGTCTTGTGATGAATGTCAAAGAATTGGTAATATTAGTAGACGTCAAGAAATGCCTATGAATTATTCTCTTGTTATTGAACCATTTGATGTTTGGGGCTTTGATTATATGGGACCTTTTCCTGCCTCTAATGGTTATACACATATTTTAGTTGTTGTTGATTACGTTACTAAGTGGATAGAAGCTCTTCCAACCCCTCTTCAAGAATTCATCCGATTAACTAGTTAACTTGCCGATTAATCCCTACTCGTAGGGTCACCGAGTAGCCTAAAAACCAATAAATCATCGGATTAATTGATTAAATGGCCGATTAACTTGCCGATTAGCCGATTAATCCCCTACTCACCAGCCAACCGAGCAGCTACCAGTTAACGATTTCCTCAACAATGCTTCCAACTAGTAGTGTTGATCATAACACCTTTCTTAAGATGCTTAAAGAAGTTATTTTTCCAAGGTTTGGAGTCCCTAGATACTTAGTGACTGATGGTGGTTCACATTTTATTCATGGTGATTTTCGTAAAATGCTTGCTTAGTATGATGTTAATCATAGAATTGCATCTCCTTATCACCCACAGTCTAGTGGTCAAGTAGAATTGAGTAATAGAGATCTCAAATTAATTTTGCAAAAGATTGTTAATAGATCTAGAAAGAATTGGTCCAAGAAACTTGATGATGCATTATGGGCTTACAGAACTGCATATAAGAATCCTATGGGTACCCCCCATATAAAACGGTTTATGAAAAAGCATGTCACTTACCTCTCGAACTTGAACATAAGGCATATTGGGCCATTAAAGAGCTCAATTATGATTTCAAACATGCCGGTGAGAAGAAGTTATTTGACATTAGCTCACTTGATGAATGGAGAACCCAAGCTTACGAGAATGCAAAACTGTTTAAAGAAAAAGTTAAAAGATGGCATGACAAAAGGATACAAAAGCATGAGTTTAACGTAGGTGATTATGTGTTGCTATACAACTCTCGTTTAAGATTTTTTGCAGGAACACTTCTCTCTAAATGGGAAGGTCCTTACGTTATCGAGGAGGTCTATCGTTCTGGTGCCATAAAAATCAACAACTTTGAAGGCACAAGTCCGAGGGTGGTGAACGGTCAAAGAATCAAACATTATATCTCAGGTAACCCTATAAATGTTGAAACTAATATTATTGAAACCGTAACCCCGGAGGAATGCATAAGGGACCCTTTCCAGAACGTTTCAGACTCCAAAAAGGAATAGGTATGTGGTACGGTAAGTAAACTGACTCCAAAATAGTTTTAATGGCAATTTTTCTCCATTTTGGAATATTTAAGAAAATAGGAAAAATAAGAAGTAGTCCGGGAAGGACACGAGGCCTCCACAAGGGTGGAGGGCGCGCCCACCCATACTAGGCGCGCCCCCTGCCTCGTGGGCACCTAGTGTGCTCTCTGGACTCCGTTTTCTTGCACGATACTTCTTTTGGTCGGTAAAAATTCATTATATAATCTCCCGAAGGTTTTGACCACCGTATCACGCAAAATTCTTCTGTCTTTGTTTTGGGCTGTTTTTCTGACCGATCTAGAGCATCATGACATCACCCTCCTCCAACAATGAAGACAAGGATGCTTGGCTATTGAAGATAGAGCTGAAGAGACAAGAACCAGAGGAGATCAACAAGGATGAAGGGATCAAGAAGGCCATTGAGGATCAAGCTCCGGCGGTCGAAGAAGAAAACATCCCTCAACCTCTTCCTAACCTCTTTACCCCAACTGAGATTGAAGCTTTCAAGGTGATTGAGTTTGCTCGCATACAAAACAAGTATCTCACACAGGAAAATCTTTTGTTGAAGGATCATATCGTCACACTTAAGGGCATTACTCGCAAATTGGAAGAACTTCTACGCTCGATGTGCGACTATCCATCATCATCACCACCTTCTTCACCAGCAAGGGAGACATAATCACATGGGTATGGGCACTCCCCTTGGCAACTGCCAAGCTTGGGGGAGTTGCCCCGGTATCGTATCACCATAACACTCCTATCTTTACCGTTTTACTTAGTTCGATCCTTTTAGTAATATCTTGATCTAGTAGAATAAAGTTTTGGTATGATTTAGTTTTGAGTTTTGCTTTGCGATCCCTCAATGTAATCGAGTCCGTGAGCTATATAATAAATATTAGTGTTGAGTCAAGAGATTTTCTATCTTGCTAAGATCTTAAGAAAATAGAAAGAATAAAAAGAAATAAAAGAGTTCATGTTGATCTTATGGATAGTAATGACTTCACACATAAAGAGTATGAGGCTTAAAAGTTGTTGGGAGTTGGCAAACATAGTTTTGGTGATCGTTGCAATTAATAGGAAGTAATAAAGAAAGAGAGGTTCTCACATATAAATATACTATCTTGGACATCTTTTATGATTGTGAGCACTCATTAAAGTATGACATGCTAAAGAGTTGATGTTGGACAAGGAAAACAACGTAATGGGTTATGTTTTCTCACATCTCAGTTAAAGTATATTGTCATGGATCATCCAACATGTTGAGCTTGCCTTTCCTCCTCATGCTAGCCAAATTCCTTGCACCAAGTAGAGATACTACTTGTGCTTCCAAATATCCTTAAACCCAGTTTTTGCCATGAGAGTCCACCATACCTACCTATGGATTGAGTAAGATCCTTCAAGTAAGTTGTCATGTTGCAAGCAATAAAAATTGCTCTAAATATGTATGACTTATTAGTGCGGAGAAAATAAGCTTTATACGATCGTGTGATATGAAAGTAATAAAAGCGACGGACTGCATAATAAAGGTTAATATCACAAGTGGCAATATAAAGTGACGTTCTTTTGCATTAGGATTTTGTGCATCCAACCCTAAAAGCACATGACAACCTCTCCTTCCCTCTGCGAATGGCCTATCTTTTACTTTATGTCTTTTACATTATGCAAGAGTCAAGGTGATCTTCACCTTTCCCTTTTTATTTTATCCTTTTGGCAAGCACCTCGTGTTGGAAAGATCCTGATATATATATATATATATATATATATATATATATATATATATATATATATATATATATATATATATCCAATTAGATGTAAGTTAGCATGAACTATTATTGTTGACATTACCCTTGAGGTAAGACGTTGGGAGGCAACACTATAAGCCCCTATCTTTCTCCGTGTCCGATTAAAACTCCAGAACCATAAGTATTGCGTCAATGTTAGCAATTGTAGAAGACTATATGATAGTTGAGTATGTGGACTTGCTGAAAAGCTCTATTCCTGACTCTTTCCGATGTTATGATAAATTGCAATTGCTTCAATGACTGAGATTATAGTTTGTTAGTTCTCAATGAAGTTTCTGAACCATACTTGACATTGTGAATAGATTGTTACTTGAGCATAAGAAATCATATGACAATATATATATGTTGTTGTTATAAGAATGATCATGATGTCCTCATGTCCGTACTTTATTTTTATCGACACCTCTATCTCTAAATATGTGGACATATTTTTCGTATCGGCTTCCGCTTGAGGACAAGCGAGGTCTAAGCTTGGGGGAGTTGATACGTCCATTTTGCATCATGCTTTTATATCGATATTTATTGCATTATGGGCTGTTATTACACGTTATGTCACAATACTTATGGCTATTCTCTCTTATTTTACAAGGTTTAACATGAAGAGGGAGAATGCCGGCAGCTGGGATTCTGGGCTGGAAAAGGAGCAAATATTGGAAACCTATTCTGCACAGCTCCAAAAGTCCTGAAACTCCACCAAAGTCATTTTTGAAATTAATAAGAATTATTGAGCGAAAGAAGAACCAAAGGGGGCCCACACCCTGGCCACGAGGGTGGGGGGCGCCCCCACACCTACTGGGCGCGTCCCCTGCCTCGTGGGCCCCCTGGTGGCCCTCCAGTGCCCATCTTGTACTATATGAAGTCTTTTACCCTGGAAAAAATCATAAGCAAGCTTACGGGAGGGGGAAATCATCACCATCGTCATCATCGACGGAGCTGTTCTGCCAGGGAAACTTCCCTCCGGGAGGGGGAAATCATCACCATCGTCATCACCAACGATCCTCTCATCGGGAGGGGGTCAATCTCCATCAACATCTTCACCAGCACCATCTCCTCTCAAACCCTAGTTCATCTCTTGTATCCAATCTTTGTACCAAAACCTCAGATTGGTACCTGTGGGTTGCTAGTATTGTTGATTACTCCTTGTAGTTGATGTTAGTTGGTTTATTTGGTGGACGATCATTTGTTCAGGTTCTTAATGCATATTAATACTCCTCTGATCATGAACATGAATATGCTCTGTGAGTAGTTACGTTTGTTCCTGAGGACATGGGTGAAGTCTTGCTATTAGTAGTCATGTGAATTTGGTATTCGTTTGATATTTTGATGAGATGTATGCTGTCTCTCCTCTAGTGGTGTTATGTGAATGTCTGCTACATGACACTTCACCATTATTTGGTCCTAGAGGAAGGCATTGGGAAGTAATAAGTAGATGATGGGTTGCTAGAGTGACAGAAGCTTAAACCCTAGTTTATTCGTTGCTTCGTAAGGGGCTGATTTGGATCCACTAGTTTCATGTTGTGGTTAGGTTTAGCTTAATACTTGTTTTGTAGTTGCGGATGCTTGCAATAGGGATTAATCATAAGTGGGATGCCTGTCCAAGAAAGTACAGCACCCAAGCACTGGTCCACCCACATATCAAATTATTGAAGTAACGAACGTGAATCATATGAGCGTGATGAAAACTAGCTTGACGATAATTCCCATGTGTTCTCGGGAGCCCTTTTCTCATTATAAGAACTTGTCTAGGCTTGTCCTTTGCTACAAAAAGGATTGGGCCACCTTCCTGCACTTTATTTACTTTCATTGCTTGTTACCCGTTACAAATTACCTTATCACAAGACTATCTGTTACCTACAATTTCAGTGCTTGCAGAGAATACCTTACTGAAAACCGCTTGTCATTTCCTTCTGCTCCTTGTTGGGTTCGACACTCTTACTTATCGAAAGGACTATGATAGATCCCCTACACTTGTGGGTCATCAGTTGATGAGAACCTAGTGATTCAGCAACAGACATTTTGTACCTGTGAACAGAGTATAGGTGTGAAGAATTTGGAGAGGTCATATGCGTTCTCAGAAATTTTTCAAAAGTTTCAAGTTTGAGGAATTTGACCATGGGAGTCTTGAGGAATTTCACTAAGCGTTCTTGACTTAGGCTCCAGAGTTGTATAGATTTGGCAATCCACACAACTAAGGAATCTTGAGGAAAAACGTAGATTAGAGAAACAAATCAAGGACAGATGCAACTGGGTGTTTAAGGATAGGAACTTGAAGATTAAACACCTTTTGAATATTTTGTGAAAACATGAGAATCAAAGTAGGGCAGTAAAATTAGACTTTAATTACTCTTGACAAAGAACACGACGAACTAGGAGTGGAAGTGGAGAAGTTTGTCTGTTTAGATCTCCCACGCCCTAACTTGGCGGCAGGAGACAGTTATGGCGGCGGCGGAGTGAAGATTTCTGCGGCCTGCGCGAGTACGACGACGATGAGGTCGAGGCAGTGAAGCTCTTCCTCACATGCGACAATGGAGTGTAGCAATGGCGCTAGGTATAAGAGCTCTAGCGAGGAGAGTTCGAGCGGAGTAAATGAGGTCTGAGTAAGGGGAGGGGTATTTATAGCCACGGTGAAAAACTGCCCGCCCTCAAAAATTGGACGAACGTGCCCCTGACCCTTGCCATCCTAGTGACATGTGTCACCCACGTATAGAGAGGTGGAGATCGTGGTAGATCGTGGGTGAGTAGTTTAATCTTATCATGGGATGCGGAACTGTTTGAGCGGCAAAAGCCGAAAATTCACATATGAAAAATTTTAATGTTTCGTTCACAAATTCTTCAGCTGTCAAGGACACAGTGAAGATTTTAAATAGGTTTCAAACATAATGCACATGAAGAATTTGTGAATAGAATGGGTTGAGTTTAGCATAGAGGGGGAACGGGTCCGATCACATTCGCTTAGAAGAAAAATCAACTTTGAAGAATTAGCAGTAAGTGAATGCTGTTGAGGACATGAAAACTCTCATATATATAGGCAATGAAGAACATCAGTTGAGATGTTGAAGAAATTGCAAATTTGAAGAATTTGAAAATTGAACAATTTGCAAAAAAAGAAGAAAACTCAAATTTAAGATTTTCAACTTTTGTTGGTGGCGTGACCCACCGTATAAGAATGATGATTTCAGACACCGCGTACAATTGTCGTAGGGTTCTGAGAATCAAAATCTTTGTTAATTTCTTCACACTTAGAGGGTTAGTCTTCATTGATTGAAGAAAAACGTTACTTTGTGTATTGCACATCTAAGTCATCAATTTTGCATAAGAGTTAGGATGTGTGTCCTTTCAAAGAACATTCGAAGATTCTAAGATATTTAGCTCACACCGCAACTTGCTAAATCTCTTCTCATCCAAGGGCTTTGTGAAGATATCCGCTAGCTGTTCTCAGTCTTCACGTGCGATGGAGATATTGCCCTTCAACACATGATCACAAAGAAAATGATGACGAATCTGGATGTGCTTAGTCTTCGAGTGTTGAACTAGGTTATGAGAAATCTTGATGGCACTCTCATTGTCACAGTAGAGTGGAACATTCTTCACATTGATGCCATAGTCCTTGAGGGTTTGCTTCATCCATAGCAATTGAGCACGGCAAGAACCAGCAACAATGTACTCAGTTTCAGCAGTAGAGAGTGATACGCAGTTCTGCTTGTTCGAGGACCAACATACTAAGGATCGTCTGAGGAAATGGCATGTGCCTTATGTTGACTTGCGATCCACTCGATCACCAGCATAATCACAGTCAAAATATCCACTGAGATCAAAAGCCGAGCCCTTGGGATACCATAATCCAAGTATTGGCGTGTGAGCTAGATATCGAAGAATATGTTTCACAGCCTTATGGTGTGATTACTTCGGTGTAGCTTGAAAACGGGCACACATGCAAACACTAAGCATAATATCTAGCCTAGATGCACATACATACAATAAGGAGCCAATCATGGAGCGATATACCTTTTGATCAAAGTCTTTGCCACTTTCATTGATGCATAGATGGCCATTTGTGGGTATAGGGATTTTTACGCCTTTGCAGTCTTGCATGCCGAATTTCCTCAGCACATCCTTGAGGTATTTCTCTTGAGATATGAAGATGTCATTCCATTATTGACGAATTTGAAGACCTAAGAAGAATTTCAATTCTCCCATCATGGAAATTTGATATTCCTCACTCATCATATAGGCAAATTCGTCACTGTAATGTTGGTTAGTACAACCAAAGATAATATCATCAACATATATTTGGCACACGAATAATTTATCATCATAGGTTTTGGTGAAAAGAGTTGGGTCAAGTGAACCGGGTTTAAAGCTTTTCTTCATGAGGAATTCCTTCAATGTATCATACCATACCCGAGGGGCCTCCTTGAGGCCATAGAGGGCCTTATTGAGTTTGAAGACTTTGTTAGGATGCTTAGGATCTTCAAAACCTAGTGGTTGAGCAACATATACTTCTTGCTCAAGCTTACCATTGAGGAATTCACTTTTCACATCCATTTGATATAAGATGATATTATGATGGTTAGCATAAGCAAGCAATATGTGAATAGCCTCAAGTCTAGCAACAGGTGCAAAAGTTTCATCGAAATCAATTCCTTCAACCTGTGTCTAGCCTTGAGCTACAAGACGAGCCTTATACCTCACCACAAGGCCATTTTCAACTTGCTTGTTGCGGTAGATCCATTTGGTACCAATGATATTGTGCTTGCGTTGGTCTGGTTGCTTGACAAGTTCCCAGACATTGTTGAGCTTGAATTGATGTAATTCCTCTTGCATCACTTGAATCCACTCAGGATCCACAAATGCCTCATCAACTTTGATGGGCTATGTGATAGAGACAAGAGCAAAGTGCCCACAAAAGTTAGACAAATGTGAAGCTCTTGAGCGTGTGAGAGGACCTGGTGTGTTGATGTCATCAAAGATTTTCTCAATTTGCACTTCATTTGCAACGCGGGGATGAGCAGGTTGACGACTTTGAGTGATCAGCATTTCCTTTAGAGCCATTTTCCTCAGATGCACCACCATGATTTCTTTCATGATCTGGAATGACTTCTTCAGCAGATTCTTCAGTGGGTATGACATCCTCAGTAGCCTTGAACTTGATTGATTCCTAAGGTGAGATTTCATATAGCACAGGAGGTAGGTGCTCTCTTTGCGAGCCGTTAGTTTCATCAAACCGCACATCTACAGTTTCAGCAACCTTGTGATGAAAGGTGTTGAAGACTCTGTAGGTGTGCGAGTCCTTTGCGTAACCAAGTGATATGTATCCGTTGTATCTATAATTTTTGATTGTTCCATGCTAATATTCTTCAACTTTCATATACTTTTGGCAACTTTTTATACTATTTTGGGACTAACATATTGATCCAGTGCCCAGTGCCAGTTCATGTTTGTTGCATGTTTTATGTTTCGCAGAAACCCAATATCAAACGGAATCCAAACGGGATAAAAACGGACAGAGAATTATTTTGGAATATTTGGGATTTTCCGAAGGAAGAATCAACGCGAAACGATGCCCGAGGTGGCCACGAGAAAGGGGGGGGGGCGCCCACCCCCCTGTGCGTGCCTGGAACTCTCGTGGCCCACCCGTAAGGAGGTTGACGCTCTTCTTTTGCCACAAGAAAACTAATTTTATGAGTAAAATCTGGGCGAAAGATTCACCCCAATCGGAGTTACGGATCTCCGGATATAAAAGAAACGGTGAAGGGGCAGAATCTGAGAACGCAGAAACAGAGAGATAGATCCAATCTCGGAGGGGCTCTCGCTCCTCCCAAGCCATGGGAGCCAAGGACCAGAGGGGAAACCCTTCTCCCATCTAGGCAGAAGGTCAAGGAAGAAGAATAAGAAGGGGGGCTCTCTCCCCCTTGCTTCCGGTGGCGCCAGAACGCCACCGGGGGCCATCATCATCACCGCGATCTTCACCAACACCTATGCCATCTTCACCAACATCTCCCTCACCTTCCCCCCTCTATCTACAGCGGTCCACTCTCCCGCAACCCGCTGTACCCTCTACTTGAACATGGTGCTTTATGTTTCATATTATTATCCAATGATGTGTTGCCATCCTATGATGTATGAGTAGATATTCGTTGTCCTATTGGTGGTTGATGAATTGCTATGATTGATTTAATTTGCTTGTGGTTATGTTGTTGTCCTTTGGTGCCCATCATATGAGCGCGCGCGTGGATCACACCATAGGGTTAGTTGTATGTTGATAGGACTATGTATTGGAGGGCTAGAGTGACAGAAGCTTCAACCTAGCATAGAAATTGATGCATACGGGGTTGAAGGGGGACCAATATATCTTAATGCTATGGTTGGGTTTTACCCTTATGAATGTTAGTAGTTGCGGATGCTTGCTAATAGTTGCAATCATAAGTGCATAGAATTCCAAGTCAGGGGTGACATGCTAGCAATGGCCTCTCCCACATAAAACTTGCCATCGGTCTAGTAAAGTAGTCAATTGCTTAGGGACAATTTCACAACTCCTACCACCACTTTTCCACACTCGTTATATTTACTTTATTGCTTCTTTATGTAAACAACCCCTACTTTTTATTTACGTGTTCTCTATTATCTTGCAAACCTATCCAACAACACCTACAAAGTACTTCTAGTTTCATACTTGTTCAAGGTAAAGCGAGCGTCAAGCGTGCGTAGAGTCGTATTAGTGGCCGATAGGACTTGGGAGAGTATTTCTTCTACCTTTAGCTCCTCGTTGGGTTCGACACTCTTACTTATCGAAATAGGCTAAAACTATCCCGTGCACTTGCGGGTTATCAAGACCAAGCATAAAACCTTCATGTGCTCTCGGTGCAAATTTAGAATTGTGATGAGGATCTCTAATCCAACATCAAGCACCGAAGACTTTGAAATAACTCACATTGGGTTTCTTGTCAGTGAGGAGTTCATATGAGGTCTTCTTGAACAATTTGTGAAGATATACCCTGTTGATGATGTGGCACACGGTATCAATTGCCTCAGGCCAGAAGTGACGAGTCGTCTTGTATTCATCAAGCATAGTGCGAGCCATCTCAACAAGAGTCCTTTTCTTGCATTCCACGACGCCATTCTGCTGAGGAGTGTATGGGGCAGATAACTCGCGAGTAATACCAAGTTCATCAAGATAGTCATCAAGACCAGTATTCTTGAACTCGATCCCATTGTCACTCCGGACATGCTTGATCTTCACACCGAAATTCTTTGAGGCCCTTGAGGAAAATCGTTTTAAGACTTCCCGCACTTCAGTTTTGTAAGTGATGATATGCACCCATGTGTAACAAGAATAGTCATCAACTATAACAAAGCCATAAAGAGATACTGCATTTGTTAGTGTGGCATAATGAGTAGGGCCAAAGAGATCCATGTGAAGCAATTCAAAAGGACAAGCGGTAGTCATGATAGCCTTCGAGGGGTGCTTGGACTTGGTCATCTTTCCAACCTCACAAGCCCCACAAAGATGGTCTTTGAGGAATTTGACACCCTTGATGCCAATGACATGCTTCCTCGAGAGAGAGTATGTAAGTTCCTCATGCCGGCATGACCTAGTCGTCGATGCCATAACCAGCCTTCTGAAGCTTTGGCAAGTAGACATGTGGCAGGCTGTGGTCCTGTAGAGAAATCAACAATATACAAGTCTCCTTTCCTAAAACCTTCGAACACTTGTTTTGCCTTTGTCAGCGTAGGTGATATGCTTCAGATGCGATGGCGATAAAGCAGTGTCCAATAATAAGTTCTTGTCACCGGTCATGTGATTTGTACATCCACTACTGAGGACCCACTCAGTAGCTTTGGGTTGATCATCCTGCAATTGAATTAGTGCATCTTACAAACACATATACTTAATCAGTGAATAATATGACATCAAATTCATCAGATAGAATTTCATCAAGCAGTATAACAGATATAGAGTAGAAGGACGTGAGAAATGTGTAATCATTTCTTTGTGATTAGTTGGCGTCCTTTCAAGCATTTAGGTCTCCAGCAAATTCTTCAGACGTTCAAGTTCATATGGAGACCTGACCCTGCATAAGAGATTAGTTCTTTTTCTTCAACACCCACATCTGAAGGGGTGCCAAAGAGTTCATCATTCTGCGAGCTCCATAAGAGAAAGGTGGCATTGAAGCCAGTGCACTTCGTTTCACAGAAGAGGGGTTAGAGTAAGCATATGAATAAGCAGAGAAATTCTTCGAGGACTTATGAACACAATGACTTGAAGAATAATGCACATATTCATAACCCTTAGATTTTCCCTGTGAAACAGAAGTGTTAGCACGATGATGTTCATATGAGGATTTGGATACATATGAGGACTTGGATCCATATGGAGACTTTGGTCCATATGAAGAATTTGATCTCGGGTTCCTATTCTTCATAGGTGGTGTCATGAGGACATTCACCTGAAGACTTTCAAGGCATCTTTTGGGAACCCAGATTTTCATCATAGGGGGGACTGCTCCTGCAGTTATTACCAATATATCTAGCAAATACTTCACAATTCTGATTTTGAACAGTTTATAGTTGGAGTCAAATGACTCATCAGATGAATATGAAGATTCACATGTAAAGCCAGATAAAGTGGATGGATCTACGGGAGGTCCTTTCGTAGCAACCCACGATGTTTTGGGATACTGCTAAGGTTTCTAGTAGGTCAAGTCAGCATTGAGTTTCCTCTCAAAGTCAATACCCTCTTTCCCAGGGTTTCTATTGAGGATCTGCTTTTTAAGCACACCACAAAGAGCATGATGCCCTATGAGGATTTTATACATGCCTTTCACATACAATTCCTTCAACCCTGCATTATCGTTAGTGATACTTGTGGTATCCTCAGATGAGGAATTTGTGACCACATAAATAGTTTAAGAATTTGCAGCAATAGAAGCATTGAACTTTCAGGTGAGGAATTAGTAGATTCACGTTCAATGCATTTAAAACATGGTGGAATGAATTCTTCCTGAGCGGAACTGATCTGTTGAGCAAGCAATGAATCATTTTCCTTCTGAAGATCTTCATAACTCACCCTTAGCTTCTCAAGATCTTGCTTTCTTTGAAGAAATTCATAAGAAAGCATGTCATGATCGGCTAAGAGAGTGTAATGATGACTCTGAAGGTTATCAAACTTAGACTATAGTCACTGAAGATTATCAGTCAGAGTTTTAGTCCGATCCATTTCCTCACACAACAGGTCATCGCTTTTGTCTAGCAGATTTTGAACCTATTCCAAAGCTTTTTGTTGTTTGACATCAATCTTAGCAAGTTTGGAATATCTAGGTTTGAGGTTTTCATTAGATTAATCCTCACTTGATTCAGACGAGGGATATTTGAGTACCTTGGCACCTTTTGCCATGAAGCAGTAGGTGGGAGCATAGTCATCATGGCCATTGTCAGCAGTGTTGGAGTCGACATTTTCTTCACAGTTGAAGATGGACTTGCTAACGAAAGCAGTAGCGAGAGCTAGGCTCGCCACTAGAATCTGACTCCTCAGATGCCTCCTCTTCCTCATTTTCCTTAGATTCAGCTTCAGAATCCATTTCCTTGCCAATGAATGCCCGAGCCTTTTTGGAACGTCTCTTCTTGTGATATAAAGACTTTGAAGATTTTGACGATGAGGACTTTGAAGATTTCTTCTTCTTCTTTGAGTCATCTGAACTATCATCCTTGTACTTTTTCTTCTTTGATTCCTTTGCCCACTGAGGACAATCAGTAATGTAGTGGCCAGGTTTCTTGCATTTGTGGCAAGTCCTCTTCTTGTAATCGTGGGATGAGGAATCTGATCTCATGTCATCACCTCTTGAAGATTTTCCAAAGCGACCACGTCTTGAGAACTTCTGGAATTTTCTCACGAGCATTGATAGCTCCTGGCTTAGTTCTTTAGGATCACCAAGGCTGCTATCATAATCTTCACCTTCATATTCGGAAACTGTCTTGGCCTTCAGAGCGCGTGATCTTTCATAGCTTGGCCCGTAGAGGTCTCTCTTCTCAGCTAGTTGGAACTCATGAGTATTTAGCCTCTCGAGGATATCAGTAGTATCTAGTGACCTGTAGTCTCCATGTTCTTGAATCATTAGTGCAAGTGTATCGAATGAGGAATCAAGTGATCTCAGCAATTTCTTCACCACCTCATGGTCGGTGATGTCAATGGAACCAAGTGCTTGAAGCTCATTTGAGATATCAGTGAGGCGATTGAAGGTTTGCTAAACATTTTCGTTTCTTTTGAAGCGGTTGAAGAGATTGTGAAGAACGTCAACTCGAGAGTCATGTTGGGTTGAGACTCCTTCGTTGACCTTGGACAACCTATCCTAGATAAGCTTTGTTGTCTCCAAAGCACTCAGTCTGCCGTATTGTACTTTGCTCAGATGGCCACATATGATATTCTTCTCTTTAGAGTCGAGTTGCTTGAATATCTTCACATCATCAGCGTTCACAGAAGGAGTGATAGTAGGAATGCCATTTTCCACAACATACCAGAGATCGTTGTCAATTGCCTCAAGATGCATGCGCGTCTTATTCTTATAGTAGGGGTAGTCCATCCCATCAAAGGTAGGACACCCAGTCGAGACCTTGATCATGCCTGCAATCGACATAACTAAAACTACAGGTGGTTAAACCAAAATCACATAGAACAATGGAGTACCTTGCTCTGATACCAATTGAAAGTGCGTTATATCGACTAGAGGGGATGAATAGGCGATTTTTACAAATTCGTCACTAAGGAAATTCAACTTCAGGAATTTCCTAAGCAACGAACTACAAGCACTGGAATGAGTACTCAACTGCATGCATAACAAAGCAGTAGCATAGTCATCATGATGAAATGAAACATACATAGAGCACAAGTAAGGTGTAAATAGGATAAGAAGGTTGAAAACAAAGTGACTGAAGAATTAGGATTGAGGAAATCGAGAAAGTCTTTAGTCAAAGTCTTCAAACGGTAACAATCAATTTCATCAACACATGAATGAGGAAATAGAACCAGTAGCTTGGTGAAGACAATGATTTGGTAGACTAATTCCAACTACTGTGACAGTTGTACGTCTGGTTGGAGCAGCTAGGTATTTAAACCTGAGGACACACAATCTCGGACACACAATCCTTAGTGTATTCTCCTTGAGCTAAGGTCACACAGACCTCGCCCAATCACTTGTGGCAAGTCTTCAGGTGACTTCCAAACCTTCACATACTCGGTCACTCGGCGATCCACAATTCCTCTTGGATGCTCTAGACCATGACGCCTAACCGTCTGGAGGATGCACAGTCCTCAAAGGTAACAAGTGTCAGTTCCACACAGGAATAATTTCTTCAGTGATGCTCAATCACTTTGGGTTGTAGGTGTTTGGGTTTGGGTTTTTCCTCATTGATGATTTTCGCTCAAAGTCCTCGGAGGATGGGATGCTCTCAATGACAAGTGTCAGTTTCTCTCGGAGCAGCCAACCAGCTAGTGGTTGTAGGGAGCGGCTATTTATAGCGTAGGAGTAGCCCGACATGGTAAGACGTAAATGCCCTTCAATGATATGACCGTTAGGTGGATAGGATATTTTGGATAGCTGGCGCATAGCACAACAATGGTCGGAAATTTGAGCTCTCAAATTCCTCAGGGCTATCATGTACCTCACTTGTAGGCAATCCGCATTGGCGAAATCTTAACTCCTTAGTCAGGACAAATTCCTCAGAGACCAGAAGACCTTCGTCTTTATCACTGAATAAATTGACTGAATTGTATGAGATTTCCAATGGCTTCACTCGAAAGGATTGGGTAGGTGTAGGATTTTGAGATGAGCATCACTTGGAAAGTGCTTCCTTAGTTTTACCTCGACCCCCTTTAATAGTACAGTGTTTCTATGACTCAATAAAGAGAAAATCAAACTACAAAAACAAAAGTCTTCATGCTTCATAATCCTTGCATCAGTATCAAAGTCTTAAAGGTCACACCAATTTCTTCACTTTCAAGTCTTCAAGAAAACCAAAGTTTTCAACTAAAGACATTCATTTTTAGGGGTCGACTTTCTTCGTAAATATCAAACTCCTCATAGACTTATAGAATCTGTGTACACTCACAAACACATTAGTCCCTTAACCTATAAGTCTTAAATACACCAAAATCACTAAGGGGCACTAGATGCACTTACAGCCATCCTATGATGTTTGAGTAGATTCGTTTTGTCCTATTGGTTGATTGATGAATGTGATTGGTTTGAGTTGTATGTTTCATTTTGGTGTTGTCCGATGGTGCCCTCCATGTCATGCAAGCATGCATGTGGAATTACCACTGTAAGATGTTTCAATACATTCATAATTCGCTTATTGTGGGTGGCTAGAGTGACAGAAGCTTAAGCTCGAGTAAGGGGGTTCTTGCATATGGGAGTAAAGATGACTTGATAATTAATGCTATGGTTGCGTTTTAACTTAATGATCTTTGGTAGTTGCGAATGCTTGCTAGAGTTCCAATCATTAGTGCATATGATTCAAGTCTGGAAGGTATGTTAGCTCATGACTCTCCCTCGTATAAAATTGCAATAATGATTATGGATCTAGTTATCGATTGCCTAGGGACAAAATCTTTCTCTTGTGTTACAAAATCTTTCTGCTAAATAATTAAATTTCTTATGTTGCAAATTACTCGTAGTTTTATCCTCGCTAAGTACATCTAGTTTTATCCTTGCAAGCTTGTCCTATCACCAACAAAATAGTTTCAAACTTGTTCTTGGTAAAGCGAATGATAAGTGTGCACAGAGTTGTATCGGTGGTCAATAGAACTTGAAGGGAATATAAATCCTACCTTTAGCTCGTCATTGGGTTCGACACTCTTATTTATCAAAAAAGCTACAATTGGTCCCCTATACTTGTGGGTTATCAGCTGCGCCTTCTCAAGTTTGAGTTTCTTCTTCTCTGCCTTCTTGATGCTTGCATAAATTGCCCTCATCACTACTACTTCTTGAGATTTCATTGATTTTTCCCTTGAAGAGGAAAGGGTGATGCAGCAAAGTAGAGATATGTATTTCCCTCAGTTAAGAACCAAGGTATCAATCTAGTAGGAGGCACAAGCAAGTCTCCAATATATGCACCTGCACAAACTAACAAAAACTTGCACACAACGCGAAAAAGGGTTGCCAATCCCTTGACGATCATGAACAAGAGTGAGATCTAATAGAGATAGGTATAAAATATAAGTAAAAGAGCAAACTAAAGTAAATATAAATAAAGTCCAGCAAGGTATTTTTGTTTTTTTGGTTTATAGATATGAAAATATATGATAGAAAATAGACCCAGGGGCCATATGTTTCACTAGAGGATTCTCTTTTGAAGAACACATACGGTGGGTAAACAAATTACAAGCAACTGATAGAAAATCACATAATTATGAAGGCATCCAAGGCAATGATCATGAATACATGATCATGCAAAGCAATATGACAATGATGGTATGTGTCATAACAAACGGAACGGTGGAAGTTGCATGGCAATATATCTCGGAATGGCTATGGAAATGCCATAATAGGTAGGTATGGTGGCTGTTTTGAGTAAGGGTATATGGTGGGTTTAATGCACCGGCGAAAGTTGCGCGCTACTAGAGAGGCTAGCAATGGTGGAAGGGTGAGAGTGCGTATAATCCATGGACTCAACATTAGTCATCAAGAACTCACATAATTATTGCAAAAATTTATTAGCCATCAAAGCAAAGTACTAATATGCATGCTCCTAGGGGACAGATTGGTAGGAAAAGACCATCGCTTGTCCCCGACCACCACTCATAAGGAAGACAATCAAAAAATAAATCATGCTCTGACCTCATCACATAACGGTTCACCATACGTGCATGCTTCGGGAATCACAAACTTTAACACAAGTATTTCTACCAATCCACAATTACTCACTAGCATGACTCTAATATCACCATCTTCATATCTCAAAACAAATGCAAGGAATCAAACTTCTCATATTATTCAATGCTCTTACATGATCTTTTTATTATATCCCTCTATGATGCCCATAATATTAGGACTAAATTCATAACGTAAGAAAATTACCATGTTGTTTAAAGACTCTCAAAATAATATAAGTGAAGCATGAGAGTTCATCAATTTCTATAAAATAAAACCATCGTCGTGCTCTAAAAAGATATAAGTGAAGTACTAGAGCAACTACCTAGCTCAAAAGATCTAAGTGAAGCACATAGAGTATTCTAATAAATTCATGATTAATGTGTGTCCCTCTAAAAAGGTGTGTACAGCAAGGATGATTATGGCAAACTAAAAAGCAAAGACACATATCATACAAGATGCTCCAAGAAAAACACATATCATGTGCTGAATAGAAATATAGCCTCAAGTAAATTTATCGATGGATTGAAGACAAGAGCGGGGATGCCATCCGGGGCATCCCCAAGCTTAGATGCTTAGTTGTCCTTGAATATTACCTTGGGGTGCCTTGAGCATCCCGAATCTTAGTCTCTTGCCACTCCTTATTTCGTGGTCCATCAAAACCTTACCCAAAACTTGAAAACTTCACAACACAAAACTCAACAGAAAACTCATAAGCTCTGTTAGTATAATAAAATAAATCACCACTTTAGGTACTGCTGTGGACTCATTCTTAATTTATATTGATCTAATATCTACTTTATTCCAACTTCTCCATGGGTAATACCCCATGATACTACCCATAGATTCAACAAAGTAAGCAAACAACACATTGAAAATAGAATCTGTCAAAAACAGAATAGTCTGTAGTAATCTAGAAACTTCGTATACTTCTGTGACTCCAACAATTATGAAAAATTAGGAAAGCCTATGAAATTTGTATATCAATCCTGTGTAAAAAATCAGAATTTTATCACGCTTCTGTGAATTTGAACAATTCTGCTACTGGGCGCAAAAGTTTCTGTTTTTCAGCAAGACCAAATCAACTATCACCATAGACCATCCCAAAGGTCTTACTTGGCTCAAACACTAATCGAAACACTAAAACACAATTACTACAGAATGAATAATGTGTACTTATTCAAAAAATAGTAGCAAATATAAAAAAACACAAAATAAAAAATTGGGTTGCCTTCCAACAAGCGCCATTGTTTAACGCCCCTAGCTAGGCATATAACATAGGTCTAGGCATTATCAACTTTGGTATTTGATTCTTCAATTGCATGTTTATAACCCCTAGCAGATTCTTTGGGTTTATTGATAATCACACTCCTAGGTAATAAATCAAGAAATTCATTTGTAGCAATTGGTTTTTTAATGATATTGACGAAGCTAGGGTAAATACTTATCATCTTAAGATCTTCGGTTCCTTCACTAGATGATTCACCCTTATTCTTAGGAACATAAATAAACTTAGTAGATTTCATAGAAGGAAATTTCGGAGTGGTTTTAACAGTAGCAAAAGCGGAACCCAAGTTGGTAATAATGTCTTCTAACTTATCAATTCTAGTAGAACCTTGATCTATTTTCTCATTAACAATAGGTTCCTTTTCCTTTGGATTCTTTAAAGTGATTTCTACCTTTGATCCAATTTGAGTAATGTGATTATCTATCTTTTTATCCAAATTTCCAATAAGCTTTGCGGTAGAAATTTTATTCTCAATAATATCAAGCCTTTGCATCACATGTTCTAAAGTTAAAATTGTTTCATTAACCATGAGTGGTGGTGAACCTACCAAATCTATCATAGCATTATAAGCATCCAAAGTATGGCTACCTGTCGTGGAAAGGTCACGATAGATGTCCTAGCAAAAGGACTTACTCATGGAGCCATCGCAACTAGGCAGCTTAAAGGGGTTAAACGGGACAAAGGACATGGGAGTTTATACTGGTTCGGCCCCTTGCGGTGAAGGTAAAGGCCTAATCCAGTTTGTGGTGGTATTGCTTATGTCTTGATTACCAGGGAGTGAATCTTCTTTCCCTAGCTCTCGATCGGTTGTTTCTTGTCCTGAACCGCCACCAGGTCGTCCCTTTATATACATAGGTTAACGCCCAGCGGCTCACGGAGTCCTGGCCGGCTCATAAACAGTGTCCGGCTCGGTGATTATCTATTCATGCCCTACACTACAAGTCATACATATATGACGGTTTACCCTTACGGGCCTTAAGTCGCCTGTGGGCCTTGGGCCCTTAACTAAACCGCCATCTTCAAATATCCTCATGGGCTTCATGTCATGAATCACCATAGGTATAACCCGGCCCCTCCTGGGCGGGTCATACCTGATAGTTATATCCCCAACATTAGGCCCCAGATTGATTTGAACTAGTTCATGTCACTCTTTAATACTTAGAAAAATCTTCCCTTCTTCATTTGTGCGAGAATTCATAACTCGCCATGACCTCATCTTCTGGATTTGTGACAACCCGCCACGATGTCACCTGCCAATAATTCACACATTATCCAACATATCTCAACGGATCTTTATCTTAATAATCATCCCGAGAATTGAGGCGCCTGGGCAGCTGGATAACCATGTTTTGGCCTTCTCGTTTTTCGTGCCCACTTATTAGCCCTCTCCTTATAAATGGCCACGACCGGTCTCTTCTCATTCTCCCTCCTTTCCATTGTCTTCCTCCTCTCGCGACTGTCTGCCACTCGAGCTCCGTCGCCACCGCGAAGCACACGGTCATCCTCGTCCTTGGCCGCTGCATCACCCTGAACGAACCAGAGAATGGCGGCGCTCCTCCGCAGTTGATCTGCATCTGTAAGTACTCGCTCTCCTGTACCCCAGATATGCATTAGGGTTTCTGAACTTTTTCTTGTTCTTCGTAGTTCTTTAACCTAGCACCTTTTGATCTGAAGACGGTCATAAAACTTGCGCGGTAGGAGTTTTGCCCTTTCCTTCAATAACAGCAGACCCTTTTTCCTTGAAAAGAGATCTCATTAGATCTTATGAACTCCCTTGTGCTGGTTTTAGGTCTTGATTTATTTCCTTTTTCTGAACTGCCACTGATCCGAAATAACAATTGCAATCTATGAAACTTGTTTGTATGGTACTTAGCAAAAAACTGCATCTTGATAGATCCACCTAGTCATGGCGGCTCATACCACCGGCTGTAGTTAAATTCAATGCTCCATAGATTCTTCTTTTGATAAACATCAAAACTGCTCATGGCGGCTTATATAACCCGCTGTAACTAGTCATATACCATTAGGCTCCTTTTTAAGCCGCCATTCTGAATATGTGTTGTAATACTTTCCTTCCGGCTTAAATTTGAACCGGCAGATTTGTTCTTTTTATTTTTAGGCTTCTTTCTTCATAATGCCTCACAAAACAACCACTTCCTGTAACTGGGTTTGCTCCATCGTCACGGAAAACACACTTGAAGACTTTGTGAAAACTGGTTATTTGCCGAAGCAGTCTGTCATGTCTTACCGCGCCCCCAAGCCGAAAGAAGAGAAAGCTCAGCCAAAGGAAGGCGAGGTCATTGTTTTCACTGATCATATGAACCGGGGCTTCTCACTGCCCGGCTCTAAGTTCTTCAGGGACGTTCTGCACTTTTTCGACCTTCATCCTCAAGACATCGGGCCCAATTCCGTGTCCAACATCTACAGTTTCCAAGTGTTCTGTGAAGTCTACCTTCAAGAGGAGCCCACTGTGGAATTATTTAGAGAGTACTTCTATTTGAACCGCCAGAACGAGTACTCCAATGGACCTAGTTTGGAACTTAGTGGGGTCTCAATCCAGCGAAGAAGATGCACCATTTTCCCTTATGCGCAGCCGCAGAGTCATCCCAAGGATTGGAATCAGACATGGTTCTATTGCAAGTACGCCACTCCGGTTGATGAGAACGGACAGCCCGACTTTCGCGCCCTGCATCTTGAATTGAACCATCCTCTCCCCAACAAGTTGACATCTGTTGAACGCAAGAAGCTCACCCTTACCATTGCCAAAGTCAAGGCTCTGTTGGGGAACGGTTTAAATGGCATTGACTTGGTTCGATGTTGGGTCGCATGGTGGATCATCCCCCTGAGTTGCCACTCCGGTTTAATGTGCACCTACACCGGTAGCACAACGGATGCATTGCGCCACATCTCCGAGGAGTTAACTGATGACCTTATCAATGAGATGACAAAGTCTCTTCTGAATGAGAACCTAGCTGATTACAGCAAGGTCGGACTAAGACGTTTCTGCGAGTCTAACCCGACACCAAAAGTAAGCCGCCGAACTGACTATTTTTACCTTCACTCTTAATACTTTGTATTGATTCAACCTTGATGATTTCCACAGGCTGATGACAACTTTTGGAAGAAAAAATATGATCATGAAGCTGCCAAGAGAGCCAGGAAGGCCAAGAAAGCCGCCAGCAGAGCCACCAAGAAGAGAGGAAAGAAGCCCAGCGCTTCTGAATTACTTCAACTGGAGGACACCTCTGAGTCGGAGGTAGACCTTTATTCTCTTGGCTCTTTTTTCAACCATCTTATTGACACTGACTATCATCAGGATGACACGGGAACGAGTCAGGGAGTGGAAGAAGAGGTAACTATTATTTCCTCCGACTCCGAGCCTTTGCCAATACAAAAAATCCAAAGAGTAACCCAGAAAGTAAGATTTTCACACCCCTTAGCTCATCTAGATCCTCACTTTATTTTGAAGAAACAACAGCACGAGAGTCGGCGACAGACTCGGACGAGAAAGGATGTGGAACTCTCCTCCGGCTTACCAAACACGCCGAGGAAGCATAGAAATGAGGTCTGCCAGTGTTCTGGGAACGGGGGTCCCCAGACTTGCCTGCCTGCGGCCTGCGGCGTGGCTCAATCGGAGGCCCAATGCAGCCCAGCTTCATTAGCTCAAGCTCAAGACCCTCGCGATGGGCCAAGCCTCGCAGGGCGGATGACAGGAAGCTTCCTCAGAAGCAGCCTCATCAGGCGGGCTCGTGAGGAGGCGGAGAGATCAAGGCAGGGTACCTCTCGAGGTACCCATGACGCAAGCCATGACGATCAAGACCAGGCGGGCGCCAGGCGGGCGCCGGCCTGCGCAGTGTCCTTGTTTCCCCTTTGGTGCAAAGGGGGCAAGCACAGGCCAAGGCATCAGGCAAAGCTTACCGTTTCGGTGCAACAACACCAAGACCAGCGGAGCGGCAGGACGGAGGTCACCGTGGAGCCCAGGACGGTGTCACCGCCAGAGTCTTTGGCAGTCGAAGACCAACTTTAGTCAGGATAAGTGTACTAGATGTTCCCCTTCAAAATGGCCAATTGTTGGCGCCCTTCCCGCTCAATATTTGGGAAGAGGCCCAGGGCCTCCCTCTATAAATAGAGCTAGCCACCACAGAGTAGAAAGAGGAGAGTTTGGGTAGACTAGAGAGAGAGGGGCGACTGAACTCACCCAAGCAGTTCATCGCACCAGCTCAAGAACACCTCTCGCGAGGCTGCTCTTCCCTTGTATTGTTCATCAGCCCCTGAGGCAATCCACCACACCACACACTGAAGTAGGGTATTACACCACTATGGTGGCCTGAACCAGTATAAACCTCGTGTCCCTTGTGTGTTCTTCTTGCTAGCCTAGATTCCTTGCGAGGCTTCGAGACGTGAGTTGGTAGGGGAAAGATCTTCGCGCGCACCCCAGAGTTCGAACCTCAAGGGTCTGCCGGAACCCAAAATCCGATGTTTGGCGCGCCGGGTTTGGGGTGCACCGAAGCTTTCCCTTTCGTCGACCCGCTCTCCATCAACACCGCGCTTCGCCCTCATGGCGGACAACGTGCCGCCCGCTCCGGCTGCCGATGCCAGCACTGGGGCCAGTGGGCTCCGAGCCTTGGCCCCTGCCTTGCGGCAGGTGCAGTGGTCGCGCAAGTTCAAGCCAGACATGCCGCCGCGCTACAACAGCGCGACGGATGCGCTGGCTTTCCTTCTGGCATACGAGGAGGCCGTCCTCAAGGCTGGGGGCGATGACAGGATCATGGCTAACTGGTTTCCCATGGCCCTCATCGGCGTTCCGCGCATGTGGCTGCTCCACCTGCCAACGGCTTCTGTGGCCTCCTGGGAGGAGCTGCGCGACCTCTTCCTCACCCACTACGTTGCGCCGTTGCCCCCGGTCATCGCAGCTCTCTTGGGCGGCTCACAGGCACCACCTTCGAGCCGCCACGTCAAGCCGTTCGCCCGCCAGATCGGCGCCGAGAAGCCCCCCCGGGCTGGGTGGCGCCCAAGGCCGATCTGATCTTCAGCTCGGATGATCACCCCTCCAACCCCGCCTGTTCGAGCGTGCTCGCGATGCTATGCACCCCCACCATCTGCCAAGTGGCCGTCACCAGGACCCTCATCGGTGGTGGTACCGGCCTCAACGTGCACTCGGTGGAGGCCTTCAGTCTCCTCCACGTGCCGCTAGAGCGGCTTCAGCCCAGCAGGCCCTTCTCGGGCATCGGAGGCGGTTCCACCGGATCCTTGGGACAGATCCGCCTCCCGGTGACCTTCGGCACTCACGACAACTTCCGCACGGAGCTGGTCGACTTCGACATCGCCCCCATCAGCCTCCCGTACAACGCCATCCTCGGCTACCCAGCCTTGGCCCAGTTCATGGCAGCAACTCACCCGGCGTACAACCTCATGAAGATGCCCGGGAGCGGCAGCGTCCTTACCATGTCCGGAGACACAAGGGATGCGCTGCAGGCGCTCAAGCTTGCTTTCAAGACGGTCGCGGTGGCGCAGCCTGCCAGCACAGACGCCCTCGAGCCCAAGGGGGCTGCGCGGCTAAGAAGAAGCAGCTATTCACCCAAGACAAGGCAGAGACCAAGCAGGTGACGGTCGACGAGGATGGATCCACTGGCGCTACCTTCACCATAGGCGCCAACCTCGAACCCAAGCAGGAGGAGGCCTTGCTGAAGTTCCTGCGCGCATACAAGAAGGTGTTCGCATGGGAACTTGATCAGCTAGCAGGGGTCCCAAGGGATGTGATTGAACATCATCTCAACGTGTGCCCCAACGTGCGCCCCGTGAAGCAGAAGGCAAGGCGGCAGTCCACGGAAAAGCAGGCCTTCATCGTCTAGGAAACCCGCAAGTTAGAGGCAGCGGGCGTCATTCGCGAGGTCCGCTATCCTGAATGGCTGGCCAACCCTGTTGTTGTGCCAAAAAAGGGAGGAAAGAAACGCACACCAACCTCAACAAGGCATGCCCGCAAGATCCGTTCCCGCTCCCTCGCATCGACCATATCGTCGACTCTACCGCCGAGTATGACCTATTGTGCTTCCTAGATGCCTTCTCAGGCTATCACCAGATCAAGATGGCAGTAGAAGACGTGGAGAAAACGGCCTTCCTGACCCCGTATGGAGTGTATTGCTATACCTGCATGCCATTTGGGTTGCGCAACACAAGCGCGACCTTTCAGCGGCTGATGCACATCGCCTTGTGCCGGCAGCTCGAGAGGAACACTGAAGCTTACGTCGATGACATTGTGGTGAAGTCTCGGGAGGCAAAAACCCTGATACGGGACTTGGAAGAAACCTTCGCGAGCCTCAATGAAGTGGACCTCCGGCTCAACCCGGAGAAGTGCGTGTTTGGAGTCCCCTCGGGCAAGCTCCTGGGCTTCCTCGTGTCCCACAGGGGCATCGAGGCCAACCCAGAGAAGGTCAAGGCAGTCTAAGACATGAGCCCACCGAAGACCCTCAAAGAAATGAAGAAGCTCACCGGGCATGTAACCGCGCTAGGACGTTTCATCTCCAAGCTGGGGGAGCGAGCACTGCCCTTCTTCAAGCTGATGAAGAAGAAGGGCCCCTTCGAATGGACTGAAGAGGCCGACAAGGCATTCCAAGATCTCAAGAGGTACCTTACCAACCCTCCGATGATGGTAGCTCCGCGCCCTCGAGAGCCCCTGATGCTCTACCTTGCGGCCACCCCCTACTCCGCCAGCGCAGCCCTGGTGGCGGTAAGAGAGGAGCGCCGGACCAAGGCCACAGCCGCCGTCCCAGCCGAAGCAGAGCAAAGCCAAGAAAGCCTCACGAAGACCACTTCCGCAACCAAAAAGGATCAACCTCAGCAGGGAGTGCACCCAGAGCGGAGGAGGCCTCTCCAAGCGACCAAGTGTTGGGGGCTCCGTCGTCTCAGGAGGCGCCTCAACCTCCGGAGGACGCGATCTGCGCCAGCACCCTCAACCTCGTAGAGTACCCTGTGTACTTCGTCAGCACGGTGCTACGGGACGCAAGGGCGCGGTACCCCATGCACCAAAAGCTCCTCCTCGCGCTGTTGGTGGCTTCATGCAAGCTGCAGCACTACTTCCAAGGCCATCCCATCAAGGTCGTCTCAGCATACCCCTTGGAAAGGGTACTCAGGAGCCCCAACTCAGCTGGAAGAGTCGCTGAATGGAACATCAAACTGCAAGTGTTTCAGCTGGAATTCAGCACGACCAGAGTCATCAAGGGAGCCGCACTTGCAGATTTCATGGCAGAATGGGCAGAGGCACCGGGCCTCAAGGCAGGCGAGGACCGGTCGCTTTCCCCGGGAAGCGAGGCACCGGACGGCTGGGTCATGTACTTCGACGGGGCATTCTCCCGACATGGCGCGGGGGCTGGCGCAGTGCTCATATCTCCAACTCAGGACAAGCTCTACTACGCCGTGCAACTCTGCTTCCAGCATGGAGAAAAGGTCTCCAACAACATAGCGGAATACCAAGGCCTGATAGCAGGCTTGAAAGCTGCAGTCGCCTTGGGAGTAAAGCACCTCATCATCAAGGGCGATTCACAACTCCTCTCAACTTCTCCAACAAAGTATACGAGCCAAAGGACGGGCACATGGAAGCCTATCTTGTGGAGGTTCGCAGGATGGAGAAACAGTTTTGGGGGCTGGAGTTGCAGCATGTGCCTCGCGGCACCAATCAAGAGGCTGATGACATCGCCAAGAGGGCGTCCAGGCGGTTGCCTTAGGACCCTGGCATCTTCGAGGAGCGACTCTTCAAACCCTCGGCGGCACCATCACTATCAAGCACGGCGCAACCTAGGGAGGAGCTCCCTCAGCCGCCTGCCTCGGGAGCCCCGGCCTGTGGCCCGGCCTCAGGGGCACGCTTGCTCCTGGCGCTGGAACCTCAGGAAGGATGTTGGTCCGCAGAGTTCAAGGACTACTTGACGCAAGGGACCCTGCCAGAGAAGGAGGAGGACGTGGAGCATGTGGCACGACAGGCCACGGCCTACTACATCAAGGACGGAGAGCTCTACCGGAAGTGACCAAAAGACGTGTCCTTACATTGCATTTCCAGGGAGCAAGGGAAGGAGTTGTTGGCAGACATACACGGTGGATACTGTGGGCACCACTCATCATCACGAACCCTCGTTGGCAAGGCGTTCCGTAGCGTGTTTTACTGGCCCACAGCACTCAACGAGGCCGTCGAGCTGGCGAAGGCTTGCGAAGCCTGCCAATTCCACGCCAAGTAGATCCATCAGCCGGCTCAGGGCCTGCAGACCATACCCCTCTCATGGTCGTTTGCGGTTTGGGGGATGGACATTCTGGGCCCGTTCCCTCGGGCGCCAGGAGGCTATCGCTACCTCTACATTGTCGTGGACAAGTTCACCAAGTGGGCTGAGGTGGAAGTTGTCCGCACCATCCCAGCGGGCTCCGCAGTCAAGTTCATCAGGGGCCTCGTCAGCCGATTCGGGGTGCCTAACCGCATCATCACCGACAACGGTTCGCAATTCATAAACAATCTCTTCAAAACGTACTGTGCTAACCTTGGAACGCAGATATGCTACGCTTCGGCAGCACACCCATGGAGCAACGGCCAGGCTGAGCGAGCCAACACGGAGGTCCTGAGGGGCCTCAAAACCAGGTCCTTCAAGAAGAAGCTGGAGGCCTGCGGCAGGGGCTGGTACGACGAGCTCCAGTCTGTGTTGTGGTCTATCCGCACGACCGCGACCAAGTCGACTGGCGAAACCCCGTTCTTCCTCGTCTACGGGGCTGAGGCCGTCCTCCCTCATGAGGTCAGGTGTCGTTCCGCGCGCGTCCTGGCGTTCAACGAGGCGTAGCAGGACGCCATGCGGGGGACGGATCTCGTGCTGGGGGAGGAACACCGTCGAGAGGCCATGCTGAGGGCGGCAAGGTATCAATAGGCGCTGCGACGATACCACTGCCGCAACATCCGCCCCCGAACTCTTGAGGTAGGGGACCTCGTGCTCAGACGGTTCCTCTCTAGGGAGGGGTTGCACAAGCTCTCTCCCATGTGGGAGGGCCCATTCAAGGTTGTTCATGTTTCCAGGCCCGGCTCCGCGCGCTTGGAGACCCAGGAGGGGGTGCCCATCCCGAACGCGTGGAACATTCAACATCTCCGGAGGTTCTACCCCTGAGCGAGGCCCAGTGCCTATGGAAAAGGCCCGGAGCCTGTGAAGAAGGCCAATGCCTATGAAGCTTGCCGCTTTTGGGAAAAGGCCCGGTGCCTGTGAAGAAGGCCAATGCCTGTGAAGCTCGCTCCCCCCCCCCCCCTCAAGAAAAGGCCCGGTGCCTGTGAAGAAGGCCAATGCTTGTGAAGCTCGCAGCCCGTGACACTCTCACGTAATAATGACTGGCGTTGTACACACCCCGGAGTCTCCGGAGTTCCGCCCCTGGGCCTCGGGGGCTCCCGCCCACGCCCAGTGGCAGCACTTAGCTCCGTGCTGGTGAGAAGACGTCGAAGACTAGATTAGGTGCCGGACGCGGCTTTTCATTTGCTTTCTGCAGTTGGTTGGTTCTTCTTTATTCGAAGTTTTAGTTCGAGTTGCTTTCAGTGTTGTGCAGCGCCTAGCCCGTGTTTTCCGTCTTTACCCTTTGCTTGAACCTGCTTTCCTTTCGTGACCCTCGCGAGGGAGGCTACGCGGGCACCCTCGCGAGCGTCGCCTGGTTTAATTTTGCAAGGTTTCCCGGCCTAGGTTCGCAGCGGGAACACCCCTCCCAGTCAATGCCCCCCAGGCATCACGACGCAAACACCGGGCACAAGCTTGCCACCCCCACGGTCGGGGGCTGAAACCTAACCCTCCGACAAGTTTCTCCTTATAGGCCTCAAAGACCCGTGATAAGGCCTCCGGCCGAAGCCTCCCGAGGCTGGCGCCGCAACGAGTCCCTCCTACCGAGCTAAGTTGTTCCTACACATGAGCATGCAGTGCCATAGCATGGCACAAAGATAGAAGGAACAACATGATAATTAAAAGCAATAGTCTAGCACGCCCCCACGGGGCTCCATGCTTCTCTCTCTATGCAGATAAGGCAAAATAGGCGCGGCCCGACCGTCTACAGTGCGAAGAAGAAGATTTGTGTCATCTTCTAGAGCTCAGGAGATCTCCTCTTCACGCTTTACCTGGACGCGGTGGTGGGATGATCCACCTTCCCCCTCGAAGCGAGCACGACGGCGCGGTGGCTGGTCACGGCCGCTGCTGGAGGAGCTGCTATCGGAGGGAGAGTCGCCGAAGCTTGACGAGCTGTGGGCGCCGCCGAGCGCACGCCCGACCTCGCCTTCACCGCTGCCGTCGCTAAGAATGAGCGAACGGCCGTCATCGTCATCTTTGGGGTAGCACCCAGCATGGCGGCCATCTCCTCCGAACATCCTCACAAAGAGGATGGCATCGCCGTCGAACTTGAAGTGGAGAGTGCATCGTTGGCCAAGACCACGCGCGCGGGCAAACTTCTACCAGCCGTGAGTCAACGCCATGTTCCCAGCAATGGAAACTTCCACCGCCACGCAAGAAGCCCTGCTACAGCAGTCATCCATCTGGAGCCAGATCCCGCTCGTGGCACCAGCTGGCAGCACGCCGACGAAGAAGCGAGGGAGCTGAAGCCAAGTACTGGCCGGATCCTCCGACCAGACAACAAACTCCGGCAGCACCTCCGCAGAATGGAATCGAGGGCGGGGAGGCTGCACGGCCACGGCGCATCTCCCCCACTGATCAAGCGGCCTCTGCCGAGGCCTCGGGTAATCTTCGCCGGAGTCGCGGGATGCTTGCGGGGGCGGTCCCGGCCGCGCTTGGCTGGAGGAGAGTCAGGCCCCTCCCGGCGGGCCTTCCCCTTCTCTGCGGCCGAAAACCTCTTCGTGGGCGCCATGGGGCGCGACGAGTCAAAGGGGGAGGTGAAGAAGAAGAGGCAGAGCAGGGAGAGATGGACAGGAAGGGCTCGCGCTGTTCCGTACTTATAGCCGGAGGAGGCCAACCGTCGGCCACCACGATCGCAGGTAATCACGACCCGTTTTTGCATCCAAGGACTTGTCAAGTCATGCGGTTGTCGAGGCGTCATGGGGAAGCGGGGATGCCCACGTCCAATCAATCGCCACATGGCGCCCGAGGCCGCAGGCTATTGGGGTGTAACGCCCCGAGACCGACGATCCAGAAGACTTCCATATTTTTGTGACCTTCGTGTGTTTTTATTTGTGCTTGCTCTATTTATTTTTGCATTGCATCATGTCATCATGCTAGCATGCCATTTAATTTTTTTTTAAAAAACCTCAACTAAATAAATTGCATAGATCTTTTGATCTATTTAAATCGAGGGAATTCACATGGTGATTTCTCTTTATAACATATCCTCCTAATATTTATGGAGCTATTAAAAATATTCCATTAGTTTGGAATTTACCACAACACACGTGGTTGATAAATCCTTTGGCCTTTTCTTCTTCATGTTTTGACTCTCTAACCTTGTCTATAATTCTTTCTTTATCTATCGAAGCCCCACCAAAATTCTCAACATTTTTGGACCTTCCAAACCTCCACTTCCTATTCACCCATTTGAATTAAATTCAAATGTTTTTGAATCTAAACCTTGCGTCCATGCCCACTCCTATTTTCTTGGATTAAACTCATTTTTCCGAGTCTGAGAAAATTAACCCCGTGCCAATTCTTTCTCTAACCTTCTCTTTTCTCTCTATTCTTTCTTTCTATTTTCTGTAAATCAAGAAGAGAGAAGCCCAACTGGCCACTTGGGCCTCCCAACAGGTCAGCCCACCTAAATGCCTTAACCCTAGCCTCGACCCCCTCCTCTCGATCTCTCCCTCTCGTTCCCCACTCCACCGCCAGCCACTCGTCCCGATTGGGATCGTCCTCGATCCCCTTCCCCCTCCACTCGTCTCCCTCCTCGCGCCAGGGAGAGGAGCTCCCTCGTCCCCACCGTCCTTTGGCTCGTCGCTGCCGGGCACCTCCTTCTCCTCCCCGTAGCTCCTCCGACGTGGTTGCGCTGCAGCGCGTCCTCCGTTGCCGGCGTGAAGCCTCGCCTGAGACCGCCGCTCCTCCCATCCCCGCAACCGAGGACCTCGTCCTCATGGTCCAGGCTGCCGCATCGAGCTCTTCCCGACGCCTCCCATGGAGACCGTGCCTTGCTGCTGCTGCTCTTCCGGCGCTCGTTCCCCATCATCTCTGTCGGCGCCTCCTCCTTGTCCAACTCCGGTGGCTCCACACCTGCATCTCCACCAGCGCCATCCATCCACGTTGCCCCGCCACCTCACCAACAGCAGCCGCGCCGCCAGTGTGGCTTTGCCTCCCACAACCCCCCGCGGCTCGCCCCCTGCCTCGGCCGTCTTCGACCTTGCCTCATGCACGACATCGGCCGCCGCCTCTGCTCCAGCCACGGGCATCTCCTGCCTGAGACGATGCCTCTGTTTTGCCTGCAGTAGACCCGCATCTCCCGCACCTTGGCCGTAGTTGGCCGCTGCCTAGACCACCTTCAGCCGGGTGCCCCGTCTCCTGCTTCGGCCAAAGTTCCTTCGCCTCCAAGCTGCTTCTCGAGCTGTCGCTCGAGGCTGTAACCTCTGTATGTGCTACCACCCCGTGCATGTCGCCAAGTACCACAACATCGATGACCATACAGACCGCAAGAATGACTACGGGGATTCACCAAGTACCCTTCGGATGCGTCAAGTTTGACTACATGGACCGCCAAGTTCCGCTTCGAATGTGTACGACTACACCCGGTGATGCGACAAGTACCCCGACAACGTGTACATCTACACCGCCAAGACCGCACCGACAAGTACCCCGACGTTGTGCGTACCACTACCGTCGCCCCGAAGACGTTGGATTCATCAAGTGCCTCTCCGAAAACGAACGTGTACCACTACTTCCACTATGATCGTTCCGAGAATGTCTACTTTCTCTACGCCGCTCCGAACCGCACGCTTTGGAGGTATAACCGCCGAGATGTCCTTTCGAGAACGAATGTTTGCGATGCATGAGATGCTCGTGTTTGCACCGTGTCCGAGTTGTCGCTTGCGCGTTCCTTGTTTCCATGCCATCGACATGTGGGACACCCGGTAATGGGGATCATCCCACCATCCTTTTGCATGACACGCTCACCCACACTTTCTTTTGCACCGACATCTCGATGAGTTGTCGGATCACCGGAATGTTGCCGTGGCACCATTTTCGTTATCGTTGCCGTGGCACCCCTTTTGTTCCGCCATGGTGACCAAATGCTTCATAACATACTCATGTTAACATTTTCATAAATATTGCCTAAAACTTGCATTTGTCATCCGCATCATGATAACAACATTAAAATGTTTAAAATTGATGTTTGCATTAAATTGCTAAATAACATATGGGGATTTCCGAAATTGTTGTTTGTTGTTTCCGGCCTCATTTAAACTTGCCTAAATAGTTAGTTTATTTATGCTTCACCTCTTGCCATGTTTCACAACATTTAATATTGTTTGGTAGCTTATACGAGATTAAACTAAATATGTCAATGTGGTGTTTTGGCAATATGCAACTCGTTGCATATTGAGCTCCACTTAACTTGTAGTATTGTTTGTTGCACTTTGCCATGCCATGCCTCATTAAACCGGACATGCATCATACTTGTTTGTGCATCATGCCATGTTTATGCTTGTGCATTTACCATGTTGTTTGTTTCTTTTCCGGTGTTGCTTCTTAGTCCCGGTAATGTTGCGATTGTGAGGATTCGTTCGACTATGCCCGTTCGTATTCTTCATGGACTCGTTCTTCTTCCTAGCGGGATTTCAGGCAAGATGACCGCTACCCTGGATCTCACTACTATCATTGCTATGCTAGTTTGCTTCGTTCTATCGCTTTGCTGCATTACCTATCACTTGCTCTTCAAGCCTCCCAAATTGCCATGAACCTCTAACCTTTGACACCCTTCCTAGCAAACCATTGTTTGGCTATGTTACCGCTTTGCTCAGCCCTTCTTATAGCATTGCTAGTTGCAGGTAAAGTTGAAGATTGCTCCATGGTGGACAGGGTTATGTTGGGATATCACAATATCTCTTATATTATTAATGCATCTATATACTTGGTAAAGGGTGGAAGGCTCGGCCTTATGCCTGGTGTTTTGTTCCACTCTTGCCGCCCTAGTTTCCGTCATACCGGTGTTATGTTCCCGAATTTTGCGTTCCTAACGCGGTCGGGTGATTTATGGGACCCCCCTGACAGTTCGCTTTGAATAAAACTTGTCCAGCAAGGCCCAACCTTGGTTTTACCATTTGCCTCACCACCACCTATACCCTTCCCTTGGGTCGGCCAACCCGAGGGTCATCTTTATTTTAGCCCCCACCCCCCCCCCCCCACCCCCTGGGCCAGTGCTTGTCTAAGTGTTGGTCCGAACCGAGCAGCCTGCGGGGCCACCTCGGGGAAACTCGAAGTCTGGTTTTACTCGTAGCTTGACTTATCCGGTGTTGCCCTAAGAACGAGATATGTGCAGCTCCTATCGGGATTGTCGGCGCATCGGGCGGCTTTGCTGGTCTTGTTTTACCATTGTTGAAATATCTTGTAAACCGGGATTCCGAGACTGATCGGGTCTTCCTGGGAGAAGGAATATCCTTCATTGATCGCGAGAGCTTATCATGGGCCAAGTTGGGACACCCCTGCAGGGTATAAACTTTCGAGAGCCGTGCCCGCGGTTATGTGGCAGATGGGAATTTGTTAATGTCCGGTTGTAGATAACTTGACACCTGATCCGAATTAAAACGCATCAACCGCGTGTGTAGCCGTGATGGTCTCTTCTCGGCGGAGTCCGGGAAGTGAACACGGTTTTGGGTTATGTCTGACGTAAGTAGGAGTTCAGGATCACCTCTTGATCATTGCTAGCTTCACGACCGTTCCTTTGTTTCTCTTCTCGCTCTCATTTACATATGTTAGCCACCATATTATGCTTAGCCGCTGCTGCAACCTCACCAATTTATCCCTTCCTTTCCCTTTTAAGCTTTGCTAGTCTTGATACCCATGGTAATGGGATTGCTGAGTCCTCGTGGCTCATAGATTACTACAACAACAGTTGCAGGTACAGGTTATGCGATGATCATGACACGAGAGCGATGTTTGCTTGTTTTGGAGTTCTTCTTCTGCTTCTTCTTCGATCAGGGGATAGGTTCCAGGTCGGCAGCCTGGGCTAGCAGGGTGGATATTGTTTGAGTTTCTGTTTATGATTCATCCATAGTCGGATGTTGTTCTTGTATGTTGTATTATTGTATTCATGTGACATTGTATGTACTGGATGTATCCCCACTATTATGTAATGTCGATGTAATGATATCCACCTTGCAAAAGCGTCTTCAAGATGCGCTTCTATCCTTGGTGGAACCTTCGAGTTCCTTTAGGATAGGGTCGCATCTTGGGCGTGACAAGTTGGTATCAGAGCCTCGACCGACCATAGGAGCCCCCTTGATTGTTGGCCATTGTTGAGTCTAGAAAAAAAACTATTTTGAGTCTTAGGATTATATATATCGGAGAGTAGGATTCTTTTTACTCCTCAGTCCCCTTCGTCGCTCTGGTGAGGACTCCTGACGTAGATGTTTTGTCTTTCCTCTCCCCAAATTTCACTAATTTTTTTTAGGATCACGTGGGTATCTTGGAATCGTTCCGATATTCTTATGACGAGAACATTGTTCTTGGTGCCTCCTGACATTTAGGGGTTGTGGCAGTGTCCCGGGGAGTTGAGCTCCGAGGTGTTGTCGTCATAATTTTATCGTTGCAGTTCTGGAATACCTGAGTTTTGCCGACATCAAAATCTCTTTTATGCAGTTGTTGGTGAGATAACCTCGACGTCACCCAGTACTTGGGAGTTCGGGAGTATTGCCATAGCTTGTATAACGGATGCTTTTCGAAGGTTGAGGTACACGATTTCCAAAGTTTTCTTGGTTATGTGTTGACGGATGGATACAGCTGGATGTAGGGATTGTTAGTTTGGGTGAGATATATTGCTTCCCCTGTATCCCCAACACCAGATTGCATAACCAGAAAGTTTCGAGAATTTTATAGGTGGGAATTCAAGTAGCTCCTAGAATATCTTTCCAACAGATGCATGATATGGGATTGGGTAAATCTCTATCATATGTATTTGTTCCGGCTTATTCTGCAAGCCAAATCCTTTGTTTTGTTTTATTTGTGGTATTCGAGTTGCTTCGAAGTCAAATATTGATTCCATACCTTATTCTGAGTGGTGTTCTCATATTCCTATGGGGATACTAATCCTTTTGATCATTGAGGTTGTCATGTTAATTCTTTCCAACCGGCGTGCTTCTCTTCGAGATGATCCCATCATTCTCCCCATCCGCAAGATCAATTCTAAGTTTTCTCAACGGTGTTTGTTTCGTTCATCCCAAGTTGTCTTTGTTTTTCCCCACCCTCCCACCCTTTTCTTCAAGGACTCATTTATTTTAATCAAGTATCCATTTATTCATGTAAGGTCATTCACTCTTTTCAATCAATGTTCTGATCCGGTGATCCCTCGTGAAGATGCTCACGAGCTTCAAGTTCATCATCCTTCGTTCTTTTTTCTTCTCTGGTGGATCCAATTCAAGCTTTCAGTGTTGATCATATTCCTTTCCTCGTGTCAAATGCTTTCTCATGCCAGTGCACCTCTCAATCACTCACCTCTTGCTATTCATTTGTTCCAGAGTGTTCAAGATATCTTAGAAGATTTGTGTTTCCATTCTTAATCCGTTCAAGCTATTTGGAGATTGTTATCTCATTCAAGCAATTTAATTCAACCGGTGCAATCTCTCTTTAAAATCATTTCAACGGTGTTCCTTTTCAGTGGGCCCTAACCCACAGGTCTTTTTCCAGGATCTTACCTGACTCTTCGAATTATCAAGAGCGATTCTCTAATTCATTTCCATGTTTGACGTAAGAATGAATTTTCATCAGTCAGATGTCTTCTTCAAGATCGCTTCCAAATTCTTTTCATCTTTGGCTAAACCTTTCATCTTTTAATTCTCCCGGAGTATCTCAACAATTCATGGTGGTTCTCATCATCATTCTCAACATTTGAAGACCGAAGAAGAGTTCCTCTTAAATCCTTACCCGTTCTTCCAAAGATGCGTAGTCCAAGTTTGATGCCATCCTCTCATAAGTGTTTTTGATTATGACAATTCTTTTCTTGCCATCCTAAGCATTTCTTCAGTTGTTTCCATTTCTTTCCTCCGAAGGCCATCATGTCATAATTCTTCATTCTCAGAGTGTAGCTATCGTTCTCCAAATCTTACCAGTGCATCATTCAAATATCCTCTAATCAGTTCATGATCTCTTCGTTCTTTTGCATCTAATCCCCTCAAGTATCTTCATTCGTTTTCCCATTCTTCCCGGTGATTTGTGCCTTTGCTACTTTCAGTTTCAATTCTTACGGTGGTTCGTTCAACTTTTCTCTTCCTTCGTTATCATATCAATTCATTCATTTTTTTCCGTTGTTTCAGTCCCACCGGTGGTTCCATCAATACCGTCTCAAGTTTGCGCTATATCTCTCTTAATCCTTTCTACGAGAATAAGTAGTATGCCAAATCCGTTGCTTGTCATCAATTTAAATTGGTGAAGGATACGCATAACGTAATTCTTATTATGGTTTCATCCAAGTGATTAATTCCTTCTTTCGGACTTTGTTCATCAGGAAGTAATTCTCAGTTCCAAGTTATTTATCTTTCTTGTCCGGAGTTCAAAGTTTACTCATTTCGTAGCTCCATCTAAATCATTACAAGGCTTCAATTCTGGTTCTCTTCAACCTCCAATTCTTCTTCATAATCATTTTCTTTTCCGGAGATCTTACAAGAGGCTCCTCATGGTGGTTCATCAAGGATTTAATTCATTCTCGAAGTGTTCTTCAAGATTCTTGTTGGAGGAGTTCAAGCATTCTTCATCTTGCATTCCAAAGTGCAATTCTCCTACCTTATCTTTTGAGATTGTGCCATATCATTCTTGAAAATTTTCATTCATGTTTCGTGATTCACATGTTGTCAAGAATGAGGTATTTTAAATCCATCAACCTCGTTGTTGGAGTTATCTTGTCTCATATTTCACCTAAAGCCTTCCCTAAGGAATGTTGCTTTTGTGGTGCTTATCAATGATCAAAGTTATCTCTCTATCATCTTGGTGGAAGAAATTTTTCATCTCGTCGGTGTTATCAATTATATTATTTGTTTCCGTAGTGGTAGAATTTTGCCTCAATTTTGAGATGTTTTCCATGAGCCCACTACAAGCTTATTCGTTTCATTGTTGGTTTTCCAACAACCCCGTTTTAACCTTCTTGAAAGGGTGCTTTCCAAACTCATTTGTGGCAGAAGTTGGCATTTTATTCTCCATTCTTTTATCCCAATGGTCTATCTTCTATTCTTTCTTTCGGAGGCATGGTGATGTTGCTCTCTTCACTCATCATCTCAAATTGTGAGGATCGTGTTCCTTTTCTTGCTTATCCATTTAACTGGAGTGTTGTGTCATCCCTTCAAGTGCTTTTCATCTTATCAAGTTTTCCTTCTTCTTTCAAACGGAGTGCTGCCCAAATTATTTCAATCTTCTTCCTCTCCCATCTTGTTTTAACCGGAGTGGTTTCGAATTCTATCTTGTCCATTAAACTCTTGATTCGTGTCTTTGCAACCGTCAAGTCCTCGTAATATTCCTTGTTCCTCTTTTCTAACGGATTGTTCGCAATCTCGTTCGTCTCTGTTGTACTCTTTCTTTTAAATTGCTCAACTTCTCAAGGTTCTTTGGTTTCACTCATTGGTCGAAGAAGCAACTTAGTTTTACCTCTTCTCTAACTCTTCCGTTTCTCTCCGGTGCCATCCTAGATCTCGGGACGAGATCCTCTTGTAGTGGTGGAGTGTTGTAATGCCCTGACACCGACGATCCAGAAGACTTCCCTATTTTTGTGACCTTCGTGTGTTTTTCTTTGTGCTTGCTCTATTTATTTTTGCATTGCATCATGTCATCATGCTAGCATGCCATTTAATTTTTTTTTAAAAACCTCAACTAAATAAATTGCATAGATCTTTTGATCTATTTAAATCGAGGGAATTCACATGGTGATTTCTCTTTATAACATATCCTCCTAATATTTATGGAGCTATTAAAAATATTCCATTAGTTTGGAATTTACCACAACACACGTGGTTGATAAATCCTTTGGACTTTTCTTCTTCATGTTTTGACTCTCTAACCTTGTCTATAATTCTTTCTTTATCTATCGAAGCCCCACCAAAATTCTCAACATTTTTGGACCTTCCAAACCTCCACTTCCTATTCACCCATTTGAATTAAATTCAAATGTTTTTGAATCTAAACCTTGCGTCCATGCCCACTCCTATTTTCTTGGATTAAACTCATTTTTCCGAGTCTGAGAAAATTAACCCCGTGCCAATTCTTTCTCTAACCTTCTCTTTTCTCTCTATTCTTTCTTTCTATTTTCTGTAAATCAAGAAGAGAGAAGCCTAGCTGGCCACTTGGGCCTACCAACAGGTCAGCCCACCTAAATGCCTTAACCCTAGCCTCGACCCCCTCCTCTCGATCTCTCCCTCTCGTTCCCCACTCCGCCGCCAGCCACTCGTCTCGATTGGGATCGTCCTCGATCCCCTTCCCCCTCCACTCGTCTCCCTCCTCGCGCCAGGGAGAGGAGCTCCCTCGTCCCCACCATCCTTTGGCTCGTCGCTGCCGGGCACCTCCTTCTCCTCCCCGTAGCTCCTCCGACGTGGTTGCGCTGCAGCGTGTCCTTCGTTGCCGGCGTGAAGCCTCGCCTGAGACCGCCGCTCCTCCCATCCCCGCAACCGAGGACCTCGTCCTCATGGTCCAGGCTGCCGCATCGAGCTCTTCCCGACGCCTCCCATGGAGACCGTGCCTTGCTGCTGCTGCTCTTCCGGTGCTCGTTCCCCATCATCTCCGTCGGCGCCTCCTCCTTGTCCAACTCCGGTGGCTCCACACCTGCATCTCCACCGGCGCCATCCATCCCCGTCGCCCCGCCGCCTCACCAACAGCAGCCGCGCCGCCAGTGTGGCTTCGCCTCCCACAACCCCCCGCGGCTCGCCCCCTGCCTCGGCCGTCTTCGACCTTGCCTCATGCACGACATCGGCCGCCGCCTCTGCTCCAGCCACGGGCATCTCCTGCCTGAGATGACGCCTCTGTTTTGCCTGCAGCAGACCCGCATCTCCCGCACCTTGGCCGTAGTTGGCCGCTGCCTAGACCACCTGTGTTGCTTCTTAATCCCGGTAATGTTGCGATTGTGAGGATTCATTCGACTACGCCCGTTCGTCTTCTTCATGGACTCGTTCTTCTTCCTAGCGGGATTTCAGGCAAGATGACCGCTACCCTAGATCTCACTACTATCATTGCTATGCTAGTTTGCTTCGTTCTATCGCTTTGCTGCGTTACCTATCACTTGCTCTTCAAGCCTCCCAAATTGCCATGAACCTCTAACCTTGGACACCCTTCCTAGCAAACCATTGTTTGGCTATGTTACCGCTTTGCTCAGCCCTTCTTATAGCGTTGCTAGTTGCAGGTGAAGTTGAAGATTGCTCCATGGTGGACAGGGTTATGTTGGGATATCACAATATCTCTTATATTATTAATGCATCTATATACTTGGTAAAGGGTGGAAGGTTCGGCCTTATGCCTGGTGTTTTGTTCCACTCTTGCCGCCCTAGTTTCCGTCATACCGGTGTTATGTTCCCGGATTTTGCATTCCTAATGCGGTCGGGTGATTTATGGGACCCCCCTGACAGTTCGCTTTGAATAAAACTTGTTCAGCAAGGCCCAACCTTGGTTTTACCATTTGCCTCACCACCACCTATACCCTTCCCTTGGGTCAGCCAACCCGAGGGTCATCTTTATTTTAGCCCCCCCCCCCCCGGGCCAGTGCTTGTCTAATTGTTGGTCCGAACCGAGCAGCCTGCGGGGCCACCTCGGGGAAACTCGAAGTCTGTTTTTACTCGTAGCTTGACTTATCCGGTGTTGCCCTGAGAACGAGATATGTGCAGCTCCTATCGGGATTGTCGGCGCATCGGGCGGCTTTGCTGGTCTTGTTTTACCATTGTCGAAATGTCTTGTAAACCGGGATTCCGAGACTGATCGGGTCTTCCTGGGAGAAGGAATATCCTTCGTTGATCGCGAGAGCTTATCATGGGCCAAGTTGGGACACCCCTGCAGGGTATAAACTTTCGAGAGCCGTGCCCGCGGTTATGTGGCAGATGGGAATTTGTTAATGTCCGGTTGTAGATAACTTGACACCTGATCCGAATTAAAACGCATCAACCGCGTGTGTAGCTGTGATGGTCTCTTCTCGGCGGAGTCCGGGAAGTGAACACGGTTTTGGGTTATGTTTGACGTAAGTAGGAGTTCAGGATCACCTCTTGATCATTGCTAGCTTCACGACCGTTCCTTTGTTTCTCTTCTCGCTCTCATTTGCGTATGTTAGCCACCATATTATGCTTAGCCGCTGCTGCAACCTCACCACTTTACCCCTTCCTTTCCCTTTTAAGCTTTGCTAGTCTTGATACCCATGGTAATGGGATTGCTGAGTCCTCGTGGCTCACAGATTACTACAACAACAGTTGCAGGTACAGGTTATGCGATGATCATGACGCGAGAGCGATGTTTGCTTGTTTTGGAGTTCTTCTTCTGCTTCTTCTTCGATCAGGGGATAGGTTCCAGGTCGGCAGCCTGGGCTAGCAGGGTGGATATTGTTTGAGTTTCTGTTTATGATTCATCCGTAGTCGGATGTTGTTCTTGTATGTTGTATTGTTGTATTCATGTGACATTGTATGTACTGGATGTATCCCCACTATTATGTAATGTCGATGTAATGATATCCACCTTGCAAAAGCATCTTCAAGATGCGCTTCTATCCTTGGTGGGACCTTCGAGTTCCTTTACGATAGGGTCGCATCTTGGGCGTGACATGGGGCCTGTGGCGCTTTGCACTTGCCCCTTTGCTTCTCTGCTAAGCCAAGTCCGGGCGCGCCTTGGGCCCGGGGCTACTGTCGGCGTTCTGGGAACGGGTGTCCCCAGACTTGCCTGCCTGCGGCATGCGGCGTGGCTCAAGCAGAGGCCCAGTGCAGCCCAGCTTCATCAGCTCAAGCTCAAGACCCTCGCGAGGGGCCAAGCCTCGCGGGCGGACGACAGGAAGCTTCTTCAAGAGCATCCTCATCAGGCGGGACTGCGAGGAGGCGGAGAGATCAAGGCAGGGTACCTCGCAAGGTGCCCGTGACGCAAGCCATGACGATCGAGAGCAGGCGGGCGCCAGGCGGGCGCCGGCCTGCGTAGTGTCCTTGTTTCCCCTTTGGGCAAAGGGGGCAAGCACAGGCCAAGGCATCAGGCAAAGATTACCGTTTCGGTGCAACAAGACCAAGACCAGCGGAGCGGCAGGATGGAGGTCACCGTGGAGCCCACGACGGCGTCACCGCCAGAGTCTTTGGCAGTCGAAGACCAACTTTAGTCAGGATAAGTGTACTAGATGTTCCCCTTCAAAATGGCCAATTGTTGGCGCCCTTCCTGCTCAATATTTGGGAAGAGGCCCAGGGCCTCCTTCTATAAATAGAGCTAGCCACCACAGAGTAGAAAGAGGATAGTTTTGGTAGACTAGAGAGAGAGGCGACTGAACTCACCCAAGCAGTTCATCGCACCAGCTCAAGAACACCTCTCGCGAGGCTGCTCTTCCCTTGTATTGTTCATCAGCCCCTGAGGCAATCCACCACACCACACACTGGAGTAGGGTATTACACCACTATGGTGGCCTGAACTAGTATAACCTCGTGTCCCTTGTGTGTTCTTCTTGCTAGCCTAGATTCCTTGCGAGGCTTCGAGACGTGAGTTGGTAGGGGAAAGATCTTCGCGCGCACCCAAGAGTTCGAACCTCAAGGGTCTGTCAGAACCCGAAATCCAACAAGGTCACCCCCAACTTAAACTCTTTTTATCCTTTGGCGGGTCTCACTTGCCGGCCACTCAATTCTTCCGACTCAAATTATTAGGAAACATCTCATTCCTCTTCCCGTGACTCAATCCAATCCAATATGTCATCTTTCAAGACCGCTCCCGGGTAATGGCAATTTACTTATCATTTACTCACTATGATCCTTTTATACTTATACTAACCTTTTATGACTCATGCAGTGGAAAAGCCAAGCCCAGCAAGAAGGCCAGGACGAATAAACCGGTCGAAGACCCAAAAGTCAATGAACTGGAGCTCCAAACCGCAGCGCCTGAGGCCTCTATTCCTAAACTGTCTGAGCCAGTTCTTGATATTCCACCAATGACAGTTGACCCGCCTGTTGATCAAGCCAACCATGACTCTTTAAATCCTGAAGCTTCAAGCCCTGTCAAGACAGCCAACGCACAAGACGATGATGTAGAGATCACCAAGACCGGCTTTACTGAGCCAGGGAGACCTACTGTGCTGGCCAAGCATTCTGCCAAGGAAGAACATGTTGAGCCGTCCAAAGTGTGATTTGATGTTGCCAACTATGCTCAAATGGTCATTCGTGAGATATACTCTGGCTTTCTCAGCCAAGTACACAACAGCCATGACCTTGAAGTTGACATGGTGAAGCAGATGCACCACAATTTGAGGTATGACCTCTTCCACTCTTAAGTTATGCATATCCTGCTAGCCCCCAAGTGTACTTCTTATTTTGAATATGTTGTAGACTTGGTCACCATGAACATGAATAATATCCTATGAAACCATCCTTTCAAAATCTGGCTTAAAGTTGTATAGTTCTCATGAGCCGGTTACGGCCGGTTGTAGTACCAAGGGGTCGTCGTAAAATTGCAACAAGACAAGCAATATGTATTAGCCCCCAAGTGCCAAGTACTCTTGCTCGCAAAGTGCTTGGGACTTATTCTCATAAGCCGCCACATAAATAAAGCTTTTGGTAGACATTAGCCCCCAAGTGCCAAGTGTTGTTGCTTGCAAAAGGCTTGGGACTTATTGTTTTGAACTGATGATTTTGATCCGTTGTATGTACAGACCACCACTGCTCAACTTCAATCAGAGCTGTCTGAATTAAAGACTCGTCTGGAGCTGCAAGAGGCTGAGACCCAGAAGGCGAACTCAAAATTCGAATTCAGCGTGTCTGAGGCAGAAAAGTTGAAAGCCAGCTATGAAGTTGAAAAGAGCGCCTGGGCTGAAGAGAAGATTGCCTTAACACAACGAGCTGAAAAGTCAGAGGCGGCTCTCGAGGAAGCGACCACTAAACTTACCGGCTTAAAATGCCAGGTGTCTCAAATGGTGTCTGCTAAATTTCGTAAGTCGCCTGATGACTGTCAAATTTTGAATATCCTCCTTGATGATATTATCTGCTTTTAACCCCTCCGTGGTTATTATGCAGGACCTAGGAGCAGCAATCTCAACTAAGACATGCATGTGAAGCTAAAGGCGGTTTATACATTGGTGGAGCAGCTTTATATTGGTGCTCAGCGCGCACAATTTCTCCATCCAATGAAACCCCCACTCTCTTGGTTGATGTGTTAAGGAAGCTTTCCGTGCTGCCCCAGCGGTTTAGTGAAATGAAGCGATCATCTGCGAGAGCCGGAGCCGTAACTACCTTAAGCCGGGCCAAAGCATTGTTACCGGAATTATACTCGGCCGTATCTCTATCTGGTATCCAAGCTTCAAGGAAGATGGCACTCTGTTTGAATAGAAGGACTTTGCTGCTTGCGTGAAGGAGATACGTCCTCTGGCCAGTCCGATTGCCAATGAGGCAGACCTCACCAAGTATCACCCAGCTTATGACATGGGATATCAGAAGATGCCAACACCATCTTATAAAGTGACAGGCCTGATCCCCTGATCCGTAAGCACACTTTTGCCCCTGAAGTTGACCTGTCCAAGCTAATTAATGATGAAACTGAGTCCCAAGCTTTGAGTGGCATCGACTGGTCGTCACCAACCTTCCAGGACGTAGAATAGGACAAAGAAGCAGAGAGGGATGATCCGGAAGCATCAGGCCGTCAAGAAGATTGACCCGCTGGGCGGTTCATATTTGTGGCCTTCTGAAAAACAGTTTATCATTTGGACTCTGGGAGTCATGAATAGGGTAGCAACAACTTTGCTTTGCTGTGCCATCATGTACGTTTTGTGTTATGCTCCACATTGTTAAGCCTCCACCTGAGACTTATGATTTTTGACTGGTGTAGAAAAATTTCAATTTTATCATGCACACAAGCAAATCAAAAGATATCCCTTGGCGGTTTACCGCAGGGCGGGTCATAATATCTCATGTGCACCCGCTAATGCTTAAAACAGTTATGGATAAGGCTGGTTGAACCTTAATTGAAACATAATAATGATATTATACCTGTGATATGGAACTGCACTGCCGGTTTACGATACCTGTGCAGTAAGGGTGAGCACCCCAAGCTTTCTAGAAGCCAATAAGTCCAAGTGCTGGATATCATCATGTGTGGGCGGCTTGTCACCTCTGTATTAAGCCGGGTAATAAAAACCATGGTTAAGCTTCAAATATGAGCTATGAGAGTAAAGGCTGTATGGCTGGAATTATTTTAAACCAAAAGGCAAGATAATATTAAGAAGAACCGGAAAAAACCTCAAGAAATCAAGCCAAATGTCAAAAGCGGGCCTATGGTTCGAATACGACCAGGAAGCCGGACCAAAAGGGTTAAGAACTATGATTCGAATACGATCAGGAAGCCCCCTAATGGTTTTTGGCATTGCGCCGATCAAATGGGTACCGACAGCTATGATTCGAATACGATCATGAAGCCCCCAGTGACCAAAATATTTACCGGCTATGATTTGAATACGATCATGAGCTGGACCAAGAGGGGTTAATACTTGTGATTCGAATATGATCCAGCCCCCAAGTGATCTAAGTGTTTACGGCTATGGTTCGAATACGATGAGGAAGCCGGGCCAAAGGGGTTAAGCCATGATTCGAATATGATCAAGCCCCCAATGATCAGAGTGTTTAACGGCTATGATTCAAATACGATCATGAGCCGGACGAAGAGGGGTTAATAGTTGTGATTCGAATACGACCAAGCCCCCAAATGATCAAAATGTTTACGGCTATGGTTCGAATACGACCAGGAAGCCGGCCAAAAAGGGGTTAATAGCATGATTCAAATACGACCAGCCCCCAGTTGGTCTTTGAAATTATGATGACGAAGACGCATGATTGTTGAAGATGAAACAACAGAGACCCTGCTTTATTATAATCATCATAATATATACATCATCAAAAATATGTACATCATAAGAGCAGGTGGCTCAAGTATAGTAAGGCCGAAGATGGCCGATATTCCACGGCCGGCGGGTCTCCTCCTCCGATTTACGTGAGTCTTTGTCCTCTCGAACATCGATAAGGTAGTATGACCCGTTGTTCAAATTCTTGCTGACCACAAAGGGCCCTTCCCAAGGTGGGGATAACTTGTGCATGTCAGTTTGATCCTGGATGAGCCGGAGCACCAAATCACCATCCTGAAAGGTTTTGGACTTAACCCGGCGGCTATGGTAACGGCGCAGGTTTTGTTGATAAATCACCGAACGGGCTGCCGCAAGATCGCGCTTCTCATCCAACAGGTCAAGTGCATGCGGACGTGCTTGTTCATTATTAGCTTCAACATAAGCCGCCACGCGAGGAGAGTCATGACGGATGTCACTAGGGAGAACCATCTCTGCTCCGTAAACCATGAAGAAAGGCGTATAACCCGTAGATCTGTTGGGGTAGTATTGATACTCCATATCACAGAAGGTAACTCCTCCACCCAACAACCCGGCGTCCGTTGTAGAGGAACCATAAGATGGGGCTTGATGCCTCTCAAAATTTCTTGATTGGCTCTTTCAGCTTGACCATTGGATTGGGGTGAGCTATTGACGACACATCAAGTCGAATATGCTCATGTTGACAAAACTCTTTCATAGCACCTTTGGACAAGTTGGTGCCATTATCGGTTATGATACTATGGGGGAAGCCAAAGCGACAGATCACCTTTTTAATGAATTGAACCGCAGTTGCCGCATCACACTTATAGACCGGCTCTGCTTCAACCCAAATTGTAAATTTGTCAACCGCCACCAAGAGGTGGGTCTTTTTATCCTTGGACCTTTTAAAAGGCCAGGCCTGGCACTGGGGGGGGGGGGGGTGAACAGGGCGGCCGCCCCAGGCCCCCAGTGCCAGAGGGGCCCCCAAATGCTGAAGTTTACATATTGTCCTTGATTTCCTTTTCCTTTTTTTCTATGATTTCATTCCACAATCCGCTATTTCCTTCTTTATACTATGATCCCATTTAACAGGGGTGATGTTTACTCTTAATTTCCTTCCTTACTAGCGAAGGTGCGATTAGGAAACACCATAGCAGTTATTATATGGGATTAATTAGGAGTAATTATGAATAAAAATCTCCTAAGTCCCTTCCTTCCACGAGACTACTGGCCTATACAGCGAGGGAACAGACTGCCCCCTGCGTGGTGATTGATATTCATCTTCCTTTTTCTGAACTTGTGATAGATATTCATCCCCTATGCGTGCATGGCTGCCGGAGGTAACCACGCCACTGCCTCCCATGCGATCATGCTAACTCTCCAGAGACAATTTACAAAGACCCGCCAAAAATGTATACAAGCTACAAAGAACAGAAGGTATGCCTCTGATCTCTACTTATACATGTAGTCTATCCCCTATGAGATTTTACTATGATGAATGATCAAAATTTATAAATGTTTATCAACGTTGCCTATTCACTGTGGCAACTAGCCGCTGATAATTAGATAGTGTTAATACATAGTTATTATTGGGGTTATCAATTTTTTTAGTTTGGCGACATGCTGATGCTTGAAATGGAGGAATAACACGAGAGGTTTTACATATCAAAGCAGTGATCATGGGCATTTAAATCATGTGCTAGTCTTGCCAATGGACCTGCTTCTAGATTGTGATCCAAAAATTAGGTTAATCTCAATTCGATATATAGTAAAGAAAGAGACTTATAAGAGAAAAAACTATATTTTGTTTGGCTGATAATTCAACATATTTTTTCTACGTTTATGTTAAGGCCCTTGGGATTGGGATCTAGTTTCGCCCCGGGCCCCCGAAATCTCAGGACCGGCCCTGTAAAAGGCCCAACCATATCAAGCCCCCAAACTGCAAACTGCCAAGTAATTGGAATCATCCTTAATTCTTGAGCCGGCACATGAGCTCGCCTTGAAAATTTCTGACAACCATCACATTTACTGACCAAATCCTCTGTATCAGCATGTGCCGTCAGCCAATAAAATCCATGACGAAAGGCTTTCGCCACAAGGGACTTTGAACCGGCATGATGACCACAATCTTCTTCATGGATCTCACGAAGAATATCACGGCCCTCCTTAGGAGAGACGCAACGCTGAAACGCCCCAGTGACACTGCGATGGTGTAACTCGCCATTGGCAATTGTCATTGACTTAGACCGCCAGGTTATCTGCCGGGCCAAAGTTTCATCCTCAGGTAACTCGCCCCGGGTCATGTAAACCAAATATGGTGTTGTCCAATCTGGGATAGTATGAAGAGCCTCCACCAATTGTGCCTCCGGGTCAGGAATAGCCAGATCTTCCTCTGTAGGCAACTTGATAGAAGGGTTATGCAGAACATCCAAGAAAGTGTTAGGTGGCACCGGCTTACGCCGAGACCCCAACCGGCTTAAAGCATCAGCTGCCTCATTTTCCCTGCGATCAATGTGCTCCACTTTATAACCCTTGAAGTACCCAGCAATGGCATCAACTTCGCGGCGATAAGCCGCCATGAGTGGATCCTTAGAATCCCATTTGCCTGAGACTTGTTGAGCCACCAAGTCTAAGTCGCCAAAACATCTCACCCAGCTTAAGTTCATCTCCTTAGCCATCCGAAGACCATGGAGCAAGGCTTCATACTCAGCTACATTGTTAGTACATCGAAACATCAACCTTAGAACATAATAAAACTTGTCACCTCGAGGGGAAGCTAAGACAACTCCAGCCCCCCAAGCCCTCCAATTGCCTGGACCCATCAAAGTGAATAGTCCAATATGTGTTATCTGGCTTCTCTTGAGGCATCTGCAGCTCTGTCCAGTCGTTGATGAAATCCACAAGTGCTTGAGACTTGATAGCAGTGCGAGGCACATACTTCAAACCATGAGGCCTCAACTCAATGGCCCACTTGGCTACCCGCCCTGTGGCTTCTCTGTTTTGACTGATATCCCTTAAGGGAGCAAAACTAACCATAGTGATGGGATGACCCAGAAAATATTGCTTAAGCTTCCGGCTGGCCATGAACACCCCATAAACGAGCTTTTGCCAATGTGGATACCTATGCTTGGACTCGATAAGCACCTCACTGATGTAGTAAACCATCCGTTGAACCGGATATTCCTTGCCAGCCTCCTTGAATTCCACCACAATGGCCACACTGACGGCATGGGTGTTAGCAGCCACATATAACAATAATGGCTCCTTATCAATGGGAGTAGCAAGGACTGGCGGCTCAGCTAGCTGCCTCTTCAAGTCTTCAAACGTGTCGTTAGCAGCATCACTCCAGGTGAAGTTATCCATTTTCTTCATCGTCAATACAATGGTATGGCCTTCTCACCCAACCGGCTTATGAACTGGCTTAAGGCAGCAATACGACCCGCCAGACGCTGAGCATCATTGATACACGCCGGCTTTGCCAGAGAGGTGATGGCCTTGATCTTCTCCGGGTTAGCCTCAATGCCTCTATTAGAAACCAGAAAACCTAAAAGCTTGCCTGCTGGCACACCAAAAATGCACTTGGCTGGGTTAAGCATCATCTTGTAGACCCTGAGATTATCGAAAGTTTCTTTCAAATCATTATCAAGGTTTCCTTCTCTCTGGATTTCACCACAATGTCGTCCACATAAGCATGTGTTGGGGAACGTTGCAGAAAACAAAAATTTTCCTACGGTTTCACCAAGATCCATCTATGAGTTCATCTAGCAATGAGTCATTAGATGCATCTACGTACCTTGTAGATCGCGAGCGGAAGCGTTCAAAGAACGGGGATGATGTAGTCGAACATGACGTGATTCGAATCACCGGAGATCCTAGCACCGAACGGACGGCACCTCCGCGTTCAACACACGTACGGAACAGCCACGTCTCCTCCTTCTTGATCCAGCAAGGGAGGGAGGAGAGGTTGAGGGAGATGGCACCAGCAGCAGCACGACGGCGTGGTGTTGATGGAGCTGCAGTACTCCGGCAGAGCTTCGCTAAGCACTATGGAGGAGGAGGAGGTGTTGGAGAGGGAGAAGGAGGCAACCAAAGGCCAAGGTATGAAGTCCCTCCTCTCCCCCACTATATATAGGAGGGCTAAGGGGGGTGGCCGGCCCTAGGAGATCCAATCTCCTAGGGGGGCGGCGGCCAAGGGGGGTTTCCCTCCCCCCCAAGGCACCTAGGAGGTGCCTTCCCCTCCTAGGACTCTTCCCCCCTCAAACCATAGGCGCATGGGCCTATGTGGGGCTGGTGCCCTGGGCCCATGTAGGTCAAGGAGCACCCCCTACAGCCCATGTGGCCCCCTGGGACAGGTGGACCCACCCGGTGAACCCCCGGGACCCTTCCGGTGGTCCCGGTACAATACCGATAACCCCGAAACTTGTCCCGATGCCCGAAACAGGACTTCCTATATATAAATCTTTACCTCCGGACCATTCCGAAACTCCTTGTGACGTCCGGGATCTCATCCAGGACTCCGAACAACATTCGGGTTACTGCATATACATATCCCTACAACCCTAGCGTAACCGAACCTTAAGTGTGTAGACCCTACGGGTTCGGGAGACATGTAGACATGACCGAGATCGCTCTCCGGTCAATAACCAACAGCGGGATCTGGATACCCATGTTGGCTCCCACATGCTCCACGATGATCTCATCGGATGAACCACGATGTCGAGGATTTAATCAACCCCGTATGCAATTCCCTTTGTCAATCGATATGTTACTTGCCCGAGATTCGATCGTCGGTATCCCAATACCTCGTTCAATCTCGTTACCGGCAAGTCACTTTACTCGTACCGTAATGCATGATCCCGTGACCAGACACTTGGTCACTTTGAGCTCATTATGATGATGCATTACCGAGTGGGCCCAGTGATATCTCTCCGTCATACGGAGTGACAAATCCCAGTCTCGATCCGTGTCAACCCAACAGACACTTTCGGAGATACCTGTAATGCACCTTTATAGTCACCCAGTTACGTTGTGACGTTTGATACACCCAAAGCACTCCTACGGTATCCGGGAGTTACATGATCTCATGGTCAAAGGAAAAGATACTTGACATTAGAAAAGCTCTAGCAAACGAACTACACGATCTCACGCTATGCTTAGGATTGGGTCTTGTCCATCACATCATTATCCTAATGATGTGATCCCGTTATCAATGACATCCAATGTCCATAGCCAGGAAACCATGACTATCTATTGATCAACGAGCTAGTCAACTAGAGGCTTACTAGGGACATGTTGGTGTCTGTTATTCACACATGTATTACGATTTCCGGATAATACAATTATAGCATGAATAAAGACAATTATCATGAACAAAGAAATATAATAATAATGCTTTTATTATTGCCTCTAGGGCATATTTCCAACAGTCTCCCACTTGCACTAGAGTCAATAATCTAGTTACATTGTGATGAATCGAACACCCATGGAATTCTGGTGTTGATCATGTTTTGCTCTAGGGAGAGGTTTAGTCAACGGATCCGCTACATTCAGGTCCGTATGTATTTTACAAATCTCTATGTCTCCATCTTGAACATTTTCACGAATGGAGTTGAAGCGACGCTTGATGTGCCTTGTCTTCTTGTGAAACCTGGGCTCCTTGGCAAGTGCAATAGCTCCAGTGTTGTCACAGAAGAGCTTGATCGGCCCCGACGCATTGGGTATGACTCCTAGGTCGGTGATGAACTCCTTCACCCAAATTGCTTCATGTGCTGCCTCCGAGGCTGCCATGTACTCCGCTTCACATGTAGATCCCACCACGACGCTCTGCTTGCAACTGCAACAGCTTACTGCCCCACCATTCAAAATATACACGTATCCGGTTTGTGACTTAGAGTCATCCAGATCTGTGTCGAAGCTAGCGTCGACGTAACCCTTTACGACGAGCTCTTCGTCACCTCCATAAACGAGAAACATTTCCTTAGTCCTTTTCAGGTACTTCAGGATATTCTTGACCGCTGTCCAGTGTTCCTTGCCAGGATTACTTTGGTATCTTCCTACCAAACTTACGGCAAGGTTTACATCAGGTCTGGTACACAGCATGGCATACATAATAGAACCTATGGCCGAGGCATAGGGGATGACACTCATCTCTTCTATATCTTCTGCCGTGGTCGGACATTGAGCTGAGCTCAATTTCACACCTTGCAAAACAGGCAAGAACCCTTTCTTGGACTGATCCATTTTGACCTTCTTCAAAATCTTATCAAGATATGTGCTTTGTGAAAGACCTATGAGGCGTCTCGATCTATCCCTATAGATCTTGATGCCTAATATATAAGCAGCTTCTCCAAGGTCCTTCATTGAAAAACTCTTATTCAAGTAGGCCTTAATGCTGTCCAAAAGTTCTATATCATTTCCCATCAAAAGTATGTCATCTACATATAGTATGAGAAATGCTATAGAGCTCCCACTCACTTTCTTGTAAACACAGGCTTCTCCATAAGTCTGTGAGAACCCAAACGCTTTGATCATCTCATCAAAACGAATGTTCCAACTCCGAGATGCTTGCACCAGCCCATAAATCGAGCGTTGGAGCTTGCACACCTTGTCAGCATTCTTAGGATCGACAAAACCTTCCGGCTGCATCATATACAATTCTTCCTTAAGGAAACCATTAAGGAATGCCGTTTTGACGTCCATTTGCCAAATTTCATAATCATAAAATGAGGCAATTGCTAACATGATTCGGACGGACTTCAGCTTCGCTACCGGTGAGAAAGTCTCATCGTAGTCAACCCCTTGAACTTGTCGATAACCCTTAGCGACAAGCCGAGCTTTATAGATGGTCACATTACCATCCGCGTCTGTCTTCTTCTTAAAGATCCATTTATTTTCTATGGCTCGCCGTTCTACGGGCAAGTCAGTCAAAGTCCATACTTCGTTTTCATACATGGATCCTATCTCGGATTTCATGGCTTCTAGCCATTTGCCGGAATCCGGGCCCGCCATCGCTTCTTCATAGTTCGAAGGTTCACTGTTGTCTAACAACATGATTTCCAAGACAGGGTTGCCGTACCACTCTGGTGCGGAACGTGTCCTTGTGGACCTTCGAATTTCAGTAGGAGCTTGATCAGAAGTATCTTGATCATCATCATTAACTTCCTCTCTAGTCGGTGCAGGCACCTCAGGAACATTTTCTTGAGTTGCGCCATTTTCCGGTTCAAGAGGTAATACTTCATCAAGCTCTACTTTCCTCCCACTTACTTCTTTCGAGAGAAACTCTTTCTCTAGAAAGGACCCATTCTTGGCAACAAAGATCTTGCCTTCGGATCTGAGGTAGAAGATATACCCAACAGTTTCTTTAGGGTATCCTATGAAGACGCATTTTTCCGATTTGGGTTCCAGCTTTTCAGGTTGAAGTTTCCTGACATAAGCATCGCATCCCCAAACTTTTAGAAACGACAGTTTAGGTTTCTTCCCAAACCATAATTCATACGGTGTCGTCTCAACGGATTTCGACGGTGCCCTATTTAAAGTGAATGCGGTAGTCTCTAAAGCATAGCCCCAAAAGGATAGTGGTAAATCGGCAAGAGACATCATAGATCGCACCATATCTAATAGAGTGCGATTACGACGTTCGGACACACCATTACGCTGAGGTGTTCCAGGCGGCGTGAGTTGTGAAACTATTCCACATTTTCTTAAGTGTGTACCAAACTCGTGACTCAAGTATTCTCCTCCACGATCTGATCGTAGAAACTTGATTTTCCTGTCACGTTGATTCTCAACTTCACTCTGAAATTCCTTGAACTTTTCAAAGGTCTCAGACTTGTGTTTCATTAAGTAGACATACCCATATCTACTCAAGTCATCAGTGAGGGTGAGAACATAATGATAGCCACTGCAAGCCTCAACACTCATTGGACCGCACACATCAGTATGTATGATTTCCAATAAGTTGGTTGCTCGCTCCATTGTTCCTGAGAACGGAGTCTTGGTCATTTTACCCATGAGGCATGGTTCGCACATGTCAAATGATTCGTAATCAAGAGACTCTAAAAGTCCATTAGCATGGAGCTTCTTCATGCGTTTGATACCTATGTGACCAAGGCGGCAGTGCCACAAGTATGTGGGACTATCACTATCAATCTTACATCTTTTGGTACTTACACTATGAATATGTGTAGCATTACGCTCGAGATTCATAAAGAATAAACCATTCACCATCGGAGCATGACCATAAAACATATCTCTCATATAAATAGAACAACCATTATTCTTGGATTTAAATGAGTAGCCATCTCGAATTAAACGAGATCCTGATACAATGTTCATGCTCAAACTTGGCACAAAATAACAATTATTGAGGTTCAAAACTAATCCCGTAGGTAAATGTAGAGGTAGCGTGCCGACGGCGATCACATCGACCTTGGAACCATTCCCGACGTGCATCGTCACCTCGTCCTTCGCCAGTCTCCGTTTATTCCGCAGCTCCTGCTGTGTGTTACATATATGAGCAACGGCACCGGTATCAAATACCCAGGAGTCACTACGATTACTGGTAAGGTACACATCAATTACATGTATATCAAATATACCTTTGGTTTTGCCGGCCTTCTTGTCCGCTAAGTATTTGGGGCAGTTCCGCTTCCAGTGACCACTTTCCTTGCAATAAAAGCACTCAGTCTCGGGCTTGGGTCCATTCTTTGGCTTCTTCCCGGCAGCTTGCTTGCTGGGCGCGGCAACTACCTTGCCGTCCTTCTTGAAGTTCTTTTTACCCTTGCCCTTCTTGAACTTAGTGGTTTTATTGACCATCAACACTTGATGTTCCTTCTTGACTTCTACCTCTGCTGATTTCAGCATAGCAAATACTTCAGGAATTGTCTTTTCCATCCCCTGCATATTGAAGTTCATCACAAAGCTCTTGTAGCTTGGTGGAAGCGACTGGAGGATTCTGTCAATGACCGCATCATCCGGGAGATTAACTCCCAGCTGAGTCAAGCGGTTATGTAACCCAGACATAGTGAGTATGTGCTCACTGACAGAACTATTTTCCTCCATCTTACAGCTGAAGAATTTGTCGGAGACTTCATATCTCTCGACCCGGGCATGAGCTTGGAAAACCATTTTCAGCTCTTCGAACATCTCATATGCTCCATGTCTCTCAAAACGCTTTTGGAGCCCCGGCTCTAGGCTGTAAAGCATGCCGCACTGAACGAGGGAGTAGTCATCGAAACGTGCCTGCCAAGCGTTCATAACGTCTTGTTCTGCAGGGAGAACAGGTGCATCACCTAGCGATGCTTGTAGGACATAATCTTTCTTGGCAGCTATGAGGATGATCCTCAGGTTCCGGACCTAGTCCGTATAGTTGCTGCCATCGTCTTTCAGCTTGGTTTTCTCTAGGAACGCGTTGAAGTTGAGGACTACGTTGGCCATTTGATCTACAAGACATATTGTAAAACATTTAGACTAAGTTCATGATAATTAAGTTCATCTAATCAAATTATAATGAACTCCCACTCAGATTTGACATCCCTTTGGTCATCTAAGTGTTACACGATCCGAGTTGACTAGGCCGTGTCCGATCATCACGTGAGACGGACTAGTCATCATCGGTGAACATTCTCATGTTGATCGTATCTTCCATACGACTCATGTTCGACCTTTCGGTCTCCGTGTTCCGAGGCCATGTCTGTACATGCTAGGCTCGTCAAGTTAACCCTAAGTGTTTTTGCTGTGTAAAATTGTCTTACACCCGTTGTATGTGAACGTAAGAATCTATCACACCCGATCATCACGTGGTGCTTCGAAACGATGAACTGTAGCAACGGTGCACAGTTAGGGGAGAACACTTCTTGAAATTTTGTAAGGGATCATCTTATTTACTACCGTCGTCCTAAGTAAACAAGATGCATAAAACATAATAAACATCACATGCAATTATATAAAGTAGTGACATGATATGGCCAATATCATATAGCTCCTTTGATCTTCATCTTCGGGGCTCCATGATCATCTTGTCACCGGCATGACACCATGATCTCCATCATCGTGTCTTCATGAAGTTGTCACGCCAACGACTACTTCTACTTCTATGACTAACGCGTTTAGTAATAAAGTAAAGTAGTTTACATGGCGTTCTTCAATGACACGCAGGTCATACAAAAAATAAAGACAACTCCTATGGCTCCTGCCGGTTGTCATACTCATCGACATGCAAGTCGTGATTCCTATTACAATAGCATGAACATCTCATACATGACATATAGATCATTCATCATTCATCACAACTTTGGCCATATCAAATCACAAAGCACTTGCTGCAAAAACAAGTTAGACGTCCTCTAATTGTTGTTGCATGTTTTACGTGGCTGAAGTAGGGTTCTAGCAAGAACGTTTTCTTACCTATGTGAAACCACAACGTGATTTGTCAACTTCTATTTACCCTTCATAAGGACCCTTTTCATCGAATCCGCTTCAACTAAAGTAGGAGAGACAGACACCCGCCAGCCACCTTATGCAACTTGTGCATGTTAGTCGGTGGAACCGGTCTCACATAAGCGTACGTGTAAGGTTGGTCCGGGCCGCTTCATCCCACAATACCGCTGAAGCAAGATAAGACTAGTAGCGGCAAGAAAGTTGACAAATCTACGCCCACAACAAATTGTGTTCTACTCGTGCAAGAGAACTACGCATAGACCTAGCTCATGATGCCACTGTTGGGGAACGTTGCAGAAAACAAAAAATTTCCTACGGTTTCACCAAGATGCATCTACGTACCTTGTAGATCGCGAGCGGAAGCGTTCAAAGAACGGGGATGATGCAGTCGAACACGACGTGATTCGAATCACCGGAGATCCTAGCACCGAATGGACGGCACCTCCGCGTTCAACACACGTACGGAACAGCCACGTCTCCTCCTTCTTAATCCAGCAAGGGAGGGAGGAGAGGTTGAGGGAGATGGCACCAGCAGCAGCACGACGGCGTGGTGTTGATGGAGCTGCAGTACTCCGGCAGAGCTTCGCTAAGCACTATGGAGGAGGAGGAGGTGTTGGAGAGGGAGAAGGAGGCAACCAAAGGCCAAGGTATGAAGTCCCTCCTCTCCCCCACTATATATAGGAGGGCCAAGGGGGGTGGCCGGCCCTAGGAGATCCAATCTCCTAGGGGGGGCGGCGGCCAAGGGGGGTTTCCCTCCCCCCCAAGGCACCTAGGAGGTGCCTTCCCCTCCTAGGACTCTTCCCCCCTCAAACCCTAGGCACATGGGCCTATGTGGGGCTGGTGCCCTTGGCCCATGTAGGTCAAGGCGCACCCCCTACAGCCCATGTGGCCCCCCGGGACAGGTGGACCCACCCGGTGGACCCCCGGGACCCTTCCGGTGGTCCCGGTACAATACCGATAACCCCGAAACTTGTCCCGATGCCCGAAACAGGACTTCCCATATATAAATCTTTACCTCCGGACCATTCCGGAACTCCTCGTGACGTCCGGGATCTCATCCGGGACTCCGAACAACATTCGGGTTACTGCATATACATATCCCTACAACCCTAGCGTAACCGAACCTTAAGTGTGTAGACCCTACGGGTTCGGGAGACATGTAGACATGACCGAGATCGCTCTCCGGTCAATAACCAACAGCGGGATCTGGATACCCATGTTGGCTCCCACATGCTCCACGATGATCTCATCGGATGAACCACGATGTCGAGGATTTAATCAACCCCGTATGCAATTCCCTTTGTCAATCGATATGTTACTTGCCCGAGATTCGATCGTCGGTATCCCAATACCTCGTTCAATCTCGTTACTGGCAAGTCACTTTACTCGTACCGTAATGCATGATCCCGTGACCAGACACTTGGTCACTTTGAGCTCATTATGATGATGCATTACCGAGTGGGCCCAGTGATATCTCTCCGTCATACGGAGTGACAAATCCCAGTCTCGATCCGTGTCAACCCAACAGACACTTTCGGAGATACCTGTAATGCACCTTTATAGTCACCCAGTTACGTTGTGACGTTTGATACACCCAAAGCACTCCTACGGTATCCGGGAGTTACATGATCTCATGGTCAAAGGAAAAGATACTTGACATTAGAAAAGCTCTAGCAAACGAACTACACGATCTCACGCTATGCTTAGGATTGGGTCTTGTCCATCACATCATTATCCTAATGATGTGATCCCGTTATCAATGACATCCAATGTCCATAGCCAGGAAACCATGACTATCTATTGATCAACGAGCTAGTCAAGTAGAGGCTTACTAGGGACATGTCGGTGTCTGTTATTCACACATGTATTACGATTTCCGGATAATACAATTATAGCATGAATAAAGACAATTATCATGAACAAAGAAATATAATAATAATGCTTTTATTATTGCCTCTAGGGCATATTTCCAACAGCATGAACATTGCGCCCAATCCGATTGTGAAGACAATTCTGCACACATCGCTGATAAGTCGCATGGGCACTCTTGAGCCCGAAAGGCATAGACACATAGCAGAAGGCTCCAAAGGGAGTAATGAAAGCTGCCTTCTCCTGGTCCTTAACTAACATCTTGATCAAATGATAACCAGAATAAGCATCCAAAAAACTCAATGCTCACAACCCGTCGTACCATCAATGATTTGATCAATACAAGGGAGAGCAAAAGGATCGGCTGGACAAGCCTTGTTTAAGTTTATGTAATCCACACACATGCGCCAAGTGCCATTCTTCTTAAGCACTAGCACCGGGTTAGCCAACAACTCTGGATGAAAATTTTGGACAATGAACCCAGCCGCCAAGAGCCGGGCCACTTCTTCACCAATGGCCTTACGCCTCTCCTCGTTGAAACGATGAAGGAATTGCTTGACCGGCTTAAATTTCGGATCAATATGGAGAGTGTGCTCAGCGAGTTCCCACGGTACACTCGGCATGTCGGAAGGTTTCCATGCAAAGATGTCCCGGTTCTCACGGATGAACTCGATGAGCGCGCTTTCCTATTTCGGATCCAAGTTAGCACTGATACTGAACTGCTTGGATTAGTCGCCAGGAACAAAATCAACCAGCTTGGTGTCATCGGCCAACTTAAACTTCAGCACCGGATCATGCTCTGTAGTTGGTTTTTTCAAAGATGTCATATCCGCCGGGTCAACATTGTCATTGTAAAACTTCAATTCCTTTGTTGCACAGATGGACTCAGCATAAGCAGCATCACCTTCTTCACATTCCAGGGCTATCTTCTGACTGCCATGTATTGTGATGGTCCCTTTATAACCCGACATCTTGAGCTGCAGATAAACATAACACGGCCATGCCATGAACTTGGCATAAGTCATCCGTCCAAACAGAGCGTGATACGGGCTCCTGATTTTGACCACTTCAAAGGTTAATTTCTCAGCCCTGGAATCATACTGATCTCCAAAGGCAACCTCCGGCTCAATCTTGCCCACTGGGTACGCCGAATTACCAGGCATCACTCCATGGAAAACAGTGTTGGATGTCTTAAGATTTTTATCAGTTAACCCCATGCGATGGAAAGTCTCATAATAAAGGATGTTGATGCTAGTGCCTCCACCCATGAGTACCTTAGTGAATTTGTATCCACCAACTTGAGGTGCCACCACCAAGGCTAAGTGACCCAGATTATCAACCCGGGGCGGATGATCCGCTTGACTCCCCATTATAGGCTGCTCAGACCATCGCAAGTAATGGGGAACTTCCGGCTCAATGGCGTTCATAGCCCGCTTATGGAGCTTCTGGTGCCGCTTGCATAAACTTATGGTGAAGACATGATACTGCCCACTATTCAACTGCTTGGGGTTACTTTGAAATCCGGATTGCTGCTGCTGACCCCCCTGGCCGGATTTCTGATTATAACCGCCCTGATTACCTTGATTATAACCACCCTGATTACCTTGGTGGCCCTAGAAGCCGGAATTAGAACTGCCACCTCCATAACCCGGGCCATGAGAACCGCCACCGCCTGAGCCGCCACCTGGCCCATGATTGTTGTGAAATGAGTCCAAATTTTTGAAAGCCCTCATAATAGAACAATCCTTCCAAAGGTGAGTAGATGGTTTCTCCTGTGTGCCATGATTTGGATAGGGCTCGTTAAGCAACTGCTCAAGAGTAGGACCTGGCCCGCTGTCCCGAGGAGGCGGCCTCCCCTTACAACGCTGATTATTGCCATGTGCATTGGTGTTAGCCACAAACTCCGAGCTACCATTCGCCTTGCGTTTACCGTTGCCTCCCTGATTCGACAGGTTATGCTGCTGACCCTTGGTGTTACAGTTCTTCTTTCCCTTCCCTGTCTTCTCATCATCAGACTCGGGGTCCTTGGTACTATCAGAGTGGCATATTTGATTAGAGACGCCACAGCTGCCCCATATCATTACAATCGCGCTTGAGCCGCCCGAGCTTCTGTTTAAGGGGCAAAAACGACAATTTTTCTCCAACATTAAGACCGCAGAGCCGACATCATGTTATCAGATGAATGTATGATAGCTTTGACCCGGCGCACCCAATGGGTCGTTGATTCACCCTCCTCTTGGGCGCAAGTCGCCAAGTCCATGATCGAGATGGGCTGCTTGCATGTGTCCTTAAAGTTCTGAATAAACCGGGCCTTTAACTCAGTCCATGACCCGATGGAATTAGCCGGCAGCCCCTTTAACCAAGTATGGGTCGTTCCATCTAGCATCATGGTGAAGTACTTGGCACACGCAGCGTCACTGACTTCTAATAATTCCATGGCCATCTCATAACTTTAAATCCACGCCTCAGGGGGTAAGTCGGCTGTGTAATTAGGCACCTTTCGAGGTCCTTTTAAATCCTTGGGAAAACGCTCATTATGCAGAGCCGGCACCAAACAGGGTACACTTGTAGATCTAAAGGTCACGCCTGCCTCAACTGAAGTTGTTGGATAAACCGGAAGGGGCTGGTGAGCCGCCCGCTGAGCCGCCTGCTCAGCTACTTGACGCACTTTGTCCTGATCAACCAAGTTAAGAGCTTCATCACACACCGGGTCATGCCCACGCGGCTGGACACGGCGTTGGGCATTGCTTGAAATGGCTGGTGAGTCCATGTGTCTGCTATAACTCTGGCTTGGGCGAGGGGTCGAATGAATCCTATCTCGACTGTAAGAATATGCCTCCTGCTGCGCCAAGGCTGTCTGAAGAAGTTCTCCGACCCTTCGTGTTTCAACCGCCGTCGGAGAGTCGCCGTCCACCGGGAGAGCCGCCAATCGCACCGCCGCAGCAATCATGTTCTCCAAAGGATTAGACTAATGACCCGGTGGTGTTGGTACATACTGAGGCGGAGCGGTACATAGACGAGGGAGTTCCGTCACGCGTGGTTGAGCTGGTGTCCCAATCCAGGTGCTGCGGCCCGGTTTATCTTCGGCGGGTTACTAGTCCCCGCTTCGGGCGTGCAAAAGAGGTTTCTCTCCTCATAAACCGGAGGTAAACGCATCTGGTGCCTCCTCCTCGTGACTTCATTTGATGCGTTTTGATCCATCATAAGCCAGAAAGCTTCTGACTAAATCCGTTGGGCCTGAGCGTCTAAAGCAGCCCGTTCCGCGGCTATCCTGACGTCCTCTGCCGCCAGGTCTTCCTTGGCCAGTGCTACCTCATCATGTAACTTTGCCACTTCCGCATCATGCTGAGCTTGATTCTCTGGTTTGACTATGGTGGTTAACAGAGCCATCAATTTGTCCATTAAAGCCATCAAAACCTAACACGGTGGGCGCGCAGGGCCTCCTACCCCGACTGCCGTCACTGTTGCTGACCCAGAAATCATCGCCGCGGCGGTTGAAGAATTTTGCCCGGGCTGCATCCCAGCCATGAAGATATCAACTCTGTTTGGCGGCTCATAGGGGTCCGGAATACTGTTGCCATCGGAGTAGCCCCCAAGCCCGCCATCTTGCAGTTGATACAACAAAGTAGTCTCGCCCGTGGACGACTCACCATCATAGTAGATGGCCGTCTCACCGCCATACATAGACCCTTCATCAAATTCCGCTCCATGGACGCGTCCCACGAAGGCACGCTTCACGGCGGGCTGAGCTCGGGCGGGTCTCGCACGCTGAGCCATCTCGATGATGTCGGTGCAGATGTCCGGCTCAGGGCCCGGCTCGCCGATCTTCTCAATGAAGACATGGATTCACCGAAGGGGACCCGGTACCCGTACTCAATTGAGCCGGCCTCGGGGCCCCAGCCTGCGACGTCGATGTAGAGCTTGCCGCGACGACTCTTGGTCATCCGACCCATAGTGTATCCCTTGAGCCCTTCGAAGCTGCCCTTTAAGAACTCAAAACCACCGTGTGTTGGCCCCACGATGGGTGCCAACTGTCGTGGAAAGGTCACGGCAGATGTCCTAGCAAAAGGACTTAGTCGTGGAGCCATCGCAACTAGGTAGCTTAAAGGGGTTAAACGGGACAAAGGACACGGGATTTTATACTGGTTCGGCCCCTTGCGGTGAAGGTAAAGTCCTAATCCATTTTGAGGTGGTATTGCTTATGTCTCGATTACCAGGGAGCGAATCTGCTTGCCCTAGCTTTCGATCGGTTGTTTCTTGTCCTGAACCGCCGCCGGGTCGTCCCTTTATATACACAGGTTGACGCCCAGCGGCTCATGGGGTCCTGGCCGGCTCATAAACAGTGTCCGGCTCGATGACTATCTATTCATGCCTTACAATACAAGTCATACATATATGGCGGTTTACTCTTACGGGCCTTAAGTCGCCAATGGGCCTTGGGCCCTTAACTAAACCGCCATCTTCAAGTATCCTCGTGGGCTTCATGTGATGAATCACCATAGGTATAACCCGGCCCCTCCTGGACAGGTCATACCTGATAGTTATATCCCCAACACTACCCAAGAAATTACCTCTAGTAATGGTATCAAGCACATATCTATACCAAGTAGTAACACCCACGTAAAAATTTCGGAGGAGGACGATAGTAGATTGCTTAAGAGTAGATCTATTTTGAGCATTGCAAATTCTATACCAAGCATCTTTTAAATTTTCTCCCTCCCTTTGTTTAAAATTGAGGACCTCACTTTGAGGGGTACTAACAATGGTAGGAGGACTAGCCATGATAGCAAAACAAGCGATCTAGCACACAAGCAAACGAAAAGACGAACAAAAGAAGGTGAATAAAATTGAAAATATTTTTGTGTAAAGAGATGAGAGTTTATGATAGGTGCAAGAGATGAGAGTTTATGATAGGTGCTTGATAGGCTTGATGTAGAACCTCCCCGGCAATGGCGCCAGAAATTCTTCCTGCTACTTCTTGAGCTTGCATAGAGGAAAGGGTGATGCTACAAAGTAGAGATAAGTATTTCCCTCAGTTAAGAACCAATGTATCGATCCAGTTGGAGCCACAAGCAGGTCTCCAATATATGCACCTGCACAAACTAACAAACACTTGCACAAACGCGAAAAAAGGGTTGTCAATCCCTTCACGGTCATGAACAAGAGTGAGATCTCATAGAGATAGGTATAAAAGATAAGTAAAAGAGCAAACTAAAGTAAATATAAATAAAGTGCAGCAAGGTATTTTTTGGGGGTTTATAGATCTAAAAATATATGATGGAAAATAAACCGGGGGGCCATAGGTTTCACTAGAGGCTTCTCTCTTGAAGAACACATACGGTGGGTGAACAGAGTATTGTTGAGCAACTGATAGAAAAGTGCATAATTATGAAGACATCTAAGGCAATGGTCATGAATATAGGCATCATGTCTGTGACAAGTAGACCCACTCCTGCCTGCATCTACTACTATTACTCCACACATCGACTGACTCCTGCCTGCATCTAGAGTATTAAGTTCATAAGAACAGAGAAACACCTTAGGCAAGATGACATGATGTAGAGGGATAAACTCAAGCAATATGACATAAAACCCATGTTTTTATCCTTGATGGCAACAATACATGCCTCACTGCCCCTTCTATCACTGGGTGAGGACACCGCAAGATTGAACCCAAAACTAAGCACCGCTCCCCTTGCAAGAAAAACCAATCTAGTTGGCCAAACCAAACTGATAGTTCGAAGAGAAATACAAAGATATCTTAATCATGCATAAAAGAGTTCATAGAAGACTCAAATAATATTCATAGATAATCTGATCATAAATCCACAATTGATCGGATCTCAACAAACACACTGCAAAAGAAGATTACATCGAATAAATCTCCAAGAACATCGAGGAGAACATTGTATTGAAGATCAAAGAGAGAGAATAAGCCATCTAGGTACTAGCTATGGACCTGTAGGTCTGTGGTAAACTACTCACACATCATCGAAAGGGTACTAGGGTTGGTGTATAGGTCCTCCGTGATCAAATTCCCCTCCGGTGGAGTGCCAGAAAAGGCCCCAAGATGGGATCTCACATGAACAGAAGCTTCTGGCGGCAGAAAAGTATTTTTGGTGTGCCCTCTAGAATAGGGGGAATATTTGGGGATTTCTAGTGCTGGTATTAGGGTTAGCAGGTCCTTGAGGGGCCCACAATCACTGGCAGCGCGCCCCTATGGCTTGTGGACTCCTCATGGGTCTTCTGGCCTCTTTTCCAAGTCTCGTGGGTTTCTTCTGGTCCAAGAAAAAACACCGTAAAATTTTATTCCGTTTGGAATCCGTTTTATATTCCTTTTCTGTAAAAGTAAAAAACAAGGAAAAAAGAGAAACTGGCACTGGGCTCTAGGTTAATAAGTTAGTCCCAAAAATAATATAAAATAGCATATTAATGCATATAAAACATCCAAAACAGATAATATAATAGCATGGAAGAATAAAAAAATTATAGATACATTCTTCGAGACGTATCAATCACTTGTCTATTTTTTGCTTCTATCAGATCCTGCTTGATGAGCTCAAGCATACTCCATACGGCATAGCATGCATATGCATCCCTCGCTGCATACTTGATCTGCTCGTCAGAGAGTTTGTTGGCCCATCTTTCGTGTTAGTCCTTACTGAAACCATTCTTCTTCACGAGGCAGCAGTTTCAACGAGCAATCCGGCGATGTCGGCGAGAGAATAAAAATCCTTGGATGCCTCCGAGTCAGCTCATTTGACGTCGATGTCCTTGTAGTTCCTGACCCGGATGTCCCACGGCCAGGGGTGGGCATTTGGCTAATGTGGTTATTACAGTTTGGATTTTTTGGTTTTATTTTATTTTGGTTGTTGCACATTAGCCACCGAAATCATCCATTGAAAAATCAACACCAAACCTAATTCATCGAAAACATATTCATTTAGTTTTCAGTTAACCTTATACAAGGATGTAATAGTTTGTAGTGCACATACTTGGTGCAAAAAGTTGGCTGGTCACTATTGTAAAAAAACTGGTCGGTCACATGGAAAAAGTTGTTCGGCCACATGCCCAATCATGCAAGCCGTCTAGGATTAAAGAAGCTGGTACCTCCTCACCGTATAGGAAACAAAAATGATATTAACTAGTGGGCCAATAAAAGCAAGCCAATGGATATATTTGATTGCTTGTATCTGCGTTGGTATTTCCCCGAAGAGGAGAGGATGATGCAGCACAACAATGGTAAGTATTTCCCTCAGTTATGAAACAAAGGTTATCAATCCAGTAGGAGAACCAAGCAACACTATGTAAACGGTATCTGCACACAAAGAACAAATACTTGCAACCCAATGTGTAAGAGGGGTTGTCATCCCTCCTCGGTATTGAGATAGATTAAATTGTATGAGAGATAATTGGATCTGACAAAAACACACATAAAAAAGTGCAGCAAGGTATTTTTGGGTTTTTGGGATAATAGATATGAAAACAATATGATAGAAAATAGACTCGGGGGCCATAGATTTCACTAGTGGCTTCTCTCGAGAAAATAGCATACGGTGGATAAACAAATTACTATTGGGCAATTGATAGAAGAGCAAATAATTATGACGATATCCAAGGCAATGATCATGTATATAGGCATCACGTCCAACATTCTTAGATCGACTCCTGCCTACATCTACTACTATTACTCCACACATCGACCGCTATCCAACATGCATCTAGTGTATTAAGTTCATGGAGAAACAAAGTAATGCAATAAGAACGATGACATGATGTAGACAAGATCTATTCATGTAGGAATAGACCCCATATTTTTATCCTTAATAGAAACAATACATGCATGTCATGTCGCCTTCTATCACTGAGATTGAGCACCGCAAGATCGAACCCATCACAAAGCACCTCTTCCCATTGCAAGAAAAATCAATCTAGTTGGACTAACTAAACCAAAGTTTCGGAGAACAAATATGAGGCTATAATAATCATGCATATAAGAGATCAGATAAGACTCAAATAATATTCATAGATCGATCTGATCATAAACTCGCAATTCATCGGATCCCAACAAACACACCGCAAAAAGTCATTACATCAAATAGATCTCCAAGAACATCGAGGAGAACATTGTATTGAGAATCAAAAAGAGAGAAGAAGCTATCTAGCTACTGCCTACGGGCCCGTAGGCCTATGGTAAACTACTCACGCATCATTGGAGGAGCACCAATGAGGATGATGAACCCCTCCGTTATCGTGTTCCCCTCCGGCAAGGTGCCGGAAAAGTGCTCTAGATTGGATCTTGTGGTGCTGGAACTTCCGGAGACTGGAATTGTGTTTCTTCAACTCCTCTAGGGTTTCTGGAATATTTGGAAATTTATAGAGCCGAGAAGCGGTGGAAAGGACTCCCGTGGGCCCCACCACCCACCTGGACACGCTAGGCGCCTCTAGCACGCCCTGGTGGGTTGTGGGCCCCATGGGCCTACCCTCTGATGCTTCCTTGGCTCTCAAGTTGTCTTTTGGTACAAAAAAATCTCCAAAAAAAGTTTCATGGCATTTGGACTTCGTTTGGTATTGATATTCTGCAAAGTAAAAAACAAGCAAAAACAGCAACTTGCACTGGGGACTATCTCAATAGGTTAGTCCGAAAAAATGATATAAAGTTGCTGTAAAATGAATGTAAAACATCCGAGAATGATAATATAACAGAATGGAACTATAAAAAATTATAGATACGTTGGAGACATATCAATATTGTAACCTCTCTTTTCCCTGGACTAGAGGACATAATGTAGGCTAGTGTTCCAGTAGATAGGCCTTTTTGTTGGAACCAAGCACTGGTGGCCTCATTTAGTTCGGATTCTCAGTTTCTCTAGACTAATAACCGATAGAAACACCGAACACCAAACTTGAAAGATCTGAAAACCACACCATTCACCATAACCCAAATTAACCAGCAATATCGGCTAATTCAGTGCGGTTTGGTTTCGGTGTTCAGTTTTTGGTGGTAAAGTGCCCACCCCTACCCATGGATGCAGCTTGGCTATATCGCCATTGATGCAAAAGCTAATGAATGTGTATCTATCCTTGAGGAGAAACTGGCGAAGAGATAGGCTCACACCTTGAGACCGACATACCTAGTAAAGGAGACAATTCATGGCATAGGAGATTTGGATGAGGGCGGCCTTATGTTCTTCAACTGAAAACCGTCCCTTCTTCTGGCAATGGGTGTACTCGACGTCCATGTCGATGAATGATACTCGAAAGATATCCATAAATTGTTCAACCTATGCTATCTAGCGCTGGAAGACGTTGTTGTCGTTGGTGTACACGACGTGGATGTTGTCGCCTCCATGGACTAGGACACGGTGTTCCTTCATGACAGTTAGCAAAAGTTATCGCTCTGCGTTGCAGGAATTCAACCAACACCTAGCACCGCTCGGACCTGTAGTAGTGGTACACATCTAGATGCTCACACATGGCGAGTTGCACGACGGCGACGCCTTATCATCTATAACTGCTCCTACGTGTGTACTCGAGGTCGATGTCGGCGAACTTGTTCTTTGTAGGGGAACATTTCATGGAAAACAAAAAAAATCTATGCGCGCGCAAGATCTATCCATGGAGATGCATAGCTAGGAGATGGGAGAGTGTTTCTACGTACCCTCGTAGACCGTTAAGCGGAAGCGTTTATCAACTCGGTTGATGTAGTCGTACACCTTCATGATCCGCCCGATCAAGTACCAAACGTACGACACCTCCGCGTTCAGCACACGTTCAGCTCAATAACATCCTCGCCTTCTTGATCCAGCAAGACGAGCGAATTGTAGATGAGTTACGGCAGCACGACGGCGTGGTGACGGTGGTAATGCAACTATCTCCGCAGGGCTTCGCCGAGCACTACGAAAATATGACCGAGGATGAACTAGAGGGAGAGGGGCGCCGTACACGGCTTGGGAATCATGGTGTCTGTTACCCCTCTCCCTCCACACATATATATAGGTGGGGGAGGAGGGGAGTCAGCCTAGGGTTCCCCCAAGGGGGTCGGATGCCACCCTTGTCCCTGCCCGAGCCGCGGCCCCCCTTGCCTTCTTAGGCGCGCGGGGGGAAGGCATGAGGGGGTGCCCCCCTTTCTTTTCTCCCATATGGAGGCGAAGGCAGGAGGGGCTAGCCCTCCCCATTTCCGTCCCTAGGGCTGGCGGCCAGGGAGAGGGCGCACCAGCCCCTTGTGGGCTGGTGTGTGCCTCCCCTTGGCCCATTAGGCCCATATACTCCCCGTAGGTCTCTCAGAACCCCTTCTGTTGACCCAATGAATACCCGGTATGTCCCGAAACCTTTCCGGTGACAAAATAGCAACGTCCTATATATCAATCTTTACCTCCAGACCATTCCAAACAACATTCGGTCATCAACTCACATAACTCATAGAATACTATATCGTCAACGCACATTAAGTGTGCGGACCCTATGGATTCGAGAGTGATGTAGACATGACCGAGATGCCTCTCTGGTCAATAACCAATAGCGGGACATGGATGTCCATATTGGTTCCTACATATTCTATGAAGATCTTTATTGGTCGAACCTTTATGACAACATACGTAATTCCCTTTGTCTATCAGTATGTTACTTGCCCGAGATTCGATCCTCGGTATCATCATACCTAGTTCAATCTCGTTACCGGCAAGCCTCTTTACTCGTTACATAATACATCATCTCATAACTAACTCCTTAGTCACTTTGCTTGCAAGCTTCTTGTGATGTGTATTACCAGGAGGGACCACAGATACCTCTTCGATACACGGAGTGACAAATCCCAATCTCGATCCATGCTAACTCAACAGACACCTTCAGAGATACCTATAGAACATCTTTATGATCACCCAGTTACGTTGTGACGTTTGATAACACACGAAGTCTTCCTCCGGTATCTGGGAGTTGCATGATCTCATGGTCGAAGGAATATGTATTTGACGTTAAGAAAGTAGTAGCAATAAACTGAACGATCATATGCTAAGCTAACGGATGGGTCTTGTCCATGACATCATTCTCCTAATGATGTGATCTTGTTATCAAGTGACAGCACATGTCCATGGTTAGGAAACCTTAACCATCTTTGATCAATAAGCTAGTCTAGTAGAGGCTCACTAGGGACACAGTATTCGTTTATGTATTCACACATGTATTTAAGTTTCCGATCAATACAATTCTAGCATGAATAATAAACCTTTATCATGAATAAGGAATATAATAATAACAACTTTATTATTGCCTCTAGGGAATATTTCCATCATTCTTCTCCTCCTGGAGCCATTGCTTGTACATGGCAATGACTCCCTCCAAAGTCTTAGGCTTGTTGGTGTACAACACCTCCAGCACGGTTGTGTCATAGGCAGTGATGTGGTGGGTCTCTGTTGTTAGTTTCTTATTGTCCATGGTTGCAGAGAGGCGGCGGGAGGTTGTGGAGGACAACAAGGAACGACCGAGGAAGAAGATGCAAATGGATGCGGTAAAAGGAATGGGATCGTTAATTTCTCGTGCAAAAAAGGTAACCGACCAGAACAGTTGGCACGTCATCCGGCGGTTCCACGAGTCATGGGAATCGAACGTCTCTTAGAGCAAAAAAGGTTGTGTTGGAACAATATATTTTGTACCATGGCAACATTGCACGCCCAACGTGGCGACCTGGTACGGCACATTGTACTAGTTTTTATGACGTTACCACTGGCATAGTAAACTATATTTTGTAACCTATCATTACACTTCACATGACCAATGTAGTTTCATCAAGATACTTACATGCACAAAAAGTCTATGCATTGCAAACCTATTGGGCTCACCTACATATTAGGCCGATGAACATCCTTACACATGAACAACATGAACAATCACCTATATCGGCACCTTCCCACATGCAAAGTACGATCTCAAAGTATGAAGTGACACCCATCACCCTAAACTTGAATTTGTAACCACTTGTTGCACTTCACATGATCAACTTACTTTCACAAAAATAGTTTCACGAACAAAATGCCTGTGCATTGAAAACCTATTGGGCTCACCTTACATATTACATGCGATGGACATTCTCACACATGAGCAACATGAAAAATTATCTATGATGGCACCTTCTCGCATGCAAAGTATGATCTCAAAGTATGAAGTGACACCCGGCACTGTAAACTTGAATTTGTAACGACTCGTTACACTTCACATGATCAACTTTATTTCTGCAAGATAGTTGCATGAACAAAATGTTTGTGCATTGAAAACCTATTAAGCTCACCTTTCATATGCAATGAATGTCCCCACATATGAGCAACATGAACAATCACCTACACCGGCACCTTCTCACATGCAAACTATGATCTCAAAGTATGAAGTGACACCCGACACGTAAGCCTGAATTTGTAAACACTTGTTACACTTCACATGATCAATTTGCTTTATCCAAGATACTTGCATGAACAAAATGTTTGTGCATTGCAAACCTCAGCTTGCTTGTAGGCTGAAATACCCTAGTGTGACGTACACAATGAATTATTTTTTGAAATCCTCCCCACTATGTGGTATGCATCATGAATACAAATATGGAGCGTGTTCAGATTCATACTTCCACAAATCTTTCGGATGGTACCAACCTTGCCAAATGCAAAGTAGGATCTCATAGTATGATGTGACAACCAGCACCGGGAACTTGAATTTGTAAATAGTCGTGACACTTCACATGATGAACGTGCTTTCTTTACATGCACGAACAAAATGATTGTGCACTATTGGTCTCACCTTAAACAAGCGAGGAACTTGGTACTACTCTATGTGAACACATTATGTGAGTCACATGCTGTCACATAAACATACCTCAAATTTATCCTTGCCTCCCCTACTGAGTGTTCCCTCAAATTTTCCCTTCCATCCCCTCCTTTTTGAATGCATGTGCCCCCACCTAACCCCAACCATCCTCACATTGATACCACTTCTTTTTTCCACAATAATCACACCCCTTCAAATAAAAATAGCCACCCCCCTCCTATATACCTCCCTCTTCCTCTCTCTCTCTCTCTCCCTCTCTCTATCTTTCTCTCGTTTCCTCCAAATCATCCCTCCCCGCCGGTGGATCTTGCTAACTATGGCCACAAATCGTTTGGTGAGGGAGGCGCTCACGAGGACGGTGTTTGGCTTGGACCCATCTGCTCTACTGGTAAAACTACCCCAAGATCTCATCCTAATCGACGAGTTCTATTTGTGGTCTTGTTTTTATGAATAATAAAAAAAGTTAGGGTTCTTATTCTGGTAAACACTGCATGTCATTCTAGCTACAGTTCTTTGAGTACATCTTCCTCTGGTTCAGTCGGTATGATCTCACAAGATGCTTTTCTTCTCATCTAATCCATGTTGACAATATACCGATTACTAGTTCATTTCTTGGATCTTAGACCATTTACATGCATGTTTCATCGTTTTGGAACGCCTCGCAAACCTAACCCCAAACCTCACCAAATTGTGCCTCTTATTTCAACACCAGCCTCCTCCCCATCAAAGAAAGAAGGCGTCTCCTCCTATCTCTCCCTCTTCACCTATAGATCTGATCCACTCCCGCCTAGTCGTTCTTGCCTCGCCACCTCAAATCGTTTGGTTACCATAGAGGCGCACCCGACCGGCGGCATTTCGCTCAGGCCCGTCTGCTCACATGGTATGTCTACCGCATTATCTCAATCCTAGTCGGCCCGCGCATCAAGTTACTTTTTATTTGAAAGTTGTTGTTGTTTTTACAACATTTATAATTTGATGTTCTTATTAGGGCTAAGCATGCGGGTCAATCTGGCTAGGGTTGTTATTACTATTTCATTTCCTTCATCCTATTGTAAGTACGCGAATGTTTAATCATTGTGACATGAATATTTAAAATTATCGTTGTCTCGTATTGTACCTATTTTCAACAAGTGATAATCTTTGCGCAGCAGATGCTGAGATGTTACCAATGAGGTGGGAGAACATTAGTGAAGACATGAAAAGAATAACATGTATCAAGACGATGAGTTCTCTAACTTTGTACCTTGCTTTCTCGGTCATCTCATAGATTTCCCAATGTTCATAGATATCAGAGGTCTTGTTCGCTCCTCGAACCATCAAGAAGAGCTGATAGACCATGACAGTGACACTAAAAGTGAACAAAACGATGTAGATCTGGCCACCATTACAGATGTAAAGGACATTGTTATTGCAAGCTCTACATCTATGGTTAGAATATGTTTACTTGTTGTAATAGTGCATACATAATGTAAATTGCCTGCAGTCTAATGTCTTCAACTACATTATGGCAGGCAAACTATCATCATCAACTTGAAGTAGTGACTAAGGGTATACAAATGGTACATGAAGAGTTTGAAAAACTCATGTCTCTAACTTCAGATGCACCACCAAGCTCAAACACATCAAAGAGAAAGCGGGTTCAACTGGTGAGTAGATGAACTCTTTTCTGTAAGCACTTCCTTAACTAGTAAGACTGCCATTCTTGACCCAACCACTGTACACTCTGGTAGATGCATGTACAACTTGGAATTATTGTATATATTGTAACCTCTATAAATTTTGTATGTAGGTAAACTTAGGATTCTCAAATGATGACAATACTACAAGTGTTCGGCCCTAGAAACAACAACCTGATGCGGTCATCAATGCCCTTGCAGTGCAGCAGGAACAACCAGAAGTCGTGAAGCACTGAAAGTGCAACTATCCCTAGGTGGTTTTGGTAATTCATAACAACATATAGCTCATTGAGCTAATGCTATTCCAAGACTATTATTTCAGGAAAGCTCAATGAATGGCATGGCATGGATGATGAAAGTGGATCCCTCAAAATATTAAGGACAAAGGATTGGCTCAAGCTCAAAAGCTCAAGACTCTTCATTTTACATTTTAATGATCCAAGATCACATTGAGTCTATAGGAAAAGCCAATACTATCAAGGAGGGATGAGGTGTTGCTTAATGAGCCTCTTGCTTCATGTGCTTAGTGATATGCTCCAAAACCCTCAATTACTTTCCCACATCCACAAATGACCTAAACCCAAAGCCAAAATAGGTCACACCGATTCTTCCTATCCGGCACCACCGATTCCAAAAGTCATAGCCACTGCCACAAACCCTAAGCAAATCGGTCTTACAGATAGGGACCTCGGTCTCACCAAGATGGGGTTGTAATCTCTCTGTTTCCCTTCGTAACGTTTCGGTCTAACCGAAGTGAGCGATCGGTCCCACCGAGGTTGCAATGTAAACTCTCTATTTCCTTTTTATAACATTTCGGTCTCACCGAAAAGAGCAAATCGGTCCCACCGAGTTTACCTGACCAACTCTCTGGAAAGCTTATTACCAGATCGGTCTCACCGAGTTTGTGTAATCGGTCTTACCGAGATTACGTTATGCCCTAACCGAATCGGTCTCACCGAGATGCATGTCAGTCCCACCGAAAATCACTAACCGTCACTAGGTTTACTAAATTGGTCCGACCGAGTTTAACGATTCGGTCCCACCGAGTTTGGTAAATTGTGTGTAACGGTTAGATTTTGTGTGGAGGCTATATATACCTCTCCACCTCCTCTTCATTCGTGGAGAGAGCCATCAGAACGAACCTACACTTCCAACTTACCATTTCTGAGAGAGAACCACCTACTCATGTGTTGAGACCAAGAAATTCTATTCCTACCATATGAATCTTGATCTCTAGCCTTCCCCAAGTTGCTTTCCACTCAAATCTTCTTTCCACTAGATCCAAAACCTATGAGAGAGAGTTGAGTGTTGGGGAGACTATCATTTGAGCAAGGAGTTCATCATCAACGCACCATTTGTTACTTCTTGGAGAGTGGTGTCTCCTAGATTGGCTAGGTGTCACTTGGGAGCCTCCAACAAGATTGTGGAGTTGAACCAAGGAGTTTGTAAGGGCAAGGAGATCGCCTACTTCGTGAAGATCTACCGCTAGTGAGGCAAGTCCTTTGTGGGCGACGGCCATGGTGGGATAGACAAGGTTGCTTCTTCGTGGACCCTTCGTGGGTGGAGCCCTCCGTGGACTCGCGCAGCCGTTAACCTTCGTGGGTTGAAGTCTCCATCAACGTGGATGTACGATAGCACCACCTATCGGAACCACGCCAAAAACATCCGTGTCTCCAATTGCGTTTGAATCCTCCAAACCCTTCCCTTTACTTTCTTGCAAGTTGCATGCTTTAATTTCCGCTGCCTATATACTCTTTGCATGCTTGCTTGAATTGTGCGATGATTGCTTGACTTTTTCTAAAATAGCTAAAATCTGCCAAACTCTAAAATTGGGAAAAGGTTAAGTTTTTATTGGTCAAGTAGTCTAATCACCCCCCCCCCCCTCTAGACATACTTCAAGGTCCTACAAGTGGTATCAGAGCTTTGGTCTCCATTTGCTTTGATTTCCATAGCTTTTGGTGGTCATAGCCTTGGTTTCACAACCTAGGAGAGTATGGCGTCTAGCAAGGGAAATTATCACCGTAGAGGTCCTTACTTTGATGGTACTAATTTTGCTAGTTGGAAGCAGAAGATGAAAATGCATATTCTTGGACATAACCCCGCCGTTTGGGCAATTATTTGTATTGGCTTGCAAGGTGAATTTTTCGATGGGAGAGAACCGAACCGTGAAGCTAATGCAGAAGAATTGAAGATGCTGCAATACAACGCTCAAGCTTGTGATATCATCTTCAACGGATTGTGCCCCGAAGAATTCAACAAAATCAGACGTCTTGAGAATGCAAAGGAAATTTGGGATACTTTGATTGATATGCATGATGGTACCGAGTCCGTCAAGGAATCCAAGTTGGATGTGCTCCAAAGTCAGCTTGACAAGTTCAAAATGAAGGATGGTGAAGGTGTCGCTGAAATGTACTCTAGGCTTTCTCTTATCACAAATGAGATTGCCGGCTTAGGAAGTGAAGAGATGACCGACAAATTCATCATCAAGAAGATTCTAAGCATTGGATGGAAAGTATGATACCGTGTGCACATTGATTCAAATGATGCCAAACTACAAAGATCTCAAGCCAACGGAAGTCATTGGAAGAATTGTTGCTCATGAGATGTCACTCAAGGATAAGGAGGAACTTCACAACAAGTCAAGTGGTGCTTACAAAGCCTCAAGTGAAACCACCACATCATCAAGTGAGAAACAAACCTTCAATGAAGAATTGAGCTTAATGGTGAAGAACTTCAACAAATTCTACAAGAGTAGAAGCAAAGAAAGAAGCTCCAAGTTAAGGTCTTACAATGACAAAAGATATTCTAGTCGAGAGCGCAATTGCTACAATTATGGGAGACCCTAACACTACTCCAATGAGTGTACGGCACCCTACAAAAGAAGAGAAGATTCTCCAAGAATAAGAAGCAAAAGAGAAGAATCACCACCAAGAGAGAGGAGTAGAGATGATCGTTATGAACGAAGACCCTCGCGGAGAAGCAAGGATTCGGAAAGGAAGGAAAAGTCATCAAGGAGCTACACAAAACGAAGACATCAAGCTCATGTTGGTGAATGGGTATCCGGCTCCGACTCCGACAATCACTCCGAGAGAAGCTATCACTCCGACTCCGAATATACTCAAGATGAAGGTGTTGCCGGTCTAGCACTTGTGTCAACCAACTCCTACGACATATTTGACTCACCAAATGAAGGTGTTGGAAGATGCTTCATGGCCAAATGTCCAAAGGTAACACATCCTGAGTATGTTGATTTCAATAGTGATGAAGATGACTTGCTTGTGGATGATGATTTACTTGTTGACAACTCTAGTGATGAATACTATGATGAAACGTCAATTAATCATGCTAATCAAGATAAAACGAATGACAATGATAAGGAGAAGATTGAGCTTCTAACTAAAGAACTAACCTCTCTTAAGTTAGCTCATGAAACTATCTACGAAGATCATCGATAACTTTTAAGGGCTCATGAGAAGTTACGCTTCGAAAAGCTCAATCTTGAGCAAGAGCATGAGTTCTTAAAAGCAATCAATGATGATCTCCACAAGAAAAGTTCTTCTTACATTGCCAAGCGTTTACTCTTATCTACTTACATGCCTCAAGTCAAGTCTAGTAACAAGTACAAGAAAGATACTTCCTCTAGCAGTAACAACAATAATAATGTCAAATCCAATATTGTTGCTTCTAGTAGTTCTCTTGATTCCACTAATGATTCTCTTAGCCAAGTTACACTTGATCAAGAAAATAGCTTATTGAAGGGAATTATAGAGAAAGGTGTTTACAAGAGCCTTGCCGGGAGTAAGCAATTCGAGGAAATTGTACACAAGAAAGGAAGGCACCGGAAGAATCAAGGTGTTGGTTTTGAACGAAAGTTCAATGCCAATGGAGTTGAGTGGGAAGAAGATCAATACCCCAAGACGAGGTGTGTTCCTCAACAAGAGAAGTATGATCCTACTTCCTTCAAGGGAACACAAGCACAAGATGATCTTCCACCACAAGACCACAAGAACAAAGGCAAGGACAAGCTTCAAGAGGAGATTGATGCATTTGAAGAAGCACCTAAGGCCTTGGTCAAGTGGGTTCCCAAGACTACGTCAAGTTCTACTTCATCAAGTACAACTACAACTCCAAGGATTCCCATCAAGATGATGTCGATCCCGAAGAAGAAGAACTAGAGAGTTCTTGAGGGTGACTCCGCCAACATTCTTCACTCATATCATTATGGCAAGGACAAGTGCAATCAACTTCCACATCTTGCACTAGTTCAAGGAGTTACAAACTCTCATGTTGGTAAGGCAAGGGACAAGGTAACCTAATGCTTTCATGGACATCATCTTGTGTATGCATCACTCTATGTCTATGGATATTCTTGTTTGTTCCTTGTGGGACTAACCCATGTAGGTATGTTGAAAGTGCAACTCACTCCAAAGGATTGCTTCAAATGATCTACATCAACATTGAGCATCCACATCTTCAACAGCTACATGAAGTCATCATCGACAAAACCCAAGGTTAGTTCATCCCTCCAAAAGGGGATCTCACATCTAGGGGGAGCTTAACTCTAAGAATTGAGTCCAAGCAACTCTAATGGTGTGAACACATCAATGCATTATGTAAAAGTGGTAACCCCACTTGAGCTTAAACGATGAGTATGACCTATGATCAAATGTTTTCATTTGACTCCTAAGTTAATATACTCATATATAGATGACCTAGTCATCGCCAATTGTTTGATGGATGCTAGAATTGGTTGTGCATGCTTTGCCACATGTTTCATTTGCCATTCTATTGTGTGAGCATGTTGGTTGCATATTTTACTCATTCGAGGACATCCACTTGTTGCTTTGATTGTTTGGGTTCTTTTTCTTTTTGCCAAGTGGGTGGACAAGAATGCCTAAGAACCTTATCTATCTATCTGCGCTTTTCTTGTCTCAGACTCTATTCATGCTAAATCACAAAATTTGATCAAGTCAAATTCGAACCACTCTATGTGAGGAGCACTCGGAGTCCCTGATTCGTCATAGACTTAAACTTCAAAAACTTCTTTGTGATTCTCGGTCTGACCGATTCCTCCATTTTTGTCCTACTGGGATCACTAAGTCGATCTAGGTTTTCAATCTCGGTGCAACCGATTTGAACTTTTCGGTCACACCAAGTTGCTGTAACTGTATACAATTATGCATCTCGGTGCCACCAAGTTGTTCCACTCGGTCACACCGACAGGGTCGGGCTATATATATACTCACGGGCAAAAATTTGGAAATTTCTCCAAACCACTTCGCCCGCGCATAGCTCGCTCTGCCTCCAGGGTCTCCGGATTGTCTCCTCATCGCCGGCCGCCTCCTGTCGCTGGTCTCCGCCGCCGTCAACGGAATTCACCCTGCCGTTGCCACCGTAGCGAGTTGATCGCCAAGCTAGGGTATGGACTCGATCACAGTGCTATCCTCGTCTGATTCCTAGCACATTGTGTTCTTTATGATTCTTGCCACGATTGAAACACTCCTATCCAGTAAATACAATCCTTAGAATAGATGCGATTTGAAAATTTAGGGTTAGGTTTCCGCCGAAACCATCTCGGACCCACCGAGTTGAAAAACTCGGTCCCACCGATTTGGCTAACGCCATTGCACTAGTAACTCTCGGTCTGACCGAGAATTGCTAATCGGTGTGACCGATTTTAGAACTTTGTGAAACCCTAGCAGTCTCGGTGCCACCGAACTGTGACACGGTCCTACCGAGTTCACCAGTTTAGGTTCCAAAACTGCTTCGGTATCACCGAGTTTGAAAATTGGTTGATGCGAAATGCTTTCTGTGGAAAACTAAAACTGAGTTTTTGAATCATTCTTTTGCAAAAATCTCTGCATTTTGTGATGCTCATCCATTCTATCTCATCTACAACTATTCACAGGGTCAGCAGTCAGTGATTTCAGCATGTCAAACCAAAGTGATAGTCAGAATAAGTCAGAAGAGCAGATTCACATGAGTGAGGGCACTAGTCCCTCAAGCACTTCAGATGATGGCAGCAGGAGCACCCCAAGCAATCTGCCTAAAGCTGCCACCAGGACAAGGAAGAAGAGAACCTCAGAATCTGAGGATGAGGATTATAGGGCAGAAGAAGATGAGGCTACTTCCAAGAAGGTAGTGCTCAAAAAGGAGTATGGGACAACAAAGAACACAAAGCCTGGACTAAATAGGAAGGTTCTTGCCAAGAGGACACCTATGCTGAAGGTCAGAGGATCAACTCAAGTGCCTGAAAAGACTGATCCCAAAGAGGCACCTGCAAAAAGAGTCACAACTTCCAAACCCAAGAAAGTTCCCACTGGAGAAACTATGAAGTTTACCATTGAATCAGAAGATGAAGCTGCGGGTCATGATAAGAAGAAGAAGAGAGCCAGAACCACTACTTCCCAGGTTCTTGGAAATCCCTCTATGAGGAGAGACTATGAAGAGGAAGAAGAGGTTGCTGCACCAGCACCCAAGGCACAAAAGCTAATGGGTGATGCTATAAAGTCAGGGGCTGCAACATCAAAGCCCAAAGAAGCACCCAAGACTGCCCCCAAGCCCAAGAGTGCACCAAAGAGGAATACCAGGAGTATTCCAGCTACTGAGAAGAACAAGGCCCCAGTGCCTGAAGTTTCTGCTGAAGAAGATGATGAAGGACAAGTCCTGAGGAAGCTAAAGCCCAAGATTCCAGACCAGAATGATGCTCATCCTGTGGCTGAGGACATGAATATCAGGAGAGACTAAGGGTTGAGGCTATGGAGAATGACAGATCCATATGCCACCAGGAGAAGAACTGCTGTTGATTACAGGTTCCATACAAAGGAACAGCAGGACTTCTATGAGACAATCTTGTTGGACAAGAAGCCCATAGTGTGTGATATGAGGTGGGTCGACTGGACCTATGTGAAAGAGAATGAAGAACACTATCCTGGAGTGCAAGACAGTTTTTTTTCTTGTGGAGTTGCAGATTTTGTTGGGCAGAAGCTCACCAACTGGAATGATGAACTCATTATGCAATTCTACTCCACAGCACATTTTTATCCAGATGGGAGGATAGTTTGGATGTCTGAAGGTACAAGGTACCAGTCAACCATTGAGGAATGGGCAAATCTGATCAATGCCCCAAAGGAGAGTGAAGACGACTTGGATGTCTATGCCAAGAAGAAGATGGATCACAATTCCATGGCTCATATGTACAAGGAGATCCCAAACAAAGCTCTTGAGACTTTCAAGTTTGGGTCAGTCCATTTTATTCTGTCAGGGTTGCCAACGATCAACTGGATCCTAAGACACACTCTTTTTCCCAAGTCAGGTGACCACAACATGATTAGAGGGCATGCTATGAACTTGCTGCACTTGTTTGATGTGCCACAAAAATTCAAGGTCATGAGCCTCATTGTTGAGACCATTAAAAGGACAGCAGCAGACCAGAAGAGAAGTTGTGGGTATGCCCCACAGATTCAGGAGTTGATTAACTCAAAGATGGGCACAAGAAAATATCTGTTGGATAAGGAACACTTTGCTCTCTATCCAGACTTTGAGGATAATCAAGTTGTAATGAATGAGAATGAACCATCATCAGTGCAAGCTCAAGAGAAGAAGGAGAAAGCAAAGAGAGAGAAGGCTGCCAAGATGCTAACTCAAGAGGAGGCATCTGAGTACTTTTTGAAGAACAAGCAAGAGCAGCTTGGTTACTTGATAGCACCAACACTAAGGATTGAGAAGGGGTTGGCCACCTTAACTAAAAACCAGGAGAGCCTGGAAAGAATCATGGAACAAAAATTCTATGATCTAGATGTCAAAGTAACTGAGATTCAGTCAGTTGTGGAGCAGCTTCAGGATGACATGCAGGAAAGGAAGGGCAAGACAACCACTGATGCATTTGCCAGAGTGCCTAGAGCTCAGAGGTCAGCTGCAGTGCCTGTGACAGACACTAGAGCCACATCATCTGCACCAGCTACAACTCCTACAACTCCAGTGCAACCAGCTCCAGCACCAACTCCTCCAGCTCCATCCACATCAACTGAAGCCTTCGTCCAAGGAGCCATCTCTACACCACCACCTGAAGATCAAGCCTGAGAGTCGATCTAGCACTATGCATTTTCTATGAACTTTTTGGTAACTTGTTGCCAAAGGGGGAGAAAAATGTATAGATCATAGGCTTCGAGAGAGAGAGAGTGTTGCTTTTGTTCTCTCTTGATTTGGTGGTTAAACTTTGTTTGCTTTTGATTGCTTGAGCTACTATGCTATTACCTGTGAGACATTGATGATCATGTGTTTGATCATAAGCTACACTTATGCTTATTTGATGATATTATCTTACCTATCCTTTATGATCATTCACTTTGCTTGGTGATGAGTGCATGTATTCAATCTTTATTATTTTGAGCGGTCCACCAAGATGTATGTGACATGGAAAAGTAACCCATGAGCCTAATTCCTTGTGCATTTGCAGTCCAAAGCAAATTTTAAACTATGCACAAATTTAGGGGGAGCTCTTGCTTATCACATACTTCTCAAAGCAACAATGTTTTTCAATCTTATTATCATGTGTCGAAGCTTTGATCTATATGTTGTCATCAATTACCAAAAAGGGGGAGATTGAAAGTGCAACTATCCCTAGGTGGTTTTGGTAATTCATAACAACATATAGCTCATTGAGCTAATGCAATTCCAATACTATTATTTCAGGAAAGCTCAATGAATGGCATGGCATGGATGATGAAAGTGGATCCCTCAAAATATCAAGGACAAAGGATTAGCTCAAGCTCAAAAGCTCAAGACTCTTCATTTTACATTTTAGTGATCCAAGATCACATTGAGTCTATAGGAAAAGCCAATAATATCAAGGAGGGATGAGGTGTTGCTTAATGAGCCTCTTGCTTCAAGTGCTTAGTGATATGCTCCAAATACCCACAACTACTTTCTCACATCCTCATATGACCTAAACCCAAAGTCAAAATCGGTCACACCGATTCTTTCTATCCGGTGCCACCGAGTTCAAATGTCATAGCCACTGCCACAAACCCTAGGCAAATCGGTCTCACCGATAGGGATCTCGGTCTCACCGAGATGGGATTGTAATCTCTCTGTTTCCCTTCGTAATGTTTCGGTCTAACCGAAGTGAGCGATCGGTCCCACCGAGATTGCAATGTAAACTCCCTATTTCCCTTTCGTAACATTTCGGTCTCACCGAAATGAGCGAATCGGTCCCACCGAGTTTACCTGACCAACCCTCTGGAAAGCTTATTACCAAAATCGGTCTCACCGAGTTTGTGTAATCGGTCTTACCGAGATTACGTTATGCCCTAACCCTAACCATATCGGTCCTACCGAGTTGCATGTCGGTCCCACCGAAAATCCTAACGGTCACTAGGTTTACTAAATCGGTCCGACCGAGTCAGTTGAATCGGTCCCACCGAGTTTGGTAAATTGTGTGTAACGGTTAGATTTTGTGTGGAGGCTATATATACCCCTCCACCTCCTCTTCATTCATGGAGAGAGCCATCAGAACAAACCTACACTTCCAACTTACCATTTCTGAGAGAGAACCACCTACTCATGTGTTGAGGCCAAGATATTCCATTCCTACCATATAAATCTTGATCTGTAGCCTTCCCCAAGTTGCTTTCCACTCAAATCTTCTTTCCACCAGATCCAAATCCTATGAGAGAGAGTTGAGTGTTGGGGAGACTATCATTTGAAGCACAAGAGCAAGGAGCTCATCATCAACGCACCATTTGTTACTTCTTGGAGAGTGGTGTCTCCTAGATTGGCTAGGTGTCACTTGGGAGCCTCCGACAAGATTGTGGAGTTGAACCAAGGAGTTTGTAAGGGCAAGGAGATCGCCTACTTCGTGAAGATCTACCGCTAGTGAGGCAAGTCCTTCGTGGGCGACGGCCATGGTGGGATAGACAAGGTTGCTTCTTCGTGGACCCTTCGTGGGTGGAGCCCTCCGTGGACTCGCGCAACCGTTACCCTTCGTGGGTTGAAGTCTCCATCAACGTGGATGTACGATAGCACCACCTATCGGAACCACACCAAAAACATCCGTGTCTCCAATTGCATTTGAATCCTCCAAACCTTTCCTTTACTTTCTTGCAAGTTGCATGCTTTAATTTCCGCTGCTCATATACTCTTTGCATGCTTGCTTGGATTGTGTGATGATTGCTTGACTTGTCCAAAGATTGCTAAAATCTGCCAAACTCTAAAATTGGGAAAAGGTTAAGTTTTTAATCGGTCAAGTAGTCTAATCACCCCCCCTCTAGACATACTTCAAGGTCCTACAGTACCACAAGGCTTTAATAGACCAAAAGACATGTGAGGTAGTAAATGGTCCAAAGACACGCCGAGACATTAACAAGCCGAAATACATCCCATGTCATAAATGTCCCAAATGATACCCCTGGCCATCAACAGCCCGAAAGAGACATTGGTTCACAAATGGGCCAAGGACACAACATGTCGTTAACAGTCTGAAAGACACATTGAGCCCTAAATGGTTCAAGTGACACCACATGCCATTAACAGGCGGAAAGACACCTCGGGCCTTAAATGGGCCGAAGGACACCATGGGCTATAAACAGGCCAAAGACACATGGGGTCGCGTATGGACCAAGGACACAATGAGACATTAACAGGCCAAAAGAGGTAATGGACTGTAAATGGGCCCAATTACACCATGGGCCTTTAATGGCATGTAATTATCAATGGGGCATAATAATTAGTGATGAATGACCCACGTTCCTATAATGGGCTGAATCCCCATAGGTTCTAGTGGGTCATGTGGACCCGAGCCATAAATGAGCTATATGCAAGCAGGTCGTTAGAAGGCCTATCATGGGCTAGCCTGCCAACTTTTGACTACGTCAAGTGGGCCTCAAGCAGGCCTTTGACTGAGTCGACATTTTTAACTAAACATGCATTGTTGGGTTATGTCACGTGTCTATATGGCGTAGGCGCGCATCATCCATTGGATGGGTGATACTTGTTCCAACGAAGAGCAGACACATGACCCCATTGGCGAATGAGAAGACGACACGTGGAGGATCATCAATGGTCGACGTTGTTAACAGGTGTCTGATCTGGAACCTACACCCGATAGCTTAACGACGACCTGTTACAAGAGTTGCCACGTGTCAGATACCCTTCATAAAACACTTCCATGACACCTTATTTTCTATCATGGAAGCGCACACTTCCATGAACAAACGTGATCATTGTCATGTAACACATCTACGACATCACATGTATGACTATCTTGATTCTGTCATAAAACTGTCACAGATGACATGGGTGACAGAAAACATGACATACTAATGGGTATCATCATGGATGTGTCTTTTTTTTTGTGTCATGTGCCTCGTCCTCTTCATATCTAGATCTGGACGTTCATTCTTCCTTCGTCATCCACGAGACCATATTAATCCTTGTTTCGATATTGTTGTGGTTAGACCCAGCCCTTCACATTCAGTGTCCGTGGGTGGATACTCTTTCTCGTCCTTCTTTCGATGTGCTAACAGCGCAATGACATTCAAAAGTAATGGTCTTTATTATTTTTATTTTATAATGTTGTTTGGGGTCGCCCCTTTCCTAATTACCCAAGACAACACATGACATGGGGCACTGATGGATTAATTTGTAGACGCGTGGTGACCAAAAAACATCTGACACATATAAACCATGTGTTGGAGTGCGAACATGCCTCTACAAATAACAATGGAAGCCACTCACACAAATATCTTTCATCCCCAAAGAGTTCTCCTCCACCATGACTCATACCTCCGGTGTGCTACCCCCCTCTCAAAAACATCACACCCCCTTCTATCTTGCCCACCATCCTCCAAAGTATCGACCCTCCTTTGTTGGATTGTTGAAACACCGTCGGCGCCTTCCCTGTCCTCCATGTATCTAGATCTGGTACCACAGGTAATTGGTAATGGCCGGATCTGGTCTCCATGTTGTCCCCACATTTAGATCTGGTCTCATCGGAAACAGAGGATACCTTCATCCTCTCGATGGCTAGATTTGGTCTCAGGTCATCCCCATGTTCAGATCTGGTCTCATCGACAACAGGGGATGCCTTCATCCTCTTGATGGCTAGATCTAGGTGCTCGTCCTTCTCCCCATCACCACTGTGGTCAGGTTCAAGCATCTTTCTACCATTGTTCACGCTATCTAATTCAGTCTCTCATTCTTCATTGGTTCCATGGTCAGATCTGATCTCTCGTCATTCCATGGGCAAGTCCGGTCTTCAATCCTTCCTTCGTTGTCTTGGCGGACAGATGTGGAAACAACACCGATAGTCAATGGTATGTTTATATATTTGCTTTGTTATTATTTTGTATTGTTTGCTTCAAAATTTGGGCCATTCCATTCTTTCTTCTCCATGTAGGGGCCAGGACAGATAGATAGCTTGGACAAATTATGAAGGATCCCCGCGATAAGCATTTGCCATGAAAATTGTTCATTACTTTCTTGTTTCTTGCTATAGCTCCACTAGTGCCTCAAGGAACAATTCAACACATGAAAATTACCCTCCTTCACATTATCTTTTTTTGCGAGGAACCCTCCCTCACATTATCAACCTCATTTATCCTTTCTTGACCACAAGCAATGCATAGTTTCAGTGCAAGAAAAAGATTATCGAGGAGGATTATGGCTAACAAGCTATCACATCTCCCTTCTATTTTGCCGACCATCCTCCAAAGTATCGACCCTCCCTTGTTGCGTTGGTGAAACACCGTCAATGTGTTCCTTATCCTCCATGTATCTAGATCTAGTTTCGCAAGCAGCCACTAATGGCTAGATCTGGTCTTCATGTCATCCCCACATTTAGATTTGGTCCCATCAAGAACAGAGGATGCATTCATCCTCTCGATGGCTAGATCTAGGTGCCCGCCCTTCTCCCCATCACTTTTCTGGTCATGTTCAAGCATCTTTCTACCATTGTTCACGCTATCTGATCTGGTCTCTCATTCTTCCTCCGTTCCATGGTCAGATCTGATCTCTCATCATCCCTTTCATCCCATTGCCAGCTCCGATCTTCCGTCCTTCCTTTGTTGTCTTGCAACATATGTGGAAACGACACCGACAATCAATGGTATATTTGTACATTGACTTTATTCTTATTATGTAACGTTGGCTTGATAGCCTGCCGCTGAGCCATCGCCTTTATTTCTTCTCCATGTGGGAGCCACGACGACCAGATAGCCTGGGTAAATTACGAAGGATCCCGGTGATAAGCACTTGCCGTGAAAAATTGTTCACTGCTTTCCTATTTCTTGCTATAGCTTCACCACTGCCTCGAGGAACAGTGCAACACATGAAAAGTACCCTCTTCACATTATCTTTTTTTGTGGGGAACCCTCCCTCGCATTATCAACCTCATTTATCCTTTCTTGACCACATGCAATGCATAGTTCCAGTGCAAGAAAAAGATTATCGATGAGGATTATGGCTAACAAGCTATCACATCTCCCTTCTATTTTGCCGACCATCCTCCAAAGTATCGATCCTTCCTTGTTGCGTTGGTGAAACACCGTCAACGTGTTCCTTATCCTCCATGTATCTAGATCTAGTAGCGCAATCAGTCACTAATGGCCAGATCTGGTCTCCATATCATCCCCACATTTAGATTTGGTCCCATCGAGAACAGAGGATGCATTCATCCTCTCGATGGCTAGATCTAGGTGCCTGCCCTTCTCCCCATCACATTTGTGGTCATGTTCAAGCATCTTTCTACCATTGTTCACGCTATATGATCCGGTCTCTCATTCTTCCACTGTTTCATGGTCAGATCTGATCTCTCATCATCCCTTTCATCCCATTGCCAGCTCCGATCTTCCATCCTTCCTTTGTTGTCTTGCGAACATATGTGGAAACGGCACCGACAATCAATGGTATATTTATACATTGACTTTATTCTTATTATGTAACGCTGGCTTGATAGCCTGCCGCTGAGCCATCCCCTTTTTTTCTTCTCCATGTGGGAGCCACGACGGCCAGATAGCCTGAGCAAATTACGAAGGATCCTGGCGATAAGCACTTGCCATGGAAAATTGTTCATTGCTTTCCTATTTCTTGCTATAGCTCCACCACTGCCTCGAGGAACAATGCAACACATGGCAGGTACCCTCCCTCACATTATCAACCTCATTTATCCTTTCTAGAGCACACTCTATGGCAAACAAGCCATGGAAATCCAAACCAGTGTTAGGAGGAGAGGCCCCACAAAAAAAAAATTCGAGAAACAATTGCCAAGATAAGCCAGGGCTCCACGGGGGAAAGCGAAGGAAAGCAATCTCGGCACTTTCCCCCCTAAATTACAGCGCTCTTCATCCCACGTCGAAGGATCTCATCAGGTCGTAGCACACATCTCTCTCCCTGGCCCGACCCCGATATATTCTCCCCCAAATCCCTTCCTCCGTCCGCCTTGTCTCGCTCTCTCGTTCTCTGCGTGACGACCCCCCCTCCCCTCCTCGATATCCATCTTCCTCCCGCACGCAGAATTAGATCAGGGCGAGCGGGGCAGGGAGGATGGAGAACAGCAGCGGCCGGGAGGTGCTTCCGAACGGAGGAGGAGCCGGGGGGATGGGCAACGGCGCGGCGAACGGGAGGGCGGTGCAGGCGCTGCAGCGGAGCTTCGCCGAGGTGCAGGCGATCCTGGAGAAGAACCGGATTCTGATCCAGGAGATCACCCAGAACCAGGAGTCGCTCGAGGCCGGTGGCCTCAGCCGCAACGTCGCCCTCATTCGCGAGCTCAACAGCAACATAGCCCGCGTCGTCGACCTCTACAACGCCCTCTCCTGCTCCTTCTCCAGCTCCCTCACCAACGGCTCCGCCCCCGCTGCCTCCGACGCCTCCAAGGGAGCCTACAAGAGGCCGCGCCCTGCCCAGTAGAAGAGACAGGCCGTCAGCGCCCTCTTCTCCTCTGTTCAGATTTAGATTTCTGCTGTGGCCATCCATGGCCAGGGCTCAGCGGCAGGCAGATTTGAGACTTCCTTTTTTCTTTTTCTTCGTTTTCTTCTTTGTTTTAGCGTTGAGCTGAGAGATATGGACATGGGCAGCTTGTTGTCAGAGATGAAACAAAGATGCAGGCAGCAGTGTGTGGCTGTATCAGTATGTATCTGTGTTTGTGTTATGTGTTGTATGGCCTACTGGCGCTGGTGTCTTTCTTTCAGGCCAGATCGGATGGAATGATTGCTTTGTCCTGTGAAGTCGGTTGGTGAGAGGAGAGAGAAGCGATCCTGCTACTGCTACTGCTACTGCTCATCATCAGGGATCAAGTACAAGAATCTGATCCATGATGGATCTCCTTCACACATCTTCTTTTTCATCGTGTGCTTTTATTTGGATCTTCATAACTGACTAATATTAACTCCATAGGATGCATTTTTTCCCCAGGAAGCAAGCACTTCAATCCCTGCAGAACTTATTTGTTCGGACCGTCCTTTCTCAAACATCGAAATTCTCGGTGTTCTAGTTCAATTTCTTCAAAGAAAATTTCCCGTGCTTCGAGCAGCTCAATATCCATAGAACACATGGAAATAACCCACATCGCAAAGAATTCAACTCGCATACACTTACTTACGCAAATCTTGCGGGTGCCAAACAGTTCAATTTCCATAGAAACATGGAAAATCCCTCCAAACCTTTCGATTCCACTAGAAACATGGAAATTCCGCACACTCAGATAGTTCAATTCCCATAGAAACAAGAAGTACTCCTCTTAAGCGATGACGATGCTTGTAGTCGTCACCAGGTGATCTACGGATCTGGATGTAATTTTTATTATTTCTGATATTCGTTGTACTATCATGATTGATGATGAATAGATGGAGAGTTTACCGAAAGAAAAAACTCCTCTAAGAAGCGGGTTTCTTGTAGACCTGAAAACGTCTCCCTTTTGGAGCAAAAACATGCCGTTCTTGTGGTAACGCACACATGAACAATCTTTCCACGCAAAGGCATCACAAGGGTGGAGCAGAGAGCGTGACTCCATTGCCATCACTCAAGCGGAGGGGATGGATGGATGACAGCAGAGCACAGCCAAAAGTTTTCGTCAGGCACGCCCGTTTCAAGGCGAGCCGAGGACGCGCCCGGTTGTCGCTGGCCCAGAAAAAACCAGAAAAAACTGCCCCGGGGTTTCTCCTACTCACTTAACGCCATCTAAAGAAAAGCCTGCAATTAACGCCATCTAAGAAACGTCTGCATTTACGCAGTGCCGGGTGCCCCGGGCTGGTGGTCCAGCCAGCCCCCCGCCCCCGGGCCGGTGTGGCGTGAGAGGCCGCGTGATCGCGGCGTCTGACCGCGCACGGCTTTTTGTTCGGATATCGGCCGGGAGCCCGCGCCGCGACCTCGATCGACTGCCACGTACTGCCGTGTGGGGCGGCGTACGAGACGTGCAGTGCGCAAGCGTTTTGCCGCACGCTATCTCGGCCTGCGTTGCGTGTTTGGCATCGCGGTGGATCACGATTCACGAGATGGCTTTCTGTTGTTTCCGGCCGAGATCTGAGGCCAACTTCACCGCGCGACCCCATCTTCCGGGTACGTCCGTTTGGGTAAAACGGACGAATAGCGCGACCCAACGCGCAGCCTTAAACGGACAAATGTCCGGAATTCGTCCTTTTCGATCCATTCCCGGCCCAAAGTTGCGCTCAGTTTAGGGTGAAACGAACGCGCGCGGACGGCCGCGACGCATGCCCTTGTCCCCCCGTGGCCCGCCTGTCGGGGACACTAGCAGTCCCTCCCTCCCAACGCTTCAACGCTCTCTCTCCCATCCCGCCCCGCCCCGCCCCGCCGGCACCGCCGCTATTCTCCGGCCGCCTCCGCACCGCGCAGCCCCTGGCCGTCCATACCAAACCACGTGTAGACATGGCCGCCACCACGCCCGTGCTTTCGCCGTAGTTTTGGCCGTCAATCGAAGGAGGTTTGGCCGTCGTCGTCTTTGCCGGTGGCAGAGGAGACACGACCGCCGGCGACGTACCACGGCGGCCGTGGCAGCTTCCGACGGCTCCAGAGCGGCCAGTAGCCGGCCGGCAACCACCCCTGCTGCGTCGAGGTGATCATCGCGGCCTCTTCGCGCACCACGACCGCAATGTGTTCGACACTTTGCCCACAAAGGAATGGACAGTGGAGACTAGTTCTTCTTCCAGCACTTCCTTTGTTCATCGGACGATTCGTCGTCGGATGATGAAGATCTTGTGGTGGCTGCACTGGTCGTTCACGACCACATTCAACGGCAGCTTCCTCGGTACAGGGGGTCAGTCCCTGGCCGTGCTCCCAACCTGAACCGCAACAGGGAGAGAGGCCACGCCCTGCTCTATGCCGATTACTTTTCCAACAAACCGCTCTTCAAGCCGGATAAATTCCGTCGTCGTTTTCGAATGGCAAGGCATGTGTTCAATCGTATTCGAGAGGGAGTGGTTGCTCATGACCCATACTTCGAGTGCAAGACGGATGCACTTGGCAAGCTTGGGTTCTCCTCTTACCAGAAATGCACCGCGGCCGTCCGCATGCTTGCCTATGGAATTCCAGGCGATCTGATGGATGAGTACGTGCATATGAGCGAGACAACATGTCTGATGTCAATGTACAAGTTCTGCCAAGCTGTGATCGAGGTGTTTGACCCAGAGTACTTGAGGCGGCCAACTGCCGCTGATACAGAGAGATTGTTGGCGACCAATGAAGGAAATATGCCCTAGAGGCAATAATAAAGTTATTATTTATTTCCTCATATCATGATAAATGTTTATTATTCATGCTATAATTGTATTAACCGGAAACATGATACATGTGTGAATACATAGATAAACATATAGTCACTAGTATGCCTCTACTTGACTAGCTCATTAATCAAAGATGGTTATGTTTCCTAACCATAGACATGTGTTGTCATTTGATTAATGGGATCACATCATTAGGAGAATGATGTGATTGACATGACCCATTCCGTTAGCCTAGCACTTAATCGTTTAGTATATTGCTATTGCTTTCTTCATGACTTATACATGTTCCTGTAACTATGAGAATTATGCAACTCCCGTTTACCGGAGGAACACTTTGGGTACTACCAAACATCACAACGTAACTGGGTGATTATAAAGGAGTACTACAGGTGTCTCCGAAGGTACATGTTGAGTTGGCGTATTTCGAGATTATGTTTTGTCACTCCGATTGTCGGAGAGGTATCTCTGGGCCCTCTCGGTAATGCACATCACTAAAAGCCTTGCAAGCAATGTAACCAATGAGTTGGTTACGGGATGATGCATTACGTAACGAGTAACGAGACTTGCCGGTAACGAGATTGAACTAGGTATTGGATACCGACGATCGAATCTCGGGCAAGTAACATACCGATGACAAAGGGAACAACGTATGTTGTTATGCGGTTTGACCTATAAAGATCTTCATAGAATATGTAGGAACCAATATGGGCATCCAGGTCCTGCTATTGGTTATTGACCGAGAATAGTTCTAGGTCATGTCTATATAGTTCTCGAACCCGTAGGGTCCGCACACTTAACGTTACGATGACAGTTTTATTATGAGTTTATAAGTTTTGATGTACCGAAGTTTGTTCGGAGTCCCGGATGTGATCACGGACATGACGAGGAGTCTCGAAATGGTCGAGACATAAAGATTGATATATTGGACGATTATATTCGGACACCGGAATAGTTCCGGGTGATTTCAGAGAAAACCGGAGTGCCGGAGGGGTTACCGGAACCCCCCGGGGAAGTATTGGGCCTTAGTGGGCCTGAGGGGAGAGAGAGGGCAGCAGCCCAGGAGGTGGCGCGCCCCCTCCCATGGGGAGTCCGAATTGGACTAGGGGAGGGGGGCGCGGCCCCTCTTTCCCTCTCCCTCTCCCTCTCTTTCCTTCCCCCTTCCTCCTTCCTAGTTGGATTAGGAAAGGGGAGTCCTACTCCCACTAGGAGGAGGACTCCCCCCTCCTTGGCGCGCCCCAAGGGCCGGCAGGCCTCCGACCTTGCTCCTTTATATACGGGGGCAGGGGGCACCCCATAGACACACAAGTTGATCTACGGATCGTTCCTTAGCTGTGTGCGGTGCCCCCCTCCACCATATTCCACCTCGGTCATATCGTCACGGAGTTTAGGTGAAGCCCTGCGCCGGTAGAACATCATCATCGTCACCACGCCGTCGTGCTGACGGAACTCATCTCCGGAGCTTTGCTGGATCGGAGCCCGGAGATCGTCATCGAGCTGAACGTGTGCTGAACTCGGAGGTGCCGTACGTTCGGCGCTTGGATCGGTCGGATCGTGAAGACGTACGACTACATCAACCGTGTTGTGCTAACGCTTCCGCTTACGGTCTACGAGGGTACATGGACAACACTCTCCCCTCTCGTTGCTATGCCATCACCATGATCTTGCGTGTGCGTAGGAATTTTTTTGAAATTACTACGTTTCCCAACAGTGGTACCAGAGCCAGGTTTTATGCGTTGATGTTATATGCACGAGTAGAACACAAGTGAGTTGTGGGCGATACAAGTCATACTGCTTACCAGCATGTCATACTTTGGTTCGGCGGTATTGTGAGATGAAGCGGCCTGGACCGTTACGCGTACGCTTACGCGAGACTGGTTTCACCGTTACGAGCACTCGTGCTTAAAGGTGGCTGGCGGGTGTCTATCTCTCTCACTTTAGCTGAATCGAGTGTGGCTACGCCCGGTCCTTGCGAAGGTTAAAACAGCACCAACTTCACGAACTATCGTTGTGGTTCTGATGCGTAGGTAAGAACGGTTCTTGCTAAAGCCCGTAGCAGCCACGTAAAATTTGCAACAACAAAGTAGAGGACGTCTAACTTGTTTTTGCAGGGCATGTTGTGATGTGATATGGTCAAGACGTGATGCTATATTTTATTGTATGAGATGATCATGTTTTGTAACCGAAGTTATCGGCAACTGGCAGGAGTCATATGGTTGTCGCTTTATTGTATGAAATGCAAACGCCCTGTAATTGCTTTACTTTATCTCTAAGCGGTAGCGATAGTCGTAGAAGCAATAGATGGCGTAACGACAACGATGCAACGATGGAGATCACGACGGTGCTTCGAAGATGGAGATCACAAGCACAAGATGATGATGGCCATATCATATCACTTATATTGATTGCATGTGATGTTTATCCTTTATGCATCTTATCTTGCTTTGATTGACGGTAGCATTTTAAGATGATCTCTCACTAATAATCAAGAAGTGTTCTCCCTGAGTATGCACCGTTGCGAAAGTTCTTCGTGCTGAGACACCACGTGATGATCGGGTGTGATAGGCTCTACGTTCAAATACAACGGGTGCAAAACAGTTGCACACACAGAATACTCAGGTCATACTTGACGAGCCTAGCATATGCAGATATGGCCTCGGAACATGGAGACCGAAAGGTCGAGCGTGAATCATAGAGTAGATATGATCAACATAGTGATGTTCACCATTGAAACTACTCCATCTCACGTGATGATCGGACATGGTTTAGTTGATTTGGATCACGTGATCACTTAGATGACTAGAGAGATGTCTGTCTAAGTGGGAGTTCTTAAGTAATATGATTAATTGAACTTAAATTTATCATGAAACTTAGTACCTGATAGTATTTTGCTTGTCTATGTTTGTTTATAGATAGATGGCTCGTGCTGTTGTTCCGTTGAATTTTAATGCGTTCCTTGAGAAAGCAAAGTTGAAAGATGATGGTAGAAATTACACAGACTGGGTCCGTAACCTGAGGATTATCCTCATTGCTGCACAGAAAAGTTACGTCCTGGAAGCACCGCTGGGTGTCAGGCCTGCTGCTGATGCAACTGACGACGTTAAGAACGTCTGGCAGAGCAAAGCTGATGACTACTCGCTAGTTCAGTGTGCCATGCTTTACGGCTTAGAACCGGGTCTTCAACGACGTTTTGAACGTCATGGAGCATATGAGATGTTCCAGGAGTTGAAGTTAATATTTCAAGCAAATGCCCGGATTGAGAGATATGAAGTCTCCAATAAGTTCTATAGCTGCAAGATGGAGGAGAATAGTTCTGTCAGTGAACACATACTCAAAATGTCTGGGTATAATAATCACTTGATTCAACTGGGAGTTAATCTTCCTGATGATAGTGTCATTGGCAGAATTCTCCAATCACTGCCACCAAGCTACAAGAGCTTCGTGATGAACTATAATATGCAAGGGATGAACAAGACTATTCCCGAGCTCTTCGCAATGCTAAAAGCCGCGGAGGTAGAAATCAAGAAGGAGCATCAAGTGTTGATGGTTAACAAGACCACCAGTTTCAAGAAGAAGGGCAAAGGGAAGAAGAAGGGGAACTTCAAAAAGAACGGCAAGCAAGTTGCTGCTCAAGAGAAGAAACCCAAGTCTGGACCTAAGCCTGAAACTGAGTACTTCTACTGCAAGCAGACTGGACACTGGAAGCGGAACTGCCCCAAGTATTTGGCGGATAAGAAGGATGGCAAAGTGAACAAAGGTATATGTGATATACATGTTATTGATGTGTACCTTACTAATGCTCGCAGTAGCACCTGGGTATTTGATACTGGTTCTGTTGCTAATATTTGCAACTCAAAACAGGGACTACGGATTAAGCAAAGATTGGCTAAGGACGAGGTGACGATGCGTGTGGGAAATGGTTCCAAAGTCGATGTGATCGCGGTTGGCACGCTACCTCTACATCTACCATCAGGATTAGTTTTAGACCTAAATAATTGTTATTTGGTGCCAGCGTTGAGCATGAACATTATATCTGGATCTTGTTTGATGCGAGACGGTTATTCATTTAAATCAGAGAATAATGGTTGTTCTATTTATATGAGTAATATCTTTTATGGTCATGCACCCTTGAAGAGTGCTCTATTTTTATTGAATCTCGATAGTAGTGATACACATATTCATAGTGTTGAAACCAAAAGATGCAGAGTTGATAACGATAGTGCAACTTATTTGTGGCACTGCAGTTTAGGTCATATTGGTGTAAAGCGCATGAAGAAACTCCATACTGATGGGCTTTTGGAATCACTTGATTATGAATCACTTGGTACTTGCGAACCGTGCCTTATGGGCAAGATGACTAAAACGCCATTCTCCGGAACTATGGAGCGAGCAACTGATTTGTTGGAAATCATACATACTGATGTTTGTGGTCCAATGAATGTTGAGGCTCGCGGCGGGTATCGTTATTTTCTCACCTTCACAGATGATTTGAGCAGATATGGGTATATCTACTTAATGAAACACAAGTCTGAAACATTTGAAAAGTTCAAAGAATTTCAGAGTGAAGTGGAAAATCATCGTAACAAGAAAATAAAGTTTCTACGATCTGATCGTGGAGGAGAATATTTGAGTTACGAGTTTGGTCTACACTTGAAACAATGCGGAATAGTTTCGCAACTCACGCCACCCAGAACACCACAACGAAATGGTGTGTCCGAACGTCGTAATCATACTTTACTAGATATGGTGCGATCTATGATGTCTCTTACTGATTTACCGCTATCGTTTTGGGGTTATGCTTTAGAGACAGCCGCATTCACGTTAAATAGGGCACCATCAAAATTCGTTAAGACGACGCCTTATGAACTGTGGTTTGGCAAGAAACCAAAGTTGTCGTTTCTTAAAATTTGGGGCTGCGATGCTTATGTGAAGAAACTTCAACCAGATAAGCTCGAACCCAAATCGGAGAAATGTGTCTTCATAGGATACCCAAAAGAAACTATTGGGTATACCTTCTATCATAGATCTGAGGGCAAGATTTTTGTTGCTAAAATCGGACCCTTTCTAGAGAAGGAGTTTCTCTCGAAAGAAGTGAGTGGGAGGAAAGTAGAACTTGATGAGATAACTGTATCTACTCCCTTATTGGAAAGTAGTTCATCACAAGAACCGGTTCCTGTGACAACTACACCAATTAGTGAGGAAGCTAATGATATTGATCATGAAACTTCAGATCAAGTTTCTACTGAACGTCGTAGGTCTACCAGAGTGAGATCCGCACCAGAGTGGTACGTTAATCCTATTCTAGAAGTCATGTTACTTGACCATGATGAACCTACGAACTATGAGGAAGCGATGATGAGCCCAGATTCCGCAAAATGGCTAGAGGCCATGAAATCTGAGATGGGATCCATGTATGAAAACAAAGTATGGACTTTGGTTGACTTGCCCATTGATCGGCAAGCCATTGAGAATAAATGGATCTTTAAGAAGAAGACTGACGCTGATGGTAATGTAACTGTCTATAAAGCTCGACTTGTTGCGAAAGGTTTTCGACAAGTTCAAGGGGTTGACTACGATGAGACTTTCTCACCCGTAGGGATGCTTAAGTCCGTCCGAATCATGTTAGCTATTGCTGCATTTCATGATTATGAAATTTGGCAAATGGATGTCAAAACTGCATTCTTGAATGGATTTCTGGAAGAAGAGTTGTACATGATGCAGCCAGAAGGTTTTGTTGATCCAAAAGGTTCTAACAAAGTGTGCAAGCTCCAGCGATCCATTTATGGACTGGTGCAAGCATCTTGGAGTTGGAATAAACACTTTGATAATGTGATCAAAGCATATGGTTTTATACAGACTTTTGGAGAAGCCTGTATTTACAAGAAAGTGAGTTGGAGCTCTGTAGCATTTCTGATATTATATGTAGATGACATATTATTGGAAATGATATAGAATTTCTGGATAGCATAAAGGGATACTTGAATAAAAGTTTTTCAATGAAAGACCTCGGTGAAGCTGCTTACATATTGGGCATCAAGATCTATAGAGATAGATCAAGACGCTTGATAGGACTTTCACAAAGCACATACCTTGATAAAATTTTGAAAAATTTCAAAATGGATCAGGCAAAGAAAGGGTTCTTGCCCGTGCTTCAAGGTGTGAAGTTGAGTCAAACTCAATGCCTGACCACAACAAAAGATAGAGAGAAAATGAAAGATGTTCCCTATGTTGGGGATCGTAGTAATTTCAAAAATTTCCTACGCACACGCAAGATCATGGTGATGCATAGCAACGAGAGGGGAGAGTGTTGTCTACGTACCCTCGTAGACCGAAGAGGAAGCGTTGACGCAACGTAGAGGAAGTAGTCGTACGTCTTCCCGGTCCAACCGATCCAAGCACCGTTACTCCGGCACCTCCGAGTTCTTGACACACGTACAGCTCGATGACGCACCCCGGGCTCCGATCCAGCAAAGCTTCGGGGAGGAGTTCCGTCAGCACGACGGCGTGGTGATGATCTTGATGTTCAACTGTCGCAGGGCTTCTCCTAAGCACCGCTACAATATGACCAAGGTGTAATATCGTGGAGGGGGGCACCGCACACGGCTAAGGAACGATCACGAAGATCAACTTGTGTGTCTATGGGGTGCCCCCTGCCCCCGTATATAAAGGAGTGGAGGAGGGGAGGGCCGACCCTCTCTATGGCGCGCCCTAGGGGAGTCCTACTCCCACCGGGAGTAGGATTCCCCCTTTCCTAGTCCAACTAGAAGTCCTTCCAAGTAGTAGGAGTAGGAGACAATGAAGGGGAAGAGAGAAGGGAAGGAAGGAGGGGGTGCGGCCCCTCCCCCTAGTCCAATTCGGACTAGGCCATGGGGGGGGGGGGCGCGGCCTGCCCTAGGCAGCCCCTCTCTCTTTCCCGTATGGCCCAATAAGGCCCAATACTTCTCCCCGGCGGATTCCCGTAACTCTTTGGTACTCTGAAAAATACCCGAATCACTCGGAACCTTTCCGAACTCCGAATATAGTCGTCCAATATATCGATCTTTACGTCTCGATCATTTCGAGACTCCTCGTCATGTCCCCGATCTCATCCGAGACTCCGAACTCCTTCGGTACATCAAAACTCATAAACTCATAATATAACTGTCATCGAAACCTTAAGCGTGCGGACCCTACGGTTCGAGAACAATCTAGACATGACCGAGACACGTCTCCGGTCAATAACCAATAGCGGGACCTGGATGCCCATATTGGTTCCTACATATTCTACAAAGATCTTTATCGGTCAGACCGCATAACAACATACGTTGTTCCCTTTGTCATCGGTATGTTACTTGCCCGAGATTCGATCGTCGGTATCCAATACCTAGTTCAATCTCGTTACCGGCAAGTCTCTTTACTCGTTCCGTAATACATCATCTCGCAACTAACTCATTAGTTGCAATGCTTGCAAGGCTTAAGTGATGTGCATTACCGAGAGGGCCCAGAGATACCTCTCCGACATTCGGAGTGACAAATCCTAATCTCGAAATACGCCAACCCAACAAGTACCTTTGGAGACACCTGTAGAGCACCTTTATAATCACCCAGTTACGTTGTGACGTTTGGTAGCACACAAAGTGTTCCTCCGGTAAACGGGAGTTGCATAATCTCATAGTCATAGGAACATGTATAAGTCATGAAGAAAGCAATAGCAACATACTAAACGATCGGGTGCTAAGCTAACGGAATGGGTCATGTCAATCAGATCATTCAACTAATGATGTGATCCCGTTAATCAAATAACAACTCTTTGTCCATGGTTAGGAAACATAACCATCTTTGATAAACAAGCTAGTCAAGTAGAGGCATACTAGTGACACTCTGTTTGTCTATATATTCACACATGTATTATGTTTCCGGTTAATACAATTCTAGCATGAATAATAAACATTTATCATGATATAAGGAAATAAATAATAACTTTATTATTCCCTCTAGGGCATATTTCCTTCAGTCTCCCATTTGCACTAGAGTCAATAATCTAGTTCACATCACCATGTGATTTAACACCAATAGTTCACATCACCATGTGATTAACACCCACAGTTCACATCGTCATGTGATCAACACCCAAAGGGTTTACTAGAGTCAATAATCTAGTTCACATCGCTATGTGATTAACACCCAAAGAGTACTAAGGTATGATCATGTTTTGCTTGTGAGAGAAGTTTAGTCGACGGGTCTGTCATATTCAGAGCCGTATGTATTTTGCAAACATTCTATGTCCACAATGCTCTGCACAGAGCTACTCTAGCTAATTGCTCCCACTTTCAATATGTATCCAGATTGAGACTTAGAGTCATCTGGATTGGTGTAAAAACTTGCATCAACGTAACCCTTTACGACGAACCTTTTTGTCACCTCCATAATCGAGAAACATATCCTTATTCCCCTAAGGATAATTTTGACCGCTGTCCAGTGATCTACTCCTAGATCACTATTGTACTACTTTGGTAAAATCAGTTAGGGTATACAATAGATCTGGTACACAGCATGGCATACTTTATAGAACCTATGGCTGAGGCATAGGGAATGACTTTCATTCTCTTTCTTTCTTCTGCCGTGGTCGGGCTTTGAGTCTTACTCAATTTCACACCTTGTAACACAGGCAAGAAACTCTTTCTTTGACTATTCCATTTTGAACTACTTCAAAATCTTGTCAAGGTGTGTACTCATTGAAAAAACTTATCAAGCGTCTTGATCTATCTCTATAGATCTTGATGCTCAATATGTAAGCAGCTTTACCGGGGTCTTTCTTTCAAAAACTCCTTTCAAACTCTCCTTTATGCTTTGCAGAATAATTCTACATTATTTCCAATCAACAATATGTCATTCACATATACTTATCAGAAATGCTGTAGTGCTCCCACTCACTTTCTTGTAAATACAGACTTCACCGCAAGTCTGTATAAAACTATATGCTTTGATCAACTCATCAAAGTGTATATTCCAACTCCGAGATGCTTGCACCAGTCCATAGATGGATCACCGGAGCTTGCACATTTTGTTAACACCTTTAGGATTGACAAAACCTTCTGGTTGCATCATATACAACTCTTCTTAAATAAATCCATTAAGGAATGCAGTTTTGTCTATCCATTTGCCAGATTTCATAAAATGCGGCAATTGCTAACATGATTCGGACAGACTTAAGCATCACTACAGTTGAGAAAATCTCATTGTAGTCAATACCTTGAACTTGTCAAAACCTTTTTGCGACAAGTCGAGCTTTGTAGATAGTAACACTACTATCAATGTCCGTCTTCCTCTTGAAGATCCATTTATTTTCTATGGCTTGCCGATCATTGGGCAAGTCCACCAAAGTCCACACTTTGTTCTCATACATGGATCCTATCTCAGATTTCATGGCCTCCAGCCATTTTGCGGAATCTGGGCTTATCATCGCTTCCTCATAGTTCGTAGGTTTATCATGGTCTAGTAACATGACTTTCAGAACAGGATTACCGTACCACTCTGGTGCGCACCGTACTCTGGAAGACCTACGAGGTTCTATAGCAACTTGATCAGAAGTTTCATGATCATCATCATTAGCTTCCTCACTAATTGGTGTAGGAATCACTGGAACTGATTTCAGTGATGAACTATTTTCCAATTCAGGAGAAGGTACAATTACCTTATCAAGTTCTACTTTCCTCCCACTCACTTCTTTCGAGAGAAACTCCTTCTCTAGAAAGGATCCATTTTTAGCAACAAATATCTTGCCTTCGGATCTGTGATAGAAGGTGTACCCAACAGTTTCCTTTGGGTATTCTATGAAGACGCACTTCTCCGATTTGGGTTTGATCTTATCAGGATGAAACTTTTTCACATAAGCATCGTAGCCCCAAACTTTAAGAAAGACAACTTGGGTTTCTTGCTAAACCACAGTTCATATGGTGTCATCTCAACGGATTTAGATGGTGCCCTTTTAACGTGGATGCAGCTGTCTCTAATGCATAACCCCAAAACGACAATGGTAAATCAATAAGTGACGTCATAGATCGCACCATATCCAATAAAGTGCGGTTACGACGTTCGGACACACCATAACGTTGTGGTGTTCCAGGTGGCGTGAGCTGTGAAACTATTCCACATTTGTTTTAATTGAAGACCACACTCATAACTCAAATATTCGTCTCCGCGATCAGATCGCAGAAACTTTATTTTCTTGTTACGATGATTTTTCCACTTCACTCTGAAATTCTTTGAACCTTTCAACTATTTCAGACTTATGTTTCATCAAGTAGATATACCCATATCTGCTCAAATCACCTTGTGAAAGTCAGAAAATAATGATACTTGCCACGAGCATCAACACTCATTGGATCGCATACATCGGTATGTATTATTTCCAATAAGTCAGTAGCTTGTTCCGTTGTTCTGAAGAACGGAGTTTTAGTCATCTTGCACAAAAGGCACGGTTCGCAAGCATCAAATGATTCATAACCAAGTGATTCCGAAAATCCATCTTTATGGAGTTTCTTCATGCGCTTTACACCGATATGACCAAAACGGCAGTGCCACAAATAAGTTGCACTATCATTATTAACTTTGCATCTTTTGGCATCAATATTATGAATATGTGCATCACTACGATCGAGAGCCAACAAACTATTTTCGTTGGGTGTATGACCATTGAAGGTTTTATTCATTTAAATAGAACAACAATTATTCTCTGATTTTAAATGAATAACCGTATTGCAATAAACATGATCAAATCATATTCATGCTCAACGCAAACGCCAAATAACATTTATTTAGGTTTAACACTAATCCCGAAAGTATAGGGAGTGTGCGATGATGATCATATCAATCTTGGAACTACTTCCAACACTCATCGTCACTTCCCCTTCAACTAGTCTTTTTTTATTCTATAACTCCTGTTTCGAGTTACTATTCTTAGCAAACGAACAAGTATCAAATACTCAGGGGCTACTATAAACACTAGTAAAGCACACATCAATAACCTGTATATCAAATATACCCTTGTTCACTTTGCCATCCTTCTTATCCACCAAATATTCAGGGCATTTCCGCTTCTAGTGACCATTTCCTTTGCAGTGTAAGCACTCAGTTTCAGGCTTTGGTCCAGCTTTGGTCTTCTTTACGGGAGTGACAACTTGTTTGCCATTCTACTTGAAGTTTCCCTTTCTTTCCCTTTGCCCTTTTCTTGAAACTAGTGGTCTTGTCAATCATCAACACTTGATGCCCTTTCTTGATTTCTACCTTCGTTGATTTCAACATCACGAAGAGCTCGGGAATCGTTTTCGTCATTCCTTGCATACTATAGTTCATCTCGAAGTTCTAGTAACTTAGTGATGGTGACTAGAGAATTTTGTCAATCACTATCTTATCTGGAAGATTAACTCCCACTTGATTCAAGCGATTGAAGTATCCAGACAATCTGAGCACATGCTCACTAGTTGAGCGATTCTCCTCCATCTTTTAGCTATAGAACTTGTTGGAGACTTCATATCTCTCAACTCGGGTATTTGCTAGAAATATTAACTTCAATTCCTGGAACATCTCATATGGTCCATGATGTTCAAAACATCTTTGAAGTCCCGATTCTAATCCATAAAGCATGGTGCACAAAACTATCAAGTAGTCATCATATTGAGCTAGCCAAACATTCATAACGTCTGCATCTGCTCCTGCAATAGGTCTGTCACCTAGCGGTGCATTAAGGACATAATTCTTCTGTGCAGCAATGAGGATAAACCTCAGATCACGGATCCAATCCGCATCATTGCTACTAACATTTTTCAACACAATTTTCTCTAGGAACATATCAAAATAAACATATGAAAGCAACAACGCAAGCTATTGATCTTACAACATAATTTGCAAAATACTACCAGGACTAAGTTCATGATAAATTTAAGTTCAATTAATCATATTACTTAAGAACTCCCACTTAGACAGACATCTCTCTAGTCATCTAAGTGATCACGTGACCCAAATCAACTAAACCATAACCGATCATCACGTGAGATGGAGTAGTTTTCAATGGTGAACATCCTATGTTGATCATATCTACTATATGATTCACGCTCGACCTTTTGGTCTCCGTGCTCCGAGGCCATATCTGCATATGCTAGGCTCGTCAAGTTTAACCTGAGTATTCCGCGTGTGCAAAACTGGCTTGCACCCGTTGTAGATGGATGTAGAGCTTATCACACCCGATCATCACGTGGTGTCTGGGCACGACGAACTTTGGCAATGGTGCATACTCAGGGAGAACAGTTCTTGGTAATTAGTGAGAGATCATCTTAAAATGCTACCGTCAATCAAAGCAAGAATAAGATGTATAATAGATAAACATCATATGCAATCAAAATATGTGACATGATATGGCCATGATCATCTTGCGCCTTTGATCTCCATCTCCAAAGTACTGTCATGATCTCTATCGTCACCGGCACGACACCATGATCTTCATCATCTTGATCTATATCAATGTGTCATCACATGGTTGTCTCACCAACTATTGCTCTTGCAACTATTGCTATCATATAGCGATAAAGTAAAGCAATTATTTGGCACTTGCATCTCATGCAACAAAGAGACATCCATAGGGCTTCTGCCAGTTGCCGATAACTGCAACAAAACATGATCATCTCATACAACAACTTATATCTTATCACGTCTTGACCATATTGCATCACAACATGCCCTGCAAAAACAAGTTAGACGTCCTGTACTTTGTTGTTGCAAATTTTACGTGGCTGCTACGGGCTGAGAAAGAACCGTTCTTACCTACGCATAAAAACCACAACGATAGTTCGTCAAGTTAGTGCTGTTTTAACCTTCGCAAGGACCGGGCGTAGCCACACTCGATTCAGCTAAAGTTGGAGAAACTGACACCCGCCAGCCACCTGTGTGCAAAGCACGTCGGTAGAACCAGTCTCGCGTAAGCGTACGCGTAATGTCGGTCCGGGCCGCTTCATCCAACAATACCGCCGAACCAAAGTATGACATGCTGGTAAGCAGTATGACTTGTATCGCCCACAACTCACTTGTGTTCTACTCGTGCATATAACATCAACGCATAAAACCTAGGCTCGGATGCCACTGTTGCGGAACGTAGTAATTTCAAAAATTTCCTACGCACACGCAAGACATGGTGATGCATAGCAACGAGAGGGGAGAGTGTTGTCTACGTACCCTCGTAGACCGAAGCGGAAGCGTTGACGCAACGTAGAGGAAGTAGCCGTACGTCTTCCCGGTCCAACCGATCCAAGCACCGTTACTCCGGCACCTCCGAGTTCTTGACACACGTACAGCTCGATGACGCACCCCGGGCTCCGATCCAGCAAAGCTTCGGGGAGGAGTTTCGTCAGCACGACGGCGTGGTGATGATCTTGATGTTCAACTGTCGCAGGGCTTCGCCTAAGCACCACTACAATATGACCGAGGTGTAATATCGTGGAGGGGGGCACCGCACACGGCTAAGGAACGATCACGAAGATCAACTTGTGTGTCTATGGGGTGCCCCCTGCCCCCGTATATAAAGGAGTGGAGGAGGGGAGCGCCGGCCCTCTCTATGGCGCGCCCTAGGGGAGTCCTACTCCCACCGGGAGTAGGATTCCCCCTTACCTAGTCCAACTAGGAGTCCTTCCAAGTAGTAGGAGTAGGAGACAATGAAGGGGAAGAGAGAAGGGAAGGAAGGAGGGGGTGCGGCCCCTCCCCCTAGTCCAATTCGGACTAGGCCATGGGGGGGGCGGCCTGCCCTAGGCAGCCCCTCTCTCTTTCCCGTATGGCCCAATAAGGCCCAATACTTCTCCCCGGCGAATTCCCGTAACTCTCCGGTACTCCGAAAAATAACCGAATCACTCGGAACCTTTCCGAACTCCGAATATAGTCGTCCAATATATCGATCTTTACGTCTCGATCATTTCGAGACTCCTCGTCATGTCCCCGATCTCATCCGAGACTCCGAACTCCTTCGGTACATCAAAACTCATAAACTCATAATATAACTGTCATCGAAACCTTAAGCGTGCGGACCCTACGGTTCGAGAACAATGTAGACATGACCGAGACACGTCTCCGGTCAATAACCAATAGCGGGACCTAGATGCCCATATTGGTTCCTACATATTCTACGAAGATCTTTATCGGTCAGACCGCATAACAACATATGTTGTTCCCTTTGTCATCGGTATGTTACTTGCCCGAGATTCGATCGTCGGTATCCAATACCTAGTTCAATCTCATTACCGGCGAGTTTCTTTACTCGTTCTGTAATACATCATCTAGCAACTAACTCATTAGTTGCAATGCTTGCAAGGCTTAAGTGATGTGCATTACCGAGAGGGCCTAGAGATACCTCTCCGACATTCGGAGTGACAAATCCTAATCTCGAAATACGCCAACCCAACAAGTACCTTTGGAGACACCTGTAGAGCACCTTTATAATCACCCAGTTACGTTGTGACGTTTGTTAGCACACAAAGTGTTCCTCCGGTAAACGGGAGTTGCATAATCTCATAGTCATAGGAACATGTATAAGTCATGAAGAAAGCAATAGCAACATACTAAACGATCGGGTGCTAAGCTAACGGAATGGGTCATGTCAATCAGATCATTCAACTAATGATGTGATCCCGTTAATCAAATAACAACTCTTTGTCCATTGTTAGGAAACATAACCATCTTTGATTAACAAGCTAGTCAAGTAGAGGCATACTAGTGACACTCTGTTTGTCTATATATTCACACATATATTATGTTTCCGGTTAATACAATTCTAGCATGAATAATAAACATTTATCATGATATAAGGAAATAAATAATAACTTTATTATTGCCTCTAGGGTATATTTCCTTCACCCTATGCTTCAGCCATAGGCTCTATCATGTATGCAATGCTGTGTACCAGACCTGACGTATGCTTAGCAATAAGCTTGGCAGGGAGGTACCAAAGTAATCCAGGAGTGGATCACTGGACAGCGGTCAAGAACATCCTGAAATACCTAAAAAGGACTAAGGATATGTTTCTCGTATATGGAGGTGACAAAGAGCTAGTCGTAAATGGTTACGTCGATGCAAGCTTTGACACTGATCCGGACGATTCTAAATCGCAAACCGGATACGTGTTTTTATTAAACAGTGGAGCTGTAAGTTGGTGCAGTTCTAAACAAAGCGTCGTGGCGGGATCTACATGTGAAGCGGAGTACATAGCTGCTTCTGAAGCAGCAAATGAAGGAGTCTGGATGAAGGAGTTCATTTCCGATCTAGGTGTCATACCTAGTGCATCGGGACCAATGAAGATCTTCTGTGACAATACTGGTGCAATTGCCTTGGCAAAGGAATCCAGATTTCACAAGAGGACCAAGCACATCAAGAGACGCTTCAATTCCATTCGGGACCAAGTCCAAGTGGGAGACATAGAGATTTGCAAGATACATACGGATCTGAATGTTGCAGACCCGTTGACTAAGCCTCTCTCACGAGCAAAACATGATCAGCACCAAGACTCCATGGGTGTTAGAATCATTACTATGTAATCTAGATTATTGACTCTAGTGCAAGTGGGACACTGAAGGAAATATGCCCTAGAGGCAATAATAAAGTTATTATTTATTTCCTCATATCATGATAAATGTTTATTATTCATGCTATAATTGTATTAACCGGAAACATGATACATGTGTGAATACATAGACAAACATATAGTCACTAGTATGCCTCTACTTGACTAGCTCATTAATCAAAGATGGTTATGTTTCCTAACCATAGACATGTGTTGTCATTTGATTAATGGGATCACATCATTAGGAGAATGATGTGATTGACATGACCCATTCCGTTAGCGTAGCACTTGATCGTTTAGTATATTGCTATTGCTTTCTTCATGACTTATACATGTTCCTGTAACTATGAGAATTATGCAACTCCCGTTTACCGGAGGAACACTTTGGGTACTACCAAACGTCACAACGTAACTGGGTGATTATAAAGGAGTACTACAGGTGTCTCCGAAGGTACATGTTGAGTTGGTGTATTTCGAGATTAGGTTTTGTCACTCCGATTGTCGGAGAGGTATCTCTGGGCCCTCTCGGTAATGCACATCACTATAAGCCTTGCAAGCAATGTAACCAATGAGTTGGTTACGGGATGATGCATTATGTAACGAGTAAAGAGACTTGCCGGTAACGAGATTGAACTAGGTATTGGATAACGATGATCGAATCTCGGGAAAGTAACATACCGATGACAAAGGGAACAACGTATGTTGTTATGCGGTTTGACCGATAAAGATCTTCGTAGAATATGTAGGAACCAATATGGGCATCCAGGTCCCGCTATTGGTTATTGACCGAGAATAGTTCTAGGTCATGTCTACATAGTTCTCGAACCAGTAGGGTCCGCACGCTTAATGTTACGATGACAGTTTTATTATGAGTTTATAAGTTTTGATGTACTGAAGTTTGTTCAGAGTCCCGGATGTGATCACGGACATGACGAGGAGTCTCGAAATGGTTGAGACATAAAGATTGATATATTGGACGATTATATTCGGACACCGGAATAGTTCCGGGTGATTTCGGAGAAAACCGGAGTGCCGGAGGGGTTACCGGAACCCCCCGGGGAAGTATTGGGCCTTAGTGGGCCTGAGGGGAGAGAGAGGGCAGCAGCCCAGGAGGTGGCGCGCCCCCTCCCATGGGTAGTCCGAATTGGACTAGGGGAGGGGGGCGCGGCCCCTCTTTCCCTCTCCCTCTCCCTCTCTTTCCTTCCCCCTTCCTCCTTCCTAGTTGTACTAGGAAAGGGGAGTCCTACTCCCACTAGGAGGAGGACTCCCCCCTCCTTGGCGCGCCCCAAGGGCCGGCCGGCCTCCCCCCTTGCTCCTTTATATATGGGGGCAGGGGGGCACCCCATAGACACACAAGTTGATCTACGGATCGTTCCTTAGCCGTGTGCGGTGCCCCCCTCCACCATATTCCACCTCGGTCATATCATCGCGGAGTTTAGGTGAAGCCCCGCGCCGGTAGAACATCGTCATCTTCACCACGCCGTCGTGCTGACGGAACTCATCTCCGGAGCTTTGCTGGATCGGAGCCCGGAGATCGTCATCGAGCTGAACGTGTGCTGAACTCGGAGGTGCCGTACGTTCGGCGCTTGGATCGGTCGGATCATGAAGATGTATGACTACATCAACCGCGTTGTGCTAACGCTTCCGCTTACGGTCTACGAGGGTACGTGGACAACACTCTCCCCTCTCATTGCTATGCCATCACCATGATCTTGCGTGTGCGTAGGAATTTTTTTTGAAATTACTACGTTTCCCAACAACCAACGCAACTAGAGGCTTTCCAGGCATGCTTGGCAGCATAGATTGTATGCACTAGGAGTGGAAGAACTGTCCATTTGCTTGGCAGGGCCAGTACAAGGGGCATGTCAGCGAGTGCACTGTCATATTAGAAGCGGTGGCATCGCAGGATCTCTGGATATGGCATTCTTTCTTCGGTATGGCAGGTTCTCACAATGATATCAACGTGCTGCAACATTCTCCAGTCTTCGCGAGGCTTGCAGAAGGCCGCTCCCCACCTATGAACTTTGAGATCAACAACCACCAGTACAACAAAGGATACTATCTAGCTGATGGTATATATCCTCAGTGGTCAACTTTTGTGAAGACAATCTCGAAGCCCCAAGGTGGGAAGAGAAAGAGATTTGCCCAAATGCAAGAGAGTGCTAGAAAGGATGTGGAACGTGCTTTTGGTGTGCTTCAATCTTGACGGGGCATCGTTCGATACCCTGCACTGTCATGGGATGAAAGGAAGCTTTGGGAGGTGATGACTGCTTGTGTGATCATGCACAACATGATCGTCGAGGACGAGCGTGATGACAGTATCTTCGACCAAGGATTTGATTATCATGGTGACAATGTTGAGCCCCTGCACCAAGAAACGGTCACGTTTGATCAGTTCTGCCAGTTCCATCGTGAGCTGCGTGATTGGCACACTCATAAGGCTCTTCAAAATGACTTGGTTGAGCACGTCTGGGAGCATATTGGCAACCGATAGATGTATTGGTTCGTTTTATGTTCATTCAAGACAATTTCGATTTGGTTGTAAAACTATCTTTATTAGAGACAATTTTGATTGGGTTGTAAAACTATTTTAATTTTCAAACAATTAATATTTGGACGTGCAAACTGGTTTTCATATGAAAATATGGGCATTTTAGGCCCTGGCGGACGAGATGGGGCAAACGGATGCGGCCACGCGCTGGGCGCACGGCCACCGCATCCCAGGACAGGCCCGGACACGACCCCATTGCCCTACCAAAACGGACAGAATCCGGACAAAACGGACGTTCGTATGGGGTTGCGCGGTGGAGTTGGCCTGACGGATGAAAACATGATGCGCGAGAAAGGCTAGGGGTCTTTGGTTGTCTGCATCTTTTTTTTCTTCTTTTGCATATTTTAACTAGTAGTTGGAAAGTGGTGAAGGAAATGCCCTCGGATTGTGCACCAGGGCCGGACGGTTTCATTGGGATCTTCCAGAAATCTTGGGCAATCGTCAAGGTGGACGTCATTGCGGCCATGCACAAGATATTCCTCAACAATGGGCGTGGATTTGAAAGGCTTAACCAGGCGCTGATCACACTGATTCTTAAAAAGGCCGGAGGCCAGCCAGATTAATGATTTTAGGCCGATATGCCTGGTACACAGCATTCCAAAGATGGCTTCCAAACTGATGGCATCTCAACTACGGCCGCGCATGGGCGAGTTGGTTCAGGTGAATCAATCAACATTCATTAAGGGAAGGAACATTCATGACAACTTCCTACTTGTGAGGCAATTGGTGAGGAAACTTCACAAAAGGAGAACGAAGGGAGTGATGCTCAAGTTGGACATCTTGCGTGCTTTCGACTCTCTGTCTTGGTCGTTCCTTTTTGAAGTGCTGCGGGCAAAGGGCTTCTCTAGCACCTGGAGATCATGGATATCCACCCTACTAATGACAGCAAGCTCACGTGTGGTGGTCAATAGTTGTGCGGGCAGGAAGTTCATGCATGCTTGCGGGCTAAGGCAGGGAGACTCAATATCCCCCTTCTCTTTGTGATAGCATGGACGTCCTCACAACCTTGGTGATCAAAGCCCAAGAGATGAATGTTGTTAGCAAGATGCCAGGATGCACGCCGATGCAGAGACTCTCGCTGTACACGTATGACATTGTCATGTTCATAAGGCCATGGAGATCGGACCTCTGGTTTGTCCAGGAAGCTCTCAGTATCTTCGGGGAGGCCTCGGGTCTCAGGGTCAACTTCACTAAGTCATCAACAATTTTAAACAGATCGGTTGAGGCCGATGAGGAGCTGGTACGACAGGCGCTGTCGTGGAAGCTGGAGCAGTTCCCAATCAAGTACTTCGGGCTGAAACTGGGTATTAAGCAGCTTACAAGATCGGATTAGTAACCCATTGTGGACAACGTGCTGAAACTAATGCCAGGATGGCAGCAAGGCCTTGTACCAGGCCAGGTCGCTTAATCCTTGTCAATCAGGTCGTGCGCACGCGACCCACACATCACTTGACCGTGGCAGATGAACCAAAGTGGGCTCTGGAGAAGGTTGACAAGGGTTGTCGCGCGTTCTTCTAGGCTGGGATAGATGAGATACAGGGTGAAAGCACAAGTGCTCCCTCGGTGATTTTGGTAATTAATGTGAACATATCTCTTGTTGGACTAATACTTCTACCTAGTATATTTCACATGAGTTCAACATTGGAGTGGCAGGACAAGAGGATGTGGAACCCCTTTGAGGGAGTCCCGGACTAGGGGGTGTCCGGATAGCTGAACTATCATCTTTGGCCGGACTCCTGGACTATGAAGATACAAGATTGAAGACTCCGTCCCGTGTCCGGATGGGACTTTCCTTGGCGTGGAAGGCAAGCTTGGCGATACGGATATGTAGATCTCCTACCATTGTAACCGACTCTGTGTAACCCTAACCCTCTTCGGTGTCTATATAAACCGGAGGGTTTTAGTCCGTAGGACGAACAACAATCATACCATAGGCTAGCTTCTAGGGTTTAGCCTCTCTGATCTCGTGGTAGATCTACTCTTGTACTACCCATATCATCAATATCAATCAAGCAGGAGTAGGGTTTTACCTCCATCGAGAGGGCCCGAACCTGGGTAAAAACATCGTGTCCCTTGTCTCCTGTTACCATCCGCCTAGACGCACAGTTCGGGACCCCCTACCCGAGATCCGCCGGTTTTGACACCGACATTGGTGCTTTCATTGAGAGTTCCTCTGTGTCGTTATCTTTAGGCCCGATGGCTCCTCCAATCATCAACAACGATGCGGTCCAGGATGAGACCTTTCTCCCCAGACAGATCTTCGTATTCAGCGGCTTTGCACTGCGGGCCAATTCGCTTGGCCATCTGGAGCAGATTGAAAGCTACGCCCCTGGCCATCAGGTCAGATTTGGAAGTTTGAACTATACGGCTGACATCCGCGGAGACTTGATATTCGACGGGTTCGAGCCACTGCCAAGCGCGCCGCACTGTCACGATGGGCATGATCTAGCTCTGCTGCCGGACAGTGCCCTGGAGGCCGCACAAGTATCTGCTCCGACCCTTAGCTCGGAGCCGACTGCACCGATCGAGGATGGGTGGCTGGACAACGCCTCGGGGGCTGCTATCTCTACAGCGATTGAGCCGAACACCAACCATGTCCTTTGCGATGCTCGCGACTCCAAGGCGCCAGACTCCTCTCCGGACTCCGAACCTGCGCCCCTGCCAATCGAATCCTATTGGGCGCCAATCATGGAGTTCACTACTGCGGACATCTTCCAGCACTCGCCCTTTGGCGACATCCTAAATTCACTAAAGTCTCTCTCTCTATCAGGACAGTCCTGGTCGGACTGTGGTCAGGAAGGTTGGGATGTGGATGACAAAGAAATTCGAAGCCCACCCACCACCCACTTCGTAGCCACTGTCGAAAGTTTAAACGACGTGCTCGACTTCGATTTCGAAGACATCGACAGTATGGACGACGATGTAGAAGACAAACATGAACCAGCACCCATAAGGCACTGGACAGCCACCTCATCTCACAATGTCTACATGGTGGACACACCTAAAGGAAGCGACGACGAGGAACAACGGGACGACACGAGGGATCATCCCCTCGAAAAGCAGTCAAAACGGCGACGTAAGCGCCGCTCAAAGTCCCGCCTCGACAAAGACAACAGCCATTCAAACCCATCCATAGAGCAGGGCGAACCGGTGGACGACGAACATACTATCAAGCAACCGTCCGAACAGGACAACCTGAATAAACAACCCGTCCCCGGAGAAGATAACAGTCCGGACGATCTCACGCCGGACAAGTTACCGGAGCAGAAGAACCTCCACCAAAGGCTCGTGCCATTGCACGCAGCCTGAAGAAGAAGAAGCGGAAGCTCAAAACAGCAGAAGATGCGCACAGAATCAGATGGAGCAAAGTACTCAACATCGCAGACAAATACGGCGACAGTCGCCGAACAAAGAGCTACCCGAAGCTAAAACTACTGCCAGAATTTGATGAGGAGGCCGTAGAGCCACCACAATCGAAGAACAAGGAGACCACCCGGTCGGATAGACGACCCCATGGCAAACATAGAGCGGCAAACGGCGCCGCACACAAGCCGGTATGCGACCTGCACACGGATTCGCATCAAAAAGATGGCCCAGTTAGATCCATCTACGGTCCAAGAAAGCAAGCTCCAGTAAGCAATGCAACACATCAAGTATCCGAATATTATGGTACACCTAAATATAGGGGTGCCGCACATCCCCTATGTTTCACCGATGAGGTTCTGGATCATGAATTTCCAATGGGATTCAAGCCCGTAAACATAGAGGCATATGACGGAACACAGACCCTGGAGTCTGGATTGAGGATTACATCCTCCACATACACATGGCCAGAGGAGATGACCTTCACGCTATAAAATACTTACCTCTCAAGCTCAAAGGGCCAGCCCGGCATTGGCTCAAATGCCTCCCCGAAAACACCATTGGAAGTTGGGAAGAGCTCGAGCATGCTTTCCGGGCAAATTTTCAAGGGACCTATGTCCGACCTCCGGATGGAGACGATTTAAGTCACATAATTCAACAATCCGGAGAGTCAGCCCAAAAATTCTAGAACAGATTCCTTACTAAAAAGAACCAAATAGTCGACTGTCCGGACGCCGAAGCCTTAGCAGCTTTCAAACACAACGTCCGAGATGAATGGCTCGCCAGACACCTCGGCCAAGAAAAGCCAAGAACAATGACCGCATTAACAAGCCTCATGACCCGCTTTTGCGCGGGAGAGGATAGCTGGCTGGCAAGATGCAGTACCAGCGACCCAAGTACATCCGAAGTTAGGGACGGAAACGGGAAACCAGGACGCCGCAAGGACCAGCGCCAGACCAAGGGCAACAGCCCGAAGAGCACGACAGTCAATGCCGGATTCAATAGCTCCCGGCAAAATCATAAAAAACTGCCCCCTAAGGATAACAGGGATGAGCTATCTAACTTAAACAAAATCTTGGACAAGGTATGCCAAATCCACAGTACCCCCGGGAAGCCTGCAAATCATACCCACAGAGATTGTTGGGTCTTCAAGCAGTCCGGCAAACTCAACGCCGAACACAAGGGGCTCGACACACCAAGCGAGGACAATGACGAACCCCACAAGTAGAGCACCGGAAAACAAAAGAATTTCCCACAAGAAGTCAAAACAGGAAATTCACTTTACGTGACAAAAGGGAAAAATAGAATGGCGCCCATAGAGATACGCGCCATACGGCCTATCCCAGAGGAGTCCCGCCACTGGTTGTCAAAACCAGTCACTTTTAACCATCAGGATTACTATAGAAGTATCCGGAATGCAGGATGGACTGCCTTGATATTAGATCCGATAATCGACGGACTCCAATTTACACAAGTCCTAATGGACGGCGGCAGTGATCTAAACCTGCTATATCAGGACATAATCCGCAAAATGTGGATAGACCCAACCAAATTTCGCCATAGCAACACTTCCTTTCAAGGGGTAATGCCAGGCCGATACGCCCATTGTACGGGCTCTCTACTATTAGAAGTTGTGTTCGGCTCACCCGACAACTTCCGCCGCGAAAAGCTAACCTTCTACCTTGCCCCATTTACAAGTAGCTATCAAGCACTACTGGGGCGCGAAGCTTTCGCCCGCTTTAACACAATACCGCATTATGCATCCCTCACACTCAAAATGCCCGGTCCAGGAGGCATCATCTCCTTAAAGGGAAATACCGAGTGTTCCTCGAGCGCGGAAGATTGTGTGACTGCCTCGACAGCCACACACTAAACCGGCTTCACTAATTCAAGCACCCAAACAGGTCGTTCAGACCCCGGACACGGCTAGATGAGTCCGGCATAAACATACAGGGGCTTAACAGCCGCACACCCTCGCACTAGGGGCTCCGCGCATATACAACAAGAGACAATAAAGTTCAATTTTATTTATTTCTTGAAACGTACTTTGTTCATTTTAATATAACGTACATTTTCGCATGATCTTTTTCAACTAAGTTCCTCTCTTTTACAGATGAACACCGTGTGACACCCGTCCAGGATACGGCACAACGGAGGCACATGCGCGGACGTGCAGCAGGGACCCGTTGCAAGGATTCTTTTCAGATTAAGACCCTGCGTAAACCTTTTTTACTGTCTCTTGTTGATACACATCCCCTGGTTTCTTACTATAACCAAGGAGGAACCTGGCGTTTTGGCATAGGCCACGCCAGAATTTTGCGCGTACCTGGACACCAGGGGCTTATTACCAAGGGTGTTGTTCGGCCCGTTTTCATAAAGACCGAATAACTTAGGGAGTGTTCGGCATCTCGAGTTAGGCCTTATATGCATCAGCTCCGAATCATGTCTTTGGTCAAATGTTGGGTTTGCCCGGCTCCTGTGTTTTGCTGCCTTACGTTCCGCTCTATCGGCTAACGCGGCACCAGGAGAACTACTGCGATTGTGCCCCGGTTCAGCCAGGCGAGCACCTCAGTAGAGAAAGCTGAAAACTGACTGTCATGATATAGCATGAGACTGGTCAACCACTCGATGACCCGCCAGAATCTATAGGATTCCTCCGCATTGACGAAGGGCCGTTTCCCGGTCAGGCACATACGCGCCCCGAATTCGGGTGAGCGCGGTGCCCCTAGGGGCTATATAGTAGCCCCATTGTCAAACTCCTATGGCTAAGTGAAAGTGATAAAGCATTATAGTCCGGTTTCCTAGTTTGCTACGCTACCACCTCCTTTATAGGACCAAGACGTTGGATCAAGTGTGAAAATGTGCCTTTTGCAAACACCCCCGCATTATATGTGTGGGGGCTGAAGCCGAAGACTGCCATCTTTCAGGTTATATACACATATACATAAACGGCCGCACAGGAGGTATTTTAATTCTTGAAAGCACAAGTATAAAAAGCTTTTATATTTCATCGAAACATTGTTTCACAATTATACATGTTATTCGAACATAATATCCTTCGAGCACTGCGTCTCTATTAAACGAGCGCCCTGCAGGACTTCCTGAAAATAGGGCTCGACAGGTACTCAACTTCCGTCCGAATCTTGGGTTGCAACATCGGTGGCCTTCATCTCCGCCCAGTATGTCCTGACACGGGCAAGAGCCATCAGCGCACCCTCTATGCATGCCGACCTCCTCATTGCATTGATACGCGGCACCGCACCAAGGAACTGCTGCACCAAGCCAAAATAACTCTTCGGCTCAGAACTCTTCGGCCACAAAAGACTCACGACATCCTTCATGGCAAGTCCGGATAACCTATTTAGCTCCGCCCATTCGGCCAAGCGATCGGTTAATGAAAGTGGGCGCTCTAGATTATGGAACTGCGACCAAAAAACCTTTCCCGTTTTGTGATCCTCCTGATCTCGGAAGTGTTCGGCCGCGTCCGCCGCACTCACCGCCAAATCTAGATAAGCATCTTCCGCACTCCACAGCCGGTCCAACTGAGCATAATTAGGGTCTAGGAATTTCCTCCGCAGCAGAAAGGGCTTTCCAGCCGCGATCTCTCCGGCCTGACGCAGCTCCTCCTTCGTAGCTCTCATCGCAAAGCGAGCATCCTTGGCCTCGACAGTGGCCTTCTTCAGGTCCTCTCGTACCGCCCGGTCTTCTTCTTCAAGAAGCTTGTAGCGGTCGGTAGCATTCTTCAACTCCATGGCCATCTCGGCCATCTCCTTCTTGCTTCGGCAGTGAGCAGCCTGTTCGGCTTTTAGCTCTTTGGCCGCCTTTAAGGCAGCCGCGTCACTCTTTCTGGCCTGCTCCTTGGCCTAGGCGAGCTTCGCCTGCAGGTTCTCCATGGCAGCGGCACCATCTGCGTCAAGCATACTGGTTGTAAGGCACAGGCGTCAAGCTCCCTTACTAGGTGTCGGCGGGGAAATTGCATACCTTGTGACTCGTCAAGTCGCTTATTGACAAGCGCGATGTTGACATCTGCCACGTCAAGTTGCCACTTTAGTTCGGCAAGTTCATCAGTCCGGCCAGCCACCGAACCCTTCGCCACCTGCATAGGAAGGGCGACACATTATACCTGGGATTATGATGCTCGGCGCGCTGTCATTTTTGGCAACACACCGAGCCTCAGGGGCTACTATCTACACAGGGCGCATTTTATATGCGGAACTGTCAGAAGGTACATCATTTTGCGTACCTCAAAACTTGTCAGTAAACTTCTGACGGCTTCATGCAATCCGCTCTCAGTGAAGGAAATCCTTTCAATCACCGTACTCATTAACGCACGGTGATCTTCTAAGATAAACGCTCGCCTGAGCAGATCTTTCAGCTCCTCCGACCGTACACCATATGGTGCCGGACTCGCCCGATGGCCTTTTTCGAAGGCCGGACACGGAGGGCTTTGGGGGGACATATGACTACCTTCCGGCCCCGCCGGACTCAGAGAAACCCTCCGTGACGACACCTCAGGGTCGCCCGTCTCGTAAGATGGTACGGCAGGGGGAGGCGTTTCGCTCTCTATCATCTCCGAACGAAGATCCCCTGAAGATGAGCTCTGCCGAGAAGGGCTGAGATCCGAACTACAAGGTAAAATTTCGGTTATCAGAAATAGGGTTGGGATATCCTTTATTTTAATAAAAACTCCCATTTTTTACTTATGGCTCGGTGGAGGGCTGATCCCCTTGGGGACATAATGCGGCCGAGGCGTCCCTCGGCACTGGACCCTCTGACGAAGATTTCTTCCCCCGCTTTGAGATCATGATCTCCGGGTCTTCAGAGGCGGTCCTTTTCTTCCCTTGGATGGAGGGATTCTCGATCCCTCCTTTCCTGGCAGCCTCCCTCGCGGAGGCAGTAGCTTCCTTGTTCCTCCCTTCACCTTCTTCCGAAGGCGCAACCTCCAGCATCCTGGTTAACACGGGATCCGACGTGGTCTCAGGGAGGGGGGCCGGACACCTGATTAACTTTGCTTTCGCTATCCACTCCTGTTCGAGGGACAGCTCTTTTAGAGGGCAAGTTTGCGATAAATGTAGGATAGCGTGTCTAGGTACAAGGCTACTTACTTGAGTATCCGGGCGATTGCAGCTTAGACCTGCGTCCTCGGTCAAGTCCGGACACATCTCTCGTGATCCGAAGAAAAGCTTGTACATCTCCATGAGCGTCGCGCCCATAAAATGTTGGAGAGCTCGTGGTCCCACCGGGTTAAATTCCTCCGGGCGGAGGGGGCAATGTCTACAGGGCAGGATGCGACGAATCAGCATGACCTGCGCTACTACGATAAAAGTGATCTCTCTCTCAAGGAGGTCTCGAATGCGGCCCTGCAGCAAGGGCACGTCCTTGGACAGCCCCCAGTCAAGCCCTTTATTGACCCATGACGCCAGCCGCGGTGGAGGACCTGAGCGAAAGGCAGGTGGCGCCACCCATTTGGTGCCCCTGGGAGCTGTGATATAAAACCACTCTTATTGCCATAAACTGAGCTCCTCTTGAAAAGAGCCCTCGGGCCACGGAGCATCAGCATTCTTGCTTATAACATCCCCTCTGCACTCTCCCTGTTGCCCCGTGATCATCTTTGGCTCCACTTTGAAGGTCTTGAGCCACAATCCGAAGTGAGGGGTAACACGGAGGAAGGCTTCGCACACGACGATGAACGATGAGATGTGGAGGATGGACTCCGGATCCAAGTCGTGAAATTCCAACCCATAGTAAAACATGAGCCCCCTCACGAAGGGGTCCATCGGAAAGCTTAGCCCCCAAAGGAAGTGAGATGCGAACACCACGCTTTCACCAGGCTTGGGAGTGGGAACAACCTGCCCTTGGGCAGGCAGCCTATGCGAAATTTCGCCGGTTAAATACCTGGCATCTCTTAGCTTTAGCACGTCTTCTTCCGTAATGGAGGAAGGCATCCACTGGCCTTGCAGGTCGGAGCCGGACATCATCGAAGGTCCGAAGCGCCTGAATTTGGAGCTTTGGGTGTTGGAACTCAAGGCGAGGGGCGGATTCGATTGAGATTAAAAGAAGGGAGTGGAGCCTTGGTCTCTTTATAAAGAGGTTGAATACCAAGAGCCTCCCCCGTGATCGTTCGGGACTCGCCTTCGATAGGGAGACATGCCAACGGGAATGGTTGGGTTACCCATGCCCGTATTGATGAGAATCCTGGAATAAGGGGACACGATCTCTGCTTTGGCAAGACATGCCAAGGAAACCGCCTCGCTAAACGCGCTAAGGTGGAACAGTAAAAATGATTCGAATAAAGGCTTGGCCGTGGTGTGATGTCACGCCCCGGAATACGTCAGCAGATTGAACTTGTGTAAATATTATTCTCTCTACGGTGGTATGTGGAACTTATTTTGCAGAGCCGGACACTATCCTTGTGTTCAAAATGTTCTATGAAGTATTCGGAGGAGGAACTCGCCTTGCAATGACGAAGACAATATGCGCGCCGAACTCGTCGTCATTGAAGCCTGGTTCAGGGGCTACTGAGGGAGTCCCGGACTAGGAGGTGTCCGGATAGCCGAACTATCATCTTCGGCCGGACTCCTGGACTATGAAGATACAAGATTGAAGACTTCGTCCCGTGTCCGGATGGGACTTTCCTTGGCGTGGAAGGCAAGCTTGGCGATACGGATAGGTAGATCTCCTACCATTGTAACCGACTCTGTGTAACCCTAACCCTCTTCGATGTCTATATAAACCGGAGGGTTTTAGTCCGTAGGACGAACAACAATCATACCATAGGCTAGCTTCTAGGGTTTAGCCTCTCTGATCTCGTGGTAGATCTACTCTTGTACTACCCATATCATCAATATCAATCAAGTAGGAGTAGGGTTTTACCTCCATCGAGAGGGCCCGAACCTTGGTAAAAACATTGTGTCCCTTGTCTCCTGTTACCATCCGCCTAGATGCACAGTTCGGGACCCCCTGCCCGAGATCCGCCGGTTTTGACACCGACACCCTTCAAGATGCTAAGGACAAGCATTGGCAAAAGCTCAAGACTCTACATTTTCATTTTAGTGATCCAAGATCACATTGAGTCCATAGGAAAGCCAATACTATTAAAAGGGGATGAGGTGTTACTTAATGGCTTGCTTGCTCAAAGTGCTTAGTGATATGCTCCAAAGCCTTCAACCACTTTCTCATTTCCACATATGTCCTAAACCTAAAGTCAAGCTCGGCCCCACCGATTTGATCTATCCATCGCCATTGAGTTCACTTGACATAGTGAAAGGATCGAGAAGAGGTGTCTAGAGGGGGGTGATTAGACCCTCAAAAAGCAAAGATAGCAGTTTTTAAGATTTTCAAGTTGAGGTTGGAAATTAGCACAATTTCAAGCATTCACAATACAATTCAAGCAAGCATGAAAAGAGTATATGAGCAGCGGAAAGTAAAGCATGCAACTTGCAAGAAAGTAAAGGGATGGGATTGGAGTGTGCAAACGCAATTGGAGCCATGAAGATTTTTGGCGTGGTTCCGGTAGGTGGTGCTGTCGTACATCCACGTTGGTGGAGACTTCAACTCACGAAGGGTAATGGTTGCGCGAGTCCACAGAGGGCTCCACACACGAAGGGTCCATGAAGAAGCAACCTTGTCTATCCCACCATGGCCATCGCCCACGAAGGACTTGCCTCACTTGGGTAGATCTTCACGAAGTAGGCGATCTCCTTGCCCTTACAAACTCCTTGGTTCAACTCCACAATCTTGACAAAGGCTCCCAAGTGACACCTAACCAATCTAGGAGACACCACTCTCCAAAAGGTAATAGATGGTGTGTTGATGATGAACTCCTTGCTCTTGTGCTTCAAATGATAGTCTCCCCAACACTCAACTCTCTCTCACAGATTTGGCTATGGTGGAAAGATGATTTGAGTGGAAAGCAACTTGCGGAAGGCTAGAGATCAAGATTCTTGTTGCTGGAATGGAATGTCTGGGTCTCAACACATGAGTAGGTGGTTCTCTCTTAGAAAATGAGTAGTGGAAGTGTAGGCATGTTCTGATGGCTCTCTCCATGAATGAAGAATGGGTGGAGGGGTATATATAGCCTCCACACAAAATATAACTGTTATACACAGATTCCCAAACTCGGTGAGACCGAATGGTGAAACTCGGTTAGACCAATTCATGTCAAAATATGAATGTTAGGATTTTCGGTGGGACCGACAAGTTCAACTCGATGGGACTGATGTGCAAGGGTAAAACCTCAACTCGGTTTGACCGATTATACAAACTCGGTGAGACTGATTTTGGTAATAAGCAAACAGAGGACGGTCAAGCAAATTTGGTGGGGCTGATTGCACAAACTTGATGGGACCGAAATTGTTGCAGCAGGCAACAGGGAATTTGCAAGCCCATCTCGGTGAGATCAAGATCCCATCGGTGAGACCGAACTAATTAGGGTTTGGCAGTGGCTATGTCAAATGAACTCGATGGCGCCTGATAGATCAAATCGATGGGCCCGAGTTTGACTATTTGGTTTAGGACATATGTGGATGTGGGAAAGTGGCTGAGGGTTTTGGAGCATATCACTAAGCACTTTGAGCAAGCAAGCCATTAAGCAACACCTCATCCCCTTTTAATAGTGTTGGCTTTCCTATGGACTCAATGTGATCTTGGATCACTTACAATGAAAAATGTAGAGTCTTGAGCTTTTGCCAATGTTTGTCCTTAGCATCTTGAAGGGGTTCCACATCCTCTTATACATGTCCATGCCACTCCAATGTTGAACTCATCTGAAATATACTAGGTAGAAGTATTAGTCCAACAAGAGATATGTTGACATTAATTACCAAAATCACCCAGGGAGCACTTGTGCTTTTAATCTCCCCCTTTTTGGTAATTGATGACAACATACATCAAAGCTTTAGATAAAGATATGAAGAAAGAAGCAAGTGAAGCTTTGGAAGGACATGCAACATGCATTAGCTCCCCCTACATGTATGTAGTCCTGTGAATATAGATCATAAGAGTATGAGAATGCATAAACATGACAGAGTAAGCAATGAGTTACATGTGTCTTGGCTATATGCATCAGAGCAAATGGTGTAGATACTGGAAATATACCTTCATGTTCATGAATCTCTCTTGCAAACAATATATACCATGGCAAGAGATCTTCATGCACATGAGTGTGATGCATATACTTACCTTGTGGTCTTGAACTGGTTTGGAAGAGATGTACCTGGGTAAACAAGGTTAGATAACACAAGAACATCTACTAGACAGAGCAAGAACAGGAAATCACAAGAATACAAAGACTGGGATGACATGTAGATAGTGAGTACTAGGTACTCTAGTTCGTGATAGACATGTCCCCAAGAATAAAGATATGCAAAGAATTCGAAGAATTTTCTTTCCTTAGGACTAAGCTCTCTCCCCCTGAATCTGACATAGGATAATGGGAGAAGATAGGGTAATAGAAAATCAAAGCAAAGAAGAAAATCAGAGCAAAATAACATCATAACATATACTATCATGTCTTTCCCCTCTTGAAGACATGAGACAACTTTCCTCTTAAGACTAAAAAGCATCAGGAGAAGCTAGGAGTGCATTCTCTCTTATGTGATAAGCTTTGATGTGCTCTCTCTCCCCCTTTGATATCAATTTCCAAGAAGGGTTTTCTAGAGCATGAGTCAAGTAGGTTTGGTCCTTGAGTCACATTACAAAGCAACATGTAATAGGATGCTGGTAGAGGACAAGTTTCATTGAGTCTAGCTGGAACAAATATGTAGGATGCAAATGAAACAATTTTTATCTCAGTATTGAAATCGGTATCACCGAGTTGTTAATTTCGGTGGCACCGATATAGTTCGGTTTGACCGAAGCAAACAAACCGGTGAGGCCGAGTTCAGTCCAGAGAGAAAACACTTATCACCTCAGCTCACTTAGCAATTAAGATCTCACAAGGATATGCAAGGAATTAACTGAAGGATTTGTAATGAATTGGATGCAGGGAATGCAGAACACGATAGAAAAAGAAAAGAAATCTAGATGAAGTTTTTTTGAAAGGGGAACAAGCATGCAAGAGACAAATGCAAGAGCACGAAGAAAACAATAGAGAACTTCATCTAGAATTGGTTGGCGACAAAGTCACCTATGTTAGAGTATATTGACTTAGGAGTCAAGTGAAGACACTTGATCATAGGTCATACTCATCATTTAAGCTCAGAATGGAGTTGCCATTTTTTTAAGCATTTTGATGTATTCACATCTTGTTGAGTTGCTTTGACCCATGTCTTGGGGTAAAGCTTCTCTAAGACGGAATGACATACCTTTGGTGGTGATGTTGAACTTGGTCATGTAGTTGAACTTGTGTAGGATGCTGAAGGTTGATGTAGATCATCAAGAGTTGAGAGCTCCACTTGTAGTTTAAGTTCATCTTCCTACATGTGTTAGTCTTTGTAGGATCGAAATTATGTCTAGAGGGGGGGGGTGATTAAACTACTTGACCAAATAAAAATCCAGCCTTTTCCCAATTTTAGTTCTTGGTAGATTTTAGCAACTTAGCACAAGTCAAGCAATCAACCTACACATGCAATTCTAAGAGTATAGCAGAGGAATGTAAAACAGTTGCATATGAAGGTAAAGGGAGGAGTTTGAGGGAGCAAACACAATGTTGACACAGAGATTTTTTATCTGTGGTTCCGATAGGTGGTGCTATCCTACATCCACGTTGATGGAGACTTCAACCCACGAAGGGTAACGGTTGCGCGAGTCCATGGAGGGCTCCACCCACGAAGGTTCCACGAAGAAGCAACCTTGTCTATCCCACCATGGCCGTCGCCCACGAAGGACTTGCCTCACTAGGGGTAGATCTTCACGAAGTAGGCGATCTCCTTGCCCTTACAAACTCCTTGGTTCAACTCCACAATCTTTTCGAAGGCTCTCAAATGACACCTAGCCAATCTAGGAGACACCACTCTCCAAGAAGTAACAAATGGTGTGTTGATGATGAACTCCTTGCTCTTGTGCTTTAAATGATAGTCTCCCCAACACTCGACTCTCTATCACAGGACTTGGATTTGGTGGAAAGAAGATTTGAGTGGAAAGCAACTTGGGGAAGGCTAGAGATCAAGATTTATGTGGTAGGAATGGAAGATCTTGACCTCAACACAAGTGTAGGTGGTTCTCTCTCAGAAAATGTGTGCTGGAAGTGTAGGCACGTTCTGATGGCTCTCTCCATGAGTGAAGAGTGGGTGGAGGGGTATATATAGCCTCCACACAAAATCTAACCATTACACACAACTTACCAAACTCGATGGGACCGAATCGTGAAACTCGGTCGGACCGATTTAGGAAATAATGTGACCGTTAGGATTTTCGGTGGGATCGACATGTCAACTCGGTGGGACCGATATGATTAGGGTTAGGGCATAACGTAATCTCGGTGAGACCGATTACACAAACTCGGTGAGACCAATTTTGGTAAGGGACACACAGAGGGTTAGTCAGGTAAACTCGGTGGGACCGATTCGCTCATCTCGGTTAGACCGAAACGTGACGAAAGGGAAACAGTGAGTTTGCATTACAATCTCGGTGGGACCGATCGCTCATCTCGGTTTGACTGAAACGTTACGAAGGGAAACAGAGAGATTACAATCCCATCTCGGTGAGACCGAGATCCCTATCGGTGAGACCAAAAAGACTAGGGTTTGTGGCAGTGGCTATGACATCTGTGAAGGAAATATGCCCTAGAGGCAATAATAAAGTTATTATTTATTTCCTTATTTCATGATAAATGTTTATTATTCATGCTAGAATTGTATTAACAGGAAACATAATACATGTGTGAATACATAGACAAACATAGTGTCACTAGTATGCCTCTACTTGACTAGCTCATTAATCAAAGATGGTTAAAGTTTCCTAACCATAGACATGAGTTGTCATTTGATTAACGGGATCACATCATTAGGAGAATGATGTGATTGACTTGACCCATTCCGTTAGCTTAGCACTTGATCGTTTAGTATGTTGCTATTGCTTTCTTCATGACTTATACATGTTCCTATGACTATGAGATTATGCAACTCCCATTTACCGGAGGAACACTTTGTGTGCTACCAAACATCACAACGTAACTGGGTGATTATAAAGGAGCTCTACAGGTGTCTCCGAAGGTACATGTTGGGTTGGCGTATTTCGAGATTAGGATTTGTCACTCCGATTGTCGTAGAGGTATCTCTGGGCCCTCTCGGTAATGCACATCACTATAAGCCTTGCAAGCAATCTGACTAATGAGTTAGTTGCGGGATGATGCATTACGTAATGAGTAAAGAGACTGGCCGGTAACGAGATTGAACTAGGTATTAAGATACCGATGGCTGAATCTCGGGCAAGTAACATACCGATGACAAAGGGAACAACGTATGTTGTTATGCGGTTTGACCGATAAAGATCTTCGTAGAATATGTAGGAGCCAATATGAGCATCCAGGTTCCGCTATTGGTTATTGACCGGAAACGTGTCTCGGTCATGTCTACATAGTTCTCGAACCCGTAGGGTCCGCACGCTTAAAGTTTCGATGACAGTTATATTATGATTTTATGAGTTTTGATGTACCGAAGGAGTTCAGAGTCCCGGATGAGATCGGGGACATGAAGAGGAGTCTCGAAATGGTTGAGACGTAAAGATCGATATATTGGACGACTATATTCGGACTTCGGAAAGCTTCCGAGTGATTCGGGTATTTTCGGGGTACCGGGGAGTTACGGGAATACGAGGAAGAAGCAATGGGCCTCATGGGCCAAGTGGTGGAAGAGATGAGGCAGGGCGCGTGGCCCACCTAGCCCAAACCGAATTGGACTAGGGGCTAGCCCCCTTTCCTCCTTTTCCTCCCTCTCCTTCCTTCTCCTTCTCCTTCCCTTCCTTCCCCTCTCCTAGTTGGACTAGGAAAGGAGGGAGTCCTACTCCCGGTGGGAGTAGGACTCCTCCCTGGCGCGCCCTCCCTTGGCCGGCCGCCCCCTCCCCATTGCTCCTTTATATACGGGGGCAGGGGGGCACCCCATGAGACACAAGTTGATCTTCGTGATCGTTCCTTAGCCGTATGCGGTGCCCCCCTCCACCATATTCCACCTCGGTCATATCATTGCGGTGCTTAGGTGAAGCCCTGCATCGGTAGAACATCATCGTCGTCACCATGCCGTCGTGCTGACAGAACTCATCCCCGACACCCTGCTGGATCGGAGTCCGGGGATCGTCATCGAGCTGAACGTGTGCTGAACTCGGAGGTGTCGTACGTTCGGTACTTGGATCGGTCGGATCGTGAAGACGTACGACTACATCAACCGCGTTTTCATAACGCTTCCGCTTTCGGTCTATGAGGGTACGTGGACAACACTCTCCCCTCTCGTTGCTATGCATCACCATGATCCTTGCGTGTGGGTAGGGTTTTTTTTGAAATTACTACGTTCCCCAACAGTGGTATCAGAGCCTGGTTTTATGCGTAGATGTCACAACACAAGTGAGTTGTGGGCGATACAAGTCATACTGCTTACCAGCATGTCATACTTTGGTTTAGCGGTATTGTTGGATGAAGCAGCCCGGACCGACATTACGCGTACGCTTACGCGAGACTGGTTCTACCGACATGCTTTGCACACAGGTGGCTAGCGGGTGTCTGTTTCTCCAACTTTAGTTGAACCGAGTGTGTCTACGCCCGGTCCTTGCGAAGGTTAAAACAACACTAACTTGACGAACTATCATTATGGTTTTGATGCGTAGGTAAGAACGGTTCTTGCTAAGCCCGTAGCAGCCACATAAATTTTGCAACAAGAAAGTAGAGGATGTCTAACTTGTTTTTTGCAGGGCATGTTGTGATGTGATATGGTCAAGACGTGATGAGATATAAGTTGTTGTATGAGATGATCATGTTTTGTTGAAGTTATCGGCAACTGGCAGAAGCCCTATAGTTGTCTTTTTGTTGCATAAGATGCAAGCACCAAATAATTGCTTTACTTTATCGCTATGCGATAGCAATAGTTGCAAGAGCAATAGTTGGCGAGACGACCATGTGACGACACATTGATATAGATCAAGATGATGAAGATCATGGTATCGTGCCGGTAACGATAGAGATCATGACAGTACTTTGGAGATGGAGATAAAAGGCGCAAGATGATCATGGCCATATCATGTCACATATTTCGATTGCATATGATGTTTATCTGTTATACATCTTATTCTGTTTTGTTTGACGGTAGCATTTTAAGATGATCTCTCACTAATTATCAAGAAGTGTTCTCCCTAAGTATGCACCATTGCGAAAGTTCTTCGTGCTGAGACACCACGTGATGATCGGGTGTGATAGGCTCTACGTTCAAATACAATGGATGCAAAACAGTTGCACATGTGGAATACTCAGGTTAAACTTGACGAGCCTAGCATATACAGATATGGCCTCGGAACACGGAGACCGAAAGGTCGAGCGTGAATCATATAGTAGATATGATCAACATAGTGATGTTCACCATTGAAAACTACTCCATCTCACGTGATGATCGGACATGGTTTAGTTGATTTGGATCACGTGATCACTTAGATGGCTAGAGAGATGTCTGTCTAAGTGGGAGTTCTTAAGTAATATGATTAATTGAACTTAAATTTATCATGAACTTAGTCCTGGTAGTATTTTGCAAATTATGTTGTAGATCAATAGCTTGCGTTGCTGCTTTCAGATGTTTATTTTGATATGTTCCTAGAGAAAATTGTGTTGAAAGATGTTAGTAGCAATGATGCGGATTGGATCCGTGATCTGAGGTTTATCCTCATTGCTGCACAGAAGAATTATGTCCTTAATGCACCGCTAGGTGAAAGACCTATTGCAGGAGCAGATGCAGACGTTATGAACGTTTGGCTAGCTCAATATGATGACTACTTAATAGTTTAGTGCACCATGCTTAACGACTTAGAATCGGGACTTCAAAGACGTTTTAAACGTAATGGACCATATGAGATGTTCCAGGAGTTGAAGTTAATACCCGAGTTGAGAGATATGAAGTCTCCAACAAGTTCTATAGCTAAAAGATGGAGGAGAATCGCTCAACTAGTGAGCATGTGCTCAGATTGTCTGGGTACTTTGATCGCTTGAATCAAGTGGGAGTTAATCTTCCAGATAAGATAGTGATTGACAGAATTCTCTAGTCACCATCACTAAGTTACTAGAACTTTGTGATGAACTATAGTACGCAAGGGATGACGAAAACGATTCCCGAGCTCTTCGTGATGTTGAAATCGACGAAGGTAGAAATCAAGAAAGAGCATCAAGTGTTGATGATTGACAAGACCACTAGTTTCAAGAAAAGGGCAAAGGGAAAGAAAGGGAAACTTCAAGTAGAATGGCAAACAAGTTGTCACTCCCATGAAGAAGACCAAAGCTGGACCAAAGCCTGAAACTGAGTGCTTACACTGCAAAGGAAATGGTCACTGGAAGCGGAAATGCCCTGAATATTTGGTGGATAAGAAGGATGGCAAAGTGAACAAGGGTATATTTGATATACAGATTATTGATGTGTGCCTTACTAGTGTTTATAGTAGCCCCTGAGTATTTGATACTTGTTCGGTTGCTAAGATTAGTAACTCGAAACAGGAGTTACAGAATAAACAGAGACTAGTTGAAGGGGAAGTGACGATGAGTGTTGGAAGTAGTTCCAAGATTGATATGATCATCATCGCACACTCCCAATACTTTTGGGATTAGTGTTAAACCTAAATAAATGTTATTTGGCGTTTGCGTTGAGCATGAATATGATTTGATCATGTTTATTGCAATATGGTTATTCATTTAAAATCAGAGAATAATTGTTGTTCTGTTTACATGAATAAAACCTTCAATGGTCATACACCCAATGAAAATAGTTTGTTGGATCTCGATCGTAGTGATACACATATTCATAATATTGATGCCAAAAGATGCAAAGTTAATAATGATAGTGCAACTTATTTGTGGCACTGCCGTTCGGTTCCTATCGGTGTAAAGCGCATGAAGAAACACCATAAAGATGGATTTTCGGAATCACTTGGTTATGAATCATTTGATGCTTCCGAACGTTGCCTTTTCGGCAAGATGACTAAAACTCCGTTCTTCGGAACAATGGAATGAGCTACTGACTTGTTGGAAATAATACATACTGATGTATGCAGACCAATGAGTATGAAGGCTCGTGGCAAGTATCATTATTTTCTAACCTTCACAGATGATTTGAGCAGATATGCGTATATCTACTTGATGAAACATAAGTCTGAAATAGTTGAAAAGTTCAAAGAATTTCAGAGTAAAGTGGAGAATCATCATAACAAGAAAATAAAGTTTCTATGATCTAATCATGGAGGAGAATATTTGAGTTATGAGTTTGGCCTTCATATAAAATAATGTGGAATAGTTTCAGAGCTCACGCCACCTGGAACACCTCAATGTAATGGTGTGTCCGAACGTTGTAATCGTACTTTACTAGATATGGTGCGATCTATGATGTCTCTTATCAGTTTACCACTATCGTTTTGGGGTTATGCATTAGAGATAGCTGCATTCACGTTTAATAAACCTAAGCTGTCGTTTCTTAAAGTTTGGAGTTGCGATGCTTATATGAAAAAGGTTTTCAACCTGATAAACTCAAACCCAAATCGGAGAAGTGCGTCTTCATAGAATACCCAAAGGAAACTGTTGGGTACTCCTTCTATCACAGATCCGAAGGCAAAACATTCGTTTCTAAGAATGGATCCTTTCTAGAGAAGGAGTTTCTCTCGAAAGAAGTGAGTGGGAGGAAAGTAGAACTTGATAAGGTAATTGTACCTTCTCCTGAATTGGAAAATAGTTCATCGCTGAAATCAGTTCCAGTGATTCCTACACCAATTAGTGAGGAAGCTAATGATGATGATTATGAAACTTCAGATCAAGTTATTATAGAACCTCATAGGTCTTCCAGAGTACGATCTGCACCAGAGTGGTACGGTAATCCTGTTCTGGAAGTCATGTTACTAGACCATGATAAACCTACGAACTATGAGGAAGCGATGATGAGCCCAGATTCCGCAAAATGGCTGGAGGCCATGAAATCTGAGATAGGATCCATGTATGAGAACAAAGTGTGGACTTTGGTGGACTTGCCCGATAATTGGCAATCCATAGAAAATAAATGGATCTTCAAGAAGAAGACGGACGTTGATCGTAGTGTTACTATCTACAAAGCTCGAATTATCGAAAAAAGTTTTTCGACAAGTTCAAGGTGTTGAATACAATGAGATTTTTCTCACTCGTATCGATGCTTAAAAGTCTGTCCGATTCATGTTAGCAATTGCCACATTTTATGATTATGAAATATGGCAGATGGATGTCAAAACAGCATTCCTGAATGGGTTTCTGGAAGAAGAGTTGTATATGATGCAGCCAGAAGGTTTTGTCGATCCAAAGGGAGCTAACAAAGTGTGCAAGCTCCAGCGATCCATTTATGGACGGGTGCAAGCCTCTCGGAGTTGGAATAAACGCTTTGATAGTGTGATCAAAGCATTTGGTTTTGTACAGACTTTTGGAGAAGCCTATATTTACAAGAAAGTGAGTGGGAGCACTACAGCATTTCTGATAAGTATATGTGAATGACATATTGTTGATCGGAAATAATGTAGAATTATTCTGCAAAGCATAAAGGAGTGTTTGAAAGGAGTTTTTCAAAGAAAGACCTCGGTGAAGCTGCTTACATATTGAGCATCAAGATCTATAGAGATGGATCAAGACGCTTGATAAGTTTTTCAATGAATACATACCTTGACAAGATTTTGAAGTAGTTCAAAATGGTACAGTCAAAGAAAGAGTTCTTGCCTGTGTTACAAGGTGTGAAATTGAGTAAGACTCAAAGCCCGACCACGGCAGAAGATAGAAAGAGAATGAAAGTCATTCCCTATGCCTTGGCCATAGGTTCTATAAAATATGCCATGCTGTGTACCAGATCTATTGCATACCCTACCACTGAGTTTGGCAAGGGAATACAATAGTGATCTAGGAGTAGATCACTGGACAACGGTCAAAAATTATCCTTAGTAGAATAAGGATATGTTTCTCGATTATGGAGTTGACAAAAGGTTCATCATAAAGGGTTACGTCTATACAAGTTTTGGCACTGATCCAGATGACTCTAAGTCTTAATCTGGATACATATTGAAAGTGGGACCAATTAGCTAGAGTAGCTCCGTGCAGAGCATTGTAGACATAGAATATTTGCAAAATACATACGGCTCTGAATGTAACATGCCCGTTGACTAAACTTCTCTCATGAGCAAAACATGATCACACCTTAGTATTCTTTGGGTGTTAATCACATAGCGATGTGAACTAGATTATTGACTCTAGTAAAAACTTTGGGTGTTGGTCACATGACGATGTGAACTATGGGTGTTAATCACATACAGATGTGAATATTGGTGTTGAATCACATGATGATGTGAACTAGATTATTGACTCTAGTGCGAGTGGGAGACTGAAGGAAATATGCCCTAGAGGCAATAATAAAGTTATTATTTATTTCCTTATTTCATGATAGATGTTTATTATTCATGCTAGAATTGTATTAACTGGAAACATAATACATGTGCGAATACATAGACAAACATAGTGTCACTAGTATGCCTCTACTTGACTAGCTCGTTAATCAAAGATGGTTAAAGTTTCCTAACCATAGACATGAGTTGTCATTTGATTAACGGGATTACATCATTAGGAGAATGATGTGATTGACATGACCCATTATGTTAGCTTAGCACTTGATCGTTTAGTATGTTGCTATTGCTTTCTTCATGACTTATACATGTTTCTATGACTATGAGATTATGCAACTCCCGTTTACCGGAGGAACACTTTGTGTGATACCAAACGTCACAACGTAACTGGGTGATTATAAAGGAGCTCTACAGGTGTCTCTGAAGGTACATGTTGGGTTGGCGTATTTCGAGATTAGGATTTGTCACTCCGATTGTCGGAGAGGTATCTCTGGGCCCTCTCGGTAATGCAGATCACTATAAGCCTTGCAAGCAATGCGACTAATGAGTTAGTTGCGGGATGATGCATTACGTAACGAGTAAAGAGACTTGCTGGTAACGAGATTGAACTAGGTATTGAGATACCGACGATCGAATCTTGGGCAAGTAACATATCGATGACAAAGGGAATAACGTATGTTGTTATGCGGTTTGACCGATAAAGATCTTCGTAAAATATGTAGGAGTCAACATGAGCATCCAGGTTCCGCTATTGGTTATTGACCGGAAACGTGTCTCGGTCATGTCTACAAAGTTCTCGAACACGTAGGGTCCGCACGCTTAAGGTTTCGATGACAGTTATATTATGAGTTTATGAGTTTTGATGTACCGAAGGAGTTTGGAGTCCCGGATGAGATCAGGGACATGATGAGGAGTCTCGAAATGGTCGAGATGTAAAGATCGATATATTGGATGACTATATTCGGACTTCGGAAAGGTTCCGAGTGATTCAGGTATTTTCGGGGGTACCGGGGAGTTACAGGAATACAAGGAAGAAGCAATGGGCCTCATGGGCCAAGTGGTGGAAGAGATGAGGCGGGGCGCGTGGCCCACCTAGCCCAAACCGAATTGGACTAGGGGGCCGGCCCCCCTTTCCTCCTTTTCCTCCCTCTCCTTCCTTCTCCTTCTCCTTCCCTTCCTTCCCCTCTCCTAGTTGGACTAGGAAAGGAGGGAGTCCTACTCCCGGTGGGAGTAGGACTCCTCCCTGGCGCGCCCTCCCTTGGCCGGCTGCCCCCTCCCCCTTGCTCCTTTATATACGGGTGCAGGGGGACACCCCATGAGACACAAGTTGATCTTTGTGATCGTTTCTTAGCCGTGTGCGGTGCCCCCCTCCACCATATTCCACCTCGGTCATATTGTTGCGGTGCTTAGGCGAAGCCCTGCGTCGGTAGAATATCATCATCGTCACCACGCCGTCGTGCTGACAGAACTCATCCCCGACACCCTGCTGGATCGGAGTCCAAGGATCGTCATCGAGCTGAACGTGTGCTGAACTCGGAGGTGCCGTACGTTCGGTACTTGGATCGGTCGGATCATGAAGATGTACGACTACATCAACCGCGTTGTCATAATGCTTCCGCTTTCGGTCTACGAGGGTACGTGGACAACACTATCCCCTCTCGTTGCTATGCATCACCATGATCCTTGTGTGTGTGTAGGAATTTTTTTGAAATTACTACGTTCCCCAACAATCTGAACTCGGTGGCGCCGGATAGATTGTTTCGGTGGGGCCGAGTTTGACTTTTGGTTTAGGTCATATGTGGATGTGAGAAAGTAGTTGAAGGCTTTAGAGCATATCATTAAGCATTTTGAGCAAGAAACTCATTAAGCAACACCTCATCCCTCCTTTATTGTATTGGCTTTTCCTATAGACTCAATGTGATCTTGGATCTCTAAAATAGAAAATGTAGTGTCTTGTGTTTTGAGCTTGAGCCAATCCTTTTTGTCCTTAGCATTTTGAGGGATCCACTTTTCTCATCCATGCCATGCTAATCATTGAGCTTTCCTGAAATATTTATCTTCAAATAGCATTAGCTCAATGAGCTATATGTTGTTAGGAATTACCAAAACCACCCAGGGATAGTTGCACTTTCAATCTCCCCCTTTTTGGTAATTGATGACAACATATAGGTCAAAGCTTCGACAAATGATAATAAGATTCGAAAGACATCATCGTTTTGAGAAGTATGTGATAAGTAAGAGCTCCCCCTAAAGTTGTGCACTATTTTAAAAATTTGCTTTGGACTGCAAATGCACAATGAGTTAGGATCATGGGTCACTCTTCCATGTCACATACATCTTGGTGGAGCGCTCAAAATGATAGTAATTAAACACATGCACTCATCACCAAGCAAAGTGAATGATCATATAAGGATATAAAAGATAATGTCATCCAACAAGCATTAAGGTAGCATATGATCAAACACATGATCATCCAAGTATCTCACAAAAGGCATAATGTATCAAGCAAAACACACATAAATAAGTTCAACCACCAAAAGCAAGAGAGATAAAAAGCAACTCTCTCTCTCTCTCGAAGCATATGATCTATACATTCTTCTCCCCCTCTAGCAACAAGTTACCAAAAAGTTAAAAAATGCATAGTACTAATCGACTCTCAGGCTTGGGCTTCATGTGGTGGTGTAGAGATGACTCCAAGGACGAAAGCATCAGTTGATGTAGCTGGAGCTGGTGGAGTGGGTGTTGGAGCTGGAGGCACTGAGGCTGTGGCAGCTGGTGCAGATGATGTAGCTTTGGTGTCTGGAGCAGGCACTGCAGCAGATCTCTGACCTCTGGGCACTCTAGCAAAGGCATATGTGGTAGACTTGCCCTTCTTCTCCTCCACTTCCTCCTGAAGTTGCTCAACTACAGTTTGGATTTTTGTGACCTTTACATCAAGTGCATAAAATTTTTGCTCTATGATTCTCTCCAAGCTCTCCTGGTTTTGAGTCAGGGTGGCCAAGCCCTTCTCAATCCTCAAGGTGGAGAGAATCAAGTAGCCAAGCTGGTCTTGCTTGCTCTTCAGAAACACTTGAGATGCCTCTTCAGCAGTTGGCATCTTTGCAGCTTTCTCTGCCCTTGCTTTCTCTCTCTTTTCATGTGCTTGCACAGATTATGGTTCCTCCTTATTCATCTCAACAGTGTTATCTTCAAATTCAGGATATAGGGGTAGATGCTCCTTGTCCAAAAGATATGTGCATGTGCCCATCTTTGAGTTGATGAGCTCCTGAATGTGTGGAGCATACCCACAACTCCTCTTCTGATCCGCTGCAGTCCTCTTGATTGTTTCCACAATCAGGCTCATGACTTTGAATTTCTGTGGTATATCAAACAAGTGCAGCAAGTTGATAGCATGACCTCTGATCATCTTGTGATCTCCTGACTTGGGAAGCAATGTGTGCCTAAGTATCCAGTTGATAGTAGGCAGACCAGATAACAAGAAGTGTACATATCCAAGCTTGTGTGTTTCCAAAGCCTTTTCTGGGATTTCTCTGTACATGTGAGCCATAGAGTTGTGGTCTTTCTTCTTCTCTGCATATACATCCAAGTCATCTTCAGATTCTTTTGGACCATTGATCAGCTCAGCCCATTCTTCAACTGTGGATTGGTACCTTGTACCTTCAGACATCCAGATAATCTTCCCATCTGGGTAGAAGTGAGCTGTGGAGTAAAACTGCATGATGAGCTCATCATTCCACTTGGTGAGCTTCTGGGCAACAAAGTAATCAACTCCACAAGACTTGAAGCTGTCATACACTCCATTGATAGTGAGCTTCATTCTTCTTGATGTATTCCTAGTTGATCCATCTCATGTCACACACAATGGGCTTCTTGTCAAGGAAGATAGTCTCATAAAAGTCTTGTTGCTCCTTGGTGTGAAATCTGTAGTCAACTGCTGTCCTTCTCCTCACAGCATAAGGATCTGACTGTCTCCACAATCTCAGTCCAGCATCCTTTCAGATATGCATGTCTTCAGCTACAGGGTGAGCATCATTGTGATCAGGAATCTTGGGCTTCAACTTTCTCAAAACAAGAGAATCTTCTTCTTCCTCAGCAACTTCAGGCACTGGGGCCTTGTTCTTCTTAGATGGAGGTATGTTTCTGGTGTTCCTCTTTGGTTTAGGCTTTGGTGCTAGAGCAGCAGCCTTGGGAGCAGCTTTGGGCTTAGATGGAGCAGCCCCTGACTTGATTGCATCTCCCATTAGCTTATGAGCTTTAGGAGCTGGTGCAGCATCCTCTTCCTCTTCTTCCTCATCAGAAGATCTCCTCATAGAGGGCTTGCCAAGGACTTTGGCAGTAGTAGTTCTGACTCTCTTCTTCTTCTTATCTTGGCCAGTAGCTTCTTCATCAGACTCATTGGCGAACTTCATTGTTTCACCAGCGGCAACCTTCCTAGGTTTGGAAGTGGGAATTCTCCTGGCAGGTGCCTTCTTGTGCATGCCTGGCTTGGTGGTAGCAGCTATGCCATACTCCTTTTTCAGCACCTTCTTCTTAGAAGTGGCCTCATCCTCATCAGCAATATAATCCTCATCTTCAGAATCTGGGGTTTTCTTCTTCCTTGCCCTGGTTGCTGCCTTGGGCAAATTGCTGGGTGTGCTCCTTCTGCCATCATCATAACTGCTTGAGGGACTAGTGCCCTCACTCCTCTGAGCTTGCTCCTCTGACTTGTTCTGGTTGTCACTTTGATCAGACATATTGCAGACTCACTGATAGCAGACCATGTGAATAGATGTAGATGAGGTAGAGTGGATGAGCATCACAAAGCATAGAGGTTTTTGCAAAATAATTGAGTCAAAAACTTAGTTTTAGTTTTCCACAGAAAGCATTTTGGAGCTACCGATTTGTAAACTCGGTGATACCAAAGAAGCTTTTGGAACCTAAACTAGTGAACTCGGTCAAACCGAGTCACAGTTTGGTGGCACCGAGACTGGTAGGGTTTCACAAAGAATCGATCTCGGTCACACCGATTTGCAATTCTCGGTCAGACCGAGAATCACATGTGCAATGGCCTAAGCCAAATCGGTGAGACCGATTTCTAGAACTCGGTCGGTCCGAGATGAATTCAGTAGAAACCTAACCCTAAATTTTCAATCCAAATCTATTCTACGGATTTCTTTCGCTGGATAGAAAGATTTCAAACGTGGCAAGATTCATGGCAATGCAATGTGCTAGGAATCGGAGTTACGGATAGCACAAAGTTTCAAGTCCATACCCTAGTTCGATGATGAACTTGCTACGGCGGCAACGACAGGGAAGAATGTCGTTGACGGCGGCGGAGACCAGTAGCGGGAGGTCGCTGGCGACGAGGAGGACGATCCGGAGACCCGAGGAGGCAGAGCAGGCTATGCACGGGCGAAGGGGTTTCGGAAAAAATTCCAAATTTTGGCCCGGGGGTATATATAGCCTGACCCTGTCGGTGTGACCGAGTGGAGCAACTCGGTGGCACCGAGATGCAAAACTGCAAGCAGTTACTGCAACTCGGTGTGACCGAAAAGTTCTAATTGGTTGCACGGAGGTTGAAAACCTAGATTAACTTAGTGATCTCAGTGTGACCGAAAATGGTGAATCGGTCAGACCGAAATGAACAAAGAAGTTTTGGAAGTTTAAGTCTATGATGAATCGGGGACTCCGAGTGGTCCTCACACAGAGTGGTTCGAATCTGACTTGATCAAACTTTGTGATGTAGCATGAATAGAGTTTGAGACAAGAAGAGCATAGATAGCTAGAGAAGGTTCTTAAGCATTCTTGTCCATCCACTTGGCAAAAAGAACAGAAACCAAACAATCAAAACTACAAGTGGATGTCCTCGAATGAGAAAAATATGCAACCAACATGCTCACACAATAAAATGGAAAATGAAATATGTGGCAAAGCATGCACAACCAATTCTAGCATCTATCAAACAATTGGCGATGACTAGGTCATCTATATATGAGTATATTAACTTAGGAGTCAAATCAGAACATTTGATCATAGGTCATACTCATCGTATAAGCACAAGTGGGGTTACCACTTTTACATAAAGCATTGTTGTGTTCACACCATTAGAGTTGATTTAACTCAATACTTAGAGTAAAGCTCCCCCTAGATGTGAGATCCCCCCTAAGAGGGATGAACTAACCTTGGGTTTTGTCGATGATGACTTCATGTAGGTGTTAAAGATGTGGATGCTCAATGTTGATTTAGATCATTTGGAGCAATCCATTGGAGTGAGTTGCACTTTCAATACCTACACGGGTTAGTCCCACAAGGAACAAACAAAAATATCCATAGACATAGAGTGATGCATACACAAGATGATGTCCATGAAAGCATTAGGTTACCTTGTCCCTTGTCTTACCAACAAGAGGGTTTGTGACTCCTTGAACTAGTGCAAAATGTTGAAGTTGATTGCACTTGTTCTTGCCAAAATGATAAGAGTGAAGTACGTTGGCGGAGTCACCCTCAAGAACTCTCTAGTTCTTCTTCTTTGGGATCCACATCATCTTGATGGGAATCCTTGGAGTTGTAGTTGTACTCGATGAAGTAGAACTTGATGTAGTCTTGGGAACCCACTTGACCATGGCCTTAGGAGCTTCTTCAAATGCATCAATCTCCTCTTGAAGCTTGTCCTTGCCTTTTTCCTTGTGGTCTTGTGGTGGAAGATCATCTTGAGCTTGTGTCCCTTTGAAAGAAGTAGGATCATACTTCTCTTGTTGAGGAACAAACGTCGTCTTGGGGTATTGATCTTCTTCCCACTCAACTCCATTGGCATTGAACTTTCATTCAAAACCAACACCTTGATTCTTCCAGTGCCTTCCTTGCTTGCGTACAATTTCCTCGAATTGCTTACTTCCGGCAAGACTCTTGTAAACACCTTTCTCTATAATTCCCTTCAATAAGCTATTTTCTTGCTCAAGTGTAACTTGGCTAAGACAATCATTAGTGGAGTCAAGATAACTACTAGAAGCAACAACATTGGATTTAGCATGATTATTGTTACTACCAGAAGAAGAATCTTTCTTGTTCTTGTTACTAGACTTGACTTGTGGCACGTAAGTAGATAAGAGTAAAAGCTTGGCAATATAAGAACTTTTCTTGCGGAGATCATCATTGATTGCCTTTAAAAACTCATGCTCTTGCTCAAGGTTGAGCTTTTCAAAGCGTAACTTCTCATGAGTCTTTAAAAGTTCTCAATGATCTTCCAAGATAGTTCCATGAGCCGACTTAAGAGTGTTTAGTTCTTTAGTTAGGCGCTCAATCTTCTCCTTATCATTGTCATTCGTTTTATCTTTTTTATCATGATTAATTGACGTTTCATCATAGTATTCATCACTAGAGTTGTCAACAAGTAAATCATCATCACCTAACAAGTCATCTTCATCACTATTGAAATCAACATACTCGGGGTGTGATACCTTTGGGCCTTTAGCCATGAAGAATCTTCCAAGTCCTTCATTTGGTGAGTCAAATATGTCGTAGGATTTGGTTGACACAAGTGCTAGACCGGCAACCCCTTCATCTTGAGTATATTCGGAGTCGGAGTGATAGCTTCTCTCGGAGTGATTGTCGGAGTCGGAGCCGGATACCCATTCACCAAGATGAGCTTGATGTCTTCGTTTTTTGTAGCTCCTTGATGACTTGTCCTTCCTTTCCGATTCCTTGCTTCTCCGGGATGTTCTTCGTTCATAACGATCATCTCTACTCCTTCTTTCTCTTGATGGTGATTCTTCTCTTCTACTCCTTCTTTTTGGAGAATCTTCTCTTCTTTTGTAGGGAGTCGTACACTCATTGGAGTAGTGTCTGGGTCTTCCACAATTGTAGCAATTACGCTCACGACTAGAATATCTTTTGTCATTGTAGGACCTTGACTTGGAACTTCTTTCCTTGCTTCTACTCTTGTAGAACTTGTTGAAGTTCTTCACCATTAGGCTCAATTCTTCATTGAAGGTTTGTTTCTCACTTGATGATGTGGGAGCTTCACATGAGGCTTTGTAAGCACCACTTGACTTGTTGTGGAGCTCTTCCTTATCCTTGAGTGACATCTCATGAGGAACCATTCTTCCAATGACTTCCGTTGGCTTGAGATCTTTGTAATTGGGCATCATTTGGATCAATGTGCACACGACATCATATTTTCTATCCAAGGCTCTTAGGATCTTCTTGATGATGAATTTGTCGGTCATATCTTCACTTCCCAAGCCGGCAATCTCATTTGTGATGAGAGCAAGCCTAGAGTACATTTCAGCGACACCTTCACCATCCTTCATTTTGAACTTATCAAGTTGACTTTGAAGCACATCCAATTTGGATTCCTTGACGGAGTCGGTACCTTTGTGCATGTCAATCAAAGTATCACAAATTTCCTTTGCATTCTCAAGACAGTTGATTTTGTTGAATTCTTCGGGGCACAATCCGTTGAAGAGGATATCACAAGCTTGAGCATTGTATTGCAGCATCTTCAACTCTTTCGCGGTAGCTTCACGTTTCGGTTCTCTCCCATCAAAGAATTCACCTTTCAAACCAATACACACAATAGCCCAAACGGCGGGGTTATGTCCAAGAATATGCATTTTCATCTTATGCTTCCAACTAGCAAAATTAGTACCATCAAAGTAAGGACCTCTATGTTGGTAATTTCCCTCGCTAGACACCATACTCTCCTAGGTTGTGAAACCAAGGCTATGACCACCAAAAGCTATGGAAATCAAAGCAAATGGAGACTAGAGCTCTCATACCACTTGTAGGATCGAAAGTATGTCTAAAGGGGGGGTGATTAGACTACTTGACCAAATAAAAATCTAGCATTTTCCCATTTTAGTTCTTGGCAGATTTTAGCAACTTAGCAGAAGTCAAGCAATCAACCTACACATGCAATTCTAAGAGTATAGCAGAGGAATGTAAAACAATTGCATATGAAGGTAAAGGGAGGAGTTTGAGGGAGCAAACGCAATGTTGACACGGAGATTTTTTATCCGTGGTTCTAATAGGTGGTGCTATCGTACATCCACATTGATGGAGACTTCAACCCACGAAGGGTAACGGTTGCGCGAGTCCACGGAGGGCTCCACCCACGAAGGGTCCACAAAGAAGCAACCTTGTCTATCCCACCATGGCCATCGCCCATGAAGGACTTTCCACACTAGGGATAGATCTTCACGAAGTAGGCGATCTCCTTGCCCTTACAAACTCCTTGGTTCAGCTCCACAATCTTTTCGAAGGCTCTCAAATGACACCTAGCCAATCTAGGAGACACCACTCTCCAAGAAGTAACAAATGGTGTGTTGATGATGAACTCCTTGCTCTTGTGCTTCAAATGATAGTCTCGCCAACACTCAACTCTTTCTCATAAGATTTGGATTTGGTGGAAAGAAGATTTGAGTGGAAAGCAACTTGGGGAAGGCTAGAGATCAAGATTTATGTGGTAGGAATGGAAGATCTTGACCTCAACACAAGTGTAGGTGGTTCTCTCTCAAAAAATGTGTGCTGGAAGTGTAGGCACGTTCTGATGGCTCTCTCCACGAGTGAAGAGTGGGTGGAGGGGTATATATAGCCTCCACACAAAATCTAACCGTTAAACACAACTTACCAAACTCGGTGGGACCGAATCGTGAAACTCGGTCGGACTGATTTAGGAATAATGTGACCGTTAGGATTTTCGGTGGGACCGACATGTCAACTCGGTGGGACCGATATGGTTAGGGTTAGGGCATAATGTAATCTCGGTGAGACCGATTACACAAACTCGGTGAGATCGATTTTGGTAATGGACACACAGAGGGTTAGTCAGGCAAACTCGGTGGGACCGATTCGCTCATCTCGGTTAGACCGAAACGTTACGAAAGGGAAACAGTGAGTTTGCATTACAATCTCGGTGGGACCGATCGCTCATCTTGGTTTGACCGAAACATTGCGATGGGAAACAGAGAGATTGCAATCCCATCTCGGTGAGACCGAGATCCCTATCGGTGAGACCGAAAAGACTAGGGTTTGTGGCAGTGGCTATGACATCTAAACTCGGTGGCGCCAGATAGATGGTTTCGGTGGGGCCGAGTTTTACTTTTGGTTTAGGTCATATGTGGATGTGAGAAAGTAGTTGAGGGCTTTGGAGCATATCATTAAGCATTTTGAGCAAGAAACTCATTAAGCAACACCTCATCCCTCCTTGATAGTATTGGCTTTTCCTATAGACTCAATGCGATCTTGGATCACTAAAATAGAAAATGTAGTCTTGTGCTTTGAGATTGAGCCAATCCTTTTGTCCTTAGCATTTTGAGGGATCCACTTTTCTCATCCATGCCATGCCAATCATTGAGCTTTCGTGAAATATTTATCTTGAAATATCATTAGCTCAATGAGCTATATGTTGTTAGGAATTACCAAAACCATCCAGGGATAGTTGCACTTTCAGTCTTGCAAGGAAGAGCACTTGTGTGTCCGAAATGACAATCATGAAATTTGATACCATATTTGATACCAATTGAAATATATAAGGAATTTGTCAAAGGATATATTGAATGGATTCGTGCTTCCTTGTCTTCATCCACCATTTTTGTAGAGACTTGGAGATGTAGAGATTGCTTAGAATGTGATTTAGTTGCAATCTCATAGAGTTGGGCTTATCCAAGTACCTACAAGGGTTGGATAGCATGCAAGAGTACAAAAATATCCAAGACATATGATCATCATCATAAGAGAAATATCAAGGATTAGTCATAGAAAGGCTCATGCCTTGCATGCATCCACATGGAGTTTCTACTCCAAATTTGATGCATCAATTATGTTCAATTCACCTCTCAACTGGCAAAACACTTTCTCATCAAGTGGTTTGGTGAATATATCTGCCAATTGCTTATCGGTATGAACATGCTTAAGTTTCATATCTCCCTTAGCAACATGATCTCAATTGAAATGATGACAAACTTCAATATGCTTAGTTCAAGAATGTTGCACGAGATGATGAGCAATCCTAATAGCACTCTCATTGTCACAAAGCAATGGAAGATGTTTCACATATATCCCATAATCTTTAAGAGTTTGGGTCATCCAAAGTAATTGAGCACAACATGAACCAGCGGCAATGTATTCCGCTTCGGGGTGGATAAGGATACCGAGTTTTGTTTCTTGGAGGACCAAGATACAAGAGATCTACCAAGAAATTGACAAGTACACGAAGTGGACTTTCTATCAACCTTTTCACCGATGTAGTCCGAATCAGAGTAGCCAACAAGATTAAAAGAAGACCTCTTAGGATACCAAATGCCCAAATTTGGTGTATGTATTTAGTATCTCGCAATCCTTTTCACTACCTTAAGATGACATTCTTTGGGGGACGCTTGATATCGTGCACACATGCACACACTTAAAATGATATCGGGACAGGAGGCACATAGATATAACAATGAACCAATCATAGAGCGGTAAACCTTTTGGCCAACCAGTTCGCCATCCTTTGTCAAGTCAAGATGTCCACTGGAAGGCATGGGGGTATTCATACCTTTGCATTATTGCATGTTGAACTTCTTGAATAAGTCCTTGGTGTACTTTGTTTGAGAGATAAAGGTTCCTTCCTTAGTTTGCTTGATTTGCAAACCAATAAAGAACTTGAGTTCACTCATCATAGACATCTCAAACTTCTCCGACATTAGCTTTCCAAACTTTTCACTAAAATGAGGGTTAGTTGATCCAAATATGATATCATCAACATAAATTTGGCACACAAATAATTCTCCATTAACCCATTTAGTAAAGAGTGTAGAATCAATTTTACCAATTTCAAACCCTTTTTCAAGAAGAAACTTAGTCAAGCATTTGTACCAAGCTCTAGGACCTTGCTTAAGACCATAAAGAGCTTTGTGGAGTTTGTAAACACGGTCGGGTTTCTTAGGATTAACAAAGCTGGGAGGTTGTTTAACATATACTTACTCCTCAATTTCACCATTAAGAAAAGCACTTTTGATGTCCATTTGATATAAGGTAATGTCATGATGATTAGCATAAGCAAGTAAGATGCGAATGGACTCAAGTCTAGCAACGGGGGCATAAGTCTCACCATAGTCCATACCTTCGAATTGAGTGTAGCCTTGAGCAACGAGACGAGCCTTGTTGCGTACAACTTGTCCATCTTCATCTTGCTTGTTTCGAAACACCCATTTGGTTCCAATGACATTATGCTTCTCATCGGGCTTTTCAACCAATGTCCACACGTAGTTCCTCTCAAAGTTGTGTAGCTCTTCATGCATGGCATTTATCCAATCCGGATCTTCGAATGCTTCTTCAAACTTCATTGGTTCAATGCTAGAAATGAATGAGTAATGTTCACAAATTTTTGCAAATGAGTTTTAGAGCGAGTAATTCTCCGGGTTTGAATATCATCAAAGATTTGTTCGACGGGATGATCTCTTGAGCCTCTTGCTCAAACTTGTGAGAGATTTTGTTTGGGTCGGGGTGGAACATCCTCTTCATTGTCTTGTTATTCCTCTTGTCTTTCTTCGTTGTTGTTGGCATTGTTGTTATCCCATGGAGGTGGAGAAGGAGGTCGTCGAGGTTCATCTTGTTGTACATCCTCGTTCTCATCGTCTTGATGTGTCCCACTCGTGGATGCCTCCAAGTCAACTTGTGGTTCACCTCCGTTGGGTGAATCTTGCCAATATATGATGACCGACAAGTATAGGGGATCTATCGTAGTCCTTTTGGTAAGTAAGAGTGTTGAACCCAACGAGGAGCGGAAGGAAATGACAAGCGGTTTTCAGTAAGGTATTCTCTACAAGCACTGAAATTATCGGTAACAAATAGTTTTGTGATAAGATAATTCGTAACAGGTAACAAGTAACAAAAGTAAACAAGGTGCAACAAGGTGGCCCAATCCTTTTTGTAGCAAAGGACAAGCCTGGACAAACTCTTATATAAAGCAAAGCGCTCCCGAGGACACATGGGAATTATCGTCAAGCTAGTTTTCATCATGCTCATATGATTCGCGTTCGTTACTTTGATGATTTAATATGTGGGTGGACCAGTGCTTAGGTACTGCCATTCCTTGGACAAGAATCCCACTCATGATTAACCCCTATCGCAAGCATCCTCAACTACAAAAGAATAATTAAGGTAAACCTAACCATAGCATGAAACATATGGATCCAAATCAGCCCCTTACGAAGCAACACATAAACTAGGGTTTAAGCTTCTGTCACTCTAGCAACCCATCATCTACTTATTACTTCCCAATGCCTTCCCCTAGGACCAAACAATGGTGAAGTGTCATGTAGTCGATATTCACATAACACCACTAGAGGAAAGACAACATACATCTCATCAAAATATCGAACGAATACCAAATTCACATGACTACTTATAACAAAGACTTCTCCCATGTCCTCAGGAACAAACATAATTACTCACAAATTATATTCATGTTCATAATCAGAGGGGTATTAATATGCATAAATGATCTGAACATATGATCTTCCACCGAATAAACCAACTAGCATCAACTACAAGGAGTAATCAACACTACTAGCAACCCGTAGGTACCAATCTGAGGTTTTGAGACAAAGATCGGATACAAGAGATGAACTAGGGTTTGAGAGGAGATGGTGCTGGTGAATATGTTGATGGAGATTGACCCCCCCCCCCCCCTCGATGAGAGGATCGATGGTGATGACGATGGCGACAATTTCCCCCTCCCGGAGGGATGTTTCCCCGGCAGAACAGTTCCACCGGAGCCCTAGATTGGTTCCACCAAGGTCCCGCCTCAAGAAAATAGTGTTTCGTCCCAAAAGCTTCCTTATGATTTTTTCCAGGGCAAAAGACACCATATAGCAGAAGATGGGCATCAGGGGCCTGCCTGGTGGTCCACGAGGCAGGGGGCGCGCCCTCCACCCTCATGGCTGTTGGTTGGCCACCCTTTGGTGCTTTCTTTGCCCAATATTTTTAATATATTCCAAAACTGACTTTTGTGGAGCTTCAGGACTTTTGTAGTTGTGCAGAATAGGTCTCTAATATTTGCTCCTTTTCCAGCCCAGAATTCCAGCTGCTGGCATTCTCCCTCTTCATGTAAACCATGTAAAGTAAGAGAGAAAATGCATAAGTATTGTGATATAACGTGTAATAACAGCCCATAATGCAATAAATATTGATATAAAAGCATGATGCAAAATGGATGTATCAACTCCCCCATGCTTAGACCTCGCTTGTCCTCAAGCATAAGCCGAAATCGAAAAATATGTCCACATGTTTAGAGATAGAGGTGTCGATAAAATAAAACACGGACATGAGGGCATCATGATTATTCTTAGAACAACAACATACACAGTGTCATATGATTTCTTATACTTAAGTAACAATGTGTTCACAATGTGAACTATGAATCAGAAACTTCATTGGAAACTAGCAAACTATAATCTCAGTCGTTGAAGCAATTGCAATTTATCATAACATCGTAAAGAGTCAATATAAGAGCTTTTCAGCAAGTCCGCATACTCAACTATCATTTAGTCTTTCACAATTGCTAACACTCACGCGATACTTATGGGTATGAAGTTTCAATCAGACCCAGAGAAAAATAGGGGCTTATAGTTTCGCCTCCCAACCTTTTACCTCAAGGGTAATGTCAACAATAATACTTTATGAAAACCTACATCCGATTGGATATACATATCAGGATCTTTCCAACACATAGTGCTTGCCAAAGGATAAAGTGTAAAAAGGAAAGGTGAAGACCACCATGACTCTTGTATAAAGGTAGAGGATAAGAATAAAAGATAGGTCCTTCGCGGAGGGAAGCAGAGGTTGTCATGCGCTTTTAAGGTTGGATGCACAAAATCTTAATGCAAAAGAATGTCACTTTATATTGCCACTTGTGATAAGGACCTTCATTATGCAGCCCGTCGCTTTTATTTCTTCCATATCACAAGCTCGTATAAAGCATATTTTCTTCACACTAATAAGTCATACATATTTAGAGAGCAATTTTTATTGCTTGCACCGATGACAACTTACTTAAAGGATCTTACTCAATCCATAGGTAGATATGGTGGACTCTCTTGGCAAAACTGGGTTTAGGGATGTTTGGAAGCAAAAGTAGTATCTCTACTTGGTGCGAAGCATTTGGCTAGCATGATGGGGAAAGGCAAGCTCAACATGTTGGATGATCCATGACAATATAATTTATTTCGGATATAAGAAAACATAACCCATTACGTTGTCCTCCTTGTCCAACATCAAATTTATAGCATGTCATATTTTAATGAGTGCTCATAATCATAAAAGATGTCCAAGATAGTATATTTATATGTGAAAACCTCTTTTTCTTTATTACTTCATATTAATTGCAACAATGACCAAAACTATGTTTGTCAACTCTCAACAACTTTTATTCATCATACTCTTTATATGTGAAGTCATTACTCTCCATAAGATCGATATGATCTTTTTATTTCTTTTTGTTCTTTATTTTTATTCCCTCAAGATCATAGCAAGATAGGAAAGACCTCGACTCAAAACTAATCTTTATTACATAGCTCACAAACTCGATTACATAGATAGGGATCAACACAAAACTCAAAGCTAGATCATACTAAAACTTTATTCTAATAGATCAAGATATAACCAAATGGATCGAACTAAGAAAAACGGTAAAGATAGAAGTGTGATGGTGATATGATACTCAGGCCGGAGGCCCAAAGTATCCAGGCATGTAGCCTTCTTCTGTAGGACTCGGGAAGGCATCAGGCCTGCACACGAATCTAGGGAAGTGTTCTGCACACACGATTAGGTGCACCGATGAGCAGATCGGCACCATAGCTGCCGAGATGGGTTGCCTAGTGTTGGGGTGGCCATGTAGATACCTTGGCCTACCACTCGGACTAAGGAAGATCACAGCGAGTCAACTACAATTCCTGGTGGACAAGATGGCAGACAAACTACCAGCTTGGCAAGCGAGACTGCTGTATCGAGCCGGGTGATTGGAGCTAGTGAAGACCACCCTGGCATCGATGCCAATACACGCCATGATGGCGGTGGACCTGCCCATCAAAACAATAGAAGCTGCCAACAAAATTTGCAGAGGTTTTATGTGGAAGGGTCGTCGGGACGTGCATGGAGGGCATTGTTTGGTCACCTGGCACAAAGTTTGCTCGATGAAGGAGTTTGGGGGTTTGGGAGTGCCTAATATGTGCCTTCTTAATATCTCGCTGGGAGCAAGTTCGTGGCTTGCAAGGACGGATCCGACTAGACCATGGGCAGAATTCAACATTCAAGTCTCATTGAACTCACTAGCCATCTATAGAGCAGCCACAAAGTGCACCATTGGGGACGGATCCACGGTCTTATTCTGGACGGATTGGTGGCTTCAAGAGGGACGCATACATGATATCCTGCCAAACCTATTTCATGTCATCAAGAAGAGCACAACAAAAGTAAGGACAGTGAGACAAGCTAAGTCAGGACAACGGTGGCGTGATGTGTCGCCCAACATGAATGCCCAGGCCTTACAAGAGTTCATACGATTGGTCGACCGACTATGGAATATCCAACTAGCGGACGGGATTGACGACAAAGTTGTCTGGTGTTGGGAAGGAGATGGCTTGTTCTCGGCTCGGTCAGCTTATCGAGCTCATTTTGCTGCACATATTGAGTCCGCAGGAGCAATGGAGATTTGGAAGTCTAGAGCACCGACAACGTGCAAGTTCTTTTCCTGGCTGGTGGCGCAGAAAATATGTTGGACGGCGGACAGATTGCAGCGACGTTTACTGCCACATCCGGCGGCATACCTGTTTTGTGATCAAGAGTCAGAAACGATCGATCACCTACTCCTTGGATGTGTTCTCTCTTGACAAATATGGTCCATCATTATGGGCAACTAGGGAAAGCCTCACTGGGCTCCGAAGCCGGAGGCTGAGCTCGTTCGATGGTGGACTTCCCTTAACATCGAGAAGACCAAGAAGAAGGAAACATGGATAGTGATCACTTTAGTGGCTTGGACATTGTGGAAACATAGGAACCACGTCGTGTTCAACGGAGCTTCCCCATCTGTTAGCACGGTCCTCCGGCAGATCGAGGCAGAGGGACAGAACTGGAAGGCTGTGGCCCTGCCGAGGGAGGCATGATCACTCCCAACTAGGTTAGATCGGTTGAGTGGTAGCGAGTAGTTAGCATGCAGTCTCGGGCTCGTGCAACCGTGGGTTGTCTTGTAACATTGTAAAAACCCACCATCTTGGCATCTTCTATCTGTGATCTCGATACGTCTGCTTGACGTATCCTTGAAAAAAATAAACGAAATTCGATCCCGCATAAATTTTTTGTATGATCATCCAACAATTTAACCCATGAGTTGAGCAATTCCTTAGCATCAATTACATCCTTTCCCAAGATTTTGCAACATGCTCATGTTCAAGTTGCTTGAAATTCATGATTTGGGTTCTAAGAGAAATAATTTTTGCGGGCGGAAAATACTTCGTGATAAAAGCATCCTTGCACTTGTTCCAAGAATCGATACTATTGAGAGGCAAAGAAAACCAAATTTTTGCACGATCTCGCAAAGAAAACGGAAATAATTTCAACTTCACAACATCATTGTCCACATCTTTTTTGTTTTGCATATCGCATAATTCCACGAATGTGTTAAGATGGGATGCATCATCCTCATTAGGAGTACCGACAAATTGATCTTTCATGACAAGATTCAACAAAGCAGTATTAATATCACAAGACTCCGCACTAGTGGCGGGAGGAGCAATCGGAGTGCTAATGAAATCATTGTTGTTGGTATTTGAGAAATCACACAACTTGGTGCTCTCTTGAATCATGATGACTACGCAACAAGATTGCACTCAAAAATAGATCTGATCAGAAAACGGCGAACAAAAAAGAGGGTGAATAAAACGGCAAATTTTTGTGAAGTGGGGTAGAGGAAAACGAGAGGCAAATGGAAAATAATGTAAATTGCTAGGAGATGAGATTTGTGATTAGGAACCTAGTTGATGTTGAAGATCCTCCCCGGCAACGGTGCCAGAAATTCCTTTTGATGTCTGCTAGAACTACGTCGGTATTTCCCCAAAGAGGAAGGGATGATGCAGTATAGCGACGGTAGGTATTTCCCTCAGTGATGAGACTAAGGTTATCGAACCAGTAGGAGAACCTCCTCACACCATGTAAACACACACAAATAACAAATACTCGCAACCCAACGTGTTAAAGGGGGTGTCAATCCCTCCCGGGTACGGCGCCTCAAGATAGGCAAAAACGTGAGGTAAAAAGTGGTAGATAGGATAAATAGATCGCGGAACAAATAAATTGCAGCAAGTTATTTTTTTCTTTTTGGTTTAATAGATCTAAAAATAAATGCAAGAGAAAATAGATCGCAAAGGCAAATATGATGAAAAGAGACCCGGGGGGCGTAGGTTTCGCTAGTGGCTTCTCTTGAGAAAAATAGCAAATGGTGGGAACACAATTACTGTTGGGCAATGGATAGAACTTCAAATAATCATGATGATATCCAGGCAATGATCACTATATAGGCATCACGTCCAAGATTACTAGACCGACTCCTGCCTGCATCATCTACTATTACTCCACACATCGACCGCTATCCAGCATGCATCTAGTGTATTAAGTTCATGATGAAACAGAGTAATGCAATAAGAATGATGACATGATGTAGACGAGATCCGTTTATCAGATCTCATCTTGTCATCCTTAGTAGCAACGATACATACGTGTCTATCAGTGTTCTGGGAACGGGGGTCCCCAGACTGCCTGCCTGCGGCCCGCGGCATGGCTCCACCAGTTGCAGAGTACGGCGCGTCTTCATCAACCAACATTCAAGACCCTCGCGAGGGGCCAAGCCTCGTGGGGCGGACGACACAAGGCCTCCTCAGGAGTGGGATCACCAGGCAGGCTCGTGAGGGAGGCGGAGAGATCAAGGCAAGGGGTACCTCGCGAGGTTCCCATGACGCAAACCATGACGACCAAGACCAGGCGAGCGCCAGCCCGTGCAGTGTCCTCGTTTCCCCTTTGGTGCTAAGGGGGCAAGTGCAGGCATGGAGTACCGAGGCATCAAGCAAAGGTTTCCATATCGGTACAACAAGACCAAGACTAGCAGGACGGCAGGACGGAGGTCATCGTGGAGCCCAAGACAGCATCATCACCAGCGCCTTTGACAGGCGAAGACCACCTTTAGTCAGGATAGCTTGTACTAGTTGTCCCCTTTCAAAATGTCCGTTGTTGGATCCCTTACCGCTCAATATTTGGGGAGAGGACCAGGGCCTCGATAAATAGGGATAGACACCACAGTAGAAGGGACGGACCGATTCCTGCCCGAGCAAACCACCAAGCACAAGAACACCTCTCCTCGTGAGGCTGTTCTTCCCTTGTACTTTTCATCATCAGCCCAAGAGGCAATCCACCACCACCACACAGGAGTAGGGTATTACACCACAATGGTGGCCCGAACCTGTATAAATCTTGTGTCTCTTGTGTTGTGAGTTCATCGAGCTAGCTTAGAGATCACGGCGAGGCTGAGGGCGTGTTTCGGTAGGAGGAAATCTTCGTGCGCACCCCAGTGTTCGAACCTCAAGGGTTTTGCCGGAACCCGATATCCGACATTTGGGGCGCCAGGTAGGGGTGCGCTGAAATCTTCCTTTCGCTGTTCCACGTCCCATCGCTTCGTCTCATCCATGTCGGATGCCCGCCGAGCCCGCGCTGAGCGTCGGGCCGCTCTCGCCGCTCGCGTCGCCCAGACGGCTCCTGTCGGCGGGCCTCCCCGTCGTTCTCCATCGCCTGCCGCCAACGCCGCCACCGGCCCAGCGGGGAACAAGTAACAAGCATCCTTGTTGCACCCCTCGGTGTGGCAGGAAGGCCGCACTGCCACTCCATCGATGACCCCAGCCGGTTCGTCGTCCCACGCTCGTCGCGCCCCCGTGGACGCGCAGGCCGCGCTGCTTCTGGCGCGTGAGCTCCTGCATTACCGCCTCGTTGACGACCTCTACGAAGAATGGCTCGCTCGCATCACCGAGCTCGTCAGCGTTGCAGGGGGCTCTCCCGCGCCGTCCCTCTTGTTGCCTCGCCCTCCGCCAGGTATGGGCGACATGGCTCAAGGAGCACCTCCACCATATCTCCCCCAATACGGCGCCCTAGCTCCAAGGTGCACGGCCCCTGGACGTGACCCACCGCATCCAGCTCCCGCGCGACAAGAGAGAAGCTGCCAAGAAATCCCTCGGCCTCAAGAAGGAGCCCCCGTGCTCCCTGCACCAGCGCGACAAGACCGTGTCCCTGCACTGGCGCGTCAAGACCGCGTACTGCCCCTGGCGGCGGTGCACGGGTACCATCAAGAGCAAGCTCTGCGTCAGCAAGGGGCCCCGGTGACCACAGCAGGTTGTCGCGCCTTCACCGTCGAGCTGCATAGCGTCGCCTGGTCGGGCAAGTTCAAGCCGGACCTGCCTCCTTGCTATGATGGCACCCCCGACCCTACGGAGTTCTTGCAGCTCTATGAGCTGAGCATCGAAGTGGCCGACAGTGACAAGAAGGTCATGGCGAACCGGTTTCCCATGGCGCTCAAGGACGGTGCCCGCTCGTGGCTCCTGAACCTGCCTCCCGGCTCAATCTCATCCTGGGACGAGATGCGCAGCCGCTTCATCGCCAACTTCCAGGGCACTCGTGACCGCCCCCGGCCGCGGGTGACCTGTGCTGCATCAAGCAACAGCCTGGGGAGACCCTGCAGAAATACATCCAGCGCTTTAAGAGCGTCCGCCTCAAGATCCCCAAGGTGACGGACGAGGATATCATCTCAGCATTCTCTGATGGCGTCCGCGACGTCAAGATGAAGGAGGAGCTCGCCATCCACGAGGAGTTGTGCACATCTCTGGAGCTGTTCAACCTGGCGACCAAGTGCGCCAGAGCTGAGGAGGGACGCCTCTCCCTCCTCGAGCTCCCCGCTGCCGACCCAGAGGAAAAGAAGACCAAAGACAAGGATGTGAAGCGCAAGGGAGTAGTTGTGCTTGCAGCAGAGCCAGACATGAAGCGCGGCAGAGACCAGCCGGAGTCGTCCAAGGGCAGCCGACCGTTCTGCGCCTACCACAACCTCCACACCCATAACACCAACGAGTGCCAGGAGCCCAGAGCCGTTCGCGAGGGACGCTTCGGTCGACGCCCCGAGCGCAACGACCGGGGCTACGGCCGAGGCGAAGGATGTGGCGGAGGATGATGGGATGACCATGGCCCTCGCCAGGAGTGGCGTGACCGACCTCGTGAGGATCGCTGGCAGGACCAGCCTCGCGAGGGCGCCTGGAGGGATCAGCCTCTCCAGGACCGCCCGTAGGGTAACGCAGGCCTTCCTCCGCTGCCTCCTCCGCCAAGAAGGAATGACGACCACCACCAGGACGAGGGGGCTGGGGGCTTCCAGCACCCACGTGCTATTGCTTGCATCTTCCCAGCCTCTCAGCGCATCTTCAAGGAGTTCGCTCGCGAGGTGAATGTAGTCCTCCCCAAGCTCAAGGCCACACGCCCGCTTAGATGGTCTACGCCATCACCTTCAGTTCGGCCGATCAACTCAAGTGCGCGGCCACTGCTGGTGTCCTCCCAATGCTCTGTTTACCAGTCATCAACAACGTGCAAGTCACCAGGACCCTCATCGATGGTGGCGCAGGGCTTAACATCCTGTCTGTGGAGATGTTTGACAAACTTCAAGTGCCATATGATCAACTGCAGCCTACCAAGCCTTTCTCAGGAGTTACTGACAGTTCCATCACCCCGATAGGGCAGGTCCGCCTCCCTGTCACCTTCGGCAAGCGCGACAACTACCGCAACGAGCTCATCGACTTCGACGTCGCCCACATCCACCTGCCGTACAATGCCATCCTTGGGTATCCAGCCCTGGCCAAGTTCATGGTTGTGACCCACCACGGCTACAACATCCTCAAGATGTCAGGAAGCGGCGGAATCATCATGGTCCCCTGCGAAGAGAGAGATGCGGTGTGCTCCCTTGAGCGTGCCTTCCAAGCTGCAGCAATCGAGGACCCGGACAGCAAGAGCTATAACCCTCCTGAGGCCATCCCCAAGAAGAAGAAGCAACCCCTCCGCGCAAGGCCTCAGGAGGTTGGCATCCCAGGTGGCGCCACGTCTGGATCAGCGCCCGTGCCTGGGGCGCCTTCTTCCGTCGCATAGGAAGGCACGCCCGGTGCCCTCCTCGGGCAGGGTTCGGGGGCTCTCTTCTGAATGGCCTCGGACCTCGCCAACATCACGAGGGAGGCGCTCGGGCATGATACGTCTCCATCGTATCTACTTTTCCAAACACTTTTGCCCTTGTTTTGGACTCTAACTTGTATGATTTGACTGGAACTAACCCGGACTGACGCTGTTTTCAGCAGAATTGCCATGGTGTTGTTTTTTGTGCAGAAAATAAAAGTTCTCGGAATGACCTGAAACTCCACGGAACTCCTTAGAAAAAATAAAGAAAAATCGTCGCCAAAGATGAAGGCTAGGAGGCCCACACCCTGTCCACGAGGGTGGGGCGCCCCCCTGGGCGCGCCCCCTACCTCGTGGGCCCCCTGGTGGCCCTCCGACACTAACTCCAAGTCCCTATATTGGCTTTCGGGGAGAAAAAAATCAGAGAGAAGAAATCGTCGCATTTTACGATATGGAGCCGCCGCCAAGCCCTAATCTCTCTCGGGAGGGCTGATCTGGAGTCCGTTCGGGGCTCTGGAGAGGGGGATTCGTCACCGTCGTCATCATCAACCATCCTCCATCACCAATTTCATGATGCTCACCGCCGTGCGTGAGTAATTGCATCGTAGGCTTGCTGGACGGTGATGGGTTGGATGAGATTTATCATGTAATCGAGTTAGTTTTGTTAGGGTTTGATCCCTAGTATCCATTATATTCTGAGATTGATGTTGCTATGACTTTGCTATGCTTAATGCTTGTCACTAGGGCCTGAGTGCCATGATTTCAGATCTGAACCTATTATGTTTTCATGAATATATGTGTGTTCTTGATCCTATCTTGCAAGTCTATAGTCACCTACTATGTGTTATGATCCGGCAACCCCTAAGTGACAATAATCGGGACCACTCCCGGTGATGACCATAGTTTGAGGAGTTCATGTATTCACTATGTGCTAATGCTTTGTTCCAATTCTCTATTAAATGGAGGCCTTAATATCCCTTAGTTTCCAATAGGACCCCGCTGCCACGGGAGGGTAGGAAAAAAGATGTCATGAAAGTTCTTTTCCATAAGCACGTATGACAATATACATAATACATGCCTACATTACATTGATGAACTGGAGCTAGTTCTGTGTCACCCTATGTTATGATTGTTACATGACGAACCACATCCGGCATAATTATCCATCGCTAATCCGGTGCCTACGAGTTTTCCATATACTGGTTCTCGCTTATTTACTTTTCCGTTGCTACTGTTACAATCACTACAAAATACCAAAAACATTACTTTTGTTGTCTTTACTTTTGTTACCGTTACCACTACTATCATATTACTTTGCTACTAAACACTTTGCTGCAAATACTAAGTTTCCAGGTGTGGTTGAATTGACAACTCAGCTGCTAATACTTGAGAATATTCTTTGGCTCCCCTTGTGTCGAATCAATAAATTTGGGTTGAATACTCTACCCTCAAAAACTGTTGCGATCCCCTATACTTGTGGGTTATCAAGACCTTTTTCTAGCGCCGTTACCGGGGAGCATAGCTCTATTCTTTGAGTCACTTGGGATTTATATCTGCTGTAAAATATGAAGAACTTGAAAGATGATCGAACTACTATTTTGCCCTCAACTACGAGGGGAGGTAAGGAACTGCCATCTAGCCTTGCACTAGATTCTCCTTCTGTTGTGAGTAAGTTTGCGACACCTAAACCTGCTACTGCTATGAATTCTGATATGTCGCATGTTATTGATGATGCCACTTCTTCTATGCATGATACTTATGATGAAACTACTTCTATGCTTGATACTACTGTGCCCCTTGGTGAATTTCTTGATGAGCAAATTGCTAGGTCTAGAGAAAGAGAAATTATTGAACCTGAACACGATGATGTTAGTGATGATGAAACTATGCCTGCTACTCCTGAGGGTTATCTTTTTGATGCTGAATCTTCTGCAGCTATTCTTGCTTGCCAGGATAGACGTGAACTTAAGAGGTTGCTAGTTAAATGGAGTAAAGAATCTTTTAGAGATAGAATGAAACCCGACCCTGCTTTTGCAACTTCACCTATTTGTGTTCCCGATCAGGATTATTATGATTTTTCTGTTGATCCAGATATAGTTACTTTGGTTGAATCTGATCCTTTTTATGGCTATGAATCTGAAACTGTTGTGGCACATCTTACTAAGTTAAATGATATAGCTGCCCTGTTTACTAATAATGAGAGATCGCGCTACCTTTATTTACTCAAAATATTTCCGTTCTCATTAAAGGGTGATGCTAAGATATGGTATAATTCTCTTGATCCTGGTTGTGTGCAAAGTCCCCAGGATATGATTTATTAGTTCTCTGCTAAATATTTCCCTGCTCATAAGAAACAAGCTGCTTTGAGGGAAATATACAACTTTGTGCAAATTGAAGAAGAGAGTCTCCCACAAGTTTGGGGGAGGCTTCTCAAGTTACTTAATGCTTTGCCTGATCATCCTCTTAAGAAACCTGAAATATTTGATATCTTTTATAACGGACTAACTGATGCTTCCCAATTTTTCCTGGATAGTTGTGCTGGTTCTCTTTTCAGGGAAAGAACAACGGATGACGCTGAAATTCTATTGAATAATATGTTGGCAAATGAAAATAATTGGGCACCTCCCGAGCTACCTCCTGAGCCAGTTCCTGAGCCAATTACTGAGCCAATTCCTAAACCAACTCCGAAGAAGAGAGGTGTTCTATTTCTCAGTCCCGAAGATATGCAAGAGGCAAAGAAATCTATGAAAGAAAAAGGTATTAAAGCTGAAGATGTTAAGAATTTACCTCCTATTGAAGAAATACATGGTCTTAATTTACCGCCTGTTGAAGAAGTATATGACCTCAATTACTTATTTACTAAAGAACCTCCCGATATCCCGACACAGGTAGTAAAGGTAAATTCTCTCTATAGATATGATAAAGCTGAAGTCCCTCCTACTAAAATTGCTAGTCAGTGCTTGGATGAGTTTGATGACTTTATGTTTAAGCAAGATGACTTCAATGCTTATTTTGGTAGACAATTAAAATAGAATACCTTTATGATTAAATGATTGGTTGATTATATGGCTGATATTAGAGGTGAACTTAAACTTGTTAGCAAACATGCTTCTATGGTTACCACTCAAGTAGAACAAGTACTTAAAGCTCAGAAAGAAGTGCTTGGTGAAATGAATAGTAAAAAATGATTATGCTGTTAGAGTGGCTACTAGAACTGGTAGAATGACTCAGGAACCTTTGTATCTTGAAGGCCACCCTAAGAGAATCGAGCAAGATTCTTAGAGAAACAATATTGATGTACCTAGTTCATCTAAGAGGAAGAAAAAGAAAATGATAGGACTTTGCAAACTTCTAGTGAACCTATTGCTGAACCACCTGAGAATCCAAATGATATCTCTATTTTTGATGTTGAAACACAATCAGGTGATGAACATGAACCTAGTGATAATGTTAATGATAATGTTCATGTTGATGCTCAACCTAGTAATGATAGTGAAGTAGAAGTTGAACCTGTTGTTGACCTTGATAACCCACAATCAAAGAATCAATGTTATGATAAAAGTGACTTCGTTGCTAGGAAACATGGTAAAGAAAGGGAACCATGGGTTCAGAAACCCATGCTTTTTCCTCCGAAACCATCCAAGAAAAAGGATGATGAGGATTTTGAGCGCTTTGCTGAAATGATTAGACCCATCTTTTTGCGTATGCGATTAACTGATGTGCTCAAAACAAATCCTTATGCTAAGTATATGAAGGATATTATTACTAATGAAAGAAAAATACCTGAAGCTGAAATTTCCACCATGCTTGCTAATTGTAATTTTAAAGGTGGAATACCAAAGAAACTTGGAGATCCCGGAGTACCTACTATACCTTGCTCCATTAAGAGAAATTATGTTAAAACTGCTTTATGTGATCTTGGAGCCGGTGTTAGTGTTATGCCTCTCTCTTTATATCGTAGACTTGACTTGAATAAGTTGACACCTACTGAAATATCTTTGCAAATGGCTGATAAATCAACTGCTATACCTGTCGGTATTTGTGAGGATGTGCCTGTTGTGGTTGCAAACGTTACTATTTTAATAGACTTTGTTATTCTTGATATTCCCGAGGATGATAGTATGTCTATTATTCTTGGAAGACCTTTCCTTAATACTGCAGGAGCTGTTATTGATTGCAACAAAGGCAATGTCACTTTTCATGTTAATGGCAATGAGCACACGGTACATTTTCCGAGAAAACAACCTCAAGTTTATAGTATCAACTCTATTGGAAAAATTCCATCGATTATATTTGGAGGTTTTGAATTTCCTCTCCCTACTGTCAAGAAAAAAGTATGATATTCTTATTGTTGGGGATTTTCATATCCCCGTTGAGGTAACTTAGTGTTATTCGAAATTTCTCCGGTTTCGTGATTATTCAGAATGAGTTTGTTAACAAGACTTGATCAACCTTGTTAGTGGGTTCATTTTGATGATCACGAGATGGATGAAACTACAAGCACAACCTTCTGTACCCTCTTTATATTTTCTGTTATTTAGTAGAAATAAAGTAAAATAGTATTTTTCTGTCTGTCTCCTGACTTATCCGTGCAATATAAAAAATATCCCGAAAAAAAAAGTCCTCAGAATGCCATGCCAATTTAATATGATTTTTTCGGGAATATTTGAGAATTTACTGTGCAAAAATTATCACGGGGGGAGCTTCCACCTGGCCACGAGGGTGGAGGGCGCGCCCTACCCCCCTGGGCACGCCCCACTGCCTCGTGGGCCCATGGTGGCCCTCCTCCACTTATTCCTGCACCCATCTTCTTCCTCTGCTTCACACAAACACGAAAAACCAACTCAAGCACGAGTTCTAGCCCCCGTTGCTGTGATTTTTGATCTCCTTGCTCAAAGCACCTCTTGCAAAACTGCTTGGGGAGATTGTTCCTTGGTATGTGACTCCTCCATTGGTCCAATTAGTTTTTGTTCTAGTGCTTTATTCATTGCAAATTTGTGTTGCATAGGTGACCATGTTCTTGAGCTTGCATGTCAAATTTATATGGTTCCAAGTAGTCCCAATGCTTTATATAGGCTCTAGTCACTTGTGGGAGTTGTTACTATCGATTTTATTGAAGTTGGTTCACTTTTATTTGAAGTTACTAAAAATTTCAGAAATTTTTCAGAGGAAACAATATGCTTAGGAGAATGTTCCAAGGTGGTTCTTCAAGGAAGCAAGGTCCCAGACTTGCAATACGTGATGCTGACAAGGAACCACCAAGAGACGCTCCTGTGAGGCCCTGTGAATGGCCTTCGGAAAATTTTATGAATCAAGTGGGAATCAAGAAGAATTTAGTGCATATTTGAGTAACGCCGGTCTTGAGGACTTTGAAGCTGACAAATGCCCCCAGTACCATGATGTCACAAGTTCATTTGCGAGGAAGTTTTAGTTTTCATCTTCGCGTAATTCTCCTTCAGTCATGTTTGACCTTTATGACAAATCTTATACCATGGACTTAGAGGATTTTACTTCTGCTTGCAAACTTCCATCTTGGGGTAATGTCAGGGATCCCCCTAAATCTGAATATAGAGACTTTCTTGCTAAAAAAACTGTGGGGGATTCTAGAGATATAACACAAGCCACTATAGGGAGCGTTCACTTTCCTGCTATACATTATTTTGCTCTCTTCATAGGTAGATGTATTAATGCTAAGGATGAAGCATGTCACATGTGTGTCCCTGATCTCAGCATTCGCATGAGTGTTGTGTTAGGAGACCAATCTTATCATATGGGAGCCATTGTAGCCCGCAGGTTGCATCAGAATAGACATAGCGGAGATTTCTTTAGAGGAATTTATGCAACCCACTTAGCTAATTTTCTTGAGATAGACATTCGTGAGGGTGTTATGGAGTTACCTCCCTCTTATTTAGATTTTGACTCTATGGTTTCCCACCAGTTTGTTGAGAGGACGGGAACCACCTCTCCAGTATCGACTAATTTTTAACAGACGTCGTGTAGTTCATATTGCTCTTCCTCCCCTGATTTCTTTGATTCACAGGCAAAAAGAAGATATATTATTACCAGAGAGGAGGCAGATGAGTACGAAAGGAGAGCCGAGGTTGCTCGACTCCATGCTACAGCTCAGGCGGCAATAGCCGCTGCGTCACAGTATGACCCCAGCTTCACCTACGGATATCCGCCAGGCTATCCCTGGCAATAGACCAACTCAGGCCAAAAGCCTAAGCATGGGGAAGTACGTATTTCCCACCGACATTACATTCATGTTCACACACTCATTGCTATCTGTCGGTGCTCATACTTTTTCACTGTAATATCCATGCTAGTTTATTTTCCTTTTCCTGCTTCTTCTTGTGTGTTTGATAAACCTTAAGAAAAAACAAAAAAATTTAGTTAGTTTACTTTCCATGCTTGTAGTAGAATTAAAAAGAAAACCCAAAAATATTTCCCGTTCTTCTTTTGCTTGTTGGGAGCTTTCTCGTGTAAATAGTTTTTATTTTCTTTTCCTTTCTTTGGGGGTTGAGAAGACCATATTGAAAATGCTTAGTGGCTCTTATATGCATGATTGATTATCTAAACTTAGAGCCCATATTACTTGTCTTCTCTCTTGAGTTGAATGCTTGCAGATTCCACACGTGCACTCTTATTATTATACACACCATTCGGTCGTGCAAGTGAAAGGCAATAATGATGATATATGATGGACTTATTGGGAAGAGAAAAGCTGGTATGAACTCGACCTCTCCTGTTTTTGTAAATATGATGATTCATCGTTCCTGATTCAGCTATTATGAAGTAAACATATTTGCAATGACATTTAGAGATTATAGTTGCTTATGCCATGCTTGATTTGCTATCAGTTATAATGGTTTACCTTGCGTGCCAACATGCTATTGGAATGATTATGATGTGGTATGATGGGATGGTATCCTCCTTTAAATGAATTGAGTGACTCGACTTGGCACATGTTCACACATGTAGTTGAATCAAATCAACATAGCCTTCATGATATTTATGTTCATGGTGGATTATATCCTACCCATGCTTGTATTCAGTGTAAATTTGTTTTAATGCATGTTTACGACTGTTGTCGCTCTCTCAGTTGGTCGCTTCCCAGTCTTTTGCTAGCCTTCATATGTACTAAGCGGGAATACTGCTTGTGCATCCAAACCCCTTAAACCCCAAAGTTATTCCATATGAGTCCACTATACCTACCTATATGCGGTATTTACCTGCCGTTCCAAGTAAATTTGTATGTACCAAACTCTAAACCTTCAAATAAACATTCTGTTTTGCATGCTCGAATAGCTCATATGTCAACTAGAGCTTCCCTTATCTTCCGTGTTAGGCGGGTTATTCTCAAGAGGAGTGGACTCCGCTCCTCATTCACGAGAAAATGGCTGGTATCCGGGATGCCCAGTCCCATGCTTTATGCAAACTAAATCAAAATAATTGCAAACAAAACTCCCCTTGGGACCCGTTGAATGTTGGAGGCACTCGTTGTTTCGAGCAAGCCATGGATTGATGCTTGTGGAGGAAGGGGAGTATAAACTTTACCATTCTGTTTGGGAACCGCCTATAATCTCTTTAGCATGGAAGATATCGTCGTCTTTTAGTTGTTATGTTGACAATGAGAGTATGCCGCTCAAAATATAATTTATCTCTATTTCAAAACCGAGCTCTGGCACCTCTACAAATCCCCGCTTCCCTCTACGAAGGGCCTATCTACTTACTTTTATGTTGAGTCATCACCCTTCTTATTAAAAGCACCCATTGGAGAGCACACTATCGTTTGCATTCATTATTATTGGTTTATATTGAGTATAACTTGACTGGATCTCTTTTACCATGAATTATAATATTTAGTCAGTCCTTGATCTTTAAAGGTGCTCTGCATTTATGTTTTGCGGTCTCAGAAAGGGCTAGCGAGATACCATTTTGTTATATCATGTTATGATTATTTTGAGAAAGTGTTGTCATCCGAGTTTTATTATTATGGCTCGCTAGCTGATTATGCTATTGATATGAGTAATTGTGAGACCTACGTGTTATTGTGAGTATGGTTAGTTCATAATAATTGCTAAAACTTGAATGCTGGCTTTTCATGTTTACAACAACAAGAGCAAACAAAGTTTGTAGAAGTTTTTCTTTTCTCTTTTAGTTTGTCAACTGAATTGCTTGAGGACAAGCAATGGTTTAAGCTTGGGTGAGTTGATACGTCTCCGTCGTATCTAGTTTTCCAAACACTTTTGCCCTTCTTTTGGACTCTAACTTGTATAATTTGAATGGACCTAACCCGGACTGATGCTGTTTTCAGCAGAATTGCCATGGTGTTGTTTTTGTGTAGAAAATAAAAGTTCTCGGAATGACCTGAAACTCCACGGAACACCTTAGAAAAAATAAAGAAAAATCGTCGCCAAAGATGAAGGCCAGGGGGCCCACACCCTGTCCACGAGGGTGGGGGCGCGCCCCCCTACCTCGTGAGCCCCCTAGTGGCCCTCCGACGCCAACTCCAACTCCATATATTGGCTTTCAGGGAGAAAAAAATCAGAGAGAAGAAATCATCGCGTTTTACGATACGGAGTCGCCGCCAAGCCCTAATCTCTCTCGGGAGGGCTAATCTGCAGTCCGTTCAGGGCTCCGGAGAGGGGGATTCATCGCTGTCGTCATCATCAACCATCCTCCATCACCAATTACATGATGATCACTGCCGTGCATGAGTAATTGCATCGTAGGCTTGCTGGACGGTGATGGGTTGGATGAGATTTATCATGTAATCGAGTTAGTTTTGTTAGGGTTTGATCCCTAGTATCCATTATATTCTGAGATTGATGTTGCTATGACTTTGCTATGCTTAATGCTTGTCACTAGGGCCCGAGTGCCATGATTTCAGATCTGAACCTATTATGTTTTCATGAATATATGTGTGTTCTTGATCCTATCTTGCAAGTCTATAGTCACCTACTATGTGTTATGATCCGGCAACCCCGAAGTGACAATAATCGGTACCACCCCCGGTGATGACCATAGTTTGAGGAGTTGATGTATTCACTATGTGTTACTGCGTTGTTCCGGTTCTCTATTAAAAGGAGGCCTTAATATCCCTTAGTTTCCAATAGGACCCCGCTGCCACGGGATGGTAGGACAAAAGATGTCATGCAAGTTCTTTTCCATAAGCACGTATGACTATATACGGAATACATGCCTACATTACATTAATGAACTGGAGCTAGTTTTGTGTCACCCTATGTTATGACTGTTACATGACGAACCACATCCGGCATAATTATCCATCACTAATCCGGTGCCTACGAGTTTTCCATATACTGGTTCTCGCTTATTTACTTTTCCGTTGCTACTGTTACAATCACTACAAAATACCAAAAACATTACTTTTGCTGTCTTTACTTTTGTTACAGTTACCACTACTATCATATTACTTTGCTACTAAACACTTTGCTGCAGATACTAAGTTTCCATGTGTGGTTGAATTGACAACTCAGCTGCTAATACTTGAGAATATTCTTTGGCTCCCCTTGTGTCGAATCAATAAATTTGGGTTGAATACTCTACCCTCGAAAACTATTGCGATCCCCTATACTTGTGGGTTATCAGGGCACCACTTGTAGGCGTGCTTCACGGCACGTTTCCCTCAGGAAGGCACGGGGCAGGGAAAGCCCAACATTCAGGAGTTCATTGCCAAGACCACTCAGGAGCTTCAGGAGGTGAGAGCCATGCACGGCGCTCGCCGCTTGCCTGGCATGGCCCCCCATCCAGGCGAGGATGGTGGGCTGCGCGTCTGCATCGACGTCCCAGGGCTCAACCAAGCCGCATCTCAGGAGCGCTTCTGGCCTTCGCGCGTGGGACGTTGCGAGGGTCCGCCGCACAGCTACGTTCGCATGCCTTTCGGCCTGCCGAACACGGCTGCCACCTATCAGCGTCACCTGCGGAGCATTCTGGCGGCTCAGGGGGCCAGGCATCACGCGGTCCTAGCACAGATGGAGGCGGTCCTCAAGGAACCACCTGGACCCCCAGAGCCTCCCGAGGCTCAGGGCCCCGGTGGCTCATGAGGCTCGGCCTCTTCACCGCGTATCTTCAGCTACCTCAACATCCCTTCTACAATGGAACCAGGTGACATCTTCCAAGTTCATTTTAGCTGGGAGCACCCTCAGGGCTGCATCATTCCCAGGCCGCATGGTTCTGTCCCTGCGGCATGCATCTTTTTCTTATGTCTTTATCTTACCTTGCTGGGGGCGCCCCTCCGGCTGCATCATCCCAAAACCGCTTGGATCCGACCCAGTGGCATGTATCCCATCTGCGTTTACCTAAGCCGAATTGCCTTTCATGCCTAATCTACCTGTGATAATCGTCTACTCGATTGACACCTACCACGGGTCCCTCCCTCTCTCATGCAATTTGCTTGCACGTTAAAAGGGGGGCTCCTGAGCATCGCGACTCAGGAGCTCTTACTGGCTCTCCAGCCCTCACCCCCTGGCCTTGACCACGGCATCGCGACCTGGCATACCAGCGGCGGCTGAGCTCGCTCGAGGGCCGGGACCTGAGGATGTAGAGCACTTATACCTAACCGTCTCACAGGAACACACAGCTGTCCAAGACTCAAGACCAGGCGCAACCCGCCTTGAGGTAGGGCCTTGTGGGTCCCGCGGTGGCTCGTGAGTGCCCAGATACACCTCGTCTAGCCCTGCCGTGCAAGCCACGTGTCAGGGCGGGGTTGTACACGCCCCGGGGGCTCCTCTTGGAGGGGGGGCCTGATACGTCTCCAACGTATCTATAATTTTTGATTATTCCATGCTATTATATTACCTCTTTTGGATGTTTATGGGCTTTATTTTACACATTTATATCATTTTTGGGACTAACCTACTAACCGGAGGCCCAGCCCATATTGTTGTTTTTTGCCTATTTCAGTATTTCGAAGAAAATGAATATCAAACGGAGTCCAAATAGAATGAAACCTTCGGGAGCGTGATTTTTGGAACGAACGTGATCCGAAGAGCTTGGAGTGCAAGTCAAGAAGCTTCTGAGGGCCCCACGAGATAGGGGGCGCGCCCTACAAGGGCGCGCCCCCCTATCTCGTGGGCCCCTCGGGCGACCACCGACGTACTTCTTCCTCCTATATATACCTACGTACCCTGAAAACATCCAGGAGCACCACGAAACACAATTTCCACCGCCGTAACCTTCTGTATCCGCGAGATCTCATCTTGGAGCCTTCGCCGGCACTCTGCCGGAGGGGGAATCGACCATGGAGGGCTTCTACATCAACATCCTTGCCCCTCCAATGAGTTGTGAGTAGTTTACCATAGACCAACGAGTCCATAGTTATTAGCTAGATGGCTTCTTCTCTCTTTTTGGATCTCAATACAATGTTCTCCCCCTCTCTTGTGGAGATCTATTCGATGTAAACTCTTTTTGCGGTGTGTTTGTCGAGATCCGATGAATTGTGGGTTTATGATCAAGTTTATCTATGAATAATATTTGAAACTTCTCTGAATTCTTTTATGTATGTTTGAGTTATCTTTGCAAGTCTCTTCAAATTATCAGTTTGGTTTGGCCTACTAGATTGGTTTTTCTCGCCATGGGAGAAGTGCTTAGCTTTGGGTTCAATCTTGCGGTGTCCTTACCCAGTGACAAAAAGGGTTGCAAGGCACGTATTGTATTGTTGCCATCGAGCATAATAAGATGGGGTTTATATCATATTGCATGTGTTTATCCCTCTACTTCATGTCATCTTGCTTAATGCGTTACTCTGTTCTTATGAACTTAATACTCTAGATGCAGGCAGGAGTCGGTCGATGTGTGGAGTAATAGTAGTAGATGCAGAATCGTTTTGATCTACTTGTTGTGGACGTGATGCCTATATACATGATCATGCCTAGATAATCTCATAACTATGCGCTTTTCTATCATTTGCTCGACAGTAATTTGTTCACCCACCATAATACTTATGCTATCTTGAGAGAAGCCACTAGTGAAACCTATGGCCCCCGGGTCTATCTCTTATCATATTTGCTTTCAATCTACCTTTATTTGCATCTTTACTTTTTGCATCTATATTATAAAATACCAAAAATATATTTATCTTATCATACTATCTTTATTAGATCTCACTTTCGCAAGTGGCCGTGAAGGGATTGACAACCCCTTTATTGCGTTGGTTGCGAGTTCTCAGTTTGTTTGTGTAGGTGTGTGGGACTTTTGAGGAGCCTCCTACTGGATTGATACCTTGGTTCTCAAAACTGAGGGAAATACTTATTCTACACTTTGCTGCATCACCCTCTCCTCTTCGAGAAAAACCAACGCAAGATCAAGACGTAGCAGGGCCCCCTCCCACGCACCAGTGGAAGCACCATGCTCCGAGCTGGCTGACGACACTGCCGAGGAGCGGCTATGCCCGTACACATATGGAAGCACTATGTTCAGCGCTGGTGATAAACAACTAAGGGCGGTCCACGGCCATATCAACCTTAGGGAGTCCCAGAGCTTAGTGTATGGCCTCATTGCAACACCTCCCCTCGGGAGCGTCGCGCGAGGGGGCTGGGCACGGGGCTGCGCCCGGGTCACGCCCGAGCGTACGCCACCCAGCTAGGCCCTCCGGACATGGTCGTCGCGTGCCCCTCCCCAAGCGAGCCAAGGTATGAAGGTCGTTTGAACGTCAAGGGGGACTCCTGAGCATCGCGACTCAGGAGCCTAACTGGTCACGTAGCCCCTCACTCCCTGGTCCCATCCTGGTGATCCGGTTGGGACTAACGGCGACTGAGGTATGCGCGGGGCCAGGCTCTGCCGACATAGAACGCCAGATCTACTCCTACGTTCCCTCCCTATTTGCTGTTTGCGCGTCAAGGGGGACTCCTGAGCATCACGACTCAGGAGCCTAACTTGTCACGTAGCCCCTCACTCCTTGGTCCCGTCCTGGTGATCCGGTCAGGGCCAACGGTGGCTGAGGTATGCGTGGGGCCGGGCTCTGCCGACGTAAAACATAAAGCAAATAGGAAGGAAACCGCAAAATCTCAAAGCAAATCCCGGAGCAAATATTACAAACAATAATTGTCTTTACAATACCAGACGCAAGTTTAAACGCCTCCACAAGGCATGGTGCATGTTGCAAGAATTAAGCAGGAAATAAGCCGTCACCCTTGGACATCGCCGTCGCCCGCCAGAGACTCCACCCCTATGGTGGCGCCACTCGGGGCCGCAGGATCAGCAGCACCGCCTGCCGTGGGCGCAAGAGCGAAGGCGCGGAACTTCCCTAGCAAGGCCTCCACCTGGCTCTTCACGGCTTCAGTAGCAGCGGCGAAGCGCTCGCTGTCCACGGGCTCCAGCAGCTCGTCAAGATTGGCGTCAGGGTCGCGAAGGTGGAGGTGGCTGAAGACGCGCTTCAGCGTCTCAGAAGAAAGGACGCGAGCTTCTACCTCGGCCATGGGGTCGACGCCGCTCACAACTTCCTAAAGCGCCTCGACCAAGAAAGGAAGCAGCTGGGCGGGGCCGTCCTCGTCGGTAGCCAGTGGCTTCTCCAAGCCTTTCTCATAAAGCATCTTCAGCGCCATGCGAGACCTCTCCTCGAGGAGTGCGAAGGCCACGCGGTCCTCGACCAGGACCTTCGCCTTGGCGTCTAGCTCGTCCTTCTTCGCCCTCAACTTCTGCTCCAGCATTTCCAGCCGGCCACGCTCAGTGGTCTGCGCCTCCGCCAACCGCGTAATCTCGGTGTCGCGGTCCCTGACGGCGTCCTCCCGAGCCTTCATCTTCTCCTCCTCCGCCCGGCGGCCATGAGCTTCTTCGATGTGCTTGTCGCGCAGTTCTTTCAGCTCAGCCTCCAGTGCCTTGTAGCGATCCTGGGCGACCGCGGCATCCTTCAGCGCCGCCTCGCGAGAGGCTACGACCTGGGCGGCGGCCCGCTTCTCCTCCTCAGAAGCTGCTGCGGCCCGCCTCAGCGCCGCTCGGACAGAGGCGTCAGAATGAAGCCAGCCGGAGACCAGCTCCAGGCGCCCGGCTACCAGATGGGAGTCAGTGCCTTGGAGGTCTTCTCGCAACTGGGCCATCCTGGAGAGGGCGCGCTCTAGGACATCTGAGGAGGTAGAAGAACCTAGAACCAGCGGCACAACAGAAGGAGGAGGCGGCAGCATAACCATGGCTCGGGAGACTGGGGGCTCCTGAGCCTTGCCTGCCTCAGCAGCAACATTGGGCACTGGCACCTCCGGAGCCAGCGGGGCCATGGGGGCTGGCACCCTGCCAGGGCGCTCCTCCAGGCCTTGCAAGGATGATCGGGCAGGGGAGGTGTGAACATTGTCGCCTCCCCTCCCCACGGATGAAGGAGCGGTCGCGGCAGACGAGCCTGCCCAGATGGAGTCAACGCGTCCCCTTCCTCCTCTTTGCCGCAGGCGGTGGCCTGACCAATTGATGGAGAACGTCAAGCTCCGGCAGCATAATCAAGAATAAGATGGGGCACGAGCACTTACTGGTCTACCGCAGCGTAGTTCACCGCGCTCTTGCCGAGCTTGAAGCCCGAGAGCCTTGTGGCTCGGGGCGCAGCCGCAAGGGCTCCAGGAGCAAGGGAAGGCGCAGCAGAAGGGCTGGAAGCGGCTCCAGGCGGCGCCTGGGCAGAAGCATCCTCTCGGGAGATTAGCACCGACCTGCCCTTCTTCGGGATTGTGGGCGGATCCTCCTCCTCTTGGGCGGCATCAGCCTTGTCATCGTCTGGCAAGGTGCAGAGGATGTCGGCCCTGCGCGGGGGGGTGGGGGGGGGAGGTCTCCCCCGTCCCCTCAAGGGTCGTCTCTGAGTAGTGCTCCTCATCTTCTTCCTCTCCTCCTCCTCTACGGGAGTCGCCCAAAGACACGTCCATCAGCGTCGTCGCCCCCTGGACCATAGGGAGCACTGCCGGCACCAGGCCGCGCCCATCAAAGGTGGGCATAGCACCCACCACTTGTGCAATGTCCTCGCGGAGGAACAAGAGGGCAGGGGCACCCGCCGGACACTCCTGGTCGTCTCCGACCAAGAGGCGGAGATCTAAGGCCAGCTCATCAACAGCCAGAGCCACCGGATTCAGGCGAAGCTTGTCGTCCGCGCCCTCAAGCGTCCATAAGGGGCGCGAGTGCTCCTGAATTGGATTCACCCGCTATGTCAGGAACTCCCTCAGGAGCGTGGCCCCGGTCAGCTTCGCCGCCTTCGCGTTGCCCGGCTTCAGGTCGACGTTCATCTTCTCCAGCACCAACTTCGCCCGATCATCAGCGAGCTTCGCGCGAGACCACCCTTTGTCAGGCTGGGGCACCTCCGTTGGCAGCGTAAACCGGGGGTGGACACACTTGGCATCCATCACGACCCACTTGCTCCAGAAGTTGTCGGCCCTCTTTCCAGCCTTCAAGATTGCATTGGCCTTCCCGTACGGGATGAAATTGGCACACGCTGAGGTGTGCTCGCCGTTGGTTTGGAGGAGGAAGAAGTGGTGCAGCAGAGCCACGGACGGCATCACCCCAGCATGCGCCTTGTAGTAGTAGGCGAAAATTGACAAGAGGAGAATGGAGTTGGGATGGAGATGAAGGGCCTGCAACCTGTAACGGCGGAGGACGGCGTAGAAGAAGTCGAACCAGGCCAGCCACAATGGCGTTCATGAAGAAGGGGTAGAAAGTGCTTCCCCAAGCCTCTGGCACGGTGGAGCCAGCCCAGAATTCGGTCTCCCCCTTTTCGTTGCCCTCCACCGCCGTCATCAGGCGCGCGGCAGCGAGATTCTTCTCTGACACGTTGGGGGCGTCCAGGGCCGGAGCATACCAAGCTGGCTGCGCGTTAACCTTGGCCTTGTGGGGTGCCATCGCTCGCTGAAAAGGAAGGGATCAAAGCGGATCTAGAGATTGCGGAAGCAAGGAGCGAGGAAGGGGATCTGTAGCAAGACGAAGGAGAGCAATGAAGGCAAGCCTTGCCCACGCCAGCCTTTTGACAGATGGGCAGTTGCCGAGGCAGCATGGGAAAGTGGAGACGCCCACGTCCAATCAGTCGCCACGCATCGACCAAGGCCGTAGGCTGTTGGGGCCCGCGGCGCTTTGCACTTGCCCTTTGGCTTTGCCGCTAAGCCAAGTCCGAGCGCGCCTTGGGCGCGGGGGCTACTGTCAGCGTTCTGGGAATGGGGGTCCCCAGACTTGCCTGCCTGCGGCCCACGGCATGGCTCCACCAGTGGCCCAGTACGGCCCGTCTTCATCAACAACACTCAAGACCCTTGAGAGGGGCCAAGCCTCGTGGGGCGGATGGCACAAGGCCTCCTCAGGAGCGGCCTCACCAGGCAGGCTCGCGAGGGAGGTGGAGAGATCAAGGCAAGGTGTACCTCGCGAGGTTCCCGTGACGCAAGCCATGACGACCAAGACCAGGCGGGCGCCAGCCCATGCAGTGTCCTCGTTTCTCCTTTGGTGCTAAGGGGGCAAGCACAGGCGCGAAGTACCAAGGCATCAAGCAAAGGTTTCCATACCAGTACAACAAGAACAAGGCCAGCAGGACAGTAGGATGGAGGTCATCATGGAGCCCAAGACGGCGTCATCACCAGCGCCTTTGACAGGCAAAGATCACCTTTAGTTAGGATAGCTTGTACTAGTTGTCCCCTTTCAAAATGGCCGTTGTTGGATCCCTTCCCGCTCAATATTTGGGGAGAGGACCAGGACCTCTATAAATAGGGCTAGCCACCACAGTAGAAGGGACGGATCGATTCCTCCCTGAGCAAACCACCAAGCACAAGAACACCTCTCCTCGCGAGGCAGTTCTTCCCTTGTACTGTTCATCATCAGCCCAAGAGGCAATCCACCACCACCACACAGGAGTAGGGTATTACACCACAACGGTGGCTCGAACCTGTATAAATCTTGCGTCTCTTGTGTTGTGAGTTCATTGAGCTAGCTTAGAGATCGCGGCGAGGCTGAGGGCGTGTTTCGGTAGGAGGAAATCTTCGTGCGCACCCCAGTGTTCGAACCTCAAGGGTTTTGCCGGAACCCGATATCCGACAGTGTCGGTTCCCTTTCTGTCACTGGGATCAAGCACCGTAAGATCGAACCCACTACAAAGCACCTCTTCCCATTGCAAGATAAATAGATCAAGTTGGCCAAACAAAACCCAAATATCGGAGAAGAAATACGAGGCTATAAGTAATCATGCATATAAGAGATCAAAGAAGACTCAAATAACTTTCATGGATAAAAACATAGATCTGAGCATAAACTCAAAGTACATCAGATCCCAACAAACACACCGCCAAAAGACTTACATCATATGGATCTCCAAGAGACCATTGTATTGATAATCAAGATAGAGAGAGGAAGCCATCTAGCTACTAACTACGGACCCGTAGGTCTACAAAGAACTACTCACGCATCATAGGAGAGGCACCAATGGAATGATGAACCCCTCCATGACGGTGTCTAGATTGGATCTTGGTGGTTCTGGACTCTGCGGCGGCTGTATCAATATTTCGTCGACTCCCCTAGGGTTTCTGGAATATTTGGGTATTTATAGGGCAAAGAGGGGGTTCGAGGGCACTCGAGGTGGGCACAACCCCCCAGGGCGTGCCTAGGCCTCCTGGCGCGCCCTGGTGGGTGCTGCTCACCTCGAGGAGTTGCGTTGCATTTGGACTCCTTTTGATATTGATTTCCTGCGATGTAAAAAACATGCAGAAAACAACAACTAGCAATGGGCACTATGTCAATAGGTTAGTACCAAAAATGAAATAAAATGACTATAAAATGATTGTAAAACATCCAAGAATGATAAAATAATAGTATGGAATAATCAAAAATTATAGATACATTGGAGACGTATCAGGATGCCATGGAGCCCCTTCCCGAGGAGACCGTCGGGCGTGAGTTGGACATGGAGGAGGCGGCGGAGATCGACGAGCACCAGCCGTAGTAGTACTCTTTGTTTTGTTTAATTAAGAGTGTCGGTCTTTAATTTGTTAGAGTAATGTTTAGGCCAGCTAGCTCTGTTTAATTGCCGAACTTGCTTGATTAAGAAGTGTGGGTGTGCTGTAGTCTCCTTTGTGTACCCAAATTATGCAATGGCGTGGATGACCACTGTAACTAGGGAAACTAGAACCAAAAATTTTGACGTTCAAACTCATCACACACGGGTTAAGCTATCTGAATCGTTTGTGATGTTCACATATTGTACACAGTTCTGAATAAGGGACCATGTCTGATGACACTATGCGCGCCAGTTTTTTCGCTGAACTGATTCAAAAATTTTGGCTTCCGCGGAAATATCTACCACCCGCCCCCTCCCCCTTACCAAAAGCCACATTTCCCCTGTTTCTGCCTTCCTTTCCAAGTTGAAACCTTCACTCCTTGCTTGCAGCAGCGCCCCCCTCACCGGCGACCCTCCTTCACGCTGCTCGGCCTCGTCTATCCAGGCAGGTAATCCATATCGGACCCTGATCCTCCTCCTCTTTCCACATCCCACATGCCCCGACCACCGGTGCGACACCTTCCACCCAAATCACCAACCCCTCCACCAAATAAGTGCCGCCCTAACCCATGGTGCACGCAATATAGCCAGGAGCTCAAGGAGCATTTGGCGGCGGAGAAGCAAATCTCGGCCGCACGGGCGGATGAGGTTGCGATGGCTACCATTCGTGTCGACCCCTATATCTTGGAGGAGCACCTTGCCATTTGCTAGCTATGCCGGTTAAGCATGCTCGGTTTACCCGTTGCGTGTGCTGCTCATGCCTTTCCTTAACAAATTCTAGTGAACTGTGCTATCTAATTTTACCAGGCAATCTATTGCTTCTGTGTATATGTTCTATATGTCGTGTAGTGTGGTGATCACTCATTAACTGTTTGGTTAATTAGTTGTCATTTTCAGTTAACCGTTTGTTTCAGTTCTACAAATGTGATGTTCAATTCTTCAAGATGCAATTTTGTATTATCTTCCATGTGAGAAATAAACCAAATTTATCTTTACAAAATACATGAGAAGCGAATACAATTGCTATATTTCCAAGTTGTCAAGCATGCTTGGTTTGGTTATACATTGTGCGATGCAGTGCTCAGTTAACGTTTGGTTCATTTGTGTTGTGGCGTTTAGTTAACTGTTTGGTTCAATTCTACAATGCGATGTTCAATAGTTGTGGGTGCATTCTGTTATTGTATACCATGTCAGAAGTAAATCGAATTTGGTTGTACTAAATACATGAGAAACAAATACAATTGCTATATTTCCAAGTTGTTAAGCATGCTTGGTTTGGTTAACTATCTGATCTTCTATTAGGAGTATGTTATGTTGTGCAATGTGGTGCTCAGTTAATGTTTGGTTCATTTGTTGTGGTGTTTAGTCAACTGCTTGGTTCAATTCTGCAATGTGATGCCAATTGTCGTGGGTAGAATTTTGTATTGTTATGCATGTGAGGAATAAATCGAATTTGGCTGCACTTAATACATGAGAAACATATACAAGTGCTATATTTCTTAGTTCTTAATCATGCTTGGTTTGGATAAATGGGTTTTCCATGTGGCTCGAATTAATCTGATGAATCTGCAATGTGCTTATTTTTCATCAATATATTTTATTGATAGCATGCGAACCCTTACTTAACCTGATGACAAACTACCTTATATGTGTTGCAGGGAAACAATGGGAAGCACTGAGGTTTACAATCGAGGTTAGCACATGCATGTTCCGTTGTCTAATAGCACATTATTGTGCAATTGCAGGAACCATTCTAATATTTAGGTTTTTAACAATTTGGTCTTGCACATGTAGATCATGCTGTCAAAGGTTTTGACCCACTGTTCGACCCTTTTTTCATATGGGGAAATGAGTTGTCCATGAATATCAATCAAGTCAAGAAACTCAGAAAGATTGTTAGGATAAAGAACTTAGCGACAAAAAACAACAAGATCTTTGTCTGCACAATGAAGAAGACATCAGTTCACTACAAGATAATACTAACTATTATACCTTGCCTTTTTTATTCCTTTGCCCCATTTCCAATATAGAGAAGATATTTATGCACATCCTTGTTCTTAGGCCTTTCCAAAGCAGTTCACTGATGATTACCTCTCAAACCATCACTATAGTTAGGAGGCGAGGAAGGTTTTCATACAACACCCATGGTTCAATATTGAAGTGTTCCTGAAGAGGACGAAGGATGGACGGTCAATCATCCACAGGCACTGGCCTAAAGTTGCAAAGACCTTCAACATGGATGAAGACTCAATATTTGCCTTCCACTTCAGCAGTTTTCCCGATGAGATGCATCTGTCTATGTACTGTCTATGATGCTAATTTCGAAAGGTTCTAGATGTTGCATGTGAAACTTCATGTGGTGCAGTTGTGTAATGGGTAGCTGAGTGCTAAAACTATCTCATGTTGTACTCTGATGTATTTTAATTATGAAATCCTGCTTCCTTAATATGGGAATGAAATATATTATGTGTTTAATATGAATGTCAATTAGATTAATAAATGGATTATTAATAATAGGGAAATTAGCCTTCTAATGTTGAATTAGCCTGCTAATTGGTTTCTGCTATTGCAAACAGTTATTGACAAAATACCGTGGGCGATGACCTAAGGCAACACACACAGTTTCTAGGAATAAACCGTGTTGGATCGATGAACAATCACACACGACATTCTCTTCAAAACTGTTTGCGTTAGGCCAACTTGCGCAAACATTTACCACATAAAAACTGTGTGTGATGGACAACCTTTGCCACATAGTTTCTTCTATGCACCGTGTGTGATGCATTCAATAACGTAAATGATAAAATTGTTAATATTGTGTGCGATGGCAACGCTATCACAAACGATTTAACAGGGAAAATTGTGTGTGATGTACCTGCGAATGGAAACGTTTTCCTTGGAGTGACTGTGTGGGATGTATATACGAACGAAAATGTTTAGCGGGGTCTGACTGTGTGTGATGTACTTACGACCAAAAATGATTTTGCCTGTATAATTGTATTTGTTTAGCACTACTATACGTATAGCCGTATTTGCTAGCTCGCCGGGTGCACACGACCTCATTTTGCCGAGCGTGTGTGCCAGGAGGGCATATCCCCGACGGTTACTGGGTCGTGTGGGAAGGACCCCCCTATCGCCCACACTTACTTGGTAATGGTTCCAAATGCCGTCGCAAAAAGGGGTTAAAAACATTTTGTATAGCACCTCGTTGTTCCAGTGCAAGTATTTGCTTTTGTGTGTAGGTGTTGTTCACGAGGCTTTGCGTGATTCTCCTATTGGTTCGATAAACCTTGGTTCTCACCGAGGGAAATACTTATATCTACTGTATGCATCTCCCCTCATCGTCGGGGAAAATCCCAACGCAACTCACAAGTAGCACTTTGCTCAACTGATACGATGGGGAGCGTCACCCCGAATGCTGGACCCATAGAGTGCAACGATGCAGCAAGGAGGAGCACTGCAAGCGATGCTCCCAATGCGGTCACGGGAGTACTAGTCGTCGGTAAGGACGTGGGGAAGTGGTCCTCCTCGACAACAACGCATCTCCACCTCGAAGATTTTTTGAGACAAAGATTTCTTCCTCCCAGAAACAAGCTTATGTGGGCAACCGCAAGGAAGGGCGAAGTTGTTCTAGCTCCAAATCGCTCGTACAGAGTTATTCATACTTTGTTTCTTTGTTGAGGCCTCTCGTTACCTCTGCACAACTTTGTTCGCGGGCTCTTCTACGTCTACGGCTATCAGTTACATATAGCTTGCTTTATCACCATATGCGGATGCTTCCTAGGAAACCCCCTGCATTTTGGGCTTTGGCGCTACTCCTTTGGGGTGGAGCTTTGGAGAGATGGCAACATTGTGTCAGACTACAGAGCTGTTATCATCCGGACTCGCCCAGATTCGGACTACTTTGACTTTCCCATGCCTAAGGTGATCAAGGCATGGCAGAAGGCTTGGTTCTACGCCCTTGATCTTCCTGCAGGGATGGAAGTTGCTGTCTTGCTATTCTTTGAAAATTCTCCACCTCAAGAGCTAGAATCTTGGAAGCTGGATACATGTTTCACCGGGTTGTTTTCCACCTGTGGAGGAGCAAGTCATATTGTAAGATAAAAATCGGTAAGTGCATGGACACATGTGTTGTGTGGAGGAAAGGAGCATGACGCTCGTGGGCTTCACTTCCCCCCTTGGAGGGGCTGCTGTGGAGCTCCTTCTTGCCATCGACCCTCGAATCATGACCTTCGGGCAAAAAGCTAAGACTCCGATATGGCTCGGATGACGGTGTTGTTTCCACGTCACTTCCCCCTTGTGGGCCTCGTCTTGAAGGTCATCAATCCCTTTTGCGCCCTCTCGGGTACGGACGCACACAACATCACAGTTCGCGGGTTGCTAGACTATGGTGCGGGTGGGAATGCCGGAATGGTTTTCTTGCATTCGGTGTTGTTATCACTCGTGTGGTAATTGATGGCGGTGACAAGCAAAGTAGGGTTGTGACATATAATTCATCGTTGGCCATTCGACACGCCCTAAGCTTGAAATTGGAGTTGTAGCATTAAGGGGCGATGTGGCGGCAACGATGCCATGTGATGAACATGTCAAGCCATGTTCGTGCAAGGAATGCTTCCCTTTCTCCTCTAGGCTCATGGCCGAAGCCGGAGCTCTTTGGTCCTCGATGTGTTTGGCCGGCTAGCCGTCAAGCCATAAGGTTCTTGTGTATCGTTAGTTCGAAGGGGTCTAGATAGGTTGTTCGTGGTGAAACCAGAGTCGCTTGTTCGTGATGTGGATAACCAAGTTGATCGAAATGCCCTGTCTTATGAGCTCTCTTCTACTCCTACCTTTTTTAAGGGAAACTCCTACACCTTTTTAATGAATTGAAGCCACAAGGGACACGATCTTTTAAAAAAAATCCTTACTAAGAGCATCTCCAACAGAAGTGCTATATAAGCGACGCACGGTATAAAAACTGCTTTTAGCGCGCGCGGACCCGATTTGGAGTCTCCAGCAGCCGCACAAAAAGCGCGCGCTATGACTAATGCATCATGTGTATTAAAAAGGCATCGCGAGCAGCATATTTAGTGTGTCCGGTCATGCACGCTGCAAACTCTGGGCTGCCGCAGATGGGATCGCTTGATTGGGACCGCTGGACTCGCGCGCGCAGCATATTTTACAGCGTTTGTTGGAGCAAACATATTCTAGCGCCTAAAAAAACTACTTCGCGCTGTAAACCCGTTTTTGGGCACCGCGCATTGGGCGGCCCTTGGATATGGTAAGGGCGTGTTTGGTTGCCCGCATAACGTCCAACCAGGCCCGCACGGGAAGGATTCAACCTGTTTGGTAGCCCGCATACACTATTGGGCTTGAATCGCACGCTTCTTAAAGCACCTCTGGGCCTGGCTCACTGGAAACGCACGAGTCGGCAGTTTCTCTAGGGCCAGGCCTGAGCGGTGCATGTGGGCGGCCGCGGCTGCACACGCGTGGCCATGCTCGAGAATCCGCGTTGCTTCCTGAAGCGCCGACAGTTACTAACCTCACAGCCCCTCACCATCCCCTCTCCCCACTCTTCCCCACTCTTCCCCACTCTCCCAACTCTCGCCGGTGATGGCGGATCAGAGCAGAGGAAGAAGACCACCGGACTCCATCACCGGCGGCGGCGGATCGGAGCAGAGGAATGAGACCACCGGACTCCATCAATGGCGGTAAGCACTTCTCTCTCTTTGACATGCATGCTTGATTTGATCCACGATGATAGATTCGATCCATGGAGGACGGGAATGGGGAATAGAGGTAGATAAGCATAGGGGTAATTCATACTAGTTCATAGCAGTTCATATGAGTTCATACATGCAAGATCGGAATGCAGAAGGTGGATTGCGGGATTGGGGGATCGGGGAATAGGGGGATAGGGGGTACACAACGCCGGCTGACCGTGGTGGCCGTCATCGGCGTGCGGAGCGGCTGGTCGAGCCGCTGGCCTTCATCTTCTTCTTCATCGCCGCGCGGGCCGGCGGGTCATCCTCGTCGTCCTCGGCGGAGTCGAGGTCGATCTGCCAGGTAGGACGGCCTGGCTCTGGTGCCCTAGCTGGCATGTGCACCGCTTCTTCTTCCTCCTCCTTAGGCTCCCCGCCGATGACCGCCGACAGCGCGATAGCCGTCTCCCAGTACACTGCGGCACGGCGGTCATTAGGAGCCCAGTAGGTCTTGTACTTGCACCACTTCTTCCTCTACTTAGCGTCGTCGGAGACGGCCTGATTCATGGCCCAACGAATGATGTCAACTGCCATCGCGCCCTTCGTTGGGTCAGGAATCAGCGTCTTCATCTCTTCTTTAGTGGCCTTCATGAGCACTGCATTAGATTCGTTCTGCATGTTCGGCATGAAGCGGAAGTTCAAGCACACCTCCATGGTGTTCTCATGTTGGAAATATGCCCTAGAGGCAATAATAAAAGTATTATTATTATATTTCCTTGTTCATGATAATTGTCTTTTATTCATGCTATAACTGTATTATCCGGAAATCGTAATACACGTGTGAATACATAGACCACAATATGTCCCTAGTGAGCCTCTAGTTGACTAGCTCGTTGATCAATGGATAGTCATGGTTTCCTGGCTATGGACATTGGATGTCGTTGATAATGGGATCACATCATTAGGAGAATGATGTGATGGACAAGACCCAATCCTAAGCATAGCACAAGATCGTGTAGTTCGTTTGCTAGAGCTTTTTCAATGTCAAGTATCTTTTCCTTAGACCATGAGATCGTGTAACTCCCGGATACCGTAGGAGTGCTTTGGGTGTACCAAACGTCACAACGTAACTGGGTGACTATAAAGGTGCACTACAGGTATCTCCGAAAGTGTCTGTTGGGTTGACACGGATCGAGACTGGGATTTGTCACTCCGTATGACGGAGAGGTATCTCTGGGCCCACTCGGTAATGCATCATCATAATGAGCTCAAAGTGACCAAGTGTTTGGTCACGGGATCATGCATTACGGTACAAGTAAAGTGACTTGCCGGTAACGAGACTGAACGAGGTATTGGGATACCGACGATCGAGTCTCGGGCAAGTAACGTACCGATTGACAAAGGGAATTGTATACGGGGTTATTCGAATCCTCGACATCGTGGTTCATCCGATGAAATCATCGAGGAGCATGTGGGAGCCAACATGGGTATCCAGATCCCGCTATTGGTTATTGACCGGAGAGTCGTTTCGGTCATGTCTGCATGTCTCCCGAACCCGTAGGGTCTACACACTTAAGGTTCGGTGACTCTAGGGTTATTAGGAAGACTTGTATGTGATTACCGAATGTTGTTCGGAGTCCCAGATGAGATCCTGGACGTCACGAGGAGTTCCAGAATGGTACGGAGGTGAAGATTTATATATGGGAAGTTGTCATGCGGACACCGGAAAGTTTCGGGGGCATATCAGTATTGTACCGGGGCCACCGGAGAGGTTCCGGGGGTCCACCGGGAGGGGCCACCCCTCTCGGAGGGCCTCATGGGCCGCAAGGGGCAGGGAACCAGCCCCTGGAGGGCTGGGCGCGCCCCCCTTGGGCCCATGCGCCTAGGGTTGGGGGGAAACCCTAGTGGGGCGCCCCCCCTTTGCTTGGGGGGCAAGCCCCCCTCCCTGGCCGCCGCCCCCCCTCTAGATCTCATCTAGAGGGGACGGCCCCCCTTGCCCCTTCCCCTATAAATAGAGGGGTGAGGGGAGGGCTGCTAGAGACAACCAAGGCGTAGCCCCTCCCCTTCCCAACACCTCTCCTCCTCCGTCACGAGCTTGGCGAAGCCCTCTCGGAGTACTGCTGCTCCACCACCACCACGCTGTCGTGCTGCTGCTGGAGCCATCTTCCTCAACCTCTCCTTCCCCCTTGCTGGATCAAGAAGGAGGAGACGTCGTCCGTTCCATACGTGTGTTGAACGCGGAGGTGCTATCCGTTCGGCACTTGGTCATCGGTGATCTGAATCACGGCGAGTACGACTCCATCATCACCCTTCCCTTGAACGCTTCCGCACGCGATCTACAAGTGGTATGTAGATGCAATCTCTATCCCTTGACTCGTTGCTTAGATGAACTCATAGATGGATCTTGGTGAAACCGTAGGAAAAATTTTAATTTTCTGCAACGTTCCCCAACAGTGGCATCATGAGCTAGGTCTATGCGTAGTTCTCTATTGCACGAGTAGAACACAATTTTGTTGTGGGCGTAGATCTTGTCAACTTGCTTGCCACTACTAGTCTTTTCTTGCTTCAGCGGTATTGTGGGATGAAGCGGCCCGGACCAACCTTACACGTACGCTTACGTGAGACCGGTTCCACCGACAGACATGCACTAGTTGCATAAGGTGGCTGGCGGGTGTCTGTCTCTCCCACTTTAGTTGGAGCGGATTCGATGAAAAGGGTCCTTATGAAGGGTAAATAGAAGTTGACAAAATCACGTTGTGGCTTTAACGTAGGTAAGAAAACGTTCTTGCTAGATCACCTATAGAAGCAACGTAAAACTTGCAACAACAATTAGAGGACGTCTAACTTGTTTTTGCAGCAAGTGTCTTGTGATGTGATATGGCCAAAAGTTGTGATGAATGATGAATGATATATTGTGATGTATGAGATCATGTTCTTGTAATAGGAATCACGACTTGCATGTCGATGAGTATGACAACCGGCAGGAGCCATAGGAGTTGTCTTTATTTTTTTGTATGACCTGCGTGTCATTGAAGAACGCCATGTATATTACTTTACTTTATTGCTAAACGCGTTAGCCATAGAAGTAGAAGTAGTCGTTGGCGTGACAACTTCATGAAGACACGATGATGGAGATCATGGTGTCATGCCGGTGACAAAGATGATCATGGAGCCCCGAAGATGGAGATCAAAGGAGCTATATGATATTGGCCATATCATGTCACTACTATATAATTGCATGTGATGTTTATTATGTTTATGCATCTTGTTTACTTAGAACGACGGTAGTAAATAAGATGATCCCTTACAACAATTTCAAGAAGTGTTCTCCCCTAACTATGCACCGTTGCTAAAGTTCGTCGTTTCGAAGCACCACGTGATGATCGGGTGTGATAGATCCTTACGTTCACATACAATGGGTGTAAGATAGTTTTACACATGCAAAACACTTAGGGTTAACTTGACGAGCCTAGCATGTACAGACATGGCCTCGGAACACAGAGACTGAAAGGTCGAACACGAGTCGTATGGAAGATACGATCAACGTGGAGATGTTCACCGACGATGACTAGTCTGTCTCACGTGATGATCGGACACAGCCTAGTCGACTCGGATCGTGTAACACTTAGATGACTAGAGGGATGTCTAATCTGAGTGGGAGTTCATTGTAATAATTTGATTAGATGAACTTAATTATCATGAACTTAGTCTAAAACCTTTGCAAATATGTCTTGTAGATCAAATGGCCAACGCTCATGTCAACATGAACTTCAACGCGTTCCTAGAGAAAACCAAGCTGAAAGATGATGGCAGCAACTATACAGACTGGGTCCGGAACCTGAGGATAATCCTCATAGCTGCCAGGAAACAATATGTCCTAGAAGGACCGCTAGGTGACGCTCCCGTCCCAGAGAACCAAGACGTTATGAACGCTTGGCAGTCTCGCGCTGATGATTACTCCCTCGTTCAGTGCGGCATTCTTTACAGCTTAGAACCGGGGCTCCAAAAGCGTTTTGAGCAACACGGAGCATATGAGATGTTCGAGGAGCTGAAACTAGTTTTCCAAGCTCATGCCCGGGTCGAGAGATATGAAGTTTCTGACAAGTTCTATAGTTGTAAGATGGAGGAAAATAGTTCTGTCAGTGAGCACATACTCAAAATGTCTGGGTTGCACAACCGCCTGTCCCAGCTGGACATTAACCTCCCGGACGAGGCGGTCGTTGACATAATCCTTCAGTCGCTCCCACCAAGCTACAAGAGCTTTGTGATGAACTACAATATGCAGGGGATGGTGAAGACCATTCCTGAAGTATTTTCAATGTTGAAGTCAGCAGAGGTTGAGATCAAGAAAGAACATCAAGTGTTGATGGTCAATAAGACCACTAAGTTCAAGAAGGGCAAGGGCAAGAAGAACTTCAAGAAGGACGGCAAGGATGTTGCCGCGCCCGGTAAGCCAGTTACCGGGAAGAAGTCAAAGAATGGACCCAAGCCTGAGACTGAGTGCTTTTATTGCAAGGGGAAGGGTCACTGGAAGCGGAACTGCCCCAAATACTTAGCGGATAAGAAGGCCGGCAACACTAAAGGTATATTTGATATACATGTAATTGATGTGTACCTTACCAGTACTCGTAGTAACTCCTGGGTATTTGATACCGGTGTCGTTGCTCATATTTGTAACTCACAGCAGGAGCTGCGGAATAAGAGGAGACTGGCGAAGGACGAGGTGACAATACGCGCCGAGAATGGTTCCAAGGTCGATGTGATCGCCGTCGGCACACTACCTCTACATTTACCTACGGGATTAGTTATAAACCTTAATAATTGTTATTTGGTGCCAAGTTTGAGCATGAACATTGTATCTGGATCTTGTTTGATACGAGATGGCTACTCATTTAAATCCAAGAATAATGGTTGTTCTATTTACATGAGAGATATGTTTTATGGTCATGCCCCGATGGTCAATGGTTTATTCTTAATGGATCTCGAGCGTAACATTACACATATTCATAGTGTGAATACCAAAAGATGTAAAGTTGATAACGATAGTCCCACATACTTGTGGCACTGCCGCCTTGGTCACATTGGTGTCAAGCGCATGAAGAAGCTCCATGCTGATGGACTTTTAGAGTCTCTCGGTTATGAATCATTTGACACATGCGAACCATGCCTCATGGGCAAAATGACCAAGACTCTGTTCTCCGGAACAATGGAGCGAGCAACCAACTTATTGGAAATCATACATACCGATGTGTGCGGTCCAATGAGCGTTGAGGCTCGCGGAGGATATCATTATGTTCTCACTCTCACTGATGACTTGAGTAGATATGGGTATGTCTACTTAATGAAACACAAGTCTGAGACCTTTGAAAAGTTCAAGGAATTTCAGAATGAGGTAGAGAATCAACGTGACCGAAAGATAAAGTTCCTACGATCAGATCGTGGAGGAGAATATTTAAGTCACGAGTTTGGTACACACTTACGAAATGTGGAATCGTTTCACAACTCACGCCGCCTGGAACACCTCAGCGTAATGGTGTGTCCGAACGTCGTAATCGCACTCTATTGGATATGGTGCGGTCTATGATGTCTCTTACCGATTTACCGCTATCATTTTGGGGATACGCTCTAGAGACAGCTACATTCACTTTAAATAGGGCACCGTCTAAATCTGTTGAGACGACACCGTATGAATTATGGTTTGGGAAGAAACCTAAGCTGTCGTTTCTAAAAGTTTGGGGATGCGATGCTTATGTCAAGAAACTTCAACCTGAAAAGCTCGAACCCAAGTCGGAAAAATGCGTCTTCATAGGATACCCTAAGGAAACCATTGGGTATACCTTCTACTTAAGATCCGAGGGCAAGATCTTTGTTGCCAAGAACGGATCCTTTCTGGAAAAAGAGTTTCTCTCGAAAGAATTAAGTGGGAGGAAAGTAGAGCTTGATGAAGTACTGCCTCTTGAAACAGGAAGTAGTGCAACTCAGGAAGATGTTCCTGTGATGCCTGCACCGACAAGAGAGGAAGTTAATGATGATGATCAAGATACTTCAGATCAAGCTCCTACTGAACTTCGAAGGTCCACTAGGACACGTTCCGCACCAGAGTGGTACGACAACCCTATCTTAGAAATCATGTTGTTAGACAACGGTGAACCTTCGAACTATGAAGAAGCGATGGCGGGCCCAGATTCCAACAAATGGCTTGAAGCCATGAAATCCGAGATAGAATCCATGTACGAAAACAAAGTATGGACTTTGACAGACTTGCCCGATGATCGGCGAGTGATAGAAAACAAATGGATCTTTAAGAAGAAGACGGACGTGGATGGTAATGTTACCATCTATAAAGCTCTACTTGTCGCTAAGGGTTATCGACAAGTTCAAGGGGTTGACTACGATGAGACATTCTCCCCCGTAGCGAAGCTGAAGTCCGTCCGAATAATGTTAGCAATTGCCGCATACTATGATTATGAGATATGGCAGATGGACGTCAAAACGACATTCCTTAACGGACATCTTAAGGAAGAGTTGTATATGATGCAGCCGAAAGGTTTTGTCGACCCTAAGAATGCTAACAAAGTATGCAAGCTCCAGCGATCCATTTATGGGCTGGTGCAAGCATCTCGGAGTTAGAACATTCGCTTTGATGAGATGATCAAAGCGTTTGGGTTTATGCAGACTTATGGAGAAGCCTGCGTTTACAAGAAAGTGAGTGGGAGCTCTGTAGCATTTCTCATATTATATGTAGATGACATACTTTTGATGGGAAATGATATAGAACTTCTGGACAGCATTAAGGCCTACTTGAATAAGTGTTTTTCAATGAAGGACCTTGGAGAAGCTGCTTACATATTAGGCATCAAGATCTATAGGGATAGATCGAGACGCCTCATAGGTCTTTCACAAAGCACATACCTTGATAAGATTTTGAAGAAGTTCAAAATGGATCAGTCCAAGAAGGGGTTCTTGCCTGTATTGCAAGGTGTGAGATTGAGCTCGGCTCAATGCCCAACCACGGCAAAAGATAAAGAAGAGATGAGTGTCATCCCCTATGCTTCAGCCATAGGATCTATTATGTATGCCATGCTATGTACCAGACCTGATGTAAACCTTGCCGTAAGTTTGGTAGGAAGGTACCAAAGTAATCCCGGCAAGGAACACTGGACAGCGGTCAAGAATATCCTGAAGTACCTGAAAAGGACAAAGGACATGTTTCTCGTTTATGGAGGTGACGAAGAGCTCGTCGTAAAGGGTTACGTCGACGCTAGCTTCGACACAGATCTGGATGACTCTAAGTCACAAACCGGATACGTGTATATGTTGAATGGTGGAGCAGTGAGCTGGTGCAGCTGGAAGCAGAGCGTCGTGGCGGGATCTACATGTGAAGCGGAGTACATGGCAGCCTCGGAGGCAGCGCATGAAGCAATTTGGGTGAAGGAGTTCATCACCGACCTAGGAGTCATACCCAATGCGTCGGGGCCGATCAAACTCTTCTGTGACAACACTGGAGCTATTGCACTTGCTAAGGAGCCCAGGTTTCACAAGAAGACCAGGCACATCAAGCATCGTTTCAACTCCATCCGTGAAAATGTTCAAGATGGAGACATAGATATTTGCAAAGTACATACGGATCTGAATGTCGCAGATCCGTTGACTAAACCTCTCTCGCGAGCAAAACATGATCAACACCAGAACTCTACGGGTGTTCGATTCATCACAATGTAACTAGATTATTGACTCTAGTGCAAGTGGGAGACTGTTGGAAATATGCCCTAGAGGCAATAATAAAAGTATTATTATTATATTTCCTTGTTCATGATAATTGTCTTTTATTCATGCTATAACTGTATTATCCGGAAATCGTAATACATGTGTGAATACATAGACCACAATATGTCCCTAGTGAGCCTCTAGTTGACTAGCTCGTTGATCAACAGATAGTCATGGTTTCCTGGCTATGGACATTGGATGTCGTTGATAACGGGATCACATCATTAGGAGAATGATGTGATGGACAAGACCCAATCCTAAGCATAGCACAAGATCGTGTAGTTCGTTTGCTAGAGCTTTTTCAATGTCAAGTATCTTTTCCTTAGACCATTAGATCGTGTAACTCCCGGATACCGTAGGAGTGCTTTGGGTGTACCAAACGTCACAACGTAACTGGGTGACTATAAAGGTGCACTACAGGTATCTCCGAAAGTGTCTGTTGGGTTGACACGGATCGAGACTGGGATTTGTCACTCCGTATGACGGAGAGGTATCTCTGGGCCCACTCGGTAATGCATCATCATAATGAGCTCAAAGTGACCAAGTGTTTGGTCACGGGATCATGCATTACGGTACGAGTAAAGTGACTTGCCGGTAACAAGACTGAACGAGGTATTGGGATACCGATGATCGAGTCTCGGGCAAGTAACGTACCGATTGACAAAGGGAATTGTATACGGGGTTATTCGAATCCTCGACATCGTGGTTCATCCGATGAAATCATTGAGGAGCATGTGGGAGCCAACATGGGTATCCAGATCCCGCTGTTGGTTATTGACCGGAGAGTCGTCTCGGTCATGTCTGCATGTCTCCCGAACCCGTAGGGTCTACACACTTAAGGTTCGGTGACGCTAGGGTTATTAGGAAGACTTGTATGTGATTACCGAATGTTGTTCGGAGTCCCGGATGAGATCCCGGACGTCACGAGGAGTTCCAGAATGGTCCGGAGGTGAAGATTTATATATGGGAAGTTGTCATGCGGACACCGGAAAGTTTCGGGGGCATATCGGTATTGTACCGGGGCCACCGGAGAGGTTCCGGGGGTCCACCGGGAGGGGCCACCCCTCTCGGAGGGCCTCATGGGCCGCAAGGGGCAGGGAACCAGCCCCTGGAGGGCTGGGCGCGCCCCCCTTGGGCCCATGCGCCTAGGGTTGGGGGGGAAACCCTAGTGGGGGCGCCCCCCTTTGCTTGGGGGGCAAGCCCCCCTCCCTGGCCGCCGCCCCCCTTCTAGATCTCATCTAGAGGAGCCGGCCCCCCTTGCCCCTTCCCCTATAAATAGAGGGGTGAGGGGAGGGCTGCTAGAGACAACCAAGGCGCAGCCCCTCCCCTCCCCAACACCTCTCCTCCTCCGTCACGAGCTTGGCGAAGCCCTGTCGGAGTATTGCTGCTCCACCACCACCACGCCGTCGTGCTGCTGCTGGAGCCATCTTCCTCAACCTCTCCTTCCCCCTTGCTGGATCAAGAAGGAGGAGACATCGTCCGTTCCGTACGTGTGTTGAACGCGGAGGTGCTGTCCGTTCGGCACTTGGTCATCGGTGATCTGAATCACGGCGAGTACGACTCCATCATCACCCTTCCCTTGAACGCTTCCGCACGCGATCTACAAGTGGTATGTAGATGCAATCTCTCTCCCTTGACTCGTTGCTTAGATGAACTCATAGATGGATCTTGGTGAAACCGTAGGAAAAATTTTAATTTTCTGCAACGTTCCCCAACATCTCGAACTTGGTGCGGTCACCAGCCGACCACCCGAGGAAGAAGGCCCTCCAGCCAATACCCCAAGGGAAGGGGTTGGCGTTGGAGCTAGAGCTAGAGCTCACAGTGATGGGGAGGAGGAAGGTTGACAGTGAGAGAAGAGAGGGGGTGGGTAAGTAGTGGTGGGCAGGATGAGTAAATATAGGGGGATGGAGAGGAGGAGAAGAGTGACAGTCATGTCGTTTTAACTACAAACTCTTCAATTAGCCATGAACTCGATGCAGTGCGTGACTCCATGAATTGTGTGCAGATCGAGGAGAGCACTGAGATGGGCACGGAGGTGCTCCCGGCCGTTGACAACAAGGGCAAGCAACCCCTTCACCCAATGCCCGACGAGGTGGCCGCCCACTGCCGAGGAAGACCTGAAGACGCCTGAGGGTGGCGACGACGAGGGCATGGAGGAGCCCCCCAGCAACAAGCGCCGCGACTACAGCCACTACCATGAGGAGGATGGCCCAACTCACTTCTGCAAGGTCATCCTTGCACCGAAGTTTGAGTGCATCCCCATGCCCCTGGACTTCACCAAGCACTTCGTCGCAGTGCCGACGGAGTTCAAGCTCAGGAACAACACCGGCTGCTCCTGGAAGGTGACGGTCAAGCTGATGAACGGCAGGGTGACCCTGGATCAGGGTTGGGCCACCTACGCAGCCATTCATCAGATCAAGACCGGCTACATGATGACGTTCAAGCTCCTCACTCCCGACACCCTCAAGGTCATCATCTTCGACGACGATGGCACTGAAGTCGTCAACAAGTGCGAGAAGCGCGACAAAGCCTTCGCCGCCAAGGAGTAGGGCCGGCCACCTCTTTCGAGCGTACTATCGAGTTTGCTTTGACCATGTTTATGGTTTATGTGTTGAACTGTTATGAAGTGTGGTACTGCTTATATCTGAATTATGCTAGTTGATGCTCTGTTTATACTCTATTGTGCTTATGATCTGTGCTGCCGAAGTGTGGTGGTAACCTCACCAACTAGCCAAAAAGGTTACCACACACCAGACATTGCATACAACCAAACACCATGCCTTGGATTTGTCCACTAACATGCAGGCAACCAAACATCAGGCAGAATGGTTCTGCCCATGCAGGCAACCAAACAACATGCAGATAGTGCATTTGAGGCTGCATTTACATAGTCAGGTTGGGTGGAGAAGTATATGCAATGCGGGTACTGTAGCGCACGGCAACCAAACACGCCCTAAGCCGTCGAGCCCGTTCATGCCAGCAAAACACTTGGCCTCTCCATCTCCTCCCACCTCTCTCTCCTTAGGGCATCTCCAGCCGACCCCCCAGGATGCCCCCCACGAGCACTTTTTGGACGCCGGCGCTTAATTTTTCTCCCAGCCGGGACCCCAAGAGCTCAAATAGCGCCGGATTTGGCCAAAGTTACACCCGGCGGTCCCGATCCAAACCCAAAAAGCCGGGAGGCACTTGGGGGCGCCGGCGCTCCTTTTTGCATGCAAAACCCCCACATGTCGGCCTCTCTCCTCACTCTCTCTCCTCTTTTTCCTGCTAGGCCCACCCGTGCATGTGGAAATCTTTCCCTCGCCGAGCCCCGCCTTCTCCGTCCCGCCCCGCCGAGCTCGCCGCCCCGCCTGCTCCGCCCGCGCGCTCGCCTCCGCCCCCGCAGCCTCCCCCGCCGGCTCGCGCTCGCGCCCTCCTCTGCTCCGCCAGGTCGCCTCCCCCGCCTCGCTCTGGCTCGCGCTTGCCCCCTCCGCCAGGTCGCCTCCCCCGCCGTGCTCTGGCTCGCGCTCTCGCGGATGTGTTGCTTGCTTCGGGTGGAAGGCTTTGCTTGGACTACGTGGCGCCGCGGCATGGGCGGGCGCCCGACTCCGCCCCCGCGGCATGCCGGAGCCGCGACAGCTCGTCCGCCGGCGTGTGGCCGTGGCGTGGCCGGGCCGGAGCTCGCTGCGTGTGGCCATGGCGTGTGGGCGGGCGGGCGGACGGGCACGGCGCTGCCTGGGCGGACGGGCGCGGCTGTGGGCTCGATCGTCCTCGCCCTCATCGTCGGGAGAGCAACAAGGAGGAGGACGACCAGTGGACGCTCTTCATCGATCTGCCGGTGCTGGAGGCCGCCACCGCCGGCTTCTCTGACGGCAACCTGCTCGGCCGCGGCGGCTTCGGCCCCGTCTACAAGGCAAGCGACCAGCAACCTCCTCCTCCTCCTTGTTGCTCACGCCGTCGTCCTCGCGCGGTGCCTCGGCGACGCCGTCGTCTGGCAGGAGCAGGAGACAGTGGAGGACGCCATGATGAGGTAGGGCGCAGCCGTGGCCTGGACGGCGCGGCGCGGGCGGGACGCGTCTACTACGCCCGCCGGCCACCGCATCCTGGGCGCCCGCCCCGTCCCCGTGCAGCCCGCTGACTGGGCGCGTCGAGGCGGCGAGCAGCGGGTGCGGCCTGGACGGGCGCGGCCGCGGTCAAGATGCTCGATGAAATGCTGCTGCCTCCGTGGGAGCCCAGCGCTGCTCGTGCTCATGTCCGTGTGCTCTTCCGCCAGGCCTCCATCGACGCTCGCGCTCCTCCGTTGGCTGGAGGTCGTCGACGCTGCCGCAGTCAAGGTGCTCGACGAAATGACGCTCCGATTGTGGGAGTCCAACGCTGCTCGTGGGGAGGCAACGAGTGAAAGTGGTTTGACCCCCAAGGCCTAAGTTCTCGCCGGCGGCCCCCGAGGAGGCGAAAAAAGGTGCCTCCTGTGGGGCAAACGGCTGGAGATGCCTTAGTCCTTACCACGCCGCCGCCACGATCTGCCGCTTCCGGCCATCTCCAGCACCATCTGCAGCACCTGCAAGAAAAACCCTGGTCTCCCTCTACCTATTCCCCCATTTCCGCTCACTCGCTGCGTCCACCTCCGCCGCCGCCAAACAGTAGAGAGTTGTCGCCGCTTGCATTGGTCCCGATGGGGCGGCCTCCATCCTCGAGAACCACGACACCCGAGCTCACGCCTGCCTCTCTGCCGGGCACGGCTTTACCAGTGATGCGGGCAATCACGGACGCCTGGCTCGCAGTCCGCGACCGCGCGATCGACATCCGAAAAAAGTAACATTGGTTTCTTAATTTTCCCCGTGTCCTAAATAGGGCGTCCCTAACTTGACGGGGGTTGGACCTGTTCTCGTCTGATCTCTCTCCCACGCAAAATGGCCGACGACACATTAATTAGCAACTTCAGCCTCCGGCATGGCCGTCTCATCCTCTTCTCTTCCCGCGCGCGGACCACACGCGCGCGCCTCTCTCTCGCTCTCGGGCGCGTCATCTGCCTCTCCGGTGCGGTAATGTCTCTGTCTCTTCTGCTTGTTCTTGTTGAGGGGCATGTGAATTGCAATAATTTATTACAGGCGCGTAAAAGAATCGATTCCTTGTTTTAAATGAATCGCTCCATCTTACCTGAATCTTGTCCATGTGTAACCATGCCTTTTATGCCGTGTAAATTTTGTAATTGGAGCAATCCCATTGTCCTCTAGCCACATTCAATACAAGGCCCAGGCTAGATCTAGAATATTACTTGATGAAATGGAGTACCGTTGCCCAAACAAGGGATTCCGAAATATTACTGTAAACATTAGAATCTCATGTGATCATCTTTTCATGCTTTCGTATGAAGTAAAGTACCTTTATCAACTACATTTCACTCTCCAGGTACCATTTGGATAATCCATTAATGTGATTTGAATTGCAAAGGATGGTTCTCCAGGATAAATGAAAGCTTAGCTTATGCACCTTATTGTGGTCTGTTTTTTCTCATCCCTCATACAATGGGGAAACATTCTGCTGAAACCGGGACTAGTATGCTCCTACATGGAGACTTGGACATACAGATAGTGGAAGCAAAATGTCTTCCCAATATGGATCTCATGACCGAAAGGATCCGGAAATGCTTCACTGGCTATGGTGCTTGCAGGTCCAACTGCGGGAATTCTAATCCAAAACCAGACGTGAGGAAGATCATTACTAGTGATCCATATGTTTCGGTTTGCCTCTCAGGTGCAACGGTGGCACAAACTCGAGTCATTAACAACTCGGAGAATCCTAAATGGGATGAACACTTCTATGTTCAGGTTGCCCACTCAGTTAGCAGACTCGAGTTTCATGTAAAGGACGATGATGTCTTTGGGGCTGAGCTTATAGGTGTTGCTTCAGTACCAGTTGAACAGATCACAGAAGGGGATGTTGTCAGTGGCTGGTTTCCAATCTCTGGTCACTACAATAGCCCGAAGATATCTCCTGAACTCAATTTGTCTATCCAGTATAAGCCATTTGATCAGAATCCGCTGTACAAGGACGGAGTTGGTGCCGGTGGTACTGAGAATATTGGTGTACCAAATGCTTATTTTCCTCTTCGCAAGGGTGGTAGGGTCAGTCTATATCAAGATGCCCATGTTCCTGATGATTTTCGTCCTAACATTGAAATTGAAGGTGGGAGGACATATGAACAAAATAAATGCTGGGAAGACATTTGCCATGCAATTGTTGAGGCTCATCACCTTATTTACCTTATTGGCTGGTCATTATATCACCCTATCAATCTTCTAAGGGAATCGGCAAAACCTTTGCCTGATGGAGTCCCACGGACCATTGGAGAGATTTTGAAAAGCAAGGTTCAAGAGGGAGTTCGTGTTATCGTGTTGCTTTGGGATGACAAAACATCACACGACAAATTTCTTTTGAAAACGGTAGGCTTTATTCCACATCGTCCATTGGCTCACCCTTGAACCTCTTCATTTAATCCTTCACTGACATGGCTGTACATCAAAGTTTGGCATCACATTATTAGTTATGATGCTACTGTGTAGTTTTTCCTCCAAAACGTAGACAGAAATAACAAGCATGAATTGAATAATGCTCTTGTCTAATATCTCGTTACGGCTTTGAGATTTCTGAAATTTTGGGTGAATGATTGAATAAGTTAAAGGGGTAGACAGTTTTGTGGTGGAGCTATCTCCCTTCTTGTTCAATGTTTCTGGTGTCAGTCTCATCACTTGAATCTAGATATTATTGTTGTCAATAAAAATACCCAAGGGCTCAAGAAACCTGCAAGTTTCATGTTTCATTATATCTTACTTAAATATGATATATAACTAGATAAATATCATATTCAAGAGAACCAAACCCGTATGTTCCAATTTTTATCGATGTTTTCCTGAAGACGTGAGCTTGTTTGCATGTTTTGTTCACAAAAGAGTAGTCTGATAGAAATGATGTAGGCTGCATGCAGGATGGACTCATGCATACACATGATGAGGAAGCTCGAAAGTTTTTCAGGCATTCAGGTGTCCACTGTGTGTTAGCTCCTCGTTATGCTAGCAACAAAATGAGCATTTTCAAGCAGCAGGTGTGGATGTTGTGTGTTCCTTCCTTTTTTGTCACATACATACAGTGTACCTATACTTCTGCATATTCTGCATATCAACCAGTCATTTTTATTTGCTGTCATGCGTGTGGCTTTGGCCATATTAGACAATAGTCGAATAAATAAAAAGTAAATTATTGAAGGGTCAAGTGATTTCTCATTATATAAGGGGAACCAGCGTGTATCAGTATCTATCTCTCTATCTATCAGGTTAGTCAACAAGAATATTGTACCTAACCCTCCTCTCTCATTCGTCACCCATACATCACCCATAACCTATGTTCTACTCCATTCCCTTACGTTCTGCCGTCCTGCTAACCTCATGGTGGTAGTTATCCTGTATGCACTAAGCTTAACATCTTGCATATATTTCCCATATTTGTTTCCTCCCTATATGTTTTCAGTTTTCACTTTTCAAGACCTAACATCTTGCATGCTATCTGTTATGGCGCTGCTAGAAGGAGGGCGTGAGAGGGCCGGCCGGGGGCCTTTTTGCCCACGGCCGGGCAAGAGGGAAGGGATTTCCTTCTTAATTCTTGCTTGATTAGATTGATACATCTCCTCTCTTTATATAGAGAGATTTACTTGACTCCCAAGCAAGGCTTTACTTGACCCCTAAGCAAGCGACCCTAATTAACCCTAAGACTAACGGGCTATACCGCCAGATCAGGCCCATTAGGCCCCTTACGTACTCTAACACTACATCCCACCTAGACATGCAGCTTGTCCTCGAGCTGCAGCCTAACCAACTTATAACCATGACTCGACGCAACACAAACCTAACACCTAAAAACAAGCCTTTTACATCTCGGCTTGTGTTATTACTCTCAACCTGAAATAGACTGGGACACTTTATTTTGGACGTGCACGTGTACAGCCACCTGGATCCCATGGACACCACCTGGACAAAAGGAGTGCATGTGTATGGCTGTTGGTCTGCACCGCACAGGGAAGAGTCTTGCGATGGAGAATGACGAGGAGGGGTACGCCCCCCCAACCGCCGATGTCGCAGACTTTGAGGTCGCTGCCCACGGGGAAAACAGCATGCCCACCGCCCGTGGGGGAAACCGCATGCCCAAGATCCCCGACGCAACGGACGAGATCGAGGTCCTTTGCGCAGCGAAGGGCAATTTGGATGAGCGGCAGCTGCAGACCACGCATCTCCCGCACACGCCGACGCGCTAGGAGGCCGCGCGCAGCAGCCTGCAGCCTCACCGCCGCCGACACGTGGCGGGTAGCGATCCAAGACGGAAGCGGTGACGGCGAGGGCGGGAACCGGACCTGGTGGATCGGACTCCGGCCGGCGCGGGCGATGCCGGGCCGGAGCTGACCGGCGGTGGCTGCTGCAGCTGCAGCGGCTGCTGCGGTGTCGCGTCGAGTAGCGGCAGCGGCTGCTGCGGCAGACCGCCGGGCGCGGCAGAGGCCGCCAGGAGCGGCGGCTGCCATTGCAGCCAGGGCAGGGCGGTGGTGGCGGTGGATGGCAGCTGCAGCGGCCCGGCGAGCGCGGCGGAGGCCGCCTTGTGCGGCGGCTGCCACGGCAGCCACGGCGGCACGGTGGCGGCAATGGGTGGCGCAGCCCGGTGCGGCTGCTGCAACGGCCCGGCGAGCGCGGCGGAGGCCGCCTGGTGCGGCGGCTGCCACGGCAGCCAAGGCGGCGCAGCCCGGTGCGGCTGCTGCAGTGGCCCGGCGAGCGCGGCAGAGGCCGCCTGGTGCGGCGGCTGCCACGGTAGCCACGGCTGCGCGGTGGCGGCAATGGGTGGCGCAGCCGGGTGCGGCCCGTAGGACCCGGCCAAGAACAGGCGGTTCTCCTGGACCGCCTGGGTTAGGTCCCGCAGCGCCCCGGACACCTCCTCCGGGGTGAGGACGGCGGGGGCGGGCGCGACGGAGGACAGCGGGAGAGACGGGTTGGGCGGCGGTGAAGACATGATCGAACCGAAGCTAGCTGATACCAAATTGTTATGACGCTGCTAGAAGAAGGGCGCGAGAGGGCCGGCCGGGGGCCTTTTTGCCCACGGCAGGGCAAGAGGGAAGGGATTTCCTTCTTAATTCTTGCTTGATTAGATTGATACATCTCCTCTCTTTATATAGAGAGATTTACTTGACTCCCAAGCAAGGCTTTACTTGACCCCTAAGCAAGCGACCCTAATTAACCCTAAGACTAACGGGCTATACCGCCAGATCAGGCCCATTAGGCCCCTTACGTACTCTAACACTATCCTTTCGAGAAGTTAAACAACGTACATACCAAGAATATGCATGTTGTCATGCATGACAAGCATAATGAAATTTTGCCCAACAAACAGATGCCCATAATTCACTATTTCTACTTATTTCAGCAATGTTTATGTATTCGGGTGTTTCTGAAGCAAAATCCCTTCTCCAGGTTGTAGGAACTTTGTTTACACACCATCAGAAATGTGTAATTGTAGACACTCAAGCCACTGGAAACAATCGAAAAATAACAGCTTTTCTTGGCGGTCTCGACTTGTGTGACGGCAGATATGATACACCTGAACACAGGCTTTTCAAGGATCTTACTACTGTCTTCAAGGATGATTTCCATAATCCCACGTTCCCTGTAATTCTCTAACAGTTAACTCTATGTTTGTTCCCTAACTATATTACTGATTCTTCTATATTTTTAACAGCTATAGCTGAGAAAACAACTTTCCGACATGCTAAAATTTAGAACATCCTTCTTTCTGCAACTTCAGGTGAATAAGTCTGATGGACCGAGACAGCCATGGCATGATTTACATTGCAAGATTGAGGGTCCAGCTGCATATGACATACTTACAAACTTTGAACAGAGATGGAAAAAATCTGCAAAATGGAAAGTCAGTGTCAGAAGAGCTGTAAGTTGGCATCATGATACTTTGGTTAAAATAAACCGGATGTCATGGATTGTTTCGCCCTCTGCAGATGAGCTAAATGCACATGTTTGTGAAGAAAATGACCCAGAAAACTGGCATGTACAGGTACATACAAATCATAGATGCATCACCTTGGTGCAATTTCTCCTCTTTTTTCGTCTATTAGATAAATGTCACCACCTTGTTTATTTTGGCTAGATTTTCCGATCCATTGATTCAGGATCAGTAAAGGGATTTCCTAAAGATGTTCAAGAAGCTGAGTCACAGGTAGTGTTCATTTCACCAGTTGAAATAGCTATGCAAAAATGTAACATGATTATTTAAGTTGATTTAAAAAGATGGAGTTTTAACTTTATCAGAACTTCAAGCTTTCTCATAGCAGTGAGATGCTCATTTATCTTTTGTTGTGCAGAATCTTGTCTGTGCAAAGAATCTGCAGATAGACAAGAGCATACACAATGCATATGTAAAAGCCATCAGATCTGCACAACACTTTGTCTATATTGAAAACCAGTATTTTATTGGATCTTCGTACTACTGGTCTTCACATAGAGGTGCAGGTAATGAAGTTGTTTCTCAGTTACGGTAATCTCTTCTGTTTCGTTTTTGTTTTGTGCTTTGCCCTTCCATTTCGCAAGTTAGATACTTGCGCCACACCATCCCTTCTGCATTATTGCATGAGTTTGTAGTATTCCATGCTTCACACTTTCGAATACTAGAAGCATTATTTAATTTCCATGCCCACTATATTTTATAGCAACAAATTAATAAGCATATTTTAGCATTTATGAACCTTGACCGAGGAATAGTTACTTTTCACAGCTTTTTATGACCAAAAAGAGAAGTACATCATTGGTTTCTTTTTACGAAAACTAGCACTTTTTATGTGCTATATCTGATGTATAGATTCCTGTCAAGGATAAGGCCAATCGAGGCATCCAGCTTATCTTTGAATACTCATGTGGGAACAGGTGCAGAGAACCTAATACCAATTGAACTGGCCATAAAGATTGCAAGAAAGATCGCAGCAAGGGAGCCATTTGCAGCTTATATTATCATACCAATGTGGCCTGAAGGTAATCCGACAACTGCTCCTATGCAGGAGATCCTCTATTGGCAGGTTTGTGCCGCATGATCAGATTACAGTTTTGTCATGAACCTAACTCTTGTGACAAGGGCATTCATTGAGCTAGAGATACTGATGTGAGCTGATGTTAGTCGTTTTATCTCTTCAAGGGGCAAACCATGTCCATGATGTACAAGATTATCGCAGACGCTCTCCGAAAGGAAGGGTTGGACGATGCCCATCCACAGGATTACCTGAACTTCTACTGCCTCGGTAAGCGTGAAGTCACAGCCGTGGTTCCTGCACCGACAAGCCATTCTAATGAGAATTCCCCGATGGTAACTCAATTTCATTCTCTAATACTATAATTTGCTAAATATGCAATATGCGCATCGCATAAAAAAGTTGTTTTCCTTTTCTCCTCCAGCGTCTGGCTCAGAAGTTCAGGAGGTTCATGATCTACGTGCACTCGAAAGGGATGATCATCGATGACGAGTTTGTTCTCATCGGCTCAGCCAATATAAACCAGAGGTCCTTGGACGGTTTGCGGGACACCGAGATCGCCATGGGCGCCTATCAGCCACACTACAGCTGGGCAGGAAGCCAAGGTCCTCCGCGAGGACAGGCACGCCCTCCTCTCTTTACTCACCTCTGCAGAAGTGGCTAGAGCTGTTGCCTTCCAACCATTTCTTTCTGTCTGCAGGTGTATGGTTACCGGATGTCGCTGTGGGCGGAGCATCTGGGCACGGTGGAGGAGTGCTTCCGTCAGCCGCAGTCCATGGAGTGCGTCCAGTTGGTGAACCAGATGGCGGAGGATAACTGGGCGTGCTTTGTGTCGCCGCAGATGGTGGACATGAAGGGGCACCTCATGAGGTACCCCATCAAGGTCGAGAAGGACGGGAGGGTGGTGCCTCTGCCTGGGCATGAGAGCTTCCCGGACGTCGGTGGGAAGGTGCTCGGCTCTCACTCCTCGCTGCCCAACGCGCTGACAACGTAACCAGTCATCCTCGGTCGGCAGAGGATCAGAGTGCTGGAGCTTGAAGAGGCTACAAAGGTGGCTACGGGCGTTCAGAAGTGGGAGTTGAAGTTGTTCCTCGGAAACTCAGAATTAGTTGATCTGTTGCATATACGTCTGACTTTTAGCATTAACTGTTAAGCTGTATATGTGTATATATAAAAGAGAGACCGGACAGAACGTCATACCAGTTGGACCAAATTTTGTGTCCCTGGGCATTGCACTTTGGTTGGAGTCTATTGCTATGCACTTATGATGTAATTCCCCGTTGTCCACCGCAGATTGGTTAGAAATCGGCATTCAGATCTTGGTCGTTCAGCAATGCAGAACATACACCAAGCTTGTTGCTGTGTTTTTTCTTTTTCTTTTTTGTGAGAATTGTTCTTGCCCGTATGTTAAAATGTATATAATTTAAAAGTAGAAACGAATTCTTCAGTCAAGTTTTTCAAATGAAACACAACAAAGCATCGGGTTCAGATGGTTTTCCCACCGAGTTCTATCAAAACTTTTGGCATGTTATCAAATTGGACCTTCTAGAACTATTTGCCTGCCTCCATGCTGGGCAACCAGAATTATTTCACTTAAACTTCGCTGAGATAATTTTACTACCTAAGGTTAATGTGGCTGTAAGGATTCAACAATATATACCTATATGCCTTCTTAATGTTAGTTTTAAAATCTTCAAAGTTGCGATGATTAGGCTTAACTCCGTGGAGGACCATGTAATTCGTCCAACTCAGACTGCTCTCATGCAAGGTAGAAACATCCTAGATGGAGTTGTAATCCTTCATGAAACAGTACACGAACTGCATCTGAAAAAGTTGAATAGGGTTAATCCTTAGAATTGACTTCAAAAGAGCTTATGATAAAGTAGTGATATTTTCTCCAACAAACTCTCAGAATGAAAGGTTTTTCTGCAGAGTGGCGTGCTTTGATCCATAGTTTTGTGTCTGGAGATAGCGTTGCCATTAAAGTCAATGATGACGTTGGCCGCTATTTCCAAATGAAGAAAGGATTACGACAAGGTGACTCATTATCACCATGCTATAGAGCGTGCAAAAGTTGATGGTCAAATTTACGGAGTAGTTAATCATATGGTTGATGGTGGACTTTCTATCCTTCAGTATGCCGACGATACAATTATATTATGGACCATGACCTAGCGAGAAATCTGAAATTAATTTTGACAACATTCGAGCATCTTTCGGGTCTTAAGATAAACTTTCATAAAAACGAATTGTTTTGTTTTGGTGAGGCTCAAGATGAGGCCCACATGTATGCTGAATTGTTTGGCTGCGGGCAAGGCCAGTTTCCCATTAGATATTTGGGGATACCGATACATTATCGGAGACTCGCAAATGCTGAATGGAAACACGTCGAGGAGAGACTACAAAAAAGGTTAAGCAGTTGGAAAGGTAAACTCCTATCTCTAGGTGGAAGGTTGGTTCTCAAAAAATCAATACTAAGTAATATGGTACTATCTATGATATCCTTCTTCCAACTTCCGGAAGGAGTCTCATATCGATTGGATTATTTCCGATCAAGATTCTTTTGGCAAGGAGATAGCGAGAAAAAGAAATATCGAGTGGCTAAATGGAGTGTGGTTTGCCGTCCCAAAGACCAAGGGTGATTGGGTATTCATGACCTTGAGGTTAAGAATACTGCCCTTCTCGGTAAGTGGTTGTTTAAGTTGCTGACGGAAAATGGTATATGGCAAACCCTCCTAATGAGAAAATATGTTGGCTCAAAGATAGTGTCCCAAGTATATTAGAAGCCTGGGGACTCACACTTTTGGGCCTAATAGCTATGAAGAAATATTTCTTTCGCTATGGATTCTTCTCTATTAAAGATGGCTCGAAAGTTAGATTTCGGGAGGATAAGTGGCTAGGTAATGCCACACTCCGAGAACAATATCCAGCTCTATATAATATTGTTCGTCACAAGGGTGATACTATCGCCACGGTTCTGGAATCCTTTCCTCCGAATGTGATGTTCAGACGAGATTTAATAGGCCCCAGACTTGCATCGTGAAACGATTTGATACATCGCCTCGCCACAACATATATCACCAGGACGCGATGAATTTCGGTGGAATCTAAATGCGAGTGGTAAATTCTCTGCAGATTCAGTGTATAGAGTGTTGGTTCAGTCAGATGTGCCAGTTGATAATAATAATAATAATAATAATAATAATAATAATAATAATAATAATAATAATAAGACTTGGAAGATGAATATACCGCTTAAGAATAAAATCTTTGCATGGTATCTTCGTCGAGAAGTTATTCTTACAAAAAACAACCTTATTAAGAGGACTAGCATGGAAGTACGCAATATGTTTTTTTGTCATCATGACAAAACAATAAAACATGTATTCTTTCAATGTAAATTTAGCTTGTTCTATATGGTCAATCTATCAGATTTCGGGTTCCGGCAGACCCTCAAGGTTCGAACACTGGGGTGCGCACGAAGATCACACCTCCAGCCTACCCATGTCTCACCGTCTCGCTAGGATCTAAAACTACACGAAGAATAACACAAGGGACACGAGATTTATACTGGTTCAGGCCACCATTGCGGTGTAATACCCTACTCCAGTTTGTGGTGTGTGGATTGCCTCAGGGGCTGGTGAGGAACAATACAGTGGAAGAATAGCCTCGCGAGGGTCTGTTCTTAGCTGGGGCGATGAACTGCTAGGGGAGTTCAGTCGCCTTTCTCTCTCTCTCTCTCTCTCTCTCTCTCTCTCTCTATGTCTTAGATGTGGATCTGATCCTCGATCCTCCTACCCTGTGGGTGGCTAGTCCTATTTATAGGCGAAGGCTCCGGGCCTCTTCCCAAATATTGAGCGGGAAGGGCGTCAACAATTGGCCATTTTGAAGGGGAACAACTAGTACACTTATCCTGACTAAACTTGGTCCTCGCCTACCAAAGACCCTGACGGTGACGCCGGCTTGGGCTCCACGATGACCTTCGTCCTACCGTCCTGCTGATCTTGGTCTTGTTGCACCGAAATGGTTGTCTTTGCTTGATACCCTCGCCTGCGCTTGCCCCCTTTGCATCAAAGAGGAAACAAGGACTCTGTGCAAGCCGGCGCCCGCCTGGCGGCCGCCCGGCCTTGGTCGTCATGGCTTGCATCACGGGCACATCGTGAGGTACCCCGCCTTGATCTCTCCGCCTCCTCACGAGCCAGCCTGATGAGGCCGTGCCTGGGGAAGTCTCCTGTCGTCCGCCCCGCGAGGCTTGGCCCCTCGCTAGGGTCTTGAGCATGTGTTGACAAAGATGGGTCGTACTGGGCCACTCCTTGAGCCACACCGCAGGCCGCAGGCAGGCAAGTCTGGGTACCCCCATTCCCAGAACGCCGACAGTAGCCCCCAGGCCCAAGGCGCGCTTGGACTTGGCTTAGCAGAGAAGCGAAGAGGCAAGTGCGAAGCGTCGCGGGCCCCAATAGCCTGCGGCCTTGGGCGCTGCGTGGCGGTTGATTGGACATGGGCGTCCTGGCTCCCCCACGACGCCTCGGTAACTGCGCGATTTGACAAGTCCTTGCATGCAAAATGGGTCATGATTACCTGTGATCGTGGAGGCCCTTGGTTGGCCTTCCTCGGCTATATGTACGGGACGGCGCGAGCCCCTCCGGTTCATCCCTCCTTGCTACTCTCCGTCTTCTTCTCGGCCACTCGCCATCCCCATGGCCCCGCCAAAGAGGTTCTCGGCCGCGGAGAAAGGGAAGGCTCGCCAGTAAGGGCCGGCTCCCCTCCGACCAAGCGCGGCTAGGGCCGCCCTCGCAAGCACCCCACGACCCCTGCTGCGGCCTCCCGTGGCCGTGGAAGCAGCCCTCTGCGCAGCGGTGGGCGTCCGGCTGCCATCGAAAGGTACGCTGGGGCTGTGCGACCCCCAAGGCCTCGCATCCGCTCGGCGGAGGTGTTGCCGGAGTTCGTCGTGTGGTCGGCGGACCCGACCGGCACCTGGCTCCAGCTTCCCCGCTTCTTCATAGGTGAGCTTCCGGCTGATGCCCCGGGCGGCCTTTGGCTTCAGGCAGATGGCTGCTGCAGCAGGGCCTCTTGGGCTACCCTGGAGGTCTCCACCGCCGGGGAGGCGGCCTTGACCCGCGGTTGGCAAACATTTGCCCGCGCGCGCGGCCTGCGCCGACGATGCACTCTGCACTTCAAGTTTGACGGCGACGCCACCCTCTACGTGAGGGTGTTCGGGGAAGATGGCCGCTGTGCCGCATGCTGCCCCGAAGACGATGACTGCGGCCGCGCGCCCAGCCCCGGCGTTGGTCGGGGCGAAGGTGGCGGAGGGCGCGCAGGCAGCAGGGCCCGAGATCCGCCAAGCTCCGGCTACTCCCCTTCGGATGGCAGCTCCTCTAGTGGTGGTCGTGACCAGCCCCCTCGTCATCGCGCTCGCCTGGGGAAGGGCAGCGGGTCGGCCCGCCGCCGCGCCCCGGTGAAGCGGGAGGCGGAATCCAGCTGAGCTCCGGAGGCAGTACGAGCCTTCGCTGAGAGTTGGCGCCGAGCAAGTCGTCCCCCCTTTTGCTTTCCTTTCTCTCCTGCGTGAAAAGAATGTAATCCGTTGCCCCACGGGGCGTGCTGAACTGTTGCTGTTTTAATTGGTGCGTTGTTTCTACTGCTTATGCGCTATGTTTTCATTCTGTGTGCCTATGCGTGGAAATCACTTATCTTGAGGGGGCTCGTCGCGGTCCTCGCCTCCCGAGGCTAGTGCCTCATCCTGCACCTTATGTCCTGCAGAGTTTAGTCAGCAGGGGTAGTCTCCAGCCTTGGTAGTGAGGGGAACCAACCCAAGCCCCATGATCGTGTCGTGATGCCCGTGGGGCATGGACTGGGAGGGGTGCTCCCGCAGCGGACTCGAACAGGGAAGTTCCAAATTACTAGGCAGAAAAACACTCGCGAGGGTTCCCATGCTCCTCCCTCGTGAGACTTTGCGCGGGAGAAAACGAAACAAACAAGTGAACTGGACGAAGGGTCGCAAGCTCGAAATGGCAACAGCTTCAAAAACTTCAAATAGGAACAAACAAGCCAACTGCGGAAAGCAAATGAAAGAAGCCGCGTCCGGTACCTAGTCTAGTCTTTGACGTCTTCTCACTAGCGCGGAGCTAAGTGCTGCCACTGGGCGTGGGCGGGAGCCCCCGAGGCCCGAGGGCGGCACTCCGGAGACTCCGGGGCGTGTACAGCCCCACTCATTATTACGTGAGAGTGTCACGGGCGGCGAGCTTCACAGGCGTTTGCCTTCTTCACAGGCACCGGGCCTTTTCCAAAACACATCTACTTCACAGGCGTTCGCCTTCTTCACAGGCACCGGGCCTTTTCCCAAAACACTGCAACTTCACATGCATTCGCCTTCTTCACAGGCACTGGGCCTTTTCCCAAAACACTGCAACTTCACAGGCGTTCGCCTTCTTCACAGGCACCGGGCCTTTTCCCAAAACACTGCAACTTCACAGGCGTTCGCCTTCTTCACAGGCACCGGGCCTTTTTCATGGGTAAAACCTTCGGAGATGTTGGATGTTCCACGCGTTCTGGACGGGCACCCCCTCCTGGGTCTCCAAGCGTGCGGAGCCTGGCCTGGAAACATGAACAACCTTAAACGGGCCCTCCCACACGGGAAAAAGCTTATGCAGCCCTTCCCTGGAGAGAACCCGTCTGAGCACGAGGTCTCCTACCTCGAGAGTCCTGGGGCGGATGTTGCGGCAGTGGTATCGCCGCGGTGCTTGTTGGTACCTTGCTGCCCGCAGCGCGGCTTCTCGGCGATGCTCCTCCCCCAGCAAGAGATCCGTCCCCCGCATGGCGTCCTGCTGCGCTTCGTCGAACGCCAGGACCCGCGCGGAACAACGTCTGACCTCGTGAGGGAGAACGGCTTCAGCTCCATAAACCAGAAAGAATGGGGTCTCACTAGTCGGCTTGGTTGCGGTCGTGCGGATTGACCACAGCACGGACTGGAGCTCGTCGTACCAGCCCCTGCCGCAGGCTTCCAGCTTTTTCTTGAAGGTCCTGGTCTTGAGGCCCCTCAGGACCTCTGCGTTGGCTCGCTCGGCCTGACCGTTGCTTCGCGGGTGCGCCACCAAAGCGTAGCATATCTGTGTTCCAAGGTTAGCACAGTATGTTTTGAAGAGGTTACTGGCGAACTGCGAACCGTTGTCGGTGATGATGCGGTTTGGCACCCCGAATCGGCTCACGAGGCCCTTGATGAACTTGACCGCGGAGCCTGCGGGGATGGTGCGGACAGCTTCCACCTCGGCCCACTTGGTGAATTTGTCCACGGCTACGTAGAGGTAGCGGTAGCCCCCTGGCGCCCAAGGGAACGGGCCCAGGATATCCAGTCCCCAGACTGCGAAGGGCCATGAGAGGGGTATAGTTTGCAGGCCTCCCGCCGGCTGATGGATCTGCTTTGCATGGAACTGATAGGCTCGCAAGCTTTCACCAATTCCACAACGTCATTGAGTGTCGTGGGCCAATAGAACCCGCTGCGGAACGCCTTGCCAACGAGAGTTCGTGACGACGAGTGATGCCCACAGTCGCCACCGTGTATGTCTGCCAGCAGCTCCTTCCCTTGCTCCCTGGAAATGCAACGTAGGGACACATCATTCGGTCGTCTTCGGTAGAGCTCCCCATCCTTAAGGCAGTATGCTGTGGCCTGCCGTGCCACACGCTCCGCTTCCTCCTCCTTTTCCGGCAACATGCCTCGCGTCAGGTAACTCCTGAGCTCCGTGATCCAGCACCCCTCCTGAGGTTCCAGCGCCAGGAGCAGGCGCGCTCCTGATGTCGGACCGCAGACCGGGGCTCCCGAGGTAGGCGGCTGGGGGAGCTCCCCCCGAGGCTGCGTCATGCTTGACAGTGATGGCGTCGCCGAGGGCTTGAAGAGCCGCTCCTCGAAGACGCCGGGCTCCAGGTAGCCGCCTGGATGCCCTTTTTGCGATATCATCAGCCTCTTGATTGGTGCCGCGGGGCACATGTTGCAACTCCAGCCCCCAAAACTGCTTCTCCATCCTGCGGACCTCCGTGAGGTAGGCTTTCATGTGCTCGTCCTTTGGTTCGTATACTTTGTTGGAGAAGTTGATGAGGAGCTGCGAATCACCCTTGATGGTGAGACGCTTTACCCCCAGGGCGACTGCGGCCTTCAGGCCTGCTATCAGGCCTTCATATTCTGCTATGTTGTTGGAGACCTTTTCCCCGTGCTGAAAACAGAGTTGCACGGCGTAGTAAAGCTTGTCTTGAGTGGGGGATACGAGTATCGCACCAGCCCCCGCGCCGTGTCGGGAGAACACTCCGTCGAAGTACATGACCCATCCGTCCGGTGCCTCGCTCCCTGGAGAGAGCGATCGATCCTCGCCGGCCTCGAGGCCTAGCGCCTCTGCCCATTCCGCCACGAAGTCCGCAAGCGCGGCCCCCTTGATGACTCTGGTTGTGCTGAATTCTATATGAAATGCTTGCAGCTCGATGTTCCACTCAGCGACTCTCCCAACTGAGTTGGGGCTCCTGAGCACCCTTTCCAAGGGGTATGCTGAGACAACCTTGATGGGATGGCCTTGGAAATAGTGTCGTAGCTTGCGCGAGGCCACCAATAGCGCGAGGAGGAGTTTCTGAGGCATGGGGTACCGTGCCCTTGCATCCCGTAACACCGTGCTGACGAAGTACACAGGGTGCTCAACTAAGTTGGGAGTGCTGGTGCCGCCAGTGTTCTCCGGAGGCCGGAGCGCCTCCTGAGACAATGGAGCCCCCAGCGACTGGTCGCCTGGAGGAGGGGTCTCCTCTGTTCTGGGTGTGCTTCCCTTCTGTGGCTGGTCCTTCTCGGCTGCAGCCACGGTCTCGGTGAGGCTCTCTTGGCCCTGCTTTGCTTTAACCCGAACGGTTGCTGCGGCCTTGGTCCTACGCTCCTCCCTAACAGCCACCAGGGCTGCGCTAGCAGAGTAGGGGGTGGCTGCAAGGTAGAGCACCAGGGGCTCCTGAGGGCGCGGAGCCACCATCACCGGGGGGCTGGTCAAGTACCTCTTGAGATCCTGGAACACCTTGTCGGCCTCTTCAGTCCATTCAAAGGGGCTCTTCTTCTTCATCAGCTTGAAGAAGGGTAGCGCTCGTTCCCCCAGCTTGGAAATGAAACGCCCTAGTGCGGTCACGCGCCCAGTGAGCTTCTGCATCTCTCTAAGGGTCTTCGGCGGGCTCATGTCCTCGACTAATTTTACCTTTTTCGGGTTGGCCTCGATGCCCCAGTGGGATACTAGGAAACCCAGGAGCTTGCCCAAGGGGACTCCAAACACACACTTCTACGGGTTGAGCCGCAGGTCCACTTCGTTAAGGCTCGCAAAGGTTTCCTCTAAGTCCTGTATCAGGGTTTTTGCCTCCCGAGACTTCACCACAATGTCATCAACATAAGCCTCAGCATTCCTCCCGAGCTGCTGACCCAAGGCGATGTGCATCAGCTGCTGAAAGGTCGCACCAGCATTGCGCAACCCGAACGGCATGCACGTATAGCAGTACACTCCGCACGGGGTTAGGAAGGCCGTCTTTTCCACATCTTCTACCGCCATCTTGATCTGGTGGTAGCCGGAGAAGGCATCCAGGAAACACAACAGGTCGCACTCAGCGGTGGAGTCGACGATCTAGTCGATGCGAGGGAGCGGGAATGGATCCTGCGGGCAGGCCTTGTTGAGGTTGGTGAAGTCGACACACATGCATTCCTTCCCTCCCTTCTTCGGCACGACAACTGGGTTAGCCAGCCAATCTGGGTAGCGGACCTCACGAATGACCCCCGCCGCCTCCAACTTGCGGGTCTCTTGGACGATGAAAGCTTGCTTCTCAGTGGACTGCCGCCTCGCCTTCTGCTTCACTGGGCGCACGTTGGGGCACACATTGAGGTGATGCTCGATTGCGCCCCTCGGGACCCCTGCTAGCTGATCAGGTTCCCATGCGAATACCTTCTTGTTCGCGCGCAGGAATTTTACCAAGGCTTCCTCCTGCTCGGGCTCGAGGTTGGCGCCTATGGTGAAGGTGGCACTGGTAGATCCATCCTCGTTGACCGGTACCTGCTTGGTTTCCGCCTTGTCCTGAGTGAATAGCTGCTTCTTCTTGGCTGGTGCAGCCCCCTTGGGTTCAGGGGCGTCTGAGTCGGCGGGCTGCGCCACCGCCGCGGCCTTGAAAGCGAGCTTGAGCGCTTGCAACGCATCCCCGGTGTCTCCAGACATGGTGAGGACGCCGCTACTCCCGGGCATCTTCATGAGGTTGTATGATGGGTGAGTTGCGGCCATGAACCAGGCTAGCGCCGGGTAGCCAAGGATGGCGTTGTACGGGAAGCCGATGGGGGCGATGTCGAAGTCGATTAGCTCCGTGCGGAAGTTGTCATAGGTGCCGAAGGTCACCGGAAGGCGGATCTTCCCCAGGGAGCTGGTGAAGCCACCTCCGACGCCCGAGAAGGGCCTGCTGGGCTGCAGCCGCTCCGGTGGTACGTGGAGAAGGCTGAAGGCCTCCACTGAGAGCACGCTGAGGCCAGCACCGCCGTCGATGAGGGTCTTGGTGACCGCCACGTTGCAGATGGTGGGGGTGCATAGCATTGGGAGCGCGCCCAAGCAGGCCGAGTTGGGGGGGTGATCGTCCGAGCTGAAGGCCAGATCGACTTTAGGTGCCGCCCAACCCGGAGGCGCCCCGCGCGGCACGGAAGCGGCGCCGATCTGGCGGATGAATGACTTGATGTGGTGACCTGAAGGTGGTGCCTGCGAGCCGCCTAGGAGAGCTGCAACGACTGGGTGCACTAGGGCAGCGTACTGGGCGAGGAAAAGGCCACACAGCTCCCCCCAGGAGGCCACGGAAGCTGCTGGCCGATGGAGCAGCCACATGCGCGAGACATCAGTGAGGGCCATGGGAAACCAATTGGCCATGACCCTGTCGTTGCCCCCGGCCTCGAGGACGGCCTCCTCGTATGCCAGCAGAAAAACCAACGGATCGGCCGCGCCGTTGTAGCACGGTGGCATCTTCGACTTGAACTTGTTCGGCCATCGCACCCGCCGCAAGGCGGAGGCCAAGGCTCGTAGCCCACTGGCCCCTATGCTGGCGTCGGCGGCCGGGGCGGGCGGCGTGTGGCCCATCATGAGGGCGAACTGCGGTGCTGACGGAGAGCGGATCGGTGGAAGGGAAAGCTCTGGCGCACCCCTACCTGGCACGCCAAATGTCGGATTTCGGGATCCGGCAGACCCTCAAGGTTCGAACACTTGGGTGCGCGCGGAGATCACACCTCCAGCCTACCCATGTCTCACCGTCTCGCCAGGATCTAAAACTATACGAAGAACAACATAAGGGACACGAGATTTATACTGGTTCAGGCCACCATTGCGGTGTAATACCCTACTCCAGTTTGTGGTGTGTGGATTGCCTCAGGGGCTGGTGATGAACAATACAGTGGAAGAACAGCCTCGCGAGGGTCTGTTCTTAGCTGGGGCGATGAACTGCTAGGGGAGTTCAGCCGCCTTTCTCTCTCTCTCTCTCTCTCTCTCTCTCTCTCTCTATGTCTTAGATGTGGATCTGATCCTCGATCCTCCTACCCTGTGGGTGGCTAGTCCTATTTATAGGCGAAGGCCCCGGGCCTCTTCCCAAATATTGAGCGGGAAGGGCGCCAACAATTGACCATTTTGAAGGGGAACATCTAGTACACTTATCCTGACTAAAGTTGGTCCTCGCCTGCCAAAGACCCTGACGGTGACGCCGGCTTGGGCTCCACGATGACCTTCGTCCTGCCGTCCTGCTGATCTTGGTCTTGTTGCACCGAAATGGTTGCCTTTACTTGATACCCTTGCCTGCGCTTGCCCCCTTTGCACCAAAGAGGAAACAAGGACTCTGCGCAGGCCGGCGCCCGCCCGGCCTTGGTCGTCATGGCTTGCTTCACGGGCACCTCGTGAGGTACCCCGCCTTGATCTCTCCGCCTCCTCACGAGCCAGCCTGACGAGGCCGTGCCTGCGGAAGTCTCATGTCGTCCGCCCCACGAGGCTTGGCCCCTCGCGAAGGTATTGAGCATGTGTTGACGAAGATGGGCCGTACTAGGCCACTCATTGAGCCACGCCGCAGGCCGCAGGCAGGCAAGTCTGGGTACCCCCGTTCCCAGAACGCCGACACAATCATCCAAATAGCTTCTGGCTTGTATGCTCCATGTAGCTTGCTAACTTTTTTGGCAACTGATTACAGGAGATTGATTACATGTTTAGAATTTTTATCAGGGTGAGAGCGCTTGTCGTTATTTGGTCGTTTTGGCTGTGTAGAAATGATAAGGTGTTCAACAACAGAAGTACTTCTCTTATGCAGGTTATCTACATGTGTACCAGTACGCTCTGTTTATGGTCGTCTCTACAACGTGTGGAGAATCAAAACCTATCTACGGAGGTGTGTACACGAGGGATACTTTTACCCAATATGAATGGCAGCATTATCTTAGGATTGGCGCTTCTGCAGTCTAGGCATCATACAAACTCATTTTCTTGTATTTCGCCTTCTTTTTTGGTTTTAGTTTGGATTTGGTTTGCCTGTGTGCATCTTAATTATGCAGAGACCGGGTATAGGGTTTAAACATTTAAGTAATAAATTACCCTTTATCGAAAAAAGCAGGACTGTAGGAGTCTCGTTGATGCAAATTCGCCCAAACCGAGTTGGTAATTGAAGGAAATATGCCCTAGAGGCAATAATAAAGTTATTATTTATTTCCTCATATCATGATAAATGTTTATTATTCATGCTAGAATTGTATTAATCGGAAACATGATACATGTGTGAATACATAGACAAACATAACGTCACTAGTATGCCTCTACTTGACTAGCTCATTAATCAAAGATGGTTATGTTTCCTAACCATAGACATGTGTTGTCATTTGATTAACGGGATCACATCATTAGGAGAATGATGTGATTGACTTGACCCATTCCGTTAGCCTAGCACTTGATCGTTTAGTATATTGCTATTGCTTTCTTCATGACTTATACATGTTCCTGTAACTATGAGATTATGCAACTCCCGTTTACCGGAGGAACACTTTGGGTACTACCAAACGTCACAACGTAACTGGGTGATTATAAAGGAGTACTACAGGTGTCTCCGAAGGTACGTGTTGAGTTGGCGTATTTCGAGATTAGGTTTTGTCACTCCGATTGTCGGAGAGGTATCTCTGGGCCCTCTCGGTAATGCACATCACTATAAGCCTTGCAAGCAATGTAGCTAATGAGTTAGTTATGGAATGATGCATTAAGTAACGAGTAAAGAGACTTGCCGGTAACGAGATTGAACTAGGTATTGGATACCAACGATCGAATCTCGGGCAAGTAACATACCAATGACAAAGGAAACAAAGTATGTTGTTATGCGGTTTGACCGATAAAGATCTTCGTAGAATATGTAGGAGCCAATATGGGCATCCAGGTTCCGCTATTGGTTATTGACCAAGAATAGTTCTAGGTCATGTCTACATAGTTCTCGAACCCGTAGGGTCCGCACGCTTAAGGTTTCGATGACAGTTATATTATGAGTTTATGAGTTTTGATGTACCGAAGGAGTTTGGAGTCCCGGATGAGATCGGGGACATACGAGGAGTCTCGAAATGGTCGAGACGTAAAGATCGATATATTGGACGACTATATTCGGAGTTCGGAAAGGTTCCGAGTGATTCGGGTATTTTTCGGAGTACGGAGAGTTACGGGAATTCGCCGGGGAGTATATGGGCCTTATTGGGCCATACGGGAATAGAGGAGAGAGGCCAAAAGGAAGGAGGCCTGCGCCCCCCCCCCCCTCTGGTCCGAATTGGACAAGGGGCGCAGCCCCCCTTTCCTTCTTCCTCTCCCCCTCTTTCCCCTTCTCCTACTCCAACAAGGGAGGTGGAATCCTACTAGGACTAGGGAGTCCTAGTAGGACTCCACACTTGGCGCGCCCCCTCCTAGGGCCGGCCTCCTCCCCCCTTGCTCCTTTATATACGGGGGCAGGGGGCACCCCATGACACACAAGTTGATCTACGTGATCGTTCCTTAGCCGTGTGCGGTGCCCCCCTCCACCATATTCCACCTCGGTCATATCGTCGCGGAGTTTAGGCGAAGCCCTGCACCGGTAGAACATCATCATCATCACCACGCCGTCGTGCTGACGGAACTCATCCCCGACACTTTGCTGGATCGGAGTCCGGGGATCGTCATCGAGCTGAACGTGTGCTGAACTCGGAGGTGCCGTACGTTCGGTACTTGGATCGGTCGGATCGTGAAGACGTACGACTACATCAACCGCTTTATCATAACGCTTCCGCTTACGGTCTACGAGGGTACATGGACAATACTCTCCCCTCTCGTTGCTATGCATCACCATGATCTTGCGTGTGCGTAGGATTTTTTTTGAAATTACTACATTCCCCAACAGTGGTATCAGAGCCTTGTTTTATGCGTAGATGTCATATGCACGAGTAGAACACAAGTGAGTTGTGGGCGATACAAGTCGTACTGCTTACCAGCATGTCATACTTTGGTTCGGCGGTATTGTGAGATGAAGCGGCCCGGACCGACATTACGCGTACGCTTATGCGAGACTGGTTTCACCGTTACGAGCACTCGTGCTTAAAGGTGGCTGGCGGGTGTTTGTCTCTCTCACTTTAGCTGAATCGAGTGTGGTTATGCCCGGTCCTTGCGAAGGTTAAAACAGCACTAACTTGACGAACTATCGTTGTGGTTTTGATGCGTAGGTAAGAACGGTTCTTGCTAAGCCCGTAGCAGCCATGTAAAATTTGCAACAACAAAGTAGAGGACGTCTAACTTGTTTTTGCAGGGCATGTTGTGATGTGATATGGTCAAGACGTGATGCTATATTTTATTGTATGAGATGATCATGTTTTGTAACCGAAGTTATCGGCAACTGGCAGGAGCCATATGGTTGTCGCTTTATTGTATGAAATGCAAACGCCCTGTAATTGCTTTACTTTATCACTAAGCGGTAGCGATAGTCGTAGAAGGAATAGATGGCGTAATGACAACGATGCTACGATGGAGATCAAGGTGTCGCGCCGGTGACGATGGTGATCACGACGGTGCTTCGAAGATGGAGATCACAAGCACAAGATGATGATGGCCATATCATATCACTTATATTGATTGCATGTGATGTTTATCCTTTATGCATCTTATCTTGCTTTGATTGACAGTAGCATTTTAAGATGATCTGTCACTAAATTATCAAGAAGTGTTCTCCCTGAGTATGCACCGTTGGGAAAGTTCTTCGTGCTGAGACACCACGTGATGATCGGGTGTGATAGGCTCTACGTTCAAATACAACGGGTGCAAAACAGTTGCACACGCGGAATACTCAGGTTAAACTTGATGAGCCTAGCATATAACAGATATGGCCTCGGAACACAGAGACCGAAAGGTCGAGCGTGAATCATATAGTAGATATGATCAACATATTGATGTTCACCGTTGAAACTACTCCATCTCACGTGACGATCGGACATGGTGTAGTTGATATGGATCAATTAATCACTTAGAAGATTAGAGGGATGTCTATCTAAGTGGGAGTTCTTTAGTAATATGATTAATTGAACTTTAATTTATCATGAACTTAGTCCTGGTAGTATTTTGCAAATTATGTTATAGATCAATAGCTCGCGTTGTTGCTTTCATATGTTTATTTTGATATGTTCCTAGAGAAAACTGTGTTGAAAGATGTTAGTAGCAATGATGCAGATAGGATACGTGATCTGAGGTTTATCCTCATTGCTGCACAGAAGAATTATGTCCTTGATGCACCGCTAGGTAACAAACCTATTGCAGGAGCAGATGCAGACGTTATGAACGTTTGGCTAGCTCAATATGATGACTACTTGATAGTTTAGTGCACCATGCTTAACGGCTTTAGAATCGGGACTTCAAAGATGTTTTGAACGTCATGGACCATATAAGATGTTTCCAGGAATTGAAGTTAATATTTCAAGCAAATACCCGAGTTGAGAGATATGAAGTCTCCAACAAGTTCTATAGCTAAAAGATGGAGGAGAATCGCTCAACTAGTGAGCATGTGCTCAGATTGTATGGGTACTTCAATCACTTGAATCAATTGGGAGTTAATCTTCCAGATAAGATAGTGATTGACAGAATTCTCTAGTCACCATCACTGAGTTACTAGAACTTCGTGATGAACTATAGTATGCAAGGGATGACGGAAACGAGTCCCGAGCTCTTCGTGACGTTGAAATCGACGAAGGTAGAAATCAAGGAAGAGCATCAAGTGTTGATGATTGACAAGACCACTAGTTTCAAGAAAAGGGCAAAGGAAAAGAAAGGGAAACTTCAAATAGAATGGCAAACAAGTTGTCACTCCCGTGAAGAAGACCAAAGCTGGACCAAAGCCTGAAACTGAGTGCTTACACTGCAAAGGAAATAGTCGCTGGAAGCGGAAATGCCCTAAATAATTGGTGGATAAGAAGGATGGCAAAGTGAACAAGGGTGTATTTGATATACAGGTGTTTGATGTGTGCCTTACTAGTGTTTATAGTAGCCCCTGAGTATTTGATACTTGTTCGGTTGCTAAGATTAGTAAATCGAAACAGGAGTTACATAATAAACAGAGACTAGTTGAGGGGAAGTGACGATGAGTGTTGGAAATAGTTCCAAGATTGATATGATCATCATCACACACTCCCTATATTTTTGAGATTAGTGTTAAACCTAAATAAATGTTATTTAGCGTTTGCGTTGAGCATGAATATGATTTGATCATGTTTGTTGCGATATGGTTATTCATTTGAAGTTAAAGAATAATTGTTATTCTGTTTACATGAATAAGACCTTCGATGGTTATACACCCAATGAAAATAGTTTGTTGGATCTCGATCGTAGTGATACACATATTCATAATATTGATGCCAAAAGATGCAAAGTTAATAATGATAGTGCAACTTATTTGTGGCACTGCCGTTTGGGTCATATCGGTGTAAAGCGCATGAAGAAACTCCATAAAGATGGATTTTTGGAATCACTTGGTTATGAATCATTTGATGCTTGCAAACCGTGCCTTTTGGGCAAGATGACTAAAACTCCGTTCTCCGGAACAATGGAACAAGCTACTGACTTATTGGAAATAATACATACCGATGTATGCGATCCAATGAGTGTTGATGCTCGTGGCAAGTATCGTTATTTTCTGACCTTCACAAGATGATTTGAGCAGATATGGGTATATCTACTTGATGAAACATAAGTCTGAAATAGTTGAAAGGTTCAAAGACTTTCAGAGTGAAGTGGAAAAATCATCGTAACAAGAAAATAAAGTTTCTGCGATCTGATCGCGGAGACGAATATTTGAGTTACGAGTTTGGTCTTCAATTAAAACAATGTGGAATAGTTTCACAGCTCACGCCACCTGGAACACCACAACGTTATGGTTTATTGGATATGGTGCGATCTATGATGTCTCTTACTGATTTACCACTATTGTTTTGGGATTATGCATTAGAGACAACTGCATTCACGTTAAAAGGGCACCATCTAAATCCGTTGAGACGACAGCATATGAACTGTGGTTTGGCAAGAAACCAAAGTTGTCGTTTCTTAAAGTTTGGGGGCTGCGATGCTTATGTGAAGAAACTTCAACCAGATAAGCTCGAACCCAAATCGGAGAAATGTATCTTCATAGGATACCCAAAAGAGACTGTTGGGTACACCTTCTATCACAGATCTGAGGGCAAGATTTTCGTTGCTAAATTCGGATCCTTTCTAGAGAAGGAGTTTCTCTCGAAAGAAGTGAGTGGGAGGAAAGTAGAACTTGATAAGGTAACTGTACCTTCTCCCGAATTTGAAAGTAGTTCATCACTGAAATCAGTTCCAGTGATTCCTACACCAATTAGTGAGGAAGCTAATGATGATGATCATGAAACTTCAGATCAAGTTACTACAGAACCTCGTAGGTCTTCCAGAGTACGGTCCGCACCAGAGTGGTATGGTAACCCTGTTCTGAAAGTCATGTTACTAGACCATGATAAACCTACGAACTATGAGGAAGCGATGATGAGCCCAGATTTCGCAAAATGGCTGGAGGCCATGAAATCTGAGATAGGATCCATGTATGAGAACAAAGTGTGGACTTTGGTGGACTTGCCCGATGATCGGCAAATCATAGAAAATAAATGGATCTTCAAGAGGAAGACAGACACTGATAGTATTGTTACTATCTACAAAGCTCGACTTGTCGCAAAAGGTTTTTGACAAAGTTCAAGGTGTTGAATACAATGAGATTTTCTCACTCGTATCGATGCTTAAAAGTCTATCCGAATCATGTTAGCAATTGCCACATTTTATGAAATTTGGCAAATGGATGTCAAAACTACATTCCTTAATGGATTTATTAAAGAAGAGTTGTATATTATACAACTAGAAGGTTATGTCAATCCTAAAGGTGCTAACAAAAATGTGCAAGTCCAGCGATCCATCTATGGACTGGTGCAAGCATCTCAGAGTTGGAATATACGCTTTGATAAGTTGATCAAAGCATATAGTATTATACAGACTTGCAGTGAAGCCTGTATTTACAAGAAAGTGAGTGGGAGCTCTGTAGCATTTCTGATACTATATGTAGATGACATATTGTTGATCGGAAATGATATAGAATTTCTGGATAGCATAAAGGGATACTTGAATAAAAGTTTTTCAATGAAAGACCTCGGTGAAGCTGCTTACACATTGAGCGTCAAGATCTATATAGATAGATCAAGACGCTTGATAAGATTTTTCAATGAGTACATACCTTGATAAATTTTTGAAATAGTTCAAAATAGAACAGTCAAAGAAGGAGTTCTTGCCTGTGATGCAAAGGTGTGAAGTTGAGTAAGACTCAAGACCCGACCATGGCAGAAAATAAAAAGAGAATGAAAAGTCATTCCATATGCCTCAGTCATAGGTTCTATAAAGTATGCTATGCTATGTACCAGACCTATTGTATACCTTGCTCTTTATTTGGCAAGGGAGTACAATAGCGATCTAGGAGTAGATCACTGGACATTGGTCAAGAATATCCTTAGTGAGGACTAAGGAAATATTTCTCGATTATGGAGGTGATAAAAGAGCCCGTCGTAAAGAGTTACATCGGTGCAAGCTTTCACACCGATCCAGATGACTCTAAGTCTCAATCTGGATACATACTGAAAGTGGGAGCAATTAGCTAGAGTAGCACTGTGCAGAGCATTATAGACATAGAATATTTGCAAAATACATACGGCTCTGAATATGACAGACCCGTTGACTAAACTTCTCTCACAAGCAAAACATGATCATACCTTAGTACTCTTTGGGTGTTAATCACATAGCGATGTGAACAAACCCTTTGGGTGTTGATCACATGATGATGTGAACTATGGGTATTAATCACATACAGATGTGAATATTGGTGTTAAATCACATGGCGATGTGAACTAGATTATTGACTCTAGTGCAAGTGGGAGACTGAAGGAAATATGCCCTAGAGGCAATAATAAAATTATTATTTATTTCCTCATATCATGATAAATGTTTATTATTCATGCTAGAATTGTATTAACCGGAAACATGATACATGTGTGAATACATAGACAAACATAACGTCACTAGTATGCCTCTACTTGACTAGCTCATTAATCAAAGATGGTTATGTTTCCTAACCATAGATATGTGTTGTCATTTGATTAACGGGATCACATCATTAGGAGAATTATGTGATTGACATGACCCATTCCGTTAGCCTAGCACTTGATCGTTTAGTATATTGCTATTGTTTTCTTCATGACTTATACATGTTCCTGTAACTATGAGATTATGCAACTCCCGTTTACCGGAGGAACACTTTGGGTGCTACCAAACGTCACAACGTAACTGGGTGATTATAAAGGAGTACTACAGGTGTCTCCGAAGGTACGTGTTGAGTTGGCGTATTTCGAGATTAGGTTTTGTCACTCCGATTGTCGGAGAGGTATCTCTGGGCCCTCTCGGTAATGCACATCACTATAAGCCTTGCAAGCAATGTAGCTAATGAGTTAGTTATGGAATGATGCATTAATTAACGAGTAAAGAGACTTGCCGGTAACGAGATTGAACTAGGTATTGGATACCAACGATCGAATCTCGGGCAAGTAACATACCAATGACAAAGGAAACAAAGTATGTTGTTATGTGGTTTGACCGATAAAGATCTTCGTAGAATATGTAGGAGCCAATATGGGCATCCAGGTTCCGCTATTGGTTATTGACCAAGAATAGTTCTAGGTCATGTCTACATAGTTCTCGAACCCGTAGGGTCCGCACGCTTAAGGTTTTGATGACAGTTATATTATGAGTTTATGAGTTTTGATGTACCGAAGGAGTTTGGAGTCCCGGATGAGATCGGGGACATACGAGGAGTCTCGAAATGGTCGAGACGTAAAGATCGATATATTGGACGACTATATTCGGAGTTCGGAAAGGTTCCGAGTGATTCGGGTATTTATCGGAGTACCGAGAGTTATGGGAATTCGCCGGGGAGTATATGGGCCTTATTGGGCCATACGGGAATAGAGGAGAGAGGCCAAAAGGAAGGAGGCCTGCGCCCCCCCTCTGGTCCGAATTGGACAAGGGGCGCAGCCCCCCTTTCCTTCTTCCTCTCCTCCTCTTTCCCCTTCTCCTACTCCAACAAGGGAGGTGGAATCCTACTAGGACTAGGGAGTCCTAGTAGGACTCCACACTTGGCGCGCCCCCTCCTAGGGCCGGCCTCCTCCCCCCTTGCTCCTTTATATACGGGGGCAGGGGGGCACCCCATGACACACAAGTTGATCTACGTGATCGTTCCTTAGCCGTGTGCGGTGCCCCCCTCCACCATATTTCACCTCGGTCATATCGTCGCAGAGTTTAGGCGAAGCCCTGCACCGGTAGAACATCATCATCGTCACCACGCCGTCGTGCTGACGAAACTCATCCACGACACTTTGCTGGATCGGAGTCCGTGGATCGTCATCGAGCTGAACGTGTGCTGAACTCGGAGGTGTCGTACGTTCGGTACTTGGATCGGTCGGATCGTGAAGACGTACGACTACATCAACCGCGTTGTCATAACGCTTCCGCTTACGGTCTACGAGGGTACATGGACAATACTCTCCCCTCTCGTTGCTATGCATTACCATGATCTTGCGTGTGCGTAGGAAATTTTTTGAAATTACTACGTTCCCCAACAGTAATGAGCTCGTAGAAGTTGTCTCGAATGCCCAACTCAGTCGATAAGAAATAATCCAGCTACATAATTGGACTTTCATTCACTTTATAGTTTCTTATTTTGCGGTTGACACTTTATAGTTTGATACCATAATTGAATGCACTATTATCTTGGGCATACCACGGTCTTGCCGAGGCACTTCCATTACAAGAAGACCATGTTAACCTTGAGGAAGAGGCATCAACAGCCTTTCCGACACTGGACATCCATGAACTCATATTCTGAAATTATTTAACATGCAAATAAAAGGTAAGATTGTTTTCACAAAAATGCGGGAGGCAACGCCTCTAAGCTTATACGTAGTGACTATATCAAGCATCAAAACTACTCCAAAATAATCTAAATCATCATGCAAGCTCATTTTTAGAAGCAACGACAGTAGCAAAGATAGCATGATATAGAGCACTACATAAATTCTATTTGGATACATACCAAGGAACAATTTCATCAAAGAAACAAAAAAATGATGCAATGAGCAAAAGGATCGAAGATGGCAACACGGAAGCTCATTAAAATGTTTGAAAAATATGGAGAGTGTTTTTGGAGAGGAAGAAGGCCTCCTAGCCCAAGCACCACACGAGGGGTACCAGGTGGGCCCCACATGCTCTTGGATGGTGGCCTAGAGCTAGGGCGCACGGCCTGGCCATGGGCCACTCATTTTAAACGAGTTTGGATTGAACAAAGAAAGATGTTTCCACACAAGAGTGGAAGGGATCCTTTTGGAAATAGTTCTTAGCTCCAATCAAGCTTTCTGTGCTGTTTAGGATCATTAGTACTATAGTTAAGACACTTTTCTCAAATAAGAATGGTGGCCCACATGCTTGATGCTCCTCATTTTTGATAAAAATATATATGATTTTTTTAATAAAAATGAGTGATTTTAAAATATTGAGTAAAATGGTTTTATGAAAAAATCATTTTGAGAAATTTAAAAAGTTTTAGGAAATTTAAAATAAAAGTCATACGAAAGGGAGTATTTAATACCGATGACTTTGTAATCATGGAAATAATTTACTAATAAGGGTGATCAAGCCTATTAATGAATCTGTCATGAAATGCAAAATCATTCCATATCGAATATTATTCGAGTTACCTCAACTTGGATGGGAATATACCCAACCATAATTGATGGATATCTATTTTTACGAGAAGACACTAAGGGTTCTCATTTTCCAATAGCCATCCCCCTTTTAAGTGGATGGCAATATTTATTTTCATTAGCGGTTTTTTGGAAATAAACAATATGTTGATTACCTTCGATATTTAAAGCGACACTGCCTTGATTGCAATCAATAAGAACCCATGCAGTGTTTATAAAAGTTTTCCAAATAATAGTAGATAAATTGTCGTCGACATGTCAAGCACAACGAAGTCAGCTAGGACTAAAATATTAGCAGCCACAAACAATAACATTTTCACAAATACCTATAAGTCCAACAATGTATTTTTTAGTCATTTGCATATATAACTCAGTCGAGGTTTATTTCTCAAAGTCAAGCTTTGCATAAAGAGAAAAAAGTTGTAACACTAACACATGCATCTAAATCACATAAAGCATACTTGATAATGGTGATGGTGAATGGTATAGTTAGAACTCCACGAGTCTCTTAGTTTGTCGAAACTTTTCATGTAAAAGAGTAGTTTGCAAACATGGCGTAAGATGACAACAACACGATCGCCTCTCGTCCGCATGCACAAAGGTGGCCATCATATTAGAATAGATAACTTAAAGTTTTAGTTATTGTGAGATATAACTTACATGGCATCAGTTAACACGCCATGTGGCATTCCAAAATTTGATAGGTCGTGCCATGATTCATCCAACCACTTTCATAACCCAAAAGCCCCTTCTTTTTATTTTATTTGAGGTTATAACGCCGAAAACCCTTTGGGAGGCTGAGCTCCATGGAGGTCAGTTTTTGAAAATAATAATAATACTTTTACATTTCAAAAAAAATCTGAAAAAAATATAGATATACATGGAGGCATAATGCACAAGTGTGTAATTTTTCACGACGAAATACGTTGAAATGAGGGTTATGCCAAAAAACCAAGGTTTTTAACACACGATACTTTCATCCTCCTAGGCCATGAATTTATCTTTTTTGTACAGATTACATTTCAAGGTATTTCATACTGAAATTTTACACACATACACATAACATCCTTGTTTAATTGTATAATTTTTTTCCAGAAAGATTGAATTTTTAATTTTTGAAACAATTCGGTCTTCATGGAGGCCGAGAACCAAAACGCCTCACTCGTTATAATGCCTCAAAATATCTAGACACTACATAGGGATCCAAAGGCACCTAAGCTCCAGGTCCTAAAAAGGGATCCCTCCCGTGCGGCTCCCCCAGCCGCAGGTGGGCGCCCAACTCCAGTCGCTGCCGGTTCCATCCCCTTCTTCCTCCTCCCTCGCCGCCGCCAGAGAGCATGGCCGGGCGAAGCTTGGTCGGCGCTGGCGCCGGCGGGGCTCCCTAGTCCTCTCATGCGAGGAGACCGGCGCGGGCCGATGTGTTCGGCTAGGCGTGGCGCTGGCCCATGTGTTCGACTAGGGCGTCATGGCGTGTTGGTTCTCCGATGCATGACAGATGGCGCAATGATGGGCTGCAGGCAATGGCGGCAGATCCATGGCTGGTGCGCCCGGATCCTCTTCCCGCTGGCTCCTCTAGTCGACGGGCCATGTGCCTGGATACGTTTTGCCTGGCTTAACCATTCCTTCTACCTTGGTGGGCGTCTCCGATGAGCGCTTCTGCCTCCTGCTCTCCTGGTTCAAGGGACTATTGGCGAGGAGAAATTCTTTGCATGGATCTGCAGGCGCAGATGGTGCGGTGACGTCTACGGACGCCGCTAACCTCCTTGGAGGGCATTGTAACGGTGGCGGCCCCATCGAGCTCTGACGGAAACCTCAGGTTTGGCTTGCTGGCCCGGACACTGGCGGCATGTAGCGTCGTCTACCTTCTTGGAGGCACTGTTTTGGAGCTCATATCTGCCGGAGAGATCGTGAAAGTGTAGCGGCATTGGATCACCACGTAGACTCGCAGGGAAGGGGCGTTTACTCTGGGGGAAACCCTGGATCTCCTAGATCAGATAATGGTAGCGTCTAGCGTGTCACCCCCTCTAGGGGGCATCGTTCTTGGAGCAAGTGCTGGCTTGAGGGGTCCAGAGGTGGAGCGGCATCATATCTACAATGTCAACCCCAGCGGGTCTCGACCACATGGTGTAGCGGAGTCTCGGTGACGGGGTACGTCTTGATGGACAAGTGCAGGGCAGTGGTGCTATTTGGCACTGTGGCGGCATCGATGCCTGACTGGCCTGGCAAGGATGATGCACATCTTTTTCCTGAAGATGGGTCAGCGATATGATGGTGGCGGTGGTTTTTTAAGCGTGTGCAGACGGTATACGCTTTAGCTCTGCTCCACCTGGTGTTTGCTCCTGGTATGTCATGTGGGCAGATCGACGGTGACTCCAGCTATAGATGGTGAAGCGTGAGGCCATTCCCAATTATCAAGTTGTGTGGATGATGGCTTCATGTTATTTGATGTATGTTTTTTCAGACCTTTGTTGAATAATTAATAGGGCCATTTGCATTTCTGTCCCTAACTTGAACCACCTAATTAGATATACCCCTAATTCGAAAGCCTGCTCAAATTTGCCCCTCCGCCGTTAGGTGTCCTTACAGAAATGCCCTTCTGCGCCGTTACCGTCCGGTCAAACAACTTTGACCGTCCTGAAAAAAATAGCAAAAAAATTTAAAAAAATCTAAAATTTTGTGAGTTTGAAGATACTCAGGTGTGCAAGGTGCGTGCAAATTTTCGTGCTATTTGGACATTCCAGGAGCTCGTGGCGAGGAAAAACAGTTAATATGCACACTTGTGAATAGTAAATTTGAAATAAAATAGCAAGAAAATTCAAAAAAATATGAAAATTTTTGGCATCAAAGAGGCTTCGGTGCACAAGGTGCTTGCAAGTTTTTGTGATCAAATGACATGCGAGGAGCTCTAGCAAGAAAAAACAAAATAGTCATTTTTTCCCAAGTTTTTTCCCGAGCCAAATTTTGTTTTTTTCTCCTCAAGCCCCTCCAATGTCCAAACACAACAAAAATTTGCACGCAGCTTGTAGACCATAGCCTCTTTGATGCCAAAAAAATTCACATTTTTTTGAATTTTCTTGCTATTTTTTTGAATTTACTGTTCACGGGCTTACATATTTATTGTTTTTCCTTTGACACGAGCTCCTGGAATGCCCAAACAGCACGAAAATTTGCATGCACCTTGCGAACCTGAGTATCTTCGATCTCACAAATTTTCATATTTTTTAGAACTTTTTTGCTATTTTTTTCAGGACGGTCAATGCCCTTTGACCAACTTTGACCTGCTTTGACCGGACGGTAACGACACAAAAGGGCATTTCTGTAAGTGCACCTAACGGCGGAGGGGCAAATTTGAGCAGGCTTTGAAATTAGGGATAAATCTGAGAGTGGACGCAAATTAGGAGCATAGATGTAAATGTCCTTAATTAATAATATGGTTATGTGCATTCCTTGATGCAGAGGTCGGAGTTTGCTTGTTATCCAAAACAAAGTCGTAACATGGGAGAGCAAACGCCTAATATGTGGTTGGAGAACGTATCAAATGATGTTTTTGTCCTAGTGGCTAGTGATCTCACTGAAAGCATGTGTTCTAGTTAAAAGTAAAAGTAGGACCCTGATAAATGCTATACATGTGACATGAACACATGACGACGGCAAATGTTTTTAATGACAAGTTTAGTGATAGGATGACAACTTTCTTTTTGGATGGCAAGTTTAATTTTTTTTCGGATGGCAACTTTAGTTGTAAAGAAGTCGGGCTGGAGTGCATTGTGCCACATGTGTGGCACTTATGATTTGAGTAAAAATATGGTTAGCTTTCATCTAGATGAGAATTAATAAAGTATTTTCTAACTGACTGAATCAAACAGAAAAAAAACATCGCATGAGTCTCCAGATAAAATCAATAACATGAAAAAGTTAGACCAGACTTTATTAGTCCACACATGCTATCTTCGTTTCAAAATATAAGACATTTTGGCTAAACTAACCTATCAAAATGTCTTGTATTTTAGAAGGAGGTAGTAGATTAGAATTAATAAATTCGGAAAAACAAACACCTGATCTGGGCCGTCCTTTTTTCACCAAGAAACAGCAATCCAACGGAAAACAATATCGTCCCCGAGTGGGACCCGGACTCGTGCACAACTAGATCCACCTAAGCTCAAAAAAAAAAAACTAGATCCCCTCAAAATCCCAAAGCGACGGGAAGACTGAAGACGTCTTGGAACTTGGAAGTTGGAAGCCCTCGCCGCGACCAACGACTCCTCCTCCACTCCACGGCACCTTCCCCGACCGCGCAAGCCTCCTCGACGAGGTCAGGCAAAAGAAAAAATCGCAAAAATCTGCGGGGAAGGGAGGGACGGAACCAACCGTCGGCGCACGCGTCTCCCCAGCCGGCCGGTGGCGATGGCGTCCCGTGCCCGTAGGGGCGCCCGCCTCCTACCTCGCCTCTGGCTCCTCCTCCTGCTCGTGCTGGCCACGGGGCTGCCGCGGGGCGGGGCGGTGGGGCTGAAGCTGCCGTTCAGCCCCGGGGACGTCCTCCCGATCCTGCCGCGGCAGGTGGCGTGGCCCGTGATGAACACCCTCCACAGCGCCGTCGACCTCCTGCCCTCCTTCGTCGCCGCCGTGGCCCCAGCCGCACCCTCCCCCGCCGTGTGGAACGGCTCCTGCTTCGCCGTGAACGAGGCGGCCCTTGAGCTCACCCCCGGCGACCGCAACGGGACCGAGATCGGCGGCGCCGTGCTCCGCCTCAAGGTCCTCACCTCAGACCTGAAAATCTTCTTAAATAATGTCGCCCGACCCGGCTGCTTGGGTGTGTAGTTGCTAATTCATTCCGTATAGGAGTAGTTACCTCTGGGAACTACTCGTTTGAGGGGTATATCTGTATATCCATATATAGGTGATCACTCAAGCTTCAGTGCAAATTAGGAAAGAGTTGCTCTAGTGCATCCTTGCTGCTTAGTTATAAGTAAGAACGGGGAGTGATGAACCGATGACTGATGACTGATGATGGCTTGCTAATTGTGTAGGGGATAATGGGTTCCTCGTGGTGAACCTTTCTGAAAAGTATTGATTGATTTGTTGACTGAACTAGCATTTGTTTCCATGGATGCGCGCATTTGTTTCCATGGATGCGTGCATTAGCTTCGATGCTTTACTTTTCTTGTTGAGATCAAGATCTCTCAGCTACCGGTGAACTTCCCAGAGTAGGCTTTATTTATTTGAGCTAAAATTTGCTCAGGCGCCGACTGTAAATCAACCGACTTGAAATGGTAACATCGTCATATATGGTAGGAGGTCTGTTCCAAAATAGAATCACAATATCATACACATTTCTGATTTTTATTTTTATTTCTGACAGACTCTTGGTTTCAAGATCTTATGTGTTTCAACTCTAGCCTACCCCAACTTGTTTGGGACTGAAAGGCTTTGCTGTTGACAGACTCTACTTCATGCATGTTGCCTGTGAACATTATTGTAGAATTTACTTTTGTAATTTGAACTGAAATGCATTTGAAGAAGATGGTTCCTCATGGTAATGTTGTTTGGTGATATATAGAGATCTTACTTTCTACTCTATTCAAATTCACAACTTTGTTTTAATCCATTGTCTCACCCCGACTTGCTGATTGTGGTAATGCACAACTATCATGCAGGAGGTGCTGAATAGTATTGTATACCAACTTTCGTGTATCAATGCAATACTTTGCTTTAACCTTCCTGCAGTTGTAATTTTTGAGCCATAATATTTGCACTGACTGGACAGCTTGTGATTGTAAACATTGGCTGTTTTTAATGGTCTGACTGTCTCACTAATTATGGGTCCTGGCTTTAACAATAGCATATCTTGTTATGCAGACCGGTTCTGCTCAAAGCTGGACGTGCATGGATCTTTATGTGTTTGCAACACCATATAGGATAACATGGGATTACTATTTTGCGGCTCGAGAACACACTTTGGAGATAACGTCATGGGAGGAAGAAGCAGAGCTCGAATATGTGTGTTCTCTTTCTACAAGATATCTTAAACAATTCAGTAGCCCATGAAATAAATTTCAAGTTCTAAACTGTTGAATTACCATGTTCTTAATCAGGTTAAGCAGCATGGTGTGTCTGTTTTTCTCATGCCTTCTGGGATGCTTGGAACTTTGTTATCTTTGATTGATGTCCTGCCCTTGTTTTCGAATACTGGATGGGGTCAAAATTCCAACTTGGCCTTTTTAGAGAAGCACATGGGAGCTACATTTGAGAAACGTTCTCAACCTTGGGTTGCTAATATTATGAAGGAGGACATACAATCTGGTGACTTTTTGGCTCTGTCAAAGATTCGAGGACGATGGGGCGGGTTTGAGACATTAGAGAAATGGGTAACTGGTGCATTTGCTGGGCATACTGCTGTGTGTTTGAAAGATGAGAAGGGTGATCTCTGGGTTGCAGAATCAGGCTTTGAAAATGAAAAGGTAATATAGCTTCTATATAGTATGAACGGAATCTTTGTTGTTCATTTATTTTCTCCATGTAATATATGCTATCAGTTGATAACATGCTGTGGCTGCTGTCATTTAATTTCTTATATTCACCCTAATCAGGTCTAGTATCAACATATTTTATACTGCTTGGTTATACTTGATAATATGCTGACCCTAATCATGCCCAGTATCTACATAATTACTGATGCTTATGATCCTTCTCACCTTCTGAATATATACTCAAAAGGGTAAAGGTTAATGTAGGTGATGTACTTCTTGTGTTCTTCTCACCAGTAAACTTATCCTTTTGGTTTAAATACATGCTGGACCAACTTTAGTGTGTGAAATTATGATTTTGGTGGCCAACCTTTAGTTGCTAGATTAGCCTTACACTGGATATATTACTTTGCTCTTATTACAAGGATAATTTTATGTCCTTTTGGGCTTTAGCCGCCTGATCGTCTTTGTATCTGCAACACTAAAGCCAGCAGAACTTTTTGCTGCCAAAAACTGGCATACAGTGTTTCATGTATGTTTACTCCTGTACAAAAAAGTGCAGTTTTGTTTTATCTTGATTATATTGAATTTCAATAACAGGGAGAGGAAATTATTGCTATAGTTCCTTGGGATGAATGGTGGGAAATGGCACTGAAGGATGGATCAAATCCTCAGATAGCCCTTCTGCCATTACACCCTGATATACGCTCTAGATTCAATGAAAGTGCCGCATGGGACTTTGCACGGAGCATGGTTGGAAAGCCGTATGGCTATCATAATATGATATTTAGCTGGATTGATACAATAGGAGATAATTATCCACCTCCTCTTGATGCTAATCTGGTAATCTTTGGCCTTTGCAAAGTTTTGATTTCAATTGTTTGGACTTGAATCAAGTTCCATATTTAGTTTTGGCATTCTCAGTGTTCATACACATTATCTTTGATTTTTTTGGTGCCTATGTAAGTTTATTGTGCAGATCGGAAATAAATTTTGTGGTAATGCTAACCAAACTATGGTCTGTGCACGGGACTCATCCCATGAACTTACCTACTCCATACACCCATACCTCTCTTTCTTGAAATCTTGATAAAGCACGTGGTTTCATGTAGTGAACGTACGTTCTTAGTTAAAAGTGGAAAAGCTAGATAATATTATCTTGTTAAAATCTTAGCAAACATACTGGGAAATCTGTATCAAGGTAGAAGAAAGCACTTGATCTCCTGAAGTTCGCCTGAAGTTAGGTGGAAAAAAGATACTGAATTGGTAATGTTGATGTCCTGAAAATATTGAGCACTTTTAGTCTTTCAAACTCAAGATACCTGTAAATTGGTTGTATAGCTGATTTAAATTTATTCCATGCATTGAAAAGTTTATCATCAGTAATGTTTGAATTACCAACTTCTGTTATTTATTGTTTTCAGGTAATGGCTGTTATGTCAATGTGGACTAGATTACAACCACTTTATGCTGCGAACATGTGGAATGAAGCCCTTAACAAACGGCTTGGGACTGAGGTTTGTAAACTAGTCTGTATTGTGGCTTCCTTTGATGGGTAGTGCCGGGGTGTGTAGGGTCCTATAAGTTTGTAGGGATTACAGCTGACGCAAGGTTAAGCAATGTGATGGTTTCTGTTAAATTTCATTTCTCACACCCGAGTTGGGTTCTCTGGCTGTACGCATGCCTCTGGCCCTCTACTGCAGCTAACCTTTAGATGCACTAATGTGGGGCCCTTTGTTGGTGCTCTGGTAGGGAGTTCTATGAGGCTTAGTTGGCCTTGAAATATTGTTTTGCTCAAATAAGCTTTTATTATTATTATTTTCTAAGAGATAGGTAAAATAGTGCTCCTGCGTCTATCTACCCAAAAATTATACCCGGTTATCAATTTCATGGTGTCTATTTTATGTAGGGTTTGGACCTTCAGGGTGTCATTCTTGAGACTGAAAAGCGTGGCATGTCTTTCGATCAGTTGCTCACCATTCCTGAACAAGATGAATGGGTATACAGTGATGGTAAATCAACTACTTGTGTTTCTTTCATTCTTGCGATGTACAAGGAAGCTGGGGTGTTTGCTCCTTTCACAGAATCAATTCAGGTCACCGAGTTCACTGTAAGTGCCCAAGTCCCTTACCTGTCATAATTGCAACTGAAAGTGTTATTCTTCTCTGTTCATGCATTTCTACATCTGAGACAATTTCGAACTTACAAACTGAACATAAGATATATTATGTGAAAGGATAAAAGGGCTTGAAAAGAAGCGTATGTTAATTTCTGAAAGGGCTTTCTTTCGGTTGATTGATCTTGTGTCGAGTGTGTTACTAAATTACCCTCTGCCTCAGATACGGGACGCATATATGCTCAAGATATTTGAAGACGACCGGACCAGGCTCCCAAACTGGTGTCATACCGAGGCAGACAAGCCTCCCTTCTGCCAGATACTTGGGGAGTACAGAATGGAGCTACCAGAGTACAACACGATAGAGCCGTACGCAAAAATGAATGAGAACTGCCCATCCTTACCCCCGACGTACAAGCGACCATCTCGCTGCTGACATGAGACGGCGTACATTGGCGGACTGCCTATGTTTCCGGTGCTTAAATTATGTATAAACAAACTACGCTGTATATAGATGTTTGGTACAGATAGCAGTATCCACGGGTTAGCAAAAAGGCAGTGCATAGTTTTCTGCCAGTTAGCGTAGCAGTTTCTGAACCCAGGCTTCCAATGTGAACCTGGATAGAGGATTTGCTCGCATAGATAGAACTTTCAAACCATAGCTTGAAAACTTGTTGATGATGATCTTGGCTTCATGAAATGTATGCCCCTGAAATAAAATCCTCCATGTATTCTCAAATGTTGCATGGCGTGCATTAGCTTCCATTTGTTCTCTGACCAAAAAATATACATTCAGAGGCTAGAGGCTCCTTTTCTTGGTCACTTGTCCGGAGATCATTAGGAACATGGCCAAAGTGTTTATTTTCCTATTGTGTTCATGATTTGTGCCTTGAATATATCTTTTGGACTCTACGTCAATAAGCATATACGAAGTTGCAGCAGATTCTGAGGCAAAGGTCCATTCTGAGAGGCTGCTGTATAAATATGTGATTCGCTTGTAAAACCTAATTTGCAAAAATATGGGTATTGTTCTAAATTGATTCCTCATTAGAAAATGTATGAGAACGCATGCACGGACTAGCATACATATCGGTTGATCACCATGTTTCCTGGTCATAGATATGGAGATATCTAACCGATGTTATGGACGTCCATTAGTAGAAGTGTAGAACCGACTTTGATACACCCACTTATGTGATGGTGGGAGAGCATTGTCCTTTCATGTCATGAGTATATCTCACGTGCATTATGTGTGTCTACATCCAGACGTGAGATCATGGTACATTACTAAGGATGTGGACTGGTTTGCTTACAGTTCGTCAAACTTTATTCGGTAACAAGGTAATTATAAAAGTGATTTGGGTTAACTGCAAAGCATGCAATGAGTTGTGGATTCATGAAGATGGAATTTTCCCTTCGAGATGATATATCTGGGCTTTGAGTGATCTGTTTCCGGAAATGCATGCCATGCTTTCGATGCACCTATTGATAAAGAGGTCTTAGTTCGAAAGAAGGATGACTAAATCGCCTTGAGCTCTACAATTTCTTGAGACCAAAAGATTACATCAAATAGTCGTCCGATATGATCTTTATACATGTTACAATCGATATTATTGATGGATTATGGATGGGCTTACGGTAAGTGGTGGGAAGTTTGGTATCATACTACTACAGTAAGAAGAGTGAGACCTTTTTATAAAGACTGCTCTACCACTTGCTATTGGGAGCTTGGGAATAGGAGTTATACACGCGCGCTCCTTCTCCTCCGCCCCCGTCTCGCCTCGTCATGACGCGCGTGCGTCGCGGGTTGCGGGAATGAGCCGAGCCGAAGCTTATTTTTGCCGGTCAGGAATGGTTAATTAATCTAGGATTAATACGGAGGTGCCATTGTCCGAGACGTTGGACCGTGGGCTGATCGTGAAATCGGTCGTGGGCATGAGCCCAGGCCCATCTACCCGACGACCTATATAAGAAGGCGCTAGCCAATGGAGTGAACCCTAACTCCGTTCACTCCCTCCCTCTCGCACAACCCTAGCCGTCATCTACTCTTCCTCTCTGTGTGCTGCTTCCGGCGATCCCATCCCGACGACGACGTGCACGGTTGGTCGGGAGAGCAGGTGCCTTTGGAACCCTGTCCTTCGAGATCCTGCCTGGGAGAACGGCAATAAGGTTTTTGGGGAGCGTCTTGACACGACTGCTCCCGATCCGTCCTCGTCTCCATCCGCCTCTGCTTCCACTACTTCCCCTGTGTCGACTCCATGACTGACGACGAAGCCACCAAGAAGAAGGCCTCGGCCGATGCCGAGGCTGCCGCCGCCGCGTTGGCCTGGCCAGCCGGAGGGTATGACTCGTTCATCCCCTATTTGTTCGTTCATGTGCTGGCCGTATATATGTTGTTCATAGATGTTTCAGTTCTTTGTATTGTATAAAGGAAATATGCCCTAGAGGCAATAATAAAGTTGTTATTTTATATTTCCTTATTCATGATAAAGGTTTATTATTCATGCTAGAATTGTATTGATCGAAAACTTAAATACATGTGTGAATACATAAACAAATACTATGTCCCTAGTAAGCCTCTACTAGACTAGCTCGTTGATCAAAGATGATTAAGGTTTTCTAACCATAGACATGTGTTGTCATTTGATAACGGGATCACATCATTAGGAGAATGATGGTGATAGACAAGACCCACCCGTTAGCTTAGCATAATGATCGTTCAATTTATTGCTACTGTTTTCTTCATGTCAAATACATATTCCTTCGACTATGAGATTATGCAACTCCCGAATACCAGAGGAATGCCTTTTGTGCTATCAAACGTCACAACGTAACTGGATGATCATAAAGATGCTCTATAGGTATCTCCAAAGGTGTTTTTTGAGTTGGCATAGATCGAGACTAGGATTTGTCACTCCGAGTATCGGAGAGGTGTCTCTAGGCCCTCTCGGTAATACACATCATAAGCTTGCAAGCAAACGACTAAGGAGTTAGTCACGAGGTGATGTATTACGAAACAAGAGACTTGCCGGTAACAAGATTGAACTAGGCATGAAGATATCGATGATCGAATCTCGGGCAAATAATATACCGATGGACAAAGGGAATTACGTATGTTGTCATAACGGTTCGATCGATAAAGATCTTCGTAGAATATGTAGGAGCCAACATGAGCATCCAGGTTCCGCTATTGGTTATTGACTGGAGAGGTGTCTCGGTCATGTCTACATAGTTCTCAAACTCGTAGGGTCCGCACGCTTAACGTTCGATGACGATATAGTATTATATGAGTTATGTGATTTGGTGACCGAATGTTGTTCGGAGTCCCGGATGAGATCACAGACATGACGAGGAGTCTCGAAATGGTCGAGAGGTAAAGATTGATGTATAGGACGATGATATTCGGACACCGAAAGTGTTTCGGGGGGTACCAGGTACATATCCGGTGACCAGAAGGGGTTCCGGGCCCCCCCGACAAAAGATATGGGCCTTATGGGCCAAGAGGGAAAACGCACCAGCCACAAGAGGCTGGTGCGCCCCCCATATGGGCCGGCCAAGGTGGATAAGGAAAGGGGAAGGAGGAAAGGAAAGAAAGGGAATAGGATTCCCCCTCCCCCCTCTTTCCTTCCCCTCCAATATATATGGCAGGGGGCGGCTTGGGAGGAGCCCAAGTAGGATTCGCTCCTACTTGGAGCGCCTCCTGGCCTCTCCCCTCCCCCGGTCTATTCTGCTAATATTAGCAGAATAACTATTCTGCACACCACTTCGGCACTGCACGCTCAACAGAAGCGCACTGCATCATTTTGACGACGAGCACTGCAATAGAGACTAGTGAACTTCTCGTCGGAAAAAACTGCACCCGTTATTTTTTCGGTACTGTTTTCGCTCTAATTTTTTAACCGTTTATCGGAATGAGGCGTGTAATATACCTTTGAAAAGCTATGGATTAGGCGCAACTTCGACATGTTGAACAGTTTTTGAGATTCCACACGGTTTAAGAGCAGTTTTGAAAATAGTGCGGCGGATGACGAGTGGCAGCGAGCGTTTTTTCGCGTTTTTTTCTAAACCGCTTGTCGGAACGAAGCAAATGATACGCCGTTGGATAGATATCGTTGAGGCGCATCTTTTTCATATATAAATCTTTCTCTAATTCGTTACGGTTTAAGAGCAGTTTCAAATTTACTAAATCGTGGAACTCTGTTTTTCAAATTTTTTGAAATTTTCGATACTGTTTTTGCTCCAGTTTTTGAACCGTTTGTCGAAACGAGCCGTGTGATACACCGTTGGAGAGCTACAAACAAGGCGCAACTTTCATATGTTGAAATGGTTTTGAGATTCCTTACAGTTTTTAGTTAATTTTGAAAATCGTGCGGCGGACAATGAGTGGCAGCGGCCGTTTTTCGCGAAATTTTTACGAACCGCTGGTCCGAATGATTCAAACAATACTCCGTTGGAATGATATCAACGAGACGCAACTCCTTCATGTAGAATACTCTCTCTAATTCCTTACGGTTTAAGAGCAGTTTCGATTTTACCGAAAAGCGGACACTCTGTTCTTCGCGAGACCAAAATCATCGTATTTACTGCATCGGACAGAAGAACGCATTGCTTCAGAAAAAATACCGCACTGCATCAGATGGGCAAGTGCACTGCATTGTTTCTTTTTGTTTAGACGTATTTTTTCTCGGACGGGGAAAGAAGAACGCACTGCTTCGGACGAAATACCGCACTTCATTAGATGGGCAAGTGCACTGCATGTTTTTTTTGTGGGACATAAATTTTCCCAAACGAGGTGGAGTTCACTTCATGTCGAGCATTGGTGAACCACAATAATATGAAAAGTGAACCTCGAGATTACCGTAAACGGGCCGCGATGCTACTGAAAGTGAACCGCTTGAGTTTTTTCCAAACTCAATATTTTCACGTGCGTAGACCGAGCGAGTGAACCGCAAGGACTGAACGAGTGAACATACATGTATTGAAAAGCGAGCTTCTTTGACATATATATTTTTCCTATTTACCAAGCAAACCACGGAGGAGTATTATAACAAACTGCATGAGACAACAAAGTGAGCTTCAAAGCCACATCTATCTGAGAAAGACACGCTGTTTCTTCCTTATTGAATGCGGTGAACCACAAGACTCCTCGAAGTGGGCTGCATCAATCCATTTTTCTCTTGAAAATGAACCACTAATTCTTGCTGAAAAGAACTTCCCAACAAATAACTTTTTACACACAATACATCATATACCAATCAGATACATTCGATACACATAAAAATCCATAGACGGCGAACTAAACTGCATGCCCGCTTGCACCGAGCTGCAGGCCACACACACCGCACCGCATCACGGTATTGCACGCGTGCAGACTGCACCACCGACGACAAGGTGCAACATGCAACAAAGCCAGAGTGTCCAGGCTACCATGGCGACTACAAGCAGGAGCTGGCTGAACCTCATGGCCGTGCCAGCCGAACTACACAGAGAGAATTAACAAACTGCATTAGAAACTGAATTCACCCAAATCAACAGCAAAAATCTGAAAAATACACAAAAATATATTTTTGTGAGCTGCGAGCCCCTGTGAGCTGCAAACACCGTTCGGTGCAAGCGACTTACTCGCTTGGGAGCGCACTGCAGCACAACCACAGGACCACGCTACGACAAACGGCAAACTGTAACATCCTGCACAACGAGCTGTACTTCACCGATGACCCAAGCGAACCGCCCTGCACAAGCAAGCAAAAATATGAATAACATTTTTCACCTAAAAAATATGAATAACTCAGAAAAAAACATCAAGGGCATCGACAGATGAACCGCACGGCCGATCAAGCCGAACTGCATCGAATCACCGATCAACAAAGATACAAGAACCGCAACGATGCTAGTTCAGGAAAAGAAAAGAGAGACTACAACGGGGCACAATCTGAAACTACAGGACCGTGATATCCAGAGGCAGAAGCACCACCGCAAACTCTCCTGCTGCTCCCACCGAAGTGGTAGCCGCCACCGTCCTTCTCTCTGCCAACAAGTGAGTCGCGAAGTGGTAGAAGAGAACTGCAGATCCCATCACGGAAAGGACCGGGCGGAGAGGAATCAACCACGGGCAAGCGGTCGCTAGGGAGGTGGGTGTGGGGGTGGGGGGCGAACCACACCGCCCGTGGGAAGGCAGGGAGCGCCGCACTGCATGCCTCGTGGAGCTGGACTGTGCCTCTGATCGTCGGGCGTCGTCGTCAGGGAAGTCCACGGTGGACGGTGTGTGGGGTGCGGGAGCCCGGCCATAGAGTGGAGGGCAGAGAGCTTGACACCGCCGTAGAGGAAGGAGCTGCAGGAGGATCCCGCCGTATCCGTCTCCAGGAAGGCATGGGAGGAGAGAGGTGGCGGATCTTGCTGGATCCGTGACCAGCTAGCACGGGAAAAGGGAGGTGTAGGAGGATCCAGCCGGCGGGCAGGCACGGGAGGACGGAGGTGGAGGAGGATCTGGCCGGATTCGTCGCCGGGCAGGCACAGTAGGAGGGAGTGGAGGAGGGTCCTGTCGGATCCGTCGCCTGGCAAGCACGGGAAGACGGAGGTGGAGGTGGATGACGGGGGACGATGGTGGTGTCGGGTTGGCGCAAGAAAAGGGGGGCGCCGTGGGTGTCAGATCGATGTGGGAGGGCGCCATGGCCGGCGTCGCAAGAGAAGGCAGGAGGGTGAGCACGGGTTGGAGGCGGGGCGACACACGATGGGGCCAGCGGCGCAGGGAAGGCGGTGGGAAGGGGCACGCCGGCGACGGTTGGGGGAGGAAGGTAGGAGGAGGTGGGGTTCGTGCGTCGAGGGGATGGGGGTGGGGCGGAATGATGGCGGCCAGTGGCGGCCGGATCCCGCTATGGCCGCGGGATGGGCCAGCGTGGAGGGGGTTGGGGGCGCGCCGGCCATGGGAGGTAGGTGGGGCGTGCCGGCCGTGAGAGGGGATTGGGGGCGCGCCGGCGGTTGGAGGGGATTGGGGCGCACCAATCGCGGAAGGTAGTGGGCTAGGTGGGGCAGCGAGGGCGCAGTTGGTGGTGTCTAGGCAGAGGCGTCGGGCATGTTAGGAGGGGAATTGGGGAGGAGAGAGGAAGAAGGTCGAAGGTGTTGGCAGAATAAAAAAGTGAGGTGCAGAATAAGACTCTTAAGGGTGTTATCATAATAGACCCACCCTATATATATATATATATATATATATATATATATATATATATATATATATATATATTCTAATAACACCCTTTAAGACCTTATTCTGCTAACACCGAAGCCTTATTCTGCTAACACCCGAGTTCACTTCTCTCGGGGCCGAACACAAACACCCACTACCCCACCTCCCGCACCTTCTTCCCCATTACCTCCTGCCCTCGACTACACCGCCGCCCCCACACCCCACCTCCCCCTCGATCAAATCCCCACCTCCCCTCCTTACACCGCCTGCTACCCCACCATTGACCCCCGGCCGCCCCACCCTCCCCACCTTCTCCGGCGCCTTCCTCGCCCGGCCTCCCACGACCCCACACCGCGACGCCGCCCCACTCCGGCCACGGTCGGCCTCGGCAGCCCCGGTCCTGCCCCGCAACGGCGCCCCACCCCAGCCGCGGCTACGGACCCTCCCGTTATGCCAGCCTCCACGCCCCGACCGTCACCAGTTCCCCTACCTCTAGCTTCCCCGCTCCCCACGACGACCCGCGGCAGGATCCAAGCCGCAACGGCCCCCCGCGACGCCCCGACGCCGGATCCGGGCCGCGGCGGCCCCTAGCGACGCCTTGATGCCAGATCCAGGACCACGCGCTTCTCCTCCGTCTGCCTCAATAAGAGTGGCCGCTGCCTCCCATCGATGTGACGGCTATGAAGGGATTGCCGGTGCTCTTCCACGCCACTCAATGCCGGTCTGATCCGGTGAGTCTCTGTCACCTCTTCTCCGGCGCACGCAGGTCCAGCGTGAGGTCGCCGACCTCGGGCACCCCCATCTGCCCTCGGACAAGTTGCCGACGCTTGCAGTCCAGGCGCCCCTGGCCTTGTAGTGCGCTAGTTTGACGTCACGTGGCCGTGTAGTTGATGCCCCCATGTTGTTCACTGCCGTGGAGTACTGATTTTTCGGTTTCGTGCAGTTCCGTTGCAAGTTGGGATTGGGCCTCGCTGCAACACACAAATGCCTCTATGGGGAGCGCCGACATGCCTCAGAAGTTGATGGGCAGCTCGGATTCCCTCGCCGGCTCTAGCTCACAACAAGGAGGGCCGCAGCGGTTCCGACCGCAGCCAGCCCTGAACACTTCCTGCAGCTCTGTACTGGCATTTGTGCAGCTCTGTTCCTCTCTATGTGCAGTGCAAAAAATTCGGTTGATGTGCAGCCCCCGATGATGGCTCCGGCTTTGTTCTCTCTGCTGTGCAAAAGTCCATGGAGAGGCAAAATTTCCAAAAAAATAAATAAACAATGCAGTTAACTTGGCCCTATCATGAATTATTTCTTGAAGTTTTCAAAAAAGGTGTGGTCCATTTTCTGGTGATTAGTGGTTCACTTTGTAAAAAAGAGAAAATTCCCACGAGAGATTCTAACGCACTTTGTTTTTGTTTGTGGGATGATTGAAAAAGAGGTTTCGAAGTTCACTATCAAAAAATAATGTGGTTCACTTTCACTACTGTCGCGGTGCACTTATGCCCGACGCGAAGTGAAAAGAAAATATTTGTTACGGAAACAACACAAAAAAAGTAATGCGGTCCATTTCTTGATAGTTTTGTGGTTCACTTACGCCTGATGTGAAGCGCAGTGCACTTCCTCACCCGGGAAAATTAACATCTCACAAAAAGAAATTATGCAGCTCGCTTGACAGTTTGATGCAGTGTGGTTTTCGGTGTGAAGAAGTGCGTTCTTCTATCTGATTCCCCATTACTCAATTTTGTTGTTGTTGAAAAGTGCACTTCATTAGTTCATTGTAAAAATTGCAATTCATTACCGTGGATTGGCTGGTGGAGAGTGCAGATTTTGTATGCTATAAAACTCCTCTGTTGTCCATTTGGTAAACACGAAACAAAAAAGATCTCAAAATGAAGCTCACTTCTATATTAGATGTAGTACACTCGGTCAGTCCTTGTGGTCCACTCGCTTGGTCAACGCGCGTAAAAAAATTAGTAAGTACGAAAAAAAGGACAGCAAAAACTCATGAGGTTCACTTTTGGTAGTGTTGCGTTTCACTTTCGGGAGTGTTGCGGTCCACTGTCGTTCAAAAAAAAGTTAAAAAAAAGACAACAAAAACTTGTGCGAGAAAGTTTACGTCCGACAAAAAGAAATGATGCAGTGCACTTGACTGTCTGTTGCAGTGCGGTTTTCAGTTTGAAGCAGTGTGTTCTTCTGTCGTACGACGATTTTGGTGTCGCGAAAAAACAGTGTCCACTTTTCACTAATTTTGAAACTGCTCTCAAACCGTAAAGAATTAGAGAGTGTGTTCTACATGAAAAAGTTCCGTCTCGTTGATATCTTTCCAACGATCGTTTGAATCATTCCGACCAGCGATTTGCAAAAATTTCGCAAAAAACAGCCGCTGCCTCTCGAAGTCAGCCGCACGATTTTTAAAATTAACTAAAAACTGTAAGGAATCTCAAAACCATTTCAACACATGAAAGTTGCTCCTAGTCCGTAGCTTTCCAATGGCGTATCACACGCCCCGTTTCGACAAACGGTTCAAAAACTGGAGCGAAAACAGTACCGAACATTTGAATTTTTTTGAAAAACAGAATTCCGCGATTTAGTAAATTCGAAACTGCTCTTAAACCGTAATGAATTATAGAAAGATTTATATATGAAAAAGATGCGCCTCGACGATATCTATCCAACGGCGTATCATTTGCTTCATTCCGACAAGCGGTTTAGAAAAAAACGCGAGAAAACGCTCGCTGACACTCGTCATGGGCCGCACAATTTTCAAAAGTGCTCTTAAACCATGTGGAATCTCGAAAAGTGTTCAACATGTCGAAGTTGAGCCTAATCTATAGCTTTTCAACGGTATATTACACGCCTCATTCCGATAAACGGTTAAAAAATTAGAGCGAAAACAGTACCAAAAAACACTGCGTGCATTTTTTTTCGACATGAAGTTCACTAGTCTCTATTGCAGTGCTCGTCGTCAAAATGATGCAGTGCGCTTCTGTTGAGCGTGCAGTGCCGAAGTGGTGTGCAGAATATAGGTAAAATGTTTGGGGCACCTAGGTGCATGGGCACCTAGGCCATTTATGGTAAGCCATTTTAATTAGTGCATGGCGTGCAATCAATGAAACATTAGCTTTCCATTTTTCATTTGCATGCACTGCTATCAATAATTGCTTTCCAAAAAGATATTATGTTGATTTCCTAGCAATAATCCCTTTCCAAATATTATGTTGATTTATTATACCTAATGGAAATATACCCATACACGGGCTATTATATCAGCGTCAAATATACACGTATCATAAGTATTGTTTAATGAAAAATATAATATACCCATGGTATTATATGTACTAGGAATATACACATACCCGTTGTATTATACCAAATAAAATTTTTATGTGGATATACCTCGAATATCTCAAATACCTACTAACAAGATGCAATTAATATATCCAGAGATATCATGAGTATGTAGATACCTCGAAAATATTATGGGTATGAATGTAAATCTGGTATGTATATACTAAAATAAATTAGTCGTGAGTATATTATGAGGAAAATTATGTCGGGTGACACTTTTTCACGACTAATTTGAAAATATCATGAGTATGTATATATACTTCAAAAAAATAGGATCCTAGTTATTTTACTCTTATTAGGAATTTACTATGCAAGCTGATACCAACACATGATTTGTTAGCTTTATTAGGGATATACGACATACTCACAAATCTCCTTGTATATACCCAACAAACTTAAAAATAAAATAGTATACCCAATGTGTATGCGCGTGTATATACCTATGTGAAAAATGGTAGGAAAATATTGTAGGTATCCCGTCAACATGTAGAAAGTAAAATTTTGGTTGCATATATACCTCAGTACGCGAAATATGGCATCCATAGGTATCTAATACTCGAAGTGATAAAACCGTAGGAAAGAAAATATTATCTTAAAATAATAAAAATGTTGTATGTGTCCAGCCAACCATACAACATACGTCAGATTATACAAATATGAAAAAATGTACGTATATGTTGGGGAACGTTGCAGAAAACAAAAATTTTCCTACGGTTTCACCAAGATCCATCTATGAGTTCATCTAGCAACGAGTGATTAGATGCATCTACGTACCTTGTAAATCGCGAGCGGAAGCGTTCAAAGAACGGAGATGATGTAGTCGAACATGACGTGATCCAAATCATCGGAGATCCTAGCACCGAACGGACGGCACCTCCGCGTTCAACACACGTACGGAACAGCCACGTCTCCTCCTTCTTGATCCAGCAAGGGGAGAGGAGAGGTTGAGGGAGATGGCACCAGCAGCAGCACGATGGCGTGGTGTTGATGAAGCTGCAGTACTCCGGCAGAGCTTCGCTAAGCACTATGGAGGAGGAGGAGGTGTTGGAGAGGGAGAAGGAGGCAACCAAAGGCCAAGGTGTGTTTGCTCCTCCTTTTCCCCACTATATATAGGGCCAAGGGAGACGGGAAGGCGCAGCCCTTGCCCCTTCCTCCAAGGAAGGGTGCGGCCAAGGGGGGGGAGGAGTCCATGCTCCCCAAGGCACCTCGGAGGTGCCTTCCCCTTTTAGGACTCTCCCCTTTTTTTCTTCTCTTGGCGCATGGGCCTCTTGGGGCTGGTGCCCTTGGCCCATGTAGGCCAAGGCGCACCCCCTACAGCCCATGTGGCCCCCCGGGACAGGTGGCCCCACCCGGTGGACCCCCGGGACCCTTCCGGTGGTCCCGGTACAATACCGATAACCCCGAAACTTGTCCCGATGCCCGAAACAGGACTTCCCATATATAAATATTTACCTCCGGACCATTCCGGAACTCCTCGTGACGTCCCGGATCTCATCCGGGACTCTGAACAACATTTGGGTTACTGCATATACATATCCCTACAACCCTAGCGTAACCGAACCTTAAGTGTGTAGACCCTACGGGTTCGGGAGACATGTAGACATGACCGAGATCGCTCTCCGGTCAATAACCAACAGCGGGATCTGGATACCCATGTTAGCTCCCACATGCTCCACGATGATCTCAATGGATGAACCACGATGTCGAGGATTTAATCAACCCCGTATGCAATTCCCTTTGTCAATCGATATGTTACTTGCCCGAGATTCGATCGTCGGTATCCCAATACCTCGTTCAATCTCGTTACCGGCAAGTCACTTTACTCGTACCGTAATGCATGATCCCGTGACCAGACACTTGGTCACTTTGAGCTCATTATGATGATGCATTACCGAGTGGGCCCAGTGATATCTCTCCATCATACGGAGTGACAAATCCCAGTCTCGATCCGTGTCAACCCAACAGACACTTTCGGAGATACCTGTAATGCACCTTTATAGTCACCCAGTTACGTTGTGACGTTTGATACACCCAGAGCACTCCTACGGTATCCGGGAGTTACACGATCTCATGGTCAAAGGAAAAGATACTTGACATTAGAAAAGCTCTAGCAAACGAACTACACGATCTCACGCTATGCTTAGGATTGGGTCTTGTCCATCACATCATTATCCTAATGATGTGATCCCGTTATCAATGACATCCAATGTCCATAGCCAGGAAACCATGACTATCTATTGATCAACGAGCTAGTCAACTAGAGGCTTACTAGGGACATGTTGGTGTCTGTTATTCACACATGTATTACGATTTCCGGATAATACAATTATAGCATGAATAAAGACAATTATCATGAACAAAGAAATATAATAATAATGCTTTTATTATTGCCTCTAGGGCATATTTCCAACAGTCTCCCACTTGCACTAGAGTCAATAATCTAGTTACATTGTGATGAATCGAACACCCATGGAATTCTAGTGTTGATCATGTTTTGCTCTAGGGAGAGGTTTAGTCAACGGATCCGCTACATTCAGGTCCGTATGTACTTTACAAATCTCTATGTCTCCATCTTGAACATTTTCACGAATGGAGTTGAAGCGACGCTTGATGTGCCTTGTCTTCTTGTGAAACCTGGGCCCCTTGGCAAGTGCAATAGCTCCAGTGTTGTCACAGAAGAGCTTGATCAGCCCTGACGCATTGGGTATGACTCCTAGGTCGGTGATGAACTCCTTCACCCATATTGCTTCATGTGCTGCCTCCGAGGCTGCCATGTACTCCGCTTCACATGTAGATCCCGCCACGACGCTCTGCTTGCAACTGCACCAGCTTACTGCCCCACCATTCAAAATATACACGTATCCGGTCTGTGACTTAGAGTCATCCAGATCTGCGTCGAAGCTAGCGTCGACGTAACCCTTTACGACGAGCTCTTCGTCACCTCCATAAATGAGAAACATTTCCTTAGTCCTTTTCAGGTACTTCAGGATATTCTTGACCGCTGTCCAGTGTTCCTTGCCGGGATTACTTTGGTACCTTCCTACCAAACTTACGGCAAGATTTACATCAGGTCTGGTACACAGCATGGCATACATAATAGAACCTATGGCTGAGGCATAGGGGATGACACTCATCTCTTCTATATCTTCTGCCGTGGTCGGACATTGAGCTGAGCTCAATTTCACATCTTGTAAAACAGGCAAGAACCCTTTCTTGGACTGATCCATTTTGAACTTCTTCAAAATCTTATCAAGATATGTGCTTTGTGAAAGACCTATGAGGCGTCTCGATATATCCCTATAGATCTTGATGCCTAATATATAAGCAGCTTCTCCAAGGTCCTTCATTGAAAAACTCTTATTCAAGTAGGCCTTAATGCTGTCCAAAAGTTCTATATCATTTCCCATCAAAAGTATGTCATCTACATATAGTATGAGAAATGCTACAGAGCTCCCACTCACTTTCTTGTAAACACAGGCTTCTCCATAAGTTTGTGAGAACCCAAACGCTTTGATCATCTCATCAAAACGAATGTTCCAACTCTGAGATGCTTGCACCAGCCCATAAATCGAGCGTTGGAGCTTGCACACCTTGTCTGCATTCTTAGGATCGACAAAACCTTCCGGCTGCATCATATACAATTCTTCCTTAAGGAAACCATTAAGGAATGCCGTTTTGACGTCCATTTGCCAAATTTCATAATCATAAAATGCAGCAATCGCTAACATGATTCAGACGGACTTCAGCTTCGCTACCGGTGAGAAAGTCTCATCGTAGTCAACCCCTTGAACTTGTCGATAATCCTTAGCGACAAGCCGAGCTTTATAGATGGTCACATTACCATCCGCGTCTGTCTTCCTCTTAAAGATCCATTTATTTTCTATGGCTCGCCGTTCAACGGGCAAGTCAGTCAAAGTCCATACTTCATTTTCATACATGGATCCTATCTCGGATTTCATGGCTTCTAGCCATTTGTCGGAATCCGGGCCCGCCATCGCTTCTTCATAGTTCGAAGGTTCACTGTTGTCTAACAACATGATTTCCAAGACAGGGTTGCCGTACCACTCTGGTGCGGAACGTGTCCTTGTGGACCTTCGAATTTCAGTAGGAGCTTGATCAGAAGTATCTTGATCATTATCATTTACTTCCTCTCTAGTCGGTGCAGGCACCTCAGGAACATTTTCTTGAGTTGCGCCATTTTCTGGTTCAAGAGGTAATACTTCATCAAGCTCTACTTTCCTCCCACTTACTTCTTTCGAGAGAAACTCTTTCTCCAGAAAGGACCCATTCTTCGCAACAAAGATCTTGCCTTCGGATCTGAGGTAGAAGATATGCCCAACAGTTTCTTTAGGGTATCCTATGAAGACGCATTTTTCCGATTTGGGTTCGAGCTTTTCAGGTTGAAGTTTCCTGACATAAGCATCGCATCCCCAAACTTTTAGAAACGACAGCTTAGGTTTCTTCCCAAACCACAATTCATACGGTGTCGTCTCAATGGATTTCGACGGTGCCCTATTTAAAGTGAATGCGGCAGTCTCTAAAGCATAGCCCCAAAAAGATAGTGGTAAATCGGCAAGAGACATCATAGATCGCACCATATCTAATAGAGTGCGATTACGATGTTCGGACACACCATTACGCTGAGGTGTTCCAGGCGGCGTGAGTTGTGAAACTATTCCACATTTTCTTAAGTGTGTACCAAACTCGTGACTCAAGTATTCTCCTCCACGATCTGATCGTAGAAACGTGATTTTCCTGTCACGTTGATTCTCAACTTCACTCTGAAATTCCTTGAACTTTTCAAAGGTCTCAGACTTGTGTTTCATTAAGTAGACATACCCATATCTACTCAAGTCATCAGTGAGGGTGAGAACATAACGATAGCCACCGCGAGCATCAACACTCATTGGACCGCACACATCAGTATGTATGATTTCCAATAAGTTGGTTGCTCGCTCCATTGTTCCTGAGAATGGAGTCTTGGTCATTTTACCCATGAGGCATGGTTCGCACGTGTCAAATGATTCGTAATCAAGAGACTCTAAAAGTCCATCAGCATGGAGCTTCTTCATGCGTTTGACACCTATGTGACCAAGGCGGCAGTGCCACAAGTATGTGGGACTATCACTATCAATCTTACATCTTTTGGTACTTACACTATGAATATGTGTAGCATTACGCTCGAGATTCATAAAGAATAAACCATTCACCTATCGGAGCATGACCATAAAACATATCTCTCATATAAATAGAACAACCATTATTCTCGGATTTAAATGAGTAGCCATCTCGAATTAAACGAGATCCTGATACAATGTTCATGCTCAAACTTGGCACTAAATAACAACTATTGAGGTTCAAAACTAATCCCGTAGGTAAATGTAGAGGTAGCGTGCCGACGGCGATCACATCGACCTTGGAACCATTCCCGACGCTCATCGTCACCTCGTCCTTCGCCAGTCTCCGTTTATTCCGCAGCTCCTGCTGTGTGTTACAAATATGAGCAACGGCACCGGTATCAAATACCCAGGAGTCACTACGATTACTGGTAAGGTACACATCAATTACATGTATATCAAATATACCTTTGGTTTTGCCGGCCTTCTTGTCCGCTAAGTATTTGGGGCAGTTCCGCTTCCAGTGACCACTTTCCTTGCAATAAAAGCACTCAGTCTCGGGCTTGGGTCCATTCTTTGGCTTCTTCCCGGCAGCTTGCTTGCTGGGCGCAGCAACTACCTTGCCGTCCTTCTTGAAGTTCTTTTTACCCTTGCCCTTCCTTGAACTTAGTGGTTTTATTGACCATCAACACTTGATATTCCTTCTTGACTTCTACCTCTGCTGATTTCAGCATAGCAAATACTTCAGGAATGGTCTTTTCCATCCCCTGCATATTGAAGTTCATCACAAAGCTCTTGTAGCTTGGTGGAAGCGACTGGAGGATTCTGTCAATGACCGCATCATCCGGGAGATTAACTCCCAGCTGAGTCAAGCGGTTATGTAACCCAGACATAGTGAGTATGTGCTCACTGACAGAACTATTTTCCTCCATCTTACAGTTGAAGAATTTGTCGGAGACTTCATATCTCTCGACCCAGGCATGAGCTTGGAAAACCATTTTCAGCTCTTCGAACATCTCATATGCTCCATGTCTCTCAAAACGCTTTTGGAGCCCCGGCTCTAGGCTGTAAAGCATGCCGCACTGAACGAGGGAGTAGTCATCGGAACGTGCCTGCCAAGCGTTCATAACGTCTTGTTCTGCAGGGAGGACAGGTGCGTCACCCAGCGGTGCTTGTAGGACATAATCTTTCTTGGCAGCTATGAGGATGATCCTCAGGTTTCGGACCCAGTCCGTATAGTTGCTGCCATCGTCTTTCAGCTTGGTTTTCTCTAGGAACGCGTTGAAGTTGAGGACTACGTTGGCCATTTGATCTACAAGACATATTGTAAAATATTTAGACTAAGTTCATGATAATTAAGTTCATCTAATCAAATTATAATGAACTCCCACTCAGATTTGACATCCCTTTGGTCATCTAAGTGTTACACGATCCGAGTCGACTAGGCCGTGTCCGATCATCACGTGAGACGGACTAGTCATTGTCGGTGAACATTCTCATGTTGATCGTATCTTCCATACGACTCGTGTTCGACCTTTCGGTCTCCGTGTTCCGAGGCCATGTCTGTACATGCTAGGCTCGTCAAGTTAACCCTAAGTGTTTTCGCTGTGTAAAACTATCTTACACCCATTGTATGTGAACGTAAGAATCTATCACACCCAATCATCACGTGGTGCTTCGAAACGACGAACTGTAGCAACGGTGCACAGTTAGGGGAGAACACTTCTTGAAATTTTGTAAGGGATCATCTTATTTACTACCGTCGTCCTAAGTAAACAAGATGCATAAAACATAATAAACATCACATGCAATTATATAAAGTAGTGACATGATATGGCCAATATCATATAGCTCCTTTGATCTTCATCTTCGGGGCTCCATGATCATCTTGTCACCGGCATGACACCATGATCTCCATCATCGTGTCTTCATGAAGTTGTCACGCCAACGACTACTTCTACTTCTATGACTAACGCGTTTAGTAATAAAGTAAAGTAGTTTACATGGCGTTCTTCAATGACACGCAGGTCATACAAAAAATAAAGACAACTCCTATGGCTCCTGCCGGTTGTCATACTCATCGACATGCAAGTCGTGATTCCTATTACAATAGCATGAACATCTCATACATGACATATAGATCATTCATCATTCATCACAACTTTGGCCATATCATATCACAAAGCACTTGCTGCAAAAACAAGTTAGACGTTCTCTAATTGTTGTTGCAAGTTTTACGTGGCTGAAGTAGGGTTCTAGCAAGAACGTTTTCTTACCTACGTGAAACCACAACGTGATTTGTCAACTTCTATTTACCCTTCATAAGGACCCTTTTCATCGAATCCGCTTCAACTAAAGTAGGAGAGACAGACACCTGCCAGCCACCTTATGCAACTTGTGCATGTTAGTCGGTGGAACCGGTCTCACGTAAGCGTACGCGTAAGGTTGGTCCGGGCCGCTTCATCCCACAATACCGCTGAAGCAAGAGACTAGTAGCGGCAAGAAAGTTGACAAATCTATGCCCACAACAAATTGTGTTCTACTCGTGCAAGAGAACTACGCATAGACCTAGCTCATGATGCCATTGTTGGGGAACGTTGCAGAAAACAAAATTTTTCCTACAGCTTCACCAAGATCCATCTATGAGTTCATCTAGCAAAGAGTGATTAGATGCATCTATGTACCTTGTAGATCGCGAGCGGAAGCGTTCAAAGAACGGGGATGATGTAGTCGAACACGACGTGATCCAAATCACCGAAGATCCTAGCACCGAACGGACGGCACCTCCGCGTTCAACACACGTACGGAACAACCACGTCTCCTCCTTCTTGATCCAGCAAGGGGAGAGGAGAGGTTGAGGGAGATGGCACCAGCAGCAGCACGACGGCATGGTGTTGATGGAGCTGCAGTACTCCGGCAGAGCTTCGCTAAGCACTATGGAGGAGGAGGAGGTGTTGGAGAGGGAGAAGGAGGCAACCAAAGGCCAAGGTGTGTTTGCTCCTCCTTTTCCCCACTATATATAGGGCCAAGGGAGAGGGGAAGGCGCAGCCCTTGCCCCTTCCTCCAAGGATGGGTGCGGCGAAGGGGGGGGAGGAGTCCATCCTCCCCAAGGCACCTCGGAGGTGCCTTCCTCTTTTAGGACTCTCCCCTTTTTTTCTTCTCTTGGCGCATGGGCCTCTTGGCGCTGGTGCCCTTGGCCCATGTAGGCCAAGGCGCACCCCCTACAGCCCATGTGTCCCCCCGGGACAGGTGGCCCCACCCGGTGGACCCCCGGGACCCTTCCGGTGGTCCCGGTACAATACCGATAACCCCGAAACTTGTCCCGATGCCCGAAACAGGACTTCCCATATATAAATATTTACCTCCGGACCATTCCGGAACTCCTCGTGACGTCCGGGATCTCATCCGGGACTCCGAACAACATTTGGGTTACTGCATATACATATCCCTACAACCCTAGCGTAACCGAACCTTAAGTGTGTAGACCCTACGGGTTCGGGAGACATGTAGACATGACCGAGATCGCTCTCCGGTCAATAACCAACAGCGGGATCTGGATACCCATGTTGGCTCCCACATGCTCCACGATGATCTCATCGGATGAACCACGATGTCGAGGATTTAATCAACCCCGTATGCAATTCCCTTTGTCAATCGATATGTTACTTGCCCGAGATTCGATCGTCGGTATCCCAATACCTCGTTCAATCTCGTTACCGGCAAGTCACTTTACTCATACCGTAATGCATGATCCCGTGACCAGACACTTGGTCACTTTGAGCTCATTATGATGATGCATTACCGAGTGGGCCCAGTGATATCTCTCCGTCATACGGAGTGACAAATCACAGTCTCGATCCGTGTCAACCCAACAGACACTTTTGGAGATACCTATAATGCACCTTTATAGTCACCCAGTTACGTTGTGACGTTTGATACACCCAAAGCACTCCTACGGTATCCGGGAGTTACACGATCTCATGGTCAAAGGAAAAGATACTTGACATTAGAAAAGCTCTAGCAAACGAACTACACGATCTCACGCTGTGCTTAGGATTGGGTCTTGTCCATCACATCATTATCCTAATGATGTGATCCCGTTATCAATGACATCCAATGTCCATAGCCAGGAAACCATGACTATCTATTGATCAACGAGCTAGTCAACTAGAGGCTTACTAGGGACATGTTGGTGTCTGTTATTCACACATGTATTACGATTTCCGGATAATACAATTATAGCATGAATAAAGACAATTATCATGAACAAAGAAATATAATAATAATGCTTTTATTATTGCCTCTAGGGCATATTTCCAACAGTATATCCAAAGATATTTTCTCTCTCCAATTTATATTATTAACGTCTCTCACAAGGAAGGGTGCCATGGGCATTTTTTTCTTGCTAAAAAGTGTTAACATGCATGGCGTGTTGGACCATATTTAATGGTATCCATTTATGATTATTTTTATGACTATTTCCAAACTATGTAATTATTTCCAAATCAGTAATCTGTGATGGATTGACCTCTAGTGCAATCGAATGGTGGAAAAGCAAGGAGCCTGGGCACCTAGGTGTCCCAAATGGCCGTCCTATTCATCACCCAGGGTGCAGAATAAATTATTCTTCACCCGAGGTAATATTACGATCATTTCATAAATAAATTATGTTTCAAATACAAATAGTTACGGTCATATTGATTCACTGCGTAAAATTTGGCATAAAAATGGTCAGAAGACCAGAAAAAATACATTTATGTACATTTTACACTATGTTTTTACATCTGTAATTTACGTAACATAAAATACTTTTTTACGGCGATTATATATTTTCTTACGTTCTCTTTTTATGTCTGGAATAAGACAAAATTTAAGGAACGTAAAATTATGGTGCATTGATGTTAAAATAGAGGGGGGGGGGGTGAAGAATAACTATTCCTCACTCAGGGTGACGAATAGCGCGACCATATATATATATATATATATATATATATATATATATATATATATATATATATATATATATAGGGAAAATCCATCGTACCACCCGGTGGTAGTTACCCCACATATCTTATATACTACCATGTAGTACTATATATACTATTTTATTATTTTAAATATGTTCATATACTATATCTAAGATATTTCAAAGCAAGTTAAATGAAAAAATTGCATACGAGTCCATAGTTTTTGTTATATTTGTGAAATACGTACATATTTGTATGTAAAAAAGAGCATACTCAAAATATGATACATACTACCTAAATATTAGTATATATACTACCTAAACATTGTTATATACTACATACTACACGTACATACTCTTTGTTTTGACAGATACTACATACAACATACAAAACGCAAGCGGTGGTAACTACCACTGCTTGTAGGAAACATTTGTCCTACCCCACCCCACCTTATTCTACACACCCCCACCTAACCCACCCCACCTCCCCCCACTCCTCCCTCGATCGCTTCCACCTTCTTCCTCTCACGCTCCAGCCCCCGATCCACCAACCCACCGCCGCCCCCAACTCCGGCCTCGCGCCACCCAGGGACTCCCCGACCTCCCACCGCCCCGGCCGCCCTCACCTACTACTCCGAGGGCCGGATCCAGCCACCACAGCAGCCCCACCCCGCGGCGCTCCGCACCTCCTTCGCCGGCGCGCCATGGCACCCGCCGCCCCAACTGCCACCTCCCCTACATAGCCGTGCCGCAGCCTTCCCCCTGTGCCGCCAGCCTCCCCCGCGGTCACCACCTTCCCCACGCGCCTCCTCTCCCTCCTTCCTAGCCTCCTCCCATCCCGCCCCACCCCGCGCGCCTCACCCTGCATCGCGCCAGGGAACAGGCGGGCTTCCCTCTCCCTCCTCGATGTGATGGCGCGGGCCGAGTTCCTCGAGCTCAGACCGGCCGACGGTCCTGGCCAAAAGCTCCCCTGAGCCTGGATCCACACCGCCCGACCGGGATCCGGTGGTGGGAGGAAAGATCGATGCGGCGGAGGCTGGCTCCCCACGGCAGTCGACCACTACGGCCACCATACTGCTCCCTACCTGCGTCGTCAAGCACCACGGCGGCGAGATCTCGCCGGGTCCTCCCATGGCCGTCGCCACATCCAGTGCACTGTTGCTCCCCTTGACCGTTGGTCTGGATCCCGCATTCCCGGCATCCGTGGGTCTCTCTCCGGTCCTCCCACTTCTGATCGATCTGGATCCCGCATGCACGTTGCCTCCGCGTGCACTGTTTTTTCTCTATGAAAAAAGTGAAGTGCACTTCAATGATGACTATTTTTGCGGATCAGTTTAACCATTTTTTGACATGGCCAGTTTTGACGCAGGAGGTCGCCGTCCTGTTTTTTCTGAGGTTCGGGGTGCACCGCAGTCCCTTGCATGTGTGCGTGCAGTGCGCGAGTGCACATGAAAGAAGCTCCAGGGATGCGTTTGGTGTATTTGCACCTCACCTTGGTTCCCCTGTCGGGAGCTCACTTTAGTTTCACTTGTCGGCGACGAAGTGCAATTTGGTGCACTTCATCCCGATTAGCAAATAATTTTGTGTGTATTTTTTCAGATTATGGATGTTGATTTGGGTGAATTCAATTTCTAATGAAGTTTGTTAAAATGCCTCTGTGTAGTTCGGCTGGCGCCGGCATGAGGTTCACTTCTACATGGTAGCTTGGACGCCTTGGCGTTGCACGCCGTCATTTGCTGTGGTGCCATGTGGGTGTGTGCGGCGTGCAGCTCGGAGCAAGCATGCATGCAGTTTAGACCATTGTTTGTGGATTTTTTTGTCTATCAAATGTATCCAATTGGGATATGATGTATTATGTGTAAAAACTATTTGTTGAGAAGTTTATTTCAACAAGCATTAAGTAGTTCATTTTTGAGAGAAAAATGTGTTGATGCAGCCCACTTCGAGGAGTCTTGTGGTTCATCGCATTCAACGAGGAGTCTTGTTGTCTCATGCAGTTTGCTATAAAACTAATCGATGTGGCTTTGAAGCTCACTTTGTTGTCCCATGCAATTTGCTATAAAACTCTTCGTGGTTCACTTGTCCCACTTGTAAAAACAAGGAAAAATAATATCTCAAAGAAGCTCGCTTCTATATTGGATGTAGTTCACTCGCTCAACCCCTGTGGTCCACTTGCTTGGTCAACGCACGTAAAAAATTAGTAAGTATGAAAAATACAACAAAAACTCATGAGGTTCACTTTTGGTGGTGTTGCGGTTCACTTTTGGGAGTGTTGCGGTCCACTCTCGTTTAAAAAAAAGTTAAAAAAAAGACAACAAAAACTTGTTCGACAAAAGTTTACGTCCGACAAAAAAAATCATGAAGTTCACCAAACTGTCTGTTGCAGTGCGGTTTTCAGTTTGAAGCAGTGCGTTCTTCTGTCCAACGACGATTTTGGTGTTGCGAAAAAACAATGTCCGCTTTTCTCTAATTTTAAAACTGCTCTTAAATCGTATGAAATTAGAGAGTGTGTTCTACATGAAAAAGTTGCGTCTCGTTGATATCTTTCCAACGGAATATCATTTGAATCATTTCGACAACCGGTTTGTAAAAATTTCGAGAAAAACGGCCGCTGCCACACGTCATCCGCCGCACGATTTTTAAAATTAACTTAAAACCGTAAGGAATTTCAAAAATATTTCAACATATGAAAGTTGCGCCTCGTTTGTAGATTTCCAATGGCGTATCACACGCCTCGTTTCGATAAACGGTTCAAAAACTGGAGCGAAAACAGTACCAAAAATTTGAATTTTTTTGAAAAAACAGAATTCCGCGATTTAGTAAATTTGAAACTGCTCTTAAGCCGTAACAAGTTACAGAAAATAATAGATATGAAAAAGACGCGCCTCGATCATATCTTTTCAACGGCATATCATTTGCTTTATTTCAATGAACGTTTTAGAAAAAATCACGAAAATACGCTCGCTGCCACTCGTCGTCCGCCGCGCCGTTTTTGAAACTGCTCTTAAACCCAAGGAATCTCGAAAAGTGTTCAACATGGAGAAGTTGCGCCTAATCCATATCTTTTCAACAGTATATTACATGCCTCATTCCGATAAACGGTTAAAAAATTATAGCAAAAACAGTACCAGAAAAACACTGCACGCAATTTTTTTGGACACGAAGTTCACTAGTCTGCATTGCAGTGCACGTCGTCAAAATGATGCAGTGCGCTTCTGTTGAGCGTGCAGTGCGGAAGTGGTGTGCAGAATAGTTATTCTGCTAATATTAGCAGAATAGACCGTATATATATATATATATATATATATATATATATATATATATATATATATATATATATATATATACTCTTCGATGTGATAGATATTACCTAGAACGTACGAAACAAAAGTGGGTGTAACTACACCCGGTAGTAGGAAAGATTATATATATATATATATATATTTATATATATATATATATATACATACATACACACACACATAAACACTATTCTGATCACGGGATCAAAATAATATTCTGATCACAACCTGAACTGCCTGAGTAACGCGCCTGAACTTCTCTCTGTACGTACCCGACCTTCGGGCTATCTTCGCAATCGTGCCTTCTACCGCGAGTTTTTCTGGTTAGCCGTGTTCCATGTGATGTAAGTGTAATCTTCAAACGATTTTTAGCAACTAAATACTCGTTTTAGATAGGAATCTTGCTCATAGGAGGATTTTGCACTTGGGGCGTGAAGAACTCGCGTTTTTTGCGATTTTACTGCCTGAGTAACGCGCCTGACCTTCCCCCTGTGCTAGGTTGAACTTCTCGCAACATTGCCCAAACGGGGCTTGTGATATACCGTTGGAAAGCTATGGGCACGAATATCATGACCCAAGTTAAATTTTTCGCAAAATGTAAGCGGTTTAAGAGCAGTTTTGAAAACTGTTTTTTCTTCACACAAAAACGTGAATCGTAATTTTGATCGCATTTCTAAACCGTTTATCGGAATGAGACATATAATATGGCGTTGAAAAGCTGCTGAAAAACCGCTCCTTCCACATGTTGAAAGTTTTTTCTAATTCCCTATGGTTAAAGAGTAATTTGAGAAAATGTAAAATTTCGTAAACCGAACAGCTGAGTTTGTTTTTTCGATGTCATTTCTAAACGGCTAATCCAATGGAGGCATATGATATGGCGTTGAAAAGCTTATGAAAATGCGCTACTTTTTCATCTTGAAAGTTTTTTGTAATTTTGAATGGTTTAAGAGTAATTTAGAAAATGGTCCAAGTCGTGCCGAGTTCGTATTTTCGAGCTAATTTTTTAACCGTGTGTCCGAATGCAGCAAATGATATGGCGTTGGAAAGCTTGAAAAAATGCGAAACTTTTTGGTATGTATTGTTTCTCCCAATTCGTTACGGTTTTAAGTCAGTTTTGAAAATGGCGAAAAACGTATTTTCGCCGTAATTTCTACAAACTTTATCGGAATTGGGCAAGTAATATACTGTTGAAAAGCTACAGAAAATGCAAAACTTTTTCATGTTGATGGCTTTCTCTGATTCTTAGCTGTTTTCAAGTAATTCCGAGAACGGCGGGATCATTCGTTCTGCGTCTACCGCGAAACAGATTCTTCGAAAATGCACCGCGTGAAGAACCTGAACTTCTCGGTGCGTGTACCTGAACTTCACTCTGTTTTTCACGTGATTTTTTTGCTCGTAGATCTTCATCCACTGATCATAGCTCTCCATCCCACTCACGGGAATTGAGCGGGTGATATACCGATGGAAAGCTGTTGTAAACACGCAACGTTCCCGTGTTGATCATTTTTGCATACTCGCGACGATTTTGAAAGTTTTTCATCTGAAATTCATTTAGCGTAGTAGTTGAACTTCCTGCTGTTTTTGACGTTGAACTTCTGGGACGTATTTTTGTTTGTAATTTTCTCATCCATTTGTAAGTGTTACTCAAATAATATTCCTTTTGTACAAACGTCTCTCACAATAATTTTTTTAAATTTCTCCGACCAAGGACTTGAACTTACACAAATGATATTACCGTCGTTTTGAGGTAAATTAGAAAATGGCGAGATCATGATTTCTGCGTTCATCGCGAACAGATATGCACTGCGTGAAGTAGTTGAACTTCTGGAGCATGTCTTTTTGAACTTCACTTTGTTTTTGACGTGCTGTTTTTTGCACTGCATGAAGTAGTTGAACTTCTGGGGCATGTCTGTTTGAACTTCACTCTGTTTCACTTTATTATATTTTTCTTATATGAAACACACACCATGTAGTACGTGAACTTCCGGTTGTTATCACATTGAACTTCTCTCTGCTTTGAGAGAGTTATTTTAAAACACAAAAAACAACATATTTTTTATGTATTTTGGACATCTAAATACACGGTGAACCTCTCTCACAAGAATTTTTCGAACTTTTCCTCGTCGAGCACTTGAACTTCTAGTAACCATTTTTTTGTTTATGAGGTTGTTTTTAAAAGTGCAAAAAGTGGCGTTGTGTTCTTTATTTTTTGAACGGGTAAATCCTAGGTTTTAATAAACTCCGAACTTCTATGTTATTTCAATTTGAACTTCACCTTTTTATATTTTGATTAAATAATTGTATTCGATTTTTATATAACAAATATCGAACATGGAAATACAAGATGGACCTCTCTCGTAAGAATTTTTCAACTTCCCCGGACAAAGCACTTGAACTTCTTTCAACAAACCTTTTAAGCTTTTAATTTTCTATACTTTTATTCTCATTCGAAATGCATTCGTTACAGTAGTTAAACTTCTCATTGTTTTCACCTTGAACTTCTGTCATGTATTTTTGTTCAACCTCTCACAAGAATTTTTGAACTTTCTCGGGCCGAGCACTTGAACTTCTAGCAAAAAAACTTTTTAGCCTTTACTTTTTTGTTCTTTTTTATACAAAATGCACACTGTGTAGTACGTGAACTTCTGGCAGATATCAACCTGAACTTCTCTCGGTTACGTGAGAATATCTGAGTTTTTTCAATATTTTGAACCTCTTTTGTGTATTTTCTAGAAATGTGAAAAATTGGAGTTTTTTTAGTAAATGTCAAACTTCTTCGTTATTTCAAACCAAACTTCTTGGTTTATTCATTAGTAACGGGAAAAATTCAAGATTTTTGCAATAAATATTGAATTGCTCTGTTCTTTTAAATATATCTTCTTGGTTTATTATTTAGTAACGAGGGAAATCTAAGTTTTTCATATACATTGTACTATTCTATTTTTTTAAATTGAACTTCTTGGTTTTTTCTATTTGGATTTCTTGGTGTTATTCATTAGTAACGGTTCAAGTCTTAGTTATGTGAAAAACATCAAACCGCCCAATTATTTAAATTTGAACTCAGATAGGTTCTCAAGTATATTTTTGATGTGCTCATTCCTTTTAGATTTCCAATTTTCATCTGCGAGTGTGGTGACTTTGTTTGGTGCAAGCCATTGGGACATAGGTGCAAAGTGCAAACCATTGCTGTGAAAAAAACCTCAAATATACCTGAGCAAGCAAGAAGCACTCAACAACAGCATCAGTCTCTTTTTTAGAACCAGTAATCATTTCTGGTAGTATTTTTTTGTTTTTTCTATGACACAGTTGCAGAACACACAACAAAACAAGCGTTTAGTTACTTTTCTGGTTGCACACAACATCTGGAGAGTAAGAAAAAAGGTCCACATATTTTTTTTCTATGGGGGATTACAACAAGCTAAGCACACGGATCTGCTATGAACAAACCAACTCATCAATTCAACACAGTTGAGAGAGCTGCGGCTGGAAATTCAGTCTAATTAACACATGACGCGGAGCAGCAAGTTCTGTTCGAGGTGAGACAGTGCTAATTAACAAAATTGCACAGCTTTTGTGTCCTCTGGCCGTGGCTGTGTTGGGCACCAGCGGTGCTCCTTCTTGACGTTGATCCACAAGTCATTCAACTAACACGGTCAGGTTGAACTCTATGCTTTCTGAAGTCTGAACTTCATAGGAATTGGGAACGACCGTGGTGGTTGGTGTTACAGTCTTTTCGCTAGCCATATGGTTGAGGAAACAGAGCAACCTCGAGCCCGGATCGCGCCAGCATCTGATCCATTTCACCAACACAAAAATGAAATGATCTGAGAGCACGGGAGATGCTGAAACTACCAAGTGATGCTCTTGATCTATTCACCAAGAAATTGAAGGGAGATAGCATCGGGGATGCAGGGGCTCCTCGGCGCGGGTCTCTGGTGTTGCTGCAGCACGGGAGAAGCCAGGGGGCTTGGCTTGAGCAGTCCGGTAGTTGTGGCGCGTGCAGAACTAAACCAGCAGTAGAGGCAGAGCGGAGGAGAGGCGGCAGAGCTCGGCCGTCCCCAAAGCCAAGCAACGCACTGGGCCACCTGGACGAGACGCGGTGGCCGGATCCGGGTGCGGGGGTGGGGTAGCGGCTGGATCCAAGTGTCGAGCCGGTGTAGCGGTTGGACAAGGCACGACGGCCTGATCCAGGTCTGGCGGCGCCGCATCGCCGGTGCGGGAGTGTGGGGCTCGCGACGGCGAGATCCCGGCGGTGGTGGAGGTGTGGGGTTCCCCGGGGACGTGTGGGGGTTGTGGTGGTTGTGGCAGCGAGATCCTGGCGTTGGCGGTGGGGCGGGGCCGCGGCTGCGGGATCCGGCGGTTGGAGGGTGGGGGCGGGCCGTGCCGGCGGTTGGAGGTCGGGGAAGAGGGCGGCTCGGTGGAGGACAGCCATGGGTGCTCGCCGGCGGAGGAGAACAGCTGACGGCCGGGGTGGCCGTGCGCGCTGGAGCCTGGTGCGGCGGCGGTTGCCCCGCGGGGGGCGGTGGGCGCTGGATCGGGGAGGATGGGATCGGGAGGGGAAGTGCTGGGCGTGGGGCGCGGTTTTTTTAGTTCGGCAAGTTTGGGAGGGAGCAGTCGGGGCCTTATAGGTGATCTGTGATCCAAATAACTATTCTAATCCCCGGATTAGAATAGTGTTGTCCTATATATAGGTAAAACTAGTTCTGTGGCAAGCTATTGTAGAACCCCACGATCTACATAGGTCTATTATGATAACGCCATCTAGAGTCTTATTCTGCACACCACTTCGGCTTATTCTGCTAACACTTCAAAACTACCACACGCTCCTAAACAGAACCCCACGATCCCCACTCACCCCACCCCCAACCCACCTTCTTCCCCCGTAGGACTCCCACCCGCGGCGACCTCCCACCCCACCCCCGGTTCCCCCTGCCTCCCTTCCCCAGCCACCTACCCCCGCAGGCGCTGCAACTGCCCGAGGCACCGCGCCGCCCCCGGATCCGTGCGACCACCGCCGCCAAGGGCCTCTCTTCGTCACCGGAAGCCATGGCCTCCCCATCTTCCCCGCACCTACCTCCTTTCCCGCTGGGATCCCCCACCCCCACGCACCGGCCACCGTGGTCTCGGCCAACACCTCCACATCCACCTCCAAATCTGGGCCGCAGCTGCTGCCGTCTTCCCCTGTCTCTCACCAAAGCACCCCGTCGTCGCCGCCTCCTCCTACCTCCCTCTGCCGCCCCGATGCGCCCTCTCCCGCTCCCCGGCGCCTCCCCTACGACGGATCCAGCCCCGCCGCCCTAGCCACCTTCCTCTCGCCCCCAGGCCGGGCCTCAACTGGCACCGTCGTTGTGCCCAAGTCCGCTTCCCTCCCCCCACTCCCTCGTCCCGATGCACACCTCCCCGTCGATGGATCCGGGCGGAGCTGTCCCTGCCGCGCTTGTAGGAGACGGGATCGAGGTGCGGACGCTGCTGACCCTCGCGTGCTCCACCGAGCCGCCCGCCCCACCTCTCCCTGTCGGCCGCCCCGCCTCTCTCTACCGGCTGCCCACATGCTCTGCCCCGATGCCCCACCTTCTTCTTCCTCCCCCTACCTCCCCCAAAACAACCCCGCCTACCACCGATCGCCACGCTGCCGTGCCCAACCCACCGCCGGGTCCGGCCTCGGTGGTCGCTAGATTTGCGCCAGATCCACCTCACCTTGCTCATGCTCGGTGACAAAAAGGACCTTACGGTGGCGGAAAGCGCCGGCGGGGCATGCAGTTTGGTCGGCTGCGGCGTGCTCTGTTCGTGGGCACGACATGCAGTTCATTGCAGACCGGCGCGTGCGCGGTGCTGTTCGGTGTATGATCTTTTGGGTCCGCTTGGTGCTCCCGTGCGGTGTGTAGCCCTTGTGCGTGCAGTTCGCGCGTGCAAGATCAGGCCGCTGATGCCGCCGACGCCGCCCACCTACCCCACAACCTTCTCTCTCTCTCCTACCTCCCAGCACCGCCCCTCCCCGGAGCCCCGCGCCTCTCTTTCACTCCCGTCGCTGGATCCAGGCGGCCCCGTGCCCGCGGGAGGAGGCAAAAAGGGATCCCGTCGCGCTGGCCGCCTGGCTCGCCGGAGGAGGAGGTCGGGAATGGGGGGCTCAGGTGGTGGAGCTGCTATGCGTGCTGCCCATACCTCGCCATCTACCACGTTGGCGGCTGCATCGTGCAGCGCTGTCGTGCTCTATTTTTTGTTGGATTTTGGCTGGAGATTTGATGCCTCGTGCGGTCCAATTGCAGTGTGCATCGCCGGTGGGGCTGCAGCTCGCGCAGTGGAGTTCAGTGCGGCGTGCGGTTTCCATGTGCATTTTTACACATTCATTGGCTCTAGGACCAATGGACTAGAAATTGTAACCTGTTGCACTTTCATGCAGCTCACTGTGAAAAAACATTCAAATCCGATGATGGAGTTCACTAGGACCAATGCAGCGTATAATTTGTTAAAATCGGTGCAGCTCACTAAGAAAACCTTTGCGGTGCACTTTGCCAAAACAAAGGAGTTCACTTGTAAAAAAATGTATAGAGGAGTTCACTTTTATTATTTTTGGAGAAATTTTTTTGCAAATTTGTAAGGACATGGTGTATAATTTGTTAAAATCGATGCAGCTCATTAAAAAACCTTTGTGGTGCACTTTGCAAAACAAAGGAGTTCACTATGTAAAAAAATGTATAGAGGAGTTCACTTTTTATTATTTTTGGAGAATTTTTTTTGCTCCTTGTTAGTTTTATACTTGCAAAGTCCTTGTTAGTTTTATACTTAGTCATGCAGTGCACTAGGAAAAAGTGGTGCAGTACTCGTCAAATTATTTTGTTTTTGCTCACCGATGACAAACGGGTGCAGCACTTTAGATGTGGCTTTGAAGCTCACTTTGTTGTTTCATGCAGTTTGTTATAATACTCCTCCATGGTTTGCTTGGTAAAAAGGAAAAATATATATCTCAAAGAAGCTCGCTTTTTATTATATGTAGTTCACTCGTTCAGTCCCCGCGGTCCACTCGCTCGGTCTACGCACGTAAGAAAAAATGAGTTTGGAAAAAACTCAAGCGGTTCATTTTCGTTAGTGTCGCGGCTCGTTTACGGTAGTCTTGAGGTTCACTTTTCATAGTATTGCTGTTCACCAACGCTAGACATGGAGTGCACTCCACCTCGTTTGGGAAAATTTACGTCCCATAAAAAAAACCATGCAGTGCACTTGCCCATCTAATGAAATGCGGTATTTCGTCTGAAGCAATGCGTTCTTCTTTCTCCGTCCGAGAAAAAATACGTCTAAACAAAAAGAAACCATGCAGTGCACTTGCCCATCTGATGCAGTGCGGTTTTCGTCTGATGCAGTGCGGTTTTCTGTCAAATGACGTACACTCGCTGATTTGGGTGTCGCAAAAAAATAGAGTGTCCGCACTTCCGTAATTTTAAAATTGCTCTTAAACCGTAAGGAATTAGAGGGAGCGTTCTACATGAAAAAGTTGTGTCTCGACGATATCTTTGCAACCACGTACAATTTGAATCATTTCGACCAGCGGTTTGTAAAAATTTCTCAAAAAGCGGCTGCTGCCTCTCGTAGTCAGCCGCACGATTTTCAAAATTAACTAAAAACCGTAAGGAATCTCAAAACCATTTCTACATATGAAAGTTGCGCCTTGTCCATAGCTTTCCAACGACATATTACACGCCTCGTTTCGACAAACGGTTCAAAAACTAGAGCGAAAACAGTACCGAAAATTGCAAAAATTTCAAAAAAAACGTAATTCCGCGATTTAGTAAATTTGAAATTGCTCTTAAACCGTAACGAATTAGAAAATATAATAGATATGAAAAAGATGCGCCTTGACGATATCTTTCCAACGGTGTATCATTTGCTTTATTTCGATGAGCGGTTTAGAAAAAATCACGAAAATACGTTCGCTGCCACTCGTTATCCGCCACGCCGTTTTTGAAACTGCTCTTAAACCGTGAGGAATCTCGAAAAGTGTTCAACATAGTGAAGTTGCGCCTAATCCATAGCTTTTCAACGGTATATTATACGCCTCGTTCCAATAAACAATCAAAAAGTTAGAGCGAAAACAGTACCAAAAAAACACCACGTGCAGTTTTTTCCGACGCGAAGTTCACTAGCCTATATTGCAGTGCTCGTTGTCAAGAAGATGCAGTGCACTTGCGTTCAGCGTGCAGTGCAGAAGTGGTGTGCAGAATAGTTATTCTGCTAATATGAGCAGAATAGACCGTCTGTATATATATATATATATATATATATATGGGGGGCGCCCCTAGCACACACCAGACAATTGCCTAGCCGTGTGCGGCGTCCCCCTCCACCGTTTACTCCCCTGGTATTATTTTCGTAGTGCTTAGGCGAAGCCCCTGCGGAGATCACTTCACCACCACCGTCACCATGCCGTCGTGCTGACGGAACTCATCTACTACCTCGACGTCTTGCTGGATTAAGAAGGCGAGGGACGTCACCGAGCTGAATGTGTGTAGAACTCGGAGGTGTCGTACGTTCGGTACTCGACCGGTGGATTGCGAAGAAAGTTCGACTACATCAACCCCATTGTGAAACGCTTCCGCTTACGGTCTACGAGCGTACGTAGACACACTCTCCCCCTCGTTGCTATGCATCTCCATGGATAGATCATTGCGCGTGCGTAGAATTTTTGTTCTGTTTTCCATGCAACGTTTCTCAACAGTGGTATCATGAGCCAGGTCTATGCGTAGATGATATGCACGAGTAGAACACAAATAGTTGCGGGCGGTGATTGTCATACTACTTACCACCAACGTCTTATTTTGATTCGGCGGTATTGTGGGATGAAGCGCCCGGACCAACCTTACATTTCCACGTACATGAGACTGGTTCCATCGACAGACATGCAACTAGTTTTGCATAAAGGTGGCTGGCGGGTGCCTGTTTCTCCTACTTTAGTTGAATCGAATTTGACTATGGTCGGTCCTTGAAGAAGGTTAAAACAACAAACTTGACGAAACACTGTTGTGATTTTATGCGTAGGTAAGAACAATTCTTGCTAGAAGCCCGTAGCAGCCACGTAAAACTTGCAACAACAAAGTAGAGGATGTCTAACTTGTTTTTGCAGGGTATGTTGTGATGTGATATGGTCAAGACATGATGAGATATACATTATTGTATGAGATGATCATGTTTTTTAAGATATCTGGCAACTGGCAAGAGTCGTATGGTTGTCTCTTTATTGTATGAAATGCATACGCCATGTAATTGCTTTACTTTATCGCTATGAGTTAGCAATAGTTGTAGAAGCAATAGTTGGCGAGACGACCACGACGCATCGATGGAGATCAACGTGTAGAGCCGGTGACGATGGATATCATGACGTTGCTTTGGAGATGGAGATCAAAAGCACAAGATGATGATGGCCATATCATGTCACATATTTTGATTGCATGTGATTTTTATCTTTTATGCATCTTATTTTGCTTAGTACGGCGGTAGCATTATAAGATGATCCCTTCACTAAATTTCAAGGTAAAAGTGTTCTCCCTAAGTATGCACCGTTGCTACAGTTCATCGTGTTGAGACACCACGTGATGATCGAGTGTGATAGACTCTACGTTCACATACAACGGGTGTAAGACAGTTTTACACATGCAGAATACTTGGATTAAACTTGACGAGGCTAGCATGTACAGACATGGCCTCGGAACACTAGAGACAGAAAGGTCGAACGTGAGTCATATAGTAGATATGATCAACATAGAGATGTTCACCATTGATGACTACCCCCTCTCACGTGATGATCAGACATGGGTTAGTTGATTTGGATCACGTGTCACTTAGATAAACTTAAGGGATGTTTATTTAAGTGGGAGTTCATTAGTAATTTGATTAAATGAACTTTAATTTGTCATGAACTTAGTCCTGATAGTATTTGCAAATTATGTTGTAGATCAATAGCTCGCGTTGTAGCTCCCCTACGTTTTTGATATGTTCCTAGAGAAAACTAAGTTGAAAGATGATAGTAGCAATGATGCGGACTCGGTCCGTGATCTGAGGTTTATCCTCATTGCTGCACAGAAGAATTATGTCCTTGATGCACTGCTAGGTGACAGACCTATTGTAGGAGCAGATGGAGACGTTATGAATATTTGGCAAGCTCGGTATGATTATTTGATAGTTTAGTGCTCCATGCTTTACGGCTTAGAATTGGGGCTACAAAGATGTTTTGAATGCTACGAAGCATATGAGATGTTCCAAGAGCTGAAATTGGTATTTCAGACTCATGCCCGTGCCGAGAGGTATGAGACCTCTGACAAGTACTTTGCCTACAAGATGGAGGAGAATAGCTTAGCCAGTGAGCACGTGCCCAGAATGTCTGGGTACTACAATCGCTTGAATCAAGTGGGAGTTAATCTTTTAGATAAGATAGTGATTGACAGAGTTCTCTAGTCACTATCACCAAGCTACTAGAACTTCGTGATGAACTATAATATGCAAGGGATAATGAAAATGATTCCCGAGCTCTTCGCGATGCTGAAATCGGCAAAGGTAGAAATCAAGAAAAAACATCAAGTGTTGATGGTTAACAAGACCACTAGTTTCAAGAAAAAGGGCAAGGGAAAGAAAGGGAACTTCAAGAAGAATGGCAAGCAAGTTGTCACTCCCGTGAAGAGGCCCAAAGCTGGACCTAAGCCTGAAACTAAGTGCTTCTACTACAAAAGGAATGGTCACTGGAAGCAGAATTGCTCCAAACACTTGGCGGATAAGAAGGATGGCAAAGTGAACAAAGGTATATTTGATATACATGTTATTGATGTGTATTTTACTAGTGTTCATAGTAGCCCATGGGTATTTGATACCGGTTCAGTTGCTAAGATTAGTAACTTGAAACAGGAGTTGCAAAATGAACAGAGACTAGTTAAGGGCAAGGTGACGATGTGTATTGGAAGTGATTCCAAGGTTGATAAGATCACCATCACATACTCCCTCTACCTTCGGGATTAGTGTTGAACCTAAATAAATGTTATTTGGAGTTTGCTTGAGCATGAATATGATTGGATCATGTTTATTGCAATACGGTTATTCATTTAAGTTAGAGAATAATTGTTGTTCTGTTTACACGAATAAAACCTTCTATGGTCATACACCCAATGTAAATGGTTTATTGAATCTCGATCATAGTAATACGCATATTCATAATATTGATGACAAAAGATGCAAAGTTGATAATGATAGTGCAACACACTTGGGCACTGCCGTTTAGGTCATATTGGTGTAAAGCGCATGAAGAAACTCCATGCAGATGGGCTTTTGGAATCTCTTGATTATGAATCATTTGATACTTGCGAACCATGCCTCATGGGCAAGATGACAAACACTCCGTTCTCTGGAACAATGGAGTGAGCCTATGACTTATTGGAAATAATACATACTGATGTATGCGGTCCGATGAGTGTTGAGGCACACGATGGGTATCATTATTTTCTGACCTTCGCAGATAATTTGAGTAGATATGGGTATATCTACTTAATGATACACAAGTATGAAACATTTGAAAAGTTCAAAGAATTTCAGAGTGAAGTGGAGAATCATCGTAACAAGAAAATAAAGTTTCTACGATCTAATCGCGGATGCGAATAGTTGAGTTACGAGTTTGGCCCTCATTTTAAAACAATGTGGAATAGTTTCACAACTCACGCCACCTGGAATACCACAGCGTAATGGTGTGTCCGAACGTCGTAACCGTACTTTATTAGATATGGTGCAATCTGTGATGTCTCTTACCGATTTTCCACTATCATTTTGGGGTTATGCATTAGAGACAACTACATTGACGTTAAATAGGGCACCGTCTAAATCTGTTGAGACGACACCGTATGAACTGTGGTTTGGCAAGAAACCTAAGCTGTTGTTTTTTAAAGCTTGGGGTTGCAACACTTATGGCAAAAGGCTTTAGCCTGATAAGCTCGAACCCAAATCGGAGAAGTGCATCTTCATATGATACCCTAAGGAAATAATTGGGTACAACTTCTACCACAGATCCGAAGGCAAGATCTTTGTTGCCAAGAATGGAACCTTTCTAGAGAAGGAGTTTCTCTCGAAAGAAGTGAGTGGGAGGAAAGTATAACTTGATGAGGTAATTGTACCTTCTCTCGAATTGGAAAGTAGCACATTAGTGAAATCCATTCCCGTGATGCCTACACCAACTAGTGAGGAAGCTAACGATGATGTTCATGAAACTTTAGATCAAGTTACTACTGGACCTCGTAGGTTGAACAGAGCACGTTCCGCACCAGAGTGGTACGCTAATCCTGTCTTGGAAGTCATGTTACTAGACCATGACGAACCTATGAACTATGAAGAAGCTATGATGAGCCCAGATTCCGACAGATGGCTTGAAGCCATGAAATTTGAGATAGGATCCATGTATGAGAACAAAGTGCGGACTTTGGTGGACTTGCTCGATGATCGGCAAGTCATAGAAAATAAATGGATCTTCAATAAGAAGACGGACACTGATGGTAATGCTACTGTCTACAAAGCTCTACTTGTCGCAAAAGGTTTTTGACAAGTTCAATGTGTTGACTACGATGAGATTTTCTCACCCGTAGCGATGCTTAAGTCTGTCCAAATCATGTTATCAATTGCCGCATTTTATGAAATCTGGCAAATGGATGTCAAAACTGTAATCCTTAACGGATTTCTTAAAGAAGAGTTGTATATGATGCAACCAGAAGGTTTTGTCAATCCTAAATGTGCTAACAAAGTGTGCAAGCTCCAGCGATTCATCTATGGACTGGTGCACGCATCTCGGAGTTGGAATATACGCTTTGATGAGGTGATCAAAGCATATGGTTTTATACAGACTTATGGTCAAGCATGTATTCACAAGAAAGTGAGTGGGAGCTCTGCAACATTTCCGATATTATATGTGGATGACATATTTTTGATTGGAGATGATATAGAATTTCTGAATAGCATAAAAGGATGCTTGAATAAGAATTTTTTTAATAAAATACCTCGGTAAAGCTACTTATGTATTGGACATCAAGATCTATAGAGATAGATCGAGATGCTTAATAGGACTTTCACAAAGCACATACCTTGACATAGTTTTGATGAAGTATAAAATGGATCAGTCAAAGAAAGGGTTCTTGCCCGCATTGCAAGGTATGAAGTTGAGTAAGACTCAAAACCCGACCACGACAGAAAATAGAGAGAGAATGAAAGTCATTCCCTGTGCCTCAACCATAGGTTCTATAAAGTATGCCATGTTGTGTACCATACCTATTGTGTACCTTGCCATGAGTTTGACAAGAGGGTACAATAGTGATCTAGGAGTAGATCACTAGACATAGGTCAAAATTTATCCTTAGTTACCTAAGAGGACTAAGGAAATATTTCTCGATTATGGAAGTGATAAAGAGTTCATCGTAAAGGGTTACACTGATGCAAGCTTTGACACCAATTCGGATGAGTCAGAGTCTCAATCTGGATACACATTGATAGTGGGAGCAATTAGCTAGAGTAGCACCATACAAAGCATTGTAGACATAGAAATTTGCAAATATACATACGGATCTTAATGTGACAGACCTGTTGACTAAAATTCTCTCACAAGCAAAACATGATCACACCTTAATACTCTTTGGGTGTTAATCACATGGCGATGTGAACTAGATTATAGACTCTAGTAAACCCTTTGGGTGTTGGTCACATGGTGATGTGAACTATGGGTGTTAATCACATCATGATGTGAACTATTGGTGTTAAATCACATGGCGATGTGAACTAGATTATTAGCTCTAGTGCAAGTGGGAGACTGAAGGAAATATGCCCTAGAGGCAATAATAAAGTTGTTATTTTATATTTCTTTATTCATGATAAAGGTTTATTATTCATGCTAGAATTGTATTGATCGGAAACTTAAATACATGTGTGAATACATAAACAAATATCGTCTCCCTAGTAAGCCTCTACTAGACTAGCTCGTTGATCGAAGATGGTTAAGGTTTCCTAACCATAGACATGTGTTGTCATTTGATAACGGGATCACATCATTAGCAGAATGATGGTGATGGACAAGACTCACCCATTATCTTAACATAATGATCATTCAGTTTATTGCTTTTGCTTTCTTCATGTCAAATACATATTCCTCTGACTATGAGATTATGCAACTCCAGAATACCGGAGGAATGTCTTGTGTGCTATCAAATGTCACACCATAACTGGGCGATCATAAAGATTCTCTACAGGTATCTCCAAAGGTGTTTGTTCAGTTGGCATAGATAGAGACTAGGATTTATCACTCCGAGTATGGGAGAGATATCTCTGGGCCGTCTCGATAATACACATCATAAGCTTGCAAGCAAACGACTAAGTAGTTAGTGACGAGGTGATGTATTACGGGATGAGTAAAGAGACTTGCCGGTAATGAGATTGAACTAGGTATGAAGATACCGACAATGGAATCTCGGGCAAGTAACATACCGATGGACAAAGGGAATTTGGAATCTCGGGCAAGTAACATATTGATGGACAAAGGGAATTACGTATGTTGTCATAACGGTTCGACCGATAAAGATCTTCGTAGAATATGTATGAGACGATATGAGCATCCAGGTTCCGCTATTGGTTATTGACCGGAGAGGTGTCTCGGTCATGTCTACATAGTTCTCGAACCCGTAGGGTCCGCACGCTTAATGTTTGATGACGATATAGTATTATATGAGTTATGTGATTTGGTGACCGTATGTTGTTCAAAGTCCCAAATGAGATCACGAACATGACGAGGAGTCTCGAAATGGTAAAGAGGTAAAGATTGATATATATAGGACAATGGTATTCAGACACCGAAAGTGTTTCGGAGGGTACCGGGTACATATCGGGTCACCGAAAGGGGTTCTGGGCACCCCCGGCAAAAGATATGGGCTTTATGGGCCAAGAGAGGAAACACACCAGCCACAAGGGGCTGGTGCGCCCCCCATATGGGCCGGCCAAGGTTGAGAAGGAAAGGGAAGAAAGGGAATAGCATTCCCCCTTCCTTCCCCCTCCCCCTCTTTCCTTCCCCCTCCGATATATATGGCGGGGGCGCGGCTTGGGAGGAGCCCAAGTAGGATTCGGTCCTACTTGGGGCGCCTCCTGGCCTGTCCCCTCCCCCTCCCACCTATATATAAATGTGTGTGTGTGTGTGGGGGGGTGGTTCCCCTAGCACACACCAGACAATTGCCTAGCCGTGTGCGGCGCCCCCTCCATCGTTTACTCCCTCGGTCATATTTTCTTAGTGCTTAGGTGAAGCCCCTGCGGAGATCACTTCACCATCACCGTCACCACACCGTCGTGCTGATGAAACTCATCTACTACCTTGACATCTTGCTGGATTAAGAAGACGAGGGACGTCACCGAGTTGAACGTGTGCAGAACTCGGAGGTGTCGTACGTTCGGTACTCGATCGGTGGATCGCGAAGAAATTTGACTACATCAACAACGTTGTGAAATGCTTCCCGTTACGGTCTACGAGGGCACGTAGACACACTCTCCCCCTCTTTGCTATGCATCTCCATGAATAGATCATTGCATGTGTGTAGTACTTTTTTTGTTTTCCATGCAACGTTTCCCAACATGTACATGCTCACATGCTTAGGTATCGGTATGAGATGCATACCGTATTTGTCATGCTTATCATTTACTAGTGGATTACATTAGTTCAAAATGTGCTAATATATCCAACAATCTAAAGACCTTTTTTAGGCACTTTTCGACTCATGGCTTCTCCGCTACTCTGAAACCGAAGAAGTTTACCGGGACGCATTTTAAGCATTGGCAGGCTAGGACCACCTTGTGGCTCATAGCAATGAACGTGTTCTGGGTTGGTTGTGTGTCTCCCACGGTAATGATTGCTCCTGAACAAGAGAATGAGTTTAGGGAGGCAACCAACATCTTTGCGGGAGTCGTTCTTACTATGATCAGAGACAAGTTGGTCGACGCGTATCTCCATATGCGCGTTGCCAAGAATTTGTGGGATGCGCTCGAAGCTAAGTTCGGTGCAACTGATGCTGGAAGTGAGTTGTATGCTATGGAGCAGTTCCATGATTACAAAATGGTTGATAACCGTTCTATATTGGACCAGGCCCATGAGATACAATGCATCACTAAGGAGCTGGAGCTCCTGAAGTGTGAGTTACTGGACAAGTTTGTCATGGGTTGCATTATTGCAAAACTGTCGCCGTCCTGGATTCTGGGGTATCCAGCCCTGCCTGCCTGTGGCCCACCACGTGGCTACATCAACGGCCTGGTACGGCCTAGCTTCAACACCAACACCGCAAGACCCTCATGAGGGGCCAGGTCTCGCGAGGCGGGCAACGCCAAGACCCCCGAAGGAACTGGCCTCCTCAGGAGGGCTCCTGAGGGGCGGAGAGTTCTATGCAAGTTGTCTCATGAGGCTCAGCTGACGTGAGCCATGACGACCAAGGCCAGGCAGGCACCAGGCGGGCGCAGAGCGCAGGTTTCCTCTTCGGTGCAAGGGAGGCAAGCCAGAGGCGCGGAGTCCCGACGGATCAGCTAAAGGTTTCCAGTCCGGTGCAACGAGACCAAGACTGCCGGGACGGCATGACAGAGGTCATCAACGAGCCCACCGCAGCATCACGACCAAAGGCTTTTCATAGGCGAAGACTACTTTTGTCAGGATAGACTGTACTACTTGTCCTCTGTCAAAACCGGCCATTGTGGGATCCCTTCCCGCTCATATTTGGGAAGAGGACCAAGGCCACTATAAATAGGACTAGCCACCACCATAGAGAGGGGACGGGAGAAGAACAAGTAGAACTAGCATACACCACACCAGCTCAAGAACATCTCACCTCCGGAGGCTTGTTCATCCACTGTACCAGTTCATCCACAGCCCTTCGAGGCAATCCACCACACCACACTAGATTAGGGTATTACACCACAACAGTGGCCCGAACCAGTATAAATCTCTGTGTCTTTGTGTCTCTTTGAGCTCGACGCGCTAGGCCTAGGAGGACCGCGAGTAGGCAGGCTGGGCAGGTTGAGATCTCCGCACGCACCCCAGAGTTTAAACCTCTCAAGGGTTGCCAGATCCCTAAATCCGACATTTGGCGCGCCAGGTAGGGGTGCATCGGATCTTCTCTTCCGTCGACTAGTCCTCCGCCGCTCCACCAACGCCATGGCCGACACCCCGAGAGCGCACGTCGAGCACTGGGTCGTCCAAACCTCCTCGGCAGCGCCCGCTAACGAGGAAGATCTCCACTCCGCTTTGCTCGCGGCCCGCGTTCCGCCGGGGGCCATCGACCGCGGGGGACGCGCGGCGCAACCTTCTCCACTGGTGCTGCGCTGCTGCGCGATCTGCGAACAATGCTGCAGCAACCGCTCCGCACTCGTGCAAGGAACATGTAAACATGCGGGCGGTGGTCATCGTGGCACGAGAGCTCCTGCGGAGTCTCCTGAGCCCTGCTTAAGTGCGCCGTGACGCCCTGCTGGAGCGGGTCGCCGAGCTGCTGGATGCGGCGTGCAGGGGGCAGCGCTGTTCTGCACCCTTCCCACGTCACAGGTGGTGGTGGGGGCGCGCGCTCATACCCGACACAACCGCGCGCCCCTTCCCAGGGGCTATGGGGAGCCTCTCGATGTCGACCAGCCCCGCGGAGCAGCCCCCCCCCCCCCGGAACATGCCCCCTCCGCGCGGGGCTGCTCTAGGAGACACCACCAGGGGTCGCGTTGGAGTGTCGGCCCCTGACCAACATGACCAGAGGGCGGCTGAAGAAGGCTGGAACGTGAGGCAGCCGGGCGGCACTTCTGGTGCGAACAGCCCGGAAGCCTACCTCCCTGTCACGATGGACCCAAGGCACGTGCGGGGAGAGGGCCCCAGCCGATCCCCCACGCCAAGCTGGGTGCTGGACATACACGAGGCTGAGCTCTTCTTCGAGTCGCCACCAAGCCCCGCCAACGTCTCAAACGGCGACAACCTCTGGGTACAGCTAGCGCCGCAGGAGCATGTTTATGCTGACCATGGATCGCAGGTGAACCAGGGTGCAGCTGTCACTAGGACTTTCAGGCCGACGGATCCCTTACAGGAGCGTGAAGGACGTTGGGAGCAACGCGGGGGAAGCCCGGCGGCAGGGCCCTCCTTGCGCTGCACGGAGCACGGCCCTGCCTGGAGGTAGGTTCCCCGTCGGGGAAGGTGCCGGTGAGCCCTTCTCCCTGGTGGGGGGGGGGGGGGGGGGCTACGGTCGCCGAGGACGCCACCATCGTCCCCTTGGCCCCTTGGCTTGTCCTGGTTTCCGGTCTCCCCAACGGTGGTCAGGGGTGGCGCACGGTAGGGTCCTCATCGGGCGACATGAAGCAAGGCTCCGGCCTGTGAAGGTCTCCGCTCGTGACACTCTCACGTAATAGTGAGTGGGGTTGTACACGCCCCGGAGTCTCCTGAGTGCCGCCTGGGGCCTCATGGGGGCTCCCACCCACGTTCTAGTGGAAGCACCATGCTCCGCGCTGGCCGTTGACACTGTCCCCAATGACTATGCCTAGCCAGTGGAAGCACTTAGCTCCGCGCTGGTCGAAGACCGAAGACCGAAGACTAGCTAGGCGCCAGACGCGGCCGTCTGGTTTTTCCCTCCATTTTGTATTTGCTTGCTGACTTTTTGCAGAAGTTTGTTTTCGTGCGTTTATAAAAATGGGGGGAGTTTTCTTGTTTCGTGTCGCACTCTCGCTTTTTGTTCCTGCGTTCTTTTTGGAGGCTCATGACCGCTACCCTGCCCTCAAGCGCCTCGCGCGCGGGGGCTGGGTACGGTGTACACGCTAGTGCCGATCGCTCCCCCAGGGGGCTCGAGGGTGCAGCCGCCCCGCATGCCCACCTCGTCATAGTCGGGCAGTCAGCTCCTCAGGAGGCACTCTACGGCAGGCCAGCAGGCCCCTCGGGAGGCATAGAACCTCACGAGCTCGCAACAGGCTCGCGTCAGGAGAAGGAGCATTGCCACGACACCAGGACTCACTCGAGACCCACAAAACCAAAGATAAGTCATAAAAAACTACCTTGCTTGGCGGCCCGCAGCCCTGCGGGGCCCCGTTCCAGGCACTACTTCAAAAGCATTCCACAACCTCACACATCATAAGGGGCACCCCCTTTCAAAATGCTCTCACAAGAATGCGTTCAAGTTTTCATCATACAAGTTAAAGCAAAAGAAACATGGGCCTAGCTGGATGCGCCTTCTTCGTCACCCCTATCCGCGCTGCTTGAGCCGTAGCTGCCATCCTCCTTGTCATCACCACCCGCGCCAGCTTCTTCGGCCGCGAGCACAGCCGTGTCATCCTCAGGAGTCAGCTCCTTCACCAAGGCGTCCACATGTCCATCCACCCACTTGGCGAGCTTGTCTTGGGTGGCCGCAGGCACGGGGCTAGCCTGGTGCCGAAATTGAAGTGGGAATCAAGATTCAGGAGGTTGCTGAAGATGCGTGAGAGTGAACGCCCAAGGTGGCCCCGACTCCTCTCCTCGACAAGCTGGCAGGCTTTTGCGGCCTGATCTTCCAGGCGGGTCACGATATCAGTGAAGAAGCGGAGATGGCTTGCATAGTCGTTCTCGTGCGGGTGAGAAGCACTCTCTTCACAAATGGCACCCAAGGCATTGTTGGCTCTGACGCGCAGTCCTCGGAGCATGGAGCCGTGCTCGCGTTCCAATGTTAGGCGGCGGCACTTTTCACTCGAAGCCTTCTTCAGGAGGGAGGCGGTGTCTTCGGCTTTCTTCCGGAGAGAGGATATCTCGGCACGGGCAGAGTTCAGGGAAGATTCGGAGGAAGTCAAGGCTCCTCGGGCAGCGCTATCACGCTGCTCCACAGCCTGTAGCTTAGTCTTCATGGCGGAGGTCCGGCCCTCAAGCTCAGCCTTGAGCAGCTCCAGGTCCAGGTGGTGCCTCCCAGTCAACTCAGCACGTGCCTTCGCCACCCTCGCCTCCACCTCCAGCTAGACCTAAGCCTCTCGGGCGGTGACAGCGTCCTCAGCCACGGCAGCCTGTCGCTCCCTCACCTCCAGCCTCTCTAGCGCCAAGCTACGTGTTGGGGAATGAGTAATTTCAGAAAATTTCCTACGCACACGCAAGATCATGGTGATGCATAGCAACAAGAGGGGAGAGTGTTGTCCATGTACCCTCATAGACCATAAGCGGAAGTGTTATGACAATGCGGTTGATGTAGTCGTATGTCTTCACAATCGACCGATCATAGTACCGAATGTACGACACCTCCGCGGTCTGCACACGTTTAGCTCAGTGACGTCCCACGAACTCCGATCCAGCAAAGTGTTGAGGGAGAGTTTCGTCAGCACGATGGTGTGATGACGGTGATGATGAAGCTACCGACGCATGGCTTCGCCTAAGCACCACAACGATATGACTGAGGTGGATTATGGTGGAGGGGGGCCCCACACACGACTAAGAGATCAATGATCAACTTGTGTCCCCATGGGGTGCCCCCCTCCCTTGTATATAAAGGAGTGGAGGAGGGGAGGGGCCGGCCTTCTCTATGGCGCGCCCTAGGGGAGTCCTACTCCCACCGGGAGTAGGATTCCCCCTTTTCCCTAGTAGGAGTAGGAGAGGAAGGGAAGGAGGAGTAGGAGAGAAGGAAAGGGGGGCCGCCCCCCCAAACCCTTTCCGATTCGGCCTCCTGCCCAAGGGGGGCGCACCAGCCCCTTGTGGGATGGTGTGCTTCCTTCTTATGGCCCATAAGGCCCATAACTTCTCCCGGGGGGTTCCGATAACCTCCCAGTACTCCGGAAAAATGTCCGAACCACTCGGAACCCTTCTGATGTCCAAATCTAGTCATCCAATATATCGATCTTTATGTCTCGACCATTTTGAGACTCCCCGTCATGTCCGTGATCATATCCGGGACTCCGAAATACCTTCGGTACATCAAAACACATAAACTCATAATATCGATCGTCACCGAATGTTAAGCGTGCGGACCCTACGGGTTCGAGAACTATGTAGACATGACCGAGACAAGTCTCTGGCCAATAACCAATAGCGGAACCTAGATGCTCATATTGGCTCCTACATATTATACACAGATCTTTATCGGTCAAACCGCATAACAACATACGTTGTCCCTTTGTCATCGGTATGTTACTTGCCCAAGATTCGATCGTCGGTATCTCAATACCTAGTTCATTCTCGTTACCGGCAAGTCCCTTTACTCGTTCCATAATGCATCATCCCGCAATTAACTCATTAGTCACATTGCTTGCAAGGCTTATAGTGATGTGCATTACCGAGAGGGACCAGAGATACCTCTCCGACAATCGGAGTGACAAATCCTAATCTTGATCTATGCCAACTCAACAAGTACCAACGGAGACACCTGCAGAGCACCTTTATAATCACCTGGTTACGTTGTGACGTTTGGTAGCACACAAAGTGTTCCTCCGGTATTCGGGAGTTGCATAATCTCATAGTCATAGGAACATGTATAAGTCATGAAGAAAGCAATAGCAATATACTAAACGATCAAATGCTAAGCTAACGGAATGGGTCAAGTAAATCACATCATTCTCTAATGATGTGACCCTTTAATCAAATGACAACTCATGTCTATGGCTAGGAAAGTTAACCACCTTTGATTCAACGAGCTAGTCAAGTAGAGGCATACTAGTGACACTCTGTTTGTCTATGTATTCACACATGTACTAAGTTTCCAGTTAATAAAATTCTACCATGAATAATAAACATTTATCATGATATAAGGAAATATAAATAACAACTTTATTATTGCCTCTAGGGCATATTTCCTTTAGTCTCCCACTTGCACTAGAGTCAATAATCTAGTTCACATCATCATGTCATTTAACATCAATAGCTCACATCTTTATGTGATTAGTTCACATCTCCATGTGACTAACACCCAAAGGGTTTACTAGAGTCAATAATCTAGTTCACATCTCTATGTGATTAACACCCAAAAGAGTGATCATGTTTTGCTTGTGAGAGAGGTTTAGTCAATGGGTCTGCCACATTCAGAGTTGTATGTATTTTGCAAATTTCTATGTCTACAATGCTCTGCACGGAGCTACTCTAGCTAATTTCTCCCACTTTCAATATGTATCCGGATTGTGACTTAGAGTCATCCAGATCGGTGTCAAAGCTTGTATCGATGTAACTCTTTACGACAAACTCTTTATCACCTCCATAATCAAGAAATATTTCCTTAGTCCTCTAAGGATAATTTTGATTGCTGTCCAGTGATCTACTCCTAGATCACTATTGTACTCCCTTGCCAAAGTCAGGGCAGGGTATACAATAGGTCTGGTACACAGCATGACATACTTTATAGAACCTATGGCTGAGGCATAGGGAATGACTTTTCATTCTCATTCTATTTTCTGCAGTGGTCGGGCATTGAGTCTGACTCAACTTCACACCTTGCAACACAGGTAAGAACTCCTTCTTTGACTGTTCTATTTTGAACTACTTCAAAATCTTGTCAAGGTATGTACTCATTGAAAAAACTTATCAAGCGTCTTGTTCTATCTCTATAGATCTTGATGCTCAATATGTAAGCAGCTTCACCATGGTCTTTCTTTGAAAAACTCCTTTCAAACACTCCTTTATGCTTTCCAAAAAAATTCTACATTATTTCCGATCAACAATATGTCACTCACATATACTTATAAAAAATGTTGTAGTGCTCCCACTCACTTTCTTATAAATACATGCTTCTCAAAAAGTCTGTATAAAACCATATGCTTTGATCACACTATCAAAGCGTATATTCCAACTCCGAGATGCTTGCACCAGTCCATAGATGGGTCGCTGAAGCTTGCACACTTTGTTAGCACCTTTTGGATCGACAAAACCTTCTGGTTACATCATATACAACTCTTCTTCTAGAAACCCATTCAGGAATGCAGTTTTGACATCCATTTGCCAAATTTCATAATCATAAAATGCGGCAATTGCTAACATGATTCGGACAGACTTAAGCATCGCTATGGGTGAGAATGTCTCATTGTAGTCAACCCCTTGAACTTGTTGAAAACCTTTCGCAACAAGTCGAGCTTTGTAGACAGTAACATTACCGTCAGCGTCAGTCTTCTTCTTGAAGATCCATTTATTCTCGATGGCTTGCCGATCATCGAGCAAGTCAACCAAAGTCCACACTTTGTTCTCATACATGGATCCCATCTCAGATTTCATGACCTCAAGCCATTTTGCGGAATCTGGGCTCATCATCGCTTCCTCATAGTTCGTAGGTTCGCCATGGTCAAGTAACATGACCTCCAGAATAGGATTACCGTACCACTCTGGTGCGGATCTTACTCTAGTTGACCTATGAGGTTCGGTAGTAACTTGATCTGAAGTTTCTTGATCAATATCATTAGCTTCCTCACTAATTGGTGTAGGTGTCACAGGAACCGGTTTCTGTGATAAACTGCTTTCCAATAAGGGAGCAGGTACAGTTACCTCATCAAGTTCTACTTTCCTCCCACTCACTTCTTTTGAGAGAAACTCCTTCTCTAGAAAGGATCCATTTTTAGCAACGAATATCTTGCCTTTGGATCTATGATAGAAGGTGTACCCAACAGTTTCCTTTGGGTATTCTATGAAGATGCACTTCTCCGATTTGGGTTCGAGCTTATCAGGTTGAAACTTTTTCACATAAGCATCACAGCCCCAAACTTTAAGAAACGAAAACTTTGGTTTCTTGCCAAACCACAGTTCATAAGGCGTCGTCTCAACGGATTTTGATGGTGCCCTATTTAAAGTGAATTCAGCTATCTCTAATGCATAACCCCAAAATGATAGTGGTAACCCAGTAAGAGACATCATAGATCGCACCATATCCAATAATTGCGGTTACGATGTTCAGACACACCATTATGCTGTGGTGTTCCATGTGGCATGAGTTGTGAAACTATTCCACATTATTTTAAATGAAGGCCAAACTCATGACTCAAATATTCTCCTCCACGATCAGATTGTAGAAACTTTATTTTCTTGTTACGATGATTCTCCACTTCACACTGAAATTCTTTGAACATTTCAATTGTTTTAGACTTGTGTTTCATTAAGTAGATATACCCATATTTGCTCAAATCATCTGTGAAGGTCAGGAAATAACGATACCCGCCACGAGCATCAACACTCATTGGACCGCATACATCGGTATGTATTATTTCCAATAAGTCACTAGCTCGTTCCATTGTTTCAGAGAATGGAGCTTTAGTCATCTTGCCCATAAGGCACGGTTCACAAGCATCAAATGATTCATAATCAAGTGATTCCAAAAATCCATCTTTATGGAGTTTCTTCATGCGCTTTACACCGATATGACAATATTATGAATATGTGTATCGCTACAATCAAGATTCAATAAACCATCAACATTGGGTGTATGACCATAGAAGGTTTTATTCATGTAAACAGAATAACAATTTATTCTCTCTCTTAGATGAATAATCGTATCGCAATAAACATAATCTAATCATATGTATGCTCAATGCAAACACCAACTAACATTTATTCAGGTTCAACACTAATCTAGAAAGTATAGGGAGTGTGCGATGATGATCATATCAATCTTGGAACCACTTCCAACACACATCGTCACTTCACCCTCAACTAGTCTTTGTTTATTCTGTAACTTCTGTTTCGAGTTACTAATCTTAGCAACCGAACAAATATCAAATACCCAGGGGCTACTATAAACACTAGTAAGGTACACATCAATAATTTGTATATCAAATATACCCTTGTTCACTTTGCCATCCTTCTTATCCACCAAATATTCACGGAATTTCCGCTTCCAGTGACCATTTCCTTTGCAATAGAAGCACTCAGTTTTAGGCTTTGGTCCAGCTTTGGGCTTCTTCACGGGAGTGACAACTTGCTTGCCATTCTACTTGAAGTTCCCTTTCTTTCCCTTTGCCCTTTTCTTGAAACTAGTGGTCTTGTCAATCATCAACACTTGATGCTCTTTCTTGATTTCTACCTTCGTCGATTTCAGCATCACGAAGAGCTCAGGAATCATTTTCGTCATCCCTTGCATACTATAGTTCATCACAAAGTTCCAGTAACTTGGTGATGGTGACTAGAGAACTTTGTCAATCACTATCTTATCTGGAAGATTAACTCCCACTTGTTTCAAGTGATTGTAGTACCCAGACAATCTGAGTACATGCTCACTGCTTGAGCTATTCTCCTCCATCTTTTAGCTATAGAACTTGTTATATACTTTATATCTCTCAACTCGGGTATTTGCTTGAAATATTAACTTCAACTCTTGGAACATCTCATATGGTCCATGACGTTCAAAACGTCTTTGAAGTCCCGATTCTAAGTCGTAAAGCATGTGCACCAAACTATCAAGTAGTCATCATCTTGAGCTTAGCCAAATGTTCATAACGTCTGCATCTACTCCTGCAATAGGTCTTTCACCTAGTGGTGCATCAAGGACATAATTTTTCTATGCAGCAATGAGGATAAACCTCAGATCACGGACCCAGTCCGCATCATTGCTACTATCATCTTTCAACTTAGTTTTCTCTAGGAACACATATAGAAACATAGGGAAGCAACAACGCGAGCTATTGATCTACACCATAATTTGCAAAATACTATCAGGACTAAGTTCATGATAAATTAAAGTTCAATTAATCATATTACTCAAGAACTCCCACTTAGATAGACATCCCTCTAATCATCTAAGTGATCACATGATCCAAATCAACTAAACCATGTCCGATCATCACGTGAAATGGAGTAGTTTTCAATGGTGAACATCACTTTGTGGATCATATCTACTATATGACTCATGCTCGACCTTTCGGTCTCAGTGTTCCGAGGCCATATCTGCATATGCTAGGCTCGTCAAGTTTAACCCGAGTATTTCTATGTGTGCAAAACTGGCTTGCACCCATTGTATGTGAACGTAGAGCTTATCACACCCAATCATCACGTGGTGTCTCAGCACGACGAAGTTTGGCAACGGTGCATACTCAGGGAGAACACTTGTACCTTGAAATTTAGTGAGAGATCATCTTATAATGCTACCGTCAAACAAAGCAGAATAAGATGCATAAAGGATAAACATCACATGCAATCAATATAAGTGATATGATATGGCCATCATCATCTTGTGCCTTTGATCTCCATCTCCAAAGCACCGTCATGATCACCATCGTCACCGGCTTGACACCTTGATCTCCATCGAAGCATCGTTGTCGTCTCGCCAACTATTGGTACTATGACTATCGCTACCGCTTAGTGATAAAGTGAAGCAATTACAGGGCGATTGCATTGCATACAATAAAGCGACAACCATATGGCTCCTGCCAGTTGCCGATAACTTCGTTACAAAACATGATCATCTCATACAATTAAATATAGCATCATGTCTTGACCATATTGATACGTCTCCGTCGTATCTACTTTTCCAAACACTTTTGCCCTTGTTTTGGACTCTAACTTGTATGATTTGAATGGAACTAACCCGGACTGACGCTGTTTTCAGCAGAATTGCCATGGTGTTGTTTTATGTGCAGAAAATAAAATTTTTCGGAATGACCTGAAACTCCACGGAACACCTTAGAAAAAATAAAGAAAAATCGTTGCCAAAGATGAAGGCCAGGGGGCCCACACCCTGTCCATGAGGGTGGGGGCGCGCCCCCTACCTCGTGGGCCCCCTGGTGGCCCTTCGACGCCAACTCCAACTCCATATATTGGCTTTCGAAGAGAAACAAATTAGAGAGAATAAATCATCACGTTTTACGATACGGAGCCGCTGCCAAGCCCTAATCTCTCTCGGGAGGGCTGATCTGGAGTCCGTTCGGGGCTCCGGAGAGGGGGATTCGTCGCCGTCGTCATCATCAATCATCCTCCATCACCAATTTCATGATGCTCACCGCCGTGCGTGAGTAATTGCATCATAGGCTTGCTGGACGGTGATGGGTTGGATGAGATTTATCATGTAATCGAGTTAGTTTTGTTAGGGTTTGATCCCTAGTATCCATTATGTTCTGAGATTGATGTTGCTATGACTTTGCTATGCTTAATGCTTGTCACTAGGGCCCGAGTGCCATGATTTCAGATCTGAACCTATTATGTTTTCATGAATATATGTGTGTTCTTGATCCTATCTTGCAAGTCTATAGTCACCTACTATGTGTTATGATCCGGCAACCCCGAAGTGACAATAATTGGGACCACTCCTGGTGATGACCATAGTTTGAGGAGTTCATGTATTCGCTATGTGCTAATGCTTTGTTCTGGTTCTCTATTAAAAGGAGGCCTTCATATCCCTTAGTTTCCAATAGGACCCCACTGCCACGGGAGGTTAGGACAAAAGATGTCATGCAAGTTCTTTTCCATAAGCACGTATGACTATATACGGAATACATGCCTACATTACATTGATGAACTGGAGCTAGTTCTGTGTCACCCTATGTTATGACTGTTACATGACGAACCGCATCCGGCATAATTATCCATTGCTAATCCGGTGCCTACGAGTTTTCCATATACTGGTTCTCGCTTATTTACTTTTCCGTTGCTACTGTTACAATCACTACAAAATACCAAAAACATTACTTTTGCTGTCTTTACTTTTGTTACCGTTACCACCACTATCATATTACTTTGCTACTAAACACTTTACTGCAGATACTAAGTTTCCAGGTGTGCTTGAATTGACAACTCAACTGCTAATACTTGAGAATATTCTTTGGCTCCCCTTGTGTCGAATCAATAAATTTGGGTTGAATACTCTACCCTCGAAAACTGTTGCGATCCCCTATACTTGTGGGTTATCAAGACCTTTTTCCGGCGCTGTTGCCGGGGAGCATAGCTCTATTCTTTGAGTCACTCGGGATTTATATCTGCTGGACACTATGAAGAACTTGAAAGACGATCGAATTACTATTTTGCCCTCAACTACGAGGGGAGGTAAGGGACTGCCATCTAGCCTTGCACTAGATTCTCCTTCTGTTATGAGTAAGTTTGCGACACCTAAACCTACTACTGCTATGAATTCTGATATGTCGCATGTTATTGATGATGCCACTTCTGCTATGCATGATACTTATGATGAAACTACTTCTATGCTTGATACTACTTGTGCCCCTTGGTGAATTTCTTGATGAGCAAATTGCTAGGTCTAGAGAAAGAGAAATTATTGAACCTGAACACGATGATGTTAGTGATGATGAAACTATGCCTGCTATTCCTGAGGGTTATCTTTTTTATGCTGAATCTTCTGCAGCTATTCTTGCTTGCCAGGATAGACATGAACTTAAGAGGTTGCTAGTTAAATGGAGTAAAGAATCTTTTAGAGATAGGATGAAACCCGACCCTGCTTTTGCTACTTCACCTATTTGTGTTCCTGATCAGAATTATTATGATTTTTCTGTTGATCCAGATATAATTACTTTGGTTGAATCTGATCCTTTTTATGGTTATGAATCTGAAACTGTTGTGGCACATCTTACTAAGTTAAATGATGTAGCTGCCCTGTTTACTAATAATGAGAGACCACGCTACCTTTATTTACTCAAAATATTTCCGTTCTCATTAAAGGGTGATGCTAAGATATGGTTTAATTCTCTTGATCCTGGTTGTGTGCAAAGTCCCCAGGATATGATTTATTACTTCTCTGCTAAATATTTCCCTGCTCATAAGAAACAAGCTGCTTTGAGGGAAATATACAACTTTGTGCAAATTGAAGAAGAGAGTCTCCCACAAGCTTGGGGGAGGCTTCTCAAGTTACTTAATGCTTTGCCTGATCATCCTGTTAAGAAACCTGAAATATTTGATATCTTTTATAATGGACTAACTGATGCTTCCAGAGATTACCTGGATAGTTGTGCTGGTTCTCTTTTCAGGGAAAGAACACCGGATGACGCTGAAATTCTATTGAATAATATGTTGGCAAATGAAAATAATTGGGCACCTCCTGAGCCACCTCCTGAGCCAATTACTGAGCCTATTCCTAAACCAACTCCGAAGAAGAGAGGTGTTCTATTTCTCAGTCCCGAAGATATGCAAGAGGCAAAGAAATCTATGAAAGAAAAAGGTATTAAAGCTGAAGATGTTAAGAATTTACCTCCTATTGAAGAAATACATGGTCTTAATTTACCGCCTGTTGAAGAAGTATATGATCTCAATTACTTATTTACTGAAGAACCTCCCGATATCCCGACACAGGTAGTAAAGGTAAATTCTCTCTATAGATATGATAAAGCTGAAGTCCCTCCTACTAAAATTGCTAGTCAGTGCTTGGATGAGTTTGATGACTTTATGTTTAAGCAAGATGACTTTAATGCTTATTTTGGTAGACAATTAAAACAGAATACCTTTATGATTAAATGCTTGGGTGATTATATGGCTGATATTAGAGGTGAACTTAAACTTGTTAGCAAACATGCTTCTATGGTTACCACTCAAGTAGAACAAGTACTTAAAGCTCAGAAAGAAGTGCTTGATGAAATGAATAGTAAGAAAAATGATTATGCTGTTAGAGTGGCTACTAGAACTGGTAGAATGACTCAGGAACATTTGTATCCTGAAGGCCACCCTAAGAGAATCGAGCAAGATTCTCAAAGAAATAATATAGATGTACCTAGTTCTTCTAAGAGGAAGAAAAAGAAAAAAGATAGGACTTTGCAAACTTCTAGTGAACCTATTACTAAACCACCTGGAGAATCCAAATGATACCTCTATTTCTGATGCTGAAACACAATCAGGTGATGAAAATGAACCTAATGATAATGTTCATGTTGATGCTCAACCTAGTAATGATAATGATGTAGAAGTTGAACCTGCTGTTGATCTTGATAACCCACAATGAAAGAATCAACGTTATGATAAAAGAGACTTTGTTGCTAGGAAACATGGTAAAGAAAGGGAACCATGGGTTCAGAAACCCATGCCTTTTCCTCTGAAACCATCCAAGAAAAAGGATGATGAGGATTTTGAGCGCTTTGCTAAAATGATTAGACCCATCTTTTTGCGTATGCGATTAACTGATGTGCTCAAAACAAATCCTTATGCTAAGTATATGAAGGATATTATTACTAATAAAAGAAAGATACCTGAAGCTGAAATTTCCACCATGCTTGCTAATTATACTTTTAAGGGTGGAATACCAAAGGAACTTGGAGATCCAGGAGTACCTACTATACCATGCTCCATTAAGAGAAATTATGTTAAAAGTGCTTTATGTGATCTTGGAGCCGGTGTCAGTGTTATACCTCTCTCTTTATATCGTAGACTTGACTTGAATAAGTTGACACCTACTGAAATATCTTTGCAAATGGCTGATAAATCAACTGCTATACCTGTCGGTATTTGTGAGGATGTGCCTGTTGTGGTTGCAAACATTACTATTTTAACGGACTTTGTTATTCTTGATATTCCCGAAGATGATAGTATGTCTATTATTCTTGGAAGACCTTTCCTTAATACTGCAGGGGCTGTTATTGATTGCACCAAAGGCAATGTCCATGTTAATGGCAATGAGCACACGGTACATTTTCCGAGGAGACAACCTCAAGTTTATAGTATCAACTCTATTGGAAAAATTCCATCGATTATATTTGGAGGTTTCGAATTTCCTCTCCCTACTGTCAAGAAAAAGTATGATATTCTTATTATTGGGGATTTTCATATCCCCGTTGAGGTAACTTAGTGTTATTCGAAATTTCTCCGGTTCCGTGCTATTCGGAATGAGTTTGTTAACAAGACTTGATCAACCTTGTTAGTGGGTTCATTTTGATGATCACGAGATGGATGAAACTAGAAGCACAACCTTCTGTACCCTCTTTATATTTTCTGATATTTAGTAGAAATAATGTAAAATAATATTTTTTCTGTCTGTCTCCTGACTTATCCGTGTAATATAAAAATACCCTGAAAATAAAAGTCCTCATAATGCCATGCCAATTTATTATGATTTTTTCGGGAATATTTGAGGATTTACTGTGCAAAAATTACCACGGGGGGAGCTGCCACCTGGCCACGAGGGTGGAGGGCGCGCCCTACCCCCCTGGGCGCGCCCCCTGCCTCGTGGGCCCATGGTGGCCCTCCTCCACTTATTCCTGCACCCATCTTCTTCCTCCGCCTCACACAAACATGAAAAACCAACTCAAGCACGAGTTCCAGCCCCCGTTGCTGTGATTTTCGATCTCCTTGCTCAAAGCACCTCTCGCAAAACTGCTTGGGGAGATTGTTCCTTGGTATGTGACTCCTCCATTGGTCCAATTAGTTTTTGTTCTAGTGCTCTATTCATTGCAAATTTGTGCTGCATAGGTGACCATGTTCTTGAGCTTGCATGTCAAATTTATATGGTTCTAAGTAGTTTCGACGCTTTATATAGGCTCTAGGCACTTGTGGGAGTTGTTACTATCAATTTTATTGAAGTTGGCTTACTTTTATTTGAAGTTACTAAAAATTTCAGAAATTTTTCAGAGGAAACAATATGTTTAGGAGGATGTTCCAAGGTGGTCCTTCAAGGAAGCAAGGTCCCAGGCTTGCAATACGTGATGCCGACGAGGAACCTCCAAGAGACGCTCCTGTGAGGCCCTGTGAATGGCCTTCAGAAAATTTTATGAATCAAGCGGGAATCAAAGAAGAATTTAGTACATATTTGAGTAACGCCGGTCTTGAGGACTTTGAAGCTGACAAATGCCCCGAGTATCATGATCTCACAAGTTCATTTGTGAGGAGGTTTGAGTTTTCATCTTCGCGTAATTCTCCTTCAGTCATGTTTGACCTTTATGACAAATCCTATACCATGGACTTAGAGGATTTCACTTCAGCTTGCAAACTTCCATCTTGGGGTAATGTCAGGGATCCCCCTAAATCTGAATATAGAGACTTTCTTGCTAGAATAACTGTGGGGGAATCTAGAGATATAACACAAGCCACTATAGGGAGCGTCCACTTTCCTGCTATACATTATTTTGCTCTCTTCATAGGTAGATGCATAAATGCTAAGGATGAAGCATGTCACATGTGTGTCCCTGATCTTAGTAGTCTCAGGAGTGCTATGTTAGGAGACCAATCTTATCATATGGGAGCCATTGTAGCTCGCAGGTTGCATCAGAATAGACATAGTGGAGATTTCTTTGGAGGAATTTATGCAACCCGCTTAGCTAATTTTCTTGAGATAGACATCCGTGAGGGTGATATGGAGTTACCCCCTTCTTATTTAGATTTTGATTCTATGGTTTCCCACCAGTTTATTAAGAGGACTGAACCACCTCTCTAGTATCGACTAATCTTTAACAAACATCATGTAGTCCATATTGCTCTTCCTGCTCCTGCCTTCTTTGATTTTCAGACAAAAGGAAGATATATTATTACCAGAGAGGAGGTAGATGAGTACGAGAGGAGAGCGGAGGCTGCTCAATGCCACACTGCAGCTCAGGCGGCAGTAGCCGCTGTGTCACAGTACGACCCCAGCTTCACCTACGGGTATCCGCCAGGCTATCCCTGGCAATAGACCAACTTAGGCCAAAAGCCTAAGCTTGGGGGCGTATGTATTTCCCACTGACATTACATTCATGTTCACACACACTCATTGCTAGATGTCGGTGCTCATACTCTTTCACTGTAATATCCATGTTAGTTTAAATTCCTTTTTCCTGCTTTCTTCTTGTGTGTTTGATAAACCTTAAGAAAAACAAAAAAATTAGTTAGTTTACTTTCCATGCTTGTAGTAGAATTAAAAAGAAAACCCAAAAATATTTCCCGTTCTTCTTTTACTTGTTGGGAGCTTTCCCATGTAAATAGTTTTTATTTCTTTTCCTTTCTTTGGGGGGTCGAGAAGACCATATTGAAAATGCTTAGTGGCTCTCATATGCATGATTGATTATTTAACTTAGAGCCCATATTACTTGTCTTCTCTCTTGAGTTGAATGCTTGCAGATTCCAGCTTAGTCCAATGCACGTGCACTCTTATTATTATACACAACGTTCGGTCGTGCAAGTGAAAGGCAATAATGATGATATATGATGGACTTATTGGGATGAGAAAAGCTGGTATGAACTCGACCTCTCTTGTTTTTGTAAATATGATGATTCATCGTTCCTGATTCAGCTATTATGAAGTAAACATATTTGTAATGACATTTAGAGATTATAGTTGCTTGTGCCATGCTTGATTAGCTATGAGTTATAATGGTTTACCTTGCGTGCCAACATGCTATTTGAATGGTTATGATGTGGTATGATGGGATGGTATCCTCCTTTAAACGAATTGAGTGACTCGACTTGGCACATGTTCACACATGTAGTTGAATCAAATCAACATAGCCTTCATGATATTTACGTTCATGGTGGATCGTATCCTACTCATGCTTGTATTCGGTGTAAATTAATTTTAATGCATGTTTACGACTGTTGTCGCTCTCTCAGTTGGTCGCTTCCCAATCTTTTGCTAGCCTTCACCTGTACTAAGCGGGAATACTGCTTGTGCATCCAAACTCCTTAAACCCCAAAGTTGTTCCATATGAGTCCACTATACCTACCTATATGCGGTATTTACCTGCCGTTCCAAGTAAATTTGTATGTGCCAAACTCTAAACCTTCAAATAAACATTCTGTTTTGCATGCTCGATTAGCTCATATGTCAACTAGAGCTGCCCTTATCTTCCGTGTTAGGCGGGTTATTCTCAAGAGGAGTGGACTCCGCTCCTCATTCACGAGAAAATGGCTGGTAACCGGGATGCCCAGTCCCATGCTTTATGCAAACTAAATCAAAATAACTGCAAACAAAACTCCCCTTGGGACCCGTTGAATGTTGGAGGCACTCGTTGTTTCGAGCAAGCCATGGATTGATGCTTGTGGAGGAAGGGGAGTATAAAATTTACCATTCTGTTTGGGAACCGCCTATAACCTATTTAGCATGGAAGATATCATTGTCTTTTAGTTGTTATGTTGACAATGAAAGTATGCCGCTCAAAATATAATTTACCTCTATTTCAAAACCGAGCTCTGGCACCTCTACAAATCCTTGCTTCCCTCTGCGAAGGGCCTATCTATTTACTTTTATGTTGAGTCATCACCCTTATTAAAAAGCACCCTCTAGAGAGCACACTGTCGTTTGCATTCATTATTATTGGTTTATATTGGGTATGACTTGACTGGATCTCTTTTACCATGAATTACAATGTTTAGTCAGTCCTTGATCTTTAAAGGTGCTCTGCATTTATGTTTTGCGGTCTCAGAAAGGGCTAGCGAGATACCATTTTGTTATATCATGTTATGATTATTTTGAGAAAGTGTTGTCATCCGAGTTTTATTATTATAGCTCGCTAGCTGATTATGCTATGGATATGAGGAATTGTGAGACCTACGTGTTATTGTGAGTATGGTTAGTTCATAATATTTGATGAAACTTGAATGCTAGCTTTTCATGTTTACAACAACAAGAGCAAACAGAGTTTGTAAAAGTTTTTCTTTGTCTCTTTCAGTTTGTCAACTGAATTGCTAGAGGACAAGCAAGGGTTTAAGCTTGGGGGAGTTGATACGTCTCCGTCGTATCTACTTTTCCAAACACTTTTGCCCTTGTTTTGGACTCTAACTTGTATGATTTGAATGGAACTAACCCGGACTGACGCTGTTTTCAGCAGAATTGCCATGTTGTTGTTTTATGTGCAGAAAATAAAAATTTCTCGGAATGACCTGAAACTCCACGGAACACCTTAGAAAAAATAAAGAAAAATCGTCACCAAAGATGAAGGCCAGGGGCCCACACCCTGTCCACGAGGTTGGGGGCGCCCTTCTGGGCGCGCCCCCTACCTCATGGGCCCCCGGGTAGCCCTCCGACGCCAACTCCAACTCCATATATTGGCTTTCGGGGAGAAAAAATCAGAGAGAAGAAATCATCGTGTTTTACGATATGGATCCGCCGCCAAGCCCTAATCTCTCTCGGGAGGGCTGATCTGGAGTCCGTTCGGGGCTCCGGAGAGGGGGATTCATCGCCGTCGTCATCATCAACCATCCTCCATCACAAATTTCATGATGCTCACCGTCGTGCGTGATTAATTGCATCGTAGGCTTGCTGGACGGTGATGGGTTGGATGAGATTTATCATGTAATCGAGTTAGTTTTGTTAGGGTTTGATCCCTAGTATCCATTATGTTCTAAGATTGATGTTGCTATGACTTTGCTATGGTTAATGCTTGTCACTAGGGCCCGAGTGCCATGATTTCAGATCTGAACCTATTATGTTTTCATGAATATATGTGTGTTCTTGATCCTATCTTGCAAGTCTATAGTCACCTACTATGTGTTATGATCCGGCAACCCCGAAGTGACAATAATCGGGACCACTCCCGGTGATGACCATAGTTTGAGGAGTTCATGTATTCACTATGTGCTAATGCTTTGTTCCGGTTCTCTATTAAAAGGAGGCCTTAATATCCCTTAGTTTCCAATAGGACCCCGCTGCCACGGGAGGTTAGGACAAAAGATGTCATGCAAGTCCTTTTCCATAAGCACGTATGACTATATACGGAATACATGCCTACATTACATTGATGAACTGGAGCTAGTTCTGTGTCACCCTATGTTATGACTGTTACATGACGAACCGCATCTGGCATAATTATCCATCGCTAATCCGGTGCCTACGAGTTTTCCATATACTGGTTCTCGCTTATTTACTTTTCCGTTGCTACTGTTACAATCACTACAAAATACCAAAAACATTACTTTTGCTGTCTTTACTTTTGTTACCGTTACCACCACTATCATATTACTTTGCTACTAAACACTTTGCTGCAGATACTAAGTTTCCAGGTGTGGTTGAATTGACAACTCAGCTGCTAATACTTGAGAATATTCTTTGGCTCCCCTTGTGTCAAATCAATAAATTTGGGTTGAATACTCTACCCTCGAAAACTGTTGCGATCCCCTATACTTGTGGGTTATCACATATCACATCACAACATGCCCTACAAAAACAAGTTAGACGTCCTCTACTTTGTTGTTGCAAGTTTTACGTGGCTGCTACGGGCTGAGCAAGAACCGTTCTTACCTACGCATCAATACCACAACGATATTTCGTCAAGTTAGTGCCATTTTAACCTTCAACAAGGACCGGGCGTAGCCACACTCGATTCAACTAAAGTTGGGGAAACTGACACTCGCCAGCCACCTATGTGCGAAGCACGTCGGTAGAACCAGTCTCGCGTAAGCGTACGCGTAATGTCGGTCCGGGCCGCTTCATCCAACAATACCGCCGAATCAAAGTATGACATGCCGTTAAGCAGTATGACTAGTATCGCCCACAACTCACTTGTGTTCTACTCATGCATATAACATCTACGCATGAACCTGGCTCGGATGCCACTGTTGCGGAACGTAGTAATTTCAAAAAAATTCCTACACACACGCAAGATCATGGTGATGCATAGCAACGAGAGGGGGAGTGTTGTCCACGTACCCTCTTAGACCGTAAGCGGAAGCGTTATGACAACGCGGTTGATGTAGTCGTACATCTTCACGATCGACCGATCCTAGTACCGAACGTACGACACCTCCGTGATCTGCACACGTTCAGCTCGGTGACGTCCCACGAACTCCGATCCAGCAAAGTGTCGAGGGAGAGTTTCGTCAGCACGATGGCGTGATGACGGTGATGATGAAGCTACCGACTAAGGGTGTCACCTAAGCACTGCAACGACATGACCGAGGTGGATTATGGTGGAGGGGGGCACCGCACACGTCTAAGAGATCAATGATCAACTTGTGTCCCCATGGGGCGCCTGAGGGAGTCCTGGATTAGGGGGTCCTCGGACAGCCGAACTATATACTTTGGCCGGACTGTTGGACTATGAAGATACAAGATTGAAGACTTTGTCCCGTGTCCGGGTGGGACCCTCCTTTGTGTGGAAGGCAAGCTTGGCAATTCGGATATGTAGATCTCCTTCTCTGTGTAACCCTAGCCCTCTCCGGTGTCTATATAAACCGGAGGGTTTAGTAATCATAGGCTAGCTTCTAGGGTTTAGCCTCTACGATCTCGTGGTAGATCAACTCTTGTAATACTCATATCATCAAGATCAATCAAGCAGGAAGTAGGGTATTACCTCCATCGAGAGGGCCCGAACCTGGGTAAACATTGTGTCCCCCACCTCCTGTTACCATTAGCCTTAGACGCACAGTCCGGAACCCCCTACCCGAGATCCACCGGTTTTAACACCGACATTGGTGCTTTCATTGAGAGTTCCACTGTGCCGTCATGATAAGGCTTGATGTCTCCTTCAACCATCTGCAACGATGCGGTCCAGGGTGAGGTTTTCCTCCCCAGACAGATCTTCATCTTTGGTGGCTTCGTATTGTGGGCCAACTTGTTTGGCCATCTGGAGCAGATCGATAGCTACGCCCCTGAAAGTGCAACTATCCTAGGTGGTTTTGGTAATTCATAACAACATATAGCTCATTGAGCTAATGCTATTCCAAGACTATAATTTCAGGAAAGCTCAATGAATGGCATGGCATGGATGATGAAAGTGGATCCCTCAAAATACTAAGGACAAAGGATTGGCTCAAGCTCAAAAGCTCAAGACTCTTCATTTTATATTTTAGTGATCCAAGATCACATTGAGTCTATAGGAAAAGCCAATACTATCAAGGAGGGATGAGGTGTTGCTTAATGAGCCTCTTGCTTCATGTGCTTAGTGATATGCTCCAAAACCCTCAACTACTTTCCCACATCCACAAATGACCTAAACCCAAAGCCAAAATCGGTCACACCGATTCTTCCTATTCGGCGCCACCGATTCCAAAAGTCATAGCCACTGCCACAAACCCTAAGCAAATCGGTCTTACCGATAGGGATCTCGGTCTCACCGAGATGGGATTGTAATCTCTCTGTTTCTTTTCGTAACGTTTCGGTCTAACCGAAGTGAGTGATCAGTCCCACCGAGATTGCAATGTAAACTCTCTGTTTCCTTTTTGTAACATTTCGGTCTTACCGAAAAGAGCAAATCGGTCCCACCGAGTTTACCTGACCAACTCTCTGGAAAGCTTATTACCAAATCGGTCTCACCGAGTTTGTGTAATCGGTCTTACCGAGATTATGTTATGCCCTAACCCTAACCGAACCGGTCTCACCGAGATGCATGTCGGTCCCACCGAAAACCATTAACGGTCACTAGGTTTACTAAATCGGTCCGATCGAGTTTAACGATTCGGTCCCACCGAGTTTGGTAAATTGTGTGTAACGGTTAGATTTTGTGTGGAGGCTATATATACCCCTCCACCTCCTCTTCATTCATTGAGAGAGCCATCAGAACGAACCTACACTTCCAACTTACCATTTCTGAGAGAGAACCACCTACTCATGTGTTGAGGCCAAGATATTCCATTCCTACCATATGAATCTTGATCTCTAGCCTTCCCCAAGTTGCTTTCCACTCAAATCTTCTTTCCACCAGATCCAAAACCTATGAGAGAGAGTTAAGTGTTGGGGAGACTATCGTTTGAAGCACAAGAGCAAGGAGTTCATCATCAACGCACCATTTGTTACTTCTTGGAGAGTGGTGTCTCCTAGATTGGCTAGGTGTCACTTGGGAGCCTCCGACAAGATTGTGGAGTTGAACCAAGGAGTTTGTAAGGGCAAGGAGATCGCCTACTTCGTGAAGATCTACCGCTAGTGAGGCAAGTCCTTCATGGGCGACGGCCATGGTGGGATAGACAAGGTTGCTTCTTCGTGGACCCTTCGTGGGTGGAGCCCTCCGTGGACTCGCGCAGCTGTTACCCTTCGTGGGTTGAAGTCTCCATCAACGTGGATGTACGATAGCACCACCTATCGGAACCACGCCAAAAACATCCGTGTCTCCAATTGCGTTTGAATCGTCCAAACCCTTCCCTTTACTTTCTTGCAAGTTGCATGCTTTAATTTCCGCTGCCTATATACTCTTTGCATGCTTGCTTGAATTGTGTGATGATTGCTTGACTTATCCTAAATTAGCTAAAATCTGCCAAACTCTAAAATTGGGAAAAGGTTAAGTTTTTATTGGTCAAGTAGTCTAATCACCCCCCCTCTAGACATACTTCAAGGTCCTACAAATGGTATCAGAGCTTTGGTCTCCATTTTCTTTGATTTCCATAGCTTTTGGTGGTCATAGCCTTGGTTTCACAACCTAGGAGAGTATGGCGTCTAGCGAGGGAAATTATCACCATAGAGGTCCTTACTTTGATGGTACTAATTTTGCTAGTTGGAAACATAAGATGAAAATGCATATTCTTGGACATAACCCCGCCGTTTGGGCAATTATTTGTATTGGCTTGCAAGGTGAATTCTTTGATGGGAGAGAGCCGAACCGTGAAGCTAATGCGGAAGAATTGAAGATGCTGCAATACAACGCTCAAGCTTGTGATATCATCTTCAACGGATTGTGCCCCGAAGAATTCAACAAAATCAGCCGTCTTGAGAATGCAAAGGAAATTTGGGATACTTTGATTGATATGCATGAAGGTACCGAGTCCGTCAAGGAATCCAAGTTGGATGTGCTCCAAAGCCAGCTTGACAAGTTCAAAATGAAGGATGGTGAAGGTGTCGCTGAAATGTACTCTAGGCTTGCTCTTATCACAAATGAGATTGCCGTCTTAGGGAGTGAAGAGATGACCGACAAATTCATCATCAAGAAGATTCTAAGAGCATTGGATGGAAAGTATGATACCGTGTGCACATTGATTCAAATGATGCCAAACTACAAAGATCTCAAGCCAACGGAAGTCATTGGAAGAATTGTTGCTCATGAGATGTCACTCAAGGATAAGGAGGAACTTCACAACAAGTCAAGTGGTGCTTACAAAGCCTCAAGTGAAGCCCCCACATCATCAAGTGAGAAACCAACCCTCAATGAAGAATTGAGCTTAATGGTGAAGAACTTCAACAAATTCTACAAGAGTAGAAGCAAAGAAAGAAGCTCCAAGTCAAGGTCTTACAATGACAAATGATCTTCTAGTCGGGAGCGCAATTGCTACAATTGTGGGAGACCCGGACACTACTCCAATGAGTGTACGGCACCCTACAAAAGAAGAGAAGATTCTCCAAGAAGAAGGAGCAAAAGAGAAGAATCACCACCAAGAGAGAGGAGGAATAGAGATGATCGTCATGAACGAAGACCCGCACGGAGAAGCAAGGATTCAGAAAGGAAGGACAAATCATCAAGGAGCTACACAAAACGAAGACATCAAGCTCATGTTGGTGAATGGGTATCCGGCTCCGACTCCGGCAATCACTCCGAGAGAAGCTATCACTCCGACTCCGAATATACTCAAGATGAAGGTGTTGCCGGTCTAGCACTTGTGTCAACCAACTCCTACGACATATTTGACTCACCAAATGAAGGTGTTGGAAGATGCTTCATGGCCAAAGGTCCAAAGGTAACACATCCCGAGTATGTTGATTTCAATAGTGATGAAGATGACTTGCTTGTGAATGATGATTTACTTGTTGACAACTCTAGTGATGAATACTATGATGAAACATCAATTGATCATGCTAATCAAGATAAAACAAATGACAATGATAAGGAGAAGATTGAGCTTCTAACTAAAGAACTAAACTCTCTTAAGTAACTCATGAAACTATCTACAAAGATCATCAAGAACTTTTAAGGGCTCATGAGAAATTACGCTTTGAAAAGCTCAATCTTGAGCAAGAGCATGAGTTCTTAAAAGCAATCAATGATGATCTCCGCAAGAAAAGTTCTTCTTATATTGCCAAGCGTTTACTCTTATCTACTTACATGCCTCAAGTCAAGTCTAGTAACAAGTACAAGAAAGATACTTCCTCTAGTAGTAACAATAATAATGTCAAATCCAATATTGTTGCTTCTAGTACTTCTCTTGATTCCACTAATGATTCTCTTAGCCAAGTTACACTTGAGCAAGAAAATAGCTTATTGAAGGGAATTATAGAGAAGGGTGTTTACAAGAGCCTTGCCGGGAGTAAGCAATTCGAGGAAATTGTACGCAAGCAAGGAAGGCACCGGAAGAATCAAGGTGTTGGTTTTGAACGAAAGTTCAATGCCAATGGAGTTGAGTGGGAGGAAGATCAATACCCCAAGACGAAGTTTGTTCCTCAACAAGAGAAGTATGATCCTACTTCCTTCAAGGGAACACAAGCTCAAGATGATCTTCCACCACAAGACCACAAGAACAAAGGCAAGGACAAGCTTCAAGAAGCGATTGATTCATTTGAAGAAGCACCTAAAGCCTCGTTCAAGTGGGTCCCCAAGACTACGTAAAGTTCTACTTCATCAAGTACAACCACAACTCCAAGGATTCCCATCAAGATGATGTGGATCCCGAAGAAGAAGAACTAGAGAGTTCTTGAGGGTGACTCCGCCAACATTCTTCACTCATATCATTTTGGCAAGAACAAGTGCAATCAACTTCCACATCTTGCACTAGTTCAAGGAGTCACAAACCCTCATGTTGGTAAGGCAAGGGACAAGGTAACCTAATGATTTCATGGACATCATCTTGTGTGTGCATCACTCTATGTCTATGGATATTCTTGTTTGTTCCTTGTGGGACTAACCCATGTAGGTAAGTTGAAAGTGCAACTCACTCCAAAGGATTGCTCCAAATGATCTACACCAACATTGAGCATCCACATCTTCAACACATGAAGTCATCATCAACAAAACCCAAGGTTAGTTCATCCCTCTAAGGGGGGATCTCACATCTAGGGGGAGCTTAACTCTAAGAATTGAGTCAAAGCAACTCTAATGGTGTGAACACATCAATGCATTATGTAAAAGTGGTAACCCCACTTGAGCTTAAACGATGAGTATGACCTATGAACAAATGTTCTCATTTGACTCCTAAGTCAATATACTCATATATAGATGACCTAGTCATCGCCAATTGTTTGATAGATGCTAGAATTGGTTGTGCATGCTTTGCCACATATTTCATTTGCTATCTTATTGTGTGAGCATGTTGGTGCATATTTTACTCATTCAAGGACATCCACTTGTTGTTTTGATTGTTTGGGTTCTTTTCTTTTTGCCAAGTGGATGGACAAGAATGCCTAAGAACCTTCTTTAGCTATCTATGCTTTTCTTATCTCAAACTCTATTCATGCTACATCACAAAATTTGATCAAGTCAGATTCGAACCACTCTGTGTGAGGAGCACTCGGAGTCCCCGATTCGTCATAGACTTAAACTTCCAAAACCTCTTTGTGATTCTCGGTCAGACCGATTCCTCCATTTCGGTCCTACCAAGATTGTTAAGTTGATCTGAGTTTTCAATCTCGGTGCAACTGATTTGAACTTTTCGGTCTCATCGATTTGCTGTAACTGAACACAGTTATGCATCTCGGTGCCACCGAGTTGTTCCACTCGGTCACACCGACAGGGTCGGGCTATATATAGCCACGGGCAAAATTTTGGAAATTTCTCCGAAACCCTTCGCCCGCGCAATAGCTCACTCTGCCATCGGAGGTCTTCGGATCGTCTCCTCGTCGCCAGCAGCCTCCTGTCGCTGGTCTCCGCCGCCGTCAACGGATTTCGTCCCCACCGTTGCCGCCATAGCAAGTCCACCGCCAAGTTAGGGTATGGACTTGATCTTTGTGCTATCCATGTCTGATTCCAAGCACATTGTATTTTGAACCTTGCCACGATTGAAACTCTCCTATCCAACCAAAGTAGTCCATAGATTAGATGAGATTCAAATTTTTAGGGTTAGGTTTCCGCCGAAACCATCTCGGACCCACCGAGTTGAAAAACTCGGTCTCACCGATTTGGCTTATGCCATTGCACTAGTGACTCTCGGTCTGACCGAGAATTACTAATCGGTGCGACCGATTTGAGGATTTTGTGAAACCCTAGCAGTCTCGGTGCCACCGAACTGTGACTCGGTCCAACCGAGATCATCAGTTTAGGTTCCAAAACTGCTTCGGTATCACCGAGTTTGAAAATCGGTTGATCCGAAATGCCTTTTGTGGAAAACTAAAACTGAACTTTTGAATCATTCTTTTGCAAAAATCTCTGCATTTTGTGATGCTCGTCTATTCTATCTCATCTATAACTCTTCACAGGGTCAGCAGTCAGCTTTTGCAGTATGTCAGATCGGAGTGACAGCCAGAACAGGTCAATAGAGCAGATGGACTTGAGTGAGGGCACTAGTCCTTCAACTACAGATGAAGGGAGCAGAAGTACTCCTAGCAATTTGCCTAAGGCTGCAACTAGGCAAAGGAGGAAAAGAACTTCAGATTTTGAGGATGAAGATTACAAAGCTGAGGAAGATGAGGCCACTTCCAAGAAAGTGGTGCTCAAGAAGGAATATGGCTCTGCACAGAGCACAAAACCAGGTCTGAAGAAGAAAGTTCCTGCCAAGAGGACACCAATGCCAAAGGCCAGAAAGTCCACTCAAGTGCCAGCTCAGGCTTAACCCAAGGAAGCACCTGAGAAGAAAGTCACTTCTTCCAAACCTCAGAAAGTCCCCAATGGTGAAACTATGAAGTTCACAACTGAATCAGAGGATGATGGTGATCAGGACAAGAAAAAGAAGAGAGCAAGAACCACAACTGCCAAAGTTCTTGGAAAGCCCTCTATGAGAAGAGAACGTGAAGAAGAGGAAGAGGATGCTGCACCAGCACCTAAGGCACCTAAGCTTATGGGTGATGCAATCAGATCAGGGGCTGCAACATCCAAGCCCAAGGAAGCACCCAAAGATGCCTCCAAGGCCAAGCAAGTTCCAAAGAGGAATAGTAGAAGTATTCCAGCTGCTGAGAAGAACAAGGCCCCAGTGCCCAATGTTGCTGAAGATGAAGATGAAGAAGGACAGATCCTTAGAAAGCTCAAGCCCAAGATACCAGACCACAATGATGCCCATCCTGTGGCTGAAGACATGAGAATCAGGAAGGATTCAGGGCTGAGACTGTGGAGGATGGAAGATCCATATGCTTCAAGAAGAAGAACTGCTATTGACTACATGTTCCATACAAAGGAACAACAGGACTTTTATGAAACAATTCTGTTGGACAAGAAGCCTATAGTCTGTGACATGAGGTGGGTCGACTGGACCTACATCAATGACAATGAGCAACACTATCCTGGAGTGCAAGAAAGCTTTGTTGCTTGTGGAGTTGCTGATTTTGTTGGACAGAAGTTCACGAACTGGAATGATGAGCTTATCATGCAGTTCTACTCCAACACATTTTTACCCAGATGGAAGAATTGTTTGGATGTCTGAAGGTACAAGGTACCAATCCACTGTTGAAGAATGGGCAAGTCTGATAAATGCCCCCAGGGAAAATGAGGATGACCTGGACATTTATGCAAAGAAGAAGTTGGGTCACAACTCCATAGCTCACATGTACAAGGAGATCCCAGACAAGGCAGTAGAGACTCACAAGTTTGGATCAGTTCACTTTCTGCTGTCAGGGTTGCCAACCATAAATTGGATTCTGAGGCACACTTTGTTGCCCAAGTCTGGTGACCATAACATGATCAGAGGGCATGCCATCAACATGCTGCATGTGTTTGATGTGCCACAGAAGTTTAAAGTCATGAGCCTAATCAGTGAAACAATCAAGAGGACTGCAGCAGATCAGAAGAGGAGCTGTGGATATGCACCTCAGATTCAGGAATTGATCAACTCAAAGATGGGCACAGGGAAATATTAGTTGGATAAGGAACATTTTCCAGTTTATCCAGACTTTGAGGACAATGAGGTTGTCATGAATGAAGAAGATCCACAATTAGTTCAAGCTCAGGAGAAGAAGGAGAAGGCAAAGAAGGAGAAGGCTGCCAAGATGCCAACTCAAGAGGAGGCATTTGAATATTTCTTGAAAACCAAACAGGAGCAGCTTGGTTACTTGATAGCATACACAATGAGGATTGAGAAAGGACTGGCCACCCTCACTCAGAATCAGGAGAGCCTTGAAAGAATCATGGAACAAAAATTCTATGATCTAGATGTTAAAGTAACAGAGATTCAGTCAGTTGTAGAGCAGCTGCATGATGACATGCAGGAGAGGAAGGGCAAGACTACCACAAATGTGTTTGCCAGAGTGCCCAGAGCCCAGAGGTCAGTTGCAGTGCCAGTGACAGACACTAGAGCAACAACTTCAGCACCAGCTACTGCCCCTACAGTTCCAGTGCAACCAGCTCTAGCATCCACTCCAGCACCCTCTACTTCAACTGAAGCCTTCGTCCAAGGAGCTATCAGGACACCACCACTAGAAGATCAAGCCTGAGAGTCGATCTAGCACTATGCATTTTCTATGAACTTTTTGGTAACTTGTTGCCAAAGGGGGAGAAAAATGTATAGATCATAGGCTTCGAGAGAGAGAGTGTTGCTTTTGTTCTCTCTTGCTTTATTTGGTGGTTGTTTAAACTTTGTTTGCTTTTGGTTGAGATACTATGCTTGTGAGACATTGATGATCATGTGTTTGATCATAAGCTACATTTATGCATGCTTGATATTATCCTATCTATCTTATGTGATCATTCACTATGCTTGGTGATGAGTGCATGTATTCATTGTTTATTATTTTGAGCGCTCCACCAAGATGTATGTGACATGGAAGAGTAACCCATGAGCCTAATTCATTGTGCATTTGCAGTCCAAAGCAAATCTTAATCCATGCACAAATTTAGGGGGAGCTCTTGCATATCACATACTTCTCAAAGCGACGATGTTATTCAATCTTATTATCATTTGTCGAAGCTTTGATCTGTATGTTGTCATCAATTACCAAAAAGGGGGAGATTGAAAGTGCAATTATCCCTAGGTGGTTTTGGTAATTCATAACAACATATAGCTCATTGAGCTAATGCTATTCCAAGACTATTATTTTAGGAAAGCCCAATGAATGGCATGGCATGGATGATCAAAGTGGATCCCTCAAAATACTAAGGACAAAGGATTGGCTCAAGCTCAAAAGCTCAAGACTCTTCATTTTATATTTTAGTGATCCAAGATCACATTGAGTCTATAGGAAAAGCCAATACTATCAAGGAGGGATGAGGTGTTGCCTAATGAGCCACTTGCTTCATGTGCTTAGTGATATGCTCCAAAACCCTCAACTACTTTCCCACATCCACAAATGACCTAAACCCAAAGCCAAAATTGGTCACACCGATTCTTCCTATCCGGCGCCACCGATTCCAAAAGTCATAGCCATTGCCACAAACCGTAAGCAAATCGGTCTTACCGATAGGGATCTCGGTCTCACCGAGATGGGATTGTAATCTCTCTGTTTCCCTTCGTAATGTTTCGGTCTAACTGAAGTGAGCGATCGGTCCCACCGAGATTGCAATGTAAACTCTCTGTTTCCTTTTTGTAACATTTTGGTCTCACCGAAAAGAGCAAATCGGTCCCACCGAGTTTACCTGACCAACTCTCTGGAAAGCTTATTACAAAATCGGTCTCACCGAGTTTGTGTAATCGGTCTTACCAAGATTATGTTATGCCCTAACCCTAACCGAATTGGTCTCACCGAGATGCATGTCGGTCCCACCGAAAATCACTAACGGTCACTAGGTTTACTAAATCGGTCCGACCGAGTTTAACGATTCGGTCCCACCGAGTTTGGTAAATTGTGTGTAATGGTTAGATTTTGTGTGGAGGCTATATATACCCCTCCACCTCCTCTTCATTCGTTGAGAGAGCCATCAGAACGAACCTACACTTCCAACTTACCATTTCTGAGAGAGAACCACCTACTCATGTGTTGAGGCCAAGATATTCCATTCCTACCACATGAATCTTGATCTCTAGCCTTCCCCAAGTTGCTTTTCACTCAAATCTTCTTTCCACCAGATCCAAAACCTATGAGTGAGAGTTGAGTGTTGGGGAGACTCATTTGAAGCACAAGAGCAAGGAGTTCATCATCAATGCACCATTTGTTACTTCTTGGAGAGTGGTGTCTCCTAGATTGGCCAGGTGTCACTTGGGAGCCTCCGAAAAGATTGTGGAGTTGAACCAAGGAGTTTGTAAGGTCAAGGAGATCGCCTACTTCGGTAAGATCTACCGCTAGTGAGGCAAGTCCTTCGTGGGCGACGGCCATGGTGGGATAGACAAGGTTGCTTCTTCATGGACCCTTCATGGGTGGAGCCCTCCGTGGACTCGCGCAGCCGTTACCCTTCGTGGGTTGAAGTCTCCATCAATGTGGATGTACGATAGCACCACCTATCGGAACCACGCCAAAAACATCCGTGTCTCCAATTGCGTTTGAATCCTCCAAACCCTTCCCTTTACTTTCTTGCAAGTTGCATGCTTTAATTTCCGCTGCCTATATACTCTTTGCATGCTTGCTTGAATTGTGTGATGATTGCTTCACTTATCCTAAATTAGCTAAAATCTGCCAAACTCTAAAATTGGGAAAAGGTTAAGTTTTTATTGGTCACGTAGTCTAATCACCCCCCCTCTAGACATACTTCAAGGTCCTACAGCCCCTGTCCATCAGGTCAGGTTTGGAAGCTTGAACTACACTGCCGACATCTGCGGAGACTTGATCTTTGACGGATTCGAGCCCATGTCAGGTGCGCCAAACAGTGACGACGAGCATGACTTATATCTGCCATCGGATGGTGTCCGAGAGATCACACCTGCGGCTGCCCCGGCCCTTAGTCCGGAGCAGATCGTGCCATCCGAGGACGGGTGGATGGACCCCGCCATGGAGGCCACACACTCATTGGCGATAGAGACGAACACAGACTTCACCTCCAAAGAGATCTGTGTCATCAAACCCTTGGACTCGTCTCCGGCCATATGTTCCGAACGACGCGCTCCATGCCTATCGAATCTGATTGGGCACTGATCATGGAGTTTACCTCCATGGATATCTTCAGCTCTCGCCCTTGGGCGACGTGCTAAACTCATTAAAGTCTCTCTCCCTGTTAGGAGACTCTTGGCTGAACTATGTCCGGCTTGAGTGGGAAGCGGACGACGAAGAAATTCGTTGCCCACCCACCACCCACTTGGTAGCCACTGTCAATGACCTAACCGACATGCTTGATTTTGACTCTAAAGACATCGATGGCATGGACGACGATGCTGGAGAAGAACACGAACCACCGCCCACAGGGCGCTGGACAGCCACCTCATCATATGATATATACATGGTGGACACCCCCAAATAAAGCAATGCCGATGAGGCAACAGAGGATAATCCCCTTGAGAAGCGATATCAATCCGGATGGTGCCGAAGACAAAAACAATCCCACCCAGCCAGACTTCGAGCAGACCGAGCAGGAGGATGGGCAAGCTAGCCCTAAGTAACAGACAACAGATGGAGAATCAGAGGATGACAATTACATGCCCCTCTCCGAAGATGAAGTGAGCCTTGGCGATGAAGAATTCATCGTGCCTGAGGATCCCGTCGAGCAAGAGCGCTTCAAGCGCCGGCTTATAGCCACTGCAAAAAGCCTAAAGAAAAAGCAGCAACAGCTTCAAGCTGATCAAGTCCTGCTAACTGATAGATGGACTGAGGTCCTGGAAGCCGAGGAATACGGACTCAAGCACCCAACCAAAAGTTACCCAAAGCGCAGGTTGCTACCTCAGCTCGAGGAGGAGGCATTAAAGCCCACACTACCAGCGCACAATGCGACTGACCGACCACCTCGTGGCCGAGACAAAGCGGCGTATCAGCCCGAACACCAGCCCGCACCCTGCCGCCAATCAAACAAAAACACTAAGGCCCGGGGCTACATGCAGGACCTGCGAGACGTATTGGAAAACAAAGCAGGACAGTCAAGATCGATCTACAGATCACGGGGGCGCACCCCAACGCGTGACGATGACCGTCACGCCGGATATACTAAAAACAAGTCCGGCCGGGCCGAATAGAACAGACCAGACTCATTTGAACTGCGTCGTGATGTAGCCCGGCATAGAGGCACCGCACACCCCCTATGCTTCACTGATGAAGTAACGGATCATGAATTCCCAGAAGGGTTTAAACCCGTGACCATTGAATCATATGACGGTACAACAAACCCCGCGGTATGGATTGAAGATTTCCTTCTCCACATTCACATGGCCCGTGGCGATGATCTACATGCCATCAAGTACCTCCCACTAAAACTCAAAGGACCGGCTCGGCATTGGCTGAACTGCCTGCCGGCAAACTCTATTGGCAGTTGGGAGAACCTGGAAGATGCATTCCTTGACAACTTCCAGGGCACTTATGTGCGACCACCTGATGCTGATGACTTAAGTCACATAAACCAATAGCCTGGAGAGTCAACCAGGAAATTCTGGACTCGGTTCCTAACTAAAAAGAGCAAAATCGTCGACTGTCCGGATGCCGAAGCCCTAGCGGCCTTTAAGCATAACATCCGTGACGAGTGGCTCGCCCGACACCTCGGCCAAGAGAAGCCAAAATCCATGGCAGCCCTCACGACACTCATGACCCGCTTTTGTGCGGGCAAGGATAGCTGGCTGGCTCGTAGCAACAACACATCAAGAAATCCTGGCACTTCAGATGCTAGAGATAGCAACGGCAAGCCACGACACAACAGACACAAGCGTCACAACAATGGCGACAACGCGGAAGACACAGCAGTCAATGCCGGATTCAGTGGCTCTAAGTCTGGTCAGCGGAAAAAGCCATTCAAAAGAAACAATCCGGGCCCGTCCAGTCTGGACCGCATACTCGATCGCTCGTGTCAAATTTCACGGCACCCCCGATAAACCAGCCAACCACACCAACAGAGAATGCTGGGTGTTCAAACAGGCGGGCAAGTTGAATGCCGAAAATAAGGAAAAGGGGCTGCATAGCGATGACAACGAGGAGCCCCGGCCGCCGAACACAGGAGGACAGAAGAAATTTCCTCCCCAGGTGAAAACGGTGAACATGATATACGCAACCTATATTCTTAAGCGGGAACGGAAGTGCGCACTAAGGGACGTCTATGCGATGGAGCCAGTCGCCCCAAAATTCAACCCATGGTCTTCTTGTCCGATCACTTTCGATCGCAGGGACCATCCTACCAATATCCGTCATGGCAGTTCAGCTGCATTGGTCCTCGACCCCATCATTGATGGATTCCACCTCACACGAGTCCTTATGGACGGTGGCAGCAGCCTGAACCTGCTTCATCAGGATACAATGCGCAAAATGGGCATCGATCCCTCAAGGATCAAACCCACCAAAACCACCTTTAAAGGTGTCATACTAGGTGTAGAGGCCTGTTGTACGGGCTCAATCACACTGGAAGTAGTCTTCGGATCTCCGGACAACTTCCAAAGCGAGCAGTTAATCTTCGATATCGTCCCCTTCCGTAGTGGTTATCATGCACTACTAGGACGAACTGCATTTGCTCTATTCAATGCGGTACCACACTATGTATACCTCAAGCTCAAGATGCCAGGACCTCGCGGGGTTATAACAGTCAATGGAAACACAGAACGCTCGCTCCGTACGGAGGATCACACTGCAGCCCTCGCAGCAGAAGTACAAAGCAGCCTTCTTAGGCAGATCGCCAATTCGGCGATAAAGCCCACGGACACCGTCAAGCGAGTCCGGAGTACCCTGCAACAGGATTGTCCGGCACATCCAGAGCTCGACTAGCAATTCGGCCTCCGTCCTAGTCCCAGTCAAGCGGCAAAATTTGTGCCGCACGTACATAATTGCGCACTCAAAATACCATGGGCATAGGCGGAGGCACGGCTATGACGCGGTCCACAATGCGGCTCAACCGCCCTAGGACCCGTATACCTTCATCATTTTCTTTCTTTCAGGACCCTACTTTCTAGAAGCCCTTTCAGATAGCCTGATTATCGGACTCATCGCGGGAAGGAAAAACCAACGAGGCAAGAAGCTTTGTCGTATAAGGAAATACCCAGGTGGTCTCTGATAACGATTGTTAGACCTGTTTTACATACCCACACGCAGCTTACCCTTGGGTAGGACATGTCAAATAGTCCTATTTTGCTTATCGCACTACTTGTATATATACGCTTTGATGTATTATTTAAATAAACAATGGAAAATAATGTACAGCGTCAGCTTATTATTACCTTCCTTTTATCTTTTTCCCTTGACTGCTTATTTATTACAAATTGCACCCGTACACTTTGGTACGTTTAGCTCGCCAGGGGCTTCAGCGTACCCCATAACATGGCAACAAAAGTCCGAACACTTTCAACAGTGCAACATACCGAACTTATAGCATTATATGCATCAACTCCGAATCATGTCTTGGGTCAATAGTTGGGTTTGCCTGGCTCCCATGTTTTGGTACCTTACGTTCCGTTATATCGGCTAAGGTAGCACAGGGAGAACTACTGTGATTGTGTCTCGGTTCTTCCGGATGAGCACCTCAGTAGAGAAAGCCGAAAACTGACTGTCATGATGCGGCGAGAGCTGGTCGCTGTTTGAGAGGTCTCAAATCCTTAAAGATTTTTTCCGCTTCGGGCGAGGAATCGGCCTTGTCCGATTTAGGCGTTTATAGAGCCCCATGTTCGGCCTTCCGAATACTAGGGGCTTTGCCAAAATTTAAAATTGTTGACTTCTATGGCTAAGTGAGAGTGATAAAGCTGTATAGTCCAATTGCCTTGTTCGCTGTGCTAAACACCTCCTTAAAGGACCAAAAATTTGGATGAAGAGTGTTTAGATTTATCCCGAACACCCCAGTACTAGTTACAGGGGGCAGAAGCCGACGACTGGCCAACTCTCAGATTTTATAAACGGTCGCACAAAAGGTAATATTTTAAATCACAAGCGTTATATAGCGCACATGAACCCGTTTTCATATTACAGGATCACATGAGTACATTCATTCAAATATTACATCCCTAGCACATTCCTCAGCCACAAGGCGGACGCCCTTCATGACACCATCATAATACTTTTAGGGGTGGCGGTGCTCCTTGCCCTTTGGTGGCCCCTCCGTCACCAGCTTCTCGGCATCCATCTTCGCCCAGTGCACTTTCGCACGGGCGAAGGCCCTGTGTGCACCCTCAATGCAGACTGACCGCTTTATGACTTCAAGCCGCGGATAGGCAGACACAAGCCGCTTTACTAGACCGAAGTAGCTGCTGGGCAAGGGCTCGCTAGGCCACATCCGGACTATGAGATCCTTCATGGCCAGTTCGGTCGCCCTGTGAAGTTCGACTAGTTGCTTCAACTGGTCGCTCAAGGGAATCGGGTGTTCAGCCCCAATATACTGGGACCAGAACAACTTCTTTGTCGAGCTCTCTTCCTCAGCTCAGTAGAACTCTACGACATCAGAGATGCTGCGCGGCAGATCTGCGAATGCTCCTGGAGAGCTCCAAATTCGGGTAAGTAAAAAGAAAGTCTCCTTCACATGCTTGCTTTGCATACTGAATGCCTTACCCACCGCAATCTTCTTGGCCACTTAAACCTCTTGGAGGGCCTTTTGGGCTTCATGTGCGCTCTAGCGGGCCTTCGCAAGCTCGGACTCTTGCGTCTTTGAGTCACGCTCCAAGGACTCGTATTTCTTGATGAAATCCTGGAGCTCTTGCTGGACCTCGTCGACTCAGGCCTCTTGCTTTTCACGCTCGATGTGCTCCTTGGCCACTTTGTCTTCGGCCTCAGACAGCGCCTTCTTCAGGGCCGCCACTTTGGTCATGGCCCCTATTAAAGTTCATGACGATTCTATGAGCTAAAACCATTTTTTCTTTATCAATAAACAGACGGGGTATCACTTACCTTTGCTCTTCTCGAGCTGCCTCTTTGTGATGCCGAGATCTTCCTCGGACCGCTCCAGGTCCCGCTTCAGTCCGGAGACCTCCATAGTATGAGTGGCAACAGCCAGCAACGACGCCTGCTTATTCACATAGACATATTCTGATTAGACTCCTGTGAATGTTATTTAATCCTCTGTTCGGCCTTTCTTTCCGAACACCAAACAGAGCATCAGGGGCTACTGTCCATGCGGTGATATTTTCTTAAAATCCGATTACTTACCTCAAAGCCTGTTAGGAGGCTGGCGCAGGCTTCGGTCAGTCCACTTTTGGTGGACCGAACCTTCTCGATCACCGCGCTCATGATGGTGCGGTGCTCTTCTTCAATGGAAGCGCTGCGAAGCGCTTCCAGCAAGTTGTCCGATGCCTCTGGATGGACAGAGGTCATCGGCACGGGTGGCTTGACCCCTTAGTAAGGGGCTGCCTACCTGAGTCTGGAACCACTGGAGGTTCCGGTGCAGTATCCGGCTAGGGGCCAGACTTGCTGCGACCCCATCATCAGAATCCATGGGGGTCTTTTCCCCCATGTGTCCGGCGTCTGGGATTTCGCCTTGGGGTGTCTCCAGAACCGTCTCCCCCTGGTCCGGTATCCTCTGAGACAACACCTCGGTGTCGTCCGCGTGCTGGGGGGTAGTGGCCGTCAGGAGTGAATCATTGTTCATCACCGACTAGCTCAAAGACCCATCCGAGGAGGATACGTTGATATGGGCTTTGGACAGACTGCACAATCATATTTGACATGATAAGAAGCAATAAAGCAAAACACACCGGAAGTATTATAGTGTCCGGATACTTTCAACTTCGCCAGGGGCTTGTCCCTGGGCAACCACTCCTCGTCGCTGTAGGCGGCTGTTGTGGAGTGGTCCGGAGGGAGGGTCTTTCCCTTCTTGGACCCTTCGGCCTCCCCAAACGGGGCGGCCTTCCTTACCTTCTCCCCCCCGGTTGGGGGGGAGGGCTTTCCTCTTCCTCCTCCTCGTTTTTGTTGGAGGAGTGCGCCTCGGTGTCTTCAGACGATGAGTCTGATACGACCTTGCGCCGGAGACCTTTCCTGGTCCCCGCGGCCTTCTTCTTGGCCTTCTTCTCCGGCACCTCATAGGGCGTCGGAAATAGCATCTCCGTTAGGAGAGCCGTTGCTGGATCTTCAGGTAGTGGGGCTGGTCAGTCGATCCGCTCCGCTGTCGCCACCCAGTCCTGTTAAATTGGTATGGGGGCTTAGATTACCCCCACAAATATACTGGGGACAGGAGCATCTTGTAAAATACAGAGAGCTTACCAGATTGGTGGGGCGCTTTGCGCTGAGTCCGCGATCCTCGGTAATGGGAGGAGGTACCTCGGCGGCCTTGAACAGCACCTTCCAGACGTCTTTGTACGTCATGTCGAAGAGCTCTCGCACCGTCTGGTGTTCGTCCGGGTCGAACTCCCACATATTGAATGCCCGTCTTTGACACGGAAGGATCCGGCGGAAGAGGATGACTTGGACCATGTTGACAAGCTTGATTTTCTTGCTTATCATATTTTTGACACAGTTCTGGAGTCCGGTCAGCTCTGCCGGTGCACCCCAGGCTAAGCCCTTCCTTTCCAGGAGGTGAGCCGCATGGGGATGCCAGATCGAAATTCGGGGGCCACCGCCCAGTTGGCGTCACACGGCTCGGTGATATAGAACCACCCCGATTGCCACCCCTTCACGGTCTCCACGTAGGAGCCTTCGAGCCAGGTGACGTTGGGCATCTTGCCCACCATGGAGCCTCCGCACTCCGTTTTCTGGCCGACCACTATCTTCGGCTTCACGTTGATGGTCTTCAGCCACAGGCCGAAGTGGGGCTTGATGCAGAGGAACCTCGCACACAACGATAAACGCCGAGATGTTGAGGATGAAATTGGGGGCCAGATCATGGAAGTCCAGCCCGTAGTAGAACATGAGTCCACGGACAAATGGGTGGAGGGGGAATCCCAGTCCGCGGATGAAGTGAGCCAGGAATACAACCCTCTCGTGGGGTTCTGGAGTAGGGATGATCTGCCCTGCGTCTGGGAGCCAGTGCGCGATGTTTTCGTCCAGGTATTCGGCTTCCCGGAGCATCGTAATGTCCTCCTCCGTAACGGAGGAGACCATCCACTTGCCTCCCGCTCCGGACATGTTTGGAATGGCTTTACGGAGAAGGTGAGAACTTGGGTGCTGGAGCTCGAGCGTGCGAGAATGGATGAACAAGGGAAGAAGAAGGCGTGGGTGAAAAAGGGGAATCCCTATCTCTTTATAAAGGCGGTTGGAACTGTGCGCCTCCCCACTTGCCCGGTAAAATCGCTTTATTCCCCAAGCGCCACGATTGATGACACGGTTGGGCTACCCACACCCGTATTGATGAGAATCCCATGATTAGGGGACACGATCTCTGCTTCGACAAGACGTGCCAAGGAAACCGCCTCGCAATATGTGCAGCAGCTGGTTGAGAAAAACTGTTCGAATAATGACCGGGCCGTGGCGTGATGTCACGCTGTGAAAAGTTGTCAGCAGATTAGATTTGTGGGATATTGTGCTCTCTACGGTGGTAGGTGGAAATTATTTTGCAGATCCGGACACGATCCTTGTGTTCAAGATCTTCTATGGAGTATTCGGAGAAGGAACCCGCCTTACAATGCCAAAGACAATATACACGCCAGACTCATCGTCATTGAAGCCTGGTTCAGGGGCTACTAAGGGAGTCCTGGACTAGGGGGTCCTCGGACAGCCGGACTATATACTTTGGCCGGACTGTTGGACTATGAAGATACAAGATTCAAGACTTTGTCCCGTGTTCGGGTGGGACTATCCTTTGCATGGAAGGCAAGCTTGGCAATTCGGATATGTAGATCTCCTTCTCTATAACCGACTCTGTGTAACCCTAGCCCTATCCGGTGTCTATATAAACCAGAGGGTTTAGTCCGTAGGACAACAACAATCATAATCATAGGCTAGCTTCTAGGGTTTAGCCTCTACGATCTCGTGGTAGATCAACTCTTGTAATACTCATATCATCAAGATCAATCAAGCAGGAAGTAGGGTATTACCTCCATCGAGAGGGCCCGAACCTGGGTAAACATTGTGTCCCCCGCCTCCTGTTACCATTAGCCTTAGACGCATAGTTCGGGACCCCCTACCCGAGATCCATCGGTTTTGACACCGACAGTGCCCCCCTCCCCCGTATATAAAGGAGTGGAGGAGGGGAGGGGCCGACCCTCTCTATGCCGCGTCCTAGGGGAGTCCTACTCCCTCCGGGAGTAGGATTCCCCCTTTCCCTAGTAGGAGTAGGAGAGGAAGGGAAGGAGGAGTAGGAGAGAAGGAAAGCGCCCCCCAATCCCTTTCCAATTCGGCCTCCTGCCCAAGCGGGGAGCACCAGCCCCTTGTGGGCTGGTGTGCTTCCTTCTTATGGCCCATAAGGCCCATAACTTCTCCCGGGGGGTTCCTATAACCTCCCGATACTCCAGAAAAATGTCCGAACCACTTGGAACCCTTCTGATGTCCAAACATAGTCATCCAATATATCGATCTTTATGTCTCGACCATTTCGAGACTCCTCGTCATGTCCATGATCATATCCAGGACTCCGAACTACCTTCGGTACATCAAAACACATAAAACTCATAATACCGATCGTCAACGAACGTTAAGTGTGCGGACCCTACGGGTTCGAGAACTATGTAGACATGACCGAGACATGTCTCCGGCCAATATCCAATAGCGGAACCTCGATGCTCATATTGGCTCCTACATATTCTAGAAGATCTTTATCGGTCAAACCGCATAACAACATACGTTCTTCCCTTTGTCATCGGTATGTTACTTGCCCGAGATTCGATCGTTGGTATCTCAATACCTAGTTCAATCTCATTACCGGCAAGTCTCTTTACTTGTTCCATAATGCATCATCCCGCAACTAACTCATTAGTCACATTGCTTGCAAGGCTTATAGTGATGTGCATTACCGAGAGGGCCTAGAGATACCTCTCCGACAATCAGAGTGACAAATCCTAATCTTGATCTATGCCAACCCAACAAGTACCATCGGAGACACCTTTAGAGCACATTTATAACCACTCAGTTACGTTGTGACGTTTGGTAGCACACAAAGTGTTCCTCCGGTATTCGGGAGTTGCATAATCTCATAGTCATAGGAACATGTATAAGTCATGAAGAAAGCAATAGCAATATACTAAACGATCAAATGCTAAGCTAATGGAATGGGTCAAGTCAATCACATCATTCTCTAATGATGTGATTTCATTAATCAAATGACAACTCATGTCTATGGCTAGGAAACTTAACCATCTTTAATTCAACGAGCTAGTCAAGTAGAGGCATACTAGTGACACTCTGTTTGTCTATGTATTCACAAATGCACTAAGTTTCCGGTTAATACAATTCTAGCATGAATAATAAACATTTATCATGATATAAGGAAATATAAATAACAACTTTATTATTGCCTCTAGGGCATATTTCCTTCACTATGTTCCACGGTCTCCAACGTCAAATCTTCATGGCGCCTCAAGAGCTCCGCCTCGGCAAGGGCCACCTCGCCTGGTGAGGAGGCAAGCAAGGCGCGATGCTCCTCGACTTCGCGCTGCAGAGCCGCATTTGAAGATAGAAGATCTCGCTCCCGCTCCTCAGCCGCCTCGCAGCGGCGGTTGGTTGCCTCGGCCTCTTCCATGCCATGAGCGCAAGCTTCACGAGAAGCCGCGAGCGAGGCCGCAGCTTGCGCTTCAGCTTTGTCGCGCTGAAGCTTCCCAAGGTTGATGGCAACCTTTAGCCGCTGCCACTCATCCTCCAGGCGGCGGTTCTCTGCCTCAAGCCTGGCGTCGATGTTGGCAAGCTCGCCGCCAATATGGACCATCGCACGCATCGCTTCACCAAAGATCCCGAAGCGCACCATGCTACGCCCGCAAGCGAGCGTGAGCTCGTCGCCAAGACCTTCTCCATCCCCGGAGGCTGCTCGGGAGGCATTGGGTGCTCCGCCAGTCGCCGGCCGGGGGCTGGCAGGTGTAGCCCCACAACTTGAAGACGAAGGCTGCCCGGGGCGCACCCCCTGCCGGCAATGACAAGAGGAAGGATCACCCATGCACCCCCCTTCTCGCTGGCAGAGTCGCGGGGAGAGGGAGCATGGGGCCTGGTTCCGGGGCACCGTTGCGGCGTCATGTTAACCGAAGTTGGTCCCACGCCCTGTGTAGGATCAGGGCGCTGGGGGCTGCGCGCATGCGCCAAGCTGGAGTCCTTGAAGATGCCTGCCTCCCGAGGTTTCGCCTTCGTGGGGGCCCTGTAAAACCACAACCATGAGAAAGCACAGCATGCTAGGAGCACAAGGGCAAAGGTACTTACTCATTGGCAGCCACGTATCTCCTCGGCTTCAGCGGCCGACGGGTGCCGTCATCACGGCACGGGGACCTCTTCCTCTTCAAGAGCGACTCGAGGCACAGGCGGCGCCGACCAGACCTCGGTGGGCGATCCTCAGGAGGGGAAGCGCTCAGCATGGTACCAGGAGCGGGGGTCCCAAGGGCAGGGGCACCCGGCGAGACCTTCTGGCTCATGGCTCCGGGGCTGTTGGTGGGCTCCTCGTCATCAGCAGCCACTCTGGAGTCACCATCCCGAGCGTCAGAAGCCCCTGCCTCCGGAGCTTGGGGTTGCACCAGTTCCGCAACAGCTCGTTCCAGGGCCCCAGAAGCCTCAGACTCCTGAGCCCCTAGCGGGGCTGGTCCTCCGGAGGAACTCTCAACAGCTGATGGAGGCACGCACCCCCTGCCTCCAGACTCGAGGCGCACGCGGCAGGGTCGAGCAGGAGAGGAGCCACGAAGATGGGGTTCTCGCAGGGTCCCTCAATGCCCTTGGGAAGCAACCCCCACTCGTCGAACAGAGGCATCTGCCCCGTGAAGGCTGCCTTGTTTGAGCACAGATAGAGAAGACAGCCACCCCCCAGAAGGTCAGCAGGCTCGGACTCGCCGGTCAGATGTTTGAGCACCATGCCCAAGGTATCAGCAGCAAGCGACGGCTTTTGCAGCCTCATCAGATCTCCGGCGCCTGAGAAGTCCCACATCGGGCGAGAATGGCGCTGGAGGGGAGCAATGCGCTGCTTCACGAATTCCTTCGCCACCATTGGTGCTATCACCTCCACCTCCTGGAGCCTCGCAAATCTCTTCCAGATGAAAGCAAGACGCCAGTCAGAGAGCTTCTCATGGCGCCAGCCAGAGCTAGGCGAGGCCAGCGACTCAGGAATCAAGAGCAGGGGCTGAATGCGCGGGCGTCCATAAGAAGCCACTACTTCCGGAATCCCTTCACAACGGGAGAGAGAGCTCGAAGTCAATCCCCGAACCAGCGGTCGTGGCCATGGCTTCGAAGGTCGCGCACCCAGAGCATTGGCGGGCGTCAACCAATCAAAGAAAGAAGAAATGGCGAAACAAGGCCATAGAGGGAGTGATGCCTATCATGGCCTCGCAGAGGAAGGCGAAGACGGTGAGGAGAATGACAGAGTGAGGGTCCGGATGCAACAGATGGATCTGGTAATGCGACATCACGACATTGAAGAAAGGGGAGAAAGGAGGAATCAACCCAGCAAGAAGAGCATGGATATAGATGGGGATCTCGGTGGCGCTCATCTCTCTGGTTTGCCAAGATGCAGGGTGGACAGCCGTCGCCCTCCCCTCATTGGAATCGCGTCAAGCGCATGGCGAACCTTGTCCAGCCCCTCCTCATTGATCACCGTCGACTTCTCAAGGGCTGGCTCCAGGGCCGGCGGAGGACCGGCCGGTGCGAGCGGCTTCCCCTTCTTCTTCCTCGGCTTGGGGGCCATGGCGAGTACTAGAAGAGGGCAAGGCGCCGGTGCCGGATCTATGGACACGACAGCAAGATTGGAAAGGAGGAAACAAGAGTCGGGCACGGTAATTTGCAAAGGGCGAGCTGCACTGACAATGAGTGGCTGCGGGGTCTACCGGATATCAAGGCGGCATGGGGAAGTGGAGTCGCCCATGTCCCATCAACCGCCACGTGTCTTCAAGGCCGCAGGCTGATAGGGCCCGCGGCGCTGCACCCTTACCCTTTGGCATCTCCTGGAAGCAAAGTCCGAGCGCGCCTTGGGCCCGGGGGCTACTGTCGGCGTCCTAGATTAGGGCGTATCCATCCCTGCCTGCCTGCGGCCCACCACGTGGCTACATCGACGGCCTGGTATGGCCCAGCTTAAACACCAACACCGCAAGACCCTTGCGAGGGGCAAAGCCTCACGAGGCGGGGAATGCTAAGACCCCCGAAGGAACTGGCCTCCTCGGGAGGGCTCCTGAGGGGCAGGGAGTTCTATGCAAGTTGTCTCACGAGGCTCAGCTGACGTGAGACATGACGACCAAGGCCAGGCGGGCGCTAGGCCGGCGCAGAGCGCAGGTTTCCTCTTTGGTGCAAGGGAGGCAAGCCACATGCGCAGAGTCCCGAGGGATCAGCCAAAGATTTCCAATCCGGTGCAACGAGACCAAGACCGCCAGGACGGTGATACATCTCTGTCTTATCCATAATTTTTTATTGTTCCGTGCCAATATTATTCAACTTTCATATACTTTTGGCAACTTTTTATATTATTTTTGTGACAAACATATTGATCCAGTGCCCAGTGACAGTTCCTATTTGTTGCATGTTTTATGTTTTGCAGAAAACTCATATCAAACGGAGTCCAAATGGGATAAAAACGGATGGAGAATATTTTTGGAATATTTGTGATATTTGGGAAGAAGAATCAACACGAGACGGTGCCCGAGGGGGCCACGAGGCAGGGGGCGCGCCCCTCACCCTCGTGGGCACCCCGTAAGGCGGGGCTGCTCTTCTTTGGCTGCAAGAAAGCTAATTTTCAGAAAAATCATGGTGAAGGTTTCAATCCAATCGGAGTTACGGATCTCCGGATATATAAGAAACGGTGAAAGGGCAGAATACCAGAACACAGAAACAAAGAGAGACAGAGAGACAGATCCAATCTCGGAGGGGCTCTCACCCCTCCCATGCCATGGAGACCATGGACTAGAGGGGAAACCCTTCTCCCATCTAGGGAGAAGGTCAAGGAAGAAGAAGAAGAAGGAGGGAGGCTCTCTCCCCCTCGCTTCCGGTGGCGCTGGAACGCCGCCGGGGCCATCATCATCACCGTGATCTACACCAACACCTCTGTCATCTTCACCAACATCTCCATCACCTTCCCCCATCTATATTCAGCGGTCCACTCTCCCGCAACCCTCTGTACCCTCTACTTGAACATGGTGCTTTATGCTTCATATTATTATCCAATGATGTGTTGCCATCCTATGATGTTTGAGTAGATTTTTATTGTCCTTTCGGTAATTGGTGAATTGCTACGATTGGTTTAATTTGCTTGTGGTTATGTTGCTGTCCAATGGTTCTCTCCGTGTCACGCAAGCGTGAGGGATTCCCGTTGTAGGGTGTTGCAATATGTTCATGGTTTGCTTGTTGTCTGTGTTGCATGAGTGACTGAAACACAAACACAGATAAGTGGGTCATGGCGTATGGGAATAAAGAGGACTTGATACTTTAATGCTATGGTTGGGTTTTACCTTAATGATCTTTAGTAGTCGCGGATGCTTGCTAGAGTTCCAATCATAAGTGCATATGATCCAAAAAGAGAAAGTATGTTAGCTTATGCCTCTCCCACATAAAACTTGCTATCAGTCTAGTAAAGTAGTCAATTGCTTAGGGGGACAATTCCGCAACTCCTACCACCACTTTTCCACACTCGCTATATTTAATTTATTGCTTCTTTATCTAAACAGCCCCTAGTTTATATTTACGTGCTCTTTATATTCTTGCAAACCTATCCAACAATACCTACAAAATCCTTCTTGTTTCATACTTGTTTTAGGTAAAGCGAATGCTAAGCATGCGTAGAATTGTATCGGTGGTCAATAGAACTTGAGGGAATATTTGTTCTTCCTTTAGCTCCTCGTTGGGTTCGACACTCTTACTTATCGAAAGAGTCTACAATTGATCCCCTATAGTTGTGGGTTATCAAGACCTTTTTCTGGCGCCGTTGCCAGGGAGTCATAGCGTGGGGTGAATATTCTCGTGTGTGCTTGTTTACTTTATCACTAAGTAATTTTTATTTGTTGTTCTTAGTTGTTTTCTATCTTTAGTTATGGGTAGGAAATGCAAAAATACCAAAAAAAAATAGTTGTACCTAAGAACCACTCAAAATCTATCACACTCCTGAAGCTTTTTACTTGGATCATCATTGATCCCTTTATGCTCGTGCTGAAACCCCAACTAGCTTAGTTGAGGGAAAATCTTTAGATGAGCATGCTTGTTATGTGCAACACCGTACATCTGAAAAAGGGAAACTTTTACTGGATCAAATTCATTGTTTGCAACGCTATGCTTGGAATTTATGTGAAATACATGATGTTACTTGTTGTTCTGAAAACCCTAAGAAACACCTTCCCTACCAATCTGAGTTTAGTGATAATGGAATCGTATCTTCGTATGCTAAGGGTGTTTATAATTACTATTATGTTCAACAAACTGAAGAATTTGTTGCTTTTAAGGGTGCTTATGAAATTGCTTCTTTGATTGAAACGTATGATGCTACTATTTACAAATCTGAAAATTTTGCCATACTTAAATATTGTTATGATAATTATGCTTCTAATGCCTATCTTAAACCATATATTGAGGACTCCTCCGCTGTCCAAGAAGAGACTAACATTTTGCAGGAGCCTATGGAAGAAGAAATTGATGAAACTGTGAGCTCATTGGATGAAAAAGATGATGAGGAGAGCGAAGAACAAAGGGAGGAATAGCGGATTAGGTACCCGTGCCCACCTTCTAATGAGAGTAACTCTTCAACTCATACATTGTTTAATTTCCCTTCGTGCTTACCGAAGGATGATTGCTATGATGATTGTTATGATTCCGATGATTCTCTTGAAATACCCCTTTTTGATGATGCTTGCTATGCTTGTGGCCAAGATGCCAATATGAATTATGCTTATGGAGATGAACTTGCTATAGTTCCTTATGTTAAACATGAAATTGTTGCTATTGCACCCACGCATGATAGTCCTATTATCTTTTTGAACTCTCCAAACTACACTATATCGGAGAAGTTTGTGCTTATTAAGGATCATATTGATGGGTTGCCTTTTATCATTGCACATGATAATTTTGATGAATGTGATATGCATGTGCTTTCTGCTCCTACTTGCAATTATTATGAGAGAGGAACTATATCTCCACCTCTCTATGTTTCCAATATGATAGAATTGCAAGAAACTGCTTATACTACTTTCTGGCCTTTACTTGGTGTGCATGAATTGTTCTTTTATGACATGCCGATGCATAGGAAGAGAGTTAGACTTCGTTGTTGCATGATATATGTTACTTTGTGCTCACTACTAAATTACAAATCATTGTTAATTAAAATTGTCTTTGATATACCTTGGGATCCGGGTGGATCCATTACTTGAGCACTATATGCCTAGCTTAATGGCTTTAAAGAAAGCGCTACCAGGGAGACAAGCCGGGAGTTTTAGAGAGTCATTTATTTCTGTTGAGTGCTTTTATATAGTTTAAAAACAAAAAAATAAAGAGGGGAACCCAAAACTTTTCTAAAAGGAAAGTGAAAGTGAGAAAGACAAGCATTGTTGAAGTGGGGGAGCTCCGTGAACTTTGTTCATGCTCACGGAAACTTTGTGAATCTTAATTATAGAAACTTTACATCAAAAATAATTATCCCCTTGTAAAATTCCATTTTATTATAAAAATAATGTGCCAAGGTTTGCCTTTAGGATGTTTACAATGCTTGTTGGTTTGTGCGGTGCAGGACAGAAACTTTGGCTGTAGTGCACGATTTTACATTTTTTACTGGAACGTCAAACGGTTATGAAACTTTTTGCACTGTCTTTCTATACAAATTTTTGTATTTTTCCTAATTTTGGTAGAATTTTTGGGGTACAATAAGTATGGTGAATTTTCAGATAGCTACAGACTGTTCTGTTTTTGACAGATTCTGTTTTTGATGCATAGTTTACTTGTTTTGATGAAACTATCAATTTCTATCAGTGGATTAAGCCATGGAAAAGCTATATTACAGTATACACAATGCAAAAACAAAATATAAATTGGTTTTCAGCAGTACCTAGAGTAGTGATTTGCTTTATTATACTAACGGATCTTACCGAGTTTTCTGTTGAAGTTTTGTGTGGATGAAGTGTTTGATTGAGAAGGTCTCGATATGAGGAAAAGGAGGAGAGACAAGAGCTCAAGCTTGGGGATGCCCAAGGAACCCCAAGTAAATATTCAAGGATACTCAAGCGTCTAAGCTTGGGGATGCCCTGGAAGGCATCCCCTCTTTCTTCAACAAGGTATGTTTTCGGATTCGTTTCGTTCATGCGATACGTGCAAATCTTGGAGCGTCTTTTGCATTTAGTTTACACTTTTCTTTTATGCACCATGCTGGTATGAGATAGTCTATGGTTGATTTATAGAATGCTCATTGCACTTCACTTATATCTTTTGAGTATGGCTTTATAGAATGCTTCATGTGCTTCACTTATATCTTTTAAAGTTTGGATTGCCTGTTTCTCTTCACATAGAAAACCGCCATTTGTAGAATGCTCTTTTGCTTCACTTATATTTGTTAGAGCGTGGGCATATCTTTTGTAGAAATAATTAAACTCTCTTTCTTCACTTATATCTATTTGGAGAGATGACAGGAATTGGTCATTCACATGGTTAGTCATAAAATCCTACATAAAACTTTGCGATCACTGAATATGATATGTTTGATTCCTTGCAATAGTTTTGCGATATAAAGGTGGTGATATTAGAGTCATGCTAGTGGGTGACTTTGGATTAGTAGAAATACTTGTGTTGAGGTTTGTGATTCCCGTAGCATGCACGTATGGTGAACCGTTATGTAACGAAGTTGGAGCATGAGGTATTTATTGATTGTCTTCCTTATGAGTGGCGGTCGGGGACGAGCGATGGTCTTTTCCTACCAATCTATCCCCCTAGGAGCATGCACGTAGTACTTTGTTTTGATGGCTAATAATTTTTTGCAATAATTATGCGAGTTCTTTATGACTAATGTTGAGTCCATGGATTATACGCACTCTCATCCTTCCATCATTGCTAGCACTCTCACCCATATTTTTATGACTAATGTTGAGTCCATGGATTATACGCACTCTCACCCTTCGTCGGTGCATCCAAACTCTGTGATACGATACGCTCTATCACACATAAGCCTCCTTATATCTTCCTCAAAACAGCCACCATACCTACCTATCATGGCATTTCCATAGCTAATTCCGAGATATATTGCCATGCAACTTCCATTATCATCATATACATGACTTGATCATTCATTGTCATATTGCTTTGCATGATCGTAAGATAGCTAGCATGATGTTTTCATGGCTTGTCTGTCTTTTGATATCTTTGCTATGCTAGATCATTGCACATCCCGGTACACCGCCGGAGGCATTCATATAGAGTCATATCTTTGTTCTAGTATCGAGTTGTAATATTGAGTTGTAAGTAAATAAAAGTGTGATGATCATCATTATTAGAGCATTGCCCCGGTGAGGAAAGGATGATGGAGACTATGATTTCCCCACAAGTCGGGATGAGTCTCCTGAGTTTGTGAAAAATAAAAAAGGCCAAAGCCCAAAAAAGAGAAAAGAGAATATAATAAAAAAGAGAAAAAGAGAGAAGGGGCAATGTTACTATCCTTTTACCACACTTGTGCTTCATAGTAGCACCATGTTCTTCATATAGAGAGTCTCCTATATTGTCACTTTCATATACTAGTGGGAATTTTCATTATAGAACTTGGCTTGTATATTCCGATGATGGGCTTCCTAAAATGCCTGAGGTCTTCATGAGCAAGCAAGTTGGATGCACACCCACTTATTTTCCAGTTTGAGCTTTCATACACTTATAGCTCTTAGTGCATCCGTTGCATGGCAATCCCTACTCCTCACATTGACATCAATTGATGGGCATCTCCATTGCCCGTTTATTAACCACATCGATGTGAGACTTTCTCCTTTTCTTGTCTTCTCCACATAACCCCCACCATCATATTCTATTCCACCTATAGTGTTATATCCATGCCTCACGCTCATGTATTGCGTGAAAGTTGAAAAAGTTTGAGAATACTAAAGTATGAAACAATTGCTTGGCTAAAACCGGGGTTTTGCATGATTTAAATACTTTGTGTGGTGAAGATGGAGCATAGCCAGACTATATGATTTTGTAGGGATAACTTTCTTTGGCCATGCTGTTTTGAAAAGACATGATTGCTTTATTAGTACGCTTGAAGTATTATCGTCTAAATGTCAAATGATAGACTATTGCTTTGAATCACTCGTGTCTTAATATTCATGCCATGATTAGATTACATGATCAAGATTATGCTAGGTAGCATTCCACATCAAAAATTATCTTTTTATCATTTACCTACTCGAGGACGAGCAGGAATTAAGCTTGGGGATGCTAATACGTCTCTGTCGTATCTATAATTTTTGATTATTACATGCCAATATTATTCAACTTTCATATACTTTTGGCAACCTTTTATATTATTTTTTGGACTAACATATTGATACAGTGCCCAGTGCCAGTTCCTATTTGTTGCATGTTTTATGTTTCGCAGAAAACCCATATCAAACGGAGTCCAAATGGGATAAAAATGGACGGAGAATATTTTTGGAATATTCGTGATATTTGGGAAGAAGAATCAACGCGAGACGGTGCCCGAGGGGGGCACGAGGTAGGGGCGTGCCCCAGGGGGGTGGGCGCGCCCCTGACCCTCGTGGGCACCCCATAAGGTGGTTGCTGCTCTTCTTTGGCCGCAACAAAGCTAATTTTCGGGAAAAAAATCGTGGCGATGGTTTCAATCCAATCGGAGTTATGGATCTCCGGATATATAAGAAACGGTGAAAGGGCAGAATACTAGAATGCAGAAACAGAGAGAGACAGAGAGACAGATCCGATCTTGGAGGGGCTCTCACCCTCCCACGCCATGGAGACCATGGACCAGAGGGGAAACCCTTCTCCCATCTAGGGAGAAGGTCAAGGAAGAACAAGAAGGAGGGGGGCTCTCTCCCCCTCGTTTCCGGTGGTGCCGGAGCGCCGCCGGGGCCATCATCATCACCATGATCTACACCAACACCTCCGTCATCTTCACCAACATCTCCATCACCTTCTCCCATCTATATTCAGCGGTCCACTCTCCTGCAACCCGTTGTACCCTCTACTTGGTGCTTTATGCTTCATATTATTATCCAATGGTGTGTTGCCATCCTATGATGTCTGAGTAGATTTTTGTTGTCCTTTCGGTAATTGGTGAATTGCTACGATTGGTTTAATTTTCTTGTGGTTATGTTGTTGTCCTATGGTGCTCTCCATGTCGCGCAAGCATGAGGGATTCCCGCTATAGGGTGTTGCAATATGTTCATGGTTTGCTTGTTGTATGCGTTGCGTGAGTGACTGAAACACAAGCACGGATAAGTGGGTCATGGCGTATGGGAATAAAGAAGACTTGATACTTTAATGCTATGGTTGGGTTTTACCTTAATGATCTTTAGTAGTTGCGGATGCTTGCTAGAGTTCCAATCATAAGTGCATATGATCCAAGAAGAGAAATTATGTTAGCTTATGCATCTCCCACATAAAACTTGCTATCGGTCTAGTAAAGTAGTCAATTGCTTAGGGGCAATTCCACAAATCCTACCACCACTTTTCCACACTCGCTATATTTACTTTTTTGCTTCTTTATCTAAACAGCCCCTAGTTTATGTTTACGTGCTCTTTATATTCTTGCAAACCTATCCAACAATACCTACAAAATCCTTCGAGTTTCAAACTTGTTTTAGGTAAAGCGAACGCTAAGCGAGCGTAGAGTTGTATCGGTGGTCGATAGAACTTGAGGGAATATTTGTTCTACCTTTAGCTCCTCATTGGGTTTGACACTCTTACTTATCGAAAGAGGCTACAATTGATCCCCTATACTTGTGGGTTATCAGACGGCAGGAAAAAGGTCATCAACGAGCCTACCGTAGCGTCACGACCAGAGGCTTTTCACAGGCAAAGAATACTTTTCTCAGGATAGACTGTACTACTTGTACCATTTCAAAACCGGCCGTTGTGGGATCCCTTCCCGCTCATATTTGGGAACAGGACCAAGGCCACTATAAATAGGACTAGCCACAACCATAGAGAGGGGATGGGAGAAGAACAAGTAGAGATAGCATACACCACACCAGCTCAAGAACACCCCACCTCCGAAGGCTTGTTCATCCACTATACCAGTTCATCCACAGCCCTTCAAGGCAATCCACCACACCACACTGGATTATGGTATTACACCACAACATTGGCCCGAACTAGTATAAATCTCTGTGTCTTTGTGTCTCTTTGAGCTCGACGCGCTAGGCCTAGGAGGATCATGAGTAGGCAGGCTGGACAGGTTGGGATCTTCGCATGCACCCCAGAGTTCGAACCTCTCAAGGGTTGTCGGATCCCTAAATCCAACAAAAACTCCCTCCTGGGTGGAGGAACTTTGCTACTTCTCTCAAGCAGTTGAGACGTGAATTCTCTATTGAGGATGTCATTGGTCATCTAAGTGTTGATCAGAACTCGAGAGCAAATGACTCACACGTGAAAGGGGCAGAGGGTTCTTCTAGTGCCAATTTGATGCAAAAGAATTCCCACAAGTTCAAGGGAAAGAACTCTGCAGAATACTACCTTCAAGAAGAAGGGTAAGAAGAAAGACAAAAAGAGAGATGGCTGCTTTACTTGTGGTTCAGAGGAACATTGGGCAAACAAGTACAAGAAGCCAGGACAGGATGCCAAGTCTGTCAATGTCACTCTGAGCAACAATGATGGGGCATCTAGGTATGGTAATCTATTTTCCGTACTTTCAATTTGTCAGTCCTCCGATTGGCGGGTTGACACTGGGGCCAATATTCATGTGTGTTCTGATGTGTCTTTGTTTTCTTTTTACTAGGTCACATGAGATTGTTCCGTCTTGATGGGAAATGGCTCGCATGCTTCTGTTCATGGTGTTGGCATGGTATATCTGAAGTTTACGTCGGGAAAGATCATGCAACTGAAGAACGTGCAACATGTCCCCACCATCAAGAAGAATCTCGTTAGTGGCTCCCTTCTATGTAAAGAAGGGATTAAGTTAGTATTTGAGTCCAACAAAGTAGTCGTATCTCGATATGGACTATTTGTTGGAAAATGATATGATTTTGGTGGTTTGTTCCGCCTTTTCCTGGAGGATTTATATAATAAAGTCATGAACTAAATTCATTCTAATGTGAATGAATATGAGGTTTGATACTCGCGTCTTTGTCACATAAATTTCGGTTGTATGACGCGGCTAGCGAATATGTATCTAATCCGAGTTTCACTTTAGCCAAAGGCTCTAAGTGCCATGCGTGTGTGCAAGCTATGCAACCTCGTAAGCCTCACAAGCCTGCGAAGGAGAGACACCTAGCACCATTAGAGCTCATACATTCATATCTCTGCGAGATGAATGGTGTGTTGACTAAAGGTGGAAAGAAATACTTCATGACATCAATTGATGATTCAACTCGATTACTTTATGTTTATTTGTTAAATACAAAGGATGAGGCTCTACACTACTTTAAAATCTATAAGGCAGAAGTTGAGAACCAACTTGAGAAGAAAATAAAACGAGTCTAGTCTGATCGTGGTGGAGAGTACTTTTCTAGCGAGTTCAATTTATTTTGTGCGGAACATGGTATTATTCATGAGAGGATGCCTCCCTATTCACCCTAGTCAAACAGGATTGCCGGACGGAAAAAAGTACTCAGACTTGGTTAACGCCATGTTAGATACATCAGGTTTATCCAAGGCATGGTGTGGGGAGGCTGTATTGACATCATGTCATGTCCTGAATAAAGTTCCCGCAAAGGATAAACTACTCCCTATGTGCAATGGGAAAGGAAAATGACTACACTCTCTTACTTGCCCACTTGGGGCTGTTTCGCGAAAGTCAATGTGTCAATCCCCAAAAAGCGTAAGCTTGGTCCGAAGACCGTGGACTGCATTAATTTGGGCTACGCTAAGAATAACATTGGCTATAGATTTCTACTAGTGAAATCCAAGGTACCTGACCATAAGGTTGGTACAATTATAGAGTCTAACTATGCTACATTCTTTGAGGATATTTTCCCCATGAAAGATATGCAAAGCAGTTCTAGACTAGAATCTGGTGAGACTCCGGAACCTGCCATTCCAATGGAATATTATGAACACAAAAGTGATGAAAGTTCATCAGAGGATGACAAGGAAGCTCCTGTTAGCAGCAAGGGGCAAAGGGCTGCAAAGTCTTTTGGTGATGATTTCCTCGTGTACCTCATGGATGACGACACTCCTAGTTCCATTTCAAAAGCTTATGCATCTCTGGATGCTGACTACTAGAAGGATGCGGTCCGTACTGAGATGGATTCCATCATGGCTAACGGGACATGGGAGATCAATGATCGTCCTTATGGTTGCCAACCATTGGGATGTAAGTGGGTGTTCAAGAGGAAGCTTAGGCACGATGGTACTGTTGAGAAGTACAAGGCTAGAATTTTGGCCAAGGGTTATACCCAAAAAGAAGAAGAGAATTTATTCGACACTTACTCACCTCTGGCTAGATTGACAACCATTCGAGTGTTACTCGCACTGGCTGCCTTGCATGGTCTTGTTGTTCATCAGATGGACGTTAAGATGGCTTTCCTTAATGGAGAGCTAGACGAGGAGATTTACATGCAACAGCCAGATGGCTTTGTAGTAAATGGTCAGGAAAGAAAGGTGTGCAAGCTAGTTAAATCTTTGTATGGCCTGAAACAAGCGCCTAAGCAATGGCATGAGAAGTTTAATACAACTTTGACATCTACTGGCTTTGTTGTTAACGAAGCTGACAAATGTGTATACTATCGCTATGGTGGGGGCGAAGGAGTAATAATGTGTCTGTATATCGATGACATACTGATATTTGGGACCCACCTCAAAGTCGTTGAGGAGGTCAAGGCTTTTCTATCTCATAACTTTGAGATGAAAGACCTAGGCTTGGCTAATCTTATCTTGAACATCAAGCTACTGCGAGATACTGAGGGTGGAATTACACTTTTGCAATCCCACTATGTTGAGAAGATTTTGAGTCATTTGGGATATTCGGACTGCAAACCTTCTGCAACACCATATAATCCTAGCATGCAGATTCGAAAGTTCGAAGGCATGGCTATAGATCAATTGAGATATTCTCAAGTGGTTGGTTCACTAATGTACCTAGCTTGTGCTACTCGTCCTGACATCTTATTTGCTGTGTGCAAACTGAGCCGGTTTGTTTCCAATCCAGGAGATGTGCATTGGCATGCTGTTGAGCGAGTGATGCAGTTATCTGCAAGGTACTGTGAACTACTGAATTCACTATTTCGGGTACCCGATGATACTTGAGTGTTATGGTGACTCTAATTGGATAACTAATGCTAATGAGATGGAAGCCACAAGTGTATATGTCTTCACGCTTGGTGGTGGTGCTGTTTCCTGGAAGTCTTGCAAGCAGATGATCTTAACAAGATCGACAATGGAAGCAGAACTCACAACATTAGACACATCATGCATCGAAGCAGAATGGCTTTGAGAGCTTTTGATGGATTTTCCAGTGATTGATAAACCAGTACCGGCTGTCCTTATGAACTGTGACAATCAAATAGTGATTGCCAAGGCTAAGAGTTCAAAGGACAACATGAAATCCACAAAGCACATAAGAAGAAGATTAAAATATGTCAGAAAATCGAGAAACTCCGGAGTGATAGCGTTGGATTATATCCAGACTGCTAAAAATCAGGCAGACCCTTTTACGAAAGGGCCATCACGGATTGTGATAGATAATGCATCGAGATGGAGATGGGCATGAGACCCACGTAAGTTGCCATGGGGGTAACCCAACCTATGTGATCGAAGATCCCGTGAATTAGGACCTAGGAAAACAATCCAATGGTCAACTAAGGAGAGTATCCTTAATTAACCCACTCCGTTAGAGATGCAATAATATTCTCAATTCTGTAAGGCAGGACGACTTTAGTCTTAATGTGTTCCAAAGCTTGTGTAAGCAAGATGCTAACCTACAGAGCATTCTTTGGAGGAACACACCTATGTGAGCCCGACTGCCGGTCATAGTCTATAAGATAGGGTAATCTCTAGGAAGCTCATGAGAAGGTAAGGAGAATGACTAATAAGCTTCACACATGGGGTTTAGCCTTCGATAGCCACGTATCAGCTGACAATAGGCGAAACTTCTGCACGCCAAACTGACAATTCAAGGCATAGTCCATTGTTCAATTGTGAAGAAGTCTACTCTTGTTGCTCTAGGTGGAAGTTCAAATTAACAGTCTCCACTGAAAATTCTGGTATATCAAACATTGTTTGGAACAGTTGACAAACTTATGTGCCTTGAAATCTGGTGGGGGATTGCTGGATTATGGATGGGCTTAGGCCCATATAAGACAATAATCCCTGGTTAATCTCTAAGGCCGATGAATGTGCACATCAAGTGGTGAGAAGTTTGGTGGGAAGTTTAGTACTATACTGCTATAGTAAGAAGAGTGAGACCTCTTTATAATGGTTGCTCTACCACTTGCTATTGGGAGCTTGAGAATATGAGTTGTACACGCGCGCTCCGCCTCCTCCGCCAGCCGCCTCGCCATGCCTCACCTCGTCACGACGCGCGTGCGTCACGGGTTGCGGGAATGAGCAGAGCCGAAGCTTATTTTTGCCGGTCAGGAATGGTTAATAAATCTCGGATTAATTAACGAGTCGCTTACGAACATTCCACTGTCCGAGACGTTGGACCGTGGACTATTGGTGGACTCGGTCGTGGGCCTGAGCCCAGGCCTATCTGCCCGACGACCTATATAATAAGGTGTTGGCCAGTGGAGTGAACCCTAACTTAGTTCACCCACTCCCTCTCGCACAACCCTAGCCGTCATCTACTGTTCCTCTCTCTGTGCTGCTTCCGGCTAACCCATCCCGACGACCGCGTGCACGGTTGGTCGGGAGAGCAGGTGCCTCTGGAACCCTATTGTTCGAGATCCTACCCGGGAGAACGATAATAAGGTTTTTGGGGAGCGTCTCGACACGACTGCTCCCGATCCGTCCCCGTCTTCGTCCACTACTTCCCCTGCATCGACTCCATGGCTGACGTCGAATTCGCCAAGAAGAAGGCGTCAGCCGATGCCGAGGCCGCCGCCGCCGCGTTGGCCTGGCCAACTGGAGGATATAACTCGTCCATCCCCTATTCGCTCTTTCATGTGCTGGCCGTATATATGTTGTTCATAGATGTTTCGGTTCTATGTACTGTATGTACTCACATGCTTATGTATCGGTATGAGATGCATACCGTATTGGCCATGCTAATCATTTACTCATGGATTAGATTAGTTGAAAATGTGCTAATATTTCCAATAATTATTTGCTAGTATTTACTATCTAGTATTGACCGAGAAAGTGTTCTCGGGTATGATCGTATATATAAACATATAGGTCGCACACTTAGCAAGCAAAAATTGTTATAAAGAAAGAAGAGTAAGAGCATGAGAGAGAGAGGGAGGGAGGGTGAGGGGGGAGAGAGAGAGGGCGAGAGTGAGAGGGCGAGGGAGTGTGAGAGGGAGAAACCCTCTCCTTGTGGGGATGGGGAAACCTAGAGGGTTGCCTCCTATGTAAAGGAGGGCAATGGGAGGAGAGCATGCCTCTAATTGAAGCCCCACCTCATACACATGCCTTCATCTCCTCTTCTCAAAAGTCAACATTCATCACCCATAGGTTTTAGGAACCCTAAGGCGCATATTAGATCTCCAAGCGCGTACTATTTCACATGTTGATGTACGAAGTTACTAACAAGCACCACTCCCATCTCTAGGTTCCCAACCCCGTTCGCATGGACACCTTGGAGACACAACATATGTTGTTGTGCTAGGACGATTCAATAAAGGATGGACTAACAATAATACGACTATAGATGAGAGACTACTTCGACTCTACTTCTGCTATAGTCTATTTCCAACCGCTATAATCTCATGGCGCATGACCTGGATCTTATTGTATTTACACACGCGTGTGATGCGTGTGCGCGCATGCGCGCCAGATAGATAGATAGATAGAGAGAGAGAGCACGCATGGAGAATGGTGATGGACCCCTTCATAAGATTATGAATTTTGAACAAGCGGATACTATCCTTTTATTGTATTTAGATAAATTATTATTGTTTTACATATTGTGTGGCATGACATTCTTTGAAACGCGCAAAAACATTGAAATGCAAAAAATATATATTAAAAGTTGTACTCCCTCCGTAAAGTAATATAAGAGCGTTTGGATCACTAAAATAGTGATCTAAACACTCTTATTTGTTTACAGAGGGAGTAGATGATAATTTAGGCACAATGACACTCATTTTACAGATAAGTTTGCTAGTTATTTTTTACGGATTTGCTAATTCTCATTTAGATGAGAATTAACAAAATCTCATCTAACTCCCACACTATCTAATTAATCAAGTAAAAAAATAAAATAAAAATATCTATATGAATCTCCTTGTAAAATTAAATGGCGTAGGAGTTAGATGAGACTTAGTTATTTCATCTAGCTGAGAATTAGACGCATCCTATTTTTTATTTAAATGGCATATCCGCATACAAAATAAAGATCATAGTTTGGCATTGAAGAACATGCTGGCCTAAAACGACATACATCTATGCTACTACAATCAAGGAAGCATTTCTTGGCACACATCATTTCTTGGTAGTAGACCGCTCATATTCTTTCCATCGGGGCTCTGCCACTGCTTGGTATACTCTCGCAACAGTAGTACTCCCACCGTTTTTATTTATTACGCATATCAGTTTTAACTGAAGTCAAACTTTATAAAGTTTGATTAAATCTATAAAAAACACTATGAACATTTACAGTAACAAATTTATATGGCGTGAAAATACATGTAATGATGAATCCAATGATATATATTTGGTGATATTTTTTACAAATTCGTTGAAAGTATATAAAATTTGACTTTAAACAAATCTACTGTGACGGAAGAGTAAACAAAATGGGAGGAAGTATGATCGTATCGTATCAACCACCGGCGAAGACTCAATTGCTCAACACAGGAGCGACAAGTCAACCCGGCAGCGTGCGAGCTCAAGCATCAAAGGCTAGCAGAGGAAGGCCGGCCTCCACCTTCCAGGTGCTCCAGCTCCCCCACTGACCCACCACTATGCCGATGGACACCCCGCCGCCGCGCGGGGCGGCGCTGTCCGACGACGACCGTCTCCTCGTCGCCCACTGCGCCGCGCTTTCCTTCCCCTCCGCCTCCCGCTCCCCGACCTCCGCTGCCTCCGCCTCCGCCTCCGCCTCCTTCCAGGTGCACCACGCGTCCCACCTCTACCCCTGCGCCGCCTTCATCTTCCCGCCCACCTGGTCCGCCGCCGGCTGGATGCCCTCCTCCCCCGACGCCGGCGGCCGCGCGCCGTTTGGGGACGCTGAGGTCGACCCCGCGCTCTTCCCGTCGCTGCGCAGCGTCGGGAGCGGCGTCCCCGCGCGCGCCAGCGCCGCCTTCGTCGCCGCCTTCAGGGGCCTGCTCGACGTCTCGCCGCTCCAAACCGAGGTGAGGGCCTTCTGCCATTGCTACTTCATAAACCGCTATGCCGAGAAGCCGTGTTTGCCGCACAGAAGTAAAATGCAACCTCCGAGACCTTTTACGCTTTGCTACTTCCTTCCGCGGTAGGAAATAGGAGCATATTGTTTCAGGAAACCTTCTTCCTCTCGTGTCTAGAACAACAGCTTCATTCCGGCTGTGAAAGAAATATTTCAATTTTCAAATGCTCCCTTCGTACCAAGAAAACCTTGTTGCTCCGAATTCTCTACAGGCTACAATTATAGTAAGGACTTGTTGTGAATTGTTGCTTCAGAAATTGAGTCACACCGAGCAATGGGATGCAGTCCTGTGGATTGGAGTGTTTGGAGATCAGTGTAGTGGTTGTGTCTAGAAAGGGACTACCTCTTTTTCTTGTCCCATATTGTTATAATACTTTTGAAGATTTATTTCTTTGGCCGGTTTTGATTTTCATAGTGCTTCTACGGTTCAGTTAGTTCGATTTGAGCTTATGAAACAGAATGAGGGAGGTGATGAGATCCATGGCCACTACAGTTTCAGACTGATAGTAGTAGCTAAAAGGCTACGAGGTAGTTTGGCTTGGTGCCGACTAATGCCCGGTGAAAATAGGCTTTATTAATTTGATGACAGGAAAATGAACTCACCTCCGTGAGCTCAGCAATTGTACCAAGTTCCTCTCCACTTACCTTTTCCTCTTGCGGTGGTCATAGACCTTTCATAGTCTTACCTCGTATTATGTTATCTTCGTATCAACAGAGTGATTGTCTTGTCATGGTGAATTTCAGTGTAACTGCATTATACACCTGAAGAAAAAGTGGTGTTTTTTTATCGCTTTGTATTACAGGTATCTAAAGCGGTGGCAGAGGAGAAACGCGTCGTATTCACAGGCCATTCATCTGGTGGTTCAATAGCCACCCTTGCTGCCATATGGTTTCTTGAGAACTGCACGAGACGTGGAAGTGTCAATCAAGCACAGCCATTTTGCGTGACCTTTGGGGCACCTCTTGTTGGCGATAATGTTTTCAACCATGCTGTTAGAAGGGAGGGCTGGTCGCAGTGTATTTTGCATTTCATCATGCCACTGGACATCATCCCACGAATACCGCTGGCCCCCCTTGAATCCTCTAGAGAACAAATTCAATCTGTTCTGGATTGGTTGTCTCCTCATAGTCCAAACTTCTCACCTGTTGGGAATTCGCTTGTTATTCCTGAGTTTTACGAAACTTTGTTGAGAAGCACCCTATCTATTGCCAGCTACGAGGCCTGTTCTTTCATGGGATGCACTAGCTCAATCCTAGGAACGCTGACTTCCTTTATTGAGCTATCCCCTTACAGACCCTGTGGGACTTATCTTTTCTTGACAAGCACCGAACAACTGATTATTCTCACAAACTCAGATGCTGTATTACAGTTGCTATTTTACTGCCTTCAATTGGATCCCCAACAACAATTGCTTGATGCTGCCGCCAGAAGTTTAAGTGCTCACTGGGAATATGAATCGATTAAGCAAAATGTGATGCAAGAGATAGTTTGTGTGGATTACCTAAGAGCAATTTCATCATCCCTTCCTGGTAGACAGATGAATGGGACAGCAATTGGTGGCCTTGAACTGGTAAGCAATGGCTCCTCTTCTTCCATAAACAACTGTGGATTGCCACTGTAAATATCTGTTATTTTGGTGCACTGTATGTGTGAAGGCAGTCTTAGTCTGGAAACTCTCGGTGTTGCCTTTTAGCATCTAATCATTTATTTAGGGTGTAGCCAAATGCAACAGATATGTTTGTACCTTAGGATAAATGGCAATGTACACATCAAATTTCTATCAGTAACTGTTTCCGATAACACAATTCTCCAGTTACTAGTTCCATTTCCATCTCCATAAAAAGTGTTTTCCCTAAGTTTAAACCACTAGTAAATTTAATAACCAGTCCAATCACATAATATTACAGTTGTCACTTTCATATTACAGAGTAAGGAAGCTATGCTGAGCCTTGCTGCTGCTGCACAATGGGAGAAGCAAAGAGAGATAAACCAAGCAAAGATAGATGCAAACTGCAGTAAAATTCAGGAAGCCCTCAAGTCCTTGAACGAGTACAAAAGAACATGCGAGCTGCATGAAGTGAGCTACTATGATTCCTTCAAGCTTCAGCGGGAAGTGCATGACTTCAATTCAAATGTACGGAGGCTGGAACTAGCCGGCCTTTGGGACGAGATAATTGAGATGTTGCGAAGGCGTGAGCTTCCAGACGCGTTCGAAGGGCGAGAAGAGTGGGTGAATCTGGGAACCTCGTACCGCCGGCTGGTTGAGCCCCTGGACATTGCAAACTACTACAGGCATTCCAAGAACGAGGACACCGGCTCCTACCTCTCCAAGGGCAGGCCGAGACGTTACAAGTACACTCAGAAATGGCGCGAGCAGTTGCACCGCATCCCCTTGGGTTCCAGCCTCGAGTCGTGCTTCTGGGCAATGTCCGAGGAGCTGCAGGCTGAGATGATCAACGGCAAATCATTCGAGGATCTGAAAGACAGGGTGGGTAAACTAGAGAGTGATGCACTTGGATGGTTCACCTCGGGAAATCTTGGCAGGGATGTGTTTCTGAGCAGCTCATCCTTTGTGATATGGTGGAAGACACTCCCGGAGCAGCACAGGTCCGCGTCGTGCATCGCAAGACTTGTGCCTTCGTAAGAGAATTTCTCCGTGGCATGATGGGGTAACCATTTCCGATCTAACCGGAACTGCTGCCACCGGATATTGTAAGCCTGAACTATCATGTGAAGTCATTTGTGTGTAGTATTCTCCGGGATGAAAACAGACTATTTAAATTTTAAAATGCTAAACAGTCGTTGTCCAATAAACTGACAGGCCCATGTTTTATCTCGCCTTACCAAGGTGTCCCTCTGGTAGGGGCATCTACAACCACAATGGGCAAATTTTGCCCCAGAAACGTTCCAAGATAGTGACCGGGCGTGTCCGTTTTGACACCCCATATTTTCTGCCAAACAACCATGCTCCTCAAATTGTCCTCCCCAGTTAAGTATTTTGACAAGCACGTTGTATCCGACCTCGCCAGAGCACACAACGACAAACGTTGGCGGTGGCCGGACCTCCAGCGCGCAACCAGCAGCGGCAGTGCGCCGTGGGCGCGAGTGTGAGCGCCTCTGTTGTTGTAAAGATGTGATTCACTCGATGCATTTTCATTTCGGTTGGTTTGTAAAGCCGACTGAAGTTGGCGTTGCAGTTTAGTCGGGTAGACACTCAGACTGAGGCTTTCAGTAGGTGCAGGTTCACTCGGATAGGCATGACGACTGAGGATGTTCAATCGGGAGCAATTTGACTTAGATGTAGCTAGTACGTTTGCTCCCGTCGAATCCTTGTCCCGCACCCATTTCGGGAAGGTAGGAATAGGTAGAAGCAGTTGGGAGCAATTGAGAGTAAGTATAGGATATTCTTCGTAGCTCTGTCTATGAATAGAAGAAAAAGGTGAGACGGCCTCACAACAAAAATCACTCTCGCGCGTGTGCGCGAGTATGCTTAGGCAAGCAACCGGAGCAGAGGTGGCAGATAGGTGACGAATGGTATCAGAGTCTCGGGTTATGCCTAAGCATACGCTGAAGGACGGTACCGCCAGCGGAGGCTCCAAGACGGCCGATGAGATCTCGGCTAAGGACACACACGCGGCCGATGCGCTCATGCTGCAGGGCAGGCCAAGAGGTGACCTGGCGCGCACCGCGCTCTGCACGACGTGTGCATGTCCAACACCTCATTTTTCCTCCTCACGTGGGCCAACTACCCTAGCTTGTCGCTCCTGATGAAGGGCATCATGCAGGCTCGCCACATGTGAAAAGTTGTGGAGAACCACGACGTGGAGTTCATGGAAGATCGTCTCGCGACGGAGGCAATCCCACGCTCCATTCCACCGGAGATGCTACCCATCCTCGCTATCAAGAGAAGTACAAGAAGGCATGGGACAGCAAGACCCTGCGTGCATACAGCGTGTGGGAGTGAAAAGTGCAGACCCTCTGTCTCCTATACAAGGAGATGAAGTTCAGGCACGCTGAGCAAGTTGACGACTTTGCCATGCGCTTGCAAGGTCTCATCAACGAGCTATCGACGCTCGCAGATCTAATCGATGACAAGCGGGTGCTCGTGAAGCTTCTTCGGGTCGTCCCCAAGAAGTACAAGTAGCTGGCCCTGGTCCATGGAAAGTCTGGCGGGTCTCTCCACCATGTCTATCGAGGAACTGTCGTCCGACTCAAAGTCATCGAGGAGCGCGGTGACAACACTGATGAGAGTACTAGCGGTCGACTACTTCTCACAAAGGAGTAGTGGAACAAACGCAGCAGCGCGGACGCGGTGCTTCTTCCGACAGTGAAGGGAGCTCCTCACGGGAAACCGGGGTCACAACGGGGGGCATGAGCGCGCCTCCAACAACGGTCAAGGAAGCAACACCGCAGGTGCAAGCACATGCAATCCCTTGGTGGTTTTGGTAGTTCATGTCAATACACATATCCATGAACTGATGATTTCCTTGAGTATATTTCACAAAAGTTCACTTTAGGCACAACATGGGAAGTGAAGATGGAACCCTCAAATGCTAAGGACAAGTGTTGGAGCAAGCCTCAAGACTCACCATTTTTGTTTAAGTGATCAAATAAAACATTGAGTCCATAGACATGACAATACTATCAAAAGGGGATGAGGTTGAGATGATGAGTTCATTGCCTTTTTTTTAGGCAATCCCACGAAGCTTTATTAAGACGTCACAACGTTTACAGGGACGAAAGAAAGATTTCCGGGGTGCCCTAACCAAACATGGCGGCCCACCCCTAACTTAAGAGCATGCTTCGCTAGATTGTGAGTCTTGAAATTCGAGCTCCTAAATTCATGGACAATATTACAAATAGTGAATGACCTACTAGACTCTATTATTTCATTTATTATCGCACCGTAGCTCGCCAAACACCGTTGCTGGATGTCGTCCACCACCACCTTGCAATAAGAAGCTACATGTATTTTTTGTTCATGCAGATCTTGAGCTAGAGCCAGAGCCTCCCGAACTGCCATCGCCTCCAGTGTCGTAGGGTCACTGATTCCCTTAAAGCTAATCGCCGAGGCCCCCAAGAAGACACCGTTTAGTCGGGTAGGCACTCAGACTGAGGCTTTCAGTAAGTGCAGGTTCACTCGGATAGGCATGACGACTGAGGCCGGCCACGCCGGAGCTTGGTCGGAAGGCAAGCAACTGGAGCAGAGGTGGAAGATAGGTGATAAATGGTATCAGAGTCTCGGGTTATGCCTAAGCATATGCTGAAGGACGGTACCGCCAGCGGAGGCTCCAAGACGGCCGATAAGATCTCGGCTAAGGACACACACGCGACCGATGCACTCATGCTGCAGGGCAGGCCAAGACGTGACCTGGCGCGCACCGTGCTCTGCACGACGTGTGCATGTCCAGCACCTCATTTTTCCTCCTCACGTGGGCCAACTACCCCAGCTGGTCGCTCCTGATGAAGGGCATCATGGAGGCTCGCCACATGTGGAAAGTTGTGGAGAACCACGACATGGAGTTCATGGAAGATCGTCTCGCACAGAGGCAATCCCATGCTCCATTCCACCGGAGAGCTACCCATCCTCACTATCAAGAGAAGGACAAGAAGGCATGGGACATCAAGACCCTGGGTGCATACAGCGTGTGGGAGCGAAAAGTGCAGACCCTCTGTCTCCTGTACAAGGAGATGAAGTTCAAGCACGCTGAGCAAGTTGACAACTTTGCCATGCGCTTGCAAGGTCTCATCAACGAGCTATCGATGCTCGCAGATCTAATCGATGACAAGCGGGTGCTCGTGAAGATTCTTCGGGTCGTCCCCAAGAAGTACAAGCAGCTGGCCTGGTCCATGGAAAGCCTGGTGGGTCTCTCCACCATGTCTATCGAGGAACTGTCGGCCGACTCAAAGTCATCGAGGAGCGCGGTGACAACACTGATGAGAGTACTAGCGGCCGACTACTTCTCACAAAGGAGTAGTGGAACAAATGCAGCAGCGTGGACGCGGTGCTTCTTCCGACAGTGAAGGGAGCTCCTCATGGGAAACCGGGGTCACAGCAGGAGGCATGAGCGCGCCTCCAACAACGGTCGAGGAAGCAACAATGCAGGTGCAAGCACATGCAATCCCTTGGTGGTTTTGGTAGTTCATGTCAATACACATATCCATGAACTAATGATTTCCTTGAGTATATTTCACGAAAGTTCACTTTAGGCACAACATGGGAAGTGAAGATGGAACCCTCAAATACTAAGGACAAGTGTTGGAGCAAGCCTCAAGACTCACCATTTTTGTTTAAGTGATCAAATAAAACATTGAGTCCATAGATATGCCAATACTATCAAAAGGGGATGAGGTTGAGATGATGAGTTCATTGCTTTTTTTTGAGGCAATCCCACGAAGCTTTATTACCCTAACCAAACATGGCGGCCCACCCCTAACTTACGAGCATGCTTCTCTAGATTTTGAGCCTTGAAATTCAAGCTCCTAAATTCATGGACAATATTAGAAATAGTAAATGACCTACTAGACTCTATTATTTCATGTATTATCGCACCATAGCTTGCCAAACACCGTTGCTTGATGTCGTCCACCACCACCTTGCAATCAGAAGCTACATGAATTTTTTGTTCATGTAGATCTTGAGCTAGAGCCAGAGCCTCCTGAACTGCCATTGCCTCCAGTGTCGTAGGGTCACTGATTCCCTTAAAGCTAATCACCGAGGGCCCCAAGAAGACATCGTTCTGATCCCGACATACTGCAGCTACAACACCCCATCGCTGATTTCCTCTTTTTGCCGCATCAACATTAATTTTCACTAGACTCGCCGGAGGCCGAAGCCATTGTGTTGGCCTAGGGTTATGCTGGGCAATCCCCGTCCTTCCCTGTGTATCAATATCCTTGAGATCGTTCAGGTACGAGACAATGAACTGATGAGTAGACATTGAGTTCATTGCTTAAGTGCTTAAAGATCAAACTCCAAAAGCCCGATACTACCCCGTCCGCCCCGAAACAAGTTGTACTAAGATTGAGACACTTATTTTGGACGGAGGGAGTACTTCACGAGTTCCCACTATATGAAACCCCAACCATGCAACTTGGACTCACCAAAACAATCCAATCAGAGTCAACGAGCCATCATGGTATAATTGTTGTCTTAAACCCTAGCTTTTCAGTCTCATCGAGTTGACTAGTCGGCCTCCCAATGAGCACTTGCCAACCTTCTATTACCTACTAAAATTCAATCAGATTTTTGAATAGTTTCAGTTGGTGACACCGAAGTGTGAAAAGTGCTTAGGTCAGCACCACTTCGGAACCACCGATCAGTTTCATCCGGAGTGACCAGAGGATCCAAAGTTCAAACCTTTTATACAGACCAGTCTGACCGAGTCTTTTCATCCGGTCTCATCAATATGTGCAAAAAGGTGTGTAACGGTTAGATTTTAGGTCCTGTCTATATATACGCCACCCACTACATTAGTGTCTCTAGAAGCAAACACCATTGATATCCATTTTTCTGAGAGGGAGCTCCCTCTCCTTGTGCTGATTTCAAAGGGATTTCCACTCCAACCATTGATCCTTTGGTTCCTAGTCACCTCACGGGTCCAAAACCTGTGAAAGAGTGTTTGAATGTTGAGGAGATTATCTTTTGAAGCACAAGAGTAAGGAGTTCATCATCAACAGCATCATCTATTATATTTTGGTGGTGCCTCCTAAGATTGGCTAGGTGTGCTTGGGCGTCTCCAAATCTTATGGAGAAACCAAGAAGTTTGTGGGGGCTTAGAGATTGCCTACTTCATGAAGATCTACCTCGAGTGAGGCCAGTCCTGCGTGGGCGTAAGCCATGGTGGGATAGACATGGTTGCTTCTTTGTGGACCCTTCGTGGGTGTGAACCCTTCATGGAATCGATTCCTCCGTGGAATCCGCAGCCATAATCCTTGTGATTTTGGATCCGTGAGATTGAAGCTGATACCTCCTTTTAGTGATCCGATAAAGGAATAGAAAAGAATCCTGCACCTATTTCCCCTGAGGTGACCCTAGGTTATCAAACCCGCGAGACAAAGATTCCCTTGAAGCGATGGTCTCTTGCAAGCTTTCGTCAAAGGATCAATTCCAGCTTTTGACCGAATCAATCAAGCAAACGATAATTCAAACACTATAATAAAAATAGGTACGTGTTGTGGTCTTAATGCTTACAACAATGTTGTGTTGGGACCAGATATGATCTTAATTTGTGCGCTGGAAGACACCCATCGAGATGTGCTTGTTATGAACCTAAGTGGGGGATGTGTCCAAATAACATCTTGACTGGCATGAGACCTGCATTAAGAATCAGTTGTGGCAGGCCTATCCATCGCTTGGGGTTGCCTTGATAATTAAGATAATAAATATCAGACAAGAGCTTTGGGCATTTAATGACTACACCTCTTGAATCCCCAAGGATTGGATCCGTGTTACCGTACTAAACCTTTCTGTCACTAGTGTTCAGAATAAAAATTCACATTCTCCCTACACTTAGTCTCACCATTACTCAATCTCCATGATCCTGGGTACCTGCTGCTACTTGTGAGCTGCGTTGGGATTTTCCCCGAAGAGGAAGGGTGAAGCAATATAGTAGCGGATAATATTTCCCTCAGCGAGAACCAAGGTTATCGAACCAATAGGAGAACCACGCAAACGCCTAGTAAACATTACCTGCACACGGAAGAGAAAATACATGCGCCCAGCGCGAGCAAGAGGGTCGTCAATACCCTTGTACTCGTTAATTACGAGGATTAAATCTGGTAACACTACTACAGGATGCTGCTAACGCGACACTACAATCAAAGACTCTTTGACGAAACTATGTGTGATGCATTAATTGCAAACGATGATGTAAAAAAATCATCAAAAAGATGCAAAACATTTGCGATGGTAGGTACATCAAACACGGTTCAATTTTTAGTTGTGTGTGTGATGCGGGGGCATACGGTTGATCCATGCGAACTGTTTGCAATGAGACAGAACAACAGAAACGGGCAGCCACATCAAGGTGTGCGATATACGACATACAGTTCACCCCAATGAACTACTTGTGATGAGGCGGAACAAAAGAAACTGGCAGTCAAATGAAGGCATGTGCGATATATAGCATACAGTTCACTCGGATGAACTCTTTGTGATTAGGCAACACAAAAGAAATGGTCAGCCAGATGAAGGTGTGTGCGATATACGACATACAGTTCACTCGGATGAACTATTTGCGTTGAGCCAAGAGAACAGAAACGGTTCAACTTAACAAGATGTGTGTGATACTCGGCAAACAGGTCTGTAATTGGAAATGTGTGGGAAGACCGATAACAAACACAGACAATTCATGTTAACAATCCATGTGTGTTGTGAGCAAACGATTGCTGGTATACAATTGTGAGTGATTGATGAAATCATCACCGACGGGTTCCATTGTTTAGTCCGTGTGCGATGTGATTTGCTCTGTCTATAGAACATCAACATATATACTTATCAGAACAGCATTGCATAACCAAATTAAGCATACAATTACATAAGTGACTACACACATAACATGTCCACACACCAAAGTAAGCAATTACATGCATAATAAACTAGGAGAAACGAGCATGTAATCATATACATCTTGTTGCAACAACGCTTGCCGTTGCTCTGCTTCCGGCTGGATCCCTGGTCGAGAATGGTTAATAAAATCTAAGTCTATTTCATATTAAGGTCAAAATAGCACTACCAATATACAAGTCTCATGCGATGCCATTTCAACGATTGTACCACAAAAGCTCGAAATATTACAAGGTTCAAATTCTAGAGTTATAAGGCTCAAATTCAAATATTACAAGGTTCAAACTAATATTAGAAATGAAATTAAGCTCATTCAGCTGCAAACACCCGTGATGATCAGCTGAACATGGATATAAGAGAGGTTCAAACTAATAATACCACTAGTAAGGCTGGTTTTGAAGCCTGACCATTTCTGTAAAGGGATCAACCGCTGACAAGTCATGTATGGGGTTGACACAATGACTTCCTATTGCTCTGTCATATGCAGTTCCAAAATGAAATTCAGCTTTTTTGGAGCCTTTTCCATTCTGCAGTAGCTGCCGGCGCTGATCAACAAACCATTCATTTTTTTTGATATAAATGCATGTCTAACCTCATTACCTTCAGCACCCTTGATCTGCCAACAAAGAACCTAGCAAATATAATCTCTGGTAAGGTCCCTTGGTAGGAGTTCAAAGTAATTTCTGAGAGTTGCAGATCTAGACATTCGATGTGATTGTTATATTGTATCACATTATCCACCACCATCCTAATATTATCTGCAAAAGAAGAGAACATGTTAGTGCCTACATGCAGTTTTGAACACTACTACATGCCTATTTGGTTCACAGGATTTGTAAAATGCACCAACATGCCATCTTTGATCTGACATGATTAACATGGGCATTTGATTACAATCTAGAAAAATGTAGCCTTCTTCACAAGAGGTTGGAGTGTATGAAAAAATCCCTAAGAAAACTAGTACAGATGAATCCAAAGGAGAAATGCTTATGGATTGTAACCATATGGATCAAGCAACCAATATGGGGTGGGGGGATGTATGTACTGAAATTCTCCAAAATTCCTTCAGAAATCATAGTACATTGTCATTGTAAAGTTGGGAAGGTGCCAAAAAATAAACTCCCTTATGGTTAACATTTAACAGGAAAGGAACATCACCTCGATATACAACTTCTCTAGGCACGGTAAGCATCTTAGAAAACTGACAACTTCATGCAGGTTGGGGCTGATAGATTCTAGTGCCAAGACCTTCACTGTGCACAGAATCTAGGTCAAGCTTGTCAGAATCATTTTCTGGATGACAGACGAACATACATCTTCAAAATTAGAAATAATGTTGATATCAAGAAGGAGAGGTAGAAGGCGAATGTTGTACCTGAACGGGTGTGGATCCAATAACAAGTTCGGAGTACTTAACAGACGAGTAGCCCACCACTGTCATTTTAGGCGCAGAAATGACATTGATTCTTATTAGACCTTGTTGATCAACTACAAGTAATCTCTCAAGTGAAGGTGTGTCCTCAATGACCATATTGTGGTCCACCTTTTGTGATCTCTTTTTGCAGCACCAGCAACACACATAAATAGTTCAGAGAGTCATGGAGGTGATGTGGAAGCTACTCGACGAATTCATCGCGTGAAGACGAAGGAACTCGAGTGTAGTACAGCCGCGGAGCAGGTGCTCCATGTCATCTTTTGGGATGCAGATGGCGACGAGCTCGAGGTGCTTCAGTCATGGTAGAAAAAGAGCGTGCGCGTCATTAAGGGGGGATGGCAGTTCATGAAATTGGTGAGGCGCAGCGTGCACTACAAAAAAAGACACATCCGTGACATTTCGGGCCGAACGAATTTTTTCTGTCATACTTATGACACTTCATGATGATAATTATGACAAAACTAGGTATCATCATAGATGTGCTGGGCTCCTAACTTCTATGACAAAACAACATGACAGAAAATGGGCTTTTCGTCCTGGGCGGGCCGGAGACGCACCTGCATGACATTCTTTAGTTCGTCCATGACGGAAAAAATCATGGTAGAAGCGAGGGCGAGGAAAATTTCGGGGAGTTCCCTGTTACGGCGGATGGTCGGGGCCGAGCGATGCACGGAGGTTGCGCGTTTCTCTAATACACGTACGCACGTGGGTGCGAGGCATTGGGCTCTAACTGAACCCGAGCGAGGCGTTCGCCTACTGAACCCGAGCGATTGCACTGGCTACGCGTTTCTGAACCCGAGCTATCGATCGATCCCTGGCTGTTAACTGAACCCAATCGAGCGATTCCTATGCTACTGCTGCAAACTGAAGCTGATCGACCTGCTGCCTCTTGATGAACAGTGAGCATTGTTGGGGGTTGGATGAACAGTTCCCGATGGGGGTTGGATGAACAGGACCCTGTGGGGGTAGAGGCCATTGCCACTGGATGAACAGGATCCCGATCAAGCCGGTTGGGGATGGATGAACAGGACCCTGTGGAGGGCTGGTTGAACAGTAGCCGGTGGAGGGCTGGATGAACAGTAGCCCGTGGAGGGGTGGTTGAACAGTCGCCGTTGGAGGCTTGATGAACAGAAGGCCGTGGATGAACAATAGCTGGTGGAGGCAGGAGGGAGACGCCATGGATGAACAGTCACAGGTGGAGGCTCGGGGAGGTCGACGATGGATGAACAGTGGCCCGTGGAGGCTAGAGCGAGGCAGTAGACGGTGGATGAATAGTAGCCCTGGAGTCCCGTTTTGCGGTACACCACACCCCTCCCTATGAATAGGACCCCCGTTTCGACCATAGGAGGTCGAAGAGAAGTCCGTTTCCTCCGTTTTACGGTATGCCACACCCCTCTCGATCAACAGCACCCCGTTTCGACCGTAGGAGCTCGAACACAAGTTCGTTTCCTCTGTTTTGCGGTACGCCAGACCCCTCCCGATGAACAGGACCCCGTTTCAACCGTAGGCGATCGAACAGAAGGCCGTTTCCTCTGTTCTGCGGTACGCCATGCCTCATTTTGGTTGTTCCGTCCAAGCCGGTTGGCTCCCAATGAACACGACACATTTTGTTGCCTCCCGATGAACACAACGACACAAAAACTTTGTTTCGACCCAGTCGGTTGGCTACCGATGAACAGGACGCCGTCGCTGCTCTCCGCTGCCTCTCCATGTACACGAGCTATGGCCGTACGTATGCGCGACTACGCATTCGAGACCCTGCCTGCATGTACGTACGTGGTCATATTTACTTTCTTATACCCTGGCTGTACATACGTGTACACGATATTGACGGGACTTCGTGGCATGCTACGTCTGCGCCTGTACTACGACACATGCCCTTCCTTACTTGGCCATGGTTCATTGTTGTAGCCTGCAGACACACCGATTGACCAGTATGTATGTACACGTTCGCGACCAGAATGACAACGCTATGTACGCTTCGACCAGGTGGGTCCCGACTATCAGGGAGGATAAGAAGGCACTTCCTTGCGTGCAAAATTATAGCTGGTGGGTCCCAGCTGCAGGGGGAGAATCATTTTTTTCCTGTAATATGGCTGCACTTCCTTATGTGCGAAGATGTAGCTGGTGGGTCCCAGCAGTCAGGGGGAAATGTTTTTTCACGAAATACGGTGGCCCGTCTGGTGGGTCGCCGCTATCAGGTGGAGAAATAATTATTTTACGCGTAACAAGGTTGCACTTCCTTGCTGCAGCCGTGGACCCAGCTGTCAGCCTCTCCACGTACAATACTCTTCCGATGGAAGTTTTTCCTTGACCACGCCGTGCCGAGAGCACCAAGGCGGTGGACGAGGGCGAGACCTAGGAAGGGGATGACGAGGAGCCGGGGAATACGCGGTAGTGGATGCCCACGCGGAGAGGAGTATGAGGGTTGACGGGTTCGGCTGTGGTGTGAGGCTGCTGTCGCCGCAGAATAACAGGGGTTGTAGGTGAGTAGAGGGATGGCCTGGCCAGAGGTTGGAGTAGGATGGGGCGGTCAGGTCTGCGCGGCAGCAGAGCCGACCACTAGAGGCAAGTGCAGGCGGCACGACCGGCGCTCGTTTGGGCGGCTGGAGTAAGAAGACCAGAGGTTGAAGAAGCACTATAGCCGTTGGATGGACATCGTACGGTCACTAGAGCTGGAATTGTTCATAGTGACTAAGTTGACAAAGCCCTCCGTCTGCGTCAACTTAGTAGGACCGCAAGTCAGCCTCCCACTATGGTGGATCCCAGCTAGCAGGGAGAGTCTTCATTTCTATTGTGCGTAATAAGGAGGCACTTCCTTGCGTGCGAAGATACAACTGGTGGGTCCGAGATGTCGGCGGGGGGAACATTTTTTCACAAAATACAGAGGCCCTTCCGATGGGTCCCTGCTGTCAGGTGGAGGAATATTTTTTTTTACGCGTAATAAGGTTGCACTTCCTTGCTGCGGCCATGGACCCAGCTGCCAACCTCTCCACGTACAATACTCCTCCAATGGAAGTTGTTCCATGACAACATTAACCATGCTGCACCGAGAGCACCAAGGTGGTGGACGACGGCGAGGCCTAGGAAGGCGACGACTTGGAGTCAGGGAAGACGCGGTGGTGGATGCCCATGCGGAGAGGAGTACGAGGGTTGACGGGTTCGGCTGTGGTGTGAGGCTGCTCTCGCCGCAGAATAACAGGGGTTGTGGGTGAGTAGAGGGATGGCCTGGACAGAGGTTGGAGTAGGGTGGGGCGGTTAGGACCGCACGACAGGAAAGCCGACCACTGGAGGCAGGAGCAGGCAGCATGATTGACGCTTGTTTGGGTGGCTGGAGCAAGAAGACCAGAGGTTAAAGAAGCACTACGACCGTTGGATGGACATCCTGCGGTCACTAGAGCTAGAATCGTTCATATTGACTAAGTTGACAAAGCCCTCCATCCGCGTCAAGTTAGTAGGCCCACAAGTCAGCCTCCCACCATGGTGGGTCCCAGCTAGCAGGGGAGTATTCATTTTTTTGTTGACCACGCTGCGCCGAGCGCATCCAAGGTGGTGCACGACGGCGAGGCCCCGGACAGCAACGAGCCGGAGATGGGAAGATGCGGTAATGGAGTTGCTGACGGAGAGGTGTACGAGGGTTAACTGGTTCTGGTGCGGCGTGGTTCGGCAGTCGGTGGAGAAGAACAGGAGGTGTGGAGGGGTGGAGGGATGGCCTGGCCGGCGGTGGGGTAGCGCTTCACAGTGAAGCGTGCTAAGAAGAGCTGCTAGCAGGAGGAGGCAGGAGCAAGTGGTCCCGACGGTGTTGGAGGAAGAAGACAAGAGATTGAAGATGGATGTCGGTCGTTGGATGTAAATCCAACGACTGTCGATGTCAGAATCATTTGTTGACTAAGTTGACAACGACTTGCGTTGGCTTCGACCTATTGGCCCACATTTCAGCCTCCAAAAATGTGGCACATATTCAACCCATTTTTTTTTCAGAATTTACAGTCCATTTGATCTTTTTTTAGAATTATAATCCATTTGCTGGGTTGTGTGAACAAATAATGTAGCGTCCATGTGGCCCATTTTTTTAAAACTACACCCATTTTCACTTTCTCGAGATACACAAATTTGCCGGGCTGGCTGGACAAATAATGTAGCGTCCATGCGGCCCATTTATTTTTTCCTAAAAAATTACAGCCCATTTGCACTTTCTCGAAATACATGATTTTGCTGGGCTGGTTCTAATTATAATGTTGGGTTGGGTGCAGCAATATTATCAAAAAATAAACAGGGGTTGAGCATTTTGTATTAAATATATTTAAATAATAAGTGCTTTATTATTACATTGGTCTTTAAATGTTAGCAAGCTTTTGTACACAATCACCAGGATTTATGTTGCCTTAATGTAAAAAATCCAGGATTTTATTGTTAAAAAATTATTTTTATAACTTAATAAGATGTGGGATATTGTTTTCTTGTATATGTAAGTATCTGTTATATGTATGATGACAATAACAATAATATATAATAACATATAAAATGATATAAATATATATAATATAGTTAGAAGCGAAACATAAGTTGGACCTGGCGTTCCTAATCTTATATAGAAAAATAACACAGACCTCTGTTTTCTTCAAAAAAATACATAAGTTGGGTTGCGGATGTTTCAGGAAAAATAAAACCTAGAATGGGAGGTCCATAAGCCCGTCCATACATGACGACCCTTAAAAAAATACAAATCGGCATGTCGTGGGCTGCGCACCTTAAAAAAGAAAGTCTAGACGGGGCAGCCCACAACCCAACTGATACTTGCTAGCCCACTGATAATAAATGATACCTGCCAGCTCCCCAGCTTCGTTGTAAATTTATCTCCTTTACTAACTACGTTGAAGCACCTCAATTTTTTAACTATGTTGACAAACCCGTGGGTCCCAACGTCAGTATAGCATTAGGAGGAAGTATCTTTTCAATGAGGCACTTGCTTGCGTACGACCATAGACTCGGTGGGTCCCGACTGTCCGCCTCTCCACGTATAGTCCTCTCCAGATTCCTCTTATTTGTTTAGCATGTCCAAAACAGCAGACAGCGGTGCTGCAGTGAGCGAACAAAGGCAGAGGAGGAAAACGAACCACCGGAGCTGAGGAAGGCATGCTACAGTAATGGTAGATGTTGTGCCTTACCTCTACAGAAACAACTGAACTAGCCCAGTGGCCAAGTGACACTACACGACCTCTGTTCCGCTCGGGTTCGATTCCACCAGATGCAGTGAAAATATCTCCAATTTTTTTGCCTCTGCCATTCTTGACATGTGGGTCCCCATTGTCATCTATGCACACCACGTCCAACACTTGCCAAAACTTCGTCTCTGGTTTTCTCTATTTTTCGCACACTCGACATTATGTGGGCATTTTGAAAATAGCATATCTTTTAGACTGTGCATCATATGAAGATGTGCTATGCATGAATGCTGACAAGCATGATGTTAACAGGCTGGTAGTTCCATTTTCGACCATGAATAAAACTTCCAACATGATGTTATCCCTGTTTGAAAAGGGCATGTTAATATAAATGATTTGCCTATGAAACTTGTTGTTTCTTATCTGAAACTAAAACTTGCAGTTTTTTTCTCTAAGAATCACATTGTCCGCACTTTTATATGAAACTACATTTTTAAGTGCTAAAAATAGATCTCTAGAATTCATAAAATACTGCATATGCTCAATACTGCAAATCTGAAATTCAAAAAACATTCATATCTGAAAGTACTCTCAAAATACACAACACAAAACACAATTCACAACCTGCAAATACTGACAACCCTAAGCTCCTGCTGACAATTCACAACCTGCCCGACTATTTTTTGCCTCTGCCATTCTTGACAAGTGGGTCCCCATTGTCATCTACGCACATCATGTCCAACACTTGCCAAAACTTTGTCCGTGGTTTTCTCTATTTTTCTCACACTCGACATTGTGTGGGCATTTTGAAAATAGCATATCTTTTTGACTGTGCATCATATGAAGATGTGATATGCATGAATGTTGATCAGCATGATGTTAACTGGCTGGTAGTTCCATTTTCGACCATGAATAATACTTCCAACATGATGTTATCCCTGTTTGAAAAGGGCGTGTTAATATAAATGCTCTGCCTCTCAAACTTGCAGTTTCTTATCTGAAACTGAAACTTGTTGTTTCTTCTCTGAGAATCACATTGTCTGCACTTCTATATGAAACTACATTTCTTTAAGTGCTAAATGTAGATCTCTAGAATTCATAAAATACTTCATATGCTCAATACTGCAAATCTCAGATTCAAAAGACATTCATATCTGAAAGTACTCTCAAATCTGAAAGACAAAACATAACCTGCAAATACTAACAACCCTAAGCTCCTCCTCAGGCTATTTGGGGGCAGACAGCTACCTCGTGGGACGAGGTGAACGACGAGGGAGAGGATGGCAGGGAAGCGTCATCGCGCCAACTGTTTTTCTCATCTTGCAGTAGGGTTCGGTCGACGAAGACTCCACCGGCTTGCTCTGCCACGGCACACTCACAAACTGCACCATGTAGATGCTCAATACTTCAATCTCAGGTGGATGCTCCATCTGCGATCGATACTGCCACCACCGCAGCCTCATGATCGGATCTGGTGAATCTGTTTGCTCCATGGCCTAGAGGAGCAGCTCTATGGACTCCAGCGTGACTCCCTGCTGGTGTATCGCCTCCTTTTCGCTTATTTCCAGATATTTGGCCATTGCTTTCGCCGTCGCCGCTAATTGCTCTGGGTCGTCAAACCAAGACTATATCTCTAACATCCTAGCTAGCTTCACAGGGTCGCCTCCTGCGAGCCACATGTATCGCTTGTACTCCTCCATCGATCTACTTCTCCCCAGCACCTTCACTCGCTGGCGGTGGTTTTTGAATGGAAGAGGAGAGGAGCGGCGCTGGTTTTGGACTAGAATAGGAGAGGAGCGATGATGGTTTTGAAATGGAAGAGGAGAGGGGCGGCGCTGGTATTGGATTGGAACAGGAGAGGAGCGGCGGTGGTTTTGAAATGGAAGAGGAGAGGTGTGGCGCTGGATTTGGATTGGAATAGGAGAGGAGCGGCGGTGGTTTCAGAGGAGAGGAGCAGCGCTGGTCTTGGAAGTATTTTTTTGTTTTGCGTATTTTGGGTCAAAGTTTGACCACGTACTGTATTTGAAGCAAAATGTGAATGCATGTCACCAAAACTTGTAGCATTTGGTTCATATCTGAATGTACTTTCAAATTATATTATTTTTGCAACGTATTACATGGATACAAAATTATATTATCGGAGAGCGGTGTGCTAGACCGACCGACCGTCTGGGGTGCGATGCGAACGCGACGGGCATGCTATATACATGTGTACCGATGTTTTCTTGAGGCTTTGCTCCATCGCATAATCCATGGATATAAAACTATATTTAAAAGTCGAGGGCGGGGCTTTTCCCGCACGGTAGGCGGGGCAGTTCCACCTAGTCAGTTTGACAGAGAGGCGAGAAGATGAGGGAGTAGGCTGCCGCAAACGTATGGCTATGTGATTTGACAGCGAGTTACTGCTGGACAGGTGGGGCCCTGTGATTTGACTTTTCATTATGATTTTAACTACGGCGCTACGACCGGCGTGAGTCTCCTGATTCTTGGCCACCTCCATGGTACACAGGTGCCAAGTACTGTATACTCCTTTTGGCAAACGCAATAAACACTACTCCCTCTCTTTGAGTTTACAAGGCGTGCGCGTACCCCTAGGTTGTCAATTTGACCAACCTAATAGAAGTCATATACGGTATTACAAAAAACATACCATTATAAATTTCAGACATTCTGTTTTCAAACAGTATAATTTTTGTGTTATATAGTTTATATTACGGTGATAAAATTGACAACCTAGGTACACGCGCAGGACTCGTAAACTGAAATAGAGGGAGTACGAAGAAAGAGGTAGAGAGAAGTAAAAAAAACTACTCTTATAGCCAACCTTACAGCTAACCTTGTTGTATGAGTGACTAAGTGATGACTGTGCATGACATGCCAACATCAGATAGCCTAACGTACCTAGACGGAGGAAGTAGTTTCATGCATGCGAAGTAGGGGAAAAATGCTCATTTATAGCCTTCTAAAATCTCCAAGGGCGTGACCGCATGAGCGAGGCGACGGTCGTGATAGGCGCGACCATGATACGGGCTGCTGACAGCCCTTGGATCTGAGATCGAACGATCGCATGCTAAGTTGCTGAAAATTTGCAGAATAACCCTCCAGGATAGGATATTCACCCATAGGTCTGGAATCACGCCATGCAACCATTCGATCTCGGATCCAAGGGTTCTCGGAAGCCCGTTTCATGGTAGTATGGAAGACCTGCCGTTCGCATGCCCCACTCAGCATTTTACAATCAGAAACCGCTAGCAGTTCGCTCCTACTCGTCCCCGGCCGTCCTTTAACATTACGACAGTTTGCTCCTAGTCGTCCCGTCCTTTCACATTACAACAGTTCCACTAATCCTAACCCTCCTCCCAAATCTCCATGATCGGCGGTGAGTACAAGGTTAGAACCATCACGGACGACTTGTTCGACGTCATCTACACCCGTTCTTCCGCGACGGTGAAAGGATGCCTTACTCGCTTCAGACACATGTTTGCAAAGTCAAAGGCAAAGTGGGTTGCTGGTCTAGATGTTGAGTACACCACAATCTTGGGAAAAGAGAAGAATCTAATGGAGGAAGAGAAGAAGAAGCCCGCCGTGATCCAGGTTTGCGTGCATAACTTGTGCTTGGTCTACCACATATGCCACGCCGATGTTGAGTGCGAGGAATTTAAGAACTTCCTCGCGGGCGGCCTAGTCAAATTCATTTCTATAGACTTTACGAGCGACAACGAAGTCCTGGGTCAGATAGGCCTCGTTGTAGGCCAGCCCTTCGACCTCTAGAGGAATGTTCTGGTGTCCTCCCGTCAGCCTTCAATGCCAACCCTGGTAGCAGCCATGGTTGATCCTTCGTACGGTAAACTGACAAAACCTCTGCACAAGTTTCATCGTGCATGGGAGCGAAATGTACTAGATAGAGAGCACATCAATTACATTGCAATGGATGCCTACCTTTGTTTCAATATCTACAAGGGCTGGATGAAGAGCGAGAGCCAAGTGTGAGGTTCAAGCAAAGAAGTATCGGCCAAGAGGAAGAGCATCGGTGTCAAAACCGGCGGATCTCGGGTAGGGGGTCCCGAACTGTGCGTCTAGGCGGATGGTAACAGGAGACAAGGGACACGATTTTTTTACCCAGGTTCGGGCCCTCTCGATGGAGGTAAAACCCTACTCCTGCTTGATTAGTATTGATGATATGGGTAGTACCAGAGTAGATCTACCATGAGATCAGAGAGGCTAAACCCTAGAAGCTAGCCTATGGTATGATTGTTGTTCGTCGTACGGACTAAAACCCTCTGGTTTATATAGGCACCGAAGAGGGTTAGGGTTACACAGAGTTGGTTACAATGGTAGGAGATCTACATATCCGTATCGCCAAGCTTGCCTTCCACGCCAAGGAAAGTCCCATCCAGACACGGGATGAAGTCTTCAATCTTGTATCTTCATAGTCCAGGAGTCCGGCCAAAGGTGATAGTTCGGCTATCCGGACACCCCCTAATCCAGGACTCCCTCAGTAGCCCCTGAACTAGGCTTCAATGACGACGAGTCCGGCACGCATATTGTCTTCGGCATTGCAAGGCGGGTTCCTCCTCCGAATACTTCATAGAAGATTTTGTACACAAGGATAGTGTCCGGCTCTGCAAAATAAGTTCCACATACCACTGTAGAGAGAATAGTATTTACACAAATTCAATCTGCTGACGTATTCCGTGGCGTGACATCACACCACGGCCAAGCCTTTATTCGAATCGTTTTTACTGTCCCACGTCAGCGCGTTTAGCGAGGCAGTTTCCTTGGCACGTCTTGTCAAAGAAGAGATCGTGTCCCCTTATTCCGGGATTCTCATTAATACGGGCGTGGGTAACCCAACCGCGCCATTGATTACAGTGCTTGGGAGATAAGCGAGTTTTACCAGGCTGGTGGGGACGCACAGCTTCGTCCGTTCATATAAGGGGATAAGGATCCACCTTTTTACCTACGCCTTCTTCCTCCTTTGCTCATCCATTTCCGCGCACTCGAGCTCTAGCGCCCAAGTCCGCACATCTCGCCTCAACCTTCCCCAGCCATGTCCGGAGCGAGAGGCAAGTGGATGGTCTCCTCCGTCACGGAGGGGCACATCAAAAAGTTGCGGAAGGCCGGATACTTGTCCAGCGACATCGCGTATCGGCTCCCCGACAAGGGGCAACTTATCCCCACTCCCAGGCCCCATTAGAGGGTGGTGTTCCTCACCCACTTCCTCCGCGGACTAGGTTTTCCACTTCACCCATTTGTCCGGGGGCTCATGTTCTACTACGGCCTGGATTTCCATGATCTGGCCCCGAATTTCATCCTCAACATCTCGGCGTTCATTGTCGTGTGCGAGGCCTTCCTCTGCATCCAGCCCCACTTCGGCTTATGGCTGAAGACCTTCAATGTCAAGCCGAAGGTAGTGGGCGGCCGCCAAGCGGAGTGCGGAGGTGCCATGGTGGGCAAGATGGCCAACGTCCTATGGCTCGAGGGCTCCTTCATGGAGACCATAAAGGGGTGGCAATCGGGGTGGTTCTACATCACCAAGCCGCGTGACCCTAAATGGGTGGCGGCCCCCGAATTCCGATCTGGCTTCCCTACATGGCTCACCTCCTGGAAGGAGACGGGTCTGACGTGGGGTAATTCAGAAGAGCTGACCGGACTCCAAACCTGCGTCCAAAACCTGGTGAACAAGAAGCTCAAGCTTTTCAATGTAATCCAGGTCATGCTCATCCGCCGGATCCTCCTGTGCCAACAACGGGCCTTTAACTTGTGGGAGTTTGATCCGGCACAACACCAAACCTTGAGCAGGCTCTTCGACACTACGTACGAAGATTCCTGGAAGGTGCTGTTCAAGGGCGCTGAGGCTCCCGCATCCGCTATCGAAGATCGCGGATTCAGCTCGCAGCGTCAAGCCAGCGAGGTAAGCTACTTTACCCTTTACGGGACTTGAGGGAGTCCCGGACTAGGGGGTGTCCGGATAGCCAAACTATCATCTTCGGCCGAACTCCTAGACTATGAAGATATAAGATTGAAGACTTCGTCCCGTGTCCGGATGGGACTTTCCTTGGCGTGGAAGGCAAGCTTGGCGATACGGATATGTAGATCTCCTACCATTGTAACCGACTATGTGTAACCCTAACCCTCTTAGGTGCCTATATAAACCAGAGGGTTTTAGTCCGTAGGACGAACAACAATCATACCATAGGCTAGCTTCTAGGGTTTAGCCTCTCTGATCTCGTGGTAGATCTACTCTTGTACTACCCATATCATCAATATCAATCAAGAAGGAGTAGGGTTTTACCTCCATCGAGAGGGCCCGAACCTGGGTAAAAACATCGTGTCCCTTGTCGCCTGTTACCATCTGCGTAGACGCACAGTTCGGGACCCCCTACCCGAGATCCACCGGTTTTGACACCGACAGGACTCTTGTTTTCCATAGTTTGACTGTATGCTGGATCTAAACTCCCTTGCCTTTGACAGGATTGGCAGAAGACGTCCGGGCCGGTTGACTGTCCGGCTCCCTTGCCAGAAGACCCAGCGGACGCCCGATTGACGGGGCTGCTGGTTCCGGCACCTCACGTGGTGCCGGAGAAGAAGGCCAAGAAGAAGGCCACGGAAACTCGAAGGAGTTCCCGGTGCCAGGTGTTGTCGGACTCATCGTCCGATGACTCCAAGGCGGACTCCTCCGTGAAGACAAGGAGGAGGAAAAAGAGGCCTCTCCCCCAGCAGGGGGAGAGAAGAAAAGGAAGGCCGCCCCAACTGGGGAGGCCAGAGGGTTCAAGAAGGGAAGGACCCTTCCTCCGGACTACTCCACCAACGCCGACGACGGCGAAGAGGAGTGGCCACCGAGGGCTAAGCCCCTGGCGACATCGTAAGTGTCCGGATACCAGAATAACTCATGGCGTTTCATTTTTTGTACAAAATCTCCTAACGCCGAATATAACCCTGCAGCCCGCCCAAGAATGGGCTCGACGCTTCAATGAGCGGCTCCCTGGATTCGTCGGACGTGAATAGCACCTCACTTCCGACTGCCTCCTCTCCTCGCGCTGCGGATGACGCCAAGGTGGGGTCCTAAAAGGGGCCCATCTAGGAGGAGGTGGTCCAGGAGGCGCCGCAAGGCAACCTCCCGGACCCCGGGCGCAAGGGAGATAAAACCCCAAAGGGCTCTAAGTCCGGCCCTGGGCCGGACTCCGCACCGGAACCTTTAGTGGTTCTAGAGTCCGGCAGGCTGCCCCTTCGTGAGAAGGATAAGACTGCGACATCGGTGACCTCCGTCCAACCGGAGGCACCGGATAATTTGCTGGAGGCGCTTAACGGCGCCTCCATCGACGAGGAGCACCGCACTGTTATGGGTGTGGTGATCCAGAAAGTTCAGTCCGCCAAGAGCGGGCTGACTGAAGCCTGTGCGAGCCTTCTAACAGGCTTTGAGGTATGTATTTAGGATATGTGAAAATGTTACCGCATAGACAGTAGCCCCTGATGCCCAGTTTGGTGTTCGGGAAGAAAAGCAGAACTGAGGATCTAAAAGATGTACGCAGGAGTCTAACATAAGTATGTCAATTTGGGAAATGCAGGCTGAGCTGCTGACCTCTGCCGCACTGACTGCGGAGGTCAATGCATTGAAGCAGAGCCTCGAGTGGTCCGAGAATGAGCTCGGCCTTGCCAAAAAGCAGCTCGAGGACAAGGAAGGTAAGTAATGCCTTATGGAGGTATATAAAAGATGTGGTTGCAAAAAATGACAGGAATAACGTGAGTATTGCAGGGGCCACGAACGAGGTGGCGACCCTGAAGGAAGCGGTATCCAAGGCCGAAAGCAATGCAGCCGCGGAGCGCACCGAGCGAGAGAAGCAGGAGGCGCGGGTGGCGGAGGTGCGGCAAGAGCTCCAGGCTCTCGTGGAAAAACACGAGAGTTTGGAGCGTGACTCAAAGACTCGAGAGTCCGAGCTCGCCTCGGCCCTTGAGAGCGCCAAAGCCGCTAAGGCCGAAGCCCAAAAAGCCCTCCAGGATTGAAGCGATGAAGAAGATAGCGGTGGGTAAGGCATTCTTTATACAAAGCAGGCACGTGAAAGTGAATTACTTGTTACTTACCCGAATCCGGAGCTCTCCAGGAGCATTCGCAGATCTGCACCGCAGTGTGTCCGATGCTGCCGCATTCTACCGAGCCGACGAGGGGAGCTCGACGGAGAAGGTGTTCTGGTCTCAGTATGCTGAGGCCAGACACCGGTGCCCTTGAGCGACCAGCTGAAGTAGCTGGTCGAGCTCCATAAGGTGGCCAAACAGGCCATGAAGGGCCTCATAGTTCGGTTGTGGCCTAAGGAAGCCATACCTAGGAGCTACTTCGGGCTGGTGAGGCGGCTGGTGGACGCCTGTCCATGGATTGAAGTCGTCAAGTGCTCCGTCTGCACCGAAGGTGCCCGTATGGCCCTTGCCCGTGCTAAAGTGCACTCGGGCAAGATGGACACTGAGAAGCTTGTGACGGAGAGACCACCGCCGGGCAGGGAGTATCGCAAGCCCGAGATGTATTATGAGGGCGTCCTGAAGGGTGCCCGCCTTATAGCGGGTGAATGCTCCAAAGATGTAATTTTTGAGTAAACTCGCATTTGTTATCCTGTATGCTGAAAACTTGTTCATATGCGCTAAGCAATGCTTGTGAATTTAAAATATTACCTTCTGTGCAGCCATTTATTAAATTTGAGAGATGGCGAGTCGTCGGCTATTGCCCCCATGCCACGAGTGCTGGGGTGTTCGGGATAAACTTGAGCGCTCTTTTTCCCATTCTTGGGTCCTTTGAGGGAGGCGCTCAACACAACGAACGAGGCAACCGGACTATAATGCTTGAACACTCTAACTTAGCCATAGAATTCTATAATTTTAAATTTCGGCCAAGCCCCTAGTATTGGGAAGACCGAGTTCGGGGCGCTATCCACGCCTGGGCCAGACAAAGCCGACTCCTTGCTCTAAGCGGCATAAGTCTTTAGGGACTCGAAAACCTCTCGAACAGCAACCGGCTCTCGCCCTATCACGACGGTCAGTTTTAGCTTTCTCCACTGAGGTGCTTAACCCAGCTCAACCGGGGCAAAATCACAGTGGTTCTCCGAGCGCTACCTTAGCCGATATAACGGAACGTAAGGTACCAAAACATGGGAGCCGGGCAAACCCAACTATTGACCCAAGACATGATTCGGAGCCGATGCATATAATGCTATAAGTTCGGGGTGCCACACTTGTGAAAGTGTTCAGACTTATCACACCATATTTGGGGTACTTAAGCCCCTAGTGTATTTGGCCGTACCAAAGTGTACGGAAGCAACATGTCATAAGTGAACATATATAGGTAAAAAAAGGGAATGCAATAATAGGCAGAAGCTATGTATTGTTTATTCAAAAAGGCTGCGGTAAAAGCAGAACGATACAAATAGTGCGATAAGCAATGGACGGGACTATTTGACATGTCCCCCTCCAGGGGCGAGCTGCGGGATGATATGTGAAACAAGTATACTGCTCGTTATAGAGACCACCTGGACACTCGACGTAGCTTTTTGCTTCCCTGGCTGTTGCATCGTGTGTTCGGCGATTCTACTGCCGGACAGGGCTTCTTGAGAACGGAGTCCTGAAAGTAAGAAAAAAAAGAATGACACAATCGGAAGCCCCTGGTGCGGTTGAGCCGCATTCGGGCCTGCCGTGGTCGTGCCACTCCCCCTATGCCCATGGTATTTCCAGAGCGTAATTATGTACGCGTAGTACTGGTTTCGCAATTTCGCGAGGGCTGGGGTTGGGGCCGCATTGCTACGCGTGCTCGGAACATGCCAGGTGGTCTTGTTGTAGGTTACTCTGGGCGCGCTTGATGGTGTCCGGACGTTGAATAGCCGGACTCGAGAATTGCCTTGAGAGGCTGCTTTTTACTTCCGCCACGAGGGCCGCCGTATGCTCCTCCGTTTGGAGGGAGCGTTCGGTGTTTCCGTTGACCATAATGACTCCTCGAGGGCCTAACATCTTGAGCTTGAGGTATGCATAGTGCGGCACCGCATTGAACTTTGCAAATGCGGTTCGTCCGAGCAGTGCGTGATAGCCGCTGCGGAAAGGGACTATGTCGAAGATTAATTCCTCTTTTCGGAAGTTATCCGGGGATCCGAAGACCACTTCATGTGTAACTGAGCCTGTACAGTTGGCCTCTACACCTGGTATGATGCCTTTAAAGGTCGTTTTTTTGGGTTTAATCCTTGAGGGGTCTATGCCCATTTTGCGCACTGTATCCTGATAAAGCAGGTTCAGGCTGCTGCCGCCGTCCATCAGGACTCTGGTGAGGTGAAATCCATCAATGATTGGGTCTAGAACCAATGCGGCGAATCTGCCATGGAGGATGCTAATGGGGTGGTCCCTTCAATCAAAAGTGATCGGGCAGGAGGACCACGGATTGAACTTTGGGGCGACTGGCTCCATCGCATATATGTCCCTTAGTGCACGCTTCTGCTCCCTTTTGGGTATGTGGGTTGCGTATATCATGTTCACCGTACGCACTTGTGGGGGGAAGCCCTTCTGTCCTCTATTGTTCGGCGGCCGAGGCTCCTCCTCGTCATCGCTATGCAGCCCCTTGTCATTGTTTTCGGCATTTAACTTGCCTGCCTGTTTGAACACCCAACAATCCCTGTTGGTATGGTTGGCTGGTTTTTCGGGGGTGCCGTGTATCTGGCACGAGCGATCGAGTATTCGGTCCAAATTGGACGGGCCCGGATTATTCCTTTTGAATGGATTTTTCCGCTGACCGGGTTTAGAGCCTCTGAAGCCGGCATTGACTGCCGTATCCTTAGCATTATCGCCGTTAATGTGGCGCTTGTGCTTGTTGCGACGCGACCTGCCGTTGCTATCCTTGGTATCCGAATTACTAGGGCTCTTGGTCATGTTTTTACTACGAGCTAGCCAGCTGTCCTCTCCCGCGCAAAAGTGGGTCATGAGTGTTGTGAGTCTGCCATGGATTTCGGCTTTTCCTGTCCTAGGTGTCGGGCAAGCCACTCGTCGCGGATGTTATGTTTGAAGGCTGCAAGGGCCTCTGCATCCGGACAGTTGACGATTTGATTTTTCTTGGTTAGGAACCGTGTCCAGAATTGTCTGGCCGATTCCTCTGGCTGCTGAATTATGTGGCTTAGGTCATCGGCGCCTGGTGGTCGCACATAGGTGCCCTGGAAGTTGTCGAGGAATGCGGCTTCCAGGTCTTCCCAACAACCAATTGACTCCGCTGGCAAGCTATTAAGCCAATGCCGAGCTGGTCCTTTAAGCTTGAGTGGAGGTATTTGATGGCGTGTAGATCATCACCGCGGGCCATGTGGATATGAAGGAGGTAGTCCTCGATCCATACCGCAGGATCTGTTGTGCCATCATATGATTCGATGTTTACGGGTTTGAAACCCTCGGGGATTTGATGATCCATTACTTCATCTGTGAAGCATAGTGGGTGTGCGGAGCCCCTGTACTGGGCTATATCACGACGTAGCTCAAATGAGCTTTGTTTGCTGTGTTCGGCTCAGCCGGATTTGCTGTATCCGGCATGACAGTTATCATCACGTGTAGTGAGGCACCCATGCGATCCGTAGATCGATCTTGTTTGCCTTGCCTTGTCCTCCAATATATCTCGCAGGTCCGGCGCATTTCCCCTTGCCTTGGTACTTTTTGAGCGGCGCCCGGGTGCGGCTTGAGTGGAGGGCCGAGAGGCCTCTCTGTCGCGACCACGAGGTGGCCGGTCGGCCGTATCATGCGCTGGTGATGTAGGTTTAGGTTCTTCCTCCTCTAATCGGGGTAGCAGCCTGCGTTTTGGGTAGCTCTTGGAGGGGCGTTCAAGTTCATACTCTTCGGCCGCAAGGACTTCAGTCCATCTGTCAGCTAGCAAGTCTTGGTCAGCTCTAAGCTGTTGCTACTTTTTCTTGAGGCTGCTTGCCGTGGCCATAAGCCTGCATTTGAAACGCTCTTGTTCGATGGGATCCTCAGGCACGACAAATTTGTCGTCATCGAGGCTTGCATCGTCTTCGGAGGGAGGTATGTAATTATCGTCCTCTACCTCTCTGTCTGCCGCTCTCTCACGAGGGCTGGCTTATCCATCCTCCTGCACTGAATCCTGCTGGAGGGGGTTGTCTTCGGCACTGTCCGGGGTGTTATTGTCTCCCGTGCCGGAATCGCCGTTTTTGCTGTGGCGGGATTTAGAGCGGCGCTGCTGACGCCGGCGCTTAGGCTGTTTCTTGGAGGGGTCATCCTCCGTTGTTTCATCGCCATTCCCATCTTTTGGAATGTCCACCATGTATATGTCATATGATGAGGTGGCCTTCTAGGGCCCTGTAGGCGCTAGTTCTTGGTTGTCTCCTGCATCGTCGTCCATACAATCGATGTCTTCGGAGTCGAAGTCGAGCATGTCGGTTAAATCATCGACAATGGCTACGAAGTGGGTGGTGGGTGGGCTTTGAATTTCTTCGTCGTTCGTATCCCAACCTTCCTGACCATAGTCCGGCCAGGGCTCTCCTGATAAAGAGAGATACTTTAGTGAATTCAGGATGTCGCCAAAGGGCGAGTGCCGAAAGATGTCCGCGGCGGTGAACTCCATGATCGGCGCCCAATTGGATTCGACTGGCAGGTGCGCAGAAGGTTCGGAGTCCGGAGAGGAGTCCGGCGCCTTGGAGTCACGAGCTTCGCAAAGGATAGGGTTGGTGTACGGCTCAATCGCCGTAGAGATCGCGGCCCCCAAGGCGGTGTCCAGCCACCCATCCTCGATCGGCGCAGTCGGCTCTGAGCTAAGGGTCAGAGCGGACACTGGTGCGGCCCCCAGGGCACTGTTCGGCGGCAGAGCTAGATCATGCCCATCGTGACAGTGCGGCGTGCTTGGCTATGGCTCGAACCCGGCGAAGATCAAGTCTCCGTGGACGTTGTCCGTGTAGTTCAAACTTCCCAATCTGACCTGATGGCTAGGGGCGTAGCTTTCAATCAGCTCCAGATGGCCAAGCGAATTGGCCCGCAGTGCAAAGCCGCCGAATATGAAGATCTGTCCGGGGAGAAAAGTCTCACCCTGGACCGCATCGTTGTTGATGATCGGAGGAGCCATCGGGCCTAAAGATGACGACACAGAGGAACTCTAAATGAAAGCACCAATGTCGGTGTCAAAACCGGCGGATCTCGGGTAGGGGGTCCCGAACTGTGCGTCTACACGGATGGTAACAGGAGACAAGGGACACGATGTTTTTACCCAGGTTCGGGCCCTCTCAATGGAGGTAAAACCCTACTCCTGCTTGATTAATATTGATGATATGGGTAGTACCAGAGTAGATCTACCACGAGATCAGAGAGGCTAAACCCTAGAAGCTAGCCTATGGTATGATTGTTGTTTGTCCTACGGACTAAAACCCTCCGGTTTATATAGGCACCGAAGAGGATTAGGGTTACACAGAGACGGTTACAATGGTAGGAGATCTACATATTCGTATCGCAAGCTTGCCTTCCACGCCAAGGAAAGTCCCATCCGGACACGGGACGAAGTCTTCAATTTTGTATCTTCATAGTCCAGGAGTCCGGCCAAAGGTGATAGTTCGGCTATCCAGACACCCCCTAATCCAGGACTCCCTCAAAGAGGGACAAGGACGAAGTCGAGCACGTGGACGAGGAGTCCGAGTAAGGTGGCAGTGTCGTTGATCATGGTGGTTGTAATGCATTGTCTACCGGATTAGTTGCTTAGTTTAATTCCAGGGTGCTTTGTTTTATTTGAGGGGTGTTTTGTGTTGAGTCCCCAGCAGAACTATGTTATGTTCCTTCTCATTACTTTAACTCTTCAGTATGTACAAACTAGTATTTCTTATAGTTCATCTTGTAGTTGGTAATACTACCACTCGTTTCTTCACATTATATACGTGCAATATATATGGCCAACATCATATAGCCAGCAGTTTAGTTGTCAAAGAATTTCAGGGTGCTTAGTTTTATTTGAGGGGTGTGTTGTGCTGGACACCATTATTGTGACTCAAATATCTTTTGCCATGTTATAATGACATAGTAAATACATATGGACCAACATGTCAGCTCTCCCTCTATCTCACTACAGTATAATAAAGTGTGTGGCCTACTTGATCCCAACAGTGTTCTTATTTTCCTGTAAAATTATTCGCTTGGTTACTCCTGACAAGTGGGGCCACACTTATCATTGTGAGATAGAGAAAATCGACATCTGTCTAGGCTTATTTTTGTCATATAACGTGGTCAACGGGTTTGATGTGAAAATAACAATGTCTAATGGCATTTTTAAGCAAACATCTAATGGAACGATGGCATTTTTTAGATATCCAATTGCATTTTTTGAGCAAGCATCTCATGGATCGATGGCATTTTTGAGTAGTTGTAACTTCTAATGGCAAAACTGAGTAGTGAGATACAACTAGTGACATAAATAATAAAAACCCAAGAATTGAATAGGTATGCTAATTTCTTTAATAGAATTTAGCACCCCATCTAAGCACGTACTAGCTTTTTTAATAGTACTATATGCATAATTTGGCGACGAGCGCTCTCTGTATGTACCACCTTTTTTCTTTAATTTCATCTTGTTAGTTTTGCTCCATGGCACAATCCATCGATACTACCACTGTACAAAAGTATACATTTAAAAGGCTAGAGGGCGGGGCAGTCTCGCTTGGTCGGTTTCATGAGAGGCGAGTGATGATGATATAGACCTGGCCCGAAACCATACAAATGGCAACCCTTGGGGGCAGTCACTGAACCCGTACACTTTGTCGACCCTTGGGGGCGGTCACCGGTACCCGTCAAATTGCTTGGGGCGATCTCCACAACCTAATTGGAGAACCCAACGCTTGCTCGGAACCCTACACCACAATGATTGAGCTCCGAACAACACCAACCGTCTAGGGCGCCAAGACACCCAAGAGGAACAAGCTCTAGGGTGCCCCAACACCCAAGAGTAATAAGGTTCTCAAACTTCACTTCCACGTATCACCGTGGAGAACTCAAACCGATGCACCAAATGCAATGGCAAGGGCACACAGAGTGCCCAAGTCCTTCTCTCCCAAATCCCACCAAAGCAACTAATGCTAGGGAGGAAAATGAGAGCAAGAACGAAAGAAGAACACGACGGACTCCAAGATCTAGATCCAAGGGGTTCCCCTCACTTAGAGGAGAAAGTGATTGGTGGAAACGTGGATCTAGATCTCCTCTCTCTTTTCCCTCAAGAACTAGCAAGAATCATTGGAGGGATTGAGAGTTAGCAAGGTCGAAGAAGGTCAAAAATGGGGGAAGAACACGAGCTCAAGAGATAAGGTTCATTGGGGAAGAAGACCCCCTTTTATAGGTGGGAAAAAAATCCAACCGTTATGCTCACAGCCCACACAGAGCGGTATTACCGCTCGACCTCACGGTACTACTGCAAGCGGTAGCGGTACTACCTCAAAGGGTAGCGGTACTACTGCTTGCGAGCGGTACTAAAAAAATACATCTGTGCCTACCATCACTGGACTTGTGACGAGTTTTTGGTCCGGAGCGGTACTACCACTGTAGTAGCCGTAGTAGTACCGAGCGGTAGTAAAAAATTACATCTGCTCCTGTCCGCGGTAGTACCGCTGCAGCCTTTTCAGAACACCAGAACTGCCACAACTTCTGCAACGGACTCCGAATTCAACGAAACCAAGTTTGTTGGAAAGCTAGGGACAAGTTCTAACACAATCTTGATAGAACTAACAATAAGAAGGAAATTAGAAAAGGACCAAGATAAAATGGTGAGAACCCTTCCTTGAAAAAGACCGGTAAAACCTCCAACACCGAAAACGCGATAGAAGAAGCATATGAAAGCCGTTTTTGATGTACTAGAGCTTGTGACGAAGATAAACACAAGCTCTAAAACCTCAAAAGAAAATAAAATAAGAATCAAGAAAGATGATGCAAGGATGCAATGCTTTGAGCTCTCGACAAACGATACGATCACGCTACTCACTTGAGAGCCCCCCTTGATAGTAGGACTATCGATCCTATAACCTGGTCTCCAAACTATCACCATGAGACCGGTAAAATATAAAACCTACCAAGGGCAAACCTTTGCCTTGTACGAAGTCCACTTGAGCTAGATGATGACGATCTTGACTCCCTCAAGTTGGACCACCTTTGTTGATTGCGTTGGGTCGATGAAGACTAGATGATTGCTCCCCCATACTCCACTATGGGTGAGCCACTCTTCGGCACATCTTCACAAGTCCATTGACACCACAATGGACGGAAAGCATCACTTGATCTCTTGGTGATGCTCCACTTGAACTTGCTTATGGCAATCTTGATGACGATCACCACTTGATGTCATCCTCTCCATTGGTTAAGTGATATCTTCCTCTTGACGCAAGCCCACGAACACGTACCTAACCCCACATAGAACTCTCACATAGACCATGGGTTAGTACACAAAGCACAATGGACAATGCTTACCATACCATGAGATCACTTGATCCCACTCGGTGTATCTAACCCCACATAGAACTCTCACATAGACCTTGGGTTAGTACTCAAAGCACAATGGACAATGCTTACCATACCATGAGATCACTTGATCCCACTCGGTGTATCTTCTACGCTTTGTGTGATGATCAACTTGAATCACTCTCTGTACTTAGTCTTGATCAACCTTGAGTCTTTCCAACTCTATGACCAATCTTTGGATAATTCCTTAATACCACCTTGGTCAACTCATAAACTCCTTGAAACCAACGCATGTACTTCAAGAAATGCCTATGGACAAATCCTTCAAATATAACTCAATGCAACCATTAGTCCATAGAGAATGTCATCAATTACCAAAACCACACATGGGGGCACCGCATGTCCTTTCAATCTCCCCCATTTTGGTAATTGATGACAATCACTTTCAAGAGAGTTTATATAAGGAATTATGCATCAACATGCAATGCAACAACCAATGATGCTGGAGAATGAGATGCAAATGCTTAGGAACAAAACCAAAGCAAGGAAGACTCTGAAAACCTTCTCCACAAAACTCTCTGAAACTTCTCCCCCATTGGCATCGATTGCCAAAATGGGAGAAAGGCTTAGAAGGACAATATAAAGAGTGTTCCTCCATAAATTGTGTATTTCTCAACAAGATAGTGGAATGCCATACACGTATCCAAAGGTAAATACTTGGAGGAACACAAACTATATTGAGGCACAAAGATTGCTAAAAATGATATGCCACAAGGACATAACAAAGAGAGACACAAGCAATCAAGAAATCAAAAGATACCAATTGAAGCAAGCAATCAAAGGATATCAATTGAACCAACTAGACTAAAGATCCTACGAGCCACATGAATAAAGGATATTATGATACGAGCAAAGGAGTGTTCTAAAGAAACTAGAGAACATCCCCATGATTTGTGCACACATAAGAATATTTGTATTTGGATACAAAGTGCACAAAATAGGATCATAGCTCCCCCAAAATCAATACAAACTCACAACCAGTGCAAGTGAGCATATAGGAAACAAAGCCTATCACTTGCAACAAGCACATGGTTGAGAAACATGTAAAAGAGGCAACTTATGAATAGGCTCAACCAAAATGATGTGTGTGAGTCATGACAAAGCACTTGAGAAAACTAATATAAGGATGAGCATAAAGCATCAACATAGTCTTGGGTAAATGAGATACACGGTGCATGCGTCCCCACACACATCGAACAAGCAAATGGGTTCACAAGCTCACTAAACTCTGAGTTAACAACAAGTCTTGCGACAACCCATGGTGAAGATAGAAGATGAAAGCCTTATCAAGACAAGGGATACCAATTAAGATGGCAAAAGCCTCGTAAAGACAAGCATGAGGAAAATAATCTTCACCACACAAGAGAGCATCAAGATGCAACAAGATATGACCCGCACTCAAGGCAAAATCTTTCACGGAGCCACCAAAGAAAAAACATAAGAAAGACAAGGTGGACGTGAAAGAAAGGATATCATCTGAAGTTGTAATTTCTCTCAAGTGTATAATGTTCTAGGTAGATGAAATCATGATGATATATATCTAGAAAGAAGGATGTACACCCGAAATAGTTATAACACGAAGGAACAAGATATCCAAAAGGAAGTCATAAATATACCAATAAGATATTTTCTTGAAAGCATAACACATGGCTAGATATTATCTTATAGTATATAAATGAGCTTTAACCAAACGAACATCAAAGACATCACAACTATCAACAAGAGATCATTGTTGAGATGCTTTGAGAAGGGAAACAAGTATCACAAGAACAAATCAAGAAATTCATGCCATGATGCAACCTACACAAGGTTGAATGTAAGAGGTGTATGCATGAGTAGATACTTGTTACCGAGATAGCATTGGAAGGATGTAGTAGATACCAATTAAAGGTAGATAGTAGATCATTGATCATCCTAGCTTGACTCCAATAAGCACATGGTGACACCACCTTCCTTGTGAGTGAGCCGAGCATCCAATGCATCTCCAATTGTTCCTAGAACAACAACACAAACAAAATGGTGCCCAAACCCATTGGGACCAAAGTGTTAGAGAACAAACAATACATAGGACAAACTCCACATAAATATGTACATATAGATATGAAAATGAATTTCATGCACATCTCATCCACTTTGAGACTTGGTGGAGTTTCCCCTATATATTGGGACAAATAAAGAAAGCATGCCAAAGAAACTACATGAAGTAAATATGCATGCTCAAGACTTTCAAGAACCGATACCAAATGACAAAGAAATACCAAGAGAAGAAAAGATACCAAATGAATAAAACATTACTTGGAGGATATCCACAACAGATACATTGAGGAATGAGATATCCATTGATACACACTAAATTAAAGAGGTAAAACTCCCAAAGAGAGGATGGTTCCAAACAAACCAAGCTCTCAACAAAGTTTCATGATGGCATAAAGTGCCAAAAAGAAAGCGGCTTGCCTTCCACCAGCACACACTTGATAAGGATCACAAGATGAGCATTTTATAGAAAATAGGATAGCTCCCCCAAGACTAGTGCATTGTAGAGAATTTGCATTTGAATACAAAATGCACAAGGTGGGATCACCACTTTCCCTATATCTAGAAAACACTAGACAAGATCAAGAAATTAACAAGATCGACAAGTGATATGGAGGACAAAGGGAGTTGACACAAACCTTGGCAAGAGATAAGGCAAATAAAAGCAAAAGCCAATATAAAGATGATCAATAATTTCTACCACACAATTAAGTGCCAATTGTCAAAAGACAAGAAGTATTTGGAAATAATTCCCGGTGGTAGAAAGCAAGGTTATCCAACATCATCTTCACACCAAACACACAAGCAAATTTGCAACTTGTAGAGCTAACATGCCACCTAGGAACAAGACAATTTACAATATCAATTCTAAGTGACAATATCTCAAATGTACACATTATCTAGGCTAGTAATATACAAATAGCATATTACTCCCCCATAATGTGATACCAATTAAAGATAAACAAGAGGAAAATAAAGGATCCAACAAGAGATAATTAATGGACTATTTAGAATTTGAATTTCTCATGAGAAGACATACCACATAGTGACTAGATAATCTTGTAATATCAATAATAGATGGTATTCCTCATGTACACACATTTATAGGATTGTGAGGTGCAAAAAGCACATCACTTCCCAAAAATAGGATTTTCCATTTATCTCTCACAAGAGCCAACTAAGATGCAAACAAGATGTGCAAAGGCTCAACGCACTACACACACATACATGATGTGCAAACCACCACACACATACTTGATTACTCAAGATAAGAAAATTGGAAGCACAACATATACAACACATGCAAGGAACAAAACCAAAACATGCAAAGGGGCAAGTAACTTTCAATGTAAACAATTTAAGTACAAGTTACCGCAAGGAGGCACATTGGATATAAGATAGAAACTTGATAACCTAATTGACTTGGCTTGAGACAATATGAATGATGAAGATCCCTTAATTCTTCATGATGTAGTCAAGTCTCCAATGCCCTCCAACAACACCTATTGATCAAGTTTGAGCTTGTTGGTCCTCAACCAAGTTGGGTCCTAAGAGGTTAGTCACAATAGGCTTGGCAACCCAAATGGTTCTTTTCTTGACACCACTTTGAGTACCAACAAACTTGGCAAACACATTGCCAACATTATCCTTCCCAAGAGAATAGATATTATCAATAATAATTGGGTTGGATAAGTTACCACTAGTGCATGAAGAAGCGACATGACCTTTCTCACGACATAGGTAGCAATGTCTACTCTTCACTTTCTTCTCACTTGATTTCTCAACTTGAGAAGCATTAGCTTGAGTCTTCTTGGGAAGAGGCCTTTCTTCAACTTGAGGTTGAGCATGAGAATGAACTTGTGGCCGCTTCCCTTGTTGCTTGACACTAATGTCCTTCTTCTTCAATGGGCAAGATCTAACATAATGCCCTTCAATTTTGCACTTGAAGCAAACAATCTTGGCCGAATTCTTGACTTGTTCTTGGCCCTTCTTCTTGTTCATCTTGGACTTATTCTTATTATCGGAGTTGAATCCAAGTCCACATTTGTCATTGGGGGATTTTTGCACACTCAAGATATTGTTGAGTGTGGATTTCCCTTCATGACTCTTTTCCAAGTCTTTCTTCAAAGAAGTGACTTGGGCCTTGAGCTCTTTGATTTCCTCTACATGGTTAGTCTCAACACAAGTACTAGAGGAAGTATAAGCTTCATCGTTAGAGCAACAAGGCCAGGAAAGCAATTCATCACAAGATGTACCAACATTGTGAGTAGATGAATTACAAGGACTATCACATGGCAATATAGCATTTTGACAAGAAGTAGTGCTAGTATCCACATGAGGCTCACTAGATGTTACTTTAGAAATCATGGCCTCGTGAGCTATCTTTATCACATTATGGGATACTAGAAGATCATCATGAGAGCGTGAGAGCTTTTCATGACTTTCTTCCAATTTCCCATAATTGCTAGATAGCACCTCAAGTTGAGCTCGTAGCTCAACATTCTCCTTCAAAATGGATGCTTCGCAAGTAATAGAGTTAGTAGCACAAGCATCATCATTTACAACAATAGGAGAGGACAACTTGGCAAGCTCTTTTAAATAAGAAGCTTCAAGTTGAGCATGAGACTCGGTGAGTTTGATGATCTCACCCTTGATGACCGTTGAGCCATTTTCGAGGTGCTCAAAATCCTCAAGGAGTCTAGCATGAGAAACTTCAAGCTTAGCATTTTTAGTTTCAAAAACATTGGCCACCTCAAGAGCTCTATCATGAGATTCCTTCACTCTAGATAATTCTAGAGAAAAAGTCTCCTCAAGAGATTCCTTGGTGGTTTGTTCGAGTTCAAGAGCTTGAGAGAGGTCCACAATCTCATTAGTGTAATCACGCTCATGACCTTCCATTTTCTCAATGGTGACCTCATGCTCCTCGAGATGAGATTCCAACTCCTCAATATATTTCTTGCCCTCAATGGCAATGGACATGATTTCCTTGAAGTTGGAACAAGCAATTTTATTCTTATGGAGAGCTTTAAAAATCATTTCTCCCTTAATTTTTAAGGAATCAACATTATCATTCTCTTCATCATTATTCTCATCAATATCATCACAAAATATATTGGGATTCAAAGTGGGAGATACCTTTGAAGCCTTAGCCATAAGGCAAAACACAATCGATGATGATGTAGGATCCCTTGAAGCACCACTTAAAACCACATCTTGTTCCATGGAGTGTTGGGTTTCCTCTACATCGTTAGCACAACAACTCAAGGAAATACATGCATTTTTATCATGGCAACAAGATATAGCAAGCATATCATCATGACATTTAGTCAAGCAATTTTTACATGATATGCATGGACTATCAACACAAGCATGTGAAACATGTAAGGTGCACGACGTGTTTAAGTCCAAAGATGGAGCATTGAAATAAGATAGTGATGAAGAGTCACCAAAGATAAGCACACTATCATCATTGCAATGACCAACACTTCTCACCATAGTATTACCTTGCGGCAACCCACATGTAGGTGAAGTAGAAGAGGTTGAGAAGGCAACACGACCGGAGGTGGAGGGAGAACAATCATCCCCACAAAACTTGGACATGCCATATTTATCTTGAAGCTTTGTCCACAACTCATGAGCATCCCGAAATGGCATGAGTTGAAATATAACTACATTGCTCAAAGCATCAAAAAGCACAATAGAAGCTTGAGCATTGAGATAAGAGTTTTTCTCATCCTCTAAAGATAATCTTGGGGAACCTTTGGAGGAGAAAAACCCATATCTACAATTCGCTCTAAATTTGGATCCATGACCCTAAAGAGATTAAGCATGCAAATTACCCAAACATCAAAATTTGTGGCATCGAAACTAAGAGTGTTAGAGAATCCTAATACCCTAGTCGACATCTTTACTCTCTAGGCGGTTAAGCCTAACAAATATAGACGAGGCTCTAATACCAATTGAAAGATCATGAATGTTGCCTAGAGGGTGGTGAATAGGCGCTTTAAAATAATTACGGTTTAGGCTTGAACAAATGCGGAATAAACCTAGCAGTTATTTGTCAAGCACCAAACCTACAACAACTAGGCTCACCTATGAGCACCAACAACTTATGCTAAGCAAGATAAAAAACTAAGTGATAGCAAGATATATGACAAGAAACAATATGGCTATCACAAAGTAAAGTGCATAAGTAACGGGCTCGGGTAAGAGATAACCGAGGCACGCAGAGACGGCGATGTATCCCGAAGTTCACACCCTATTGGATGCTAATCTTTGTTTGGAACGGTGTGGAGGCACAATGCTCCCCAAGAAGCCACTAGGGCCACCGTAATCTCCTCACGCCCTCGCACAATGCAAGATGCCGTGATTCCACTAAGGGACCCTTGAGGGCGGTCACTGAACCCGTACAAATGGCAACCCTTGGGGGCGTTCACGGAACCCGTACACTTTGGCAACCCTTGGGGGCGGTCAACGGTACCCATCAAATTGCTCGGGGCGATCTCCACAACCTAATTGGAGACCCCGACGCTTGCTCGGAGCTTTACACCACAATGATTGAGCTCCAAACAACACCAACCGTCTAGGGCGCCAAGGCACCCAAGAGGAACAATCTCTAGGGTGCCCAAACACCCAAGAGTAATAAGGTTCTCAAACTTCACTTCCACGTATCACCGTGGATAACTCAAACCGATGCACCAAATGCAATGGCAAGGGCACACAGAGTGCCCAAGTCCTTCTCTCCCAAATCCTACTAAAGCAACTAATGCTAGGGAGGAAAATGAGAGCAAGAACGAAAGAAGAACACGAAGGACTCCAAGATCTATATCCAAGGGGTTCTCCTCACTTAGAGGAGAAAGTGATTGGTGGAAACCTGGATCTAGATCTCCTCTCTCTTTTCCCTCAAGAACTAGAAAGAATCATTGGAGGGACTGAGAGTTAGCAAGCTTGAAGAAGGTTACCAATGGGGGAAGAACACGAGCTCAAGAGATAAGGTTCATTGGGGAAGAAGACCCCCTTTTATAGGTGGGGAAAAACCCAACCGTTATGCTCACAACCTGCATAGAGCGGTACTACCACTCGACCTCACGGTACTACCGCAAGGGGTAGCGGTACTACCTCAAAGGGTAGCAGTACTACTGCTTGCGAGCGGTACTAAAAAATACATCCATGCCTACCATCACTGGACTTGTGACGAGTTTTTGGTCCGGAGCGGTACTAAAAAAATTACATCCGCTCCTGTCCGCGGTAGTACCGCTGCAGCCTTTTCAGAACACCAAAACTGCCACAACTTCTGCAAACGGACTCCGAATTCAACGAAACCAAGTTTGTTGGAAAGCTAGCGACAAGGGCTAACACAACCTTGATAGAACTAACAATAATAAGGAAATTAGAAAAGGCCCAAGAGAAAATGGTGAGAACCCTTCCTCTAAAAAGACCGGTAAAACTTCCAACACCGAAAACGCGATAGAAGAAGCATATGAAAGCCATTTTTGATGCACTAGAGCTTGTGATGAAGATAACCACAAGCTCTAAAACCTCAATAGAAAATAAAATAAGAATCAAGAAAGATGATGCAAGGGTGCAATGGTTTGATCTCTCGACAAACAATACGATCATGCTACTAACTTGAGAGCCCCCCTTGATAGTACGACTATCAATCCTATAACACGGTCTCCAAACTATCACCATGAGACCGGTAAAATATAAAAACTATCAAGGGCAAACCTTTGCCTTGCATGAAGTCCACTTGAACTAGATGATGACGATCTTCACTCCCTCAAGTTGGACCACCTTTCTTGATTGCGTTGGGTCGATGAAGACTAGATGATTGCTCCCCCATACTCCACTATGGGTGAGCCACTCTTCGGCATATCTTCACAGGTCCATTGACACCACAATGGATGGAAAGCATCAAGCACTTGATCTCTTCGTGATGCTCCACTTGAACTTGCGCACGACAATCTTGATGACGATCACCACTTGATGTCATCCTCTCCATTGGTTAAGTGATATCTTCCTCTTGACGCAAGCCCATGAACACGTACCTAACCCCACATAGAACTCTCACATAGACCATGGGTTAGTACACAAAGCACAATGGACAATGCGTACCATACCATGAGATCACTTGATCCCACTCGGTGTATCTTCTACGCTTTGTGTGATGATCAACTTGAATCACTCTCTGTAGTTAGTCTTGATCAATCTTGACTCTTTCCAACTCTATGACCAATCTTTGGATAATTCCTTAATACCACCTTTGTCAACTCATAAACTCCTTGAAACCAACACATGTACTTCAAGAAATGCCTATGGACAAATCCTTCAAATATAACTCAATGCAACCATTAGTCCATAGAGAATGTCATCAATTACCAAAACCACACATGGGGGCACCGCATGTCCTTTCATCAGGCCTTCACCCCCCAAGTCGCGGCGATTGAGCCCGACATGTTTTCCCGCGGATCGGTCGACCTGTCGACTGATTTTGCAGATACCTTTTCTGAGAGTGGGAGTTGTAACCCCGCGACGGAGGTCATCATGGTCGACTCCCTTCGCGGTCCGCCTGGTTTTTGTTGCAGCGGCGACGGTGGCAGAAGCGGTGGCCCGTCACTCGACCATGAAGAATATCAGCCCCAACCTCTCAGGTCGCAGCAGAGGGAGGAGCTGCATCGCTGCAACGTGGAGGCTCTCCAGACCCCCATGATAGGGGAAACCGTCGAGGCCCGGGCCTTGGAGGCAGTGCGCGTGGCCACTCTGGCTGAGCGCACCCGTCTGGAGAATCTCCAACATTCTCTTGATGAGCGTGCTCGCCAATTGATCCTCGAGTCCAGTCGATGTCTGCGGCAATTGTTTCCACCGGAAACTCAGGTATTCCGTACACCGATTCAGAATTTGGTAGTCGCTACGCATATTGCAAAGTCCATTCAGCCACCCTGTTAGGAAGCTGGAAGAGGCTTGGAACAGATCAGAATGCTGCTCCGAGCAGCGGGAGACCAGAACTCCGTTGTGTCCCAGTCGCGGAACAGAATCCATAGCAGATCAGTGAGAGAAGATACCGTTCAATCAGCACACAGTCCTAGGTCCCCTTTACGGCATGGAGTTCGTGATCACCGCCAGGATCGGTACCTGGGAAGAGCTCATGGAGAATATGATCATGAATACGCCCGCGACAACCTTTATCGAGTGCCTTTGCCCCTTCCGAGGGACGGATCGTATGCGCCCCGGCGCAATGACGACAGGTGTCCGTATGGGAATGACCACAGAGTTCCAGTCGACCCCAGAGAGCCCGACTTCGATGCGAGGTCTGTCCTTGTGCAGGGTTTCGTCGACTGGAACAGAGCATATAGAGAAGGGCTAGATCAAGACAGACCAAGTGGACGCGGAGTCCACGTTTCCGGCCCAGAGTGTTTTGGAAGAGCCATTAGAGCCGCTGAGATTCCTCATACCTTCAGACTAGCAACTGGCATCAGTAAGTTTACAAGCAAGTCGAAGCCCGATACGTGGCTCGAAGACTACCGAGTGGCTGTGCACAGTGGTGGCGGCAGTGATGAGGTGGCCATGAAGCACCTTCCTTTGATGCTTGAAGGTTCTGCCAGGGCTTGGCTGAATCAGTTGGCCCCTGAGAGCATTTTGAGTTAGGATGAGTTAGCCCGAGTGTTCACCAGAACGTTTGAGGGCACTTGCAAGAGACCTACTGGTCTAACGGAGCTGCAACATTGCGTGCAGAAATCGAGTGAAACCCTGAGAGACTATATCCAGAGATGGATCACTCTGCACCACACAGTGGAGAATGTGTCAGATCACCAAGCAGTCTGTGCCTTCAAGGAAGGCGTTCGCTACAGAGAGCTCAATGTGAAGTTCGGTCGGACTGGAGATATGTCTTTGACTCGGATGATGGAGATTGCCACCAAATACGCTAACGACAAAGAGGAAGACCGACTTAGGAGTGGCAAGCACAAAACAGTCGCCCAGGACACCGGAGGAGGAAATTCCAGTCGGAAGTAGAAGCGAAAGGCTGAGGCAGCAGGTCCTGCCAAGGCAGCAGTGTTGAATCAAGGAAAGTTCAAAGGGAAACCCAAAGGGCCTTGGACCCCCAAGAACGTGAAGGACCAGGAAGGAAATGATGTGATGGATTTGCCATGTCATGTTCACACCAAGAAGGATGAGGAGGGAAACCTGATTCTCCCCAAGCATACCACTCGACAATGTCGACTCCTAATCCAGAACTTCCGAGAGAGTAAACCCAATGATAAGGACAAAGAGTCTGAGAAGGAAGAAGAAGATAAGGATGATGATGGTGGTTATCCCAATGTCAATGGCACCTTGGTGATTTTTGCCGATATCGAGAGCAAAACTCGACTGAAGGTCATTAACATAGAGGTACACTTGGTTGCTCCGGCAACACCAAGGTATCTGAAGTGGTCAAAAACCACCATTACATTCGACCAGTCCGACCACTCGGCACGCGTAGCTACCCCTGGGCGGCAAGCGCTGGTGGTCGATCCAGTCATGAGAGGCACCCGACTGACTAAGGTCCTGATGGATGGTGGCAGTGGCTTGAATATTCTGTATGCTGAGGCCCTCAAAAGAATGGGCATTCCGATGTCCAAACTCAGCGAGAGCAACATGCAGTTCCATGGAATTATCCTAGGAAAGAAAGCCAAATCACTCGGCCAGATCACTCTTGACGTGGTTTTCAGTGATGAGAAGAATTTCCGCAAGGAGAAGTTGACGTTTGAGGTTGTGGTTTTCCAGAGTGCATATCATGCCATTCTGGGTAGACCTGCTTATGCTAGCTTTATGGCTCGACCGTGCTATGTATATCTCAAGATGAAGATGCCAGGCCCCAGAGGCGTAATAAAGGTTTCTGGTAACCGTCAGAGAGCAGAAGATTGTCTTCAAGATGGGGCAAACATAGCTGATGAGCAGATGGCAGTAGTAGAATTTCAAGAGTACCAGAAGACTGCAGATCCGAGTGATTTGTTGCGTGCTAAGAGGCCTGCCTCGGAGTCTGCATTTCAGTCAGCCGGCAAAACCAAGCCAGTCCATGTTCACCCGACCGACCCCAATGCTGCTCCGACCCATATCTCGATGACGCTCGACAGCAAATAGGAGGAAGCGCTCATCCAGTTCCTCTGTGAGACCTGGGACATCTTTGCATGGAAGCCATCTGACATGCCAGGTGTGCTCAGGGAACTGGCTGAGCACCATTTGCGAGTCGACCCTAAAGTAAAACCTGTTAAGGAACATCTCCGTTGGTCCGCCACGGAGAAGAGAAAGGCCATTGGCGAGGAGGTGGCTCGGCTCCTAGCTGCTGAGTTCATCTGCGAGATATACCACTCCGAGTGGCTCGCCAATGTTGTTATGATTCCCAAGAAAGATAAATCACTCCGAATGTGTATTGACTTCAAGAACATCAACCGGGCCTTCCCGAAAGATCATTTTCCTCTGCCCGCATCGACCAGATAGTCGACTCAACTACGGGATGTGAGCGATTGTCCTTCCTGAATGCTTATTCCGGGTACCATCAGATCCGACTGTATGGGCCCGATGAGATAAAGACGGCTTTCATCACCCTGTTCGGGTGTTTTCGCTATGTTACTATGCCCTTTGGCCTCAAGAATGCTGGTGCCACATTCATGCGCATGATTCAGAAGTGTCTGCTCACTCAAATCAGTCGGAATGTGGAAGCATACATGGATGACATAGTGGTTAAGTCACGCAAAGGTTCTGACCTGCTGACTGACCTTGCTGAAACCTTTGCCAACCTGAGAAGGTATGATATCAAGCCCAACCCATCGAAATGCACTTTCGGAGTCCCAGGCGGAAAGTTACTCGGTTTTCTCGTTTCCGAACAAGGGATCGACGCAAATCCAGAGAAGATTGGCACAATCGTCCGAATGAAATGCCTAGTGCATGTGCGTGATGTTCAGAAGCTTACTGGTTGTTTGGCTGCATTGAGTCGATTCATCTCATGCCTTGGTGAAAAGGCACTGCCTCTTTACCAACTAATGAAGAAGTCAGACAAGTTCGAGTGGAATGACGAAGCTGAAGCGTCGTTTGAGGAGCTCAAAGCTCTACTTTCCACCCAGCCGGTGCTTGCTGCTCCAGTTAGCAAGGAGCCTCTACTGCTTTACATCGCAGCCACACGACAAGTCGTCAATACAGTGCTCATAGTCGAGGGGGAAGAAGAAGGCAAGGCCTTCAAAGTTCAGTGCCCCGTGTATTACATTTCAGATGTCTTAACCCCATCCAAGCAGGGATATCCTCACTATCAGAAGCTTGTTTATGGGATTTACCTGACCAGGAAGAAGGTTGCATATTATTTCTCTGATCACGCAATTTCAGTCGTAAGTGACGCTCCATTGTCAGAGATTCTGAATAACAGAGATGCAACTGGTCGAGTGGCAAAGTGGGCAATTGAACTTCTTCCTTTAGATATCAAATTTGAGGCAAAGAAGGCCATTAAGTCTCAAGCAACTGCAGATTTCCTCGCAGAGTGGACAGAACAACAATAGCCAATTCAAATTCAGTCGGAACATTGGACCATGTTCTTTGATGGATCCAAGATGTAAAATGGCTCTGGTGCAGGAGTGGTCTTAGTGTCCCCACGAGGAGACAAGCTCAGTTATGTCCTCCAGATTCACTTTGATTCTTCAAACAATGAAGCTGAGTATGAGGCACTATTGTATGGGTTGCGTATGGCCATTTCACTCGTCGTCCGGCACTTGATGGTTTATGGCGACTCAGACTTAGTGGTTAACCAAGTAATGAAGGAATGGGATGTCAGGAGTCCCGCAATGACAGGTTATTGCAATGCAGTGAGAAAGCTAGAGAAGAAGTTTGAGGGGTTAGAGCTCCACCACATACCACGGATCAAAAATCAAGCCGCTGATGATCTGGCGAAGATAGGCTCCACTCGGAAGCCTATTCCCAGCAGTGTGTTCTTGCAGAATCTCCATACCCCATCAGTACAAGAAGATCCCTTCAAGGAAGAGCCCCCGCAACCGATAAGTTCAACCAACCCGACTGAGATCGAGGTTCTAGCCGTGGCCGACCTGATCATGGAAGTATTGGTGGTCATGCCCGACTGGACAATACCGTACATCACGTACATTCTCAGAAAGGATCTCCTAGAGGATGAAGATGAGGCTCGCCAGATAGTTCGTCAATCAAAAGCTTTCACCGTGATGAAAGGGCAACTTTATAGAGAAAGTGTCACAGGAGTGGCCCAACACTGCATCACCCTGGAAGAAGGCCAAATGATCCTAGACGATATCCACTCGGGGACCTGTGGTCACCATGCATCCTCTCGGACCATCGTGGCCAAAGCATACCGAGCGGGATTCTATTGGCCTCGAGCAAATGAGATGGCGAAAGATATAGTTGACAAGTGTGCAGGTTGCCGGTTCTACTCCAACATGTCCCACAAACCTGCATTTGCCCTGAAGACTACTCCACTCATATGGCCATTTGCAGTCTGGGGATTGGATATGGTTGGACCCTTCAAAACTGGCGCGAGTGGTTTCACCCATTTGCTCATAGTAGTCGACAAGTTCACCAAGTGGATTGAAGCCAAGCCCATAAAAACCTTGGAGCAGGCACTGATGTCAGTTTCATCAAAGAGTTGATATTCAGATATGGAGTTCCTCACAGCATTATCACAGACAATGGCTCCAACTTTGATTCTAATGAGTTCAAGGCGTTTTGCGCGTCCCAAGGCACTCGGGTCAACTATGCATCCGTCGCACGCCCGCAGTCGAATGGACAAGCAGAAAGGGTGAATGGTTTGATCCTTCAAGGGTTAAAGCCTCGACTGATGCACGACCTTAAGCATGCTGCTGGAGCTTGGGTAACTGAATTGTCGTCAGTCCTATGGGGACTGAGAACAACGCCCAACCGGTCGACTGATCGAACTCCTTTCTTCCTGGTGTACGGCGTTGAGGTTGTGCTTCCGAGTGACTTGCTACACAATGCTGCCCGTGTAACGCCCCGAGACCGATGCTCCAGTTGCCTTCCATTTATTTTAGTTGTTGTCGTGCGTTTATTATGTTTGTTGCTATGTTCATGTTGAGTGCTTGTCATATTTTGCTTCTTGCATCATGCTATTTATTAATTGTATTTTGCCATCCTTGTTGTTGCCATGATCATCTTGCTTTGTCATATGCTTCATGATGTGCTATTGCATTTTGTCATTGTTGTTGCATTTGCATCATGATCATCTTTGTTGTGTGCTTGTTATCTTTGTGAACTCCTTCTCCTCATCTTCTTTGTTGTTCCATCTTTCCCTTCCATCTAAACCATCATCAAGTGTATCACCCCATCACTAGCTTCTTCCTTTCAATTCTCACACATTTCTTGCAAGTGGCATTTTTCTGTCCTTAATAAATGTTCATTCTTTTCCTAAAAATCCTGCACTTTGCCTACATCCTCTCTGCTAATTTTCAGCCCATTTGAAAGTGTTTTGGCTGGGTTAAAAAAATGGTTCAAGTTTGAATATAATTCAAACTTGAATTATTTTTCTGTCCTTAAAAATGCCCAAAGCAATTTATTCAAATTCTGCACAAATTCTGGACTCCAGGGATATTGTCATATCTCTCACAACACTCTCCTATCCCTCTGTGCATTTGCTCTTTTGTTTTTCTATTTTGAATAAATAGAAAACAACAGCAGCAGGAGCAGCCCAGCGCAGCAACAGCCCGATCCAGCTTCAACGCACCAGCAGCAGCCCACTTATCCCTCCAGATCCTCTTCTCACCCAAAACCTAGCCAACCCTCTCTTCCACTCGTCCCACGTGGCAACGCTGGAACCATCCGTCAGCGGGGGAGATTGTAGCTTTCACCACCTTTCTCCTACCTCTCCTCCTCTGCTTTACACGCTCGCCATGGCCATCGTGGCTGAGCCAGCTTGCCTCACCCTCCTATAAAACCAGCAGCCCTCGCCCTAGGGTTCCTCCTCCTCCCTCTTTTCCCCTCCGCGCCGCCGCCACAGGTAAGGGGCACCCACACACCTGCTTCCCCGCCTCCAGGAGCCATGGCCGGCTTGGGCACGACCTCACCGCCGGCATATCCCTCTGCCGTGGCCTCCCCTCCGTCGTCTTCTCGCTCGAGAACACTGCCCCGGACCCATTCTGACGACGAGCCACGCCCAAGGATCGCCAAGTCTGGCTACCTCCCCGTCGTCCTCTTCCTCCCCTGCTTCACGGGCATCACCTTCCCTCGTCGCTTCCGCTCGTCCCCGACCCCGATAGACTCTAGCAGCACCCCCACGGTGAAGCCTCGTTCCTCCCCATTTCTCTCTCTCCGGTTCAATTCTGTCACTATGGTCGTCTTCCCGAGTCGCCGATCCCATATCCGCCATGGACAAGTTTCTGAAACTCACACCCATGCGTCTCCTGTACATGCGTGCACCTGCATCCACACCTAGCACCACATCCACTGCACGCCCATACCCACACTTGCCCCGCAGCACGCCTGCACGCCCCGCCGTGGCCGTGGCCGAGCGCCTCGACCTGCAATACCGGCCATGTTTCTCTGTAGTTGCTTCGCTTGGGTTCAGACTTCAAATCCGTTTAGTAAGTATGCATCTTCATGCTTCAGCCGAATCCAATTTGCAGCACCAACACCTCGCGTGTTGCTCCGCACCAACCACGCACACCAGCAGCTCTCGCGTGCAACCAGAGCCTCGCCTGTCGCCTTGCAGCCGCCCAACACCGAGCCTAAAACCCCATGGCCGACAGCTCAGAAGCTTCAAGACCATGCCACACACGTCCCGAGCATTCTCCACACCTGTGCGCTGCACCCTGAACCTTTCCGCACGCCCGCCATAGCTCAGCATCCACCGCAGGCGCCATGCTTGCTCGCTGCCGTCGCCACTGAGATCCCAGTGCACGCTTCAGTTTGGGTCTTGGTCGCGTTGCCCATATACTTTACCTCGCGCCGATCTCCCTTTGCATCACCAACACAAAGCTATCCCAGTGGCTAGAGCAGCCAGTATCCATCCGAGGGGTCTGGGGTTCGATTCCCAGGTGCCCCAATTTTTGCTCTATTTTCCTGTACTGTTGCACGCGCACACACACACTCAGCGCTCACTCGGGACAAATCTTCCTGGGCCGCTGCAGGTTGCTGCAATCCGTCCCGTGCATATTTTTTTCCCAGTCTGAGTATTTTAGCATTTTCCAATACATTCTTATTTACAGAATTACCACTGTCTTGTATTGTTAATAACTAATCATACATGCATCCAAATTAAACAAACAATATATGTAAAATGCTTAGAATTGTATCTAGTTTCAAAATATGCAACTTTCATCCCTGTTAAGAATGTTTAAACATGTTGTTTGTTTAAATTTGCTCAAATGCCATATTAAAATGCTTTATTTCATAACTAAATAACCGTAGCTTGGTTTTAAATAAACTTTATATGTAAATGGGGTGGAAAATGCCTAGGTTAACATGGTCCACTTTATTTTCCTGTTTAACAACAATAAATATGTGTTAGGGCAGAACAGAACCAAATTCGAAATATGGACATGAGGATTTTCCAGAATTGTTGTTTGTTATTTCCGGCCTCATTTAAACTTGCCTAAATAGTTAGTTTTATTATGTTTCACCTCTTGCCATGTTTGACAACATTTAACATTGTTATGTACCTAAATGGGAGCGATCTAAATAACTCGGATGTGGTGTTTCATCAATATGCAACTCGTTGCATATTGAGCTCCACTTAACTTGTACTATTGTTTATTGCATTTTGCCATGCCATGCCTTTTTTAACCGGACATGCATCATACTTGTTTGTGCATCATGCCATGTTTATGTTTGTGCATTTACCATTTGTTTCTTTCCGGTGTTGCTTCTTAGTTCCGGTAATGTTGCGATTGTGAGGATTCGTTCAACTACTCCCGTTCGTCTTCTTCATGGACTCGTTCATCTTCCTTGCGGGATTTCAGGCAAGATGACCGTCACCTTGGATCTCACTACTATCATTGCTATGCTAGTTGCTTCGTTCTATCGCTATGCTGCGCTTCCTATCACTTGTTCTTCAAGCCTCCCCAAATTGCCATGAACCTCTAACCTTTGACACCCTTCCTAGCAAACCGTTGTTTGGCTATGTTACCGCTTTGCTCTGCCCCTCTTATAGCGTTGTTAATTGCAGGTGAAGTTGAAGATTGCTCCATGGTGGACAGGATGTTGTTGGGATATCACAATATCTTTTTGTATTATTAATGCATCTATATACTTGGTAAAGGGTGGAAGGCTCGGCCTTATGCCTGGTGTTTTGTTCCACTCTTGCCGCCCTAGTTTTCGTCATACCGGTGTTATGTTCCCGGATTTTGCGTTCCTTACACGGTTGGGTGATTTATGGGACCCCCTTGACAGTTCGCTTTGAATAAAACTCCTCCAGCAAGGCCCAACCTTGGTTTTACCATTTGCCTCACCACCACCTACTTTTCCCTTCGGAGTCGCTCTCTCGAGGGTCATCTTTATTTAGCCCCCCCCGGGCCAGTGCTTCTCTAAGTGCTGTTCCAAACTGAGCAGCCTGCGGGGCCCCCTCGGGGAAACTCGAGGTATGGTTTTACTACAACTGAGTAGCTTGACTTATCCGGTGTTGCCCTGAGAATGAGATATGTGCAGCTCCTATCGGGATTGTCGGCGCATCGGGCGGCTTTGCTGGTCTTGTTTTAGCATTGTCGAAATGTCTTGTAAACCGGGATTCCGAGACTGATCGGGTCTTCCTGGGAGAAGGAATATCCTTCGTTGGTTGCGAGAGCTTATCATGGGCTAAGTTGGGACACCCCTGCAGGGTATAAACTTTCGAGAGCCGTGCCCACGGTTATGTGGCAGATGGGAATTTGTTAATATCCGGTTGTAGATAACTTGACACCAGATCCGAATTAAAACGCATCAACCACGTGTGTAGCCTTGATGGTCTCTTTTCGGCGGAGTCTGGAGAGTGAACACGGTTTCTGGGTTATGTTTGACGTAAGTAGGAGTTCAGGATCACCTCTTGATCATTGCTAGCTTCACGACCGTTCCGTTTGCTTCTCTTCTCGCTCTTATTTGCGTATGTTAGCCACCATATATGCTTAGTCGCTGTTGCAACCTCACCACTTTACCCCTTCCTTTCCCATTTAGCTTTGCTAGTCTTGATACCCATGGTAATGGGATTGCTGAGTCCTCGTGGCTCACAGATTACTACAACAACAGTTGCAGGTATAGGTTATGCGATGATCATGACGCGAGAGCGATGTTTGCTTGTTTTGGAGTTCTGCTTCCGCTTCTTCTTCGATCAGGGGATAGGTTCCAGGTCGGCAGCCTGGGCTAGCAGGGTGGATGTCGTTTGAGCTTCTGTTTGTGTTTCATCCGTAGTCGGATGTTGATCTTATGGATGATGTATTGTTGTATTCGTGTGGCATTGTATGCCTCTTGTATGTATCCCCATCTATTTATGTAATGTTGATGTAATGATATCCACCTTGGAAAAGCGTTTCAATATGCGGGTCTATCCTTGGTGGGACCTTCGAGTTCCTCTTGGATAGGATCACATATTGGGCATGACAGCCCGAGTGGAACTTCTCTCAGAAGCTGAAGCTGAGCAAGCACGCGAAGACGCAGTTGACCTCCTGGAGGAAGAACGCGAGATGGCTTTGGTTCGGTCGACCATCTATCAGCAAGATCTGCGTCGATTCCACGCCCGCAACGTCAGAGGTCGAGCATTTCAGGAAGGAGACCTTGTGCTCCGAGTGGTTCAGAAACGACCTCACAAGCTCGCTCCGGCCTGGGAAGGTCCCTTCATCATCACCAAGGTGCTTCACAATGGAACGTACCACATCTACAATGTAGCCAAGAAAATGGATGAGCCACGCGCATGGAACGCAGAGCTTGCTCCGTCCTTTCTATACCTAAAGTCACTCGACCCGACGAGTTGTAATAAAAGCACTTTAGTTTGTTTTCCAAAGACAAGATTTTTACAGTATCTTAATGACTGGTTCCTCGTAATCAATTCTGTCTAAATCCCCCAGTGGGTGGCTTAGCTGCGACCCCGTAATTGCCTAAGTTAAAAACATTCGGAGTGGAGAGAAATCCTCCCACTCAGGGGCTTAGCTGTGACCCCGTAATCGCCTAAGTTAAAAACATTCCGAGTGGAGAGCAATCCTCCAACTCGGGGGCTTAGTTGCGACCCCGTAATTTCCTAAGTTAAAAACATTCCGAGTGGAGAGCAATCCTCCCACTTGGAGGCTTAGCTACGACCCCGTAATCGCCTAAGTTAAAAACATTCCGAGTGGAGAGCAATCCTCCCACTCGGAGGCTTAGCTGCGACCCCATAATCGCCTAAGTTAAAAACATTCCGAGTGGAGAGCAATCCTCCCACTCGGGGGCTTAGCTGCGATCCCGTAATCGCCTAAGTTAAAAACATTCCGAGTGGAGAGCAATCCTCCCACTCGGAGGCTTAGCTACGACCCCGTAATTGCCTAAGTTAAAAACATTCTGAGTGGAGAGCAATCCTCCAACTCGGGGGCTTAGCTGCGACCCCGTAATCGCCTAAGTTAAAAACATTCCGAGTGGAGAGCAATGCTGCGACCCCGTAATCGCCTAAGTCAAAAAAATTCCGAGTGGAGAGCAATCCTCCCACTCGGGGGCTTAACTGCGACCCCGTAATCGCCTAAGTTACAAGTATCCTCTGAGCTACGCCACAAATACAACGTACGCTCCATCCCAATCCGCAAGGACGACAAGGTGTCGATTGAAAACCACGTCTGAGTTGTGCCATAAGTACAATGTATCCTCCCGATCCGCAAGGACGATGAGGTGTCGACTGAACACCACGTCTGAGCTGCGCCACAAGTACAATGTGCCTTCCCGAGCCGCAAGGACGACGAGGTGTCGATTGAACACCACGTCTGAGCTGCACCACAAGTACAATGTACACTTTACTCGCTCAGAATCATAAGAAAGTCAGAAACAATTCAAAACCAAAACAAAAGCCATGGTATTTGAAGAAATTCAAGTTCAGATAAATCCCGCAAAAGTTCGGGACCGCAGCAGGCAGAAGTACTCAGGCATCAAGCTTGAAAGAGTTTAACGGTTACATGATGACTCAGCATTCCGAGGCGAATAAAAGTGGGGCTTAATGTTTTGATCACTCGTCAGGAGAAGGACTTGCTGGATCGCAGAAATTGTCAAGGTCAATGTTGTCTGCGATGCAAGTGGCGGCGTCAAGGAAAGTGTCCATGAAGGGCTGGAAACTGTGCTTTTTTGTGTTCACAACCTTGAGTTCCGCGAGCTTGTCTTCTCTCACATCCTTGAAGTGCACCTGGACTAGTGATAGAGCAACGTCAGCGCCGCAGCGAGCAGATGATTTCTTTCTTTCTTGCACTCAGTCAGGTATTTGATTCAGTCGAGCCATCTGAGACTTGAGATCTTGTGAGAGTTCCGCCTGAGGCCAGAGTTCAGCATCAACCCGAGTCATCACCGCCTTCAGTCGGGCAAGATAAGCAACAACGCTATCCATACGTGATTCCCACCGCAGCACATTCATTGCAACGTCATCTTTGACAGGACAATTTATGGGGTCGAGACCCGTCTTGACCCGCCCGGTCTCTGCTTCAAAGTCTTGACAAAGTTCTGCACAGTCGAAAAAATAGTGAGTCGACAGTTTGACAAGACGTGTCAATTGACAGCAACAAATAGTCGAACAAGAATACCTTCAAGCTTCAAGACCAGCTTTGCAGCAAGCTGTCCCAGATAAGACTCTAGCTCTCCCTTCTTGGCCTTGAGGTTTCCAACTTTGTCAGTCAAGCTATCCTTGTCTTTCTTCAGTTGCTCGACCTCCCGATTGGCCTCAGAGACAGCGGTCTTCACCTTAGAGTTCTCCTCTTCTAACTTGCTGACTGAAGCCAGCTTCTTGTCCGCAATCGTTGTTTTCTCTTGCGCCTCCTTCTGGGCCGCAGCAAGATCCTGATCCTTCTTCTCTAGAGCCTGCTTCATTTTCTCTAAAGAAATAACATTCTTCAGACGAGCTTGAAGTTGACGATTTTCACTACGCACATCTGTTCGAGTGAAATCACTCGGTTCAAAGAGACTAAAAGAAAAAAAGGGGGGGAGAGCGAGTCACAAGGTGGATAGTCGATGGTTGGTTACCTCCCATGATAGATACTTCATCCTGAGCAGCCTTGAGGTTCTTCTTGGCCAGTTCCAGGTCAAGGCTGAGGCTGATTTGCTTCTTGTTTAGTTTAGAAAGTTGAGCCCCAAGATCACAAGACCTCTGCAGTCAGCAAATAAGATATGTCAGTCGACAGAAACAAAAGTCAGTCACAATGAAAGTTACTCTAAGACTACCGCCGAATCAAACATCCAACAGTAGTCTCGGGGACTACACCCAGTGGGTGCACTTAGCGTGCCCCCACTAGTTTGGTTTTACACTCGGCATGGTCTGCCCAGCATGAGTAAAAAAAGAGAGATTCTCAGACCCTGATACGTCTCCATCGTATCTATAATTTTTTATTGTTCCATGCCAATATTATTCAACTTTCATATACTTTTGGCAACTTTTTATACTACTTTTGGGACTAACATATTGATCAGTGCCAGTTCCTGTTTGTTGCATGTTTTTTGTTTCGTAGAGAACCCGTATCAAACGGAGTCCAAACGGGATAAAAATTTATGGAGATATTTTTTGGAATATTTATGAATTTTGGGAAGAAGAATCAACGCGAGACGATGCCCGAGGGAGCCACGAGGCAGGGGGAGCGCCCCTGACCCTCGTGGACACCCCCATAAGGCGGTTGGTTCCCTTCTTTCGCTGCAAGAAAGCCAATATCCGAATAGAGATCGTGTTAAAATTTCAGCCCAATCGGAGTTACGGATCTCCGGGAATATAAGAAACGGTGAAAGGCCAGAATCTAGACCGCAGAAACAGAGAGAGACAGAGAGACAGATCCAATCTCGGAGGGGCTCTCGCCCCTCCCAAGCCATGGAGGCCATGGACCAGAGGGGAAATGCTTCTCCCATATAGGGAGAAGGCCAAGGAAGAAGAAGAAGAAGGGGGGGCTCTCTCCGCCTTGCTTCCAGTGGTGCCGGAACGCCACCGGGGCCATCATCATCACCGCGATCTACACCAACAACTTCACCGCCCTCATCACCAACTCTTCCCCCCTCTATGGAGCGGTGTAACCCATCTTTTACCCGCTGTAATCTCTAGTTAAACATGGTGCTGAACGCTATATATTATTTCCCAATGATGTATGGCTATCCTATGATGTTTGAGTAGATCTGTTTTGTCCTATGGGTTAATTGATGATCGTGATTGGTTTGAGTTGCATGTTTTGTTATTGGTGCTGTCCTATGGTGCTCTCCGTGTCGCACAAGCATGAGGGATTCTAGTTGTAGGGTGTTGCAATACGTTCATGATTCTCTTGTAGTGGGTTGCTTGAGTGACAGAAGCATAAACCCGAGTAAGAGGGTTGTTGCGCATGGGATAAAGAGGACTTGATACTTTAATGCTATGGTTGGGTTTTACCTTAATGATATTTAGTAGTTGCGGATGCTTGCTAGAGTTCCAATCATAAGTGCATATGATCCAAGAAGAGAAAGTATGTTAGCTTATGCCTCTCCCTCAAATAAAATTTCAATAGTGATTACCGGTTTAGTAATCGATTGTCTAGGGACAAATAACTTTCTCGTGACAAAAAGCTCTCTACTAAAACTAACTTTTTTGCTTCTTTATCTAAACAGCCCCTGCTTTTTATTTACGTGCTTTTTATTATCTTGCAAACCTATCCTATCACACCTGCAAAGTACTTCTAGTTTCATACTTGTTCTAGGTAAAGCGAACGTCAAGCGTGCGTACAGTTGTATCGGTGGTCGATAGAACTTAAGGGAATATTTGTCTACCTTTAGCTCCTCGTTGGGTTCGACACTCTTACTTATCGAAAGAGGCTACAATTGATCCCCTATACTTGTGGGTTATCAAGACCTTGTTCTGGCGCCGTTGCCGGGGAGTCATAGTGTGGGGTGAATATTCTCGTGTGTGCTTGTTTGCTTTATCACTAAGTAATTTTTATTTGCTATTCTAAGTTGTTCTCTATCTTTAGTTATGGATATGGAACACGAAATAACAAAAAAATTAGGTGTACTTTCTACTCATGGAGATGGGGAACCTCGTAAAACCCTCGATGTTGGTTATGTGAAAAATATTATGTACTACTTTAATAATCTGGAGAAAACCCCATTCAATTATGTAATGGGAGACACGTTGGATCAACATGAATACTTTAGGGATTATCGCTTGACTAAAAAAGGCAAATTATTATGGGATCAAATTCATATGTTGCATTGGTATGCTTGGGAACTATGCTTGAGATATGATTATACTTGTTGCTCTAGGATGAAGGCTCCACACCTTTCCTTTTCATGCAAATTTAATGATAATAAAACCTTGGATTCTTATGCTAATGGTATATATGATTACTATGATGTGGAACAAATAGAAGAATTCGTTGCTTTTATGGGCGCTTACGAAATTGATTCTTTGTTTAAAATGTGTGAAAATCTTGATGATGCTGTTTAGAGATCTGAATATAATGCCGATATTGATGCATTTATTGAGGAATTCTCCGCTGTCCAAGAAGAGACTAATATTTTGCAGGAGTCTATGGAAGAAGAAATTGATGAAATTGTGAGCTCATTGGATGAAAAAGATGATGAGGAGAGTGAAGAACAAAAGGAGGAAGAGCGGATTAGCTACCCGTGCCCACCTTCTAATGAGAGTAACTCTTCAACTCATACATTGTTTAATTACCCTTCGTGCTTACCGAAGGATGATTGCTATGATAATTGCTATGATCCTGTTGATTCCTTTGAAATATCCCTTTTTGTTGATGCTTGCTATGCTTGTGGCCATGATGCCAATATGAATGTTGCTTATGGAGATGAACTTGCTATAGTTCCTTATGTTAAACATGAAATTGTTTCTATTGCACCCACGCATGATAGTCCTATTATCTTTTTGAATTCTCCCGCCTACACTATATCGAAGAAGTTTGTGCTTATTAAGGATTATATTGATGGATTGTCTTTTACCGTTGCGCATGATAATTTTGATGGATATAATATGCATGTGCTTTCTGCTCCAACTTGCAATTATTATGAGAGAGGAACTACATTTCCGCCTCTTTATGTTTCCAATACGATGGAATTGCAAGAAACTGCTTATACTATGCATTGACCTTTACTTGGTGTGCATGAATTGTTCTTTTATGACATGCCGATGCATAGGAAGAGAGTTAGACTTTGTCATTGCTTGATTTATGTTACTTTGTGCTCACTACTAAATCACAAATCATTGTTAATTAAAATTGGCTTTGATATACCTTGGGATCCGGGTGGATCCATTACTTGAGCACTATATGTCTAGCTTAATGGCTTTAAAGAAAGCGCTGCCAGGGAGGCAACCCAGAAGTTTTAGAGAGTCATTTATTTCTGTTAAGTTCTTTTATATAGTTTAAAAGCAAAAAAAATAATGAAGGGAACCCAAAAGTTTTCAAAAAGGAAAGTGAAAGTGAGAGAGACAAGCATTGTTGAAGTGGGGGAGCTCCTTGAACTTTGTTCATGCTCACAGAAACTTTGTGAATCTTGATTACATAAACTTATCAAAAATAATAATTATCCCCTTGTAAAATTCCATTGTATTATAAAAATAATGTGCCAAGGTTTGCCTTTAGGATGTTTACAATGCTTGTTGGTTTGTACGGTGCAGGACAGAACCTTTCGCTGTAGTGCGCAATTTTACATTTTTTACTGGAACGTCAAACGGTTCTGAAACTTTTTGCAATGTCTTTCTGTACAAATTGTTTATTTTTCCTAATTGTGGTATAATTTTTGGGGTTCTAGAAGCACGGTGAATGTTCAGATTGCTACAGACTGTTCTGTTTTTGACAGATTCTGTTTTTGATGCATAGTTTACTTGTTTTGATGAAACTATCATTTTCTATCAGTGGATTAAGCCATGGAAAAGTTATATTGCAGTAGACACAATGCTAAAACAAAATGTGAATTGGTTTGCAAAAGTACCTAGAGTAGTGATTTGCTTTATTATACTAACGGATCTTACCGAGTTTTCTGTTGAAGTTTTGTGTGGATGAAGTGTTTGATCGAGGAGGTCTCGATATGAGGAAAAGGAGGAGAGGCAATATTGGGGATGCCCAAGGCACACCAACTAAATATTCAAGGATTCGGTATGTTTTCGGATTCGTTTCGTTCATGCGATATGTTCAAATCTTGGAGCGTCTTTTGTATTTAGTTTTCACTTTTATTTTTTGCACCATGCTGGTATGAGATAGTCCTTGGTTGATTTATAGAATTCTCATTTCACTTCACTTAAATCTTTTGAGTATGGCCTTATAGAATGCTTCATGTGCTTCAGTTATATCATTTGAAGTTTGGATTGTCTGTTTCTCTTCACATAGAAAACCGCCATTTGTAGAATGCTCTTTTGCTTCACTTATACTTGTTAGAGCATGGGCACATATTTTGTAGAAAGAAATAAACTCTCTTGCTTCACTTATATCTATTTAGAGAGATGACAGGAATTGGTCACTCACATGGTTAGTCATAAAATCCTACATAAAACTTGTAGATCACTGAATATGATATGTTTGATTTCTTGCAATAGTTTTGCGACATAAAGGTGGTGATATTAGAGTCATGCTAGTGAGTAGTCGTGGATTAGTAGAAATACTTGTGTTGAGGTTTGTGATTCCCGAAGCATGCACGTATGGTGAACCGTTATGTGATGAAGCCGGAGCATGATTTATTTATTGATTGTCTTCCTTATGAGTGGCGGTCGGGGACGAGCGATAGTATTTTCCTACCAATCTGTCCCCCTAGGATCATGTGCGTAGTACTTTGTTTGGATGACTAATAGAATTTTGCAATAAGTATGTGAGTTCTTGAAATCACAAGTGCTCCCTAGGTGGTTTTGGTAATTAATGTCAACATATCTCTTCTTGGACTAACACTTTTATCTAGTATGTTTCAGATAAGTTCAACAATGGAGTGGCATGGACTAAAGGATGTGGGAACTCCTTCAAGATGCCAAGGACAAAGTATTGGCTCAAGCTTCAAGCTCAAGACTCTTCATTTTATATTTTAGTGATCCAAGATCACATTGAGTCTATAGGAAAAGCCAATAATATCAAGAAGGGATGAGGTGTTGCTTAATGACTCTCTTGCTCCATAGTGCTTAGTGATATGCTCCAAAACCCTCAACTAATTTCCCACTTCCACATATATGTCCTAAACCTAAAGTCAAACTCGGCCCCAACGATTCTTTCTATCTGGCGCCACCGAGTTCAAATGTCATAGCCACTGCCACAAACCCTAGGCAAATCGGTCTCACTGATAGGGATCTCGGTCTCACCGAGATGGAATTGTAATCTCTCTGTGTATGTCCATTACCAAAATCGATCTAACCGAGTTTGAGCAATCGGTACTACCGAGATTACAATGCAAACTTCCTGGTTGACTCATTACCCAAATCGGTCCTACCGAGTTTGTGTAATCGGTCCCACCGAGTTTGCCTGACCAACTCTCTGGTTAGCTAATTACCAAAATCGGTCTCACCGAGTTTGTGTAATCGGTCTCACCGAGATTACGTTATGCCCTAACCCTAACCATATCGGTCCTACCGAGTTGCATGTTGGTCCCACCGAAAATCCTAAGGGTCACTAGGTTTATCAAATCGGTCTGACCGAGTCTGTTGAATCGGTCCCACCGAGTTTGGTAAATTGTGTGTAACGGTTAGATTTTGTGTGGACGCTATATATACCCCTCCACCTCCTCTTCATTCCTGGAGAGAGCCATCAGAACGAACCTACACTTCCATCATACATTTTCTGAGAGAGAACTACCTACTCATGTGTTGAGGCCAAGATATTCCATTCCTACCATATGAATCTTGATCTCTCCTTCCCGAAGTTTCTTTCCACTCAAATCTTCTTTCCACCAGATCCAAATCCTATGAGAGAGAGTTGAGTGGTGGGGAGACTATCATTTGAAGCACAAGAGCAAGGAGTTCATCATCAACGCACCATTTTTTACTTCTTGGAGAGTGGTGTCTCCTAGATTGGCTAGGTGTCACTTGGGAGCCTCCGACAAGATTGTGGAGTTGAACCAAGGAGTTTGTAAGGGCAAGGAGATCGCCTACTTCGTGAAGATCTACCGCTAGTGAGGCAAGTCCTTCATGGGCGACGGCCATGGTGGGATAGACAAGGTTGCTTCTTCGTGGACCCTTCGTGGGTGGAGCCCTCCGTGGACTCGCGCAACCGTTACCCTTCATGGGTTGAAGTCTCCATCAATGTGGATGTACGATAGCACCACCTATCGGAACCACGCCAAAAACATCCGTGTCTCCAATTGCGTTTGAATCCTCCAAAACCCTTCGCTTTACATTCTTGCAAGTTGCATGCTTTACTTTCCGCTGCTCATATACTCTTTGCATGCTTGCTTGTTATGTATTGTGAATGTTAAACTTGTGCCTAAACTCAACTCAAACTTAAAGAAGCTAAAAACTGCAACTTTGGTACTTAGTGTCTAATCATCCCCCCTCTAGACATCTCTTCTCAAGGTCCTACAAGTGGTATCAGAGCATTGGTCTCCATTGCCTTGGTTTAATCACCATTGGAGGAAGATGGATGAGTCTACTTTGGGGAGTCTTAGAGATAGAGTGCCTATACTTGATGGAGAGTATTTTCATGAGTGGAAAAATGAGATGCTTGTAATTTTCAATCAATATCATTTGAACAAGTACATTGCTAGCCCTTGTGCACCTCATGTTGATCCTATGCATCCTACCCTTCATGAGTCAATTGACATGATCCGCAATCTTAGAACTGCCGAACTTATCATTAGAGGATTGCCTAGAAACTTGATTGGATGTTTGCCTACTCTTAAGTGTGCCTACACTATATGGAAATTTCTTGAGGAACGCTTTCCAAATTATTCCTTGAAAAATCTAGATGAAATTCTCCATAAGTCTATTGCTTTGAGTAAGATGAATACTAGTGATCCTATGTTTGGTGATCGTCTATTCAAGCTTACAAACCTTATGCGTGCCAAAGGAGATGTTGGAATTATTAGTGATATTATTTCCAAAGCTATAAAAATTCATAAGCAAGATCATTGTCAAACTCACTCTAACGAATCACCCTCTCTAGGATTTGATCCACCACATGACGATGTTGAACATGGATACTATGATGAGGATGATGATAGTGACTTCGATCTTGATGATGCAATGAGACACTTTTGTCTTATGGCAAATCTTCGGGGATATATGGCAGGAGAAAAGGAATGGGTTCTTGATAGTGGATGTACCGATCACATGACCGGAGATAAAGACATGTTTTGTGAGCTTGCTGAAAACGATGGTCCTCGAAAGTATGTCACTTTTGGTGACAACTCAAAGGGTAAGGTGGTTGGCCTCGGTAAGGTGGCCATATCACATGATAGCTCCATTCAGAATGTTATGCTCGTTGAATCTCTTGGCTACAACTTACTTTCAGTATCTAGACTTGCTGATTTTGGTTTCAATGTCCTATTTACTGAAGTAGATTGCCAAGTGTTTCATTGAGATAATCATAAAATGGTCTTTACCGGTGTGCGTAGAGGTGATCTATACATTGTTGATTTCATTAAAAAGGCTCAACCTAAAACTTGCTTCATTGCTAAATCCTCAAAAGGTTGGTTATGGCATAGACGACTAGGTCACGTTGGCATGAGAAACCTTGACAAGCTTATTAAAGGAAATCATATCCTTGGTGTTAACAATGTCATATTTGATAAGGATAGACTTTGCAGCGCTTGTCAGGCAGGTAAACAGGTTGGAGGAAGGCATCCCGTGAAGAACATCATGACCACAAGGAGGCCACTCGAGCTACTTCACATGGATCTCTTTGGTCCCAACTCCTACAAGAGTCTCGGTGGAAATTCTTTTGGTCTAGTTATAGTTGATGATTTTTCAAGATTTAGGTGGGTTTTCTTTCTCGATGATAAATCGCAGGTCCAAAAGATCTTCAAAAACTTCGCTAGGAAGGCCCAAAATCAACTTGAAGTGAAGATCAAGAAGGTTCGCAGTGACAACGAAACGGAGTTCAAGAACGCAAATGTGGACACCTTTCTTGACGAAGAAGGGATTTCACACGAGTTCTCAGCTACGTACACACCTCAACAAAATGGAGTTGTTGAGAGGAAGAACCGGACGCTCATCAAAATGGCGAGAATGATGCTTGATGAGTACAAGACACCGAAGCACTTTTGGGTAGAAGCGGTTGAGACAGCTTGTCACGCAACAAATCACTTGTATCTTCACAAGCAATTCGGCAAGACGGCATACGAGCTCCTCACCGGTAACAAACCCCAAGTTGGATACTTTCGAGTATTCGTCTCAAAGTGCTACATTCTTGATAAGCATCGTCGTTCTATATTTGCTCCTAAGTCTCATGAAGGTTTCCTACTAGGTTATGGCTCAAACTCTCACACTTACCGTTTCTACAACAATTTCACCCGAAAGGTTGAAGAGACGGTAGATGTGAAGTTTGATGAATCTAATGGCTCGCAAGTAGAGCAATTGCCAATTGATGTAGGAGACAAAGATCCTTCGGAAGCAATCCAAGACTTGTCTATTGGCAAGGTTCGTCCAACGGAGGTGAAGGAGAGTACCTCGTCCGTCCAAGTGGAAGCTTCTACTTCACGACAAGGTGAACCAAGAGTTGATACGGAAGCATCCACAAGTGGGACACACCAAGATGAAGAAAACGAGGAAGTGCATCAAGATGAACGTCAACAACCTCCTTCTCCACCACGACAAGAGAATGACAACGCCAACAATGAAGAAGGCCAATAAGAAGAACAAGATGAAGAAGAAGTTCAACCAAGAAACAAGCAAAAGCTTTCACAAGTTCGAGCAAGAATTGCTAAAGATCATCCCGTCGAGCAAATCTACAATGATATTCAAACCGGGAGAATCACTCGCTCTAAAACTTGTTTAGCTAACTTTTGTGAAAACTATTCTTTCATCTCTAGCATTGAACCTATGAAGGTCGAAGAAGCATTGGAAGATCCGGATTGAATAAATGCTATACATGAAGAGCTACACAACTTTGAGAGGAACCAAGTTTGGACATTGGTTGAGAAGCCCGACAACAACCACAACATCATCGGTACTAAATGGGTGTTTCGCAACAAGCAAGATGAAGATGGACAAGTAGTTCACAACAAAGCACGTCTCGTCGCCCAAGGCTACACACAAGTCGAAGGTATGGACTATGGTGAGACTTACGCTCCCGTTGCTAGACTTGAGTCCATTCGCATCTTACTTGCCTATGCTAATCACCATGACATCACCTTGTACCAAATGGACATTAAAAGTGCTTTTCTAAACGGTGAAATAGAGGAGGAAGTTTATGTTAAGCAGCCTCCCGGTTTTGTCAGTCCTAAGAAACCCAATCAAGTTTAGAAACTTCACAAAGCTCTTTATGGTCTTAAACAAGCTCCTAGAGCGTGGTATAAATGCTTGACCAAGTTCCTTATTGAAAAAGGCTTTGAAATTGGGAAAATTGATTCCACACTTTTTACTAAAAGGGTTAATGGAGAACTATTTGTGTGCCAAATCTATGTTGATGATATTATATTTGGTTCAACTAACCCTCATTTTAGTGAAAAGTTTGGGAAGCTAATGTCGGAGAAGTTTGAGATGTCTATGATGAGTGAACTCAAATTCTTTCTTGGGTTGCAAATCAAGCAAACTAAGGAAGGTACTTTTGTTTCTCAAACGAATTACACCAAGGACTTATTCAAGAAGTTCAATATGCAAGAATGCAAAGGTATGTCTACACCCATGCCTACTAGTGGACATCTTGACTTGACCAAAGATGGTGAACCGTTTGATCAAAAGGTTTATCGCTCTATGATTGGTTCATTGTTGTATCTATGTGCTTCACGTCCCGATATCATGCTAAGTGTGTGCATGTGTGCACGATATCAAGCTGCTCCTAAAGAATGTCATCTTAAGGCCATGAAAAGGATAGTGAGATACTTAATCCATACACCAAATTTTGGCATTTGGTATCCTAAGAGGGCCTCTTTCGATCTTGTTTGCTACTCCGACTCGGACTATGCCAGAGACAAGGTTGATAGAAAGTCCACTTTGGGTACTTGTCAATTTCTTGGTAGATCTCTTGTGTCTTGGTCCTCCAAGAAACAAAACTCGGTATCCTTATCCACCGCCGTAGCGGAATACATTGCCGCTGGTTCATGTTGTGCTCAATTACTTTGGATGACCCAAACTCTTAAAGATTATGGGATATATGTGAAACATGTTCCATTGCTTTGTGACAACGAAAGTGCTATCAAAATTGCTCATAATCCTGTACAACATTCTAGAACTAAGCATATTGAAGTTCGTCATCATTTCATTCGAGATCATGTTGCTAAGGGTGACATTAGTCTTAAGCATGTTCACACCGAAAAGAAATTAGCGAATATATTCACTAAACCTCTTGATGAGAAAGTGTTTTGCAGGTTAAGAGGAGAATTGAACATCATTGATGCTTCAAACTTGGAGTAGAAACTCCATTGGATACATGCAAGACATGAGCTTATGACTATTCCTTGATATTTCTCTTATGATGAAAATCTTATGTCTTGGATATATTTGCATCTTGCATGTTATCCAACCCATGTAGGTACTTGGTTGAATCAAATTCCATGAGATTGTAATCTACTCACATCTTGAGCAATCTCTACATCACCAAGTTTCTACACTATGGTGGTTGAAGACAAGGAAGCACGAAACCATTCAAACATATCCTTTGACAAATTCTATGTTGAGCTTCATGATTGTCATTTTTGGATACACAAGTGCTCTTCCTTGCAAGAACTAAACCATGTAGGAAGATGGACTCAAATTCCAAGTGGTGCTCCCAACTCTTGATGAACTACATCAACCTTGGGCAACCCACACAAGTTCAACTACATGGACAACACCACCAACCAAGGTATGTTATTCCATCTTAGAGAAGCTTTACTCCAAGTTATGAGCTAAAGCAACTCGACAAGATGTGAATACATCAAGATGCTTAAACGAAAAATGGCAACCCCATTTTGAGCTTAAACGATGAGTATGACCTATGATCAAGTGATCTCACTTGACTCCTAATTCAATATACTCTAACATAGGTGAGTTTGTCGCCGACCATCTCTAGATGAAGTTCTCTTGTGTTCTTTTCTGTGTTTTTGCATCTGTCTCATGCATTTTGGTTTCCCCTTTCAATTAAGAAAACTTCATCTAGATTTCTTTCTGTTTGCTCTGCATTTTTCTGCATCCAATTCATTGCATATCATTCAGTAAATTCCTTGCAAATCTTTGTGAGATCTTACTAGTCTAGTGAGCTAAGGTGACAAGTGTTTTCTCTGTGATGAACTCGGTTTCACCGATTTGATGTTTTCAGTCCAACCGGATCCTTTCGGTACAACCAAAGCATACCACTCGGTGCCACCGATTTCACAACAGGAAAAACAGTTTGCCACTTATTCTGTGTTTCTTCTGATCCAGCTCCACTTAATGAATCTTGTCCTCTACAAGCATCACACTTTTAACATTGCTCTGTGCTTTGACTCAAGGACCAAACCCATTCACGACAAATTCCAGAAGACCCTTCTTGGAAATTGATGTCAAAGGGGGAGAGAGAGATCACATCAAAGCTTATCACTTAGAGAGATCACATCAGAGAAAGAGAGTTTCACCTCCTCATGGGGAGAAAGAGATCTCCAGGGGGAGAGAATACTCAAGTAGAAAGTATTTCTCAAGGATCCCAGATGCTTGGTGTTCAAGAGGAGAGATGCCACATGTCTTATTGAGGGGAAAAGACATGTTCATATGTGCTTACTTGCATTAGCTCTGTTCATTTATATCTTTCAGCTCTGATTTTCTGTTCCATATCTTCTCCCAGTATTCCATGCTAGATTTAGGGGGAGCAAGACATCTAAGGGAAAGAAATCATTTAAATTCTTTGCATATCTTTACTCTTGGGGACATGTCTAATCCAATGTGGTACTTAGTACTCACTCTCTACATGTCATCCCAGTCTTGGTATTCTTGTGGTTTCTTCTGTTTGCTCTGGCTAGTAGATGTACCTGTGTTATCTAACCTTGTTTACGCAGGTTCATTCCATCCTAAGCCAACTCAAGACTACAAGGTAAGTATATGCATCACAATCATGTGTATGAGGAATTCTTGCTGATGTACATACTGTTTGCAAGAAGGACTCATGGGCATGAAGGTATTCTCTTTAATATTCTTTGCTCTGATGCATATGGCCAAGATACATGTAACACACTGCCTGCTCTATCATGGTTATGCTCTCACATGCCTCTATATTCCATATTCACATGATTGCATACATGTAGGGGGAGCCTATGCTTGTTACATGTCTTTCCAAAGCTTTACTTGCTATTATTCATATCCTTATCTAAAGCTTTGATGTATGTTGTCATCAATTACCAAAAAGGGGGAGATTGAAAGCACAAGTGCTCCCTAGGTGGTTTTGGTAAATAATGTCAACATATCTCTTATTGGACTAACACTTTTATCTAGTATGTTTCAAATAAGTTCAACAATGGAGTGGCATGGACTAAAGGATGTGGGAACTCCTTCAAGATGCTAAGGACAAAGGATTAGCTCAAGCTTCATGCTCAAGACTCTTCATTTTATATTTTAGTGATCCAAGATCACATTGAGTCTATAGGAAAAGCCAATAATATCAAGAAGGGATGAGGTGTTGCTTAATGAGTCTCTTGCTCCACAGTGCTTAGTGATATGCTCCAGAACCCTCAACTACTTTCCCACTTCCACATATATGCCCTAAACCTAAAGTCAAACTTGGCCCCACCGATTCTTTCTATCCGGCGCCACCGAGTTCAAATGTCATAGCCACTGCCACAAACCCTAGGCAAATCGGTCTCACCGAAAGGGATCTCGGTCTCACCGAGATGGGATTGTAATCTCTCTGTGTATGTCCATTACCAAAATTGGTCTATCCGAGTTTGAGCAATCGGTACTACCGAGATTACAATGCAAACTTCCTGGTTGACTCATTACCCAAATTGGTCCTACCGAGTTTGTGTAATAGGTCCCACCGAGTTTGCCTGACCTACTCTCTGGTTAGCTAATTACCAAAATCGGTCTCACTGAGTTTGTGTAATCGGTCTCACCGAGATTACGTTATGCCCTAACCCTAACCATATCGGTCCTACCGAGTTGCATGTCGGTCCCACCGAAAATCCTTACGGTCACTAGGTTTATCAAATCGGTCTGACTGAGTCTGTTGAATCGGTCCCACCGAGTTTGGTAAATTTTGTGTAACGGTTAGATTTTGTGTTGAGGCTATATATACCCCTCCACCTCCTCTTCATTCGTGGAGAGAGCCATCAGAACGAACCTACACTTCCAGCATACATTTTCTGAGAGAGAACTACCTACTCATGTGTTGAGGCCAAGATATTCCATTCCTACCATATGAATCTTGATCTCTAGCCTTCCCCAAGTTGCTTTCCACTCAAATATTCTTTCCACCAGATCCAAATCCTATGAGAGAGAGTTGAGTGTTGGGGAGACTATCATTTGAAGCACAAGAGCAAGGAGTTCATCATCAATGCACCATTTGTTACTTCTTGGAGAGTGGTGTCTCCTAGATTGGTTAGGTGTCACTTGGGAGCCTCCGACAAGTTTGTGGAGTTGAACCAAGGAGTTTGTAAGGGCAAGGAGATCACCTACTTCGTGAAGATCTACCGCTAGTGAGGCAAGTCCTTCGTGGGCGACGACCATGGTGGGATAGACAAGGTTGCTTCTTCATGGACCCTTCGTGGGTGGAGCCCTCCGTGGACTCGCGCAACCGTTACCCTTCGTGGGTTGAAGTCTCCATCAACATGGATGTACGATAGCACCACCTATCGGAACCACGCCAAAAACATCCGTGTCTCCAATTGCGTTTGAATCCTCCAAAACCCTTCCCTTTACATTCTTGCAAGTTGCATGCTTTACTTTTCGCTGCTCATATACTCTTTGCATGCTTGCTTGTTATGTATTGTGAATGTTAAACTTGTGCCTAAACTCCACTTAAACTTAAAGAAGCTAAAAACTGCAACTTTGGTACTTAGTGTCTAATCACCCCCCCTCTAGACACCTCTTCTTAAGGTCCTACAGTTCTTTATGACTAATGTTGAGTCCATGGATTATACCCACTCTCACCCTTCCATCATTGCTAGCCTCTTCGATACCGTGCATTGCCCTTTCTCACCTCGAGAGTCGGTGCAAACTTCGTCGGTGCATCCAAACCCCGTGATATGATACGCTCTGTCACACATAAGCCTCCTTATATCTTCCTCAAAACTGCCACCATACCTACCTATCATGGCATTTCCATAGCCATTCCGAGATATACTACCATGCAACTTCCATCATCATCATATACATGACTTGAGCATTCATTGTCATATTGCTTTGCATGATCGTAAGATAGCTAGCATGATTTTTTCCTGGCTTGTCCATTTTTTGATGTCGTTGCTACGCTAGATCATTGCACATCCTGGTACACCGCCGGAGGCATTCATATAGAGTCATATATTTGTTCTAGATATCGAGTTGTAATATTGAGTTGTAAGTAAACAAAAGTGTGATGATCATCATTATTAGAGCATTGCCCCAGTGAGGAAAGGATGATGGAGACTATGATTCCCCCACAAGGCAGGATGGGACTCCGGACTTTATAAAAAAAAGAGGCCAAAGAAGCCTAAAAAAGGAGGCCAAAGAATTCTATCTAAAAAATGAGAGAAAAAGAGAGAAGGGGCGATGCTACTATCCTTTTACCACACTTGTGCTTCAGAGTAGCACCATGTTCTTCATATAGAGAGTCTCATATGTTGTCACTTTCATATACTAGTGGGAATTTTCATTGAACTTCGCTTGTATATTCCGATGATGGGCTTCCTCAAATGCCCGAGGTCTTCATGAGCAAGCAAGTTGGATGCACACCCACTTAGTTTCAGTTTGTGCTTTCATACACTTATAGCTCTAGTGCATCTGTTGCATGGCAATCCCTACTCCTCGCATTGACATCAATTAATGGGCATCCCCATAGCCCGTTGATTAGCCGCGTCGATGTGAGACTTTCTCCCTTTTTGTCTTCTCCACACAACCTCCACCATCATATTTTATTCCACCTATAGTGCTATGTCCATGGCTCATGCTCATGTATTGCGTGAAAGTTAAAAAGGTTTGAGAACGTAAAAAGTATGACACAATTGCTTGGCTTGTCATCGGGGTTGTGCATGATTTGAATATTTTGTGTGGTGAAGATGGAGCATAGCCAGACTATATGATTTTGTAGGGATAACTTTCTTTGGCCATGTTGTTTTGAAAAGACATGATTGCTTTATTAGTACGCTTGAAGTATTATCATCTTAATGTCAAATGATAGACTGTTGATTTGAATCACGTGTGTCTTAATATTCATGCCATGATTAGATTACATGATCAAGATTATGCTAGGTAGCATTCCACATCAAAAATTATCTTTTTTATCATTTACCTACTCGAGGACGAGCAGGAATTAAGCTTGGGGATGCTGATACGTCTCCGTCGTATCTATAATTTTTGATTGTTCCATGCCAATATTATTCAACTTTCATATACTTTTGGCAACTTTTTATACTATTTTTGGGACTAACATATTGATCCAGTGCCAGTGCTACTTCCTGTTTGTTGCTTGTTTTTTGTTTCGCAGAAAACCCATATCAAACGGAGTCCAAACGGGATAAAAATTTACGGAGATTTTTTTTGGAATATTTATGAACTTTGGGAAGAATAATCAACTCGAGACGATGCCTGAGGGGGCCATGAGGCAGGGGGCGCGCCCCTGACCCTCATGGACACCCCGTAAGGCGGTTGGTTCCCTTCTTTCGCTGCAAGAAAGCCAATATCCGGATAGATATAGTGTTAAAATTTCAGCCCAATCGGAGTTAAGGATATCCGGGAATATAAGAAACAGTGAAAGGCCAGAATCTGGAACGCAGAAACAGAGAGAGACAGAGAGACAGATCCAATCTCGGAGGGGCTCTCGCCCCTCCCAAGCCATGGAGGCCATGGACCAGAGGGGAAACCCTTCCCCCATCTAGGGAGAAGGTCAAGGAAGAAGAAGAAGAAGAAGGGGGGCTCTCCCCCCGTTGCTTCCGGTGGCGCCGGAACGCCGCCGGGGCCATTATCATCACCGCGATCTACACCAACAACTTCACCGCCCTCATCACCAACTCTTCCCCCCTCTATGCAGCGGTGTAACCCCTCTTTTACCCGATGTAATCTCTACTTAAACATGGTGCTCAACGCTATATATTATTTCCCAGTGATGTATGGCTATCCTATGATGTTTGAGTAGATCCGTTTTGTCCTATGGGTTAATGGATGATCGTGATTGGTTTGAGTTGCATGTTTTATTATTGGTGCTGTCCTATGGTGCTCTCTATGTCGCACAAGTTTGAGGGATTCCAGCTATAGGGTGTTGCAATAAGTTCATGATTCGCTTATAGTGGGTTGCTTGAGTGACAGAAGCATAAACCCGAGTAAGGCGGTTGTTGCATATGGGATAAAGTGGACTTGATACTTTAATGCTATGGTTGGGTTTTACCTTAATGATATTTAGTAGTTGCGGATGCTGGCTAGAGTTCCAATCATAAGTGCATATGATCCAAGAAGAGAAAGTATGTTAGCTTATGTCTCTCCCTCAAATAAAATTGCAATAGTGATTACTGGTTTAGTTATAGATTGCCTAGGGACAAATAACTTTCTCGTGAAAAAAAGCTCTCTACTAAAACTAACTTTATTGCTTCTTTATCTAAACAGCCCCTACTTTTTATTTACGTGCTTTTTATTATGTTGCAAACCTATCCTATCACACCTGCAAAGTACTTTTAGTTTCATACTTGTTCTAGGTAAAGCAAACGTCAAGCGTGCGTAGAGTTGTATCGGTGGTCGATAGATCTTAAGGGAATATTTGTTCTACCTTTAGCTCCTCGTTGGTTTCGACACTCTTACTTATCAAAATAGGCTACAATTGATCCCCTATACTTGTGGGTTATCAGACCCCAGCCGACTACCAACAGTCGACCATGGTCTCAGGTACTTCACCTAGTGGGTGCACTCTGCGTGCCCCCACTGGTTCGGAAAAACACTCGACTTAACCTAAGTCAACTCAAGAGGAAGACCTATACAGCTCTAAGACAGAAACACCCCACTGGGTGATTGGATGTGAAACACAGACCCATGATAGATGCACATAAAATGTTCCAAAGTGCTCATCTAAGAGCACCATATGGGCAGCGAAGCAACAACAGCAATTATCATTGTTCAAGAGACCAGTCGGGAATCAACTAACCTTGACGTTGGTTTGCATAGTGGTGATGGCATTATAAGCTACCTGACTGACTTCATGCACCACCTTCATCTGCTCCATCACGAGATTCACCTGGAGAAGGGCCTCCCTGGCGGCACTCGGTGAGTCATCTGGTGTCTGGTACGCAACGAAGAGCGACGATGGCAATGCAGTCGGAGCAGCCATAGGGTCAGATGCATGAAGTTGTACTGGAGCGGCAGAGGTCTGAGCATTCGACCCCAATGGACGATTAGTCGACAGCGGATTGGCGAAAGTAATATTGGTCCGAGCCGGATCTCAGGATCGCTCGACCACTGTCTCAAGCACCAGTGTCGACTGAGGGACTTGACCCTCGGGCGCTTTTCCGCTTGATGCCTTGCCCATCCTCCTCCTCTCCCTTAGAGGTACTTCTTCTTCATCATCATCTAGAAGCATGACAACGTCTCGTGGAGCTGCAACAAAAAGAAACCTCAGAAATTCTATCGGCCAACAATTCAATCGACAGAATAAATTCAATTGGACTTACTAGCTTTGGAGGTGGCCGCGTCATCAGCTAAATCGTCACCTGGGGCCTTGTCAATGTCCATGTCAGTCGCGGCGGAAGCTGGGCTAGAAAATTTTACAATCCATTCGGTTAGGACAAAAGTCTCAGTCGGTGGAAGAAAACACAGAAAGAAAGAACACTCACCCAGAGGCAACAGGAACATCCATCTTGATCTTGGGCAAAGTCTTCCGAGCCTTTGAGGGGGGCGACCTTGGGCTGCTTGGCGACCTTCTCTGTCGGCTCTGGAGTTGACGTCCGAGTGCGCTTCAGTGCTTGGGTGCTTGGAGCCACGGTCTTGCCATGCTCGCCCGATGGATCATGATGTAGCTTGGATCGATGTTCTGTATGAGGTGGTGAGTCGACTATCTCATCATCGTCTGACTCCTCGCTCTCCTCCTCATCCTCGTCCTCTGTTGATTGCCAATCACCGCTCTCCTTCGCGCTGTCCTCTCCCTCCTGGTCTTGCTCCCGAACTTGTTCACCATTGGGCATCGAGTACATCTCAGTGTAAACCTACAAGACAAGAAGTCAAGTAAATATTAGTCGGATTCGAAGACAGTCGCAAAACATATCAAAATAGAGTCGATGGTGGAGACCAAACCTTATCTGGCTGGTTGCTGTCGCTGAAGGGGTCAACTCTCCTGGCGCCCCTGGGGTTGTCCTTGATACCTGTGATACCCTTCAACCACTGGGCCACTGTCTTCGCCGATACTTCCTATGGATGAACCCGAGCGGTGTCATTGGCCCAAAGTACATCCACATTGAGTGGTCATGAGCCTGGAGCGGCTGGATGCGTCGACTGAGAAATACCTCCAACAAATCCATGCCAGTGAGACCCTGATTGATCAACTGGACCACCCTCTCGGACAGCATGTTTGTTTCCACCCTCTCCGTAGTGGTCACTTTCAACGAGGAAGGGGTCTGGACACGATCTAAAGTAAAAGGGGGAAGTCTAGTCGACTGACCTGCAGTCGTAATGTCCTGGCAGTAGACACTACAAAAAAAGACACATTCATGACATTTTGGGCCGAACGAAATTTTTTTCTGTCATACATATGACAATTCTATGATGATAATTGTGACAAAACCTGGTATCATCATAGATGTGGTGGGCTCCTACTTCTATGACAAAAAATCATGACAGAAAATGGGCTTCTCGTCCAGGGCGGGCCGGAGACACAGTTGCATGACATTCTTTGGACCGTCCATGACGGAAAAAACCGTGGTAGAAGCGAGGGCGAGGAAAATTTCGGGGAGTTCCCGGTTACGGTGGGAGGTCGGGGGCCGAGCGATGCGTGTTTCTCTCATACACGCACGCGCGTGTGTGTGAGGCGTTGGCTCTAACTGAACCCGAGCGAGGTGTTGGGCTCTAACTGAACCCGAGCGATTTCACTATAAGCTACGCGTTACTGAACCCGAGCGATCGATCGATGGCTGTTAACTGAACCCGATCGAGTGATTCCTTCGCTACTGCTGCTAACTGAAGCCGATCGATTGGATGAACAGTGAGCGTTGCGGGGGGGGGGGGGGGGGGTTGGATGAACAGTGAGCGGTGGCTTTGCCTCTGGATGAACAGGACCCCGTGGTGTGGAGGGCTGGATGAACAGTAGACGGTGGAGGGGTGCTCGTGGAGGGGTGGTTGAACAGGAACCCGTGGTGTGGAGGGCTGGATGAATAGTAGACGGTGGAGGGGTGGTTGAACAGTAGCCGATGGAGTAGCGCGCGGTGGAGGCTGGATGAACAGGAGCCCGTGGAGGCTGGAGGAGGTCGACGGTAGCCCGTGGAGGGTGGAGGAGGTCGACGGTGGAGATGAACAGTATCCCGTGGAGTCCTGTTTTGCGGTACGCCACACCCCTCCCGATGAACAGGACCCCCGTTTCGACCGTAGCATTCCAACACAAGTCCGTTTTGTCCGTTTTGCGGTACGCCACACCCCTCCCGATCAACAGGGCCCCCGTTTCGACCGAAGGAGGTCCGTTTCCTCCGTTTTGCGGTACGCCACATCCCTCCCGATCAACAGGACCCCCGTTTCGACCGTAGGAGGTCCGTTTCCTCCATTTTGCGGTACGCCAGACCCCTCCCGATGAACAGGATCCCGTTTCGAACGTGGCCGGTCGAACACAAGGCCGTTTCCTCCGTTGTGCAGTACGCCAGGCCTTGTTTCCATCGCCTGTTCCATCGAAGCCCTCCCAATGAACACGACAACGCATTCCGTTCTGACCCAGTCGGTTGGCTCCCACGTGTTCCGTTGCCTCCCGATGAACACGACGCATTCCGTTGCCTCCCCATGAACACGACGCATTTCGTTGCCTCCCCATCAACACGACGCATTCCGTTGCCTCCCCATGAACACAATGCATTCTGTTGCCTCCCCATGAACACGAGCCCTCGCCGTACATATGCGCGAGTAGGCGTTCGAGACCCCGCCTGTATGTACACATATGTTGCCGTATTTTCTTTCTTGCACCCTGGTCACTGTACGTACGTGTACATGCTACGTGCGCGCCTCTACTACGACACGTGCGCGCCTCTACATCCACAAGTATATATGTACGTACACGTTCGCGACCAGAATGACAACGCTATGTACGCTTTGACTGGGTGGGTCCTGACTGTCAGGCACTTCCTTGCGTGCGAAGATGTAGCTGGTGGGTCCCAGCAGTCAGGGGGGTGAATCGTTTTTGTGCCCGGACGCACTTCCTTGCGTGCGAAGATGTAGCTGGTGGGTCCCAACAATCAGGGGGAAACATTTTTTCACGAAATACGGTGGCCCGTCCGGTGGGTCCCCGCTGTCAGGTGGAGGAACAATTATTTTCCGCGTAATAAGAAGGCACTTCCTTGCTGCGGCCGTGGACCTAGCTGTCAGCCTCTCCACGTACAGTCCACGTCCGATGGAAGTCGTTCCTTGACCACGTTGACCACGCCACGCTGAGAGCACCAGGGCGGTGGATGACGGCGAGGCATAGGAAGGGGACGACGGGGAGCAGGGGAAGACGCGGCAGTGGAAGCCCATGCGGAGAAGAGTACGAGGGTTCATTGGTTCGGCTGCGGTGTGAGGCTGCCGTCGCCGCAGGGCCTGGCCAGCGGTGGGAATAGTAGGGGGCGGTGAGGCCTCCGCGGCAGCACATCCGTCCATGGGAGGCAGGAGCATGCGGCACGACCGGCGCTGCTTTGGGCGGCTGGAGCAAGAAGACAAGAGGTTGAAGAAGCACTACGGCCGTTGGATGGACATCGTACGGTCACTGGAGCTAGAATCGTTTATATTGACTAAGTTGACAAAGCCCTCTGTTCCCATCAACTTAGTAGGCCCACATGTCAGCCTCCCACCAAGGTGGGTCCCAGCTAGCAGGGGGGTATTCAATTTTTTGTGCGTAATAAGGAGGCACTTCCGGTGGGTCCGAGCTGACAGCAGGGGGAATGTTTTTTTCACGAAATACGGTGGCCCGTCGGGTGGGTCCCAGCAGTCAGGGGCAAACGTTTTTTTTTTCGCGAAATACTGGTGGCCCGTCCGATGGGTCCCTGCTGTTAGGTGAAGGAATAATTATTTTCCGCGTAATAAGGAGGCACTTCCTTGCGGCTGCCGTGGACCCAGCTGTCAGCCTCTCCACGTATAGTATTCTTCTGATGGAATGCGGTCGTTGACCACATTGACCATGCCGCGCCGAGAGCACCACGGCGGTGGACGACGGCGAGGCCTAGGAAGTGGACGCCGCAGAGCGGGGGAAGACGCGGCAGTGGATGCCCACATGGAGAGGAGTACGAGGGTTCACTGGTTCGGCTGCGCTGTCGTCGCCGCAGAATAACAGGGGGTGTGGGTGAGTGGAGTGGAGGGATGGCCTGGCCAGCGGTGGGAGTAGTATGGGGGCGGTGAGGCCTCTGCGGCAACATAGCCAGCCACGGGAGGCAGGAGCAGGCGGCACGACCGGCGCTGCTTTGGGCGGCTGGAGCAAGAAGACCAGAGGTTGAAGAAGCACTACGGCCGTTGGATGGACATCGTATGGTCAGTCGAGCTAGAATCGTGCATATTGACTAAGTTGACAAAGCCCTTCGTCCCCGTCAACTTAGTAGGCCCACTATACTGGGTCCCAGCTAGCAGGGGGAGTATTCATTTTTTTGTGCATAATAAGGAGGCACTTCCTTGCGTGCGAAGATATAGCTGGTGGGTCCGAGCTGTCAGTGGCCGTAACATTTTTTTTCATGAAATATAGATGCCCTTTTGGTGGGTCCCAGATGTCAAGTGGAGGAATCATTATTTTGCGTGTAATAAGGAGGCATTTCCTTGTGTGCGGTCATGGACCCAGTTGTCAACCTCTCCACGTACAGTCCACTTCAGATGCATGTCGGTCGTTGACCACGTTGACCACACCACGCAGAGAGCACTAGGGCGGTGGACGACGGCAAGGCCTAGGAAGGGAACGACAGGGAGGCAGGGAAGACTCGGCAGTTGTTTCCCACGCGGAGGGGAGTACGACTGTACGAGGGTTTACTGGTTCGTCTGCCGTCGCTGGAGAATAACAGCACGTGTGGGACTGTGGGTCAGTAGAGGGATGACTAGGCCAGTGATGGGAATACGGTGGGGTGGTGAGGCCTGCGCGGCAGCACAGCCGACCGCGAGGAGGAGGGAGCAGGCAGTCCCGCCGGCGCTTGTTTGAGCGGCTGGAGCAGGAAGAGCAGAGATTGAAGAAGCACAACGGCCGTTGGATGGACATCCAACAGTATACAGGCCATCTATGGAAAGCCTCAAATCTGTGGAAAACAGCATACAACCCATCTATCATTATTTCAAATAATTTACAGCCCATTTGCTAATTCTTACGGGTTTTTTGAGCCCATATTCTTTTTGTTAGCATTACAACCCATATTGTGGCCACGGTTAAAAAATTATACGAAATTTTGCATATGTCGGTGCGGTCTGAACTGTTTTTAATCCCAAAATTTCGAGTCACATTCAGACTGATTTTAAAAATAAATGTATATCAATATAAAATCCAATAAATTGTCCACGCATAAAAATCAATGCAATTTAAAATCTCGAAATGAAAAAAAGATATTTGAAACTAATTGCCGGTTTGATGTGTTTTAAAAATGTACAACCCATTTCTCATTACTGATAGGCCATTTTCTCGGCCAGCCGAATGAAGCTCTCCTCGTCTTGAAAGATTTGCAGCCCAACAGGCCTGATAAAGCGACTTACTTGACAAATCACAAAAAAACTGGGCTAGCCATTTTCAGAAAGAAAAAAAACTACTAGGCTGGTCTGTGGTAAACATAAAAGAAAAGGTTGTCTAGACAGGCCAGAGTGTCCCACACAGCCCAGTTGACACCCTGCTTCCATCTCAAAAACAAATTAGATAAATGCCACTCCAATTATGGCGATTCATAAAAATGCCACTCCAATTTCCAAACTTTGAAAAATGCCACCACAATTTTTGCAAACTTTGAAAAACGCCACTGCAGTTTGCAAACTTTGAAAAACGCCACTCCAGACTTCGAAAAATGTCACTAGAAATGGCATGAAATGGCATTTTTCAAAGTTTGGAAATTGCAGTGGCATTTCTCGGATACACCAGATTTGGAGTGGCATTTATCAAATTAACCCAAAACAAAAATAACTGGGCGAGCTGCTGGGTCCCTGGTGTCAGCCGCTCGTTGTGCAATACTCTCGTTTATTGACTATGTTGACAATGGCATGGGACCCAGATGTCAGAAATCCACTAGGAGGAGCCATTTTTTTATTGGCTTGAAATAAGGAGGCACTTGCTTGCATACTGCCATGACCTTGGCGGGTCCCTGCTGTCATCCTCTCCACGTACAATCTGTTGGAAATATGCCCTAGAGGCAATAATAAATTGATTATTATTATATTTCCTTGTTCATGATAATTGTCTTTTATTCATGCTATAACTGTATTATCCGGAAATCGTAATACACGTGTGAATACATAGACCACAATTTGTCCCTGGTGAGCCTCTAGTTGACTAGCTCGTTGTGACCAACAGATAGTCATGGTTTCCTGGCTATGGACATTGGATGTCGTTGATAACGGGATCACATCATTAGGAGAATGATGTGATGGACAAGACCCAATCCTAAGCCTAGCACAAAGATCGTGTAGTTCGTATGCTAAAGCTTTTCTAATGTCAAGTATCTTTTCCTTAGACCATGAGATTGTGCAACTCCCGGATACCGTAGGAATGCTTTGGGTGTACCAAACGTCACAACGTAACTGGGTGGCTATAAAGGTGCATTACAGGTATCTCCGAAAGTTTCTGTTGGGTTGGCACGAATCGAGACTGGGATTTGTCACTCCGTGTAAACGGAGAGGTATCTCTGGGCCCACTCGGTAGGACATCATCATAATGTGCACAATGTGATCAAGGAGTTGATCACGGGATGATGTGTTATGGAATGAGTAAAGAGACTTGCCGGTAACGAGATTGAACAAGGTATCGGGATACCGACGATCGAATCTCGGGCAAGTATCGTACCGATAGACAAAGGGAATTGTATACAGGATCGATTGAGTCCTTGACATCGTGGTTCATCCAATGAGATCATCGTGGAACATGTGGGAGCCAACATGGGTATCCAGATCCCGCTATTGGTTATTGACCGGAGAACATCTCGGTCATGTCTGCATGTCTCCCGAACCCGTAGGGTCTACACACTTAAGGTTCGGTGACGCTAGGGTTATAGAGATATTAGTATGCGGTAACCCGAAAGTTGTTCGGAGTCCCGGATGAGATCCCGGATGTCACGAGGAGTTCCGGAATGGTCCGGAGGTAAAGAATTATATATAGGAAGTCCTGTTTCGGCCATCGGGACAAGTTTCGGGGTCATCAGTATTGTACTGGGACCACCGGAAGGGTCCCGGGGGTTCACCGGGTGGGGCCACCTGCCCCGGGGGCCACATGGGCTGTAGGGGGTGCGCCTTGGCCTACATGGGCCAAGGGCACCAGCCCCAAGAGGCCCATGCGCCAAGAGAAGAGAAAAAGGGGAGAGTCCTAAAGGGGGAAGGCACCTCCGAGGTGCCTTGGGGAGGATGGACTCCTCCCCACCCTTGGCCGCACTCTTCCTTGGAGGAAGGGGCAAGGCTGCGCCCTCCCCCTCTCCCTTGGCCCTATATATAGTGGGGAAAAGGAGGAGCAATCATACCGAAGGCCTGGCGCCTCCCTCTCCCTCCCGTGACACATCTTCCTCCTCCCGCAGCGCTTAGCGAAGCCCTGTTGGAATCCCGCTACTTCCACCACGCCGTCGTGCTGCTGGATCTCCATCAACCTCTCCCTCCTCCTTGCTGGATCAAGGCATGGGAGACGTCTCCGTTCCGTACGTGTGTTGAACGCGGAGGTGCCGTCCGTTCGGCGCTAGGATCATTGGTGATTTGAATCACGACGAGTACGACTCCTTCAGCCCCGTTCACTTGAACGCTTCCGCTTAGCGATCTACAAGGGTATGTAGATGCACTCTCCTTCCCCTCGTTGCTGGTTTCTCCATAGATAGATCTTGGTGATACGTAGGAAAATTTTGAATTTCTGCTACGTTCCCCAACAGTGGTATCAGAGCTAGGTCTATTGCGTAGATTCTATGCACGAGTAGAACACAAAGTAGTTGTGGGCGTTGATTTTGTTCAATATGCTTGCTGTTACTAGTCTTATCTTGATTCGGCGGCATCGTGGGATGAAGCGGCCCGGACCAACCTTACACGTACTCTTACGTGAGACCGGTTCCACCGACAAACATGCACTAGTTGCATAAGGTGGCTGGCGGGTGTCTGTCTCTCCCACTTTAGTCGGATCAGATTCGTTGAAAAGGGTCCTTATGAAGGGTAAATAGAAATTGGCATATCACGTTGTGGTCTTTGCGTAGGTAAGAAACGTTCTTACTAGAAACCCATAGCAGCCACGTAAAACATGCAAACAACAATTAGAGGACGTCTAACTTGTTTTTGCAGGGTATGCTATGTGATGTGATATGGCCAAAGGATGTGATGAATGATATATGTGATGTATGAGATGATCATGTTCTTGTAATAGGAATCACGACTTGCATGTCGATGAGTATGACAACCGGCAGGAGCCATAGGAGTTGTCTTTATTTATTTATGACCTGCGTGTCAACATAAACGTCATGTAATTACTTTACTTTATTGCTAACCGTTAGCTGTAGTAGTAGAAGTAATAGATGACGTGACAACTTCATGGAGACACGATGATGGAGATCATGATGATGGAGATCATGGTGTCATGCTGGTGACGATGATGATCATGGAGCCCCGAAGATGGAGATCAAAAGGAGCAAAATGATATTGGCCATATCATGTCACTATTTGATTGCATGTGATGTTTATTATGTTTATGCATCTTGTTTACTTAGAACGACGGTAGTAAATAAGATGATCCCTTACACCAATTTCAAGAAGTGTTCTCCCCTAACTGTGCACCGTTGCTACAGTTCGTCGTTTCGAAGCACCACGTGATGATCGGGTGTGATAGATCCTTACGTTCACATACAACGGGTGTAAGACAGATTTACACATGCAATACACTTAGGGTTAACTTGACGAGCCTAGCATGTACAAACATGGCCTCGGAACACGGAGACTGAAAGGTCGAGCATGAGTCGTATAGAAGATACAATCAACATGAAGATGTTCACCGACGTTGGCTAGTCCGTCTCACGTGATGATCGGACACGGCCTAGTTAACTCGGATCGTGTAATCACTTAGATGACTAGAGGGATGTCTATCTGAGTGGGAGTTCATAAGATGAACTTAATTATCCTGAACATAGTCAAAAGGATTTTGCAAATTATGTCGTAGCTCACGCTATAGTTCTACTGTTTAGATATGTTCCTAGAGAAAAATTAGTTGAAAGTTGATAGTAGCAATTATGCGGACTAGGTCCATAAACTAAGGATTGTCCTCATTGCTTCATAGAAGGCTTATGTCCTTAATGCACCGCTCAGTGTGCTGAACCTCGAACGTTGTATGTGGATGTTGCGAACATCTGACATACACATTTTGATAACTACGTGATAGTTCAGTTAAACGGTTTGGAATTGAGGCACCAAAGACGTTTTTGAAACGTCGCGAAACATATGAGATGTTTTGAGGGCTGAAATTGGGATTTCTGGCTCGTGCCCACGTCAAGAGGTATAAGACCTCCGACAATTTTCTTAACCTACAAACTAAGGGAGAAAAGCTCAATTGTTGATCCTGTGCTCAGATTGTCTGAGTACAACAATCATTTGAATCGAGTGGGAGTTGATCTTCCAGATGAGATAGTGATGTTTCTCCGAAAGTCATTGCCACCAAGCTGCTAGAGCTTCGTGATGAACTATAATACATCAGGGACATATATGATGATCCTTGAGATATTCGCGATGTTTGACACCACAAAAGCAGAAATCAAGAAGGAGCATCAATTGTTGATGGTTGGTGAAACCACTAGTTTCAAGAAGGGCAAGGGCAAGAAGGGATACTTCATGAAACGGCAAATCAGCTGCTGCTCTAGTGAAGAAACCCAAGGTTAAACCCAAACCCGAGACTAAGTGCTTCTGTAATAAGGGGAACAACCACTGGAGCAGAATTACCCTAGATACTTGGTAGATGAGAAGGCTGTCAAGGTCGATAGAAGTATATTGGATATACATTGTGTTAATGTGTACTTTACTAGTACTCCTAGTAGCACCAGGGTATTAGATACTGGTTCAGTTGCTAAGTGTTAGTAACTCGAAACAAAAGGCTACGGAATAAACGGAGACTAGCTAAAGGTGAGCTGACGATATGTGTTGGAAGTTTTTCCAAGCTTGATATGATCAAGCATCGCACGCTCCCTCTACCATCGAGATTGGTGTTTGCATTGAGCATAGACATGATTGGATTATGTCTATCGCAATACGGTTATTCATTTAAGGAGAATAATGGTTACTCTATTTATTTGAATAATATCTTCAATGGTCTTGCACCTAAAATGAATGGTTTATTGAATCTCGATCGTAGTGATACACATGTTCATGCCAAAAGATAGTAATGATAGTACCGCCTACTTGTGGTACTGCCACTTAAGTCATATCGGTATAAAACGCATGAAGAAGCTCCATGTTGATGGATCTTTGGGCTCACTCATTTTTGAAAGGTTTGAGACATGCGAACCATGTCTATTGGTGTATATGCATGAAGAAACTCCATGCAGATGGACCATTTGAACTCACTTGATTTTGAATCACTTGAGACATGCAAATCATACCACATGGGCAAGATGACTGAAAGCCTCGGTTTCAGTAAAATGGAACCAGAAAGCAACTTGTTGGAAGTAATACATTTTGATGTGTGCAGTCCAATGAGTGCTGAGGCATGTAGTGGATATCGTTATGTTCTTACTTCACAGATGATTTGAGTAGATGTTGAGTACATTTACTTGATAAATCACGAGTCTGAATTATTGAAAGGTTCAAGTAATTTCAGGGTGAAGTTGAAAGATCGTTGTGACAAGAGGATAAAAGATCTATGATATGATCATAGAGATGAATATCTGAATTACGAGTTTTGGCACACAATTAAGACATTGTGGAAATTGTTTCGCAATTAATACCGCCTGGAACACCATAGTGTGATGGTGTGTCCGAACATCATAGTTGCACCCTATTGGATATGGTGCATACCATGATGTCTCTTATCGAATTACCACAATAGTTTATGGGTTAGGCATTAGAGACAACCGGACTCACTTTAATAGGGCACCACGAAATTCCGATAAGATGACACCGTATGAACTATGGTTTAGAGAAACCTAAGCTGTCATTTCTTCAAAGTTTGGGGCTGCTATGCCTATGTGAAAAAGTTTCAGACTGATAAGCTCGAACCCAAAGCGGATAAATGCATCTTCATAGGACACCCAAAGCAGTTGGGTATACCTCCTGTCTCAGATCCGAAACCAATTAGGGATTGTTTCTAGAATCGGGTCCTTTCTCGAGGAAAAGTTTCTCTCGAAAGAATTGAGTGGGAGGATGGTGGAGACTTGATGAGGTTAATGAACCGTCACTTCAACAAGTGTGTAGTAGGGCACAGGGAGTTGTTCCTGTGGCACCTACACCAATTGAAGTGGAAGCTTATGATAGTGATCATGAAGTTTCGGATCAAGTCACTACCGAACCTCGTAGGGTGACAAGGATACGTACTACTTCAGAGTGGTACAGTAATCCTGTCTTGGAAGTCATGTTGCTAGAAAACAATAAAACCTACAAGCTATGGAGAAGCGATGGTGGGCCCGGATTCCGATGAATGGCTCGAGGCCATAAAATCCGAGAGAGGATCCATGTATGAAAACAAAGTGTAGACTTTGGCAGAACGGCTCAATGGTCGTAAGGCTATTGAGTACAGATGGATTTTAAAAGGAAGACGGACAATGATGGTAAATGTCACCATTAAGAAAGCTCGACTTGTCGTTAAGAAGTTTCCGACAAGTTCAAGGAGTTGACTACGGTGAGACTTTCTCACTCGTAGCGATGCTAAAAGTCTGTTGGAATTATATTAGCGATTACTGCATTATTTATGAAATCTTGCAGATAGGATGTCAAAACATTGTTTCCTCAACGAATTTCTTGAGGAAAGGTTGTATGTGATACAACCGGAAGGTTTTGTCAATCCTGAAAGATGCTAATAAGTATGCAAAGCTCCAGCTATCCTTCTGAGGACTGGAGTAAGCATCTCGGAGTTGGAATGTATGCTTTGATGAGATGATAAAAGATTTTGGGTTTATACAATGTTCATGAGAAACTTGTATTTCCAAAGAAGTGAGTGGGAGCACTATAGAATTTCTGATGAGTATATGTTGTTGACATATTATGGATCAGAAATGACGTAGAATTTCTGGAAAGATATAGGGTTATTTGAAAAGTGTTTTTCAATAGAAAACCTGGATTAAGCTACTTGAACATTGAGCACCAAGATCTATAAGGATAGATCAAAACACTTAATGGTACTTTCAAATGAGCACATACCTTGACATGATCTTGAAGGTGTTCAAGATGGATCAGTCAAAGAAGGAGTTCTTGCCTGAGTTGTAAGGTATGAAGTTAAGACTTAAAGCTCGACCACGGCAGAATAGAGAGAAAGGACGAAGGTCGTCCCCTATGCTTAAGACATAGGCTCTACAGTATGCTATGCTGTGTACCGCACCTGAAGTGTGCCTTGCCATGAGTCAGTCAAGGGGTACAAGGGTGATCCAAGAATGGATCACAGGACAGCGGTCAAAGTTATCCTTAGTAACTAGTGGACTAAGGAATTTTCTCGATTATGGAGGTGGTAAAAGAGTTCGTCGTAAAGGTTTACATCGATGCAAGCTTAACACCTATCCGGATAGCTCCGAGTAGAGATATCGGATACGTATAATGGAGCAACAATTTAGAATAGCTCCAAGTAGAACAGTTATTTGGAATAGCTCCAAATAGAACGTGGTAGCTGCATCTAGGAGATGACATAGAGATTTGTAAAGCACACACACGGATCTGAAAGATTCAGACCCGTTGACTATAACCTCTCTCACAAGCATAACATGATCAAACCTAGAATTCATCGAGTGTTAATCACATGGTAAATGTGAACTAGATTATTGACTCTAGTAAGCTCTTTGGGTGTTAGTCACATGGGGATGTGACCTTGAGTGTTAATCACATAACGATGTGAACTAGATTATTGACTCTAGTGCAAGTGGGAGACTGTTGGAAATATGCCCTAGAGGCAATAATAAATTGATTATTATTATATTTCCTTGTTCATGATAATTGTCTTTTATTCATGCTATAACTGTATTATCCGGAAATCGTAATACACGTGTGAATACATAGACCACAATCTGTCCCTGGTAAGCCTCTAGATGACTAGCTCGTTGTGATCAACAGATAGTCATGGTTTCCTGGCTATGGACATTGGATGTCGTTGATAACGGGATCACATCATTAGGAGAATGATGTGATGGACAAGACCCAATCCTAAGCCTAGCACAAAGATCGTGTAGTTCGTATGCTAAAGCTTTTCTAATGTCAAGTATCTTTTCCTTAGACCATGAGATTGTGCAACTCCCGGATACCGTAGGAATGCTTTGGGTGTACCAAACGTCACAACGTAACTGGGTGGCTATAAAGGTGCATTACAGGTATCTCCGAAAGTGTCTGTTGGGTTGGCACGAATCGAGACTGGGATTTGTCACTCCGTGTAAACGGAGAGGTATCTCTGGGCCCACTCGGCAGGACATCATCATAATGTGCACAATGTGATCAAGGAGTTGATCACGGGATGATGTGTTACAGAACGAGTAAAGAGACTTGCCGGTAACGAGATTGAACAAGGTATCGGGATACCGACGATCGAATCTCGGGCAAGTATCGTACCGATAGACAAAGGGAATTGTATACGGGATCGATTGAGTCCTTGACATCGTGGTTCATCCGATGAGATCATCGTGGAACATGTGGGAGCCAACATGGGTATCCAGATCCCGCTGTTGATTATTGACCGGAGAACATCTCGGTCATGTCTGCATGTCTCCCGAATCCGTAGGGTCTACACAATTAAGGTTCGGTGACGCTAGGGTTATAGAGATATTAGTATGCGGTAACCCGAAAGTTGTTCGGAGTCCCGGATGAGATCCCGGACGTCACGAGGAGTTCCGGAATGGTCCGGAGGTAAAGAATTATATATAGGAAGTCCTGTTTCAGCCATCGGGACAAGTTTCGGGGTCATCGGTATTGTACCGGGACCACCGAAAGGGTCCCGGGGGTCCACCGGGTGGGGCCACCTGCCCTGGGGGCCACATGGGCTGTAGGGGGTGCGCCTTGGCCTACATGGGCCAAGGGCACCAGCCCCAAGAGGCCCATGCGCCAAGAGAAGAGAAAAAGGGGAGAGTCCTAAAGGGGGAAGGCACCTCCGAGGTGCCTTGGGGAGGATGGACTCCTCCCCACCCTTGGCCGCACCCTTCCTTGGAGGAAGGGGCAAGGCTGCGCCCTCCCCCTCTCCCTTGGCCCTATATATAGTGGGGAAAAGGAGGAGCAATCATACCAAAGGCCTGGCGCCTCCCTCTCCCTCCCGTGACACATCTCCCTCCTCCCGCAGCGCTTAGGGAAGCCCTGTTGGAATCCCGCTACTTCCACCACGCCGTCGTGCTGCTGGATCTCCATCAACCTCTCCCTCCTTCTTGCTGGATCAAGGCATGGGAGACGTCTCCGTTCCGTACGTGTGTTGAACGCGGAGGTGCCGTCCGTTCGGCGCTAGGATCATCGGTGATTTGAATCACGACGAGTACGACTCCTTCAACCCCGTTCACTTGAACGCTTCCGCTTAGCGATCTACAAAGGTATGTATATGCACTCTCCTTCCCCTTGTTGCTGGTTTCTCCATAGATAGATCTTGGTGATACGTAGGAAAATTTTGAATTTCTGCTACGTTCCCCAACACAATCATCTCCTGATTGTGTACGCGTCAACTTGCTAGGCCCACAAGTCAGCCTCTAAACCCGTGGAGGACAAATACAACCCATTTAAAAAAATAACAACCCATTCCATACGTTCAAACGGAAAGTTCAACATTTAGAGCAAAGTAACACGTCAGATCCACATATAGAGTACTGAACTTCCACGTTGACAACCATCATAGCCAAGTTAACTATCTACTCCCACTAATACTCTAGTAGCATACAAGTACTAACTTACTCTTCGCTAACTAGACGATGCCGACCGCCATTTGTGGTACACGCTAAACGCCGGCACCGGCGTCCTGTGCCTTGCCTCGGACTTGCAAGAGGTGCGATAGGGCGCGTTGCTCGCGCGCGTTGGCCCTTTCCATGCCGGCGTGGTCCACCGAAGCTTCGGCTTCCAAGCGGGAAACCCACTTGACGAGCTGGTAGTAAAAATCGGCATCGCGAACGCGTGCGTGCCCGACAGCCTCCAAGGCTATTTGCTGGACGCTGGCCTCCATGTAGTCGGCCTAGTTGCGGGCGCTCTGCTCGCGACTCAGAGCATCGGTGCGCTGCTGCTCCATGTCTCGCTGGCGGTGCAAATCGGTGCTACGCTGCTCCTCCGCCAGGCGGTCGCGCTCAAACAACTCCTGCTCCTCCGCCATGCAGTCATGCTCAAACAACTCCTCGATCTCCGCACTGCCATCTAAAGACAGATAGAATGCCTCCTCCCTCCGTCTGCCTTCCGGTGGAAAACCGAACACTAGTTCCGGCGGTGACCGCCTCCGGCGTCGCCTACCACGGACGGGCGGGGGCATGGAGGACGTGGCGAGCGACGTCGGGCCAGTGGGGGCTTATGAGGATATGGCGAGTTGGGTCATGGTGGCACCGAAGAAGGCCGGGAAACAGTACTTATAGGGAGAAGGTAGCGCGACGGTCATCAGAATTCAATGCATAATGGCTTAGCACGCCAGCTTGCCGTGGAAAACTAGAGAAACTGAAATTAGGACTGTGTCGTCCCATCCCATCCTGTCTGGGTCGCACGCCGGCATGGCGGTCAAACGAGTGCACTCAAATCATCTCCCTCCTTGTCAATAATGATTCCACGGATTTAAAAAGCCCGCAACAATTAAAGCGTATCTTTTTTTGCATCAATTAGCTGCCTTAATTACGGCCGGCTGCATGCGGGCACTCAGAATCGCTCGCAGGAAGTACGCGAAGCAGCATGCAACGAGTTGCAGCTGAGGGCACGCATGCAACCACTTAAATCGCTGGAATTAATTAGGCTTAAACTTCAGCATGCCGTTAATTATTGCCATGCCTTGGTCTTGCTGCTTTGCTCACGGGACTAATAAACCCAGACGAAGGGAGTACCTTGGTTGGTGAGAGGTTTGAATTAAGCCCTGCAAACCAGAAAGGAGGTACTAGTATGTGCGTGATCTGCTATTTATTCGTGTAGGATCGAGTAGGTCGTTTCTTGAATTGAGCCCTGCAAAATGGAAAGGAGGTAGTACGTGCGTGATCCGTTATTTATCCGTGTAGGATCGATAGTGTAGAGCTTGTCAGTTTCTTCAGAGGTAGGCATTTTTTCCGTGTAGGATCGATAGTGTAGCTTGTCAGTTTCTTCAGAGGTAGGCATTTTTATTCAAAAAATTGCCACTTCGCATCTTGTGTCGCAAATAAAACTGCCAGGAGCGCATTTGTAGGCTAGCTAGTGATCGATCAGTAACTTGTAAACACTGAGCAAACAGAAATAAGTAACTGTTAATGCATCTCAATGATTCACAGATCATATACAAATATGTAGCTCCAAAAGCAAAGATCAGCCACTTCGGATCTTGCGTCCTGACTAAAACTAACTAGTACGATTCCCGTACATAAGATCAACATGTTAATGCATCTCAATGATTCACAGATCATATACAAATATGTAGCTCCAAAAGCAAAGATCTAGAAAAAACAACTGTTCTTCCTACTAACATGGATGCTTCTCTTGGCCAATATTCAGTACAGACTGAAAGACAAATTTGTTTGTGAAGTCTACAATTCCTCTTGCAAATGTAAGTGGTTTCACCAACAGCTGGAACCATGAGAATGAACCACACATGATGGAGGAACATCCACTGCAATATGATTTGGTCTTCTCTCGATCACACCGCGAGACTATTTTCGGAATACAAACTTTAACTTAGGCAAAATGATGCCCATTGTATAATCAGACCAAAGCAATGAAGCACCTAGTGTTGGCCAGTAAATAGTACAGTACTACTTTTCTACAGTCCATGAAGTGACTATCCAATCTTTGTGTCTATTTTCAAATGGCACTGCATGCAGTGACTATAATATTCTCTTGTGCAGTTCAACCAAAATTGCGGACACTTTGTTTGTTTGCCAAATAGCAACAGGCAGACATCTCTGTCTGCACAAATATCAAGCAGCTAGTAAACATATACCACATCATGTTCGCAGTGATGGAAGAGGTGAAATCGATACAACCGAAATTGAGCATCCAATCATTGAATCCTGTCTTGCACTTCCAATGTAGGTCCACCCTGCCAATAAATTCACATGCAAATCACTAGTATTACTATCTAATGACAGTACAAAAAGAGTAGCAAGATAGTAGCAAACCATGTACCTTCGTAATGGACAGCTCATAGTGCCACCAATTGGATATAAAGGTTTGGGAAAAACATGCTCCTAATGTTGAACCAGTTGGACTTTTTGTGCAGTTCCACTAAAATCGAGCATCCCTGTTTGCTTAGATATTGAAAGTGTGATTACTATAAAAGTGGCACTAGTTGAAGCATAGACTCACAAATATAAGCATTCCAATTTCTTAACGGGAAAAGGTAGCAAGACTGTTTCTAACCACCTGTTTGAAGGAATAAATAAAGCAACAGCGGCTGATGTTAGGAAGGCATACATAGTTTTTTCTGAAAAACTGAGCCATTCCTGACCTTTCCTCTTCTTTTAAGCAAATTTTGTTCAGTTCTACTAAAATAAAATGCCATCACTGCCTTGACAATTCAGTGACACTGTACAAAAGGAAATGACTTAACATTACATCATGATGTCAGGTATGTAGTCGACATGCATTAGAGACAAACATATAGACCTCCTCCGATAACATAATGAACATTAATTTTAACAAAGGTGTGACTAGCTTTACTGGGATAATTTGAGTGAACTCTACACCCTCTGTTCCTTAATATAAGATGTTTTCGCGGTTCAATTTAAAGTACCCAAACTGGTAGTAGTTTTCTTGAGCACATATCTGGGAAAGTTTGCCACACTTTATTTATGTCCATACGCTAATGCAACGCCATTCGAATACTACAAATATACACTAATCCAGTGGCTAGTGCAATAGTAGAGTAGTTAGTTTATTACAGGGTATAGTACAATGGTTTTACTGAACAGATTTCAATAAACTCTAGCACTAGAAGGTTTCTATAAGAATTAACAATACAAAATGTAAAGGTAACAACTTTTAGCATTGGTATACTAGCTGTGCATGAGCATTAAACCAAATACAAAAGTCTGAAGGTAACTAGCATTATTAACTAATGACAGTATAAAAAAATTGCAAACCATGTACCTCCAAGGTAAATATCATTTCGAACTCGGGGGGACCTTAAAAATTGCTATCCCAATCTTGATAATCGATCAAACATAAAAACTTGATCGAACGAATCAAGAGAACAGCCGGAGGAGGAGGTTCCCACTCTTGACCTTTCCTCTTGTCTTCATAATTGTCTGTGCAGTTTAACCAAAATAAAATGACATCAGCGCCTTGGCATTTTGGTGACACTGTACAAAAAATTAACTTATCTCATGAAAGTGAGGTATGTAATCTATAAGCATTAACAGTGCAAAAATCTGAAGGTAGTAACAAGTTTCATCGTTGGTATACTAGCTGTGCAAGAGCATTAGAATGCCTTAGCTGAAAAATCTTTAATACATCCACAATCAATAGCTAACCCTGAAATAATCCAGTGACATTAAATGGCATTGCTTAAATTTATCGGTGCCATTAGACTGAGAGCGGCATTAGTTAAATGTGGCATCACTTTAGCAGTAGCATTGCTTGACTTGACTGCTGGCGTTATACTAACAGCAAAAAAAGTGGCAATAAGAGCATGGGAGGCCCATTCGAATAGTGGGCGCACCAGTATGATGTACCTCCACAGACGCAGAGTGGTGAGGGAGGTATGGTTGCCCAGAGCAACAAATATCCAGGCAGCATATGTGGATTACGTCCCATTTTTGTTCTCTTTAGCCACCTTTTTCCTATGTGAGGACAACAAACCGATCGCTGGTCATTCTCTATTGTGTTGTCATGCCTTTCTACCCTTCTTCAACCAAGAGTCATGAGACTCGTTCCTTAGCTACTGATTTTCCCCTTTTCAACCTAGATGCGGGTTCGATGCCTACTCTCTTGGACAGTACACTCTCCCTTCCTTTCCTTATTCAACCCAGACATGGATTAGTCTGCATGAAGTAGGGTTTCCTTTAATAGTGCAAATTATGTTTTTCGTCTTCGTGGCCAGTAGAGCAGAGGATAGAAAATTGGGAAGATGGTGGAGTGGAAAAAGATCCACATGCAACGACGTGGCAGATGGGGCAATAGAACAAGGGTATGGTTCGAAAAGAGGTAGCATACCTAAGGGTCGGTGGGAAGTGGCTTCGCTCGTGGTCATCGTCCTCCGCACACACTACGACAGCGAGCTTGGGGACGGAGGCCATCCCGCGCGGGCGCTAGGTTTGAGAAGACGGCCTTGTCGTCAGTGCGTGACCTCGCTCGCCGACGACGAGTGCGTCAATGTTGCACATCCTTTTGTTCCCCGGTGGATCTGTGACCACCGATGAGGAGGGAGAGAGGGGCCGTCTTTTTTAGATCTGGAGAGAGGGTGGTAGTGTGAGAAGCAAGTGGGCAGCCCTTGGCAAGAAAGTGCTGAAGCTCCAGCCTATATATCTTTTTTATACTACTAGTACTGGAGGTGGAGTAGTGGTAGAGTAGTTTATATTTTCTCTGCGTACAGTACCAGTTAGTCGTGCTTCAAAACTGAATGGCACGCCATTAAAAAAATAAAGGTCGATAACTAATGCGGCACCTCGGGCCAAGGCGGCCAGATCGCATTTTGCATGAGAAATTACACACCATGTTTCGTTGACATGTGGTCCCGTTCCAACATATCAGTGAGACGACGGCGAGTAGTAGGAGTATTTCCGAATGAACGTGTAGGCCGGGGCGCCTCTTCGTGAACCGTGGCAAACTGGCAACCGTCCACCAACTCTTCGCCTTTCCCTCTTGATTTGGAACTGCTGTCGCACGCTCTTCCTCTCCCGCCTCCATTTTCGTTTAGCCCTTCACCCTTTCTTCTGCCATTGTTTGATCGTCTTCTCCATGGAGGGAACAGGACAAAAACGACCCCATTATTCTTGCCCCGGTTTGAAAGATGACGTGGTGGAGGAACTCATTGATCGGTGCGACGTCATCACCTCGGCTAGCATGGCAGGTTCGTTCAAGCCCATTCTCAACTCAACTAATAACATCATTACAAGGAACCCAAGAGTCAAGGATCGGTTTGATCTCCCCTATCTTCTTTGTCGTGACCCTGATGACTGGCACCGGCATGACGGAGGCCTCGCCCTGTGCAAGTTGATGCCGCTTGATAATGATACGTATGATGCTAAGATGCCATCGCTTGAGGGCAAGGCTTGGGCAGGCGCAAATGGAGATTGGGTTGTTTACATTGGGTCCAACTGCGAGTGGGAACTTGTGAATGTGTACACTCATGACCGGGTTCCACTTCCAAAAATCTCAACAGACTGCCCAAAGGTTGAGCACACCGGTATTGTACGCACGTTCAAATACAATCATGGTGACTGTCTTCTACGGAAGATAGCAATTTGTTGAGTTCCCAACCGCTCTTGGAATTACAACATCTATGAAGTTGTTGCTATCTTCGACAAGCTTGTTGCCGTCCTTGGTGGTTTGACTTGATGGATATTGCTCAAAAATCAGTCACGGATGAGTAATGTGATGCAATTCAATATGAGGGCCTTGTGTTTGCTGCCACCACTCGTGGCACTGTTTTTGCATAGCATCCTCATAGTTTTGGTACGTTTGTCTTCCACCGTAATTATAATTGTTTCATCCACATGCATGCGGGTTAGCAAGTTTCCCTTTACTAATTAACCTTCTTCTTGTGTTTCCAAGGTCATGTGAACATTCCACCACCTATACTTGAAAATTTTATAACCAAGGGGGAGATGACGATGGTGATGATCACGAGCATGAGGACGAGTAGCGCCCATATACTCTTTGGCGCCTGGCAACTAATTCCGATGGATCACCTCTTCTTGTGTGTATACAGCCCACTGATGATGTTACTGCTAAGGAAGCAGGTGTAGTCTCCCATGGTCGCACTCTCCGGACCTATTCCAACACCCGTTGCATGGTATTCGAGATGGATACTAGTGTGCTAGCGCCAACTCCTTCTCCCTAGTACAAAATTGATAGTCTTGGAGAAAACTCGCTCTTCCTTGGACAAAACTATCCGATGATGGTGAAAGGCGATCAAACTGCTGTTGACACAACGCTACTACCATTTATGAGAAGAAACTGTGTCTATACCTCGGACATTTGGGTGGTTCCCTACCCTGGTACTGATATAGTAGGCGGCTTCAGCCTGGATGATCAGTCCTGCGTTGGTCTCCAGATCGACAATGGATGGCCCGTCCCAGAGAATCACTTGTGGTTCAAAGCAAGCGTTTCCAACACCGAGGAATGGTTGAGTTGAAGTTCATTTCATTGCTTGTTATTTTTTGTGTGGTGAGAACTTTAGTATTTATAATGTATCCTCGTTGTCGATGTGGGTTGATGACCTGTTGTATGTAATAAAATGATATGCCTGTGATAAACTTACTAAATTTATGAATGGCTTTCGAGTCACTTCTCTGAGTGAGTGGTGCGACGAGGCAAATTTTTTTTTTCCGAATACATAATTGTACGTGCATTGCAACAGGTTATCAGATGAGGCCAATCAACAATAGTAGTACACTATTTGTACTAGCTTCACATGCTTCGCGCGTCGGGCGGGTGTTTTTACTGACGCCATATGTTAATGTGTTCGCTGTACATAACCAGCACCTCGAATCCTTGATACTAGTACTCCCTCCTTTTCGGTTTATAGGGCTTAATTCAAAAATCTCACCAACCAAGGTAGATGGTGAGTGGTGGAATATTTTTTGTAGTTTGCATAAGCACCTAATTAATGCTCTAGTTTTCCTCAAAAATTTATGTTTATCAATGCATTAATTGCAATGCATGCATGCATAAAGTACATGCATTGGTCAATTTTCTCTTAATACTTGCATGCAATGATTTAATGCACCTTGGAATCTGAACATGTGATGGGGAACAGCCAAATTGAGCCTTATAAAATGGAAAAACTAAAATTTTGAGATAAGCCCTATAAACCGGAAAGGAGGGAGTACTATATAGTAGGAGTAAGTAGTAGGAGTAGTAGGGTGGCATGGGCCAGAACAAGCATTCACGTCCAGGAGTACAACACATGCCACCACCACGACATCCATCTGACACCATATTATTTCTTGGAGTCCGTGCTAGAGCAATCCCTTCAACCTCGTCGTTTCTCTAACTTCAGCCATCGCGCGGCAGGCGAGGTGGGGGTTTGCCGATAGTCGGTTTCCTTAACTGCGGTCCCACTTGTAAGGCCAACTCCAATGCATGACCCCAAACGGACCTCCGTTTTGCACGAACTCCAACGATAATTTTGACTAGAAAAGCAAGATCAAAGAAAACAAGAACCACAAGAATACATTTTACTACTCCTGTAAGTTGGATTAGTGCCTTCTCGATGCATTCATTGTTGATCTGCGGAGGCTCGATCTTGCGTGCTTCTTTCTTCTTCGAGTGTAAAGAAGTAGACGTTGCTTCGTCGCATCTAGTCTCATGTCTAGCCTCTATTCTAGTAGGAGTATCAACAAGTGCACTAATCTCATGTCTAGCCTCTGTGCTAGCTAAAAGTGATAGAACATCTACTAAATTGCGCTCTATCAATATATGGATGTACTCTTCTTCCCAATACAAAAACTTGCATCCATTCTACTCCCTCCGTTGCATAATACATGCCTTCTATTTGTCAAAATATATATGTATCTAGACATGTTTTAGTATATAGGTACATCCATTTTTGGAGTCAAGTATTTTGGAACGGAGGGAGTACACAATAAAAATTTTAAGTTAGCACAACTAGTCTAATCCAAGAGCACAACCGAAGATTTGGTCAGGTTCTTCCTCCTTTTGCCGACACGTGGGACATCCAGCATCCAGGTCGTGCCATGAAAGAAAATAGAGTGGTAGTTGAATCCATGAGATGTGCATCTTGGGTTAAACTTTAAATAGAATCTTACTACTCTTGAGTAACTCCAAAAGCGGCCACCGAAGATCTTTCTTGGATTTGTTTTTCATCACCAGCACGTCGAGGTGAAAGATGTGCAGGTTCAGTGGGTCCGCTTGCGTTTTCACTGACATGTGGGACCGCATGTGAGCAAACATACGATGGGCTCCGCAAGTCCGCTGGCTGGCTGAGAAGAGAGATAGAGGAGGGTTGAGCACGGACTGCAGGAAATTTGTTCTACGTACCTCGATATAGGCTCGATATAGTGGGGTGGCATGGGCCATAACTAGCATTCACGTCTAGCAGTACGGCACATGCCACCCACACGAGTCCCATCCGACACCAATTTTCTTGGAGTCCATGCTACAGCCATCTCTTCTCCCTCCTGTTTTCTCATCCATCGCGCGGTGGGCTGGGTGGGGGTTTGTCGATAGTCGGTTTGCTCAACTGTGGTCCCACTTGTAAGTGAAAATGCAACACCACACGCATTCCCGCTTGAGCGGCGTGCCGGACCAACCGTGTGGGGGTGCGACGCGAACATGGCATGCTTTTCCTTTTGAACTCATAACTTGTAAAATTTGGTTCTGCTCAGTGGCGCGACCGATAGATAGAAAATAACGATTTTGCCTAGAGTAATGAGAAGTTTGGTTCTGGCGCCGTTCATGCATGGAGTACATACGAACATTATGAAGTTGATGCGAAAGGTAAGATAATTACTGCAGTATCATATACTACTACACGGATTTAATGGAAAGATAAAAATACGTACGGATCCATCAACGACATCCTCACGCCCTAGTGCACTGGGTCACCAACCGACGTGTGAGGAGCAGCGGCGTTGGCGGCGAGCTCAGCGTGCTTCTGAACAGTGTTGTCCAAGAGGCCCCTCGCCCTGGCGGCCTCAAGCAATACTACCTGTAGACGTTCCTCGGTGCCGGGCCGCAGGCCGGCGTCGTGGACCATCTGGCACAGCCGGCTGATGCTCGCGCTCATCACCTCCATGGGTCTAGCTTAGCTTCTAGTCAACTAATCTTGCGATTCGAGTGATCACTCTTGCCCTTGGTTAGGTGTGTAGGTGCGTAGGATTTTGTACTACTCCTTGGCCCTCTACCGCACCTGCCTTTGGCTGTATGATAGGTGGGCCAGCCACCCGTTGGGGCCACGTGTCATTCACCCAAAGGCGGTTGTCGTAAGTCAATGAAGCTGCGTCCCCCTCCGTGCCGGTGTAGTATAGTCATCTCACCGGACCTCTAGTTGGGGCCAAACGAGAGAAGTTTGATGTTTACTGGTTTATTGGTCCCCTTTGCATTTTGCGCCAAGTTTTGACCTTTGATTTAACTAATAAAATGTTAATGCATGTAAACAAAAATATTGTGTAAGTCACCTAACGAAAACCAAATAATCCCAAAACACTTAGGCACGGTGCATTAACTCCCTCCTTGTTTCTTATTTCGTGACATATCAACCAATGAGAGATGTGGGCCGTGCATGCTTTCAATGACTTGAGACTACCAAACATGACATGCAGTGTTTAGTTCATTGCATGTAATCCTATTAGTACTCTAGTTAGCAAAAAAACATTAAGTTCTCTCGCCGATAGGAATAAAACACCATGTATTTATTTACAGAGGGAGTAGTACATTTTTTGTGACATGCATTACTAGATATTGCTAGTCAAATACTAAAATCTAGATGGACGTGGTAGTACTCCTAAATCCAGATGGTGGTGCTACTAGTACTAGTAGTAGTACTACCAATGTAGTAGTAGGGGTACTAGCACTGTACTACTTGTTGGTCAAATTATTACGTGCTGCTCCTCATAGTGAAGTGACAAGACCCTGCACCGAAGATGACACCTGAGTATAGGCGCCGTGTTCGGCATACCATAGTCAGCCTCACCGTATGCAGTCACTATCATCATGGCTGTAGAGCTAGCCTGCTTACAACTAGCCATGTTCGACATAATTTCCCATGCGTAGATGCTCGTGCATTGCACGGAACACCAAGATTGGGGGTGGACGGCTCCGGCAGCGGCCATCGCGCTAGTTTTTTCCACGGCCTTCTAGATGTGGTGGGGAGGAGATAAGGTTGATTGTGAGAGACAAGGAGTTGTTTGTAAATAGGGAACAAGTGCGGGCATCTTTTTGCAAAAATGGAGAAGCTTGGTTTGTATGTGTCAGATCTAGATCCGACGGCTATTGGTGAAAGATGGGAGGCACAACATCATCACCAACTCAGGACCTGTTCGATTCGTAGGATTTTGAAAATGCAGGAATAGGACACGGCAATATTACAAGTTTCAGACTGATATTACAAATGTTAGGAGTAATGCTGCACCTATGAAGAGGGAATTACTAGGAAGTTTACGTAAGAACTTTCGTTACTTTAGGTGGATGCAGCATTATCGTACAAACTAAAATCCACCGCCCTGACAAGTCACTAATGGGCAAATAAGTTTTCGAGTCTCTGGCCACTTGATGTTTCAAAAACAAATTCAGCTTCTGCGGAGACTTTGTCATTTAGGATTAGACGCTTGCGGTGATCAGCACGCCATTCATTGTTGCGCTAGAGAACGCCAAACCTCATTACCTTGAGCACAGTTGCCTCCAGAACAAAGAACCTGGCCAATTTAATCTCAGATGTGCTGCCTCGGTAGTCAATCAAATCAATTTCTGTAAGATGGAGATCAAGGCATTCGATGAGATTGTTATAGTGCAACACATTTTTCACTTTCGGGTCTTTTTTATCTGCAAAAGAAGAGAACATATTAGAGCAGCTGGCTGCATAAGATTGCCGTGTCATCAAGAGGTACCAATATCATTCGCTCATACGATAGGGTTGGCTGGCTAGTGATATTTTTTCACTCTCCCTCTCTCTCTCTCTGTTTCCTCTCATTTAACTACGAGCACGTGAAGAGCTTGGGCATTTGTTGCCTTCCACTATGTGGTCGATGCCTTATTTCGCAAAAGTATGCCACATAATACGCATCGATGTCAAATCAAAAGATTTTGGCACCGCTCTCGCGATGTGAGAGAGTTGGCACCGCTGTGCACACAGACCCACATGTATAAACAAATCAATCAAACCAACTACACCAGCCTCTCACTCTCCCAAACAAGTGTTTTTTTATTGCCTCAGTCCTCTCTCTCTCCCACGCAGTGTTTTTTCATTGCGTGAGTTAATTTGGCACCGGAGCAAAGTAGATGATCCAGATTGGGGCACCAGGTGAGCAATGGAGGGGCATCGATGCCAAATGCATCACAAGTGAATTTGGCACATGTTTTGGCCTACATAGCCCACTTTTGTACTCCCTCTGTCCCAGAATTCTTGTCTTAAATTTGTCTAAATACGGATGTGTCTAGTTACATTTTAGTGTTAGATACATCCATATCTAAACAAATGTAAGACAAGAATTTTGGGACGGAGGGAATACTACCTCGTATTTAGTATAAAATTTTGACCATAGATTTACCTAAGAAAATGCCAATGCACGTCACTAAAAATTACACCATTTAAAATTATGTTCAAATATGAATCCAAAAATATAGTTCCTAGTGACATGCATTAACATTTTGTCAGTTAAATCTATGGTCAAATTTTGATACTACAAAATTGGAAGAGTAAACCAGGACGGAGGTAGTACTTGCTCTTAGGGTAACCATAGAGTTACTGGAGTAGTCTAAGTTACTTTCCACTATGACTAGCCTAGGCTACTATAGTAGTACATCATAAAAACGATGCAGGTGATCACGTGAGAAAAAAATACTAAAAACATTTCTTTCGGTGCAGTGTGTAGATGCAGTTTTGAACACTACACTTGTCATCGTAATTTGGGAAAATTACGAAAAAATTGAGCTACGTTGTGATTACCGTTTACTTATAGGAAAGAAGTTTCACCTTGATGAGTAGCTTCTCCGTGCATGGAAAGCATGTAAGGAATCCAACAACTTGATCTAGATTGGGGCCGATAGATTTTAGTGCTAAGATCTTCACTGTGCGCATGGACTGGGTCAAGCTTGTGGGAATCATTTTCTGGAAGACGGTCGTAAATACATCAAGAAGAAATTTAAAAATGTGAATTTCAAGAAGACGGAGAAGAAGATGAGTGCTGTACCTGAACGATTATGGATCCAATAAAGAGTTCGGAGAATCTGGCAGACGAGTACACCAACACTGTCAATTTTGGCACGTCAATGACCCGGATTTTTGTTGGACCTTCTAGATCCGATACAAGCAATCTCGCAAGGAAAGGCGCATTCTCAATGACCATAACGTGGAACAGCTAGAGTGATCTCTTCCCAATTGATGTCTTGTTGCGGGGCCAGCAAGACACATAAATCCATCAGAGATTCGTCGAGGTGATGTGGAGGCTAATGAACCCGTGGATCTGCTCAAGACGAAGGTACTCGAGCACAGTACAGCTGCGGAGTAGGTGCTCCATAGACTTCTTCGAGATGACAACGTCGAAGAGGTCGAGCTGCTTGAGTTGAGGGAGAAGAAGGGCGGGCGCGGCATTAATCTGGGGAAGATAGCAGGAGCTGAAGCTGGCGTGGCGCAGCGTTGGCGTGAGGCGGAGCGCGGACAGTAGCAGAGAGCGACATCGTCCAGCTTCAAAGCTGAGCTCCTCAAGCTGATCTGCGGCGGGGGATAAGAACCACTCGTCGAACTTGGGGTGGACTTGCAGTTGGTACTGAACATGCGGATGTCAAGGCGTCTGGCTGGCCCAGGGTGCGATGGAAGGATCTTGGAGACTGCGGCCATGCGTTTGCAATCCCCGTCGCAGAAGCAGCTGTCGATGGTGAGGTTTAGGGGGACGCAGCGCCAGAGGGGGTGCCACCATCGGGAGAGCAGGGCGGTCCGCACAGCAGATTTGGTGGGGAGGAGGCCGATGATGACAAGCAGCATGTCATCGGGGAGGCTGCTGATGAAGTCCAGGCTCGCCGGATGTGGTTTTGGCTCGAGCCGCCTCCGCTTGTTGGCTGCCTCGCCGTCCATCTCAACTGGCGGCGACGCCGGTGTACACGTGTGCTGGTGTGTGTTGTGTGCTGGGTGTGCGCGAGTGCGTCCTTCTGTGCATGCCGCCGCGCAGTGGTGAATTGTGCGCGAGTGCGTCCTTCGCGCGCAAGAAGTTTGTCCTCAATGCGCCCTCAATTTACTAGCTTGCGGGGTGCTACCCCGAGTGGTTTCAACTTTGTTTACTTCACCGCGTGTTAGATGGGCCTCTAGTTTACTTATTTTCACCCACTGCCACATGGGCCAGCACACGAAGATACAGAACACGAGTTGACAAGGCAGCATCTGGATTGGTTGACCGGTCAACTAAACAATATACGGAGCTATACGCTGACACAGTGAGCGTATAATCCGTCAGTATAGAGAGTTCGAGTGAGAGGGAGGCCCGTGAGAGATAGCAGAGAGAGAGAGAGAAAGAGCTACTCCCTCCGTTCGATAATGTAGTTCCAACATTTTTTTAAGTCAAACTTTTGAAACTTTTACCAAGTTTATAAAGAAATTACTTATATCTACAATACCAAAGATAAATGATAGTATGAAGTAAGTACATGTTGTGATGAATCTAATGATCGTTCTAGATGTAAATGTTTTTCTCCACATATACCTGGTCAAACTTTTCTGAGGTTTGACTTTTCAAAACATCCATATGCTTATGGACGTGACAGAGTCCCTAACTAGAGAGAGAGAGAGAGAGAAAGAGTGAAAAAAGTGTGTGTGCGTGTGTGAAAGAGACATGGACAACACATGATAAAAGTAGAGAAAAAGCGTGCATGTCTTATGCAAACATATCACACATGCATCTTCGACAACGGAGGCAAGGTGAGGAGATAGTGTGTGGTTGTTTGGAACCGAGAGAGCAAGACCCCTAGCACGTGGCCAAGAGGGGTCTGACAAACAAGGGAGAGAGGTTGAGAGAGACGTACGGAGAAAATGCAGACATGGGGAGGAGAGAGAGTGTGTTTGTCATAGAGAGATCCCCTGGAGATCGTGATGGGAGTACACGGGTGGGAGATCGAGTGACAAGGTGTGTGCGCGATAGAAGATGCCCCGAGAGATATCGAGATAGACGTATGGATGCAAGGAGACAATACGTGTGTTCCTGATGGCTAGTAAGAGATAAGCATACTTAGGGGGGGGGAGTGCTTGCGCCTTACGATGGAGTGAGGGATTATGGTACTTAGGGGGGTGCGTGTCACATGGAGAGAGAAGAAGGGCAGAGAGTGTTGGATGGGTCTATATGTATAGCGCGAGCGAGACATGTGTATGTGTGAACCAGAGAGATATAAGGCCAGTTTGGCTTGCGTCCTGAGCATCTTTTGCCTGGCCTAGGGTTGTGGCTGGATTTCATGCACGCTTGTTTGGTTGCTACCCTGTGAAAAAGGAAGCCCGCCTGGCCTGGGTTCCCTTGCACTTTAATTAGCCTGGCTGAACTCCAGACACTTCAAGTAGCTTGGCCCAGGCGACCGATTTCGAACGCCAGGCCGTGCCTGGTCGTGCGGCCACGAGTCTAACAGCAACATGGATGGATATTAGCATTAAATAATTGATGCATGGATTGATTGATGGGAAGTTGATGCTTTGCCTGGCCCAGGCATGAACCAAATGCTTCAGCACCACACAAGCCTGGCCAGGCAGAAATATTTTACATCTAACGTCCACACCAGGCAGTACCGGCCATCAAGGCATGAGGGTCAGGTCACGAACCAAACTGACCAATAAAGTTTGAGAGAGATTGAGGAGCCCCGATAAGGCTGAGTGGTGCGTCAGACAACTGAGGGGGGGAAAGAGATATTCCATCCGCTCGATAATGCAGTGCATGTAAATTTTTTAGAAGTCAAACTTTGGAAACTTTGATCAGGTTTACGCAAATGTTATTTATATCTACAATACCAAAGATACATCATACAAAACTACATCTCATGGTGAATCTAATGGTATATGTTTGTCGTACTAGATGTAATTCTTTTTCTCCACGTACATGGTCAAACTTTGTGATGTTTGACTTTTCAATAAATCTATATGCTATGGACCGAGGAGAGTGCCTCAGTCGAGACAGATCAAGTGCGTGTGAAGGAGAATGAGTAAGTGTGCAAAAAGAGTATGTGTGTGAAAGAGAAAGTGACAACAAATGATAAATTAGAGAGAGAGTGTGTGTTTTTCGTTTCTTATGCGAACATATCACGCATGCATCTCCGAGATGGAAAAGCGAGGCGAGGAGATACACGAAGATAGCTAGTGTGCGATTGTTTGCAACGGAGAGAGACACCCCTGTAGCACATGTCCAACAGAGGTCTGGCCAACAAGGAAAAAAGGTCGAGAGGGACACATGGATGGCATGGACGCATGGGGAGGGAGAGAGGGTGTGTTTGTGATAGAGAGATCCCATCGAGATCATGAGGGGACTATATGGGTGGGAGATCGAGGGAGTGCGTGCACGATAGAAAGATGCCCTGAGAGAAATCGAGATAGACCATGCACATGTTTGTGATGGAGACTAAGATTAGCTAGGCATATACATATAGGGGGGACTGCGTGTGCCTACAATTGAGTGAGAGACCATCATACTTGGCTAGCTGGGCATGAGATTGTGTGCGTGTGCATGTGAGATGGAGAGAGAACGAGGGAGAGAGATAGAATTTTAGATGGGCCTATCGAGTGAGAGTGAGATATGCATGTGTATGTGTGACCCAGGTGGATGAAGAGTTTGAGAGAGGGGGAGAGAGCTCCGAGACGACATAGTGGTGCGTGAGATAGTTACGGGCAAAGAGCCAAGGAATTTGTGTGCGTACGATGAGTGCACCCAAGATATCTAGCTTGGACTAGCTAGAGTATCATACATAGTGTGCGAGAGAGACCGATAGATGGTGTATATATGCATGCGAACTAGAAAGACCCCCCCCCCACACACACACAGAGAGAGAGATAGATAGATAGATAGATAGAGAGAGAGAGAGAGAGAGAGAGAGTGAAAAAAGTGTGTGTGTGTGTGTGTGTGTGAAATAGACATGGACAACACACGATAAAAGTAGAGAAAAAGCATGCGTGTCTTATGCAAACATATCACACATGCATCTTCGACAACGGAGGCAAGGTGAGGATATAGTGTGTGGTTGTTTGGAACCGAGAGAGCAAGACCCCTAGCACGTGGCCAAGAGAGGTCTGACAAACAAGGGAGAGAGGTCGAGAGAGACATACGGAGAAAATGCAGACATGGGGAGGAGAGAGTGTGTGTTTGTCATAGAGAGATCCCCTGGAGATCGTGATGGGAGTACATGGGTGGGAGATCGAGTGACAAGGTGTGTGCGCGATAGAAGATGCCCCGAGAGATATCGAGATAGACGTATTGACGGAAGGAGACAATACGTGTGTTCCTGATGGCTAGTAAGAGATAAGCATACTTAGGGGGGAGTGCTTGCGCCTATGGCCCTGTTTGGATACTCCAACTCAGTTAGAGGTTAGAGTTAGATTCTAACCCTGAACTAACCCTAAACTAACTCAAGTAAAGAGGTGTTTGGATGGCAGGGTTAGATGGAGCGCGGATACGGCGAGGCACCTTCATGGGCGGTGTGAGAGGGAGGGAAGGAGAGGACGAGAAGCTTCGAGGAAGTGGGGAGGGATCTGCTGCGGGGAGAGCGAGAGAAAAAAGTGTTTATTAGTGGTCCCGAGAAGAACTAACCCAAATAAGCACCTCTTGGATGGGTTAGTTTTTTTGGATGGGTTAGATGCATCTAACCCAAACTAACCCTCCTGTTTGGATCTTTTTGGGTTAGTTGACTCCAAACTAACCCAAACTAACTCTAACCCATGGATCCAAACAGAGCCTATGATGGAGTGAGGGATTATGGTACTTAGGGGGGTGCGTGTCACATGGAGAGAGAAGAAGGGCGGAGAGTGTTGGATGGGTCTATATTTATAGCGCGAGCGAGACATGTGTATGTGTGAACCAGAGAGATATAAGGCCAGTTTGGCTTGCGTCCTGAGCATCTTTTGCCTGGCCTAGGGTTGTGGATGGATTTCATGCACGCTTGTTTGGTTGCTACCCTGTGAAAAAGGAAGCCCGCCTGGCCTGGGTTCCCTTGCACTTTAATTAGCCTGGCTGAACTCCAAACACTTCAAGTAGCTTGGCCCAGGCGACCGATTTCGAACGCCAGGCCGTGCCTGGTCGTGCGGCCATGAGTCTAACAGCAACATGGATGGATATTAGCATTAAATAATTGATGCATGGATTGATTGATGGGACGTTGATGCTTTGCCTGGCCCAGGCATGAACCAAACGCTTCAGCACCACACAAGCCTGGCCAGGCAGAAATATTTTACATCTAACGTCCACACCAGGCAGTACCGGCCATCAAGGCATGAGGGTCAGGTCACGAACCAAACTGACCAATAAAGTTTGAGAGAGATTGAGGAGCCCTGATAAGGCTGAGTGGTGCGTCAAATAGCTGAGAGGGGGAAAGAGATATTCCATCCGCTCGATAATGCAGTGCATGTAAATTTTTTAGAAGTCAAACTTTGTAAACTTTGATCAGGTTTACGCAAATGTTATTTATATCTACAATACCAAAGATACATCATACAAAACTACATCTCATGGTGAATCTAATGGTATATGTTTGCCGTACTAGATGTAATTCGTTTTCTCCACGTACATGGTCAAACTTTGTGATGTTTGACTTTTCAATAAATCTATATGCTATGGACCGAGGAGAGTGCCTCAGTCGAGACAGATCAAGTGCGTGTGAAGGAGAATGAGTAAGTGTGCAAAAAGAGTATGTGTGTGAAAGAGAAAGTGACAACAAATGATAAATTAGAGAGAGAGTGTGTTTTTCGTTTCTTATGCGAACATATCACGCATGCATCTCCGAGATGGAAAAGCGAGGCGAGGAGATACACGAAGATAGCTAGTGTGCGATTGTTTGCAATGGAGAGAGACACCCCTGTAGCACATGTCCAACAGAGGTCTGGCCAACAAGGAAAAAAGGTCGAGAGGGACACATGGATGGCATGGACGCATGGGGAGGGAGAGAGGGTGTGTTTGTGATAGAGAGATCCCATCGAGATCATGAGGGGACTATATGGGTGGGAGATCGAGGGAGTGCGTGCGCGATAGAAAGATGCCCCGAGAGAAATCGAGATAGACCATGCACATGTTTGTGATGGAGACTAAGATTAGCTAGGCATATACATATAGGGGGGACTGCGTGTGCCTACAATTGAGTGAGAGACCATCATACTTGGCTAGCTGGGCATGAGATTGTGTGTGTGTGCATGTGAGATGGAGAGAGGATGAGGGAGAGAGATAGATTTTTAGATGGGCCTATCAAGTGCGAGTGAGATATGCATGTGTATGTGTGACCCAGGTGGATGAAGAGTTTGAGAGAGGGGGAGAGAGCTCCGAGATGACATAGTGGTGCGTGAGAGAGTTACGGGCAAAGAGCCAAGGAATTTGTGTGCGTACGATGAGTGCACCCAAGATATCTAGCTTGGACTAGCTAGAGTATCATACATAGTGTGCGAAAGAGACCGATAGATGGTGTATATATGCATGCGAACTAGAAAGACCCCCCCCTACACACAGAGAGAGAGAGAGAGAGAGAGATGGAGAGAAAGGGAGAGGGACCAACAAGGTTTTTGTGTCGGATGCGTGCGACAGAATTGAAGATTGTCGGCGAGGGAGTGAGATAGATAGATAGATAGAGAGAGAGAGAGAAAGAGAGAGAGAGAGAGAGAGAGAGAGAGAGAGAGAGAGAGAGAGAGAGAGAGAGAGAGATAGATAGAGAGAGAGATAGAGAACAGGAGTCCGGGAGAGGGGGAGGTTACGTTTTATGCATCAAAGACTGATATAAACCATGTTTCGATATAAACTTGCATTAAAATATTTAAATTGGAGAACATGTTGTCTGCAATCCACACATGAATGGATATATGCGTATATCAAACAAGTTCATTAATTTGACTTTCAACATGTTCATGGAGTACTATAATACTGTACAACATGCTACTCGATTGAGGTGTTCAATTTTGGATTTAGTTCACTATTTTGACCTACTGAACGAGCTATTTCATTGAATCAAGATATTTCATTTTGGGTTTGATTCGCGTTTTTGAGTGGGTCAACTATTTGCCATACAGTAAATCGCTAGCAACGAGCATGTAAAAACACATTACACCCGAGCATCATCTCTCCATCTAAAAAAGAAGTGGCAAGCTAATATTTCAAAATTTGATTCGAATCGACTTGGTAAGGTAGACGTGGATGCTCGTTCTCCCAAAATTTGAATGAACCGTTAAGCATCCTCTCTACTCGGTGGAATTCGCCCGAGCAAATAAATGGGAGACACGAAATTACCGTCCTATGTGGGACACACATCAATTGGCCCATTGTACATCGAGGGTAGGTTTGTAACTTCATCCAAGCGCGCCTTCGCCTCGGCCGAAATGACATGTGCCGAATAATTCATAAACCATGGTTGGAAAAACACGCTCTCCTCGCCCGAAATAGCTCACGCCCACTATTTCTAAACATGCTCTCCTCGCCCGAAATCGCTCGCGCCCACTATAGTTCAAAACACGCCCTCCTCGCCCGAAATCGCTCCCGCCCACTATTTGGGGAGAAGCAAAGTTACTCTACTATCCTCGACCCTCAGTACACAGACCCAAGCCGAGAAGCCTATAGGCAAGGGTAGAACTGTAACTCCCCCTCACATTTCTGACAAATGCGTCCGTAAGACATGGTTCCACTCCCCTCCCAATCCCCCCTGCCCCCCGCCCGCCCCCATTCATACCTCGTGGGCGCCAAATCACCTTCTCCCCGGGAAGCTCCCTTCTCCCAAGCCGCGAAACCTCAGCCCCACCTCCATGGCACCCCCACCGCACCAATTTCACAGCCGCCCTCTTCCCTAATGCCGGAGACGCTGTCCATTTGCCATCGTGCACTGGGTCGTGTGCCTCTCACTCCGTGCTGCTAGTGCTGCCTCGACGACGGCCACGTGAACCGTACCGGAGCCGATTCACCCCCGCCGTTGTTCACGGCGCCGGAGCGGCTCCAACTTCGGATCCGTCCAGAGTCCTGGCGCTGTTTCCGCGTATCTGTCGACCGTCGCAACATCGCTCTTTCCCTGCCACCGGTCGCCACCGCAACTGCGCCGGCCTCACCGACTCAGCAGCTGGACCTGCCTACTTCACCATGCCGCCAGATAGGTCGCACCCTCATCTCAAATCACTTTAATTAGGCGCCAGTTGTCTGAATTTTTATTTTGGGCCAATCGATTCCCAATGGGAAGCAGCACCCCTCGAGGCGGCGGAGCTCCTAGGCTGCCGGTTGTCTGGTGTCTAACGTAAGGGTGTGGGGCCTCAAGTTCGCCGCGGAAGTAGCGCTTAGATGGCTATCTTTTAGAGTTGCGTACGTTGAAGGTACTGCCGCCGCCGGATCTGGATGATGGGGAGTCTTTGTGGATTGGCCCGGGGGCGGCGCAACCACGGCAGTGCGGTGGGGCGGGGAGCGGGGTTTTGGCCGAGGCCACAGACGGCGGAGGCAGGCTGCTCTTCGGTTGGTCGCTGGCTCTTTCGGGAAGATTCCGAACAGTGTCAGCCGGGAGGCACAAGACGGCCATCAAGCCATCCGGCGTTGATCGGACAGTACCAAAATAAAATAAAATCGTGTGACCCCAATTTAGTCTTCAGTCAACAGACGTGTGACCACTCTTGTACCTTGCTGTTGATATCTTAGTGTATTTCTTCAGATCAAAGAGATATGTTGTTCTTAACATTATGCGTTACCTGCATCTTCAGACACACCGTCTTCCGACTCACCGCAGCTGCTCCAACAAGGGAAGCATACACCAGAAGGGAGCTATAGTCCCCACTCAACAGTTCGCTGCACCGAATGCGCATGCCCGAGATGGACAGCCACAACAACTGCAGGGCCATCGACAAGTCAGCACATGATGCTAACTCCTATGGATGGCATCCAGATAGGTTGTACCCTCATCTTACTTGTGTGCAACATTTATGGCTTTGTTATTCATCTCAGCATGGAAAATAGATCATCACATTTCACTGTATATTCATGCTGATCTCTTATGGGTCTTGTTCAGGAGTTCACACTGTTCCATAGTTCAGCTAAGATACTTGTTCTTTAGGTAACGCTGTTCCATAGTTATCATCCATCAGCCAATGATATCCCACAGGCTGGTGATTATAGTATTATACCACTTCTAGTATTACCTATGTTGTTCTTTAATACTTTTGTGTGTCATCTAGTTAATCTCGAGTACAAATGATACATATTCTGTAGCTTTCATCTGTGTTCTCCCTTTAGTTTATGAGAACTGTTGCTGCTAGTTAACCCCAGTCCTATTATTTATGTCGTCTCCTACAGGCACTCATTACATAAATCTAACTACTAGTTGTCTTCCATGCATGTCAGATATAATTGCACACACTGATATATCCACAAGAACCTCACGGAGCAATGTAAAGGCCAGTAAACTTGATGTCAATGATACCCAATATGATGGAACATGTAAAGGAAGTTCTTCAGAAGACTTGCAGAAAGATGATGAATCCTCTTCACCCCACAAGGTCCTTGCTCTAACTTGGCCTGTGATATGGGTACAACATGCATATAATGTCCTGGAGTGTATCTACTCTGTTGCAATGCCATGTGCTTAGCATGCTAATCATGCATGTAAATATGTCATGCCTTCCTATTTTTCAGTACCTATTCCATTCATCATAACATGTTTTCAAATTCAAGTACTGTCATTCTACTCTATCGCAATGCCATCTGCTTAATTTGGACATCATGCTTCTGAATATCTTATGCATTGTTATTCATTAGTATGTACTTCATCTGTCTGCCATACCATGTTTTTTTACATTTAAGTGTTGTTCTAGTGCTCTGTTGCAATGCCATCTTATTTTCCCAATCATACACGTGTATGTTGCCTTAGTTATTTCTGTACGTATTCCGCTAGCATATAGTTTTACATTCAACTAGTGTTTTTTTTGTTGTGTTGTCCTGTCGTATCCCTAGCTCTTACACCATACTCCCTCCGTCCGGATTACATGTTGCCGAAATGGATAAAATAGGATATATCTAGAACTGAAATTCGCCTAGACCCATCCATTTTTTTCTGGATGGAGGGAATACATGTCAATATGTCATGCCTTTCTATTCTTCAGTACCTATTCCATCTCTCTGCTGTCGCATATTTTATTGTTAAAGCACGATTCTTCTATACAAGGAATGCAAGGGGAAGACGACTATGTTAGAATCTGAAGGGTTACAAACAAGGCCTTTGCAAAAGATCCAAATGCCAGGAGATAATAAACCAACTCTAGTTTTTATAGATACTGCTCCAGCACAGAGAAACCCAACTCCTACTGATAATAAGCAGATTCCAGTGGCCAAAGAACTAGTCCGCTCCAGTCCAGCAAAAATATGTCAACTCAATTCTAAGAAGCGTGTGCATATCCTTGCATCATGAAATTTTATAGCATGCTGATCATATTTTCTACATGTTTCTTACCCATCTCTCTTTTAGAAAATAAGCTTAACAGATAGAAGAATTTCTGCAATGGTATCGTTTATGAGGAAAGATTCTTGCAGGAATTCTTTGTGCTCCAATGTAGATGTAAGTACCTGTTGTATATCTCTATATTTTTACATCAGCATGTATTTTGTTAATCGGCACGAATCCAACCTTTATCTGATCTAAATTTAGTTGTAGCAAAATGTATGATTAAAGGCCACAATGTTGATTTTGTAAGGAAAACTGCCTGGTAGTTTTGCATCCTGAGCTGCATGAGTGTACTATCTCATATCAGTGGGTTTGAATACTTTGGTTCTGCAGTGGGTTTTTCAGTGTTTTTTTACTGTGTTGTCCTGTCGTATCCCTAGCTCTTATATCATACTCCCTCCGTCCGGATTAAATGTCGCAGAAATGGATAAAACTGGGTGTATCTAGAACTGAAATACGCCTAGACCCATCCATTTATTTCTGGATGGAGGGAATACATGTCAATATGTCATGCCTTTCTATTCTTCAGTACCTATTCCATCTCTGTTGTAGCATGTTTTATAAATGAATCACCATTCTTCTATATAAGGCATGCAAGGGGAAGATGGCTATGTTAGAATCTGAAGGGTTACAAACCATGTCTTTGCAAAGGATCCAAACGCCAGGAGATAATAAACCAACTCCATTTTTCATACATACTGCTCCAGCACAGAGAAACCCAACTCCCACTGAAAATAAGCAGATTCCAGTAGCCAAAGAACTAGTCCGCTCCAGTCCAGCAAAAGAATGTCAACTCCATTCTAAGAAGCGTGTGTGTATCCTCGCATCATGAAATTTTATAGCATTTTGATCATATTTTCTACATGTTTCTTACCCATCTCTCTTTTAGAAAATAAGGTTAAACGATAGAAGACTTCCTCCATTGGGATCGTATTCGAGGAAAATATCTTGTGGGAATTCTCTGTGCTCCAATGCTGATGTAAGTACCTGTGGTATATCACTATATTTTTACATCAACATGTATTTTGTTAATCGGCGTGAATCTAACCTTTATCTGATCTAATATTAGTTGTAGCAAAATGTTAAAGGCGTCAATGTTGATTTTTGTAAGGAAAACTGCCTGGTAGTTTTGCATACTGAGCTGCATGAATGTACTATCTCATATCACGCACATTACTGAATTGTAGTGCTTCTCTGGTTGCCCATTCATTCATTGTGTCAATGTTGCTTTCGTACTACCTTACCTGGCTGATGATAGTTGTGCCATATTGTGTTAATTTGGTGTAGGCTAGTTGCCCAAACGTTCGTTGTGTCAATGTTGCTTTCCTATTATCTGACTTGGCCAATGATAGCAATGCTAGTGTGTTAATTTTGTGCAGGATGCTGAAGATAAGAAGACAAACTCTGAAAACAGCAAGGCAACCCCATTGTTTCATGCCAGTAAATCTAGGCCAGGTAATATGGCAATAACTCATGATTAATCTGTTTGGTTCCCATCCTAATTTATGTTATGATGTAGTGGTCGAGACACTCTCCACTATCAATAATACAAGCCTGCCAAAATCGCCATCTGAATCTGTTCAGTATCCTCTGTCTCGAATGCAATGGAATAAATGTATGTTTGTGAACCAATTAATGGCTGAAGCAATGATGGAAATGGTGGATGAATCAGAAGTGCAGAGTCGTGCGACACAACAATTGATCAATGTTTTCAGAGACAGTGTAGCAAAGCAACAAGAACTTGCCCACATGCTTATGGGCGTCCTCTGTGCTGAGGTTGCAGATTGTGACATTGTGATGGTTAGGTTCTGCTCATTTATTTGCACTGGCATCAATCTTTGATTGCCCAGTGGATGTAATTTCCTGTAATATATGCTGGATGTGCAACATTATTCCCTGTATGCCGTACCTTTGCTTGATCGGTTTTGGTCATGTGCATAATTGCTCGTCGTAATGGGCTCAAATTATCTAATTTGGCCTAAAGACATGTACAAACTTTAGTGGGCCCATTAAGTTAATGGGCCGTTACTAGGCCGAAAGTTAATGGTCGGCCCTCTTACCTCCCGGGTCGTTAACATGCCGACATCAAAGCGGGCAACATGTGGCTCCAATTTATTTCACGGGCCGTTAACAGGCCGTTACTAAGTTTGGGCTACATATGGCCCAACTGTACTGTAGGCCTTTAGCAGGCCGAAAAAGACAGCGAGCTTGTACTGGATCATGAAGAGCATGGGCCGCTAAGAGGCCGAAAGTCAGGTGATATTGTAAATGGCCCAACTATGTTGTGGGCCTTTAGCAGGCCGAAAGAGAAACCGGGCTGGTATTGGACCATGAAGGACATGGGCCGTTAAAAGGCCAAAACTAAGGTCCAACTACAAATGGCCCAACTCATTTATGGTCCGTTAACAGGCCGAAAGGCACACAGGGCCGAGAATTGGCCAACTACTTAAATGGGTCGCTAAAAGGCCAAAACTCAGGTCCGACTACAAATGGCCCAACTGATTTATGGGCCGTCAACAGGCAGAAAATGACACCGGGCCTGAAATTGGCCCAACACTTAAATGGGCCGCTAAAAGGCCGAAACTCAGGTCCGACTACAAATGGCCCATCAGATTTATGGGCCGTCAATAGGCTAAAAGATACACCGAGCCGGAAATTAGCCCAACATTTAAATGGGTCGCTAAAAGGCCGAAACATGTACATCCTGAAAATTGGCCCATCCATTAAATGGGCCGTTAACAGGCCGAAATCTCATCGGGCCGATATTGAGCCCAAATATATAGCGGGCTGTTAATAGGCTCGAACTGACGATGGGCTGCAATGGTGTCAAATCTTTAACGGGCCGTTGACGGGCCGAATTGGCATATCTCGTATGGGTCGTGGGCTTAAATAGACCTGACACAAGTAGGCCTTATATGGGCCGGCCTGCTAATTTTTACTGGGCGGGCCTTTTTCACCGGAATGGGCCACTATTGGGCCATGCCACGTGTCGACCTATCATAGGCGCCTCCTGTCCAATGAGTGGATGACATTTGTCCCAACAGTGAGGCAACACGTGTTTCCTGCGGCCAATGATGATTTTACACATGGAAAATCCCCATTGGTCCAGGCTGTTAACGGGTTATAGGATCCAAAACCGGACCCGATAGCTTAACGGCGTTCCGTTACGGTGGATGCCATGTGTCGGTCACCCTTGACGAAAGCACTTTTGTGACGCGCGATTTATTGTCATGGAAGTGGACACTTCCGTGATGATAGTTTTGGTAATGTCATGGAACACTTCTATGACAGCACATGTATGACTATCTTGATTCTGTCATAAAATCGTCATGGATGTACATGCATGACAAAAAACGCGACCTACTGTGACAAACACGTATCATCACGGAGGTGTATTTTTTGTAGTGAGAACCAGGTCGACTGCCAGCCCCTGACCAACTCAGGAAGCGTCATGGAAGGGAAAGAACTCATTTTCCTCTTCTGGATGCCCAAACCCCCACACATTTGGATAACGTGTGTTTTTTTGTCACTCGTATTCGCTTTCTTCATCGACTGAGAGCGGATTGTGAAAATGTGCTTGAAAAGAACCCAGTGCGGTCGACAACCCAGGAAATTTTCGCACATGGATACAAACGCAGCAAGGTATGTGATGGTGTTGGGAGAGAGGTGATGGAGTTGGGCTCCGAAAAAGTTCAAGAAACCCCGGGAAAAAGGGTGTGGGGGAAGGGAGAAACCGCAGTCGACATGGGTGGCGAGCAGAACGCACTCACCCGGTCAAGGCTGTGGTTCCGTCTCCCCCTCTGGCAACCGCGCAGCCCCATCGGCGATCAGTCCGGACTCAGCCACCTCTTCCAAATCTTCTGGCCCGAGCGAAGATCGGATCCAATTGCCCTGTATCCAACCCGACGGCAGCGCCGACCGCGACGACGACCCCCGATTCGTCTTCTTGCCTTTCGCCGCCCCCATCGCCTTCTTCGTGCGTTCCAGTGCTGCCGTCTTGTCCTTCACCATGGTGGCGGAGCGGCAGCGTCGAGAGTCGAGGAGCCAGATGTGGTGGAGAAGCAGAGGAGAAAGAAGGAGAATGGACGCGCACAGTGCAAGCGCCTCGGCCCCGTCGCCTTTTAAGGACCCACTTCCGAGTGGCTGACGCGTGGGTCTGGGCGATCCTGTCAAATCCCGCAACAGTTGCGCACTGGTTACGTGGCAAAAAATGGTGGCACGGAGCACGAGGCGCCCCTGTCTATCCGTCCTGCTTACCACGGCATGCTCTGCCTCGCGCGCTTCCCCAAAATTTCAAATCCCTAGAAATCCGGGATACGCCATAACCAATCGTGCCAAAGATTTCGCGTCAAGAACAACACTCGACGGATGACGTTATAAATCCACTCAACAACTTCTGACTTGATCAAGGCGACTGAAACGAAGCCGAAGTTCCAACATGGGCCTCCCATTCAACATAAGTACTTCTGAAGCACAAGGGTCGAAGCAAGATCAACTTCAACCTTCACTACAAAAAAATACACTTCCGTGTTGATACGTGTTTGTCACAGTAGGTCGCGTTTTTTGTCATGCATGTACATCCATGACAAATTTATGACAGAATCAAGATAGTCATACCTGTGCTGTCATATAAGTGTTCCATGACATTACCAAAATTATCATCACGGAAGTGTCCACATACATGATGATAAATCGCGCGTCACCGAAGTGCTTTCGTCAAGGGTGACCGACACGTGGCATCCACCGTAACGAAACGCTGTTAAGCTATTGGGTCGGGTTTTGGATCCGATAACCTGTTAACAGCCCCGACTGATATGTCTCCAACGTATCTATAATTTTTGATTGCTCCATGCTACTTTATCTAATGTTTTGGACTATATTGGCTTTATTTTCCACTTTTATATTACTTTTGGGACTAACCTATTAACCGGAGGCCCAGCCCAGAATAGTTGTTTTTTGCCTATTTCAGTGTTTCAAAGAAACGGAATATCAAACGGAGTCCAAACGGAATGAAACATCAGGATTGTGATTTTCCAATCGAACGTGATCCAGGAGACTTGGACCCTACTCCAAGCAGTGCCTGAGGAGGTCACGAGGGTGGAGGGCGCCCCCCTTAGGCACGCCCCCTACCTCGTGGGCCCCCTGACGCTCCACCGACGTACTCCTTCCTCCTATATATACCTACGTATCCCCGAACGATCAGAACAGGAGCCAAAAATCTAATTCCACCGCCGCAACCTTCTATATCCACGAGATCCCATCTTGGGGCCTGTTCCGGAGCTCCGCCGGAGGGGGCATCCACCATGGAGGGCTTCTACATCATCACCATAGCCCCTCCGATGAAGTGTGAGTAGTTTACTTCAGACCTTCGGGTCCATAGCTAGTAGCTAGATGGCTTCTTCTCTCTTTTTGGATCTCAATTCAATGTTCTCCCCCTCTCTCATGGAGATCTATTCGATGTAATCTTCTTTTTGCGGTGTGTTTGTTGAGACCGATGAATTGTGGGTTTATGATCCAGTATTATCTATGGAAAATATTTGATTCTTCTCTGAATTCTTTTATGTATGATTGAGTTATCTTTGCAAGTCTTTTCGAATTATCCTTTTTGGTTTGGCCAACTAGATTGGTAGTTCTTGCAATGGGAGAAGTGCTTAGATTTGGGTTCAATCTTGCGGTGTCCTTACTCAGTGACAGAAGGAGTTGCAAGGCACGTATTGTATTGTTGCCATCGAGGATAACAAGATGGGGTTTTTATCATATTGCATGAATTTATCCCTCTACATCATGTCATCTTGCTTAAGGCGTTACTCTGTTTTTAACTTAATACTCTAGATGCATGCTGGATAGCGGTCGATGAGTGGAGTAATAGTAGTAGATGCAGAATCGTTTCGATCTACTTGTCACGGATGTGATGCCTATATACATGATCATTGCCTAGATACACTCATAACTACGCTCAATTCTGTCAGTTGCTCAACAGTAATTTTTCACCCACCGTAGAATACTTATGCTCTTGAGAGAAGCCACTAGTGAAACCTATGGCCCCCGGGTCTATTCTCATCATATCAATCTCTATCACTTTATTTACTTGCTTTGTTTTTACTTTGCCTTTTACTTTTTACTTTGCATCTATCTATCAAAAATACCAAAAATATTATCTCTATCAGATCTCACTCTCGTAAGTGACGGTGAAGGGATTGACAACTATAAGTGCATCTAGTGCCACCCCTAGTTGGTTTTGGAGTATTGACGACAAAGTTGGTTGAGGGACTAATGCGTTTGTGAGAATTGCAGGACAACGCAGGTAGTGTCCCTCATTGATTCGGTTTACCTACCGGAGATGACCCCTAAAAATGTATGAAGACATTGAAGACAATGGTGGTATGAGAAGATATTCATATTGAAGACTATGACATGAGAAGACATTACGTGAAGACTATGGAGCGCGAAGACTGTGTGGTTTCGTTGTTTCCTTTTCTTCTTTGTTGAGTCATAGGAACCACCGTACTGTTAAGTGGGGTCCAAGTGAACTAAGTCAGAGTGACTGAAGTGATGCTCAACCAAATCATATGTCTTTGAGTGAAGACAATGAGAGCAAATCTTATCCAGAGCTGGATGAGTCAGCTTTGCTTGTAGCCCAAGTAAAGTTGCCGCGTGTGTTTGAAATCTGACCATTGGAACACGTGTCAGTTCCTTAGTGACCCAGGGTCATTTTGGACAAATCAGGTCGGGTTGCCTTGTGGCTATAAATAGCCCACCCCCTACACCATAAATTGGTGGCTGCTCAGAGTTTGTGCACGGCTTTTGTCGTTTGAGAGCAACCCACCTCGAAGCATTTGAGAGAGAGAAATCCTTGCGAGGACAAAGCCCAAACACCTAGAGCCAAAGAGTGTTAGGCATCACTGAAGTCTTTCTGTCTGTGTGACCTGAAGACTTATTACACTTGAGGACTGTGAATCCTCCAGCCGGTTAGGCGTCGCGTTCTGAGCATCCAAGAGTCATTGTGGATTGCCTGTGAACGAAGTCTGTGAAGGTTTGGAAGTCTACCTTGAAGACTTACCAGAGTGATTGGGCGAGGACTGGGTGTCCTTAGCTCAAGGGGAATAAGGTGAAGACACGGTCTTCTGAGTTAAATCTCAGCCTCCCTAACCAGACGTACAGTTGTCACAGCAACTGGAACTGGTCCAACAAATCCTGTGTCTTCAACAAGCGACTGGTTCTATCCCTTTCCATCCTTTACTTAAGTTTGTCTTCGTGAAGTCATTGCCTATCTGTGTATCTGTTTGACTTCATTAGTTGACTACTACTGTTGATTGTCTTCATACTATCTTCCATCCTGATCCTTACTACTTAGCTGCTATTAGTCCTGTACTTTCACATCATTGCATACTTGACTATGGCTTGCTTATGGTAGTTTATCTTCCGCTGCATATCAACTAGGTCATTTCTGTTGTTTATCTACAAAACTTCAAAGTTTTGAAGACTTTCATAAAAATCGCCTATTCACCCCCCCTCTAGTTGATACTAGCACTTTCAATTGGTATCAGAGCAAGGTACTCCTTGTTCTGTGTGATTCGGTTTAACCACCTGGAGTTTAGCTATGTCGACTGCAGGGATAATCAAAGTCTCCGCTGCTTGCCCCGTTTTTGATGGAACTGAATATCCCTACTGGAAGAATAAGATGCATATGCATCTTGAAGCCATTGATGTTGACCTCTGGTATGTCGTCAAGAACGGCGTTCCCAAAACTGGTGAAGGTGTCACCCCTGCTGATGTCAAGAAGTTCATTCAACTAGACTCTACTGCCAAGAACATTATCTATGGTCATCTGACCGAAGGACAGTATGGTCATGTGAGTGCTCTGGAAACATCAAAGCTAGTCTGGGACTGGCTATCCAAGGCCAACGAAGGCGTATCAACCCAGAGAGATCAAAGAATCAGTGTTCTTCGCAACCTCTTCAACCGATTCAAGAGAAACAACAATGAAAATATCGAGCTCACGTTCGATCGCCTCACTGATATCACAAATGAACTTCAAGCTCTTGGCGCGACTGAGATTACCAAGCATGAAATCGTCAAGACACTACTGAGATCGCTCGACAGCTCCTTTGACACCCTTGCCCTCATGATACAAGAACGTCCTGACTTCAAGTCACTCGATCCGTCTGATATACTTGAGAGGCTCAACACACATGAGTTCCAGCTTTCTGAGAAAAGAGATATCTATGGCCCAAACTATGGCCGAACTCGTGCTTTGAAGGAAAAAGTTGTTTCCTCATCTGAAGAAGAATCTGACTGCAGTTCTGAAGATCCTGAAGACATTGGAAAAGAGCTTGCGATGCTAGTGAAGAAGTTTCAGAAATTCACCAAGAAGAAAGGCTTCAGAAAGTCTTCACGATCTAGCTCAAGGAATGATGAAGCTTCCACCCATGACCACAAGAAGAGAACCTGCCACAAGTGCAAGAAACCTGGTCACTACATATCCGAGTGTCCACAGTGGGATAATGAGAAGAAGAAGAAGAAGAGCAAGGAATATGATTCTGATGACAAGAAGAAGAAGAAATCCTCTAAGTCTTCTTCTAACTCTTCTTCCAAGTCTTCATCATACAAGAAGAGCTCATCTGGCAAGGCTCATGCTTTTGTTGGCAAGGAAATGGATTCAGAGGAGGAGTCTGCTTCTGAGGAGGCGGAGGTGGAGTGTGGAGAGGAATCTGACCCTGGCGTAGACAGTCTGGCTCTAGCCACAACCTATGTTGCCAAGTCCATCTTCAACACTGAAGATAATGATTTCCACACCAACGCTGAAGCTGATGTCGAAGACGATCCTACTCCCACCTACTGCTTCATGGCACGTGGTGCCAAGGTAAAATCACGCGATGCTTACTTTCAAACATCAAGTGAAGATGACTTTGATTGTGAATCCAAACCAAGCTACAAAACGCTTGCTAAAATTGCAACTGAACAACTAAAGGCTATGGAACATACTCAAAAACTGTTAGACAAAAGCGATGACCTGTTGGACGCGGAAATGACACGTTCACAGTCCTTAGTTGATGACATAAAAAATCTTCATGCTAAGTACCAAGAACTTGAAGGTCATCATGAAACGCTCTACTTATGAAAGGCTCTCCTATGATTATCTTCAAAGGAAACAAGAGCTTGAGAAATTGAGAGCGGCTCATGAAGATCTTCAAAAAGTGAATGAGTCACTTCGCGCTCAACAGATCAGTCCCGCTCAGAATGGATTTGAACCACCATGTCTAAAATGCATTGAGTGTGATAACGCTACATCTGTTGCTGAATGTTCCACTGCTGCTACTGTTTCATTGTCTTCACCTACTGACGTGGTTACTAACCCCTCTGCGGAGGATACCACTGCTATTGCTGATGAAAATGCTATGTTGAAGACATTGCTTGAAACAGGGATGTACAAAAGTTTGAAGGGACATCAGACACTCTGCGATGTCCTCAAAAAGCAGATTATGAACCGAAACCCTAGGAAAGAAGGTGTTGGGTTCGAGAGGAAAATGAATGTTGATGGCTCATACTGGAAGCCTGAGCAGTAACCCAAAACCACTTGGGTTTCTGCAAAGGAACCTTCAGTAGATCCATCCACTTTATCTGGCTTTACCTGTGCTAATCCTATTATCATTGATGAATCCTTTGATGCAAACTATAAGCTGTTCAAGAATCAGAATGGTGAAGTGTTTGCCAGGTACATTGGTACTAACTGCAGGAATGGACCACCTATGAAGAATATCTGGGTACCTAAGCAGTACATTGAGAATCTTCCTTTGAATGTCGTCATGACACCACCAAGGAAGAAGACAAACCCCAGACCTATAGCTTCATATGGCCCAAAGGCTTCATACAGATACATGACTCACATGAGTCACCCTAACGCCAATGTTTTGCAGGGAAATCATGCTCAGACTTATGAATATGAGCATGTATCTTCGAACCGCTATGTTCATAGGACTAAGAACTTTTCTGCTTATTCATATGAGTATCATTCATCTCCTGCAAGGCTATTTGCTAGGGCTCCAAAGCCAAAATTCTCAGATGCTGCACTTAGACTCATTGCTTCTAAGCCACCCCTGAAGATGTGGGTGGCAAAGAAGAACTAACTCTCTTTTGCAGAATACGGTCTCCAGCCAGCAATCAATGGCATCCGATACTATTGCTGGGGACCTAAAACACATTTAGGACGCATGATAAAATGTCATTCTATATTCTTCACATCTGAATCGCTGATCAGTCATACTATATGTCCTAACTTTGATATAAGCTGTGACAATCCCTATATGTGTCAAATGCTTATGCTTCACAACACTCTTGTGAAGCCTATCCTCCTAACTGCACTGTAGGGTACATCACCAAAAGCTTCAGAATGGATTATGGACAGTGGATGCACTAATCATATGACTGGCGATCGAAGTCTTCTCATGGACTCAACCTTACGTCCATCCGACAAGAGTCACATTACATTTGCTGACACTGGTAAAAGCAATGTATTGGGTCTAGGTAGAGTTGCAATCTCAAAGGATCAACACATGGATAAAGTGATGCTTGTTGAATCCCTTGGTTTCAACTTAATGTCGGCCTCAATGCTTTGTGACTTGAACATGATTGTGCTATTTGGAAAATATCGCTGCCTTGTACTAATGGAATCTGACAAATCTCTAGTCTTTGAAGGGTATCGAAAAGATGATCTATACATGGTAGATTTCTCAGCAGGTCCACAGCTTGCCGTATGTCTTCTCACAAAAGCTTCAGAATGCTGGCTCTGGCATCGAAGGCTAGGACATGCTGGCATGAGGAACTTACACTCACTTGTCAAGAAGAAGCATGTCATTGGCATCGAGAATGTCAAGTTCAAGAAGGATCATCTGTGTGGTGCCTGTGAAGCTGGAAAGATGACAAGGGCAAAGCACCCCTCAAAGACAATCATGACAACATCTCAACCCTTCGAGCTGTTACACATGGACTTATTTGGACCTACTCACTACTCCACCCTCACAACAACTGCCTGTCTCTATGGCTTCGTCATTGTTGATGACTACTCAAGATACACATGGGTTCATATAATTCTTTACAAGACTGAAGTGCAAGATGTCTTCAGGCGCTTCGCCAATCGAGCAATGAACAATTATGGCATGAAGATCAAGCATATCAGAAGTTACAATGGCACTAAATTCAAGAACACATGACTTGATCTTTATCTGGATACAATGGGAATCACTCATGAGTTCTCTGCTCCATACACACCTTAGCAAAATGGCATCGTTGAGCGCAAAAACAGAACCCTCATTGAGATGGCTCGAACAATGCTAGATGAATACAAGACACCAAGAATGTTCTGGCCTGAAGCTATTGATACAGCATGTCATATCCTCAACCGTGTTTACATCCATAAGCTTCTGAACAAAACATCATATGAGCTCCTCACTGGCAAGAAGCCAAATGTAAGTTACTTTAGAGTATTTGGAGCTAGATGCTGGATCAAGGATCCCCATCACAAGTCAAAATTTGCACCTAAGGCTCACGAAGGCTTCATGCTTGTCTATGGAAAGGATTCACACTCCTACAGAGTCTTCAACCTCTATCTCTACAAAATCGTCGAAACTGTGGATGTGAAATTTGATGAAACCAATGGTTCACAAAGAGAACTCCTGCCAAGTACACTAGATGAAGCTTCTCCAAGTGAATCTATCAAGCTGATGGGAACTAGTGAAATCATGCCTTCTGAAGCACAGCCTGAAGAGGAACTTATCATCTCAGCACCAAGTCAACCTGAAGACAATGCTCAGACCGAAGACAATCCTCCCAATGATGACAATGATCCGCAAGAGCAAAGTCTTCGTCCTGTTCATCCTCGTGTTGCAAATGAAGTTCAAATAGAGAAGATAATTGACAGCATCAATGCACCTGGTCCACTCACTCGATCAAGAGCAACACAACTAGCAAAACTTCTGTGGGCACTTTTCATTTGTGTCAATATTAGAACCCAAGAAAGTTGCTGAAGCTTTTATGGAACCTGAATGGATTCAAGCCATGCAAGAAGAACTTCAACAGTTCAAGCTGAATAATGTTTGGGAACTTGTCAAGCGACCTGACCCTCGCAAGCATAACATTATTGGAACAAAATGGATATATCGAAACAAGCAAGATGAGCATGGTCAAGTCGTCAGAAACAAAGCACGTCTTGTGGCTCAAGGATATACTCAAATTGAAGGAATTGACTTCGATGAAACATTTGCTCCTGTTGCTAGGCTTGAAGCTATTCGCATACTGTTAGCCTACGCTAATCATCACAACATATTGCTATATCAAATGGATGTGAAGAGTGCATTTCTCAATGGCAAGATTGAAGAAGAAGTATATGTCGCTCAACCACCTGGCTTTGAAGATCCAAAACATCCTGATATGGTGTACAAGCTAAACAAAGCACTGTATGGCCTCAAACAAGCTCCTCGTGCATGGTATGATACGATCAAAGACTTCCTGAAGAGCAAAGGCTTCAAACCAGGATCCCTCGATCCCACAATCTTCACGAAGACATATGATGGTGAACTGTTTGTGTGCCAAATATATGTGGATGACATAATCTTCGGCTGCACCAACCAGAAATATACTGATGAGTTTGGGTACATGATGCAAGAGCAATATCAGATGTCCATGATGGGTGAGCTGAAGTTCTTCCTTGGTCTTCAAATTCGTCAGCAAAGGAATGGCATCTTCATATCTCAAGAAAAATACCTCAAAGATTTTCTGAAGAAGTTTGGAATGGAAGACTGCAAAGGCTACACGACGTCAATGCCAGCCAAACACCATCTTGGTCCCGACGACAATGGTAAAGAGTTCGATCAAAAGGTATATCGCTCCATGATTGGTTCTTTACTTTATCTATGTGCATCTAGGCTAGATATTATGCTTAGTGTTTGCATGTGTGCTCGATTCCAAGCGGCACCAAAGGAATCGCATCACTTAGCAGTGAAGTGAATTCTTCGATATTTGGCTTACACCCCAACACTCGGATTATGGTATCCCAAGGGCTCAAAATTTGATTTGGTTGGATTCTCGGATGCTGATTATGCTGGTGACAAAGTGGATCGCAAGTCTACATCAGGCACATGTCATTTTCTTGGTCGATCACTTGTCTGTTGGTCTTCAAAGAAGCAGAATTGTGTATCACTCTCAACTTCTGAATCTGAATACATTGCTGCTGGATCCTGTTGTGCTCAGCTTCTATGGATGAAGCAAACTCTCAAGGACTATGGCATCAACCTGAAACAAGTACCTCTCTTCTGTGATAGCGAAAGTGCCATCAAGATAGCCAACAATCCCGTCCAGCACTCGAAGACAAAGCACATTGAAATTCGTCATCACTTTCTCAGAGATCATGTCATGAAGAAAGATATCGATATCATTCACGTCAACACTGAAGAGCAACTTGCAGATATCTTCACAAAGCCCTTGGATGAGAAAAGGTTTTGCAAGTTACGGTGTGAGATAAATATCTTGGAATCATCTAATGTCCTGTGATCAGGCACACATCCTAACACTTATGCATGTTGATGACTTAGATGTGCAACACACAAAGTAATGTATATCTTCAATCAATGAAGATTTACACTCTGAGTGTGAATACATTAACATGGAATTTGACTTCGGAGCGCCACGATAATTGTGCGCCGTGTCTGGGTCTAATACTTCCTATACGGTGGGTAATGCCACCACCAAATTTCTCTGTTTGAAGTGTTTCACTCATGGCGTTATATTGCAATAACTTTGCATTTGGTTTGTCTTCAGTTTCAATTTATCTTCATGATTTTCTACACTATGATGATTTGATTGCTTTCTGATATATATATATATATATATATATATATATATATATATATATATATATATATATATATATATATATATATACTAGTGTTCTGTCCTCTACAACATTCATTTATAGTTATGTCTTCAACATTGGATCTTTTGAACTAAGTGAATGTGATCGGACCCTAACCTCTCTATGCTTTCTATCTCAAACTCTATCTTTCCAAATCATATGCATTCTACTGAAACTGTCGAATGTCTTCTCTGCGTCCTAGTCAGCAGAAGGCAAAGAGACAAACATTAAATCTGTTTTAAATGACTTATCTTTATTGTTGAAATCCGGAGAAGCCGGAACAACTCTCTGACATGCCTGGCGGGCGTGGGAACGTGGGACAACTCTGAGTATGTTTCATGCTTGCCACGTGCCCCTCAGATGTGAACCGCCAGGGGCACCAGCGTCATTGCGCTGTGCCGCTCACCTACTTATAAATACTTGTCCCCTGCGGTAAAGAAATCCTTCTTCCACCTCTCCACCTCCGTCAAAACCCTAGCGCCACCGCTAGCTCTCGACGACGCCGGCGACGAAGCGCTTAGCTGCTGTGACTTCTCCGACGCCGTCCTCTCCACCGTCGCCGTAGGTGTCCTCCGTCGCCAAGTTAGGGCACGGTGGGTTGAATTGCTCGGTCTCCTATTCATCCCATCTAGCAGTTCTTCGTGTGGTAATTATAACTCTATTTTTACCACCTTTTTGATCTTCAAGATTCATCCTGTTTACCGAAAGTGGTTTCTGCCTATTCAATGTTAGATCTATTCTGTCTGCATCTCATACTGCCTAGTCAATTCACTTAGATTTCTTGTCTAGTTTGATTCCTCACTTGTACTTATTCACGGATTGGTACAAATCTGGAACCAACTCACCTATATAAGTGAATGTCTTCGCATCATGAGGTCAATGTCTTCAAACTAATTTATCTTCAAAATCTTCTGAGAATGCATATGACCTCTTCCCCTTCCCTCGCATCTCTAATGCTGTCACAGGTACATGACCATGGGAGAATCCCTTGGTTCTCATAGTCTGCATTCGTTTGCAGAATACTTACAGCATCATATCAATTCTCCTGAAGCCAGTTCCTGCTTGACCAGCAAGCGTAAGTCTCTGAAGCCTTTGAACGTATTGAAGCCATTCAGTTTGAAGTTCATGGCTGCAGAAAAATCAGCAAGGAAGGGTGGCAGACAGCACAGAGAAGGAACATCCAAAGATCTGCCTGATGACCTAGCAGAACTCTACAAGACAGATCCTGAAGAGACTTATCATCAGCGCAAGACACGAATCCAATGGATTCGACGCTATTGGGCTGAAGAATGGTTCAAGTACAAGTTTGTAACCAAGGAATATGCAGAGAAGAATGCTATCAAGAGACCTTGGGGTGACATTCTCTATCGAGGCCTTCAACCCAAGAACAGAGCTGAAGCTATTGCTCAAGGCTTCTATCCTTGCATGGTCCGTGGACCTCAGCCTGAGAACGCCGATCCCACTTCATTACTCTGGTGTCATGACGATGCTCTCTTCAAGCGCAACTTCAAGTTTGCTGTGGCTTCGGCCAAGAAAAACAAGAAATCATTGGGATTAGACTTCAACCCTGGTCCCTCTGCTCCTCGTGTTGACGGCTCCCGTGATGCTGAGCCCAATGTCATCGGCCCCTTCTCCAATCTCGATGGCCTCATCACCTACATCTTGGTCCAGGGTGCTAGAGTGGATCATTCTGACAATGATGCTGACTCCGATGAAGCCCCAGCTCCTCCTCCAAAGCCGCAGAAGCAAAAGAAGCAAAAGGCTTCTAAATCAGCACCTCCAAAAACTTCTCGTGCGAAGCCACTAGCCACTGCACCTCCTGAAGACAGTGTGCAGTCTGAAGATCAATCCCGTGTCTCCAAGAGAACGGAGAAGAAAACGCAAATTGTCAGGCATACTGATCAAGCCTTGACTCCTGCCGCCATTCTGCGCGAAGAACCCATTGATCTGTCCAGTGATGAAGATCTTGCTGATGATGCCCTTGAGCAGTTGATAAAGAGCAAGGAAGAAGTAGAAATCTTCAACAACTTGCCTCTCTTTGATGTGGCAATCATCCACAACTTCTTTGATGAGTGGTTCGACACCCCCAATCTCAGCTTTGAAGATTTACAGCTTCCCATTGGCCTCAGCGTCTCTTTTAATGGTGCCATTGCTTCTGAGCTAGCTCTCGCTCAGCGCATCGTTGAGTTGAAGAACAAAATTGATTATGAGAAGGCTCAGTTCAAGAAGCATGTGGCGAAGCTTAGTGTTCAAGACGTCAGAAACCTCAAGGTCATGCTGCATGAGCTTAAAGAAGCTTTTCTCAAGAAGCGCCAAGAAGCTCAGGGCTCTCGAGAGCGCATGAAGAGTTTGGCTGATAAGTGTGTGCTTCCCTACAATGAGGCTGAGAAGCGCAAGTCACTTGGCCGTCCTGGCATTGACCCCAGGATGGCTGCGAAGAAAAAGAAGAAGCTTCCTGCTGACCAGCCTGCACCTTCAAGCCAAGAAGCCCCTCGCATTATCTTCCCAAGCAGCATGACAGGCTGGAAGCCAAAGGTCACCACAACCGCTTCAGAACAGAAGGAAGACGAGGGCTGCCGAGGCTGAAGCCAGAAAGAGGAAGAATACTGAAGCCTCTGATGCCGCTCCCTCCAAGAAGAAGCGCAAGACCAAGAAAACTAGGGCTGCTCCCACAGAGCCCTTAGTTGTTGAACCCATTTCAGTGGTTCGCCCTGCGTCAGAACATCAAGAAAGAAGGATGATAGTCCATGAGCCTGCTCCCACAGAGGCTCATGAAGCTGAAGATATTCTAGCAGCTGAACCCACCGCTGCTGAAGACATTGGTCATGATGATAATGTTGAAGATGATGAAGTTCTTCCTCAGATTGAACACAATGTGGTATCATCGCCTGTTCTTATGAACAGCGAACTCATCAGCATTGGTCATCCTCTGATGCCAATTGCTCAGGATGCATCGTGGGCTGATCACCCACAGCAACAAGACTCCCCCAGTACTCCCCAAAAACAACAACAAGCTACACCTCCCGTGCAAGAAGAAGATGAAGACTTTGAGGCCCAGCCAACTCCATCTCCTAAGGTGTTGCCTGCATTTCGCAGGCTTTGCAAAGGACAAAGGCCTCAAGTCCCTCTGTCGAGCGTTCCAGAAGGAGAAGTGCAACATCCACCTGTTGCACGTCAAGTCTTTTTTGAACCCACTCCAACTGTGAATGTCTCCGAGTCTCAAGCACAAGCTGCTGAAGACATTGCGGCAGCATCAGCCGAGGAAAATCAAGAAGACGTACATGTCACTACTCCCCCAGTGAGTGAAGAAGCTGTTCCTGATGTGAACGTGCCAGTGCCCGACCCTCCTGTTCATCAAGAGGAGGTTGAAAATGTTGAAGCTACCACCACCAACGCCAATGAAGCCAATGACGTAGTCATGGCTGACGCTAATGTGGAGCCTGCACCAACCAGTGTGCCTGAAACCAATGAGGACACTATGCCTGAAGCCAATGAGGCCACTACACCTGAAGCTAATGAGACAACTCCTCCCGAAGCACCTATTGTGCAGCCTGAAGCCTCAGTTGTTGCCCCTGCTCCTGTTCCGCCACCAAGGCCCCATACAATTGAGCAAGCATACAGTCATGGTCAGCTAACCACTGTCCGATGGCCCATTCTGGTACCTCCGCCTACTGCCTCTGGACCTCAATTTGATTATCATGTAGAGCATAGGCCTCAGGTCCAGAAGCCCAAGCCAAGACTGCCAAGGTTTCCAGGTACTGCAAACTCACCAGGGTCCTTCAATGCAAATGGCTTCAAAAGCCACAATACCTTCTTTGACAGCGCCAAGAACCCCTACTCCAAGCCAAGAATATCATCAGATCGGTTCTGGAGCTATCAGCAGAGAAGCTATTACTCCTGCGTTCTATATGATTAAGGGCGCATTTTCCCTCATATGCGCCTTGACACTGAAGCCATTGCTGGACTGTCGTGCTTAGAAGAAGCACTTGATTGCTTTCATGATGCTGGTCTGCTCAACTTTGTGACAGACAAAGAACACTGGAATGAAGAGCTATTGCTTCAATTCTATGCTACTCTACACATTCGCGGCTACTACAAAGATATCAAGACATGGGTCCTCGAGTGGATGACCGGAAATGTTCATCATGAAGCCAAAGCTCTTGACATCATCGAGCTTACAGGGATAGCCACTCCTGGAGAGCTATATGAACCTGATTGTCAGATACACCGCAATGCATTGGAGAGCATCTTCCATAAGCCAGAACCCAATATGAGCCAGATGTTGAGCATAATGAAGCCTTTGCCATCTGACGCTGAATATCCAACAGAGTTCTTTGTTGAAGACCTTGAGTATCTGCCTCACACCATATATCATATCATCAGGCGAACTCTATGGCCTATCAAAGGACATTCATCAGCGGCCAAGCTTGAAGGAGCTATGAAGACTTTGGTCTTCTATATTCTCAATGGCATCAGCTTCAATACTCAAGAATTCTTCATCAGGTAACTTGCTGCTTCTGGATCTGACCTATTTGGTCTGAAGTTTTATGCTCCATGGGTCATGCGCCTCATCAAGAGACACTCATCTGTCAACTATCAGCCCTCTACTCGCAATCATCTGATCTTTTTGCCAGAGGTTGATATGTCAGTTGAAGCCATATACTCTGACCCTGCCAAGAAGCCTCTTTGTCTTCAGAATGCCAAGCACCAAAGCTTCACTCAACCCATTGAAGGTGTTCAAGCAGCAACACGAATCTATCCATTGGCTGGAAATACTCGTCTGCCTCATTGAGCACCTACTGAAGCCACTGAAAGCACCATTGCACAAAGGCCTCAGAAGCGTTCTCGCGTTCTCAATGACCGAGAACTCCTTGTGGCCCTTCATCAGAAACAGGATAAGCATCACTATTGGCTCAAGAGACAGATGCAAAGCCTCTTGGTGGATGTCAATCGCATTCGTAACCTTGCCACCAAGAATGCCTTTGTTGCTCATGAGACTTGCCGGCGATCGTGGAAGAGTTTGACGCTGCTTAGTGCTGAAGCAGATCTTCAAGACGATGGCTTCAATGAAAGATTCCAGTTTGACTCCACTCCTCCACGGACTGTTGTCCTACGTCGCACTCCATCTCTTGAAGACTCTGAATATTCTTCCTCCGTGGCAATGGTAAATGCCAGAGTGATCGATGATGAAGATGATGCTAGTTCACCTCCTCCTACTACTGCACGCATCAACACTGCACCAAGTTCGTCTGCACCGCCAACCAACGACGACAACCCTGCTGCTTCACCTACTCATGAGGATGAGTAGATGCTCTATGTCTTCAAATCTTTTTGGTCCTTACTGACAAAAGGGGGAGAAGCGTATGAGTTGATAGTCTTCAAGCGGGTTCATATGGGCGGTTGCATTATATTTTGCCTCGTGCTTACAACTCTTGCTTTTGAAACATTTGGTTCTTTGAGTTGTAACACCTAAACTTGATGGTCGTCTGCTACTTATTTGCTTTACTGTGATGCGATGATAAATTCCGCATGTGCGATGATAACTTCCGCACTTAGATCATTCTGCAGACGTCCATTTTTCATTATGCATGTCATTCTACTTGCTATATCATTTCATGCATGATGAATTATCTTCATAAGTTGAAGAGGATCTCCACAAGTACAACCTGCCATGTGCATTTGCATTCCAAAAGAAAATTACTTATATGCACATCTTCAGGGGGAGCCCTTGCTACTTATGAAGACAATTCCCTATCCTTACAATTTCACATACTTTATCCCCGTTGAAAACTTCAACCAGTTTGTCATCAATCACCAAAAAGGGGGAGATTGTACGTGCATCTAGTGCCACCCCTAGTTGGTTTTGGAGTATTGACGATAAAGTTGGTTGAGGGACTAATGCGTTTGTGAGAATTGCAGGATAACGCATGTAGTGTCCCTCATTGATTCGGTTTACCTACCGGAGATGACCCCTAAAAATGTATGAAGACATTGAAGACAATGGTGGTATGAGAAGATATTCATATTGAAGACTATGACATGAGAAGACATTACGTGAAGACTATGGAGCGCGAAGACTGTGTGGTTTCGTTGTTTCCTTTTCTTCTTTGTTGAGTCATAGGAACCACCGTACTGTTAAGTGGGGTCCAAGTGAACTAAGTCAGAGTGACTGAAGTGATGCTCAACCAAATTCTATGTCTTCGAGCGAAGACAATGAGAGCAAATCTTATCCAGAGCTGGATGAGTCAGCTTTGCTTGTAGCCCAAGTAAAGTTGCCGCGTGTGTTTGAAATCTGACTGTTGGAACACGTGTTAGTTCCTTAGTGACCCAGGTTCATTTTGGAAAAATCAGGTCGGGTTGCCTTGTGGCTATAAATAGCCCACCCCCTACACCATAAATTGGTGGCTGCTCAGAGTTTGTGCACGGCTTTTGTCGTTTGAGAGCAACCCACCTCGAAGCATTTGAGAGAGAGAAATCCTTGCGAGGACAAAGCCCAAACACCCAGAGCCAAAGAGTGTTAGGCATCACTGAAGTCTTTCTGTCTGTGTGACCTGAAGACTTATTACACTTGAGGACTGCGAATCCTCCAGCCGGTTAGGCGTCACGTTCTGAGCATCCAAGAGTCATTGTGGATTGCCAGTGAACGAAGTCTGTGAAGGTTTGGAAGTCTACCTTGAAGACTTACCAGAGTGATTGGGTGAGGACTGGGTGTCCTTAGCTCAAGGGGAATAAGGTGAAGAAACGGTCTTCTGAGTTAAATCTCAGCCTCCCTAACCAGACGTACAGTTGTCACAGCAACTGGAACTGGTCCAACAAATACTGTGTCTTCAACAAGTGACTGGTTCTATCCCTTTCCATCCTTTACTTAAGTTTGTCTTCGTGAAGTCATTGCCTATCTGTGTATCTGTTTGACTTCATTGGTTGACTACTACTGTTGATTGGCTTCATACTATCTTACATCCTGATCCTTACTACTTAGCTGCTATTAGTCCTGTACTTTCACATCATTGCATACTTGACTATGGCTTGCTTATGGTAGTTTATCTTCCGCTGCATATCAACTAGGTCATTTCTGTTGTTTGTCTATGAAACTTCAAAGTTTTGAAGACTTTCATAAAAATCGCCTATTCACCCCCCCCCTCTAGTCGATCCTAGCACTTTCAACAACCCCTAAGCGTTGGTTGCGAGTTGCTATCGTTTTGTGTAGGTACGAGGGACTTGTGCGTGGTCTCCTACTGGATTGATACCTTGGTTCTCAAAAACTGAGGGAAATACTTATGCTACTTTGCTGCATCATCCTCTCCTCTTCGGGGCAACGCAGTGCTCAAGAGGTAGCAAGAAGAATTTCTGGCGCCGTTGTCGGGGAGGCTCACGCAAGCAAGTCAACCATACCAAGTACCCATCGCAATCCCTATCTCTCGCATTACATTATTTGCCATTTGCTTCTTGTTTTCCTCTCCCCCACTTCACCCTTGCTGTTTTATTTGCCCTCTCTTTCCCAATCTCCTCCTCTCTTTCCCGTTTGCCTTTTTCCCTTTGCCTTTCTGTTTGCTTGTGTGTTGGATTACTTGTTGCCATGACGCAAGATAATACCAAATTGTGTGATTTATCGAATACCAATAGTAATGATTTGCTTAGTACTCCGATTGCTCCTCTTAATAATGATGAGTCTTGTGAAATCAATACCGCTTTGCTGAATCTTGTTATGAAAGATCAATTCGCCGGCCTTCCTAGTGAAGATGCCGCTACTCATCTAAACAATTTTGTTGATTTGTATGATATGCAAAAGAAGAAAGATACGGAGAACAATATTGTCAAATTGAAGTTATTTCCGTTTTCACTTAGAGATCGTGCTAAAGTTTGGTTTTCATCTTTGCCTAAAATAGTATTGATTCTTGGAACAAGTGCAAAGATGCTTTTATCTCTAAGTATTTTCCTCCCGTTAAGATTATCACTCTTAGGAACGACATCATGAATTTTAAACAACTTGATCATGAGTATGTTGCCCAATCTTGGGAAAGAATGAAATTAATGCTTCGCAATTGCCCTACTCATGGTTTGAATTTATGGATGACCATACAAAAATTTTATGCCAGATTTAATTTTGCTTCTAGAAATCTTTTAGATTCGGCCGCGGGAGGCACATTTATGGAAATTACGTTAGGAGATGCTACCAAATTGCTTGATAATATTATGGCTAATTATTCTCAATGGCACACCAAAAGATCTTCTAGTAAAAAAGTGCATGCTATAGAAGAAATCAATGTTTTGAGTGAAAAGATGGATGAACTTATGAAGATGTTTGCTCCTAAAAATACTCCTCTTGATCCCAATGATATGCCTTTATCTACTTTGCTTGAGAATAATAATGAATCTATGAATGTGAATTTTGTTGGTAGGAATAGTTTTGGAAACAATGCTTATAGAGGGAATTTTAATCCTAGGCCTTATCCTAGTAATCCTTCTAATAATTATGGAAATTCCTACAATAACTCTTATGGAAATTTTAATAAGATGCCCTCTGAATTTGAGAGTAGTGTTAAAGAGTTTATGAATTCACAAAAGAATTTATTGCTTTGCTTGAAGAGAAATTGCTTAAAGTTGATTATTTGGCTAGGAAGTTGATAGAATTTCTCTTGAAATTGATTCTTTAAAGCTTAGATCTATTCCTCCTAAGCATGATATCAATGAGTCTCTCAAAGCAATGAGAATTTCCATTGATGAGTGCAAGGAAAGAACCGCTAGGATGTGTGCTTCCAAAGATGCCTTTATTAAAGCGTGTTCTTCCAATCCCTATGAAAATCAAGATGAAGATCTAAAAGTTATTGATGTGTCCCCCAATAAATCTTTGTTTTGCAATATGAATCTTGATGAATCTGAATATGATCTTCCTTTACCTAGAAGGCGTTCTAAGAATTCGGAGTTCCTAGATCTTGATGAAATTGATGAAAGTGGGATTGAAATAAATAAAAACCGTGATGTTGCTAAACCCACTATTTTGGATCTCAAGGAATTTAATTATGAAAATTTCTCTTTGATTGGCTGTATTTCCTTGTTGCAATCCGTGCTAGATTCTCCTCATGCTTATAGTCAAAATAAGGCCTTTACCGAACACATTGTTGATGCCTTGATGCAATCTTATGAAGAAAAACTTGAGTTGAAAGTTTTTATCCCTAGAAAACTCTATGATGAGTGGGAACCTACTATTAAAATTAAAATTAAATATTTTGAGTTTCATGCTTTGTGTGATTTGGGTGCTAGTGTCTCTACTATTCCCAAAACTTTATATGATTTGCTAGATTTCCGTGATTTTGATGATTGCTCTCTAAATTTGCATCTTGCGCATTCCACTATTAAAAAGCCTATGGGAAGAATTAATGATGTTCTTATTGTTTCTAATAGGAACTATGTGCCCGTAGATTTTTTCGTTCTTGATATAGATTGCAATCCTTCATGTCCTATTATTCTTGGTAGACCTTTCCTTAGAACGATTGGTGCAATTATTGATATGAAGGAAGGGAATATTAGATTCTAATTTACCTTAAAGAAGGGTATGGAACACTTCCCTAGAAAGAAAATAAAATTACCATATGAATATATCATGAGAGCCACTTATGGATTGCCTACCAAAGATGGCAATACCTAGATCTATCCTTGCTTTTATGCCTAGCTAGTGGCGTTAAATGATAGCGCTTGTTGGGAGGCAACCCAATTTTATTTTGTGTTTTTTTGTTTTTGCTTCTGTTTAGGAATAAATAATCCATATACCTTCTGTTTGGATGTGGTTTTATGTTTTAATTAGTGTTTGTGCCAAGTAGAACCTATAGGATAACCTACGATGATAGTTGATTTGATTCTGCGGAAAAACAGAAACTTTGCGCGCACGAATATAATTTTTTTAAATCATAGGAATGTGCTTTTGCGTTGATTCTTATTTCTGATGTTCAATAAACAAATTTTCCAGGACTTCCTATTTTTGTAGATGTTTTAGAGTTCCAGAAGTTTGCGTTAGTTACAGATTGCTACAGACTGTTCTGTTTTTGACAGATTCTGTTTTACGTGTGTTGTTTGCTTATTTTGATGAATCTATGGCTAGTAAAATAGTTTATAAACCATAGAGAAGTTGGAATACAGTAGGTTTAACACCAATATATATAAAGAATGAGTTTATTACAGTACCTTAAGTGGCTCTTTGTTTTCTTTCTCTAACGGAGCTCACGAGACTTCTGTTGAGTTTTGTGTTGTGAAGTTTTCAAGTTTTGGGTGAATTCTTTTGATGGATTATGGAACAAGGAGTGGCAAGAGCCTAAGCTTGGGGATGCCCATGTCACCCCCAAGATAATCCAAGGACACCAAAAAGTCAAAGCTTGGGTATGCCCCGGAAGGCATCCCCTCTTTCGTCCACTTCCATCGGTAATTTACTTGGAGCTATATTTTTATTCACCACATGATATGTGTTTTGCTTGGAGCGTCTTGTATTATTTGTGTCTTTGCTTGTTAGTCTACCAAAATCACCCTTGCTGTAAAAATCTTTTGAGAGAGCCATATATGAATTGGAATTTGTTAGAGTACTCTATGTGCTTCACTTATATCTTTTTGAGCTTGATAATTTTGCTCATAGTTCTTCACTTATATCTTTTGAGCATGATAATTTTTGCTCTAGTGCTTCACTTATATCCTTTAGAGCAAGGTGGTGGATTTGTTTTAAAGAAACTATTGATCTCTCATGCTTCACTTAGATTATTTTTTAGAGTCGTTAATAGCATGGTAATTTGCTTAATGTTAATATATTTAGTGTTCAAGATATGTGAAACTTTCTTTTGAGTGAATTGAATACTAAGATAAGTTTGATGCTTGATAATTGTTTTGAGATATGGAGGTGATAATATCAAAGTTGTGCTAGTTGATAATTGTGAATTTGAGAAATACTTGTATTGAAGTTTGTAAGTCCCGTAGCATGCACGTATGGTTAAAGTTGTGTAACAAATTTGAAACATGAAGTGTACCTGCCTTGTGCATCCTTATGAGTGGCGGTCGGGGACGAGCGATGGTCTTTTCCTACCAATCTATCCCCCTAGGAGCATGCACGTAGTACTTGAATTTTTGATGGCTTCTAAATTTTTGCAATAAGTATATGAGTTCTTTTGACTAATGTTGAGTCCATGGATTATACGCACTCTCACCTTTCCACCTTTGCTAGCCTCTTCGGTACCGTGCATTGCCCTTTCTCACCTTGAGAGTTGGTGCAAACTTTGCCGGTGCATCCAAACCCCGTGATACGATACGCTCTATCACACATAAACCTCCTTATATCTTCCTCAAAACAGCCACCATACCTACCTATCATGGCATTTCCATAGCCATTCCAAGATATATTGCCATGCAACTTCCATCATCATTATTATGACATACATTACTTTTGTCATATTGCCATTGCATGATCATGTAGTTGACATCGTATTTGTGGCAAAGCCACCATGCATTATTTTCCATACATGTCACTCTTGATTCATTGCACCATCCCAGTACACCGCCGGAGGCATTCATATAGAGTCATAATTTGTTCTAAGTTTCAAGTTGTAATGTTGAGTTGTAAGAAAAATAAAAGTGTGATGATCATCATTATTAGAGCATTGTCCCAAGTGAGGAAAGGATGATGGAGACTAAGATTCCCCCATAAGTCGGGATGAGACTCCGGACGAAAAAAAAGAAAAAAAAGCAAGGCCAAGAAAAAAAAGAAAGGCCCAAAAAAAGAGAGAGAAAAAAAGAAGAAAAAAATGAGAGAAAAAGAGAGAAGGGACAATGCTACTATCCTTTTACCACACTTGTGCTTCAAAGTAGCACCAAGATCTTCATGATAGAGAGTCTCTCATTTTGTCACTTTCATATACTAGTGGGAATTTTTCATTATAGAACTTGGCTTGTATATTCCAATGATGGGCTTCCTCAAAATGCCCTAGGTCTTCATGAGCAAGCAAGTTGGATGCACACCCACTTAGTTTCTTTTGTAGAGATTTCATATACTTTTATCTCTAGTGCATCCGTTGCATGGCAATCCCTACTCCTCATGTTGACATCAATTGATGGGCATCTCCATAGCCCGTCGATTAGCCTCGTCAATGTGAGACTTTCTCCTTTTTTTGTCTTCTCCACACAATCCCCATCATCATATTCTATTCCACCCATAGTGCTATATCCATGACTCGCGCTCATGTATTGCGTGAAGGTTGAAAAAGTTTGAGATTATTTGAGTATGAAACAATTGCTTGGCTTGTCATCGGGGGTATAGAAGTTGGGAACATATTTGAGTGACGAAAATGAAGCATAGCCTAACTATATGATTTTGTAGGGATGAACTTTCTTTTGCCATGATATTTTGAGAAGACATGATTGCTTGATTAGTATGCTTGAAGTATTATCATTTTTCTGTCAATATGAACTTTTGTCTTAAATCTTTCGGATCTGAATATTCATATCACAAGTAAGAATATTTATATTGAAATTATGCCAAAGTATCACTCCGCATCAAAAATTCTTTTTTATCATTTACCTACTCGAGGATGAGCAGGAATTAAGCTTGGGGATGCCTGATACGTCTCCAACGTATCTATAATTTTTGATTGCTCCATGCTACTTTATCTACTGTTTTGGACTATATTGGGCTTTATTTTCCACTTTTATATTAATTTTGGGACTAACCTATTAACCGGAGGCCCAGCCCAGAATTGCTGTTTTTTTGCCTATTTCAGTGTTTCGAAGAAACGGAATATCAAACGGAGTCCAAACGGAATGAAACCTTCGGGATCGTGATTTTCCAACAGAACATGATCTAGGAGACTTGGACCCTACTCCAAGCAGTGCCCGAGGAGGTCACGAGGGTGGAGGGCGCCCCCCTGGGCACGCCCCCTACCTAGTGGGGCCCCTGACGCTCCACCGACGTACTCCTTCCTCCTATATATACCTACGTATCCCCGAACAATCAGAACAGGAGCCAAAAACCTAATTCCACCACCGCAACCTTCTATATCCACGAGATCCCATCTTGGGGCCTGTTCTGGAGCTCCGCCGGAGGGGGCATCCACCATGGAGGGCTTCTACATCATCACCATAGCCCCTCCGATGAAGTGTGAGTAGTTTACTTCAGACCGTCGGGTCCATAGCTAGTAGCTAGATGGCTTCTTCTCTCTTTTTGGATCTCAATACAATGTTCTCCCCCTCTCTCTTGGAGATCTATTCGATGTAATCTTCTTTTTGTGGTGTGTTTGTTGAGACCGATGAATTGTGGGTTTATGATCCAGTATTATCTATGGAAAATATTTGATTCTTCTCTGAATTCTTTTATGTATGATTGAGTTATCTTTGCAAGTCTCTTCGAATTATACTTTTTGGTTTGGCCAACTAGATTGGTAGTTCTTGCAATGGGAGAAGTGCTTAGCTTTGGGTTCAATCTTGCGTTGTCCTTACTCAGTGACAGAAGGAGTTGCAAGGCACGTATTGTATTGTTGCCATCGAGGATAACAAGATGGGTTTTTTATCATATTGCATGAATTTATCCCTCTACATCATGTCATCTTGCTTAAGGCGTTACTCTGTTTTTAACTTAATACTCTAGATGCATGCTGGATAGCGGTCGACGAGTGGAGTAATAGTAGTAGATGCAGAATCGTTTCGATCTACTTGTCACGGACGTGATGCCTATATACATGATCATTGCCTAGATATACTCATAACTATGCTCAATTCTGTCAATTGCTCAACAGTAATTTGTTCACCCACCGTAGAATACTTATGCTCTTGAGAGAAGTCACTAGTGAAACCTATGGCCCCCGGGTCTATTCTCATCATATCAATCTCTATCACTTTATTTACTTGCTTTGTTTTTACTTTGCCTTTTACTTTTTTACTTTGCATCTATCTATCAAAAATACCAAAAATATTATCTCTATCATATCTCACTCTCGTAAGTGACCGTGAAGGGATTGACAACCCCTAAGCGTTGGTTGCGAGTTGCTATCATTTTGTGTAGGTATGAGGGACTTGTGCGTGGTCTCCTACTGGATTGATACCTTGGTTCTCACAAACTGAGGGAAATACTTACACTACTTTGCTGCATCATCCTCTCCTCTTCGGGGAAATCCAACGCAGTGCTCAAGAGGTAGCACCGACCAATCGGGATTTTCCACGTGTAAAATCATCATTGGCTGGAGGAGACACGTGTCAGGTCTGCGTTGGCACAGGTGTCACTCATCCAATGGGCGAGACGCGCCTATGATATGTTGACACGTGGACCGACCCATCAAGTTTAAATGGGCCGGCCCAACTAAAGACCCACAAGATTTTGCGGACCATAATGGGCTCGTCCAGCTAAAGGCCCACGAGATTTTGCGGACCATAATGGGTTGGCCGAGCTAAAGGCCCACAAGATTTTGCAGGCCATAATGGGCTGGCTCAGGTAAAGGCCCACAAGTTTTGTGTGTGCCATATTGGGCTGGCCCAGGTAAAGGCCCACAAGATTCTTGCGGATCATAATGGGCGGGCCCAACAAAAGGCCCACGAGATTTCACCAACATTAATGGGCCGGCCCAGCTGTAGGCCCACAAGATTTTGAGGACCCTAGTAGGTCAGCCCATTAACTGGCTGCCATGTTTTGGGCCAAATGCCGGCCCATATTTGATCCGGTCCATTAATGGTCTGCCACGTTTCGGGCCTAATAATGGCCCATATGAGATCCGGCCCGTTAAAAGCCTACCACGTTCTGGGCCAAATTACGGCCCAGATCAGGTCCGGCCCTTTAAGAGGCTTTGGGCTCAATTATGGCCCATATCAGATTCAGCCCGTCAACTGGACGCTATGCTTTTGGGCCCACTTGCTAAAGGCCCATTTAGTAATTCGGCCTGATATTAGTTTCGGCCTATTAAGAGCCCGTTTAACATTTCGGCCCTATATTAATTTCGGCTTGTTAAAAGCCCGTCGTATAGTTGGGCCTAACTATGGCCCGGTTTGCATCCGGCCTGCTCGCAGCCGATATCTTATTGGTCCAAACAAGGACCGAGACAATTTTGGCCTGTTAAAAGCCCGTGATTTGATTTGCACAATCATGGGCCGGGGTCCATTTCGGGCTGCTGCCGGCCCGTGAGCTGTTCGGCACGTTTCAGGGCCAACCTACATCGTGATTGCATGACGACCCGATTATGTACTGTAATTTTACGGTTTGGCCGGTTTACTACGAAGACATGATATATATACAGTAAAATAACTACAGCATCGTGAATAAGAAAAAACCTAGACTATACAATAAAGAAATTACGGCATATTACATCCACTGGGCATCAAAGTTCGCCACTATGATAATAAAGCACAAGCAGACAGCAGATTAGATACACTGGGCATCAAAGATCGCCACTAGTGCAAATAAACACGCCGATAAAATAATATACAAAACCGACAACACTTCAATAGAGTTCAAGAAAGGTTAGCCCTGCTGGGGAGCTGCAGCACAAGCAGCTTAGCAAGATGATGAGACTGCTCTTGTTCAACACTTATATCTTCCTCACTCTAAAAGATAAACAAGCAGACAGATGACAGGTTTTTCACATAAAAGTATCAGTGCTGACAATTCATCACATTTCTTACTGACGAATAAAGTGACATAGTTTAAAATTGCATTAACACAATATGGTATTGTTCAGGTCAAGACATGGCAGGAAATGACATTGTGAAGGAGTTGGCAGCTTCACGACACCACTGGATTACAGATCAAGAACTCATAAGTATCAATGGTTAGTGTGCTGTCAATTTATCCCATTTTAGATTGGCAAATAAAGAGATGGTTTAAATAATAGTAGAATGATATGACATTGTTCATAGTTAAAACATTGCAGAATATGGCATTGTGCTGTAGTGGGTAGGTTCACCACACCACTGGATTACGGATGAAGAACAGAAGCATACATGCAGTGCAAAAGAAGATCACTTGCTCTGTATAGTTTAATTTACATGGTATGAAGAAGGAACTTGGTTGTACAACTAAAAACTTAAATTGAGAAGGACAAACTTTTGTTTATGAACTACATAATAAACTTTAAACATGCAATTTGATGCAAACACCAAAAATAAACAGCTGTTGCAGTCATGCCTAACCAAATATATACAACAAAGTTTGAAGGCTTGAGAAGGACAAACTTACATTATTGGTGAAGACATGCTCTATAAAGGCCTTGTCCATGCTGATGGGGGGGGGGGGCAATTCAAGAACTTTACCACAGAATCTTCTTCATAAGCATTGCCTTTATTCTACATTTTGTTAAGAGTAAGTATAGATGTGATAATATACAAAAAATGGAGAATATTTAAGATAAGATGAAGAGTGATGCTACATAACCAAGTAGCTATAAATGTAAGTGCAGCGATACAGGCAAAAGGTACAGCCAAGAGCAATGCACATCTAAACTTCTTCAGTACCAATCTTATGGTAAGAGTAAATATAGATCTGATGTGTAGAAAATGGAGGGCAAAGAAAAATAAGTTGCAGAGTGATGGTACATGAACAACTACCTGTCATTATAAGTACACTGATAAAGGACAGCATGTACTTACAAGAACAATGCAGAGCTAAAAAAATCATTGGCATTGGATATATTCTACACTAATGTAACCATTCATACAGATCTTAATTTGGAGCGAACAATTGATAAGCAAGCTATCATGCATACTGCTGTCATATAATGAACCAGGTATGTATGCAAGTACAGTGATACAGGACATGAAGGAAATATGCCCTAGAGGCAATAATAAAGTTATTATTTATTTCCTTATTTCATGATAACTGTTTATTATTCATGCTATAATTGTATTAACAGGAAACATAATACATGTGTGAATACATAGACAAACATAGTGTCACTAGTATGCCTCTACTTGACTAGCTCGTTAATCAAAGATGGTTAAGTTTCCTAACCATAGACATGAGTTGTCATTTGATTAATGGGATCACATCATTAGGAGAATGATGTGATTGACTTGACCCATTCCGTTAGCTTAGCACTTGATCGTTTAGTATGTTGCTATTGCTTTCTTCATGACTTATACATGTTCCTATAACTATGCGATTATGCAACTCCCGTTTACTGGAGGAACACTTTGTGTGCTACCAAATGTCACAACGTAACTGGGTGATTATAAAGGAGCTCTACAGGTGTCTCCGAAGGTACATGTTGAGTTGGCGTATTTCGAGATTAGGATTTGTCACTCCGATTGTGAGAGAGGTATCTCTGGGCCCTCTCGGTAATGCACATCACTATAAGCCTTGCAAGCAATGTGACTTATGTGTTATTTGCGGGATGATGCATTATGGAACGAGTAAATAGACTTGCCGGTAATGAGATTGAGCTAGGTATTGAGATACCGACGATCGAATCTCGGGCAAGTAACATACCGATGACAAAGGGAACAACGTATGTTGTTATGCGGTTTGACCGATAAAGATCTTCGTAGAATATGTAGGAGCCAATATGAGCATCCAGGTTCCGCTATTGGTTATTGACCGGAAACGTGTCTCGGTCATGTCTACATAGTTCTCTAACCCGTAGGGTCCGCACGCTTAAGGTTTCGATGACAGTTATATTATGAGTTATGAGTTTTGATGTACCGAAGGAGTTGGGAGTCCCGGATGAGATCGGGGACATGACGAGGAGTCTCGAAATGGTCGAGACGTAAAGATTGATATATTGGACGACTATATTCGGACTTCGGAAAGGTTCTGAGTGATTCGGGTATTTTCGGGGGTACCGGGGAGTTACGGGAATACGAGGAAGAAGCAATGGGCCTTATGGGCCAAGTGGTGGAAGAGAGGAGGCAGGGCGCGCAGCCCCCCTAGCCCAAACCGAATTGGACTAGGGGGCCGGCCCCCCTTTCCTCCTTTTCCTCCCTCTCCTTCCTTCTCCTTCTCCTTCCGTTCCTTCCCCTCTCCTACTTGGAACAGGAAAGATGGGGGAATCCTACTTGGAGTAGGATTGCCCCCCTTGGGCGCGCCTCCTCCCCTTGGCGGCCTCCTCCTCCCCCCTTTATATACGGAGGAGGGGGGGCACCCCATAGACACAACAATTGATCTCTTTATCTCTTAGCCGTGTGCGGTGCCCCCCTCCACCATAGTCCTCCTCGATAATATTGTAGCGGTGCTTAAGCGAAGCCCTGCGATGGTAGAACATCAAGATCATCGCCACGCCGTCGTGCTGACGGAACTCTCCCTCGAGACTCTGCTGGATCGGAGTTCGAGGGACATCATCGAGCTGAATGTGTGCTAGAACTCGGAGGTATCGTAGTTTTGGTGCTTGATCGGTTGGGCCGTGAAGACATACGACTACATCAACCACGTTGTTCTAACGCTTCCGCTTTCGGTCTACGAGGGTACGTGGACAACACTCTCCCCTCTCGTTGCTATGCATCACCATGATCTTACGTGTGCATAGGAAATTTTTTGAAATTACTACATTCCCCAACAGTGGCATCCGAGCCTGGTTTTATGCGTAGATGTTATATGCACGAGTAGAACACAAGTGAGTTGTGGGCGATACAAGTCATACTGCTTACCAGCATGTCATACTTTGGTTCGGAGGTATTGTTGGATGAAGCGGCCCGGACCGACATTACGCGTACGCTTACGCGAGACTGGTTCTACCGATGTGCTTTGCACACAGGTGGCTGGCGGGTGTCTGTTTCTCCAACTTTAGTTGAACCGAGTGTGGCTACGTCCGGTACTTGCGAAGGTTAAAACAGCACTAACTTGACGAACTATCATTTTGGTTTTGATGCGTAGGTAAGAACGGTTCTTGCTCAGCCCGTAGCAGCCACGTAAAATTTGCAACAACAAAGTAGAGGACGTCTAACTTGTTTTTGCAGGGCATGTTGTGATGTGATATGGTCAAGACGTGATGCTATATTTTATTGTATGAGATGATCATGTTTTGTAACCGAGTTATCGGCAACTAGCAGGAGCCATATGGTTGTCGCTTTATTGTATGAAATGCAAGCGCCATGTAATTGCTTTACTTTATCACTAAGCGGTAGCGATAGTCGTAGAAGCAATAGATGGCGAAACGACAACAATGTTACGATGGAGATCAAGGTGTCGCGCCGATGATGATGATGATCATGACGGTGCTTCAGAGATGGAGATCACAAGCACAATATGATGATTGCCATATCATATCACTTATATTGATTGCATGTGATGTTTATCCTTTATGCATCTTATCTTGCTTTGATTGACGGTGGCATTTTAAGATGATCTCTCACTAACTCCCTGAGTATGCACCATTACGAAAGTTCTTCGTGCTGAGACACCACGTGATGATTGGGTGTGATAGGCTCTACGTTCAAATACAACGGGTGCAAAACAGTTGCACACGCGGAATACTCAGGTTAAACTTGACGAGCCTAGCATATACAGATATGGCCTCGGAACACGGAGACCGAAAGGTCGAACGTGAATCATATAGTAGATATGATCAACATAGTGATGTTCACCATCGAAACTACTCCATCTCACGTGATGATCGGACATGGTTTAGTTGATTTGGATCACGTGATCACTTAGATGACTAGAGGGATGTCTGTCTAAGTGGGAGTTCTTTAGTAATATGATTAATTGAACTTTAATTTATCATGAACTTAGTCCTGATAGTATTTTGCAAATTATGTTGTAGATCAATAGCTCGCATTGTTGCTTCCCTGTGTTTATTTTTGATATGTTCCTAGAGAAAAACTATGTTGAAAGATGTTAGTAGCAATGATGCGGATTAGATCCATGATCTGAGGTTTATCCTCATTGCTGCACAGAAGAATTGTGTCCTTGATGCACCGCTAGGTGATAGACCTATTGCAGGAGCAGATGCAGATGTTATGAACGTTTGGCAAGCTCAATATGATGACTACTTGATAGTTTAGTGCACCATGCTTAACGTCTCAGAATCGGGACTTCAAAGACGTTTTGAACGTCATGGACCATATCAGATGTTCCAGGAGTTGAAGTTAATATTTCAAGCAAATACCTGAGTTGAGAGATATGAAGTCTCCAACAAGTTCTATAGTTGAAAGATGGAGGAGAATCGCTCAACTAGTGAGCATGTGCTCAGATTGTCTGGGTACTACAATCGCTTGAATCAAGTGGGAGTTAATCTTCCAGATAAGATAGTGATTGACAGAGTTCTCTAGTCACCGTCACCAAGTTAGTAGAACTTTGTGATGAACTATAGTATGCAAGGGATGACGAAAACGATTGCCAAGCTCTTCGTGATGTTGAAATCAATGAAGGTAGAAATCAAGAAAGAGCATCAAGTGTTGATGATTGACAAGATAACTAGTTTTAAGAAAAGGGCAAAGGAAAAGAAAGGGAACTTCAAGTAGAATGACAAGCAAGTTGTCACTCCCGTGAAGAAGCCCAAAGTTGGACCTAAGCATGAAACTAAGTGCTTCTACTGCAAAGGAAATGGTCACTGGAAGTGGAACTACTCCAAATATTTGGTGGATAAGAAGGATGGCAAAGTGAACAAGGGTATATTTGATATACAGGTTATTGATGTGTACCTTACTAGTGTTTATAGTAGCCCCTGAGTATTTGATACTTGTTTGGTTGCTAAGATTAGTAACTCGAAACAGGAGTTACAGAATAAACAGAGACTAGTTGAAGGGGAAGTGACGATGAGTGTTGGAAGTAGTTCCAAGATTGATATGACCATCATCACACACTCCCTATATTTTCAAGATTAGTGTTAAACCTAAATAAATGTTATTTGGTGTTTGCGTTGAGCATAAATATGATAAGATCATGTTTATTGCGATAAGATTATTCATCTAAGATAGAGAATAAATTGTTATTCTGTTTACATGAATAAAACCTTCTATGGTCATACACCCAATGGTGATGGTTTATTGAATCTTGATCATAGTGATACACATATTCATAATGTTGATGCCAAAAGATGCAAAGTTAATAATGATAGTGCAACTTATTTGTGGCACTGCCATTTGGGTCATATCGGTGTAAGGCGCATGAAGAAACTCCATAAAGATGGATTTTCAGAATCAATTGGTTATGAATCATTTGATGCTTGCGAACCGTGCCTTTTGGGCAAGATGACTAAAACTCCATTGTCCGGAACAATGGAACGAGCTACTAACTTGTTGGAAATAATACATACCGATGTATGCGGTCCAATGAGTGTTGATGCTCGTGGCGAGTATCGTTATTTTCTGACCTTGACGAATGATTTGAGCAGATATGAGTATATCTACTTAATGAAACACAAGTCTGAAACATTTGAAAAGTTCAAAGAATTTAAGAGTGAAGTGGAGAATCATCGTAACAAGAAAATAAAGTTTCTACAATCTGATCGTGGAAGAGAATATTTGAGTTACGAGTTTGGCCTTCATATAAGACAATGTGGAATAGTTTCACAGTTCACGCAACCTGGAACACCATAGCGTTATGGTGTGTCCGAATATCGTAACCACACTTTATTGGATATTATGTGATCTATGATGTTTCTTGTCGGTTTACCACAATCGTTTTGGGGTTATGCATTAGAGACAGTTGCATTCACTTTAAAAAAAGGCACCATCAAAATCCGTTGAGACGACACTTTATGAACTGTGGTTTGGCAAGAAACCAAAGTTGTCATTTCTTAAAGTTTGGGGCTGTGATGCTTATGTGAAAAAGTTTCAAACTGATAAGCTCGAACCCAAATCGGAGAAGTGCGTCTTCATAGAATACCCAAAAGAAACTGTTGGGTACGCCTTCTATCACAGATCCGAAGGCAAGATATTCGTTGCTAAGATGGATACTTTCTAGAGAAGGAGTTTCTCTCAAAAGAAGTGAGTGGGAGGAAAGTAGAGCTTGATAAGGTAATTTGTATCTTCTCCCGAATTGGAAAGTAGTTCATCACAGAAATCAGTTCCAGTGATTCCTACACCAATTAGTGAGGAAGCTAATGATGATGATCATGAAACTTCAGATTAAGATACTACAAAACATCGTAGGTCTTCCAAAATATAGTCCGCACCAGAGTGGTACGGTAATCCTGTTCTGGAAGTCATGTTACTAGACCATGATGAACCTACGAACTATGAGGGAGCGATGATGAGCCCAGATTCCACGAAATGGCTAAAAGCCATGAAATCTGACATAGGATACATGTATGAGAACAAAGTATGGACTTTGGTGGACTTGCCCGATGATCGGCAAGCCATAGAAATTAAATGGATCTTCAAGAGGAAGACGGACGTTGATAGTAGTGTTACTATCTACAAAGCTTGACTTTTTGAAAAAGGCTTTCGACAAAGTTCAAGGTGTTGACTAAAATGAGATTTTCTCAACTGTAGCGATGCTTAAGTCTGTCCGAATCATGTTAGCAATTGCCACATTTTATGAAATCTGGCAAATGGATGTCAAAACTGCATTCCTTAATGGTTTTCTTAAAGAAGAGTTGTATATGATGCAACCAGAAGGTTTTGTCAATCCTAAAGGTGCTAACAAATTGTGCAAGCTCCAGCGATCCATCTATGGACTGGTGCAATCATCTCGGAGTTGGAATATATGCTTTGATGAGTTGATCAAAGGATATGGTTTTATACAGACTTTTGGAGAAGCCTGTATTTACAAGAAAGTGAGTGGGAGCTCTGTAACATTTCTAAAACTATATGTAGATGACATATTGTTAATTGGTAATGATATAGAAATTCTGGATAGCATAAAAGAATACTTGAATAAGAGTTTTTCAGAGAAAGACCTCGGTGAAGCTGCTTACACATTGAGCATCAAGATCTATATAGATAGATCAAGACGCTTGATAAGATTTTTCAATGAGTACATACCTTGATAAGATTTTGAAGTAGTTCAAAATAGAACAGTCAAAGAAGGAGTTCTTGCCTGTGTTGCAAGGTGTGAAGTTGAGTAAGACTCAAAGCCCGACCACAGCAGAAAAGAGAAAGAGAATGAAAAGTCATTCCCTATGCCTCAGTCATAGGTTCTATAAAGTATGCTATGTTGTGTACCAGACCTATTGTATACCTTGCTCTGAGTTTGGCAAGGGAGTACAATTTTGATCTAGGAGTAGATCACTGGACAACGGTCAAGAATATCCTTAGTGAGGACTAAGGAAATATTTCTCGATTATGGAAGTGATAAAAGAGCTTGTCGTAAAAGTTACATCGATGCAAGCTTTTTACACCGATCCAGATGACTCTAAGTCTCAATCTGGATACATATTGAAAGTGGAAGCAATTAGTTAGAGTGGCTTCGTGCAGAGCATTGTAGACATAGAATATTTGCAAAATACATACAGCTCTGAATGTGACACACCCGTTGACTAAGCTTCTCTCACGAGAAAAATATGATCATACCTTAGTACTCTTTGGGTGTTAATCACATAGCGATGTGAACTAGATTATTGACTCCAGTAAACCTTTTTGGTGTTGGTCACATGACGATGTGAACTATGGATGTTAATCACACACAGATGTGAATATTGGTGTTAAATCACATGATGATGTGAACTAGATTATTGACTCTAGTGCAAGTGGGAGACTGAAGGAAATATGCCCTAGAGGCAATAATAAAGTTATTATTTATTTCCTTATTTCATGATAACTGTTTATTATTCATGCTATAATTGTATTAATCGGAAACATAATACATGTGTGAATACATAGACAAACATAGTGTCACTAGTATGCCTCTACTTGATTAGCTTGTTAATCAAAGATGGTTAAGTTTCCTAACCATAGACATGAGTTGTCATTTGATTAACAGGATCACATCATTAGGAGAATGATGTGATTGACTTGACCCCATTCCGTTAGCTTAGCACTTGATCGTTTAGTATTTTGCTATTTCTTTCTTCATGACTTATACATGTTCCTATAACTATGAGATTATGAAACTCCCGTTTACCGGAGGAACACTTTGTCTGCTACCAAACGTCACAACGTAACTGGGTGATTACAAAGGAGCTCTATAGGTGTCTCTGAAGGTACATGTTGAGTTGGCGTATTTCGAGATTAGGATTTGTCACTCCGATTGTCAGAGAGGTATCTCTGGGCCCTCTCGATAATGCGCATCACTATAAGCCTTGCAAGCAATGTGACTAATGAGTTAGTTGCGGGTTGATGCATTACGGAACGAGTAAAGAGACTTGCCGGTAATGAGATTGAGCTAGGTATTGAGATATGGACGATCGAATCTCGGGCAAGTAACATACCGATGACAAAGGGAACAACGTATGTTGTTATGCGGTTTGACCGATAAAGATCTTCGTAGAATATGTAGGAGCCAATATGAGCATCCAGGTTCCGCTATTGGTTATTGACCGGAAACGTGTCTCGGTCATGTCTACATAGTTCTCGAACCCATAGGGTCCGCACGCTTAAGGTTTTGATGACAGTTATATTATGAGTTTATGAGTTTTGATGTACCGAAGGAGTTTGGAGTCCCGGATGAGATCGGGGACATGACGAGGAGTCTCGAAATGGTCGAGACATAAAGATCGATATATTGGACGACTATATTCGGACTTCGGAAAGGTTGTGAGTGATTCGGGTATTTTCGGGGGTACCGGGGAGTTACGGGAATACGAGGAAGAAGCAATGGGCCTCATGGGCCAAGTGGTGGAAGAGAGGAGGCAGGGCGCGCGGCCCCCCTAGCCCAAACCGAATTGGACTAGGGGGGCGGGCCCCCTTTCCTCCTTTTCCCCCTCTCCTTCCTTCTCCTTCTCCTTCCCTTCCTTCCCCTCTCCTACTTGGAATAGGAAAGAGGGGGGAATCCTACTTGGAGTAGGATTGCCCCCCTTGGGCGCGCCTCCTCCCCTTGGCCGGCCCTCTCCTCCTCCCTCCTTTATATATAGAGGAGGGGGGAACCCCATAGACACAACAATTGATCTCTTGATCTCTTAGCCGTGTGTGGTGTCCCCCTCCACCATAGTCCTCCTTGATAATATTGTAGCGGTGCTTAGGCGAAGCCCTGCGACGGTAGAACATCAATATCGTCACCACGCCGTCGTGCTGACGAAACTCTCCCTCGAGACTCGGCTGGATCGGAGTTCGAGGGACATCATCAAGATAAACGTGTGCTAGAACTCGGAGGTGCCGTAGTTTCGGTGCTTGATCGGTCGGTGTTGATGTCAAAACCGGCGGATCTCGGGTAGGGGGTCCCGAACTGTGCGTCTAGGCGGATGGTAATAGGAGACAAGGGACACAATGTTTTTACCCAGGTTCGGGCCCTCTCGATGGAGGTAAAACCCTACTCCTGCTTGATTGATATTGATGATATGGGTAGTACAAGAGTAGATCTACCACGAGATCAGAGAGGCTAAACCCTAAAAGCTAGCCTGTGGTATGATTGTTGTTCATCCTACGGACTAAAACCCTCCGGTTTATATAGGCACCGAAGAGGGTTAGGGTTACACAGAGTCGGTTACAATGGTAGGAGATCTACATATCCGTACTGCCAAGCTTGCCTTCCACGCCAAGGAAAGTCCCATCCGGACACGGGACAAAGTCTTCAATCTTGTATATTCATAGTCCAGGAGTCCGGCCGAAGATGATAGTTCGGCTATCCGGACACCCCCTAGTCCGGGACTCCCTCAGTAGCCCCTGAACCAGGCTTTAATGACGACGAGTCCGGCGCGCATATTGTCTTCGGCATTGCAAGGCGGGTTCCTCCTCCGAATACTTCATAGAAGATTTTGAACACAAGGATAGTGTCCGGCTCTGCAAAATAAGTTCCACATACCACCGTAGAGAGAATAATATTTACACAAGTTCAATCTGCTGATGTATATCGTGGCATGACATCACACCACGGCCAAGCCTTTATTCGAATCGTTTTTACTATCCCACCTCAGCACGTTTAGCGAGGCGGTTTCCTTGGCACGTCTTGTCAAAGCAGAGATCGTGTCCCCTTATTCCAGGATTCTCATCAATACGGGTGTGGGTAACCCACCCGCGCCATTGATTACGGCGCTTGGGAGATGAGCGAGTTTTACCAGGCTGGTGGGGATGCACAGCTTCGTCCGTCCATATAAGGGGATAAGAATCCACCTTTTTACCTACGCCTTCTTCCTCCTTTGCTTATCCATTTCCACGCACTCAAGCTCCAGCGCCCAAGTCCGCACATCTCGCCTCAACCTTCCCCAGTCATGTCCGGAGTGGGAGGCAAGTGGATGGCCTCCTCCGTCACGGAGGGGCACATCAAGAGGCTGCGGAAGGCCGGATACTTGTCCAGCGACATCGCGCATCGGCTCCCCGACAAGGGGCAGCTCATCCCCACCCCCGGGCCCCATGAGAGGGTGGTGTTCCTCACCCACTTCCTCCGTGGACTAGGTTTTCCACTTCACCCATTTGTCCGGGGGCTCATGTTCTACTACAGCCTGGATTTCCACGATCTAGCCCCGAATTTCGTCCTCAACATCTCGACGTTCATCGTCGTGTGCGAGGCCTTCCTCCACATCAAGTCCCACTTCGGCTTATGGCTGAAGACCTTCAATGTCAAGCCGAAGGTAGTGGGGGGCCAGCAGGCAGAGTGTGGAGGTGCCATGGTGGGCAAGATGCCCAACTTATATGGCTCGAGGGCTCCTTCATGGAAACCATCAAAGGGTGGCAATCGGGGTGGTTCTACATCACCGAGCCGCGTGACCCTGAATGGGCAGCGGCCCCCGAGTTCCGATCTGGCATCCCCACATGGCTCACCTCCTGGAAAGAGAAGGGCCTGACATGGGGTAATTCGGAAGAGCTGACCGGACTCCAAACCTGCGTCCAAAACCTTGTGAACAAGAAGATCAAGCTCGTCAACGTAGTCCAGGTCATGCTCATCCGTCGGATCCTCCCGTGCCAACAACGGGCCTCCAGCTTGTGGGAGTTTGATCCGGCACAGCACCAAACCTTGAGTAGGATCTTCGACACTACGTACGAAGATGCCTGGAAGGTGCTGTTCAAGGGCGCCGAGGCTCCCGCGTCCGCTACCGAAGATCGCGGATTCAGCTCGCAGCGTCAAGCCGGCGAGGTAAGCTATTTTTCCCTTTATAGGACACTAAATTTCCATAGTTTGACTCTATGCGGGATCTAAACTCCCCAACCTTTGACAGGCCTGGTAGAAGAAGTCCGGACAGGTTAACTGTCCGGCTCCCTTGCCACAAGACCCAGCGGACGCCCGATTAACGGGGCTGCTGGCTCCGGTGCCTTACGTGGTGCCGGAGAAGAAGGCCAAGAAGAAGGCCACGGGAACTCGAAAGAGTTCCCGACGCCAGGTGTTGTCGGACTCGTCGTCCGAGACTCCGAGGCGGACTCCTCCCGTGAAGACGAGGAGGAGGAAAAAGAGGCCTCTCCCCCTGCGGGGGGAGAGAAGAAAAGGATGGCCGCCCAAACGGGGGAGGCTGAAGGGTCCAAGAAGGGAAGGACCCTCCCGCCGGACTACTCCCCCAACGCCAACGACGATGAAGAGGAGTGGCCGCCGAGGACTAAGCCCCTGGCGACTTCGTAAGTGTCCGGATACCAGAATAACTCATGGCGTTTCGTTTGTCGCATAGAATCTCCTAACGCCGAACATAACCCTGCAGCCCGCCCAAGGACGGGCTCGACACTTCAACGAGCGGCTCCCTAGCCTCGTCGGATGTGAATAGCACTTCACTTCCGGCCGTCTCCTCTCCTCATGCTGCGGAGGACGCCGAGGTGGGGTCCCAAAAGGGGCCCAGCCAGGAGGAGGAGGTCCCAGAGGTGCCGCAAGCCAACCTCCCAGACTTCGGGCACAAGGGGGATCAAACCCCGAAGGGTTCTGAGTTCGGCCCTGGGCCGGACTCTGCACTGAAACCATCAGTGGCTCCGGAGACCGGCAGGCGGCCCCTTCGTAAGAAGGGCGAGACTGCGACACTGGTGACCTCTGTCCAACCGGAGGCACCGGATAATTTGCTGGAGGCGCTTAACGGCGCCTCCATCGACGAGGAGCACCGCACTGTTATGAGTGTGGTGATCCAGAAAGTTCAGTCTGCCAAGAGCGGGCTGAATGAAGCCTGTGCCAGCCTTCTAACAGGCCTTGAGGTATGTATTTAAGATATGTAGAAATATTACCGCATAGACAGTAGCCCCTGATGCTCAGTTTGGTGTTCGGAAAGAAAAGCCGAACTGAGGATCTAAAAAGATATACGCAGGAGTCTAACATAAGCATGTCAATATGGGAATGCAGGCTACGCTTCTGACCTCTGCCGCACTGACTGCGGAGGTCAATGCATTGAAGCAGAGCCTCGAGCGGTCCGAGAACGAGCTCGACCTTGCCAAGAAGCAGCTCGAGGACAAGGAAGGTAAGTAATACCTTATGGAAGTATATAAAAGATGCGGTTGCAAAAAATAACAGGAATAACGTGAGAATTGCAGGGGCCATGAACGAGGTGGCGACCCTAAAGGAAGTGGTGTCCAAGGCCGAAAGCAATGCGGCCACGGAACGTACCGAGCGAGAGAAGCAGGAGGTGCGGGTGGCGAAGGTGCGGCAAGAGCTCCAGGCTCTCGTGGAAAAACACGAGAGTTTAGAACGTGACTCAAAGACTCGAGAGTCCGAGCTCGCCTCGCCTCTTGAGAGCGCCAAAGCCGCTAAGGCCGAAGCCCAAAAAGCCCTCCAGGAAATTGAGGCAATAAAGAAGATAGCGGCGGGTAAGGCATTCTTCATGCAAAGCAAGCACGTGAAAGTGAATTACTTGTTACTTACCCGAGTCCGGAGCTCTCTAGGAGCATTCGCAGATCTGCCCCGCAGTGTGTCCGACGCTGCCGCATTCTACCGGGACGAGGAGGGGAGCTCGACGGAGAAGGTGTTCTGGTCTCAATATGCTGAGGCCGGACACCCGGTGCCCTTGAGCGACCGGCTGAAGCAGCTGGTCGAGCTCCATAAGGTGGCCGAACAGGCCATGAAGGGCCTCATAGTTCGGCTGTGGCCGAAGGAGGCCATGCCTGGGAGCTACTTCGGGCTGGTGAGGCAGCTGGTGGACGCTTCTCCATGGATTGAAGTCGTCAAGCGCTTCGTCTGTATCGAAGGTGCCCGTAGCGCCCTTGCCCTTGCTAAAGTGCACTAGGGCAAGATGGACGCTGAGAAGCTTGTGACGGACGCTCCACCGCCGGGCAGGGAGTATCGCAAGCCCGAGATGTATTATGCGGGCGTCCTGAAGGGTGCCCGCCTTATAGCGGACGAATGCTCCAAAGATGTAATTTTTGAGTAAACTCGCATTTGTTATCATATACGCTTGAAAACTTGTTCATATGCGCTAAGCAACGCTTGTGAATTTAAAATATTACCTTCTGTGCGGCCGTTTATTAAATTTGAGAGATGGTGAGTCGTCGGCTTCTGCCCCCATGCCACGAGTGTTGGGGTGTTCGGGATAAACTTGAGCGCTCTTTTTCCTATTCTTGGGTCCTTCGAGGGAGGCGCTCAACGCAACGAACAAGGCAACCGGACTATAATGCTTGAACACTCTCACTTAGCCATAGAATTCTATAATTTTAAATTTCGGCGAAGCCCCTAGTATTCGGAATACCGAATTCGGGGCACTATCCACGCCTGGGTCGGACAAAGCCGACTCCTCGCTCTAAGCGGCATAAGTCTTTAGGGACTCGAAAACCTCTCGAACAGCGACCAGCTCTCGCTCTATCATGACGGTCAGTTTTAGCTTTCTCCACTGAGGTGCTCAACCCAGCTCAACCAGGGCACAATCGCAGTGGTTCTCCCAGCGCTACCTTAGCCGATATAACGGAACGTAAGGTACCAAAACATGGGAGCCGGGCAAACCCAACTATTGACCCAAGACATGATTCGGAGCCGATGCATATAGTGCTATAAGTTCGGGGTGCCGCACTTGTGAAAGTGTTTGGACTTATCACACCATATTTTGGGCTACTTAAGCCCCTGGTGTATTTGGCTGTACCAAAGCGTATGGATGCAACATGTCATAAGTGAACATATATATAAAAAAGGAATGCAATAATAGGCAAAAGCTATGCATTGTTTATTCAAGAAAGCTGCGGTAAAAGCAGAACGATACAAATAGTGTGATAAGCAAGGGACGGGACTATTTGACATGTCCCCCTCCAGAAGCGAGCTGCGGGATTATGTGTAAAACAAGTATACTGCTCGTTATAGAGACCACCTGTACACTCGACGTAGCTTTCTGCTTCCCTGGCTGTTGCATCGTGTGTTCGGCGGTTCTACTGCCGGACAGGGCTTCTCGAGAAAGGAGTCCTGAAAGTAAGAAAAAAAGAAGAATGACACAATTGGGAGCCCCTGGTGCGGTTGAGCCGCATTCTGGGCCTGTCGTGGTCGTGCCCCTCCCCCTATGCCCATGGTATTTCCAGAGCGTAATTATGTACGCGCAGTACTGGTTTCGCAATTTCGCGAGGGCTGGGGTTGGGGCTGCATTGCTACGCGTTCTCGAAACGTGCCAGGCAGTCTTGTTGTAGGTTACTCTGGGCGCGCTTGACGGTGTCCGGCCGTTTAATAGCCGGACTCGAGAATTGCCTTAAGAGGCTGCTTTGTACTTCTGCCGCGAGGGCCGCCGTATGCTCCTCCGTTCGGAGAGAGCGTTCGGTGTTTCCGTTGACCGTAATGACTCCTCAAGGGCCTGGCATCTTGAGCTTGAGGTATGCATAGTGCGGCACCGCATTGAACTTTGCAAATGCGGTTCGTCCGAGCAGTGCATGATAGCCGCTGCGGAACGGGACTATGTCGAAGATTAAATCCTTGCTTCGGAAGTTATCCGGGGATCCGAAGACCGCTTCAAGTGTAACTGAGCCTGTACAGTTGGCCTCTACACCTGGTATGACACCTTTGAAGGTCGTCTTTGTGGGTTTAATCCTTGAGGGGTCTATGCCCATCTTGCGCACTGTATCCTGATAAAAGCAGGTTCAGGCTGCTGCCGCCGTCCATCAGGACTCTAGTGAGATGAAATCCGTCAACGATTGGGTCTAGAACCAATGCGGCGAATCCTCCTTGGAGGATGCTAGTGGGGTGGTCCCTTCGATCAAAAGTGATCGGGCAAGAGGACTGTCGGTGTCAAAACCGGTGGATCTCGGGTAGGGGGTCCCGAACTGTGCGTTTAGGCGGATGGTAACAGGAGACAAGGGACATGATGTTTTTACCCAGGTTCGGGCCCTCTCGATGGAGGTAAAACCCTACTCCTGCTTGATTGATATTGATGATATGGGTAGTACAAGAGTGGATCTACCACGAGATCAAGGAGGCTAAACCCTAGAAGCCAGCCTATGGTATGATTGTTGTTGTGTCCTATGGACTAAAACCCTCAGGTTTATATAGACACCGGAGAGGGCTAGGGTTACACAGAGTCGGTTACAATGGTAGGAGATCTACATATCCGTATCGCCAAGCTTGCCTTCCACGCCAAGGAAAGTCCCATCCGGACACGGGACGAAGTCTTCAATCTTGTATCTTCATAGTCTTGGAGTCCGGCCGATGATGATAGTTTGGCTATCCGGACACCCCCTAGTCCAGGACTCCCTTAGTAGCCCCTGAACCAGGCTTCAATGACGACGAGTCCGGCACGCATATTGTCTTCGGCATTGCAAGCTGGGTTCCTCCTCCGAATAATTCGTAGAAGATTGTGAACACCAGGATAGTGTCCGGCTCTGTAAAATAAATTCCACATACCACCGTAGAGAGAATAATATTTACACAAGTTCAATCTGCTGACGTATTTTGTGGCGTGATGTCACACCACAACCAAGCCTTTACTCAAATCGTTTTTTATTATACCACCTCAGCGTGTTTAGCGAAGCGGTTTCCTTGGCACGTCTTGTCGAAGCAGAGATCGTGTTCCCCTTATTCCGGGATCCTCATCAATACGGACGTGGGTAACCCACCCGCGCCCGTTGCCACGCCCCCTCCATCGAAGGCGAGTTCCAAACGGTCACGGGGACGGCTCTTGGTATTCTCCCTCTTTATAATGAGACCAAGGCCCATTCCTTTTCTTCAATCCTCAATCGAATCCGCCCCTCCCCCCGAGTTCCAACACCCAGGGCTCCAGATTCGGGCACTTCGGACCTTCGACAATATCCGGCTCCGACCTACAGGGCCGGTGGATGCCCTCCTCCATCACGAACGAGGACGTGCTAAAGCTGAGAGAAGCCAGCTACTTAACCTACGAGATTTCGCATAGGTTGCCTGCCCAAGGGCAAGTCATTCCTACTCCCGAGCCTGGCGAGAGTGTCATGTTCGTGTCTCACCTCCGTCGGGGTTTAGGCTTCCCGATGGATCCCTTCGTGAGGGGGCTCATGTTTTACTATGGGTTGGAATTCCACGACTTGGCTCCAGAGTCTATCCTCCGCATCTCATCATTTATTGTCGTCTGCAAGCCTTCCTCCGCACTACCCCTCACTTCGGTTTGTGGCTAAAAACCTTCAACGTGGAGCAAGATGGTTGAAGGGCGTCAGGCAGAGTGCGGCGGGGCGGTTATAAGCAAGAGGGCCGATGCTCCATGGCCCGAGGGCTCTTTTCAGGAGGAGCTCGGCTTGTGGCAACAGGAGTGGTTTTATATCACCGCTCCCAGGGGCAGCAGGCAGAGGCCGCCGCCCGCCTTTCGCTCGGGCCCTCCACAACGGCTGACGTCATGGGTCAACAAAGGGCTTGACTGGGGGCCGTCCAAGGACGTACCCCTATTGCAGGGCCGGATTCGAGACCTCCAAGAGAGGGAGATCAATCTGGTCGTAGTGACGCAGGTTATGTTGATTCGGTGTCTTCTGCCTTGCAAACGTCGCCCCCTCCGCCTGTGGGAATTCAATTCGGAGGGACCACGAGCTCTCCAACACTTCATGGGTACGAAACCCGTGGAGATGTACAAACTGTTCTTCGGATCACAAGAGATGTGTCCGGACTTGACCGAGGACGCTGGCTTAAGCTGCAATCGCCCGGATACTCAAGTAAGTAGCCCTGTGTCCAGACATACCATCCATTTATTTATCATGGATCTGCCTTTTAACCAGCTATCCCGTGGACAGGAGTGGATAGCGCAAGCAAAACTGATACGGTGTCTGGCCCCCCTCCCTGAGACCACGCCGGATCCCGTGTTAATCAAAATGTTGGAGGTAGCGCCTTCGGAGGAGGGAGAAGGGGGGAACAGGGAAACTACCACCTCTGCTAAGGAGGCTCTCAGTAAGGGGGGAATCAAGAATCCCTCCCTCCAGGGGGAGAAAAGGACCGCTTCCGAAGACCCGGAGGCCAAGGCCTCAAAGCGGGGAAAGAAATCTGCACCGGAAGGTCCTGTGCCGGGAGGAATCCCGGCCGCACAGTCTCCCCAAAGGAATCAGCCCTCTAGCGAGCCGTAAGTAGAAAAAGGGGGAGTTTTGTAATAAGGGACATCCCTATTTTATTTCTAAGGATAACCGAAGTTTTTACCTTGTAGTTCGGATCTCAGCCCTTCTCAGCAGAGCTCATCCTCGGGGGACCTTCGTCCGGAGCTAATGGAGAGCGAAACGCCTCCAGCTGCCGCCCCGTCAGGCAGGGCAGACGACCCTGAGGTGTCATCACGGAGGGTCTCCCTGAGTCCGGCGGGGCCAGGGAGTTCGGCACCTACTGGAGTACGGCCGGCGGAGCTGCAGGATCTGCTCAAGAGGTTGTCTATCTCAGAAGATCACCGCACATTAATGAGTACGGTGATTGAAAGGATCTTATCCGCCGAGAGCGGGTTGCATGAGGCCGTCGGAAGTTTACTGACGGGGTTTGAGGTACGCAAAAAATGACATACCTTTTGATAGTTTTGCACATAGAGTGCGCCCTGTATAGATAGTAGCCCCTGAGACTCGGTATGTTGTCGAAAGCAACAGCGTGCCGAGGATCATAATCTCAGTTTTAAAATGTCGCCTTTCCTATGTAGGTGGCGGATTGTTCGGTGGCCAGCCGGACTGATAGAGTTGCCGAGCTGAAGCGGCAACTCGACGTTGCGGATGCGGACATCGCGCTGGTCAATAAACGACTTGACGAGTCACAAGGTAGGTGGTTTCTCCGTGGTCACCTAGTAAGGGAGCTGATGCCCACTCCTTACAACATGTATGCTTAATGCAGATGGTGCCGCTGCTGTGGAGGACCTTCGGGCAGAGCTCGCTCGAGCCAAGGAGCAAGCCAGAAGGAGTGATGCGGCTGCCTCGAAGGAAGCCAAAGAGCTAAAAGCCGAAAAGGCTGCTCACTGCCGAAGCAGGGAGGAGATGGCCGGAATGGCCGTGAAACTAAAAGATGCTACCGACCGCTATGAGGTTCTTGAAAGAGAACGCCAAGTGGAGCAAGAGGACCTGAAGAAGGCCACCGCCGAAGCCAAGGATGCCCGTTCTGCAATGAGGGCTATAAAGGAGGAGCTGCGTCAGGCCGGAGACATTGTGGCTGGAAAGCCCTTTCTGCTTCGCAGGAAGTTCACGGATCAGAAGTATGCTCAGTTGGGCCAGCTGTGGGGTGTGGAGGATCCTTATCTGGATTTGGCGGCGAGTGCGGCTGACGCAGTCGTGCACTTTCGAAGCCAAAAGGATCACGAGATGGAAGAGCTTTTTTGGTCTCAATTCCATAGTCCAGAGCGTCCCCTTCCGTTAACCGATCGGTTGGCTGAGTGGGCTGAGCTGAATAGGCTGTCCGGACTTGCTATGAAGGACATCGTGGCTCATATGTGGCTGGAAAGGCCCAAGCCAAAGAGTTATTTTGGTTTAGTGTAGCAATTCCTTGATGTGGTGCCGCATATCAAGGCGATGAAGCGGTCGGCATGCATAGAGAGTGCACGGATGGCTCTTGAGGGAGTCCTGGACAAGGGGGTGTCCGGATAGCCAGACTATCATCATCGGCCGGACTCCAAGACTATGAACATACAAGATTGAAGACTTCGTCCCGTGTCCGGATGGGACTTTCCTTGGCCTGGAAGGCAAGCTTGGCAATACGGATATGTAGATCTCCTACCATTGTAACCGACTCTGTGTAACCCTAGCCCTCTCCGGTGTCTATATAAACCGGAGGGTTTTAGTCCGTAGGACGAACAACCATTACAACAATCATACCATAGGCTAGCTTCTAGGGTTTAGCCTCCTTGATCTCGTGGTAGATCCACTCTTGTACTACCCATATCATCAATATCAATCAAGCAGGAGTAGGGTTTTATCTCCATCGAGAGGGCCCGAACCTGGGTAAAAACATCGTGTCCCTTGTCTCCTGTTACCATCCGCCTAGACGCACAGTTCGGGACCCCCTACCCGAGATCCGCCGGTTTTGACACCGGCATTGGTGCTTTCATTGAGGGTTCCTCTGTGCCGTCGCGATCAGGAAGGATGCCTCTTCCCGTCTTTAAAGACGGTACCATCACCGAAGGAGCTTTGGCCGCCGGCCAAACTATCCGGCTAGGCAGTTTTCTCATGACCGCCCGTTTGGCCACCGCTTCGATGATGACCTCTCGGGTCATCGAAAGCAATCTTCACGTCAACTCGGAATTTGTCGAGCAGCTGGATCCAATGGAGATCTCTTCCGTAAACGAGCTCTTGGATCGCATCGCCGCCCTGGGAGTCGCTACAGACTACAACCAGATCGGGCTTAAAACCGATCTGAGAGAGATTAACTCTCCCCAGGTTACCCACCACGTTGAGGTGGTAGAGGAACAAAGCGGCGGCTCCTCTTCTGTATTAAAAACTAGTTATATCCGGACTCCCGAACCCTCCATGCCGGATTTCCGCGGAGGGGCGGACGTCGATCAAGCACAGAACCTAAAGTCAGGCATCGGACCAGACTCGTTGGACAACGTCCAGCAATCCAAGCTTCCAAATTCGGAAACTTTCCGGCCCTTGAGCCTCGACATGGGTAGGTTCCGGACTCAATTCCACCCACCCACCCAAACATATGCGATCTATCTCAAATCCGGCAATAGCCCGCTGAAACAGTACGCCATTACTGGGCCAGATTCCTCCTGGTTATGGACAAGATAAAAGACTGCCGTGAGGAAAGCGCAATTTCAATTTTCTGCAATAATTGCACGGACAAGGGAATCTTGAACGCCGTAAGTCGTCGTGAAATTACACGATTCGCCGACCGGGCGTCCATAGTACGCAAGTACTGTGCGATGGAGAGTTTCTGGAAAACCGAAACTAAGTTTTGGGACAATCCGACTCCGAATACAACCCTAGTCCGAAATAAAAGGGTGCATCATACTCAAGCACCAGGTACAAAAACCAAAAAGCAAAAACCCCATAAAGGGCACAGACCCGTACTGGAGGGGTGGCTCAGCGGACCCTGTAAAATTCATAGTACAGAAGGCGCCACTCCAACACATAGCCTTCGAGCATGTTGGATACTGCGGCAGGTGGCCAAAAGTGGCGAAGAGCTTCTAACCCCAGAGAACCACTCTAACAGTACCAGTACGGTGTCAACAGTCTTCGAGACTTTCGCATCAAATAATATGCGGAAATGAACAATCCGCAGCCTCGCCGAAGTCTACCAAGTAGCAACAACAAATCCATGGAGCGACACGGCCATCACCTTCAATGCCAGCGACGAACCTAAATTCCGAACAGCCCGAGCACCAGCCGCATTGGTCCTCAGTCCAATAGTGGACGGCTTTCGTCTTACCAAGGTGCTCATGGATGGCGGCAGTGGATTAAACCTCATCTACGAGGAAACCCTTCAAAAAATGGAAATAGACCGGAGCCGCATTGAGCAAAGCAGCACAACCTTTAGAGGAATAATCCCTAGCCGGGAAGCACGCTGCACAGGAAAAATCACAATCGATGTGGTGTTCGGCTCACCGGACAATTACAGGTCCGAGGAGGTCACGTTCCAAGTGGCCCCGTTCAGCAGCGGATATCACGCTATATTAGGATGAGAGGCATTCACAATTTTTCAAGCCATACCCCATTACGGGTACATGAAGCTTAAGATGCCCGGGCCCGGCGGAATAATCACTCTCGTCAGTGATCCGGACACAGCACTCCGCGCCGAAAACAAGACAGCCGCACTAGCCCTAGAGGCACTATCCGAAGCCTTAGCAGCAGAGGAGCTCACGGCGCTGCGCTCCATGGTGAACAGGGATGATGTGATACTCGATAAGAGGTCCAAGTCCACCTCTTTTAAACCAGCGGACGAAATAGTCAAATTCCAAGTCCATCCAACGGACCCAACAAAGACGGCCTCCATTGGGGCACAGTTAAACCCTGATGTAGACGCCGCACTGCGAGAATTCCTTCGGGAAAATTGGGACATCTTTGCCTGGCACCCTTCAGATATGCCAGGAATCCCACGCAGATTGGCAAAACACAGCCTAAACATCCTAAAAGGATTCAAGCCAGTCAAACAGGCTCTTCGGCGATTTTCCGAACCCAAAAGACAGGCAATGGGAGAAGAGCTAGCCAAACTATTAGAAGCCGGATTCATCAGACATCAAACATCCAGACTGGCTAGCAAACCTGGTAATGGTACCAAAGAAGGACAAATCTTGGCGCCTATGTGTCGATTTTAAAGACCTCAATAAGGCTTGTCCAAAGGATCCTTTCCCCCTTCCCCGTATCGATCAGATAATCGATGCTACTGCAGGGCACGATTCATTGTGCTTCCTCGACGCATACTCCGGTTACCATCAAATCAAGATGGCAGAGGCGGTCCAAGACACAACGGCATTCATTACCCCATATGGACCATTCTGTTTCAACACGATGCCCTTCGGACTCAAAAATGCCGGCGCAACATATCAGCGCATGATTCAGACATGTCTGGCTACCCAGATCGGCAAAACAGTAGAGGCATACGTAGACGATGTGGTCGTCAAGACCAAACACGTCAAAACCCTAGTAGACGATTTGAGGCTCACATTCGACAACCTCCGAGAATATGACATTAAGCTTAATCCAGAAAAATGCATTTTCGGCGTACCAGCCGGGAAGCTCCTGGGCTTCATTGTATCCGGTAGAGGAATTGAAGCAAACCCAGCCAAGATCCGAGCTCTGTCACAGCTGGATATTCCAAAAGACCTCAAACAAATACAAAAATTGACTGGATGCATGGCGGCTCTAAGCCGCTTCATCTCCCGTTTGGGAGAAAAGGCATTGCCCCTCTATCGCCTCCTCAGGCACACCGAACACTTCGAGTGGACGGATGCTGCCACTGCCGGACTCAAAGAAATAAAAGCCATATTGGCAATAAATCTGGTCCTGGCTGCACCTAACCTGGGCGAACCAATGTTGTTATATATCGTGGCAACACATCAAGTTGTAAGCGCGGTGCTCGTCGTCGAACGAGAAACAGAAGGGCATAAATTCCCTCTTCAAAAACCAGTGTACTACGTATCCACTGTCTTAACTCCCTGCAAGTCCCGGTACCCGCATTATCAAAAGATAGCGTACGCGGTGTTCATGGCATCCCGGAAGCTCCAACACTACTTTCAAGAATGTTCGATAACAGTGGCCTCCGAAGTGCCCCTCAACGACATTATAAACAACCGCGACGCGACGGGAAGGATTGCAAAATGGGCTATTGAGCTCTTACCATTCGACATAACTTATAAACCTCGGCGAGCTATAAAGTTGCAAGTCTTGGCTGACTTCATCGCTGAATGGACCGAAGCCGAACTCCCTAAAGAGTACGGCGCATACTCCAATTGGATTATGCATTTCTACGGCTCCAAAATGTTGGCCGGCTTGGGGGCTGGCGTCGTACTGACGTCCCCAACCGGAGACACAGTCCAATACGTACTTTAGATAATGTACAGGGACTCCAACAATGCAGCCGAATACGAGGCCCTCCTACATGGTCTCCGGATGGCAATCTCCATGGGTATTCAACGCCTAGAGGTGTGCGGGGATTCAAACCTTGCAATATCCCAAGTAAATGGAGACTTTGACGCCAAGGATCCGAAAATGGCAGCCTATCGTAACGCTATCCTAAAAATGTCAGCTCGGTTCGAAGGACTCGAATTCCACCATGTAGCCTGGGATAATAACCAAGCAGCCGACGTGTTGGCACGCATTGGCGCGAAACGCGACACGGTACCTCCAAACATCTTCCTGGAACGGCTCTTTAAGCCATACGCACTATGGGAAGAGGAGTTCGGAAATAACAACCCGGAAACAACCGCACCACCCAACACAGAACAATCTGACATAATCGGCAGTTCAGCCGATGAAATAACACCTTCAGCCCACGAAATAATGGCGGTAATCGCCCCGTGGACAGAACCATTCCTAGCCTACTTAATTAGGCAGGAACTTCCCGAAGACCAAAATGAGGCCCGCTGCATAGTTCGGCGATCTAAAGCCTACAAGGTCCATGAGGGAGAACTCTATAAGAAAAGCACAACCAGAGTCCTTCAAAGGTGCATCTCCGAAGAGGAAGGGTGAAATCTTCTGGCTGAAATTCACGGCAGACTAGGCGGACACCACGCTGCAGCCCGGGCTCTTGTAGGTAAGGCCTTCCGTACAGGATTTTATTGGCCGACGGCCCGGGCAGATGCTCAGGACTTAGTCCAAAGATGCGTCGGTTGTCAGCTCTTTGCTAATCAGAGCCATATTCCACCCACCGCCCTCAAAACTATACCCATTACCTGGCCGTTCGCGGTCTGGGGTCTTGACATGGTTGGACCACTTAAAGGGGGAACTCACAAGCAAAAGTACCTATTGGTCATGGTGGATAAATTCACCAAATGGATAGAGGCCAAGCCAGTTAAAACGGCTGAGTCCGGACCAGTGATAGACTTCATATCCGGGGTAGTACACTGTTATGGCGTCCCCCATAGCATCATTACCGATAACGGCACAAACTTCACAGCCGACGAGGTCAACCTCTAGTGCAGAAATATGGGCATTAAGCTCGATTACGCTTCAGTCTATCATCCTCAAACCAACGGTCAAGTTGAGCGAGCAAATGGTCTGATAATGAGCGGCATCAAGCCCAGACTAGTGCGGTCCCTTACGGAATCTAACATGCACTGGGTAGAGGAGCTTGACTCCGTACTCTGGGGGCTGCGGACCACGCCAAACCGTACTACCGGATTCACACCATTCTTTATGGTATACGGCGCAGAGGCAGTTTTGCCCTGCGACATAATTAATGACTCACCTCGAGTGTGCATGTACGAAGAAAGAGAAGCCGAGCTGGATCGGCAGGACAGCTTGGACACATTGGAGGAGGAACGCGATGTGGCAAAGGCCCGTTCCGCATTCTATCAGCAGCAGGCTCGAAGATATCAAAGCAGAGAAGTACGGGCTAAAACTTACAATGTTGGTGAACTAGTTCTACGCCTACCGGACAAGAAAAAGGACAAACTCAAGCCCAAATGGGAAGGTCCCTTCATCATCGACCAAGTCCTGACCGGCGGAGCATACCATCTGCGAAATGCATCAGACAACCGACTCGAGCCGAACCCATGGAACGCAGCCCGCCTCCGAAGATTCTACGCCTAGCGCTGGACTAAGAGTTCGTCTCCTTCCTCTGTCCACATTTTTACACTTCAGCTGTCTTTTGTTCCTCTCTTTTCTCCCACCTTTTTCATAAAAGCCCTTGAGGGCCTATTTGCACATTGTTCGCACACACTTGATGTGCTACCCCGCACTCATTATACCTGGGGGCTTCTTTAACAGAAGCTTACTTATACGGGCTTCACGCCCAGCACATGTGTCAAACTTCCACATGTAGCTTTTATTCACCATTATATGCATCGATATGACTTAAGTTTTGGCCAAGCTGGGTTGCATGGCTCCTGTGCTTACCCCTACGTTCCCGATTGTTCGGCTAGGAGGTAAAGGGAGCACCTCTGCGATTGTTACTGCCGGGTCAGCCGGATGTGTACCTCAGACTGGGTGAAGCCAAAAGCTAGCGTTCTTAAGGGAATATTCGGTCGGTGACTTGAAAGATGATTTTTCACACATTTATTTATCTGCCCCCAGATGTTTTCCTGCTCTTTTTCGCAGTCCGGACATGCACTTTAGGGCATGCCTCCCAGGGAATGGAACCCTTAACGGAACTATTCTCCCTGGAAGATGTTTCTTACTAACCATGTAATATAACAAAACTAGTTGGGCACTTGTCTGATAAAGCACTAATGACCCCTACGCCTGGTCTCCATGCATGCCCCGGTTTTTTCATAACCGAGAAGGTATTCGGACACACTTCGGACTCTAGGGTCCCGAGGCTGAAGTGAAAAGGTCGGAAAAGACAAACGATCTACAATCCGGCTAGAAGGCATTTTACATGTCATTTTAAATACATCGTCAAATCGACTGACTGTACTCCTCCTCAATCCCATCTAACAGGCTGTCTAATTTACAGTCCCGTTGGGAATACTTAGCGGCCAACTCTACCTGGTCGTACACTAAGCCCACAGGGATCTCCTTCCCATCAGGCCCCACAGGTCCGACCTCGGCCATGTGGTTTGGATCCGCCTTCTTGTACCGCGTCTTCACCATGGCCCAGGCCTCCCTGGCACCTTGACGGCAAGCCGATATCTTCCATAAAAGGAAGCACTGCCGCGCTCCCTGAAGCTTCTCTGTAAGCTCTCCAAGGCCCTCGGGTAGGGAGAGGGACGGCCATAAGGCCTGGACGACGCCGCTCATCGCCTGCCGAACACGTTCGAGCAGTTGCACCAGCTCGGGAAGTTGGTCACCCGTTGAACCGGGCATTTCCTCCGCAGGGCGACCTGTGAGCACACCTACAGACATATTTCTATCAATTGACTTCCTCGCTGAACTCTTCTTTTCAAAGGAGTTCACTCAAGCACTTACTATAGATGCCGCGACGAAGCCGCTGATTCTCCTTCACGGAGCCAGACAGCTCGGCCCGAACACCCTTTAGCTCTTCTCCCAGCTGGGTGTGGGCATCCTGGAGTTTGTTCCTCTTTTGCTACACCTTCGTAAGCACCCTCTCGCCGGCCTTCAGCTGGCGCAGTAGTTGTTGCTTGTCCGGATCAAGTCCGGCAACATCTGCAATACCATGGTCAGACTTATACGTACGCCGCACACCGCTTATCTTTTTGAAATAATGTGTTACCAGAGGGGGTCTCTGTGCCTCCTTCTGCGGCAGCTAGTGCAGCCTCAAGTTGGGCCTTGCACTCTTGTAGCTCCTGGGATAATTGGGTATTCTTCTCTGTAAGATCCTGCACATTATATGATCCTTAAATCAGTTATTTTAACTACTTTAAGTCTCGGGGGCTACTGGCATGTACAACTATTATAATCCCTTACCCGTATGTCTTTTACATACTGCTCCGTGGCTCTGGTTAAACCATCTTGAGCGGCACGGAGGTGCGCGTCTCCCGCGTTAAAGGCATTCAACACCTCTGGGGAGAAACACGCGTCACGCAGAACTGTCCGGCGACGCCTATGATTCATGGCGCTCTCCACCTCAGACCTGGTGGCGGACAGCCTATCGGCATCCTCCGCTGGAGGAGTATCCGGCTCGCGCCTTGCGCTCGCCTCCCCCTCCGGATCAGGTGTTGGAGCCTGGCGGGCGGAGGCTTGGTTGGCAACCTCTCCGGGCATAGTCCGGCGAGTGCTCTTTCTCCTGGAAAGGTCATGAGCGTTAACACATCTCCTGGGAATCCTTTTCCTGAATAATGGTCGCAAGCTATACCATTGCGGTGACGTTTCGATTCGCACCACACCCCTCTTCCGCCTGCGGGGCCGGACTGACCCTTGTTGGTTCAGCTTCCCATCTTAAAGGCACCTCCTGCAAGACACCATTGTATACGGTGGTCAGAAATGCGCAAGGATGAAGTAATAGTGTCAGGACTCCGGCCATAATTACCTAGGAAGCCGGAGTTAGGCCGGGGTAGTCAGCCGTGATGGCGACTAGAGCATTGTCCATGCTGAGTTGGTGGAACACCCCGTCAATTAGCTCCACCTTTATGTCCGGATCCTCTTCGGAGGCCGGATCAAGGGATCTTCCCGGATCCTCAGATTGTGGGGCCGGACTATGTATGCTCTCCACGTTCCGACGCAGTTCCTGCGTCAAAACCATAAAGTGAGGTACTTAACTTTGAAAGCACGGGTCGGATAAATAAACGTCCGCTTACCCAGCTCCGAGGGTTATTCATGGAGAACCCATTCAATGGGCTCATCTGGAGGAAGTCCTCTTTTTCCCCCTTGTACAGGCCGGACAGGATCTTTACCAGATCCGCGGCCGATCCCGGCCCCTTACGGCCATGACGGGTGGCATCGTTCTCTCTGTTGAAATCCCACATGGGGTGGCCCCTATATTGGAGCGGCTGCACCCCTTGCATGATGCATACGGCCATGACCCCAATCATGGTTAATCCGGAATGGGCCAGCAACCTAATCCGGCCCATCAGGTAATGGACGCTCCTGTCTTCCTCCTATTGAGGGCTCCGTGGGCGCCAACTTAGGCGCTTCTTCAGAGGAGCCTTGTTGAACTCCGGGAGGCCGATCCGAACTGGGTCCGGCAGTGGAGCGTCTTCCACATAAAACCATTCCGAGGGCCAGTCTTCGGATGCCTTCTTTGGGGTTCCGGATGGATATCCGGTCTCGGCGATGCGCCATATTTCGGCTCCACCCACTTGATATATTGACCCCTCATGAGAACAGGGTACGAGGTTATTCTACAGCGCAAAATGGGGCTCGATGCCCAGGAACAGCTCGCAAAGAGCTACGTAACCCGCGATGTGCAGAATGGAGGCGGGCGTGAGGTGATGAAGTTGGAGTCCGTAGAACTCCAGAAGCCCCCGGAGAAACGGATGAATGGGAAATCTGAGTCCCCTTATTAGATAAGGGACGAAGCACACCCGCTCCCCTTTGGAGGGACTAGGGGTGGCCTCTTCTTGCTTTCCACCTTTGTAAGTGGCCAGCCTGGCTCGGACCGGGACCATAAAGGCCGGAGGAAGGTATCCCTCCGCTTGGAGCATCACCAGCTCGTTGTGCGGAAGAGAGCATCTCCTCCAATCTCCTGGCGGAGGGCTGGGAGCGCGAGAGGAGGAGCCGCGTCGACGGTCCATGATGGAATGGATTTTTGGTCAGAAACGCTCCAATGAGTACTCGCGGAAGGAAGATGGTGTAATTTGGATCTGGATTCTTGCCTCTCTTATAGGCAGGTTATTTGCACAGCTAAGGGGTAAAATATAAAAGATACCCTGGCCTTTAGCATTCGTGCGACGCGTGGAAGAGGGCCATTATTGGGCGTGGAAGCCAAGGAGCGCAACATTTGTAAGGGTGTCGGACACTATTCGGCAGGCACATGGAATTTGAAGGAGAACCCGCCTTGCAACACCGAAGACAATATATGCGCTGGACTCGTCGTCATTGAAGCCTGGTGGGGGCTACTGAGGGAGTCCTGGACAAGGGGGTGTCCGGATAGCCGGACTATCATCATCGGCCGGACTCCAAGACTATGAAGATACAAGATTGAAGACTTCGTCCCGTGTCCGGATGGGACTTTCCTTGGCGTGGAAGGCAAGCTTGGCAATACGGATATGTAGATCTCCTACCATTGTAACCGACTCTGTGTAACCCTAGCCCTCTCCGGTGTCTATATAAACCAGAGGGTTTTAGTCTGTAGGACGAACAACCATTACAACAATCATACCATAGGCTAGCTTCTAGGGTTTAGCCTCCTTGATCTCGTGGTAGATCCACTCTTCTACTACCCATATCATCAATATTAATCAAGCAGGAGTAGGGTTTTACCTCCATCGAGAGGGCCCGAACCTGGGTAAAAACATCGTGTCCCTTGTCTCCTGTTACCATCCGCCTAGACGCACAGTTCGGGACCCCCTACCCAAGATCCGCCGGTTTTGACACCGACAGCTCTCGCCCGTGTCAGAACATACTGGGCAGAGATGGACGCCACCGACGTTGCATCCCAGGATTCGGATAGAAGCCGATTACCCGCCGAGCACTATTTTGAGGAAGTCCTGCGGGGCGCTCGTTTAGTAGAGTCGCAGTGCTCGAAAAATGTTATGTTCAAATGACATGTATGATTTGTAAAACCATATTTATAATATAAGGGCTTTTTATACTTGTGCATTCAAGTATTGAAATTCCTCCTGTGCGGCCGTTAATGTATATGTATATATAACCTGAAAGATGGCAGTCTTCGGCTTCAGCCCCCACGCACATGGTGCGGGGGTGTTTGCAAAAAAGCGCATTTTCACACTTAATCCAACGTCTTGGTCCTGTGAAGGAGGTGGTAGCATAGCAAACGAGGCAACCGGACTATAATGCTTTATCACTTTTACTTAGCCATAGGAGTTCGAAGGTGGAGCTACGATATAGCCCCTAAGGGCACCACGCTCTCCGAATTCGGGGCGCGTATTTGCCTGACCGGGAAACGTTCCTTCGTCAAAGCGGAGGAATTCTATACATTCCGGTAGTCGATCGAGTGGTTGACTAGTCTCTCGCTATATCATGACAGTCAGTTTTCGGCTTTCTCTACTGAGGTGCTCGCCTGGCCGAACCGGGGCACAATCGCAGTAGTTCTCCTGGTGCCGCGTTAGCCGATAATACGGAACGTAAGGCAGCAAAACACAGGAGCCGGGCAAACCCAACATTTGACCAAAGACATGATTCAGAGCTGATGCATATAAGGCCTAACTCGAGATGGCGAACACTCCCTAAGGTATTCGGTCTTTATGAAAAACGGGTCGAACGATGCCCTAAGCCCCTAGTGTCCAGGTACGTGCGGAATCTTCTGACGCGGCTGATGCCAAAACGTCAGCCTCCTCCTTGGTTATGATAAGAAACCGGGGGGTGTATAGCAACACGAGACAGTAAAAAAGGTTTACGCGGGGTCTTAATCTGAAAAGAATCCTTGTAACGGGTCCCTGCTGCACGTCTGCACCTGTGTCTCTGTTGTGCTGTATTCTGGACGGGTGTAGCACGTGGTTCATCTGTAAAAGAGAATAACTTAGTTTTGGAAAGATATCGTGCAAAAAATGTATTTAAAACAGAGTATGATTTTTAAAAAATGAATAAAGTTGAGCTTTATTGGCTCTCATTGTTTATGCGCGCAGCCCCTTGTAAAGGGGTATGCGGCTAGGAAGCCCCTAGTTTATTTATGCCGGACTCGCCTAACCGTGTACAGGGTCTGAATGACCTATTTTTTAGGGGCTTTGATTAGCAAGGCCAGATTAGCGTGTGGCTGTCAAGGCAGTCTCACGTTCTTCCGTGGTCGAGAAACACTCGAAGTTACCTTTTAATGAGATGATGCCGCGTGGACCGGGCATTTTAAGTGTAAGAGACGCATAATGCGGTATTGCGTTAAAGCGGGTGAAAGCTTCGCATCCCAATAGTGCTTGATGGCTACTTTTAAATGGGGCGATATGGAAGATTAGCTTTTCGCGGCGGAAGTTGTCGGATGAACCGAACACAACTTCTAGTAGTAAGGAGCCCGTGCAATTGGCGTAAGGGCCTAGCGTCACTCCTTTAAAGGAAGTTCTGCTATGGAGAATTTTGGTAGGGTCTATCCCCATTCTGCGGATTGTGTCCGGATATAGCAGGTTTAAATCGCTGTCGGCATTTATTAGGACTTGTGTAAATTGTAGTCCGTCGATTATGGGCTTCAATATCAGAGCAGTCCTTCATGCGTTTTGAGTACTTCTGGAGTAATCCTGATGGTCGAAAGTAATTGGTTTTGACATCCAATTTTGGGACTCCGCTGGGGTGGACCGTACGGTGCGTATTTTAGTAGGTGCCGCACTATTTTTCCTTGCTATCACTTGAAGTGAGTTCACTGCTTTGACTTCTTGTGGGAAAGTCTTCTGTTTTCCGGCGCTCTGCTTGTGGGGTTCGTCATCGTCTTCGCTTGGTGTGTCGAGACCCTTGTGTTCGGCGTTAAGTTGGCCGGACTACTTGAAGACCCAACAATCTCTGTGGGTATGGTTTGCAGGTTTCCCGGGGGTACTGTGGATTTGACATATCCTATCCAAGATTTTGTTTAGGTTGGAAAGCTCGTCACTGTTGTCCTTAAGAGGCAGTGTTCTGTTATTCGGCCGAGAGCTTTTGAACCCGGCGTTGACCGCCGCGCTATTTGGGCCATTTTCCTTATTCCGGCGCGGATCTTTTCTGCGTCGTGATTTCCCATTTCCATCCCTGACCTCAGATGTACTCGGGTCGCTGGTGCTGCATCTTGCTAGCCAGCTACTTCCCCCGCGCAGAAGCGGTTCATGAGGCTTGTTAGTGCGGCCGTTGTTCTTGGTTTTTCCTGGCCGAGGTGTCTGGCGAGCCATTCGTCTTGGACGTTATGTTTAAAGGCTGCTAAGGCTTCGGCGTCCGAACAGTCGACTATTTGGTTCTTTTTGGTGAGGAACCTGTTCCAGAATTTGCATGCTGACTCTCCGGGCTGTTGAGTTATGTGACTTAAACCGTCTGCATCCGGAGGGTGGACATAAGTCCCCTGAAAATTTGCTCGAAACGCGTCCTCGAGCTCTTCCCAACTTCCAATGGTATTTTCTGGGAGGCTTTGAGCCAATGCCGAGCTGGCCCTTTGAGCTTGAGGGGTAGGTATTTTATGGCATGGAGATCGTCTCCTCTAGCCATATGTATGTGTAGGATGTAATCCTCAATCCAGACTCCGGGGTCTGTTGTTCCGTCGTATGCCTCTATGTTTACGGGCTTGAATCCCGCTGGAAATTCATGATCCAGTACCTCATCGGTGAAACATAGTGGGTGTGCGGCACCCCTGTATTTAGGTGTGCCGTTATCTTCGAACATTCGGCGTGTTGTGTTGCTTCCTGGAGCCTTCTTTTTTGGCCCATAGATGGACCTGACCGGGCTCCTTTCTGCGAGGATCCTTATGTGGATCGTGTGCCGGCTTGTGTGCGTCGCCGCTTGCCGCTATTAGCCTGTCATCTGGTCGTCTATCCGGCCAGGCGGCCTCTTTGTTTTTTGACTGTGGGGGCTCTACGGCCTCCTAGTCGAATTCGGGCAGCAGCTTGCGCTTCGGGTAGCTCTTTGCTTGGTGACTATCGCCGTATTTATCTGCGGTCTTGAGTACTTTGCTCCATCTCATTCTGAGTACGTCTTCCGCTGTTTTGAGCTTCCGCTTCTGCTTCTTCAAACTTCTTGCAGTGGCGACGAGCCTTTTGTGAAGGTTCTTATGCTCCGGTGATGTGTCCGGCGTGAGATCGTCTGGACTGTTGTTTTCGCCGGGGATGGGTTGCTCATCCAATTCATCCTATTCGCATGGTTGCTTGGTGGCATGTTCGTCGTCCACTGGTTCGCCCTGCTCTACTACTGGGTCAGTATGGGTGCTGTTGTTATCAAGGCAGGACTTTGGGCGGCGCTTGTGTCGCCGTTTTGGTTGTTTTTCGGGGGAATTATCCTTCGCCGCGTCCCGTTGTTCCTTGGTATCGCTTCCTTTTGGTGTATCCACCATGTATACGTCGTGAGTTGAGGTGGCTTTCCAGTGCCCAGTAGGCGCTGGTTCTTGGTCGTCTCCAGCATCGTCGTCCATACCGTCGATGTCTTCAGAGTCAAAGTCTAGCATGTCGGTTAGATCGTCGACAGTGGCTACTAAGTGGGTGGTGGGTGGGCTTTGTATTTCTTCGTCATCCGCATCCCAACCGTCCTGACCGCAGTTCGACCAGGGCTCTACTGATAACGAGAGATACTTTAGCAAATTCAGGATGTCGCCAAAAGGTGAGTGTTGAAAGATGTCCGCAGCAGTGAACTCCATGATCGGTGCCCAACCGGATTCAATTGGTAGGGGCGCGAGGGGTTCGGAGTCCGGCGAGGAGTCCGGCACCTCGGAGTCACGAGCTTCACAAGGGACAAGGTCAGTATTCGGCTCCATCGCCGTAGAGGTTGCAGCCCCCAAGGCGGTGTCTAGCCACCCGTCCTCGATCTGTACAGCCGGCTCCAAATTAAGGGTCGGAGAGGACTCATGTGCGGCCTCCAGGGCACTGTCCGGCAGTAGAGCTAAATCATGCCCATCGTGGCAGTGCGGCGCGCTCGGCTGTGGCTCGAATCCATCGAAGATCAAGTCTCCGTGGATGTCAGCCGTGAAGTTCAGACTTCCAAATCTGACCTGACGGCCAGGGGCATAGCTTTCGATCTGCTCTAGATGTCCAAGCAAGTTGGCCCGCAGTGCGAAGCCGCCGAATACGAAGATCTGTCCGGGGAGAAAAGTCTCACCCTAGACTGCGTCGTTGTTGTTGATGATCGAAGGAGCCATCGAACCTATCGGTGACGACACAGAGGAACTCTCAATGAAAGCAGCAATGTCGGTGTCAAAACCGGCGGATCTCGGGTAGGGGGTCCCAAACTGTGCGTCTAGACGGATGGTAACAGGAGACAAGGGACACGATGTGTTTACCCAGGTTCGGGCCCTCTCGATGGAGGTAAAACCCTACTCCTGCTTGATTGATATTGATGATATGGGTAGTACAAGAGTGGATCTACCACGAGATCAAGGAGGCTAAACCCTAGAAGCTAGCCTATGGTATGATTGTTGTTGTGTCCTATGGACTAAAACCCTCCGGTTTATATAGACACCGGAGAGGGCTAGGGTTACACAGAGTCGGTTACAATGGTAGGAGATCTACATATCCGTATCGCCAAGCTTGCCTTCCACGCCAATGAAAGTCCCATCCGGACACGGGACGAAGTCTTCAATCTTGTATCTTCATAGTCTTGGAGTCCGGCCGATGATGATAGTTCGTCTATCCGGACACCCCCTAGTCCAGGACTCCCTCAAGGACCACGGGTTGAACTTTGGGGCAACTGGCTCCATCGCATCTACGTCCCTTAGTGCACGCTTCCGCTCCCTGTTGGGTATGTGGGTTTCGTATATCATGTTCACCGTCCGCACTTGTGGGGGAAAGCCCTTCTGTCCTCTATTGTTCGGCTGCCGGGGCTCCTGCTCGTCATCGCTATGCAGCGCCTTGTCATTGTTTTCGGCAGTTAGCTTGCCTGCCTGCTTGAACACCCAACAATCCCTGTTAGTGTGATTGGCTGGCTTTTCAGGGGTGCCGTGTATCTGGCACGAGTGATCGAGTATTCGGTCCAAATTGGACGGGCCCGGAGTATTTCTTTTGAATGGCTTTTTCCGCTGACCGGGTTTAGAGCCTCTGAATCCGGCATTGACTGTTGTATCTTCAGCATTATCGCCATTAATGCGGCGCTTGTGCTTGTTGTGACGCGACCTGCCGTTGCTGTCCTTGGTATCAGAATTACCAGGGCTCTTGGTCATATTGTTACTACGAGCTAGCCAGCTATCCTCTCCCGCGCAGAAGCGGGTCATGAGTGTTGTGAAGGCTGCCATGGATTTCGGCTTTTCCTGTCCTAGGTGCCGGGCAAGCCACTCGTCGCGGATGTTATGTTTGAAGGCTGCAAGGGCCTCTGCATCCGGACAGTTGACGATTTGATTTTTCTTGGTTAGGAACCGTGTCCAGAATTGTCTGGCCGATTCTTCTGGCTACTGAATTATGTGGCTTAGGTCATCGGCGTCTGGTGGTCGCACGTAGGTGCCCTGGAAGTTGTCGAGGAATGCGGCTTCCAGGTCTTCCCAACAACCAATTGACTCTGCTGGCAAGCTATTAAGCCAATGCCGAGCTGGTCCTTTAAGCTTGAGTGGGAGGTATTTGATGGCGTGTAGATCGTCACCACGTGCCATGTGGATATGAAGGAGATAGTCCTCGATCCAGACCGCAGGATCTGTTGTGCCATCGTATGATTCAATGTTTACGGGTTTGAAACCCTCAGGGATTTGATGATCCATCACTTCGTCTGTGAAGCATAGTGGGTGTGCGGCGCCCCTGTATTGGGCTATATCACGACGTAGCTCAAATGAGCTTTGTCTACTGTGTTCGGCCCGGCCGGAATTGCCATATCTGGCGTGACGGTTATCATCACGCATCGTGGGGTGCCCACGCGATCCGTAGATCGATCTTGTTTGTCTTGCCTTGTCCTCCAATATATCCCGCAGGTCTGGCGCGTTTCCCCGCGCCTTGGTATTTTTTGAGCGGTGCCGGGGTGCAGCTTGAGTGGAGGGCCGAGAGGCCTCTCTGTCGCGGCCACGAGGTGGCCGGTCGGCCGTATCATGCGCTGGCGATGTAGGTTTAGGTGCTTCCTCCTCTAATCGGGGTAGCAGCCTGCGTTTTGGGTAGTTCTTGGAGGGGCGTTCGAGTTCATACTCTTCGGCCGCGAGGACTTCAGTCCATCTGTCGGCTAGCAAGTCTTGGTCAGCTCTAAGCTGTTGCTGCTTTTTCTTGAGGCTGCTTTCCGTGGCCATAAGCTTGCATTTGAAACGCTCTTGTTCGACGGGATCCTCAGGCAGGACAAATTCGTCGTCGTCGTCGAGGCTTGCCTTGTCTTCGAAGGGAGGCATGTAATTATCGTCCTCTACCTCTCTATCTGCCGCTCTCTCATGAGGGCTGGCGTCTCCATCCTCCTGCACTGAATCCTGCTGGAGGGGGTTGTCTTCGGCGTTGTCCGGGGTGTTATTGCCTCCGGTGCTGGAATCTCCGATTTTGCTGTGGCGGGATTTAGAGCGGCGCCGCTGACGTCGGCGCTTAGGCTGTTTCTTGGAGGGGTCATCCTCCGTTGTTCCATCGCCATTCCCATCATTTGGGATGTCCACCATGTATATGTCGTATGACGAGGTGGCCTTCCAGTGCCCTGTAGGCGCTGGTTCTTGGTCGTCTCCTACATCGTCGTCCATACCGTCGATGTCTTCGGAGCCGAAGTCGAGCATGTCGGTTAAGTCATCGACAGTGGCTACAAAGTGGGTGGTGGGTGGGTTTTGAATTTCTTCGTCATCCGCATCCCAACCTTCCTGACCATAATCCGGCCAGGGCTCTCCTGATAAAGAGAGAAACTTTAGCGAATTCAGGATGTCACCAAAGGGCGAGTGCTGAAAGATGTCCGCAGCAGTGAACCCCATGATCGGCGCCCAAACGGATTCGATTGGCAAGGGCGCGGAAGGTTCGGAGTCCGGTGAGGAGTCCGACACCTTGGAGTCATGAGCTTCACAAAGGACAGGGTTGGTGTTCGGCTCAATCGCCGTAGAGATAGCAGCCCCTGAGGCGGTGTCTAGCCACCCATCCTCGATCGGTGCAGTCGGCTCCAAGCTACGAGTCGGAGCGGACACTTGTGCGGCCTCCAGGGCACTGTCTGGCAGCAGAGCAAGATCTTGCCCATTGTGACAGTGCGGCGCGCTTGGCTGCGGCTCGAACCCGTCAAAGATCAAGTCTCCGCGGACGTCAGCCGTATAGTTCAAACTTCCAAATCTGACCTGATGGTCAGGGGCGTAGCTTTCAATCTGCTCCAGATAGCCAAGCGAATTGGCCCACAGTGCAAAGCCGCCGAATACGAAGATCTATCCGGGGAGAAAAGTCTCGCCCTGGACCACATCGTTGTTGATGATCAGAGGAGCCATCGGGCCTAAAGATGACGACACAGAGGAACTCTCAGCGAAAGCACCAATGTCGGTGTCAAAACTGGCGGATCTTGGGTAGGGGGTCCCGAACTGTGCGTCTAGGCGGATGGTAACAGGAGACAAGGGACACGATGTTTTTACCCAGGTCCGGGCCCTCTCGATGGAGGTAAAACCCTACTCCTCCTTGATTGATATTGATGATATGGGTAGTACAAGAGTAGATCTACCATGAGATCAGAGAGGCTAAACCCTAGAAGCTAGCCTGTGGTATGATTGTTGTTCGTCCTACGGACTAAAACCCTCTGGTTTATATAGGCACCGAAGAGGGTTAGGGTTACACAGAGTCAGTTACAATGGTAGGAGATCTACATATCCGTATCACCAAGCTTGCCTTCCACGCCAAGGAAAGTCCCATCCGGACATGGGACGAAGTCTTCAATCTTGTATCTTCATAGTCCAGGAGTCCGGCCAAAGATGATAGTTCGGCTATCCGGACACCCCCTAGTCCGGGACTCCCTCAGTCGGGCCGTGAAGACGTACGACTACATCAACCGCGTTGTTCTAACGCTTCCGCTTTCGGTCTACGAGGGTACGTGGACAAGACTCTCCCCTCTTGTTGCTATGCATCACCATGATCTTATGTGTGCGTAGGAAATTTTGAAATTACTACATTCCCTAACAGGACAACAGGTACTAACAAGAGCAAAGCAGCGGGCATCTTATTTGCGATATCCTGTCGTTCTTTTCAAACCGAAATTCTTCTTCGAGCAGATTTCCTGCAAAAAAGATCTGTAAGGCACATGCGGAAAAGTAGAAGTTCAAATTGTCATGTGATTTCATAGACAGTACCTCATCCTGGGAATGAGACCAGTGCATAACAAGGTTTTTCCATTCAATGTCCTCTAAATTTAGCACAGGAGACTCCACCGGAAATTCGTTTATAGACTTGCCATCAAAGTGTGATTTCCTCAGGTAACACCGATACTGCTGCAATGCTTCCTTGAAAAGCACAAGCAAGCTTTGCTCGTCATGACTATCCAGATTGACCCTCGCCTAGTTACAACAATGTAATGTAAATCATTGATGTGTTCAATCAGCAGAAAACAGGAAAATAATAACCATGAATAATAGCACTTACACGTAAGTTGGACAGGAAGATGTGAAAATGGTGTTTGTCTTCACTATAATCTTCCCATGATGGGCATATATGCACGTAGCCCCTAACAAAATTCAAAGCATTGTCTTTTAAACTGGGAATAAATGGAATGGGGTTCCAATCTACAGGAATTGATCATCTCTGCAGTTGGGATAGGTCTTCGGCCGGTGGACTTGCTATACTTTTTGCTGGCGTGGGATTTTTCTGTGGTACGGCTGGTGCTATGGCAAATGAAATCGGTATACCTTTTGCTGGAGTGCAGGTCCTATGTGGTGGGGCTAGTGGTGTGGCCAGTGAAGTATGGGTACAGTCTGCTGGAGTCGATCCTACGTTTTGTGTCACTGGTTGTACAGCCAATATAAGTGGGGTGCTGTCTGATTTCTCCGGCACCACCATGTTTTTAAAGGACTTTGCTGGTGCTCCTTCAGGTTCGGCAATCACCCTCTTCCTTTTTGATGTCTGATGCACAAGAACAACATTTGAGTGGGGAAACATGGTATGATGACATATGGAATATGTATTGATAATGGATGGGCATGGCATCTCGACATATATAATGAGTAAACTAAGCAGATGGCGGTGCAACAAAGTAGAAGAAATGCAAGACAACATATGCAAGATACCCGCAATCAATAAAACCTTGCCAAATTAGAATAGGCACCTTGATGGGTGAACAGGACATGCCATCTGCCTTTGACTCCTCGAGGTTAGAATAGTCATTAGGATCATATTCTGAACAAGAATCAACAGGTGGGGAGCGTATGAGTTTCATTGCATCCAGAATGGCACTCAATGCCTTGGTGCCAATTTTGTAAGTCATTGCAGTGTTTAGCTTCAAGAGTGGACTGCTGCTAGTGCAACACAAAGCAGCTACACAGATCATAGTGTAGATATAACGGGGAAAACCATAAGCATCAGAGTAAAATCAGCAAAGTGGAACTTGCTGGAATATATGTGCTTGTTGGGGAACGTAGTAATTTCAAAAAAATCCTACGCACACGCAAGATAATGGTGATGCATAGCAACGAGAGGGGAGAGTGTGTCCACGTACCCTCGTAGACCGAAAGCGGAAGCGTTAGCACAACGTGGTTGATGTAGTCGTACGTCTTCACGATCCGACCGATCAAGTACCAAATGCATGGCACCTCCGAGTTCTGCACACGTTCAACTCGATGACGTCCCTCGAACTCCGATCCAGCCGAGCTTTGAGGGAGAGTTCCGTCAGCACAACGGCATGGTGACGATGATGATGGTCTACCGATGTAGGGCTTCGCCTAAGCACCGCTAAGATATTATCGAGGTGGATTATGGTGGAGGGGGGCACCGCACACGACTAAGAGATCCAAGGAATCAATTGTTGTGTCTCCAAGGGGTGCCCCTCTCCCCGTATATAAAGGAGTGGAGGAGGGGCAGGGCCGGCCCTCTCTATGGCGCGCCCTAGGGGAGTCCTACTCCCGGTGGGAGTAGGATTCCCTCTTTCCTAGTAGAACTAGGAGCCCTTCCAAGTAGTAGGAGTAGGAGAGAAGGAAAGGGAAAAGAGAAGAGAAGGAAGGAGGGGGCGCCGCCCCTCCCCCTAGCCCAATTCGGACTAAGCCTTAGGGGGCGTGCAGCCTCTCCTCTCTCTTTCCCTTAAAGCCCAATAAGGCTCATATACTCCCCGGCGAATTCACGTAACTCTCCGGTACTCCAAAAAATACCCGAATCACTTGGAACCTTTTCGAAGTCTGAATATAATCGTCCAATATATCAATATTTACGTCTCCACCATTTGGAGACTCCTCGTCATGTCCCCGATCTCATTCGGGACTCCGAACTACCTTCGGTACATCAAAACACATAAACTCATAATATAACCATCATCGAACTTTAAGCGTGCGAACCCTACCGGTTTGAGAACTATGTGGACATGACCGAGACACGTCTCCGGTCAATAACCAATAGAGGAACCTGGATGCTCATATTGGCTCCCACATATTCTACGAAGATTTTTATCGGTCAAACCGCATAACAACATACGTTGTTCCCTTTGTCATCGGTATGTTACTTGCCCAAGATTCGATCGTCGGTATCTCAATACCTAGTTCAATCTTGTTACCGGCAAGTCTCTTTACTTGTTCCGTAATACATCATCCTGCAACTAACTGATTAGTTACAATGCTTGCAAGGCTTATAGTGATGTGCATTACCGAGTGGGCCCAGCGATACCTCTCCGACAATCGGAGTGACAAATCCTAATCTCGAAATACGCCAACCCAACAAGTACCTTCGGAGACACCTGTAGAGCACCTTTATAATCACCCAGTTATGTTGTGACATTGGGTAGCACACAAAGTGTTCCTCCGGTAAACGGGAGTTGCATAATCTCATAGTTATAGGAACATGTATAAGTCATGAAGAAAGCAATAGCAACATACTAAACGATCAAGTGCTAAGCTAATGGAATGGGTCAAGTCAATTAAATCATTCTCCTAATGATGTGATCCCGTTAATCAAATGACAACTCATGTCCATGGTTAGGAAACTTAACCATCTTTGGTTAACGAGCTAGTCAAGTAGAGGCATACTAGTGACACTATGTTTGTCTATGTATTCACACATGTATTATGTTTCCGCTTAATACAATTCTAGCATGAATAATAAACATTTATCATGAAATAAAGAAATAAATAATAACTTTATTATTGCCTCTAGGGCTTATTTCCTTCAGTATCCCACTTGCACTAGAGTCAACAATCTAGTTCACATCGCCATGTGATTCAACACCAATATTCATATCTGTATATGATTAACACCCATAGTTCACATCGTCATGTGATCAACACCCAAAGGGTTTACTAGAGTCAATAATCTAGTTCACATCAGTATGTGATTAACACCCAAAGAGTACTAAGGTGTGATCATGTTTTGCTCGTGAGAGAAGTTTAGTCAACTGGTCTGTTACATTCAGAGCCGTATGTATTTTGCAAAATATTCTATGTCTACAATGCTCTGTACGGAGCTACTCTAGCTAATTGCTCCCACTTTCAATATGTATCCAGACTGAGACTTAGAGTCATCTGGATTAGTGTCAAAACTTGCATCGATGTAACCCTTTACGAAGAACCTCTTGTCACCTCCATAATCGAGAAACATATCCTTATTCCACTAAGGATAATTTTGACCAATGTCCAGCGATCTACTCCTAGATCACTATTGTACTCCCTTGCCAACCAGGATAGAGTATACAACAGGTCTAGTCCATAGCATGGCATACTTTTATAGAACCTATGACTGAGGCATAGGGAATGACTTTCATTCTATTTTCTGTCGTGGTCGGGATTTGAGTCTTACTCAATTTCACACCTTTGCAACACATGCAAGAACTCTTTCTTTGACTGTTCCATTTTGAACTACTTCAAAATCTTGTCAAGGTATGTACTCATTGAAAATCTTACCAAGCGTCTTGATCTATCTCAATAGATCTTGATGCTCAATATGTAAGTAGCTTTACTGGGGTCTTTCTTTTAAAGAACTCCTTTCAAACGCTTCTTTATGCTTTCCAAAAAATCTACATCATTTCTGCTCAACAATATGTCACTCACATATACTTATCAGAAAGGCTGTAGTGCTCCCACTCACTTTATTGTAAATACAGGCTTCACTACAAGTCCGTATAAAACTATATGCTTTGATCAACTTATCAAAGCATATATTCCAACTCCGAGATGCTTGTACTAGTCCATAGATGGATCACTGGAGCTTGTACATTTTGTTAGCACCTTTAGGATTGACAAAACCTTCTGGTTGCATCATATAAAACTCTTCTTTAAGAAAACCATTAAGGAATGCAGTTTTGACATCCATTTGCCAGATTTCATAAAATGTGGCAATTGCTAACATGATTCGGACAGACTTAAGCATCGCTACAGTTGAGAAAATCTCATTGTAGTCAACACCTTGAATATATCGAAAACCTTTTTGCGACAAGTCGAGCTTTGTAGATAGTAACACTACTATCAGTGTCCATCTTCCTCTTGAAGATCCATTTATTCCCAATGGCTTGCCGATCATCGGGCAAGTCCATCAAAGTCCACACTTTGTTCTCATACATGGATCCCATCTCAGATTTTATGGCCTTAAGCCATTTTGCGGAATCTGGGCTCATCATCGCTTCCTCATAGTTCGTAGGTTTATCATGGTCTAGTAACATGACTTCTAGAATAGGATTACTATACCACTCTGGTGCGGACCGTACTCTGGAATACCCAAGGTTGGAAAAAGCGGTAGGCGTAAGCGAGGCGGTTAGCCTTCGCCTAGTGCCTAGGCGGTGCCTAAGCGCCCTAGGCGTGGCCTAGGCGGTAATGTAGTTTTTACTCGTAGTGTATTTGTGATTATTATATGAGTGTTGATATTAGTTTAGGGCATATAAACAAGTTAATTACCATCTACTACCATTGGAATTTAACCCGTTTGGTATACTAGTGCAGTATGTGGCATGATTTCTTGCTTGCGTAGGCAATTCCTTGCTTGCCCTGCCTAGACCTCCATTTATGCCATAGGCGAGGCGTTTGGCCATTGCCTAGAGCCTAGGCGTGCCTAAGCGCCTCCTAGGCACTGCCTTTTCCAACAGAGGGAATACCTACGAGGTTCTGTAGTAACTTGATTTGAAGTTTCATGATCATCATCATTAGCCTCCTCACTAATTGGTGTAGGCATCACTGGAACTGATTTAAGTGATGAACTATTTTCCAATTCGGGAGAACGTACTATTACCTCATCAAGTTCTACTTTTGTCCCACTCACTTCTTTCGAGAGAAACTCCTTCTCTAGAAAGGATCCATTCTTAGCAACGAATATTTTGCCTTCGGATCTATGATTAGAAGGTGTACCCAAGAGTCTCCTCTGGGTATCCTATGAAGATGTATTTCTCCGATTTGGGTTCGAGCTTATCAGGTTGAAACTTTTTCACATAAGCATCGCAACTCTAAACTTTTAAGAAATGACAGCTTAGGTTTATTGCTAAACCATAGTTCATACGGTGTCGTCTCAACGGATTTAGATGGTGCCATATTTAACATGAATGCAGCTATCTCTAATGCATAACCCTAAAACGATATTGGTAAATCGGTAAGAGACATCATTGATCGCACCATATCATATAAAGTGCGGTTATGACGTTCGGACACACTGTTATGTTGTGGTGTTCCAGGTAGCATGAGTTTGTGAAACTATTTCACATTATTTTAACTGAAGGCCAAACTTGTAACTCAAATATTCATCTCCACGATCAGATTGCAGAAACTTTAGTTTCTTGTTACGATGATTTTCCACTTCACTCTGAAATTCTTGGAACCTTTCAACTGTTTTAGACTTATGTTTCATCAAGTAGATATAACAATATCTGCTCAAATCATCTGTGAAGGTCAGAAAATAACGATACCCGCCACGAGCCTTAATACTCATTGGTCCGCATACATCAGTATGTATTATTTCCAACAAGTCAGTAGCTCGTTCCATTGTTTCGGAGAACAGAGTTTTAGTCATCTTACCCAAAAGGCACGATTCGCAAGCATCAAATGATTCATAACCAAGTGATTCCGAAAATCCATCTTTATGGAGTTTCTTCATGCGCTTTACACCGATATGACCAAACGGCAGTGCCACAAATAAGTTGCACAATCATTATTAACTTTGAATCTTTTGGCATCAATATATGAATATGTGTATCACTATGATCGAGATCCAACAAACCATTTTCATTGGGTGTATGACCATTGAAGGTTTTATTCATGTAAACAGAACAAAAATTATTCTCTGACTTTAAATGAATAACCGTATTGCAATAAACACGATCAAATCATATTCATGCTCAACGCAAACGCCAAATAACATTTATTTAGGTTTAACACTAATCCCGAAAGTATAGGGAGTGTGTGATGATGATCATATCAATCTTGGAACTACTTCCAACACTCATCGTCACTTCCCCTTCAACTAGTCTCTATTTATTCTATAACTCTTGTTTCGAGTTACTAATCTTAGCAACCGAACAAGTATCAAATACCCAGGGGCTACTATAAACATTAGTAAGGTACACATCAATAACCTGTATATCAAATATACCCTTGTTCACTTTGCCATCCTTCTTATCCACCAAATATTCAGGGTATTTCCGCTTCCAGTGACCATTTCCTTTGCAGTAGAAGCATTTAGTTTCAGGCTTTGGTCTAGCTTTGGGCTTCCTCGCCGGAGTGACAACTTGCTTGTCATTCTACTTGAAGTTCCCTTTCTTTCCCTTTGCCCTTTTCTTGAAACTAGTGGTCTTGTCAATCATCAACACTTGATGCTCTTTATTGATTTCTACCTTCGTCGATTTCAACATCACGAAGAGCTCGAGAATTGTTTTCGTCATCCCTTGCATACTATAGTTCATCACGAAGTTCTAGCAACTTGGTTATGGTGACTAGAGAACTCTGTCAATCACTATCTTATCTGGAAGATTAACTCCCACTTGATTCAAGCGATTGTAGTACACAGACAATCTGAGCACATGCTCAATGCTTGAGCTATTCTCCTCCATCTTTTAGCTATATAACTTGTTGGAGACTTCATATCTCTCAACTCGGGTATTTGCTTGTAATATTAACTTCAACTCCTGGAACATCTCATATGGTCCATGACGTTCAATACGTCTCTGAAGTCCCGATTCTAAGCCGTTTAAGCATGGTGCACTAAACTATCAAGTAGTCATCATATTGAGCTAGCCAAACGTTCATAACGTCTGCATCTGCTCCTGCAATAGGTCTGTCACCTAGCGGTGCATCAAGGACATAATTATTCTTGTGCAGCAATGAGGATAAACCCCGGATCACGAATCTAATCCGCATCATTGATACTAATATCTTTCAACATAATTTTTCTCTAGGAACATATCAAAATAAACATAGGGAAGCAACAACGCGAGCTATTGATCTACAACATAATTTGCAAAATACTATCAGGACTAAGTTCATGATAAATTAAAGTTCAATTAATCATATTACTTAAAAACTCCCACTTAGATAGACATCCCTTTATTCATCTAAGTGATCACGTGATCCAAATCAACTAAACCATGTCTGATCATCATGTGAGATGGAGTAGTTTTCAATGGTGAGCATCACTATGTTGATCATATCTACTATATGATTCACGCTCGACCTTTCGGTCTCAGTGTTCCGAGGCCATATCTGTATATGCTAGGCTCGTCAAGTTTAACCTGAGTATTCTGTGTGTGCAAAACTGGCTTGCACCCGTTGTAGATGGACGTAGAGCTTATCACACCCGATCATCACATGGTGTCTGGGCACGACGAACTTTGGCAATGGTGCATACTCAGAGAGAATACTTTTATCTTGAAATTTAGTGAGAGATCATCTTATAATGCTACCATCAATCAAAGCAAGATAAGATGCATAAAAGATAAACATCACATGCAATCAATATAAGTGATATGATATGGCCATCATCATCTTGTGCTTGTGATCTCCATCTCCGAAGCACCGTCATGATCACCATCGTCACCGGCGCGACACCTTGATCTCCATCGTAGCATCGTTGTCGTCTCGCCAACTATTGCTTCTACAACTATCGCTACAGCTTAGTGATAAAGTAAAGCAATTACAAGGCGATTGCATTGCATACAATAAAGCGACAACCATATGGCTCCTGCCAGTTGCCGATAACTCGGTTACAAAACATGATCATCTCATACAATAAAATATAGCATCATGCCTTGACCATATCACATCACAACATGCCCTGCAAAAACAAGTTAGACGTCCTCTACTTTGTTGTTGCAAGTTTTACGTGGCTGCTATGGGCTTTGCAAGAACCGTTCTTACCTATGCATCAAAACCACAACGATAGTTCGTCAAGTTAGTGCTGTTTAAACCTTCTCAATGACCGGGCGTAGCCACACTCAGTTCAACTAAAGTTGGAGAAACTGACACCCGCTAGTCACCTGTGTGCAAAGCACGGCGGTAAAACCAGTTTCGCGTAAGCGTACGCGTAATGTCGGTCCGGGCCGCTTCATCCAACAATACCACCGAACCAAAGTATGACATGCTGGTAAGCAGTATGACTTGTATCGCCCAAAACTCACTTGTGTTCTACTCGTGCATATAACATCTACGCATAAAACCTGGCTCGGATGCCACTGTTGGGGAATGTAGTAATTTCAAAAAAATTCCTACGCACACGCAAGATCATGGTGATGCATAGCAACGAGAGGGGGGAGTGTGTCCACGTACCCTCGTAGACCGAAAGCGGAAGGGTTAGCACAACGCGGTTGATGTAGTCATACGTCTTCACGATCCGACCGATCAAGTACCGAATGCATGGCACCTCCGAGTTCTGCACACGTTCAACTCGATGACATCCCTCGAACTCCGATCCAGCCGAGCTTTGAGGGAGAGTTCTGTCAGCACGACGGCATGGAGACGATGATGATGTTCTACCGACGCAGGGCTTCGCCTAAGCACCGCTAAGATATTATCGAGGTAGATTATGGTGGAGGGGGGCACCGCACATGGCTAAGAGATCCAAGGGGTCAATTGTTGTGTCTCCAAGGGGTGCCCCTCTCCCCGTATATAAAGGAGTGGAGGAGGGGAGTGCCAGCCCTCTCTATAGCGCGCCCTAGGGGAGCCCTACTCCCACCGGGAGTAGGATTCCCTCTTTTCTAGTAGAACTAGGAGCCCTTCCAAGTAGTAGGAGTAGGAGAGAAGGAAAGGGAAAAGAGAAGAGAAGGAAGGAGGGGGCACCGCCCCTCCCCCTAGTCCAATTCAGACTAAGCCTTGGGGGGCACGCAGCCTCCCCTCTCTCTTTCCCCTAAAGCCCAATAAGGCCCATATACTCCCCGGCGAATTCCCGTAACTCTCCGATACTCCAAAAAATATCCGAATCACTCGGAACCTTTCCGATGTCCAAATATAGTCGTCCAATATATCGATCTTTATGTCTCGACCATTTCGAGACTCCTCTTCATGTCCCCGATCTCATCTGGGACTCCGAACTACCTTCGGTACATCAAAACATATAAACTCATAATATAATCGTCATCGAACTTTAAGCGTGCGGACCCTACGGGTTCAAGAACTATGTAGACATGACCGAGACAAGTCTCCGGTCAATAACGAATAGCGAAACCTGGATGCTCATATTGGCTCCCACATATTCTACGAAGATCTTTATTGGTCAAACCGCATAACAACATATGTTGTTCCCTTTGTCATCAGTATGTTACTTGCCCGAGATTCGATCGTTGGTATCTCAATACCTAGTTCAATCTCGTTACCGGCAAGTCTCTTTACTCGTTCCGTAATACATCATCCTACAACTAACTCATTATTTACAATGCTTGCAAGGCTTATAGTGATGTGCATTACCGAGTGGGCCCAGAGATACCTCTCCGACAATCGGAGTGACAAATCCTAATCTCGAAATACGCCAACCCAACAAGTACCTTCGGAGACACCTGTAGAGCACCTTTATAATCACCCAGTTATGTTGTGACATTGGGTAGCACACAAAGTGTTCCTCCGGTAAACGGGAGTTGCATAATCTCATAGTTATAGGAACATGTATAAGTCATGAAGAAAGCAATAGCAACATACTAAACGATCAAGTGCTAAGCTAACGGAATGGGTCAAGTCAATCACATCATTCTCCTAATGATGTGATCCTGTTAATCAAATGACAACTCATGTGTATGGTTAGGAAACTTAACCATCTTTGGTTAACGAGCTAGTCAAGTAGAGGCATACTAGTGACACTATGTTTTTCTATGTATTCACACATGTATTATGTTTCCGGTTAATACAATTCTAGCATAATAATAAACATTTATCATGAAATAAAGAAATAAATAATAACTTTATTATTGCCTCTAGGGCATATTTCCTTCAGTGCTAGTACTGCCGGTACGGCTAGAAAGGCTTCGGATACCAGTTCTCTTCAATTGAAGGTGCGGTATTGTTAATATCAGTGTAGCTCTCAAAGGCGACACAGCTCCCCGCATTTCCTTACTATTCTTATAGGATTCAAGTGGGCAGGTCACTACAAATCCTATTCCTATGTTTACAAAATCCTATGAATCAAAGAGGCTCAAAGTGTCCATCACAACCGACCGTATAGACCTCTACACTGTAAATGTCCCTGCTCATCTTCAGTACAAGGAACATATTGTACTACTATCATACTCCCTCCGTTCCAAAATATAAGTCTTGGTAGAGATTTCCACTATGGATCACATACAGATGTATCCAGATACATTTTAGAGTGTAGATTCACTCATTTTGCTCCATATGTAGTCCATGGTGGAATCTATACAAAGACTTGTATTTAGGAACGGAGAGAGTACATATTAAAGAAGAATAGAAGAGGAACATGGTAAAGAAGAGCAAGCAGATTTTGGATAATAAAATGTTGGTTGTGCAGTGCCCACACATGATGAAGCAGAGCGCATTAGGAATGCAACTAACAGATGTCTATCGACCATTTCAGGCCGTTGGATGAAGATCCTACGTCTCCTAATCCTTCTTCTTCCTCGTCTCTGATTCTTCCCATACAGAACACCGCACGGGCCGCTGGCCAGACCACCGGCCCCCACCTCCTGTGTTCCTCCGCCACCCCCACCCCCCACCCCCGCCCCAACCCCCACCCGCGTCGAGTTTTCTTCGTTCGGCGAGGCCCCACAACCACCCGAGCCCCTTCGTTCGCACCGGCGAACTCCGGCGAGCTCTGAAAAATCGACTGACCAAATTTTGGAATTTAGTCTACTGTGATTTAACTAGTGTGGAATATAAAAGGGGAAAACCATAAGCATTGGGAGTATAGTGTTGAGCGTGCCATGGCAGATCTAAAGGTGCAAACTGGACAAAGGGAACTTCACAACCAAGACAAGAAATCAGAGTAAAGCAGTGGTGATCTATTTTCTTGCTGCGATAAATAGGTTGAGCGGATACAAAAGAGTACCGCCTCTGGTGCGGCGCCATGTACGCATCTGTTGAGAATTTCACGGTGCTATAGTAGCGATGGCTGTCGGCGGCGTGGAAGCAGATCTAGGAGGGTAGACGGTGGCGGTAGGGCGCGGTGGATGAGACGGTCGTAGGAGCGGCACAGGCAAGGTGGACGACGGCGGGGATGAAGCGAGAGGACGGGATGCAAGGATCCCGGTCCGAAGCCGTGGATGAGAGAGGTCGATCTCTTGTAATGGATGGCGGCGTTGGGGTATCAGCTCCAGCATGGTAGAGGAGGACGGTGGTGGATGGGGTGGCGGACAGCGGCAGGCGGAGGAGAGTGGGGTGGAGAAGGTGTTTTGGCGCCCACGGAGTACGAATGGGGAAAAGGAAGGTAGAGAGGAAGGGGAGAACCATGTATTCAGGGCGTGCTTGTCTCAAATGTGAGGAAATTTACAAACTTAGCCCCCGTTTCAAATTTCTACTACATCACAGCAATATTAGTCGGTTGGGGATCGGACGGTAATCTTGCATACACCGAATATTTGCCGACGAGAGTTTGTTTTTGGCGCCCATCGTGTATGAATATGAATCGGGGAGGGAGTCGATTTCGGCCGAGGACACACGGTGTTTTGGTGCCCACCGTGTATGAATCCGGGTGAGAGGCGGTTACGTCACGTTTGGGTGAAATTACAAACCTACCCCTATCGAAACCTATAGAAATCCAGCAGATAGGCTTTGCGTGGCAGGGATAGGCAGTAGTAATTTCCATCTTGCAGATTTTGGTTTCGGGCAGTTACTGTGACTTTCCCCGCTTCATTCAAATTTTGCAAAGTGCATGTTTACCGTGCCAACTCAATTCGAATCCCGTTTGTATTCTATTTTTTCGGGCGGGATCCATTTTCAATTGGAATTACATTCTATATACATCATTTTTTTATATATACTTTCAAAAGCACAACAAAGAATTCTGCTCCCTTATATGTATAATATGATTTACAAATACAACGATCTCAAAATCTTAAGGTTGAATTCGAAAAATTTAACCAAATTATGTTCTACTAAAATTTATGGATCAGTAATATCTACATATTAAATAACATAGATGTGCGTGAATTCATATGAGTATGCATGTTTGATAGATCAATTTTGGTTCGAGTATGGATTACATGTATCATCATCTCGAATTCAAATATTTGAATCCCTTTTTTGTTCACTCATTTCATGCCCATCTCTCTCGCATGCATGCTCCTTCAGGTAGCTCTCACTCTCTTTTCTCTAGCTCACCCGCACGCTCACTTCATGTTTCTCCTATCCTCGCAAACATGGTCTCTTGACGTCTCCCTTGAGAAGTGTCACACTCTCCCTATCATTATACATTACACGGTTTTCATTATCTCTACGTCTCTACTGTTCTCTGGTATCACTCGGTACCTAAGCTTTCTTTTTCACCGCCACACACACAGTCTCCACTTGTCTTTCACTTTGTCTTTCTCTCTATGGGATTCTCTCACACACCCTATATGTCTCTACATATGACTCATACCACTAAAATTACTCTCTCTCTCTCTCCTATAGAAACAACATTTGTTGCGGTCTCCTTTTCGTCTCCATCCCAGACTGACATTATTCATTTGTTTACCGATCAGACAACCCCGACTACCATCTCCTCTCTCTCACACAGACACACACACACACACAACTCCTGCTTCCACTCCCCTTCCCGACTACCGTCTCTCTCTCACACACACACACACAAAACTCTCGCTTTTGCACCCCGACTCGTATTTCTCTCACAAACATTTATCGACTAGCTAGCCTCTAGATAGGCTGATACACCCGCACACTCCTGCTTCCACTATCGCATACATGTCTCTCTCCCGCTCCTTGTATCTATGTAGATTTTTCTTCCCTTCTTGAGACACGCCCTCTCAATCGTGCACACACACACTATCACCTCATTTTAAGCTCATACCTATCACACACACACACTCCTTGTGTCTTTGTCACACATGCACTCCATCCTCCTCCACTCTCCCTCTCTCTCACACACACATGGGCTTTTTGCAACAACTAGCAAGATGCCCATGTTGGAAATATGCCCTAGAGGCAATAATAAATTGATTATTATTATATTTCCTTGTTCATGATAATCGTTTATTATCCATGCTATAATTGTATTGATAGGAAACTCAGATACATGTGTGGATACATAGACAACACCATGTCCCTAGTAAGCCTCTAGTTGACTAGCTCGTTGATCAATAGATGGTTACGGTTTCCTAACCATGGACATTGGATGACATTTGATAACGGGATCACATCATTAGAAGAATGATGTGATGGACAAGACCCAATCCTAAGCCTAGCACAAAGATCGTGTAGTTCGTATGCTAAAGCTTTTCTAATGTCAAGTATCTTTTCCTTAGACCATGAGATTGTGCAACTCCCGGATACCGTAGGAATGCTTTGGGTGTACCAAACGTCACAACGTAACTGGGTGGATATAAAGGTGCATTACAGGTATCTCCAAAAGTGTCTTTTGGGTTGGCACGAATCGAGACTGGGATTTGTCACTCAGTGTAAACGGAGAGGTATCTCTGGGCCCACTCGGTAGGACATCATCATAATGTGCACAATGTGACCAAGGGGTTGATCACAGGATGATGTGTTACGGAACGAGTAAAGAGAATTGCCGGTAACGAGATTGAACAAGGTATCGGTATACCGACGATCGAATCTCGGGCAAGTATCGTACCGCTAGACAAAGGGAATTGTATACGGGATTGATTAAGTCCTTGACATCGTGGTTCATCCGATTAGATCATCGTGGAACATGTGGGAGCCAACATGGGTATCCAGATCCCGCTGTTGGTTATTGGCCGGAGAGTCATCTCGGTCATGTCTGCATGGTTCCCGAACCCGTAGGGTCTACACACTTAAGGTTCGATGACGCTAGGGTTATAAAGGAAGCTTGTATGTGGTTACTGAATGTTGTTCGGAGTCCCGGATGAGATCCCGGACGTCACGAGGAGTTCCGGAATGGTCCGGAGGTAAATATTTATATATAGGAAGTCCTGTTTCGGCCATCGGGACAAGTTTCGGGGTCATCGGTATTGTACCGGGACCACCGGAAGGGTCCCGGGGGCCCACCGGGTGGGGCCACCTGCCCCGGGGGGCCACATGGGCTGTAGGGGGTGCGCCTTGGCCTACATGGGCCAAGGGCACCAGCCCCAAGAGGCCCATGCGCCTAGGGAACCCTAGAGGGAAGAGTCCTCAAGGGGGAAGGCACCTCCGAGGTGCCTTGGGGAGGATGGACTCCTCCCCCCCTCTTGGCCGCACCCCTTCCTTGGAGGAAGGGGCAAGGCTGAGCCTCCCCCCTCTCCCTTGCCCCTATATATAGTGGAGGGGAGGGAGGGCATCCATACCTGAGCCCCTGGCGCCTCCCTCCCTCCCGTGTCACCTCCTCCTCTCCCGTAGGTGCTTGGCGAAGCCCTGCAGGATTGCCACGCTCCTCCATCACCACCACACCGTTGTGCTACTGCTGGATGGAGTCTTCCTCAACCTATCCCTCTCTCCTTGCTGGATCAAGGCGTGGGAGACGTCATCGGGCTGTACGTGTGTTGAACGCGGAGGTGCCGTTCGTTCGGCACTTGGTCATCGGTGATTTGAATCACGACGAGTACGACTCCATCAACCCCGTTCTCTTGAACGCTTCCGCTTAGCGATCTACAAGGGTATGTAGATGCACTCTCCTTCCCCTTGTTGCTGGTTTCTCCATAGATAGATCTTGGTGACACGTAGGAAAATTTTGAATTTCTGCTACGTTCCCCAACAGTGGTATCAGAGCCAGGTTTATTGTGTAGATTCTATGAATGAGTAGAACACAAAGTAATTGTGGGCGTTGATTTTGTTCAATATGCTTGCCGTTACTAGTCTTATCTTGATTCGGCGGCATCGTGGGATGAAGCAGCCCGGACCAACCTTACACGTACTCTTACGTGAGACCGGTTCCACCGACAAACATGCACTAGTTGCATAAGGTGGCTGGCGGGTGTCTGTCTCTCCCACTTTAGTCGGATCGGATTCGATGAAAAGGGTCCTTATGAAGGGTAAATAGCAATTGGCATATCACGTTGTGGTTCTTGCATAGGTAAGAAACGTTCTTGCTAGAAACCCATAGCAGCCACGTAAAACATGCAAACAACAATTAGAGGACGTCTAACTTGTTTTTGCAGGGTATGCTATGTGATGTGATATGGCCAAAGGATGTGATGAATGATATATGTGATGTATGAGATGATCATGTTCTTGTAATAGGAATCACGACTTGCATGTCGATGAGTATGACAACCGGCAGGAGCCATAGGAGTTGTCTTTATTTATTTATGACCTGCGTGTCAACATAAACGTCATGTAATTACTTTACTTTATTGCTAACCGTTAGCTGTAGTAGTAGAAGTAATAGATGACGTGACAAATTCATGGAGACACGATGATGGAGATCATGATGATGGAGATCATGGTGTCATGCTGGTGACGATGATGATCATGGAGCCCCGAAGATGGAGATCAAAAGGAGCAAAATGATATTGGCCATATCATGTAACTATTTGATTGCATGTGATGTTTATTATGTTTATGCATCTTGTTTACTTAGAACGACGGTAGTAAATAAGATGATCCCTTACACCAATTTCAAGAAGTGTTCTCCCCTAACTGTGCACCGTTGCTACAGTTCGTCGTTTCGAAGCACCACGTGATGATCGGGTGTGATAGATCCTTACGTTCACATACAACGGGTGTAAGATAGATTTACACATGCAATACACTTAGGGTTAACTTGACGAGCCTAGCATGTACAAACATGGCCTCGGAACACGGAGACCGAAAGGTCGAGCATGAGTTGTATAGAAGATACGATCAACATGAAGATGTTCACCGACGTTGGCTAGTCCGTCTCACGTGATGATCGGACACGGCCTAGTTAACTCAGATCATGTAATCACTTAGATGACTAGAGGGATGTCTATCTGAGTGGGAGTTCATAACATGAACTTAATTATCCTGAACATAGTCAAAAGGATTTTGCAAATTATGTCGTAGCTCACGCTATAGTTCTACTGTTTAGATATGTTCCTAGAGAAAAATTAGTTGAAAGTTGATAGTAGCAATTATGCGGACTAGGTCCGTAAACTGAGGATTGTCCTCATTGCTTCATAGAAGGCTTATGTCCTTAATGCACCGCTCAGTGTGCTGAACCTCGAACGTTGTATGTGGATGTTGCGAACATCTAACATACACATTTTGATAACTACGTGATAGTTCAGTTAAACGGTTTGGAATTGAGGCACCAAAGACATTTTTGAAACGTCGCGAAACATATGAGATGTTTTGAGGGCTGAAATTGGGATTTCTGGCTCGTGCCCACGTCAAGAGGTATAAGACCTCCGACGATTTTCTTAACCTACAAACTAAGGGAGAAAAGCTCAATTGTTGAGCCTGTGCTCAGATTGTCTGAGTACAACAATCATTTGAATCGAGTGGGAGTTGATCTTCCAGATGAGATAGTGATGTTTCTCCGAAAGTCATTGCCACCAAGCTGCTAGAGCTTCGTGATGAACTATAATATATCGGGGACATATATGATGATCCTTGAGATATTCGCGATGTTTGACACCACAAAAGCAGAAATCAAGAAGGAGCATCAATTGTTGATGGTTGGTGAAACCACTAGTTTCAAGAAGGGCAAGGGCAAGAAGGGATACTTCATGAAACGGCAAATCAGCTGCTGCTCTAGTGAAGAAACCCAAGGTTAAACCCAAACCCGAGACTAAGTGCTTCTGTAATAAGGGGAACAACCATTGGAGCAGAATTACCCTAGATACTTGGTAGATGAGAAGGCTGGCAAGGTCGATAGAAGTATATTGGATATACATTGTGTTAATGTGTACTTTACTAGTACTCCTAGTAGCACCAGGGTATTAGATACCGGTTCGGTTGCTAAGTGTTAGTAACTCGAAACAAAAGGCTACGGAATAAACAGAGACTAGCTAAAGGTGAGCTGACGATATGTGTTGGAAGTTTTTCCAAGCTTGATATGATCAAGCATCGCACGCTCCCTCTACCAAAGAGATTGGTGTTAAACCTAAATAATTGTTATTTGGTGTTTGCATTGAACATAGACATGATTGGATTATGTCTATCGCGATATGGTTATTCATTTAAGGAGAATAATGGTTACTCTGTTTATTTGAATAATACCTTCAATGGTCATGCACCTAAAATGAATGGTTCATTGAATCTCGATCGTAGTGATACACATGTTCATGCCAAAAGATAGTAATGATAGTACCACCTACTTGTGGCACTGCCACTTAAGTCATATCGGTATAAAACGCATGAAGAAGCTCCATGTTGATGGATCTTTGGACTCACTCGTTTTTGAAAGGATTGAGACATGCGAACCATGTTTGTTGGTAGATATGCATGAAGAAACTCTATACAGATGGATCGTTTGGACTCACTTGGTTTTGAATCACTTGAGACATGCAAATCATACCACATGGGCAAGATGACTGAAAGCCTCGTTTTCAGTAAAATGGAACTAGAAAGCAACTTGTTGGAAGTAATACATTTTGATGTGTGCAGTCCAATGAGTGCTGAGGCATGTAGTGGATATCGTTATGTTCTTACTTCGCAAATGATTCGAGTAGATGTTGGGAATATTTACTTGATGAAACACAAGTCTGAATTATTGAATGGTTCAAGTAATTTCAGAGTGAAGTAGAAGATCATTGTGACAAGAGGATAAAATGTCTATGATATAATCATAGAGATGAATATCTGAGTTACGAGTTTTGGCACACAATTAAGACATTGTGGAAATTGTTTCGCAATTAATACCGCCTGGAACACCATAGTGTGATGGTGTGTCCGAACATCATAGTTGCACCCTATTGGATATGGTGCGTACCATGATGTCTCTTATTGAATTACCACGATAGTTTATGGGTTAGGCATTAGAGACAACCGCACTCACCTTAAAAGGGGCACCACGTAATTCCGATGAGATGACACCGTATGAACTATGGTTTAGAGAAACCTAAGCTGTCATTTCTTAAAAGTTTGAGGTTGCGACACTTATGTGAAAAAGTTTCAGGCTGATAAGCTCGAACCCAAAGCGGGTAAATGCATCTTCATAGGACACCCAAAACAGTTGGGTATACCTCCTGTCTCAGATCCGAAAGCAATAAGGGATTGTTTCTAGAATCGGGTCCTTTCTCGAGGAAAAGTTTCTCTCGAAAGAATTAAGTGGGAGGATGGTGGAGACTTGATGAGGTTATTGAACCGTCACTTCAACAAGTGTGTAGCAGGGCACAGGAAGTTGTTCCTGTGGCACCTACACCAATTGAAGTGGAAGCTTATGATAGTGATCATGAAACTTCGGATCAAGTCACTCCCAAACCTCGTAGGGTGACAAGGATACGTACTACTTCAGAGTGGTACAGTAATCCTGTCTTGAAGGTCATGTTGCTAGACAACAATGAGCCTACGAGCTATGGAGAAGCGATGGTGGGCCCGGATTCCGATGAATGGCTCGAGGCCATATAATCCGAGAGAGGATCCATGTATGAAAACAAAGTGTAGACTTTGGAAGAACTACTTGATGGTCATAAGGCTGTTAGGTACATATGGATTTTAAAAGGAAGACAGACAATGATCGTAAGTGTCACCATTAAGAAAGCTCGACTTGTCGTTAAGATGTTTTCCGACAAGTTCAAGGAGTTGACTACGATGAGACTTTCTCACTCGTAGCGATGCTAAGAGTCTGTTGGAATTATATTAGCGATTACTGCATTATTTATGAAATCTTGCAGATAGGATGTCAAAACATTGTTTCCTTGACGATTTTCTTGAGGAAATGTTGTATGTGATACAACCGGAAGGTTTTGTCAATCCTGAAAGATGCTAATAAGTATGCAAAGCTCCAGTTATCCTTCTGAGGACTGGAGTAAGCATCTCGGAGTTGGAATGTATGCTTTGATGAGATGATCAAAGATTTTGGGTGTATACAAAGTTTATGAGAAACTTGTATTTCCAAAGAAGTGAGTGGGAGCACTATAGAATTTCTGATAAATATATGTTGTTGATCAGAAATGACGTAGAATTTCTGGAAAGCATATAGGGTTATTTGAAAAGTGTTTTTCAATAGAAAACCTGGATTAAGCTACTTGAACATTGAGCACCAAGATCTATAAGGATAGATTAAAACGCTTAATGGTACTTTCAAATGAGCACATACCTTGACATGATCTTGAAGGTGTTCAAGATGGACCAGTCAAAGAAGGAGTTCTTGCCTGAGTGGTAAGGTATAAAGTTAAGACTTAAAGCTCGACCACGGCAGAATAGAGAGAAAGGACGAAGGTCGTCCCCTATGTTTAAGACATAGGCTCTACAGTATGTTGTGCTGTATACCGCACCTGAAGTGTGCCTTGCCATGAGTTAGTCAAGGGGTACAAGAGTGATCCAAGAATGGATCACAGGACAGCGGTCAAAGTTATCCTTAGTAACTAGTGGACTAAGGAATTTTCTCGATTATGGAGGTGGTAAAAGAGTTCGTCGTAAAGGGTTACGTCGATGCAAGCTTAACACCTATCCGGATAGCTCTGAGTAGAGATACCGGATACGTATAATGGAGCAACAATTTAGAATAGCTCCAAGTAGAACAGTTATTTGGAATAGCTCCAAATAGAGCGTGGTAGCTACATCTAGGAGATGACATAGAGATTTGTAAAGCACACACGGATCTGAAAGGTTCAGACCCGTTGACTATAACCTCTCTCACAAGCATAACATGATCAAACCTAGAACTCATCGAGTGTTAATCACATGGTAAATGTGAACTAGATTATTGACTCTAGTAAACTCTTGGGTGTTAGTCACATGGGGATGTGACCTTGAGTGTTAATCACATATCGATGTGAACTGGATTATTGACTCTAGTGCAAGTGGGAGACTATTGGAAATATGCCCTAGAGGCAATAATAAATTGATTATTATTATATTTCCTTGTTCATGATAATCGTTTATTATCCATGCTATAATTGTATTGATAGGAAACTTAGATACATGTGTGGATACATAGACAACACCATGTCCCTAGTAAGCCTCTAGTTGACTAGCTCGTTGATCAATAGATGGTTACGGTTTCCTAACCATGGACATTGGATGTCATTTGATAACGGGATCACATCATTAGAAGAATGATGTGATGGACAAGACCCAATCCTAAGCCTAGCACAAAGATCGTGTAGTTCGTATGCTAAAGCTTTTCTAATGTCAAGTATCTTTTCCTTAGACCATGAGATTGTGCATCTCCCGGATACCGTAGGAATGCTTTGGGTGTACCAAACGTCACAACGTAACTGGGTGGCTATAAAGGTGCATTACAGGTATCTCCGAAAGTGTCTATTGGGTTGGCACGAATCGAGACTGGGATTTGTCACTCCGTGTAAACGGAGAGGTATCTCTGGGCCCACTCGATAGGACATCATCATAATGTGCACAATGTGACCAAGGGGTTGATCACGGGATGATGTGTTACGGAATGAGTAAAGAGACTTGCCGGTAACGAGATTGAACAAGGTATCGGTATACCGACGATCGAATCTCGGGCAAGTATCGTACCGCTAGACAAAGGGAATTGTATACGGGATTGATTAAGTCCTTGACATCGTGGTTCATCCGATGAGATCATCGTGGAACATGTGGGAGCCAACATGGGTATCCAGATCCCGCTGTTGGTTATTGGCCGGAGAGTCATCTCGGTCATGTCTGCATGGTTCCCGAACCTGTAGGGTCTACACACTTAAGGTTCGATGACGCTAGGGTTATAAAGGAAGCTTGTATGTGGTTACCGAATGTTGTTCGGAGCCCCGGATGAGATCCCGGACGTCACGAGAAGTTCCGGAATGGTCCGGAGGTAAAGATTTATATATAGGAAGTCCTGTTTTGGCCATCGGGACAAGTTTCGGGGTCATCGGTATTGTACCGGGACCACCGGAAGGGTCCCGGGGGCCCACCGGGTGGGGCCACCTGCCCCGGGGGGGGCAAATGGGATGTAGGGGGTGCGCCTTGGCCTACATGGGCCAAGGGCACCAGCCCCAAGAGGCCCATGCACCTAGGGAACCCTAGAGGGAAGAGTCCTCAAGGGGGAAGGCACCTCCGAGGTGCCTTGGGGAGGATGGACTCCTCCCCCCCTCTTGGCCGCACCCCTTCCTTGGAGGAAGGGGCAAGGCTGCGCCTCCCCCCTCTCCCTTGCCCCTATATATAGTGGAGGGGAGGGAGGGCATCCATACCTGAGCCCCTGGCGCCTCCCTCCCTCCCGTGACACCTCCTCCTCTCCCGTAGGTGCTTGGCGAAGCCCTGCAGGATTGCCACGCTCCTCCATCACCACCACACCGTTGTGCTGCTGCTGGATGGAGTCTTCCTCAACCTCTCCCTCTCTCCTTGCTGGATCAAGGCATGGGAGACGTCATCGGGCTGTACGTGTGTTGAACGCGGAGGTGCCGTCCGTTCGGCACTTGGTCATCGGTGATTTGAATCACGACGAGTACGACTCCATCAACCCCGTTCTCTTGAACGCTTCCGCTTAGCGATCTACAAGGGTATGTAGATGCACTCTCCTTCCCCTCATTGTTGGTTTCTCCATAGATAGATCTTGGTGACACGTAGGAAAATTTTGAATTTCTGCTACGTTCCCCAACAGCCCATGCGTTGCACGGAACATCAAGATGCATTTGTATAAGTAGTTTATCTTGTGGGGGAAAAGGATGAACGAGGGAAGGCCTTATTTGCAAATGTGGAGAGGGGTGTGGGTATCTTTTTGCAAAATTGCCATAGTTTCCTTCCTATCCGTCAGATATAGATCGGACGACCTATATTGCAGGATGGCAGTCACACGATCATCACCGAAAATGCTTTTTATAAGAGTAGGGATAAAAATAGAGTTGGTGATGATGGTGGGCCTGCCATCCTGCAATGTAGGTCGTCCAATTTATATTTGACGGATAGGAAGGAAAATATGGCAATTTACCCGCACTCTTCACCACATTTGCAGATAAGGCCTTCCCTCGTTCATCCTTTTCTCCCACAAGATCTTGATGTTCCGTGCAACGCATGGGCATCTTGCTAGTAAGAGTAGAAATTAGACATATACCACTTCACGAATCTTGAAACCAACAACATTCCTCCCTTATCTCATCAAAACCGCCAAAGGAATATATTTTGAGTGAAACAAAACATATTTTTAGTGATATACGTATTTCAAAAATAGACTTTTTTCTATCAAATCGGTGAATATGTATTAATCTACTTTGATCGTGTGGCAACGCATTGGCACATTGCTAGTTGTTATTATAAATTTTTGGACACCAGACAAACGGTGGAGTACATATACGAAGAGAAGAGGCGCACGCACGTAGTCGGCCTCTCGTTGTCTCGCACACATGAGTGTTACGTAAAGGCGACGCTAACAAATAAACCCTAAAACCCTAGGGGCACGATTTCTACATTCGCGGGTACTGGGTACATGGTGGAGCACCTTTGTAGGAATAGTCAGCTCGCGTGATAATTTGATCCGTAGGGGTTGATGGTCGGGACCACAGGTGAATGACTTGGAGCACGGTGGCTCGCCAGTTGCCACAGATCGAGTAGCCACGTTTAAACTATCGTTTTTTAGCAGGGTTAAGAGTTCCGATTTTCAATGGCGTGTTATAAGTAGTAAGTAGTTTTTAGAACGATTGGTATGGAGCGAACATGGAATTCATAGTACTACGTACCTCCTTGGTGTATGGTTGTATGGGTTTATGTTGCGAGATGTTGAACCTGGTAGTTCTAGGGCAAACACTATGGTTTAGATTTAGATGCTGGTTTTCAGTAATGAAAATCGGAAGGGGAAACCCTTCTTTGATTAGAAAAAACAACTACCTCCATTCTGGTTTACTAGTCCCCATCGTACTTTGGGTCAAAGTTTGTCCATGAATTTTACTTGTAAAATGTGAATGGAAAATGAGATTTTGTTATACCCAAACAAAAAAGGTCTGGAGGGAGTGATTGCTATGACACAGACGCGACCTCTCATAGCACAGGCATTGAACCGGCGCGCCGGCCAAGAGGGCCGCACTCGTTGCAGGCCCGGCTGAGCACGCCTCCTCGCCGTGTGCAACCAGCTTAAGACTGCCCCGCATGCCTTCATTGAATCCGCGCGTGTGCCGGCAACATGTCCTTCCGCGAGCTGGCAGGCATTTTGGAACACAAAAAATGACTAAAATATAATTAATTTACGCATGGTCTTGACTTGTTGTGCTCGCACTGGTAGGAGGAACTAGTAGAGGTTTTTCTTTATTTATAACTCTCCTCACATTTTTTTGGCTTTGAAGTGAATCATGGTTGTGGACATTATGTATGAATGTGCAGATATCTATGAACATGAGTTTGATGTGGAAGTTGAACTTGGAATGTCGGGCTTGCGCGTGAACTATACCATGTCCAATGCTTCGTCTGTTATTGTTTGGGAAGTAATTGTTGTTATTACATGACCCCGAAAAAAAACATTTTGTGCCACATCAATAGATGCACGGACATCACAACAGGCATGTTGACTGGATAAACATTTGAACTAGCTATTATGAAGGAAATTTTGTATTGACAAGAGTTTTAGATAGCAGGAGACGCCTAGTCTGCTCTGCCTCTGCTAGCTTATTTCCGGATTCTTCCATCTCTTCTTTGGCTTGGGTGAAGAGAGCATCTGATTGCACTTTTTGCTTCTTCAGGAACTCAGCTACATTCTCAAGGGTTGTTGCACGCTTTCTTTCAGCCTTTACTAATTCCACGAGGACACGAACAGCTGACGACTCCACCTGGCTTGTGTGTAATCCAGCATCATCTGGGAATTTGCACCTTGTGTCTAATCCAGCATCATTAGGGAACTGGCACCTTGTGTGTAATCCAGCCTCATTTTGAAACATGATCTCGAGGTTGACCATACTTCCCTCCTAGCAGGAACTGCATCCTGGCATGAAGTTACTTCTTTTTTAGATCAATACTCAGAGCAACCTAGGTCCATTTAGTAGAATCCAGATAAACAGAACTCGGAGAAGTGAATTCAAAAGGAAAAAATATAAAAACAGACTACAAGGTGAGAACACCCACTTCCTACATCAAGCTAAAAACGAAAGCATTAGGACAATTAAGACTCTTCTTATTACACATCAAAGAACACCACGCTTAAGAGAAACAGAAACTACAACATATACACATCGAAGAACACGAGGCTAAACGAAAGTAATTGAAAGGGTGTTACTTACCAAAGCTCGTTTTACAAGTTCAGTGCAGCTCCTCTTTAACTTGCCACAATCCTTGAAGATGTCCCCAATATCCCGTGTTTGGTCTTCATTGCTCCTCGGCATGTTCGTACTCGTGGTTTTAAAATCTCAACATGGCAAGAAAAATATACTACTAGTAATACTCGCGCATCTTGTGGGCAACATTAAAGCACTCGTCTGCCATGTTAGAGAATCTCCAACAGAATCGCAATGTGTGGCGCTTTAAAAAATGTTTACGGTGCTGAGATCGAGAAGTAGAGACTAGAGAGTAGAGGATAGTTCTCAGCATAGATAGATAAAAAAGATAATCCAACTACTCCTCGTCGTCCGACTCCTCCTCGGTGATGTCCTCCTCCAATGTCTGACTGTAGGCATGAAGATATCGATCATCATCGGATTCCCAAGGTGACGCTGTTCCTAGCCTCATGTTGAATTGAGCGTCCGCTTTTCACCTAGGCTTGTCCTCGCGATAGGCGGCTCGCGCCGCCCTCCTCTTATCCCTCTCCGCCCTCCTTTGTGTGTAGAACTCGCGCTCGTTGATGATGTCCAGTGGGAAAGGTTGGTGCCACAGCGCCATGGCTTCCTCGTCCATCTCGGCGATGCCGAGACGGTGCTCCTGCCTCCGGTTGTCGTGACGATCCTCGTCGGTGCTAAGCCGCAGCAGAGGCATGAGCTCCTGCCCCCGCTCCCGCGTCGGCACGTTGGGGAAGTTCAATGTTATATGAGGCCACCGGAGGCGCCACACCATCGCGTTGTACGCGCGGGCAGCCTCGTTGGCGGTGTCGAAATTGGCAAGGCCGAGGCGCATCCTGCGGAACCAGATCTCGGCGGAGAAGCCGCCGGAGGGGCGCGCGCGAACACCGCGGTATCCCCAAGTTTCCCAGCGACGCGGCGGCATGGTGGCGCGGCGGCGGCGAGGCGAGAAAGAGCGGGGAGAGAGCGGTGGCGAGGCACGGAGCGGGGAGAGAGCGCTGGCAAGGCACAGGCGGTGGGAGGGCGTTGGATTTTATAAAGCGCGTCGGACGCCGCGCGCCAAAACTAGCGCACGCCCAGCCGCTTTTTCCCCCGCGCGCGCGATCCTTTCCCGACGTCTCTGCTATCTCTACTCTCTTCTCTACTGTTATATTTATTTTATATTTAATATTTTATATTTATCTCTACTTCTCTATTGTCTACTTTTTTTCTCTATACTTTTTTTTCTTGCAATATAGGCCGTCCGATTTATATCTGACAGATAGGAAGGAAACAAATGGGAATTTTGCAAAAAGATACCCATACCCCTCTCCAGATTTGCAAATAAGGCCTTCCCTCGTTCATCCTTTTCTCCCACAAGATAAACTACTCATACAAATGCATCTTGATGCGTGCAACGCATGGGCATCTTGCTAGTTCTAAAAAACTTTTCATCATTTGCCACACTACTGGTTGCAGATGAAAAACCTACCCAAGCACACCGAGATACAGGAGCGACGCACAATTACAAGCTGATATTCTGTTGGACAATGGAGGCTATAACCAATTACTTTTACGGGAACAATAGCACCCAGGAAATTTGAATGGTAGGTATGAACAAAACTAGAACTGCACATGTACTGCTAAGTGATTCAATACACACATTAACAATCAAGGAGGAGAACGATGGTCGCGGCGGCCTCTGTGAGTCATGGTCGGCAACGGGAGTCAGTTCATTGTCCACAACGGTGGTACTTCTGCGCTTAGCGTCAGCTTCCGGGAAGCAGTTCCGAGACCGTGGAAGACAATGCCGGGGAAGAGGCTCCGTGTACGACGACGATGGTGGACCGGCTCCAGTGCAGCGTACGAGGTCGTCGATGAGGCAGATGCGCTGCAGTGGACGAGTGCGCTGATGTAAAGGGGAGGAGCATGAAGGCTGCGGTGCCGTGGAGAAGTCTATTTTGCGGTGGGAATAGAAAATGGGGAGTATTCAGGTGTACTACTCTGGGTGTTGGGGTGGGGTTGGCTGGGTAGAGTGAACCTGAAGTTAAAATAGCCCCCTACCAAGCGTCATCTGTAGGCCTGTTCCGAAGGCTATAATGGTAACTTCCCACTGCTCGAATCAGGGTCGCGGGAGATTCCCGCCGACCTCAAAATTTTGTGACACTGAACTCCCCGTGTGGCGTGTTGAGTGATTCGGCTAAGCAACTAGCGAGTAGTAGTAGTAAACTCTGCATATTAGGTTTGATCGAAGTCAAACTTCCTAAAGTTTGACCAAGTTTATAGAAAAATATAAACATTTACCATAACAAATATGTATGATGTGAAAGTACATTCAATAATGAATCTAATGGTATTTATTTGTTATTGTATATGTTAATAATTTTTGTTATAAGCTTTCTGAGAGTTCACAAAACTTGACTTTGACCAATGCTAATATGCGGACTTAAATAAAAACGGAGGGAATACACATTTATTTTCTTAGTTTGTAGTGAACTAACCATTTGTTGAAATTGTGAAATAAATATATTAGGCTATTGACTTCAAATGTAATGGTCTATACAATTCAATAGTTACAATCATTGTCGAATCCCAAGATGTATACAAGGTCTATAGTACTTCGCAACATGCTCAAACTCGCATAATCCTAGTCAAATGAGAATCTAAATGCATTTCATAGTTATTACTTTGTAGGATGCAAAAAAACCAACCATAACTCTACATCAGCCATTATAGAAGCAACATTTTGACATATCCCAATGTGTGAATGAAACGTGCAAAGAGGGCTTTTGAAGATGGAGCAGATAGGGCAGGAAAGATTGTATGTATGTGGACGAGAGAGTAGGAGACAAACCTAACGAGGCACGGAGAGAGATAGAGAGAGAAAGAGAGAGGAAGAAGTTAGGTCTGTGAGAAAGATGGAGACATGTAATATACGTGAGATGCGTGTGCATCCGGATTCTGTATACGTGGAAAGAGAAGAGACAACATGTTTGATGGGAGAGCTGGAAAAACATGAACGAGAGGGGAAGGATATCGTGGGTTGAGGAATAGATAATTTTGTGCGGGGAGAGAGGGATTAGTAATTTTGTGCGAGAGAGAGAGAGAGGGTGGGGGAGGAGTCAGTCAGCCGTCGTCACATCACCCTGCTTCCAAATGGCCCCGCATTCTCTAGCGCGGTGTGGTCGCCGTATTCGATCTGCTCGATGCCCTCTTTGAAGATTGAGGTGTTGTGCATGTTGGGGTGCAAAGAAGCACAAGCGAGAGTGGTCACCGTATAACCTTGGATGGGGATGAATTGTGTGCTCGGGGGAGGGGGTGTGTGTGTTGTGCTCTCTCTCTGTGTGTGTGTGTGTGTGTGTGTGTGTGTGTGTTTGTGTGTGTGTGTGTCAAATATTGAGAGAAAACAAACCTAAGGAGAGAAATGGGTATTCACGAAGAGATTGTGCGGGCCTTGAGGTGGGCAGGGGCCGGGTGAGGGTGTCAAAATGTGCGCGTTGATGCATGTGTTGCATGCGATCGTGCGAGGGACGGACGAATCGAGAGAGATGGTTGTTGTGTTACGGATGCTCCTCTCTCTCTCTCTCTCACACACACACACAAGTAAACTAGAAGACCGTTCTCTCATGTATACACAATGTATCGGTATCTGTCTATGTCTCACTCATGCATGATCATTTGCACATTCACACCTCTCTATGTCTGTATCACACGCACACCGTCTCCGCATTGCCCTTCCGCCACAACACACATATGGACACATACACACGTTCTCTCTCAGTCACACACACAAAATTAGTATTAAAAAAACTAGGGCGCACCTAAAACGTCCAAATCCAAATAAACACGAACTGGAGCTAAATTCAAATATATGGAAATATTGCAGTGTCAAGAATTTTCCCAGGAAAAAAAAGTTGAGTAATATTCCGGGATTATTCTCACACACACAAAAAGGTTCGGTGGATGTCCTTCGAGCGCGACACGGTGACGCACCGTTCGATCGACCGCGCGGCCGCGGTTCACGCGCTTGTACAGGATTCTATATCGTGGCTATGGTACTAACTAATAAAAGCGCTGCCTAAGTCTAATGTTTACATGTACTAGTACGGTTTTCTTTTAAGTTTGGCCAACCTTATATAAAACTAAAGTAAGCTCCCACATGCGCACTAATCAATATGTCGCCGCCGCCGTTGCGCATGCCGGTGCCCGCCTGCTCTGGCCAACAATTTCTCGCCCATCACCATCGTGTCACCGCCATCCCTGTGCCATGAAGTCGAAGGCTCACCCGCTCACGTCGTCTACAGTCCCTTCTTGCGATGCCGCCGTGCTGCCAAGCACGCGAGCAGCTGGTGGAGCCGCGTCTATGCACGTAGCGTACGAAGAGGAGGACGAGTGCGTGCTCTAGCACGCCGGCGAGGAGGAACTAGCGTGTCATTATCGTCTCCGCCCGTGCGGAGGAGGCACGCATGGTGGCTGTCACGGTGGAAGCTGGTCGCGCGCGCGTCGAGCCTGCAAACCGGGTGTGGAAGTGGAATCTACCTTCGAGACCTTGAATGCCACGTGGATCCTACAATCTGAAGGAGCAATTTGGGTCAGTCTACTCTTGTGAGCCATTTGATGCAACATGGATGGCTAGAAGGGATTCTTCCACCTCTTCTGTCGTCTTCTTCCTTCGCTCCATCGAACTTCTTTCACAAATCGACTGACCCAAATTATACTACTAGTACGAACGTATTAAGTACAGTAGGAACACGAAGATACGAGCAGTAGTACCAACTGCAAGAAGAACAGTAGTAAGACATAGTACTAGTACTACTGTACGTACTAAAGAGTTCAAATAACGAGAAAGAACATAAACATAGTTCTGCTGGGGCCTCTGCTCAGCACAACACACCCTTGAAAATAAACTAAGCAACTAGTCCGCTTGACACTGCAGTAGAACTAGCATGACCGACGGTACTGCCACCTACTCGGAGTCCGAGTCCATGTCCTCGACTTCGTCCTCGTCCCTCTTCCTATTCCTCTTCGCCAACGCTTCTTTGCTTGAACCGGACACTGGGCTCTGCTTCTTCATCCAACCCTTGTAGATATTTAAACAAAGGTAGGCATCCATTGCTGCGTACAGGATGTGAATCGTCTAATGTCTTCGAATCCCATGCATGATGAAACTCGTGATGAGGTTTCTTCAGTTTAGCGTACGAAGGATCAATCATGGCTGCTGCCAGGGTCAGCATTGAAGGTTGAGAGGAGGACACCAAGCTTGCCTTCTGGAGATCGAAGGGCTGGCCTACAACGAGACCTATCCGATGCAGGACATCCCTATCGTTCTTAAAGTCTATAGTAAGGAATTTCACTCTTTTGTCCTCGAGGAAGTTCTTAAAATCCTGGCACTCAACGTCGGCATGGCATATGTGGTAGACCAAGCAAACTTTATGTACGTAAACCTGGATCACGGTGGGCTTCTTCCTCTCTTCGCCCTTTAGATCCTTCTCTCATCCCAGGACTTTGGTGTACTCAACATCTAGCCCAGCGACCCACTCATCCGTTGAACTATTGAACATGCGTAGGAAGCGAGCAAGCCATGCTTTCAACGTTGCGGATCCACGTGTGTAGATGACGATGAACTAATCGCCGGTGATGGATCTAACCTGGTACTCAGCGGTGACCATGGAGACTTGGGAGGCCATGGATTTTGGAGGAGGGTTAGGAGAAGTTGAACCGTTGTACCCTGCAAAAATACTGGGAGCGAACTAATGTGAAAGGACGGGATGACTGGGAGCGAACTGTTGTAAGGTAGAAGATGGGGACGAGTAGGGCGTGTGAACGGCGTGGGGTTGCTGGCTTGCCCGGTGGATAAACGGCTGCAAGCTCCCAAAGAGTTCTCGAGAACTATGCGGGGCCCACTAGATGTCATGTCTACTAGACCCATATCGTAGGCCTGACCGTATAGCTTCTGCCTGTTCGCACGCCATGCCAGCGCGTGGATGTAACTTCACTTAATTCCGTCAACCGTCGCGCCTTCCATGACCTTCGCCTCCCTCGCGCGGTGGCGCCCTTTGAGACTTTGACCGGCTATAAATGAGCAATTTTTTTGCCTACTCCGCATGCATGATACTCCCTCTGGTCCTTTTTACTCTCGTCAACCGTTTGTAAAGTGTTTGACCAAATTTATACTAAAAATATCAATATCTACAATACTGATTATAATGAGTATAAGAACTACGTTTTATAATGAATGTAAAAATATTGATTTGACATTGTGAATGTTGATACATTTTTCTATAAGTCTGGTGAAAGTAGAGGTACATTGACTTCAAACAAAACTTAAATGCACAATGCAGACTAGTTCCTCCGTCCAGGTGTGTGCCATGTCCTATCTTGTCATCACAACAAGGTTAGCTATTAGAGTACTACTACCTCCCTTCTAGTTTAAAGGGCTCGATTCAAAAATTTCACCTACTCTTAGCAAGATAGTAGAGGCGGTGGAATAGTTTTTGAAGTCTGCAAAAGTACTCAACTAATGTTGTCGTTCTTCACAAAAAAATGTGTTTACCAATGCATGCATGAACACTAGTTACTCTAACGCCCCTCTCTTCTTTAACTCTTTGCCACATCAGCATGTTTGCTATTCCCATGTGCATGATACCATCTAAGATACCACCATTATGGCCAGCCTTAATCATCACATGCAATAATTTAGTGCACCTTGAAATATGAACATGTGTGGGGCGTGTATGTTTTTAATGACTTGAGACTATACCTAGCCCGGCATGCAAGATGACTTATTATGCACCGTTCCCCATACCTGCAGGAAGCCCGTCCGTCTCCAAATTGTTTCCTCTCCATGTGTGGAAACAATATGCCTGCCAAACTCTCCTTCTCCCTCCGGCGGTCCCACCACTCCACCCCGTGTGAAAAAGTCTGCATGCATGACTCTCCTCCCCCCACGCTCGTCCAATCCGTTGTGACCAGCAATATTTCCACCCCTTCCCTCCCCCGTAATTTACTCCAACAAATATGCCCACGTAGCTGTTACTTAACTGCAGGTGCATTGGGTCACTGACATATGGGCCCAACAGGGGTCTGGCCCACATGTCAGTGACGCAACTGGACCTGCAGTTAAGTCAGTGCAGCTCAGTCCATATCTTACGTAGGTGTGCAATTGCTCGCTACAAATATTGCGCCTCCCACGACATCGCTATCTCCTCCCCCTCACATTCATGTTCATCGCTATCTCCTCCCCCTCCCTCTCACGTCGACCACCATGGCATCGCCCCTCCCAAGCCCTAGGAGCCCCTCGCTGCACCGCGCGGACGGTCACGTGTCGCCGTTCCGTTCCTCGCTGCCACTAGTCAAGGAGGACGCATCGGTGTCTGCTCCTCGCCACTACGCGACGCGTCGCCGTTCCGTTCCTCGCCACCACTAGTCGAGGAGGACGCGTCAGCGTTTCGCTCCTCGCCGCGACGCGACACGTCGCCGTTCCGTTCCTCACCGCCACTAGTCGAGAAGGACGTGTCGGCGTTCTGCTCCTCGCCGCGACACGTCGAGGTGGACGCGTCGGTGCTCCCAATCTCGCCAGCATGCACGTCGGAGGACGCGTCGGCTCCCCGCTATGAGGAGAATGCCGCACCTCCCGCCGAGCCCCCCAGCCTTGAGGAGCTTTGGAAAGAAATGGATGTCACCTTGTGGGAGGCTTTGCCTCCAGCAGAGCGTGCCAAAATAGAGACAGAGAAGAAGGCCGAGGAATAGAAGCGCACCGCGGAACAAGCTGCCTGGGAGGCCTATGTCGCGTTCGAGAGAGTCAGACAATTGGCTCTTTGGCAGAAGGCTCGTGCGAGGGCCGTGAGGGTGGCGGAGGACGCCCGTGCCGACGCCCTGGGTGCAATCGGGCCCAAGCGCCTCATCTACGCTTGGCGGTACGTGGACCGGGTGCACGCTTCCAGCGAGGAGGAGTACCTGTTGGCGCCGGATCACCACACTGGTGAGATCACGCTCGCCCACCAGCAAGCCGCCAATCCGCACCTCATGAGTTGCGAGGCTGAGGAAGAGGCGTTGTGTCGGCGCGCTGGGAAACGGCCGCGCACCAAGGCACTCGTGGCGCGTCGCAAGCACTCCTGTGAGCGCCATGGCTTTTAGGAGGAGTATTATTTTTGTTTCGTAAGGCGATCTCATTAGTTTTGGGACGCAAATGATAAATCCCGAACGTTCAGGAAATTTTAGCGTCCTTAATTAAGTATGTAAAAGGGAAAGTTTGGAAACCTTGTGTATTCGTACGCATTTTGCAAGTATGTGCATATAGCACAAACTTTACTATATACTATTGCACTACACGTCTCTCTCGATATATGCTTGCAGATTGTGCTACTCCCTCCGTCCAGGTCAATAAGTCATCTTTGGTTGTGCACCGTGACCAAGAAGGAGGGAAGACTTATATAGCTAGACGGAGGGAGTACTGCGAAACTCCCGCCTCTTCAACCCGCACCTTCTTACCCCCGAAATATTTAAGATATATCTTTGTCTTGCTGTGCTCCAAAAACTCCCTCCATCTCAACCCGTACCTTGCTATCCCAAAATTACAACACACGCAAAAACTCCCACCTCCTGCGAAATGCTGACACGCGAAATGCCCGTGATACCCCTGAACCGAAAGAACCGCCTAGCTCAAATCGGAGGAGGTACTTTCGTAACTTACCCCACATTTTAGAAGAGCGCGTCCCTAAGCCATGGTTCCCCCTCCCATCCCATTCCCCGACCCATTCGTACATCGAGGCAGTGAAAACCCGTGAAGCCCCACACCCTCCTCCATCCGCCACCCAGCTAGAGCCTCTTCCATGATGACGTCGTCCACAACAACACCTCGACGTCCCTCATCCACCGCACCGGATGAGGATCCATCGTCGATCTTGTCGTCCCGCCGGTTCAGCCACCCCGTCCTCCACCTCCAAGAAGCTGCCCCGATGTTCCCCTCGTCTTTCGCGCCACCTCCATTCCCACACCGCCGTCTTCACCTGCACCACCGGAAGAGCATCATCATCACCGATTCCTTGGATGAAGCTGAGGCCTAATCGACGCCACCAAAGAGGTTCTACACTAATTGCCGCATTTTCTTCTTGATTCGATCTCGCAGTGCTGCCGGCGCTCAGTCCCAAGCTGACATGGCGTGGCTCCATCCACGGCGGCGTCGCCGGCCACGTCCAGATCAGTAGGAGATGCTGCTGCTTTGGCTCTCGGTCGCGCTGATGCTCTGCTCTTGCTCTCGGTCCCCTGCCTGGTCTGCTCTTGCTCATGCAGCCGCTCTTGCTCTTGCTTGTGTTGCTTCTCTCGCTCTTCCTCTTGTGTGCATTGCTGCTCTACTCTTGCGTGCGCTGCTACTGCACGAGCAGCAGATCCTGCTCTCCCTCGAGCCCCTGCAGCTGCTACCCGAGATGCTGCTACACGATCAGCTGCCCCGGCTCTCGCATGCGCTACTGCTTCAGCCACTACTGTTGCTACTTCTTTTCTGCTACTGGTGCATTCAGTTTCGACAGTAAAATTCAGTTTCAATGGCAAAATTCAGTTTCGACAATTAAATTCAGTTTTGACAGCAAAATTCAGTTTCGACAGTTAAATCAGTTTTGACAGTTAAGTTCAGAGATGTGTGGCTATGTATTTTACATCTAGCACTTTGTGGTTATGTATTTTACGTCATTTATTGGAGATTTATTAGAAATCCACTCAGGTTAACGTTGTCTCTCTTGTCCTGCTTCAGCCTCGCCGTCGTACAACTCACCAGAGCTGCTCCAACAACGAAACTCACTATCACAGCGGAGCAGTACCCCGGGCTCCATCTCCAGATGCCTAAGATCTTCTTCCCCTCATCCGACAGCCAAATCAGCCGGAGCATCCTCACCGACCAACCCAATCATGCTGAGATCGATATGGCTTCGCCAAAGAGGTTTTACACTTGTTGCATCGCTTTTTTACTCTACATGGTATATATATTGTCCACTGAGCACACATAGTAATATGAAATATGATTAGTTTCTCCTACTATATGACAAGCAATGAGGTACCAGGCAACTTAGCTATCCGTGATGGACTCTCTTGAATGCCATCATTATTTATCTCTGCGCGTTTGAGCTGTGAATTTGTAGATGGGCATGGGAGTTGAGCTAGTAGGGCAGTGGCATGGGTCCAAAGTAGTAGAAGTAGCACAAAAACACTTTTGAGTGTAGGCTTTTCCCTGCTCAAGCCTTTCAACTAGAATCGCCACTACTTGAAAGGAAAAGTGAAGGAAAAACATAGGAATTGGAAAGTTTCATATGGCACTACTATTCCTGCATTTGGTTCAAAGGAATGGAGCAAAGGAAAACTGTAGGATTTGTTCCTTAAGTGTCTCCTTAAAAGAAAAACCGTAGGAATTTTAATATCCACTTGTCCTCCTTTTCAAATTCCTATTCATGGAGTACAAGACTAAGAGATAGTAGAATAATAGCATTATAACCGTACATTTTCTTGTGGTTTGACTTAATCTCACCAAGCTTCTTTGCATCCTGTGATCTTCCAATTCTTGTGAACCAAACACCCAGATTGGCAGAAATCCTGTGTTTTTCAATTCTCTGTTTTTGCACATGCATTCCTATCCTATTCATGTGTATTTCCAATCCCTGCATTGTTAGAATCCTCAAATTCAAACAAGCTCTTAGATAATTACTTTTGTTACAGATATGTGTCGAAGAAAATCTTGTGCGGTTTGTCCCGCTCCTGCTGCACTGTGTTCCACCCCAGCTCAGTTGCTCCAATGATAGAAGGGTTCACCACAGCAGGGATCCGCCCTCCAAACTGTCTTTCGCCGCCTCAAATCTTCTTGCCCACTGCCGGCAGCCACGACAACTACATTACCATCATCAACCGAGCAGATGACCTCGAGGACTACACGTGTCCGCAAGAGAGGTCGCACTCTTTTGTGTCTGCTTACGTTATGCATCGCTTAATATTACATGCTACTTTATCATCCTGTTCACTGATTAGACTCTGAGTCAGCTCCAAACTAATGCTCAAACTTGAGTTTTTAGATGGTTGTGGGGTACATATCGGGGCCGCAATCAATAGTATCTATCTACTATCTGGTTAATCTCTGGTGTCTACTATGAGTTTCATGTTGGGTGAGAAACAAATAGTAAAGAAGCCATTATCTGTATTTTTTAACTAAAGCCATTGCCTGCTATCATCGGTTTTGGGTCTATCCACAGGTTGCTACCATCACTCTGGATTTTTGCATGCACTCCTTACATTATCTCACTATGTTTTATTCCTATGCATGTTAGTTATTGTACACCATGGAACTGAACATGCAGTAGAGCAAAGGAGACGAGCCTTGTGTGCCAATAAAATTTCATGCACATGTCGCTCCATGGTGGGCGCAAAGGCAGCCCCCTCCACCCGTTTCAGTGTAATCAAGAGGAAGAGAATTGTTCTGAGGGGGATTCAGAAGGAGAAGACCACTCCTATTTACCCCCTGAGGTCTTTGCTCTAACTTGGCATGCTGATGTTGGTAATATCATGCATATGGTGCCTTGCATTGCTTAATTTATACATCAAATATGTCATCTTCTTAGTTTGTACATGCTTTGTTTGAATGCCATCTGTTTAGTTTCTTTATCGTATATGTGAATCATGCAATGCCAGCCAGGCATCATATATGTGAATTTTGCAATGCCACCCTCGTTAGCCAGTCATCTTATATGTGAATTATATCATGCCACCATTTTTTATTACGTATTAAAAAATTTAACAATTTTAGTACATTCAATTACTCTTCATGTGCATCAGCCATTCGACATGGTCATGGAAAAATCTGGAGTGGAAACAAGGTCTTCGGAGCACACAATGCTATCTGACGAAGCACATGTCTTGCTGGTTACGGATGGCTCCTCGTAGGAGGATTCAGATACAAATGACCAGTCCTATTCCCCCCGAGGTGCAGGGTTATATTGTTCATATCGTGCATACGATGTCTTGCATTGGCATGTCATTTGCTTAGTTTAGACATGCTTTGTGTGAATGCCACCTCTTTAGTGTCTAGTTACCATGTTTGTGAATTTTGCAGTGCCATCTTGTTGCAAGACATTATATATGTGAATTATGCAATGCTATCTTGTTGCAAGGCATTATGTATGTGAATTATGCAATCCCATGTTGTTTAGCCAAGTGTCATATATGTGAATTATATCATGCCTTTCTTTTTTTGTATTACTCATTGCATTTGTCGACAACTTTTGTATATTCAACTACTCTTCCTGTGCATCAGCCATTTGAAGCGGTGATGGAAGTATCTAGAGTAAAAACAAGGTCTTCAGACCAGACAATCCTACCTGCCGAAGCAGATATCTTGCTGGTTACAGATAGCTCCTCAGAGGAGGATTCAGAGGTAGATGACCAGTCCTAGTATCCCCCTGAGGTGTATGCTCAAACTTGGCAGGGTTATATCACTCATATCATGCATATGTTGTCTTGCAATGCTTGGTTTTTACATCATATACACAATATTGAATGCCATCTCCTTAGTTGACACATCATATATGCGATTGCACTCTGCTCACTTGCTTAGTATATAAATCATATATTTCAATTATATCATGCCATGATGTTTACATAGACAACATGTATCTAAATTATAGCATGCCAACTCATTTTCTAAAGACATAATATAGTTATATCATCTCATCCTGTTAGTATAGTCATCATATTTTGAATTATGTCATTCTATCCATGAAGTATATCATGCCATCATTTTTCCATCGACGGCATGTTTGTGAATTATGGCATGCCAACCACTTTAATAGACACATCATATAGTTATATCATGTCATCCTGTTTACATAGTCATCATATTTTGAACTATGTCATTCTATCCTGTTTAGTTAGCCATCATACATGTGAAGTTGTGTCATGATATCCTGTTTAATTAGCCATCATATATGTGAAATTATGTCATGCTATTCTGTTTGGTTGGAAAACATAAATGTGAATTATTTCATGCCCTGTTTTCTTACCTACTATCCATTGCATGTCTCTATCTGACAGTGTCTGTACATTAAATTACTTTTCCTGTTGATCAACCATTTGAATTGGAGGGGGTGATGGCAGTATCTGTGGGAGTAAAAACACGGTCTTCAAAAAAGATCATTCTACCTATCGATGCAGATAGAACCACGGTTGTACTTGCCCAAGAACCAGCCCCACCAAACATAACCTTGATTCACGCAGATTGTACCCCTACCCGGTTGGACAGAGAACCAGCTACACCCCTTCTAACCCCAACCCCAGCAGATAGTAACCCAGTTCCATTTGACACAGCAGCATCTCTACCACAGAGCACCCAAAGACGAGCAGTTAGTAAGGCAACTGTAGTACCCAAAGCACGAGGACCACCACTCTGAACCCCAAGTTAACGCTTAAAACATAAGAGGAATTGTTCTCAAGTTAGGTTCCGTAGCTATGGTTCATACTCCTTTGCTCTTACATCACTGTATTTACTCATACCAACTAATTTCGAATTTGAAGGATGCAATTGAAACTCCAATGACACAATAGGTATGTTTTAAATCTTTTTCTTTAATGTGTTTGCCGTTATAACTTGCTCTATGTTGATTTCAGTTTCAACTGAATAAACGGTTATGTTCTCATGCCATGCACATTACAAGTGTTGTTATTGCTGTTTAATTTCCCACACTTATATTATGTCTATGTTGCTTTGTCTTAAATACATATGATTTGAACTATCTCTATCTTGATTTCGCAACATAAACTAGAGTGATATAGACCATACAGTGACCATACTACATAGATATATGTTTGTTTCATGTTGTTATCCTGTCCACCTTACTACTGAACTGGTTTACCAAAATGAGTTTCATATACAACATGGTAAACCTGTGATGTGTCTGTTTATTTCTCTTCTATAATGCGGATAAAATATTGGAGAAGAGTACCTCGTTATGCAATGGTAAAGGAAGTAATGCAGATAAGGTTCAAGATAGTGAGACATCCATGTTGGTCTCCAAGAAAGCTGATAAAACTATATTGAAGACACTAAGACAACCCCAAAGTCCTGTCTTGATGTAGTGTTTGAGTTACTGGCCACTACCGCTGGCACCAGCTCTTCAAACTCGCTGCCTGAATCCATTCGGCTTCTTGAGTCTCAACTTCAAGTTAAGAGACATCGATCAGATGTTCTGCGACAGGAAGCTGAAGGACTAAGGAAATCCCTGCAGAATTCAGATGCATACTTTCTGGTGCAACAACAAGCGCTAGAGGATTTAAGCGCCAAACAAGACAAAGTTAATAAGCTTGCTAAGCGTCTTGGCAGCATTATGGGTACCCAGGATATTGTTTCTTGAGCTCTTCCGAAGTGGTTTTAGTTCTGGACATGTTTTGCTACGGTGTTTATTTGCACTAGTCGCTGACAACCAGTGTATGTGATATGCTGCTTTGTTCCCTATATTTGCACTGGTGGAGAACTTTGATGCCCAGTGGATGTAATATGTGTAACAGCCTAGCGTAAGTTGCTTTCTTATATATTTCCTTGTTGTCTTGTTTATTTGTTTGCTTGTAGTCAGTGCAGTTCTTTTTCCGCGGTTTGTTAGTGGCCGCAATAACTTATTTTTTAAAACTAGGCCACAATAACCATGGGCTACATATTTACTGTAGTGACCATGGGCCTCCTACGGGCCGTAGAAACAAGGGACCTTCTACGGGCCGTTGAAACAACGGGCCTTCTACGAGGCGTAGCATCAATCGGCCTTCTACGGGCCGTATGATCGATTGGCCAAACATGGGCCAATAACGGACCGCATTATGGGTCGTAAATGGGCTAGAGATGGAATCGGCCATTCATGGGCCGACCATAACGGGCCGTCGTTAATTGATCGTATTTGATGATGCTATGAAAACGTCCCAATGGATTAACGGGCCACAAACGGGCCGACTGTAACCACGGGCTGAATTTGGCCCACAAGCAGAAAAGGCCAGCCCAAGAATAAGTGGGCCCTGTGAAGGCCGAAAGATAACACGGGCCGGAAATGGCCCAATGGAGTAATGGGCCATTAATGGGTATAAAGCGATACACTATTCATTATGGGCCAGTTTCACCACGGGCCGTTAATGGGACAAGAGTTACAAAGGGCCTCATATGGGCCGAATGACGTCATGGGCCATACATGGGCCGGTAGTTACAATGGCCTGGAATCGTATTAGACGGCCCAGATGACGATACTGGGCCTAATTCGGAGAGGCCGTTGTCGGTGTCAAAACCGACGGATCTCGGGTAGGGGATCCCGAACTGTGCGTCTAAGGCTAATGGTAACAGGAGGCGGGGGACACAATGTTTACCCAGGTTCGGGCCCTCTCTATGGAGGTAATACCCTACTTCCTGCTTGATTGATCTTGATGAATATAAGTATTACAAGAGTTGATCTACCACGAGATCGTAATGGCTAAACCCTAGAAGTCTAGCCTATGAGGTTATGATTGTTATCCTACGGACTAAACTCTCCGGTTTATATAGACATCGGAGGGGGCTAGGGTTGCACAAAGTCAGTTATAGAGAAAGGAATCTACATATCCGAATCTCCAAGCTTGCCTTCCATGCGAAGGAGAGTCCCATCCGGACACGGGAAGAAGTCTTCTATCTTGTATCTTCATAGTCCAACGGCCAAAAGATATAGTCCGGCTGTACGAGGACCCCTTAGTCCAGGACTCCCTCAGTAGCCCCCGAACCAGGCTTCAATGATGATGAGTCCGGCGCGCAGATTGTTTTCGGCATTGCAAGGCGGGTTCCTTCTCCGAATACTTCAAAGTACCTGACTTAAAGAGCGATATTCGGCTTTCCATTTAAAGTCGCGCTCCTTCGCTTCTGCAACTTCATGATTTCAGCTTCCACGTGTCGAGCGAATGCAAGAGGTCGGGGCATTTTTGCATTTACCACCTTGACCCCATGAGAAAATTGTCTATTTAAGGAGACAGGGATCCTCAGATCTAATCCACACCATCTGCCCCAATCGAGGAATCCTCTGAGCTTGCCCGCGGAAACCACCCGAACATGGCTAGCGCTCCCAGCTCTTCCTCCCGCTCTCACGGCCCCAAACAGGGTGATTGGCTAAAGTGTTCTATATCCCATGGCCAACTGGTGAAGCTGCAGACCCAGGGATTTCTTCCCCCCATAGATCTGGTCCCCGTTCGAGCCGGATTGGCTTCTTTTGACGGTGGGGAGCAGGCGGAGAAGTTCCCCAACCCATCCAGGGGGAACGAGTATGTTTTGTTCCCTATTTGCTGAGGGGCATCAGATTTCCAATCTATCCGTTCCTCCGAGGGCTTCTGGAGCACTATGGCCTCCAACTGCACAACTTTACACCTGCCTCCATCCTGCATATTGCTGGTTATGTTTCTCTTTGCGAGTTATTTCTGGGCTGCGAGGCTCATTTCGAGTTATGGAAGAAGCTGTTTTACCTCATCCCTCGTAATCAGGAGGGATTAATATTCCAAGTGGGCGGAGCCGAGATATGGCGCATTGCCGGGACCGGATACCTATCCGGTACGCCAAAGAAGGCATCCGAAGAATGGCCTTTCAAATGGTTTTATGTTGAAGATGTCTCCCTTCCTAGCCCAATCTGGAGGGGTCTTCCTGAATATTCAAGTACTCCATTGAAGAAGCACCTCAACTGGCATCCTTGGAGCCCTAGGGAGGAAGATAGTATGGAAGTCCACCAACTGATGAGCAAGATAAGGACGCTTGCCCAATCCGGATTGTCAATAGTCGAGGTTATGGTGATATCCATAATGCGAGGGGTTCATCCACTCCAATACCAAGGGCGCCCTATGTGGCACTTCAATGGAGAAGATTATGCCTGGTCGAAAGGGTCCGGACACTTCCACTGCTTTGGCGAAAATACTATCCGGGTTGCACAAAGGGGAGGAGGAGGAGTTTATCCACATTAAGCCCAGGGATGGATTTTCCATGCACAACCATCCCAGCTGGGTGAGTTTCCATCCCACTACTTTACTCCATCAATTCCTTGAATCCTTTTTCATAAATATTAATCCGTCATTTATAACAGGAATGGCGGAAAGTCACCAGGGAAATCCACAGCCCCGCACCACAGCCAGAGGACCACAACTAGGCCCTTTATCCCGGATTCGAAGAGGATCCGGATATATTCGTGGAGCTCGGGGAAGGGGTGTTTTACCAGGTGAGCTATGATGGCACCGAAGTGGCCATCATTGCTGGCTATCCCGGTCTCCTCCTTGCATCGCATGTAAGTAATTAGGAGACTTGTCCTTTGGGAGAATTTCCCCCTTCCGCTTTACCCACCGCACTGTATTATGCTCTAAAGGGGAGGCGATCGGCGCGCCATGCTGCACCTGAGGCGACGCGCCAGAAGGCGGCGCCTACGATGGGCAGGCCTTCGAAGAGGAAGGCAAATAGAGATATGGCTGAGCCTTCTTGAAGAGGTATGGTTTTAAATATGCCCCATGGTCGCCATCTTAAAGTATGACATTATCCATGGTCGCCATCTTAAGGTATGGTTTTAAATATGCCCCATGGTCGCCATCTTAAATATGCCCTGGGGATCCTGCCAGTCATGCCTCTACTAGCCGGATTCCGGACCTTATCATGAGGATTGAGGCTAACGCGGAAGTGACACCGGATTGTCCTTCTGTGGAGGATTCAAATAAAGTATCCGCCACAAACTCCAAAGTAGAAAGCGCCATGAATCATCGGCATCGGAGGGCCGCTCTCCGCGACCCTGGTTTTTCAGAAGAGACTTTCAATGCCTTCAACTCGGGTGATGCATACATCCGAGCTTCTCGAGATGGGCTTTCCAGAGCCACATATCAGTATTTGAAAGATATGCGGGTAAGTTTTATACTTGCACAATTTATATACCTGTAGCCCCCGAAACTTGAAGCAGTTTAAGCAACTGATTTAAGGATCGTTGTATACCCAGGTGCTCAAAGAGAAGAACGGCCTGTTGTCTCAAGAGCTGGAGGAGTGTCAAGCCTAGCTAACTGCTGCTACCACCGAACTGGAGAAATCCAAGAAGGCAGCGCCTAGTAATGTTCCCCTCTATCGAGAAAACATGATCATATACCAGCAGTGTTAATACAGGTGCAATTCTTATGACAAAGGCACCGAAGGTCGCACCAGCGGGAGGTCCAGGAGCTCAAAGGCAACTGGCCGCAGGCGAACGTATCCTGACACAGGTCAGGGCGGAGAAGAACAAACTCCAAGATGCCAACACCAAGCTCGGCGAAGAGCTAAAAGCTATGCGGGCCCAGCTAGCTAACTCCATGAAGGAGCATAAGAAGCTGCGAGGCGGCATATTCAGTATGTGTTCGGACGTACCTTTACATAGTTCGGCAAGGAAAGAAACTGACAAGAATTATGTCTGTAGGTATATTGACGGGCCATCCTGAAGAGGAGGTGTCCAGATCGTCGAGCGGTCTGCTACAAGAGCTGTCGCAAATGCACGAGCGAGCTCAGCAGGCGATGCAAAGTATTGTCAAGGCCTTGTGGCCATCTGACTCCCCTCCAGGAAGTATGGAGGGGCTTGTGCAGCTACTCAAGGGAGCACGGCGGTGCTTCCGATTATGGAAGATATCGGCCTGCCGGGAAGGTGCACGAGAGGCCTGGGCAATGGTGAAAACTTGGTATACCAAACTCGACCCGAATCACATGGCCCGGGTCGGTCCTGTAGGGTCAAATGGAGAAGAAATCCCCGTTAGTTTGGTATACGACCAGGTACAAGTAGCCACCAAGTATTCCCAACAGGATTGTAGGCTAGATAGCCTGTTTGATGGCATAGAGGAAGAAGTGTTTGAGTCTAAGTGACTATGTACTTCATTTGACAAATTATGTCTCTAGCTGAATTATAAAATGCTTGTCATGGCGGACCTTTTCGCTTCAACCTCTGGACCCGAAGGTCCGGAGTGCTTCCGAATACCCGCTCGGTAATATAAACCGGGGTATGCATGGAAACCAGGCGTAGGGGTCATAGTTGCTTGAACCGGGGTATGCATGAAAACAGACAAGTATCTGACTAGTTATGTTATATTACATTTTGATAGTAAGAAACATCTTCCAGAGAGAATAGTTCCGTTAAGGGTTCCTTTCCCTGGGTCGACATGCGTTTAACGTGCACATCCGGACTGTGATTGAGAAAACTACAGCATACATAGCATCTGGGGGTTCATAATGTGACAAATAAAAACATCTTTAGTCCGCCGACCGAATATTCCCTTAAGAACGCTAGCTTTCGGCTTCACCCAGTCTGAGGTACACATCCGGATGACCCGGCAGTAACAATCGTGGAGGTGCTCCCTTTATTCCCTAGCCTAACTAACGGGAACATAGGGCATAAGCACAGGAGCCAGGCAACCCAGCTTGGCCAAAACTTAAGTCATATCGATGCATATAATGGCTAAGAAAAGGTACATACGTGGAAAAGACACATATGTGGTGAGCTTGATGCTATAACAAGCTTCTGTACAAGAAGCCCCCAGGTATAATTGACATACATATTAAGAATTGTATGCATCATAGGTGTACGGTTCTAGCCGTACAAAAGCTTTATAGCTCTAAAAAAGAAAGATGAAAAGAGAGAAAACTAAATAATGGAAACAAAAAAGGGGAGAAAGGGGACGGACGAAGAGTCCGGTGCTAGGCATAGAATCTTCGGAGTCTGGCCGCGTTCCATGGGTTCGGCTCTAGGCGGTTATCTGATGCATCACACAGGCGGTACGCTCCTCCGGTGACAAATTCGTCAATGATGAAGGGACCCTCCCACTTGGGCTTGAGTTTGTCCTTTTTCTTCTCCGGCAAGCGTAGAACGAGTTCGCCAACATTATAAGTCTTGGCCCATACTTCTCTGCACTGATATCTGCGGGCCTGTTGTTGGTATAATGTGGAACTGGCTTTTGCGACATCGCGCTCCTCCTCCAGGGAATCTAAGCTATCCTGCCGATCAAGCTCGGCTTCTGCCTCTTCATACATGCGCACTCGAGGTGAGTGATACGTCTCCAACGTATCTATAATTTTTTATTGTTCCATGCTATTGTATTACCTGTTTTGGATGTTTATGGGCTTTACTTTACACTTTTATATCATTTTTGGGACTAACCTACTAACTGGAGGCTCAGCCCAAATTGTTGTTTTTTTGCCTATTTCAGTGTTTCGAAGAAAAGGAATATCAAACGGAGTCCAAATGGAATGAAACCTTCGGGAGCGATCTTTTTGGAACAAACGCAATCCAGGGGATTTGGAGTGGACGTCAAGCAGCAAACGAGGTGGCCACGAGGGTGCCCAGCGCGCCCTGGGGGGTGGGCGCGCACCCCACCCTTGTGGGCCCCTCCTGGCTCAACCGACCTATTTCTTCCTCCTATATATATCCACGTACCCAGAGAACATCCAGGAGCACCACGAAAAACTAATTCCACCACCGCAACCTTCTGTATCCACGAGATCCCATCTTGGAGCCTTCGTTGGCGCTCCGCCGGAGGGGGAATCGAGCACGGAGGGCCTCTACATCATCTCCAAGGCCTCTCCGATGAGTTGTGAGTAGTTTACCACAGACCTTCGGGTCCATAGTTATTAGCTAGATGGCTTCTTCTCTCTCTTTGAATCTCAATACAAAGTTCTCCTCGATCTTCTTGGAGATCTATTCGATGTAACTCTTTTTGCGGTGTCTTTGTAGAGATCCGATGAATTGTGGGTCTATGATAAATTTTATCAATGAGAAATATTTGACGCTGGCCGTCCTCCCATAGAGGCAATTCTCTTTGATCAAGAGGAAATAATGCGTTTTCAATCTTTAGACTATGTTGCTTTTAATGAAAACCTCAGAAAAAAGGTTCCTACCAATGTTCTAGTTGATAGAATTTCTGAACTTAATAATGATTTTGCTTTTCGAAATAATGAGTTAGGATATTCTCTTGAGTATAGGCTTACGAAGTTCTGCCAAAAGAATGCTTATAATGATGAATTGGTTGTGCAATATGAAGGGCCAAAGGAGGAACCCATACCTCCCGAGATTGATCTTGGGGACTCCTGTCCCATTAAATTTAGCCCTTTTAATTACTTTTGCTTGCCTCAAAGAAAACTTGCTGCTGAATGTAGGGAATATGAAATGAGTTTTCATGATCTATCTTATTATTATGGCAATACTTAGATCTATTCTCGCTTTTATGCCTAGCTAGGGGCGTTAAACGATAGCGCTTGTTGGGAGGCAACCCAATTTTATTTTTGTTCCTTAATTTTTGATTCTGTTTAGTAATAAATAATTCATCTAGCCTATGTTTAGATGTGGTTTTATGTTTTTAATTAGTGTTTGTACCAAGTAGAACCTATAGGATAACCTACGGTGATAGTTAATTTGATTCTGCTGAAAAACAGAAACTTTTGCGCGCACGAGAATAATTTTAATAAATCACAGGAACGTGATTTTGCGTTGATTCTTTCTGCAGTATATCAATAGACAAATTTCCCAGGACTTCCAATTTTGATAGTATTTTTAGAGTTCCAGAAGTATTCTAAAGTTACAGATTGCTACAGACTGTTCTATTTTTGACAGATTCTGTTTTTCGTGTGTTGTTTGCTTATTTTGATGCATCTATGGCTAGTATCGGGGGGTATGAACCATAGAAAAGTTGGAATACAGTAGATTTAACACCAATATAAATAAAGAATGACTTCATTACAGTACCTTATGTGGTGGTTTTTCTTTCTTGCACTAACGGAGCTTATGAGATTTCCTGTTGAATTTTGTGTTGTGAAGTTTTCAAGTTTAGGGTAAAGATTTGATGGACTATGGAATAAGGAGTGGCAAGAGCCTAAGCTTGGGGATGCCCATGGTACCCCAAGTTATTCAAGGACAACCAAAAGCCTAAGCTTGGGGATGCCCCGGAAGGCATCCCCTCTTTCGTCTTCGTCTATCGGTAACTTTACTTGGAGCTATATTTTTATTCGCCACATGATATGTGTTTTGCTTGGAGCGTCTTGTATGATATTAGTCTTTGCTTTTTAGTTTACTACAATCATCCTTTCTACACTGGCTTTATTTTGTAGAAATTGTTAGTCTCTCATGCTTCACTTATATTATTTTGAGAGTATTTTAGAATAGTATGGTATTTGCTATGGTTATAAAATTGGTCCTAGAATGATGGGCATCCAAGTTGGGTATAATAAAAACTGTCATAGGAAGTGAATTGGATGCTATGATCAATTTGATGCTTGATAATTGCTTTGAGATATAGAGGTGGTGATATTAGAGTCATGCTAGTTGGGTAATTGTGAATTTAAAGAATACTTGTGTTGAAGTTGGGAAGTCCCGTATCATGCACGTATGGTAAAAGTTGTGTGACAAATTTGTTGCATGGGATGCTCTTTTGATTGCCTTCCTTATGTGTGGAGGTCGGGATTGCGCAATGGTTAACTTCTACCAACTCTTCCCCTAGGAGCATGCGTAGTAGTACTTTGCTTCGAGGGTTAATAAAACTTTTGCAATAAGTATTTGAGTTCTTTATGACTAATGTGAGTCCATGGATTATACGCACTCTTACCTTTCCATCATTGCTAGCCTCTTCGGTACCGTGCATTCCCTTTCTCACCTTGAGAGTTGGTGCAAACTTCGCCGGTGCATCCAAACCCCGTGATACGATACACTCTATCACACATAAACCTCCTTATATCTTCCTAAAAACAGCCACTGTACCTACCTATTATGGCATTTCCATAGCCATTCCGAGATATATTGCCATGCAACTTTCTACCGTTCTGTTTATCATGACACGCATCATCATTGTCATAGCATGATCATGTAGTTGGCATCGTATTTGTGGCAAAGCCACCTTCATAATTTTCATACATGTAACTCTTGATTCATTGCCCATTCCGGTACACCGCCGGAGGCATTCATATAGAGTCATATATTTTTCTAGTATCGAGTTGTAATTCATGAGTTGTAAATAAATAGAAGTGTGATGATCATCATTATTAGAGCATTGTCCCTTATAAAAAAAGAAAGGCCAAAAAAAAGGAAAGGCCAAATAAAAAAAGAAGGAAAAAAAGAAAGGCCAAATAAAAAAATAAAGGCCCAAAAAAAGAAGAAGAAAATAAAAAAAGGTAGACAATGTTACTATATTTTTCCACACATGTGATTCAAAGTAGCACCATGTTCTTCATATAGAGAGTCTCATATGTTGTCACTTTCATATACTAGTGGGAATTTTTAATTATAGAACTTCGCTTGTATATTCCAACGATGGGCTTCCTATAAATGCCCTAGGTCTTCTTGAGCAAGCATGTTGGATGCACACCCACTTAGTTTCTTTTGTTGAGCTTTCATACATTTATAGCTCTAGTGCATCCGTTGCATGGCAATCCCTACTCCTCATGTTGACATCAATTGATGGGCATATCCATAGCCCGTTGATTGGCCTCGTCAACGTGAGACTTTCTCCTTTCTGTCTTCTCCACACAACCTCCATCATCATATTCTATTCCACCCATAGTGCTATATCCATGGTTCACGCTCATGTATTGCGTGAGAGTTGAAAAAGCTGAAGCGCGTTAAAAAGTATGAACCAATTGCTTGGCGAAAACCGAGGTTGTTCTTGATGGGAGTATTTTGTGTGATGAAAATGAAACATAGCCTAACTATATGATTTTGTAGGGATGAACCTTCTAAAGCCATGTTATTTTGAGAAGACATGATTGCCTTGTTAGTATGCTTGAAGTATTATTATTTCTTATGACAATGGAGGGCCTCTACATCATCTCCAAGGCCTCTCCGATGAGTTGTGAGTAGTTTACCACGGACCTTCGGGTCCATAGTTATTAGCTAGATGGCTTCTTCTCTCTCTTTGAATCTCAATACAAAGTTCTCCTCGATCTTCTTGGAGATCTATTCGATGTAACTCTTTTTGCGGTGTGTTTGTCGAGATCAAATGAATTGTGGGTTTATGATCAAGTTTATCTATGAGAAATATTTGAATCTCCTCTGAATTCTTTTATGTATGATTGGTTATCTTTGCAAGTCTCTTCGAATTATCAGTTTGGTTTGGCCTACTAGATTGATCTTTCTTGCAATGGGAGAAGTGCTTAGCTTTGGGTTCAATCTTGTGGTGTCCTTTCCCAGTGACAGCAAGGGCAGCAAGGCACGTATTGTATTGTTGCCATCGAGGATAAAAAGATGGGGTTTATATCATATTGTTTGAGTTTATCCCTCTTTATCATGTCATCTTGCTTAATGTGTTACTATGTTCTTATGAACTTAATACTCTAAATACAAGCAGGAGTCGGTCGATGTGTGGAGTAATAGTAGTAGATGCAGAATCGTTTCGGTCTACTTGTTGCGTACGTGATGCCTATATACATGATCATGCCTAGATATTCTCATAACTATGCACTTTTCTATCAATTGCTCGATAGTAATTTGTTCACCCACCGTAATACTTATGCTATCTTGAGAGAAGCCACTAGTGAAACCTATGGCCCCCGGGTCTATCTTTTATCATATAAGTTTCCAATCTACTTTTATTTGCATCTTTTACTTTCCAATCTATATCATAAAAATACCAAAAATATTTATCTTATCTTATTATCTCTATCAGATCTCACTTTCGCAAGTTACTGTGAAGGGATTGACAACCCCTTTATCGCGTTGGTTGCGAGGTTCTTGTTTGTTTGTGTAGGTACGAGGGACTTTTGAGGAGCCTCCTACTGGATTGATACCTTGGTTCTAAAAAACTGAGGGAAATATTTACGCTACTTTGTTGCATCACCCTTTCCTCTTCAAGGGAAAACCAACGCAGTGCTCAAGAGGTAGCAGTGAGTCATGAATAATGTCGTAGGGCAACACGACCTCTGCGCCGTACACCATGAAGAAAGGTGTATATCCGGTTGAATGATTGGGCATGGTCTGCAGCCCCCAGAGTACGGAGACGAGCTCCTTGACCCAGTGCTTGTCTGATTCTTTCAAAGATTGCACTAACCTGGGTTTAATGCCACTCATAATAAGACCATTGGCTCGTTCGACTTGGCCGTTGGTTTGTGGGTGATAGACGGAGGCGTAATCGAGCTTGATGCCCAAATTAGCACACCAGGCTTTCACCTCATCGGCTGTGAAATTGGAGTCGTTGTTAGTGATGGTGCTATGCGGAACACCATAACAGTGCACAACACCGGATATAAAGTCTATCACTGGCCCGGCTTCTGCCGTTTTAACTGGTTTGGTCTCTATCCACTTAGTGAATTTATCCACCATGACCAACATATATTTTTTCTTATGGCTTCCCCCTTTAAGGGGTCCGACCATATCAAGCCCCAAGACCGCAAAAGGCCATGTGATGGGGATTGTTTGTAAAGCGGTGGGTGGCATATGGCTTTGGTTGGCGAAAAGCTGGCATCCGACGCAATGTTGGACAAGGTCCTGTGCGTCTGCTCGGGTCGACGACCAATAGAAACCTGTACGGAAGGCCTTACTTACAAGGGCCCGAGCTGCGGCGTGGTGACCACCGAGACCAGTATGAATTTCAGCCAAGAGTTGCCGCCCTTCGTCCTCGGAGATACATCTTTGAAGTACTCCGGTAGCGCTTTTCTTATAGAGTTCTCCCTCGTGAACCTTGTAGGCTTTAGATCGCCGCACAATGCAGCGTGCCTCATTCTGATCCTCAGGAAGTTCTCGCCTATTAAGGTAGGCCAAGAAGGGTTCAGTCCATGGGGCGATGACCGCCATGATGAGATGGGCCGACGGTGTAATTTTGGTGGCTGAGCCCCCGATGATGTCAATGTGTTCGGAATTTGGGGTTGTCTTCGAATCCGGATTGGCACTGCCGCTCTCCCCCTGCCACACCACGGATGGCTTGAAGAGCCTTTCCAGAAATATGTTAGGTGGGACAGGGTCGTGCTTAGCGCCTATGCGAGCAAGGACATCTGCTGCTTGATTACTTTCTCGAGCCACATGGTGAAACTCAAGCCCCTCGAAGCGAGCCGACATTTTGAGAACGGCGTTACGGTAAGCCGCCATCTTCGGATTTTTGGCATCGAAATCTCCATTTATTTGAGATATTGCGAGGTTTGAATCCCCGCGCACTTACAGGCGTTGTATGCCCATGGAGACGGCCATCCGAAGACCATGCAATAAGGCTTCGTATTCGGCTGCATTGTTGGAGTCCGTGAATAATATTTGTAGGACGTACTGAACAGTATCTCCAGTAGGGGATGTAAGGACAATGGCTTCCCCTAGGCCTGCCAGCATTTTGGAGCCATCGAAGTGCATGACCCAGTTGGAATATGTGCCATACTCTTTAGGGAGTTTGGCCTCTGTCCATTCAGCGATGAAGTCGGCCAATACCTGGGATTTAATGGCCCGGTGCGGTTTGTACAATATGTCGAATGGGAGGAGCTCAATCGCCCACTTGGCAATCTGGCCCGTAGCATCATAGTTGTTTATTATGTCATTGAGAGGTACTTCGGAGGCCACCGTTATCGAGCACTCTTGAAAGTAGTGTCATAGCTTCCGGGATGCCATGAAAACCACGCATGCTATTTTTTGGTAATGAGGGTACCGGGATTTGCATGGTGTGAGGACAGTGGATACGTAGTATACCTGCTTCTGGAGCGGGAATTTGTGTCCATCCTCCTCTCGTTCGACGACGAGCACTGCACTCACGACTTGGTGTGTGGCCGATATGTACAATAACATGGGTTCACCGACGTTTGGCGCGGCCAGGATTTGGTTGCTCGCTAGAAGAGCCTTTATTTCTTCCAATCCGGCCATTGCCGCGTCCGTCCACTCGAAGTGGTCGGTGCGTCGGAGAAGGCGATAGAGTGGCAATGCCTTTCCCCTAATCTGGAGATAATGCGGCTCAAAGCTGCCACACACCCGGATAGCTTTTGGACTTGTTTTAGATCTGTTGGTGTAGCAAATTGTGACAAAGCTCGGATTTTAGCTGGGTTTGACTCAATTCCTCTATTGGAAACGATGAAGCCCAGAAGCTTTCCGGCGGGAACACCGAAAACACATTTTTCTGGATTGAGCTTAATGCCATATGTTCGGAGGTTGTCGAATGTAAGACGCAGATCGTCTATTAATGACTCGACGTGTCTGTTTTTGATGACTACGTCATCCACGTATGCTTCAACTGTCTTGCCGATTTGTTTCTCCAGGCATGTTTGAATCATGCGTTGATAGGTGGCACCGGCATTTTTGAGCCCAAAAGGCATAGTGTTGAAGCAGAAAGGCCCGTATGGGGTGATAAATGATGTTGCGGCTTGATCGGACTCCTCATCTTGATTTGATGGTATCCGGAGTATGCGTCGAGGAAACACAGTGAGTCGTGTCCTACAGTAGCATCGATGATCTGATCAATGCGGGGGAGGGGAAAAGGATCCTTAGGTTAAGCCTTGTTGAGGTCTTTGAAATCGACGCATAGGCGCTAAGATTTATCCTTCTTTGGTACCATCACCAGGTTTGCTAGCCAGTCCGGGTGTTTTATCTCTCTGATGAATCCTGCCTCGAGTAACTTGGCTAGCTCCTCTCCCATGGCTTGTCGTTTGGGTTTGGAAAAGCGTCATAATGTTTGCTTGACCGGCTTGTATCCCTTCAATATGTTTAGACTATGTTTGGCCAGCATGCATGGGATTCCTGGCATATCAGAAGGGTGCCAGGCGAATATGTCCCAGTTTTCGTGTAGGAACGCCCGCAGTGCAGCGTCGACCGTGGGGTCCAGCTGCGCCCCGATGGATGCTGTCTTCGTGGAGTCCGTTGGGTGGACCTGGAATTTGACTATATCGTCTGCTGGTTTGAAGGAGGTGGATTTGGATTGCTTATGAAGTATCACGTCGTCCCTATCCATCGTGGAATGCAATGCGGTTAATTCTTCGGCTGCGAGGGCTTCACACAATGCCTCGAGGGCCAAGGCGGCAATTTTGTTTCCAGCGCGGAGTGCTATGTCCGGATCACTTGCAAGAGTGATGATTCCATTGGGCCCGGGCATCTTGAGCTTCATGTACCCGTAATGAGGTATAGCTTGGAAGCTTGCAAATGTGTCTCGCCCTAACAGGGTGTGATATCCACTATTGAAAGGAGCCACTTGAAAGGTTATCTCTTCGGACCGATAATCCACCGGCGTGCCAAATACCACATTGAGTGTGAATTTTCCCGCACATCGCGCCTCCCGACTGGGAATAATTCCTCGAAAGGTCGTATTACTTTGCTCAATGCGACTCTTGTCTATTTCCATTTGTTGAGAGTTTCCTCGTAAATGAGGTTTAGTCCGCTGCTGCCGTCCATGAGCATTTTGGTAAGCCAAAAGCCGTCCACGATTGGACTGAGGACCAATGCGGCAGGTGCCCGAACTATTCTGAATTTTGGTTCGTCACTGGCATTGAAAGTTATGGTCGTGTCGTTCCAGGGGTTTATTGCTGCAACTTGGCAGACTTCAGCGAGGCCGCGGAGTGCCCTTTTGCGCATATTGTTTGAGGCGAAAGTCTCGAAGACTGCCAATACTGTGGGGTTGTTGTCTTCTGTGGGATGTTGCTCTGTGGTGTTTTTGGTGAGGAGATCCTCGCCGCTCTTGGCCACCTGCCGGAGTATTCAACATGCTCGAAGGCTATGGGTTGGTACGGTATCCGGTGTTGTGTGTATTTTGCATGGCCTATCGAGCCATCCCTCCAGAACGGTTCCGCGCCCCATAACGGGCTTTGATCTTTTTGTTATTAGATCAGGCAACCGACGAGGGTGCATCCTTTTTGTCCGGATGAGGGGTTTAGTGGAAACCGGTGGCTCCCAAGAGGCTGCCTGAGTTTTCCAGGTGCTTTCCATTGCGCAGTACTTCTGTACTATGGTTGCCAAGTCAGCGTGTGATACATGATGGTGGTTGATTACATTGAGGATTCCCTCGGTTTTTGCAGAATAATGAGATTGCATCTTCATCGTGGCAGTCCTTGATCCTGTCCTTGACAAGGCGGAATCTAGCCCAAAAGTGATGGACCGTTTCCTGGGACTGCTGCCTGATGTGGATAAGTTCGCTTGTATCTGGGTGGATGGGTAGCTTTAGATCCGAACCCTGACCCGGTCTGGGATCCAGAGTTTGAGAAACTTCCGGGCTTAATAGTCCGGGCTCCGGAATATCAACCAATTTTTTGGGCCCGCAGTCCGATTCTAGGTTCGGAGTGCGGAACCCATCTTTCCTTGTGCGGGTGTCCGGCTTTGGGAGCTCGGACACCCGAACATAATTCGTCCTCAATGTAAAGGATGAGTCACCGCATTGCTCCTCCACCACCGCTATCTGACGGGTGATCGGTGGAGATACAATTTCTCTCTGATCGGATTTAAGCCCAATCCGATTGTAGTCCATAGCGACTCCCAAGGCGGCGATGCGATCCAGGAGTTCGTTTAAAGATGACAACTCTGTCGGATTCATCTGCTCGGAGTATTCTGAGCTGATGCGGAGGCGATTTTCGATGACCCGAGAAGTCATTGTCGGCTCGACGGCCGAACGGGCGGCCATGGTAAAGTCGCCCAGCCGGAGGGTTTGGCCTGAGGCCAGGGCTCCCCCGGAGGTGATATTGTCCTTGATAACAAGGCGAGCCATCAAGCCTATCTTCGACGTCACAGCGGTCCTCTCAATGAAAGCACCAATGTCAGTGTCAAAACCGGCGGATCTCGGGTAGGGGGTCCCGAACTGTGTGTCTAAGGCTAATGGTAACAGGAGGCGGGGGACACAATGTTTACCCAGGTTCAGGCCCTCTCTATGGAGGTAATACCCTACTTCCTGCTTGATTGATCTCGATGAATATGAGTATTACAAGAGTTGATCTACCACGAGATCGTAATGGCTAAACCCTAGAAGTCTAGCCTATGAGGTTATGATTGTTGTCCTACAGACTAAAGCCCCCGGTTTATATAGACACCGGAGGGGGCTAGGGTTACACAAAGTCGGTTACAGAGAAAGGAATCTACATATCTGAATCGCCAAGTTTGCCTTCCACGCGAAGGAGAGTCCCATCCAGACACGGGAAGAAGTCTTCTATCTTGTATCTTCATAGTCCAACCGTCCGGCCAAAAGATATAGTCTGGCTGTCCGAGGACCCCTTAGTCCAGGACTCCCTCAGCCGTAACGGGTCGTGACTTCTCGGGCTGTAAATGGGCTATATGTGAACATGCCGTTAACAGGTTTTCCGTGGGCCGGCCCGCTACCTTTTGACAAAGTCAAATAGGCCAGCCTTTTCACCGGAATGGGCCTCTATTTGGACGTGCCACATGTCGATGTATCATAGGTGCCTTCGGTCCAATGAGTGGATGACATATGTCCCAGCGGTGAGCCGACACGTGGTTCCTCTGGCCAATGAGAAATTTACACGTGGAAAATCCCCATTGGTCATGGCTGTTAGCGGGTTATCAGATCCAAAGCCGGACCCGATAGCTTAACAGCGACCCATTACGGTGGATGCCACATGCCGGTCACCCTTGACGAAAGCACTTCCATGACGCGCAATTTATCGTCATGGAAGTGGACACTTCCGTGATGATAATTTTGGTAGTGTCATGGAACACTTCTACGACAGCACAGGTATGAATATCTTGATTTTGTCATAAAATCGTCATGGATGTACATGCTTGATAGAAAACGTGACCTACTGTGACAAACATGTATCATCACGAAAGTGTTTTTTTGTAGTGGTGGGCGTGAGGCAGAGCACGGATGTTGGTAGAGAGCGCATATACCCATCATAAATACTGAGCTCCTCGAGCTGATCTAGGGCGGGAGGATCAAAATTACTTGTCAAGCTTGGCTCGGTCTTTGCCATTGGAACGGAACTTGCCCATGATAAGGCCTGTGATTGGGCCATGGTGACTGCCGAGGATCTGGGAGAATGCATCCAAGCTTTTGAGATAGCCACGGCAGAGCTCGTGGGTGTCGATGAGGTCGAGAGGGATGGAGAGCCATAGGGGGTGGCATCACCGGGAAAGGACGGTTGTCCTCGCCCCATATTTGATTGGGAGGAGGGATATGATGACTTTCAACATATCATTGGGGAGGCTGCTGATGAAGTCTAGGCCTGCTGGAGTCGCTTGCGGTTCTTTCTCGACCTGCCTCCGCTTGTTGGTAGCCTTGTTCTCCACCTTCGAAGTCTCGAAACAAAAATGGCACAAACATATATGTAGGTCGTTCAAAATCAATTGTCAAGACCTGGCTAGGAAATATATTAGCACGAACACTAACCCTAGTCGGATTATTAGCAGAGATCATTTGCACATACTATGAAACAACTAATCACTTATCATCTGTACCATTCAAACAATAAATACACTACACGGGTCTAACAAAACATACTCAGATTTCATGGATTGAGAGAACATAACCATAGGGTTTCCATTCCAAAAAGGGGGAGGCAGGAGTAACCAGAGAAACCCTAGGATGTATTTGACACATAAATGGGTATAGATGACTAACCAGTTGTCCGTCGTCGTCGAAGTCGTTGTTGGAGTGGTCGTCGAAGTCGTCGCCGGAGTCAGTGTGGACCTCCGGCTCCAGTTGTGGAAGCACGACACCGTCGACGATGTCGAGGTGCAGCGATACCTCGTCATCAGCGAGGACAAATTCTGTCTCCATCATCACACCGTGCTCCGGTGCTTCGGTAGCCCCGGCGTTGCCACTCCCTCTGATGGGGCGCTTCGGCAGCATCCTCATACACTAACGGCTTTGAGGACTGAGAGCGGCGTCGAGGATGCAGGCGGAGAGAGGACTGTGTGTATGGCAAGGGTGGGGGTGCGGCCCCTTGAGCGCGCCATTAATATGGGGTAGTGGGAGAGAGGTGGGCGGCGGTCAAACCGCTGGCTCGCCTCTCGGCAAGCCTACGCCCCGGACTGCTGGCATGCCTACCGTCATTTGACACAGCTACTCGCATGCCTCCTGATGATACTGCGCAGCGAGCACACCTCCTGTCAATTCACACACCTGCATGTACGCCTCCCGGTCTGCCTGCACGGTGGACTGCTCGCATGTGTCCCGTCAACTCAGGCCTGCTCTCACGGCACATGGGTCGCGTGGTGGCACGTTTTTTTTTGTATTTTGATGATTAACGCCGCCGCTTTATTGCTTAACCGAATCATGGCATTTATCCATTGTTGGTCTAACGCCCACGGTTCGAATAAATAATCCGTTTGCGATATTGGTTCCCAATTATTAATAATCTCCCATTTGTAAGAAGATAAAGATTACACCAAAACTTGTCTCAAATTTGACAAAAATGTACAATACCAATGTGTATTGGTGTCCATATGACAACATGATAAGTTTCATGAATTTCAAATAAGCTTTAGATGTACTAGATTTTAAAAATCAAGTTTCTCAATGCTTGAAATTTTTGCACGGGGAGTAAACATGCACCCAGTGAGACACATGCGTTTTTCCAATCCATTTAGGTGCACTATCACATGTGCATTAAAGGAAATATGCCCTAGAGGCAATAATAAAGTTATTATTTATTTCCTTATTTCATGATAAATGTTTATTATTCATGCTAGAATTGTATTAAACGGAAACTTAGTACATGTGTGAATACATAGACAAAACATATTGTCCCTAGTATGCCTCTACTTGACTAGCTCGTTAACCAAAGATGGTTATGTTTCCTAACCATAGACATGTGTTGTCATTTGATGAACGAGATCACATCATTTGGAGAATGATGTGATGGACATGACCCATCCGTTAGATTAGCATTATGATCGTTACAGTTTCATTGCTACTGCTTTCTTCTTGACTTATACAAGTTCCTCAGACTATGAGATTATGCAACTCCCGAATACCGGAGGAACACTTGTGTGCTACCAAATGTCACAACATAAATGGGTGATTATAAAGGTGCGCTATAGGTGTCTCCGAAGGTGTTTGTTGGGTTGGCATAGATCGAGATTAGGATTTGTCACTCCGTGTTTCGGAGAGGTATCTCTGGGCCTCTCGGTAATACTCATCACTATAAGCCTTGCAAGCATTATAACTAATGAGTTAGTTGCGGGATGAAGTATTACAGAACAAGTAAAGAGACTTGCCGGTAACGAGATTGAACTAGGTATGATGATACCGACGATCGAATCTCGAGCAAGTAACATACCGATGACAAAGGGAACAACGTATGTTGTTATGCGGTTTGTCTGATAAAGATCTTCGTAGAATATGTAGGAATCAATATGAGCATCCAGGTTCCGCTATTGGTTATTGACCGGAGGCGTGTCTCGGTCATGTCTACATAATTCTCAAACCCGTAGGGTCCGCACGCTTAATGTTCGATGATGATTGGTATTATGAGTTCATGTGATTTGATGTACCGAAGGTTGTTTGGAGTCCGGATGAGATCACAGACATGACTAGGAGTCTCGAAATAGTCGATACATAAAGATTGATATATTGGACCATGTTGTTCGGACACTGGAAGTGTTCCAGATAGTTTCGGATAAAATCGGAGTGCCGGAGGGTTATCGGAACCCCCCGGGAAGTAATGGGCCTGACTGGGCCTATAGGGGAGAGAGAGGGCCGCACCAGGAGGTGGCACGCCCCCCAATGGGAGTCCTAATAGGACAAGGGAATGGGGGCGCGGCCCCTCTTTCCCTTTCCCTCTCCCTCTCCCTCTCCCTCTCCTTCCTTCTCCTCCTAGTTGGACTAGGAAAGGGGGAAACCCACTCCTACTTGGAGTAGGACACCCCCCCTTGGGCGCGCCCCTTGTGGATGGTCGGCCCCCTCCTCTCCTCCTTTATATACGGGGGTGGGGGAACCCCATAGACACACAAGTTGATCTTTAGCCGTGTGCAGTGCCCCCCTCCACAGTTTTCCACCTCGGTTATATCGTTGTAGTGCTTAGGCGAAGCCCTGCACCGGTAACTTCATCATCACCATCACCACGCCATCGTGCTGATGGAACTCTCCCTTGGCCTTAGCCGGATCTAGAGTTCGAGGGACGTCACCGAGCTGAACGTGTGCAGATCGCGGAGGTTCCATGCGTTCGGTACTTGATCGGTTGGATCGCGAAGATGTTCGACTACATCAACCGCATTACTTAACACTTCCACTTTCGGTCTATGAGGGTACGTAGGCACACTCTCCCCTCTCGTTTCTATGCATCACCTAGATAGATCTTGCGAGATCGTAGGATTTTTTTGAAATTATTGCGTTCCCCAACAGTGGCATCAGAGCCAGGTCTATGCGTAGATGCTATATGCACGAGTAGAACACAAAGAATTGTGGGCGATAATAGTCATACTGCTTACCACCAATGTCTTACTTTGATTCGGCGGTATTGTTGGATCAAGCGGCCCAGACCGACATTAAATGACCGCGTTCATGAGACTGTTTCTACCGACGTGCTTTTGCACAAAGGTGGCTGGCGGGTGTCTGTTTCTCGAACTTTAGTTGAATCGAGTTTGACTACGACCGGTCCTTGTTGAAGGTTAAAACATCACACTTGATGAAAAAACATTGTGGTTTTGATGCGTATGTAAGAACGGTTCTTGCTAGAAGCCTGTAGCAGCCACGAAAAACTTGCAACAACAAAGTAGAGGACATCTAACTTGTTTTTGCAGGGCTTGCTGTGATGTGATATGGTCAAGGCATGATGTGATATAAATTGTTGTATGAGATGATCATGTTTTATAACAAAGTTATCGGCAACTGGCAGGAGCGATATGGTTGTCGCTTTATTGTATGCAATGCCATCGCCATGTAATTGTTTTACTTTATCACTAAGCGGTAGTGATAGTCATAGTAACAATAGTTGGCGAGACGGCAACGATGCTATGATGGAGATCAAGGTGTCGCGCCGGTGAGGATGGAGATCATGATGATGCTTAGGTGATGGAGATCACGAGCACAAGATGATGATGACCATATCATGTCACATATTTGATTGTGTGTGATGTTTATCTTTTATGCATCTTATTTTGCTTAGTACCGCGGTAGCATTATAAGATGATCCCTTACTAAATTTCAAGGTACAAGTGTTCTCCCTGAGTATGCACCGTTGCTACAATTCGTCGTGCCGAGACACCACGTGATGATCGGGTGTCATAAGCTCTACGTTCACATACAATGGGTGAAAGCCAGTTTTGCACACGCGGATTACTTGGGTTAAACTTGACGAGCCTAGCATATGCAGATATGGCCTCGGAATACTGAAACTGAAAGGTCAAACGTGAATCATATAGTAGATATGATCAACATAGTGATGTTCACCATTGGAAACTACTCCATCTCACGTGATGATCGGACATGGTTTAGTTGATTTGGATCACGTGATCATTTATATGACTAGAGGGATGTCTATCTAAGTGGGAGTTCTTAAGTAATATGATTAATTGAACTTTAATTTGTCATGAACTTAGTCCTGATAGTTATTTTGCATGTTTATGTTATTGTAGATCAATGGCCCGTGCTACCGTTCCTTTGAATTTTGATGCGTCCCTAGAGAAAGCTAAGTTGAAAGATGATGGCAGCAACTACACGGACTAGGTCCGTAACTTGAGGATTATCCTCAGTGCTGCATAGAAGAATTACGTCCTGGAAGCACCGCTGGGTGCTAGGCCTGCTGCAGATGCTACTGATGACATTAAGAACGTCTGGCAGAGCAAAGCTGATGACTACTTGATAGTCAGTGTGCCATGCTTTATGGCTTAGAATCGGGACTTCAAAGATGTTTTGAATGTCATGGAGCATATGAGATGTTCCAAGAGTTGAAATTAATATTTCAAGCAAATGCCCGAGTTGAGAGATATGAAGTCTCCAACAAGTTCTACAACTGCAAAATGGAGGAGAATAGTTCTGTCAGTGAACACATACTCAGAATGTCTGGGTACCATAGCCACTTGACTCAGCTGGGAGTTAATCCTCCTAATGATAGTGTCATTGATAGAGTTCTTCAGTCACTGCCACCAAGCTATAAAGGCTTCGTGATGAACTATAATATGCAAGGGATGAACAAGACAATTCCCGAGCTCTTCGCAATGCTAAAGGCTGCGGAGGTAGAAATCAAGAAGGAGCATCAAGTGTTGATGGTCAACAAGACCACTAGTTTCAAGAAAAAGGGTAAAGGGGAGAAGGGGAACTTCAAGAAGAACGGCAAAAGGTTGCTGCTCAAGAGAAGAAACCCAAGTCTGGACCTAAGCCTGAAACTGAGTGCTTCTACTGCAAACGGACTGGTCACTGGAAGCGGAACTGCCCCAAGTATTTGGCAGATAAGAAGGATGGCAAAGTGAAAGGTATATTTGATATACATGTTATTGATGTGTACCTTACTAATGCTCATAGTAGCGCATGGGTATTTGATACTGGTTCTGTTGCTCATATTTGCAACTCGAAATAGGGGCTACGGATTAAACGAAGATTGGCTAAGGACGAGGTGACGATGCGTGTGGGAAATGGTTCCAAGGTCGATGTGATCGCCGTTGGCACGCTACCTCTACATCTACCATCAGGATTAGTTTTAGACCTGAATAATTGTTATTTGGTGCCAGCATTGAGCATGGACATTATATCTGGATCTTGTTTGATGCGAGACAATTGTTCATTTAAATCAGAGAATAATGGTTGTTCTATTTATATGAGTAATGTCTTTTATGGACATGCACCCTTGCTGAGTGGTCTATTTTTGTTGAATCTCGATAGTGATGATACACATATTCATAATATTGAAGCCAAAAGATGCAAAGTAGATAATGATAGTGCAACTTATTTGTGGCACTGCCATTTGGGTCATATCGGTGTAAAGCGCATGAAGAAACTCCATGATGATGGACTTTTAGAATTACTTGATTATGAATCACTTGGTGCCTGCGAACCGTGCCTTGTGGGCAAGATGACTAAAACTCCGTTCTCCGGAACAATGGAACGAGCTACTGACTTATTGGAAATAATACATACTGATGTATGCGGTCCAATGAGTATTGAGGCTCATGGCGGGTATTGTTATTTTCTTACCTTCACAGATGATTTGAGAAGATATGGTTATATCTACTTAATGAAGCATGGTGGATCACAATGGTGTACGGGCCACATGGAGAGGAGAGGAAAACACAATTCTTGCAAGAGATCAGGGGCTGGTGGCTGGGATGCCCAGGGCCGTGGATGTTGCTAGGAGACTTCAACGTGATCATAAGAGCCACCGACAAAAGCAACTCCAACATTAACATAAGGATGATGGGAAGATTCCAAGATTTGTGGATGACCATGAGCTAAAGGAAATGTACATGCACGGACGGCGATACACATGGTCCAACGAGATGGACACACCCACCTTGACCAAAATTGACAGGGTATTCATGACTGTGGACTGGGAGCTAGATAACACAGAGTACCTTCTACAGGCGTTATCCACTGGTGTATCGGATCATGCGCCGCTACTTCTTACTACTAGTGCCAGTTTTTGTCCCAAGCGGTGTTTCCAGTTCGAGATGTTCTTGACTAAACTAGAAGGGTTTGAGGATGCAGTAAGGGAGGCCTGTACGTGCAGCAAGGAGATAGTTGACCCATATAAAAGGCTCGACACCCTACTCAGGAACACATGAAGCTATTTGCAGGCCTGGGGGTAAAAAGGTGGGCAACTTCAAGCTATTGATGAGGGTGGCAAACTGGGTGATACACAGGCTGGACATCGCACAAGAGGGGCGGGCGCTAGAAAGAGCGGAATTATGGTTGCGCCGAAGTCTAAAGCAAGCTCTCTTAGGGTTGGCAGTGCTGGAACGCACCATCGATCGTCAAAGATCAAGAATGAAGTGGTTGGAGGAGGGAGATGCTAACACCAAACTTTTCCAGGCTTTTGTTAATGGGCGTCATGCGAAGAATTTCATTACTCACATAGTCACATCAAAAGAGAGGGGGTTATCGTCTTGGATCAGGAGCAAAAGGAAGAAGCATTCTTCCAGGCCTATGGGAGATTAATTAGGCAGGAGAAGGCGAGAGAACATTCCCTGGACCTGCAGTTCCTAGGGGTGCAGAATCATGATCTTCGGGATCTGGAGGAAATTATCACCGAGGAGGAAGTATGGGCTGTCATTAAGGAACTAGCCCCCTGATCGCGCTCCTAGACCTGATGGATACATTGCGGATTTTTACCAAAGAGCTTGGCCAATCATTAAGAAGGATGTCATGGCAGTCATGCTGAAGATTTACGTGGGGGATCGAAGGGGATTTGGGAAGCTGAATAAAGCGCATATTATCCTTATTCCCAAGAAACCGGACGCAGAGGAAATTGGTGACTTTCGGCCGATTAGCTTGACACATAGCATGCCAAAGCTGTTTGCCAAAGTTCTTGCTAACCGGCTCCGAAAACTGATGCACATGATCGTTGAAGCCAATCAATCTGCCTCCATCAAGGGACGACACCTACATGACAACTTTCTCCTCGTAAGACAAGTGGCTAGGAAGATTCACGCACGGAAGATGCCTGAAGTGTTTTTGAAACTTGATATTTTGAGGGCATTTGACTCTTTGCCATGGCCTTTCCTATTCAAGGTCATGACAACCAAGGGGTTTGGCACGCGCTGGATGACCTGGGTGGCGATCTTATTGCAAACTGCAACCACCAAGGTGATTGTCAACGGTGTGGCTGGGAAGAGCTTTGGGCATGTGTGCGGGCTGTGTCAGAGTGACCCTATATCACCTCTGCTCTTTGTCATCGCAATGGATGTTCGGACGAGGCTCATACAGAGAGCTATGTAGAATGGTGTGCTCAGTTCATTCCAAGGGATCACGACCATGCAAAGAATCTCAATATGCGCTGACGGCGTGGCCCTGTTTATCAAGCCTACTACCATGGACCTGATTTTTGTGAAGGAGGCTTTGAAAGCATTTGGTGAGGCATCAGGGCTAAGGGTAAACTATCGGAAGTCATCGGCCATTGTGATTAGGGGTGACTTGGAGGACAGACAAAGTGTGGCTACGCTGCTTTGAAAGTGCAACTATCCCTAGGTGGTTTTGGTAATTCATAACAACATATAGCTCATTGAGCTAATGCTATTCCAAGACTATTATTTCAGGAAAGCTCAATGAATGGCATGGCACGGATGATGAAAGTGGATCCCTCAAAATATCAAGGACAAAGGATTGGCTCAAGCTCAAAAGCTCAAGACTCTTCATTTTACATTTTAGTGATCCAAGATCACATTGAGTCTATAGGAAAAGCCAATACTATCAAGGAGGGATGAGGTGTTGTTTAATGAGCCTCTTGCTTCATGTGCTTAGTGATATGCTCCAAATACCCTCAACTACTTTCTCACATCCACATATGACCTACACCCAAAGTCAAAATCGGTCCCACCGATTCTTTCTATCCGGCGCCACCGAGTTCAAATGTCATAGCCACTGCCACAAACCCTAGGCAAATCGGTCTCACCGATAGGGATCTCTGTCTCACTGAGATGGGGTTGTAATCTCTTTGTTTCCCTTCGTAATGTTTCGGTCTAACCCAAGTGAGCGATCGGTCCCACGGAAATTGCAATGTAAACTCCCTGTTTCCCTTTCGTAACATTTCGGTCTCACCGAAATGAGTGAATCGGTCCCACCGAGTTTACCTGACCAACTCTCTAGAAAGCTTATTACCAAAATCGGTCGCACCGAGTTTGTGTAATCGGTCTCACCGAGATTACGTTATGCCCTAACCCTAACCATATCGGTCCTACCGAGTTGCATATCGGTCCCACCGAAAATCCTAACGGTCACTAGGTTCATCAAATCGGTCCAACCGAGTTTGGTAAATTGTGTGTAACGGTTAGATTTTGTGTGGAGGCTATATATACCCCTCCACCTCCTCTTCATTCGTGGAGAGAGCCATCAGAAAAAACCTACACTTCCAACTTACCATTTCTGAGAGAGAACCACCTACTCATGTGTTGAGGCCAAGATATTCCATTCCTACCATATGAATCTTGATCTCTAGCCTTCCCCAAGTTGCTTTCCACTCAAATCTTCTTTCCACCAGATCCAAATCCTATGAGAGAGAGTTGAGTGTTGGGGAGACTATCATTTGAAGCACAAGAGCAAGGAGTTCATCATCAACGCACCATTTGTTACTTCTTGGAGAGTGGTGTCTCCTAGATTGGCTAGGTGTCACTTGGGAGCCTCCGACAAGATTGTGGAGTTGAACCAAGGAGTTTGTAAGGGCAAGGAGATCGCCTACTTCGTGAAGATCTACCACTAGTGAGGCAAGTCCTTCGTGGGCGACGGCCGTGGTGGGATAGACAAGGTTGCTTCTTCATGGACCCTTCGTGGGTGGAGCCCTCCGTGGACTCGCACAACCGTTACCCTTCGTGGGTTGAAGTCTCCACCAACGTGGATGTACGATAGCACCACCTAAAATCACGCCAAAAACATCAGTGTCTCCACTTGCATTTGAATCCTCCAAACCCTTCCCTTTACATTCTTGCAAGTTGCATGCTTTAATTTCCGCTGCTCATATACTCTTTGCATGCTTGCTTGAATTGTGTGATGATTGCTTGACTTGTCCAAAGATAGCTAAAATCTTCCAAACTCTAAAATTGGGAAAAGGTTAAGTTTTTAATTGGTCAAGTAGTCTAATCACCCCCCCTCTAGACATACTTCAAGGTCCTACAAGTGGTATTAGAGCTTTGGTCTCCATTTGCTTTGATTTCCATAGCTTTTGGTGGTCATAGCCTTGGTTTCACAACCTAGGAGAGTATGGCGTCTAGTGAGGGAAATTATCACCGTAGAGGTCCTTACTTTGATGGTACTAACTTTGCTAGTTGGAAGCATAAGATGAAAATGCATATTCTTGGACGTAACCCCGCCGTTTGGGCTATTGTGTGTATTGTCTTGCAAGGTGAATTCTTTGATGGGAGAGAGCCAAACCGTGAAGCTAGCGCGGAAGAATTGAAGATACTGCAATACAATGCTCAAGCTTGCGATATCCTCTTCAATGGCTTGTGCCCCGAAGAATTCAACAAAATCATTCGTCTTGAGAATGCAAATGAAATTTGGGATACTTTGATTGATATGCATGAAGGTACCGACTCCGTCAAGGAATCCAAGTTGGATGTGCTCCAAAGTCAGCTTGACAAGTTCAAAATGAAGGATGATGAAGGTGTTGTTGAAATGTACTCTAGGCTTGCTCTTATCACAAATGAGATTGCCGGCTTAGGGAGTGAAGAGATGACCGACAGATTCATCATCAAGAAGATCCTAAGAGCATTGGATGGAAAGTACGATACCGTGTGCACATTGATCCAAACGATGCCAAACTACAAAGATCTCAAGCCAACGGAAGTCATTGGAAGAATTGTTGCTCATGAGATGTCACTCAAGGATAAGGAGGAACTTCACAACAAGTCAAGTGGTTCTTACAAAGCCTCATGTGAAGCCCCCACATCATCAAGTGAGAAACAAACCTTCAATGAAGAATTGAGCTTGATGGTGAAGAACTTCAACAAATTCTACAAGAGTAGAAGCAAAGAAAGAAGCTCTAAGTCAAGGTCCTACAATGACAAAAGATCTTCTAGACGAGAGTGAAATTGCTACAATTGTGGGAGACCCGGACACTATTCCAATGAGTGTACGACACCCTACAAAAGAAGAGAAGATTCTACAAAAAGAAGAAGCAAAAGAGAAGAATCACCACCAAGAGAGAGGAGGAGTAGAGATGATCGTTATGAACGAAGACCCTCACGGAGAAGCAAGGATTCGGAAAGGAAGGACAAGTCATCAAGGAGCTACACAAAACGAAGACATCAAGCTCATGTTAGTGAATGGGTATCCGGCTCCGACTCCGACAATCACTCCGAGAGAATCTATCACTCCGACTCCGAATACTCAATATGAAGGTGTTGCCGGTCTAGCACTTGTGTCAAACAACTCCTACGACATATTTGACTCACAAAATGAAGGAATTGGAAGATGCTTCATGGCCAAAGGTCCAAAGGTAACACATCCCGAGTATGTTGATTTCAATAGTGATGAAGATGACTTGCTAGGTGATGATGATTTACTTGTTGACAACTCTAGTGATGAATACTATGATGAAACGTCAATTAATCATGTTAATCAAGATAAAACGAATGATAATGATAAGGAGAAGATTGAGCTTCTAACTAAAGAAGTAAACACTCTTAAGTTAGCTCATGAAACTATCTTCGAAGATCATCGAGAACTTTTAAGGGCTCATGAGAAGTTACGCTTTGAAAAGCTCAATCTTGAGCAGGAGCATGAGTTCTTAAAAGCAATCAATGATGATCTCCGTAAGAAAAGTTCTTCTTACATTGCCAAGCGTTTACTCTTATCTACTTACATGCCTCAAGTCAAGTCTAGTAACAAGTACAAGAAAGATCCTTCCTCTAGTAGTAACAATAATAATGCCAAATCCAATATTGTTATTTCTAGTAGTTCTCTTGATTCCACTAATGATTCTCTTAGCCAAGTTACACTTGAGCAAGAAAATAGCTTATTGAAGGGAATTATAGAGAAAGGTGTTTACAAGAGCCTTGCCGGGAGTAAGCAATTCGAGGAAATTGTACGCAAGCAAGGAAGGCACCGGAAGAATCAAGGTGTTGGTTTTGAACGAAAGTTCAATGCCAATGGAGTTGAGTGGGAAGAAGATCAATACCCCAAGACGAAGTTTGTTCCTCAACAAGAGAAGTATGATCCTACTTCCTTCAAAGGAACACAAGCGCAAGATGATCTTCCACCACAAGACCACAAGAACAAAGGCAAGGACAAGCTTCAAGAGGAGATTGATGCATTTGAAGAAGCACTTAAGGCCTTGGTCAAGTGAGTTCCCAAGACTATGTCAAGTTCTACTTCATCAAGTACAACTACAACTCCAAGGATTCCCATCAAGATGATGTGGATCCCGAAGAAGAAGAACTAGAGAGTTCTTGAGGGTGACTCCGCCAACATTCATCACTCATATCATTATGGCAAGGACAAGTGCAATCAACTTCCACATCTTACACTAGTTCAAGGAGTCACAAACCCTCATGTTGGTAAGGCAAGGGACAAGGTAACCTAATGATTTCATGGACATCATCTTGTGTGTGCATCACTCTATGTCTATGGATATTCTTGTTTGTTCCTTGTGGGACTAACCCATGTAGGTATGTTGAAAGTGCAACTCACTCCAAAGGATTGCTCCAAATGATCTACATCAACATTGAGCACCCACATCTTCAACACCTACATGAAGTCATCATAGACAAAACCCAAGGTTAGTTCATCCCTCTAAAAGGGGATCTCACATCTAGGGGGAGCTTAACTCTAAGAATTGAGTCAAAGCAACTCTAATGATGTGAACACATCAATGCATTATGTAAAAGTGGTAACCCACTTGAGCTTAAATGATGAGTATGACCTATGATCAAATGTTCTCATTTGACTCCTAAGTCAATATACTCATATATAGATGACCTAGTTATCGCCAATTGTTTGATAGATGCTAGAATTGGTTGTGCATGCTTTGCCACATATCTTATTTGCCATTCCATTGTGTGAGCATGTTGGTTGCATATTTTACTCATTCGAGGACATCCACTTGTTGCTTTGATTGTTTGGGTTCTTTTTTTCTTTTTGCCAAGTGGATGGACAAGAATGCCTAAGAACCTTCTCTAGCTATCTATGCTTTTCTCGTCTCAAACTCTATTCATGCTACATCACAAAATTTGATCAAGTCAGATTCGAACCACTCTGTGTGAGGAGCACTCGGAGTCCCCGATTCGTCATAGAATTAAATTTCCAAAACTTCTTTGTGATTCTCGGTCTGACCGATTCCTCCATTTCGGACCTACTGAGATCACTAAGTCGATCTAGGTTTTCAATCTCGGTGCAACCGAATTGAACTTTTTGGTCACACCGAGTTGCGGTAACTGTCAACAGTTATGCATCTCGGTGCCACCGAGTCGTTCCACTCGGTCACACCGATAGGGTCGGGCTATATATACTCACGGGCAAAAATTTGGAAATTTCTCCGAACCTCTTCGCCCGCGCAATAGCTTGCTCTGCCACCAGGGTCTCCGGATCGTCTCCTCGTCGCTAGCCGCCTCCTGTCGCTGGTCTCCGCCGCCGTCAACGGAATTCACCCTCGTCGTTGCCGCCGTAGCGAGTTCATCGCCAAGCTAGGGTATGGACTCGATCACAGTGCTATCCTCGTCCGATTCCTAGCACATTGTGTTCATTATGATTCTTGCCACGATTGAAACACTCCTATCTAGTCAATACAATCCTTAGATTAGATGCGATTTGAAAATTTAGGGTTAGGTTTCCGCCGAAACCATCTCGGACCCACCGAGTTGAAAAACTCGGTCCCACCGATTTGGCTAACGCCATTGCAGTAGTAACTCTCGGTCTGACCAAGAATTGCTAATCGGTGTGACCGATTTTAAAACTTTGTGAAACCCTAGCAGTCTCGATGCCACCGAACTGTGACTCGGTCCGACCGAGTTCACCAGTTTAGGTTCCAAAACTGCTTTGGTATCACCGAGTTTGAAAATTGGTTGATCCGAAATGCTTTCTGTGGAAAAATAAAACTGAATTTTTGAATCATTCTTTTGCAAAAATCTCTGCATTTTGTGATGCTCATCCATTCTATCTCATCTATAACTATTCACAGGGCAGCAGTCAGTGATTTGCAGCATGTCAAACCAGAGTGATAGTCAGAACAAGTCAGAAGAGCACAATCACATGAGTGAGGGCACTAGTCCCTCTAGCACTTTAGATGATGGCAGCAGGAGCACCCCAAGCAATCTGCCTAAAGCTTCCACCGGGACAAGGAAGAAGAGAACCTCAGAATCTGAGGATGAGGATTATATGGCAGAAGAAGATGAGGCTACCTCCAAGAAGGTAGTGCTCAAAAAGGAGTATGCCTTAGCAAAGAACACAAAGCCTGGACTAAATAGGAAGGTCCCTGCCAAGAGGACACCTATGTTGAAGGTCAGAGGATCAACTCAAGTGCCTGAAAAGACTGAACCCAAAGAGGCACCTGCAAGAAGAGTCACAACTTCCAAACCCAAGAAAGTTCCCACTGGAGAAACTATGAAGTTTACCATTGAATCAGAAGATGAAGCTGCTGGTCAAGATAAGAAGAAGAAGAGAGCCAGAACCACTACTGCCCAGGTTCTTGGAAATCCCTCTATGAGGAGAGACTCTGAAGAGGAAGAAGAGGTTGCTGCACCAGCACCCAAGCACAAAAGCTAATGGGTGATGCTATAAAGTCAGGGGCTGCAACATCAAAGCCCAAGGAAGCACCCAAAGCTGCCCCCAAGCCCAAGATTGCACCAAAGAGGAATACCAGGAGTATTCCAGCTACTGAGAAGAACAAGGCCCCAGTGCCTGAAGTTGCTGATGAGGAAGATGATGAAGGCAAGTCCTGAGGAAGCTAAAGCCCAAGATTCCAGACCATAATGATGCTCATCCTGTGGCTGAGAACATGAAGTTGAGAAAGGATGCAGGACTCAGATTGTGGAGGCTGTCTGATCCATATGCTACCAGGAGAAGAACTGATGTTGATTACAGGTTCCACACTAAGGAACAGCAGGACTTCTATGAGACAGTGTTGTTGGACAAGAAACCAATCGTGTGCGATATGAGGTGGGTCGACTGGACCTACATGAAGGAAAATGAGGAACACTATCTTGGAGTGCAAGACAGCTTTGTTGCTTGTGGAGTTGCAGACTTTGTTGGGCAGAAGCTCACAAAGTGGAATGATGAGCTCATTATGCAATTTTACTCCACAGCACACTTCTATCCAGATGGCAGGATAGTATGGATGTCTGAAGGTACAAGGTACCAGTCAACAATTGAGGAATGGGCCAGTCTAATCAATGCACCAAAGGAGAGTGAAGATGACTTGGATGTCTATGCCAAGAAGAAGATGGACCACAATACCATGGCTCACATGTACAAGGAAATTCCTGATGCTGCAGTTGAGACTCATAAGTTTGGGTCAGTTCATTTTCTTCTATCAGGGCTGCCAACAATCAACTGGATCCTAAGGCACACTCTGTTGCCCAAGTCAGGTGATCACAACATGATTAGAGGGCATGCTATCAACTTGCTACACTTGTTTGATGTGCCAAAAAATTCAAGGTCATGAGCCTCATTGTTGAGACCATTAAGAGGACAACAGCAGACCAGAAGAGAAGCTGTGGGTATGCCCCGCAGATTCAGGAGTTGATTAACTCAAAGATGGGCACAGGAACATACTTCTGGATAAGGAACATTTTGCTATCTATCCAGACTTTGAGGACAATCAAATTGTCATGAATGAGAATGAACCATCATCAGTGCAAGCTCAAGAGAAGGAGGAGAAGGCAAAGAAAGAGAAGGCTGCCAAGATGCCAACTCAAGAGGAGGCATCTGAGTATTTTTTGAAGAACAAGCAGGAGCAGCTTGGTTACTTGATAGCATCAACACTGAGGATTGAGAAGGGGTTGGCCACCCTAACTCAAAACCAGGAGAGCCTGGAAAGAATCATGGAACAAAAATTCTATGATCTAGATGTCAAAGTAACTGAGATTCAGTCAGTTGTGGAGCAGCACCAGGATGACATGCAGGAGAGGAAGGGCAAGACAACCACTGATGCATTTGCCAGAGTGCCTAGAGCTCAGAGGTCAGCTACAGTGCCTGTGACAGACACCAGAGCCACATCATCTGCACCAGCTACAGCTCCTACAGCTCCAGCTCCTACAACACCAACTCCTCCAGCTCCATCCACATCAACTGAAGCCTTCGTCCAAGGAGCCATCTCTACACCACCACCTAAAGATCAAGCCTGAGAGACGATCTAGCACTATGCATTTTCTATGAACTTTTTGGTAACTTGTTGCCAAAGGGGGAGAAAAATGTATAGATCATAGGCTTCGAGAGAGAGAGAGAGTGTTTCTTTTGTTCTCTCTTGCTTTGGTGGTTAAACTTTGTCTGCTTTTGATTGCTTGAGATACAATGCTATTATCTGTGAGACATTGATGATCATGTGTTTGATCATAAGCTACACTTATGCTTGCTAAATGATATTGTCTTACCTATCCTTATATGATCATTCACTTTGCTTGGTGATGAGTGCATGTATTCAATCTTTATCATTTTGAGCGCTCCACCAAGATGTATGTGACATGCAAGAGTAACCCATGAGCCTAACTTCTTGTGCATTTGCAGTCCAAAGCAAATTTTAAACTATGCACAAATTTAGGGGGAGCTCTTGCTTATCACATACTTCTCAAAGCGATGATGTTTTTCAATCTTATTATCATTTGTCGAAGCTTTGATCTATATGTTGTCATCAATTACCAAAAAGGGGGAGATTGAAAGTGCAACTATCCCTAGGTGGTTTTGGTAATTCATAACAACATATAGCTCATTGAGCTAATGCTATTTCAAGACTATTATTTCAGGAAAGCTCAATGAATGGCATGGCATGGATGATGAAAGTGGATCCCTCAAAATATCAAGGACAAAGGATTAGCTCAAGCTCAAAATCTCAAGACTCTTCATTTTACATTTTAGTGATCCAAGATCACATTGAGTCTATAGGAAAAGTCAATACTATCAAGGAGGGATGAGGTGTTGTTTAATGAGCCTCTTGCTTCATGTGCTTAGTGATATGCTCCAAATACCCTCAACTACTTTCTCACATCCACATATGACCTAAACCCAAAGTCAAAATCGGTCCCACTGATTCTTTCTATCCGGCGCCACCGAGTTCAAATGTCATAGCCACTGCCACAAACCCTAGGCAAATCGGTCACCGATAGGGATCTCGGTCTCACCGAGATGGGGTTGTAATCTCTCTGTTTCCCTTTGTAACGTTTCGGTCTAACCGAAGTGAGCGATCGGTCCCACCGAGATTGCAATGTAAACTCCCTGTTTCCCTTTCGTAACATTTCGGTCTCACCGAAATGAGCGAATCGGTCCCATCGAGTTCACCTGACCAACTCTTTGGAAATCTTATTACCAAAATCGGTCTCACCGAGTTTGTGTAATCGGTCTCACCGAGATTACGTTATGCCCTAACCCTAACCATATCGGTCCTACCGAGTTGCATATCGGTCCCACCGCAAATCCTAACGGTCACTAGGTTCATCAAATCGGTCTGACCGAGTCTGTTGAATCGGTCCCACCGAGTTTGGTTGTGTGTAACAGTTAGATTTTGTGTGGAGGCTATATATACCCCTCCACCTCCTCTTCATTTGTGGAGAGAGCCATCAGAAAAAACCTACACTTCCAACTTACCATTTCTGAGAGAGAACCACCTACTCATGTGTTGAGGCCAAGATATTCCATTCCTACCATATGAATCTTGATCTCTAGCCTTCCCCAAGTTGCTTTCCACTCAAATCTTCTTTCCACCAGATCCAAATCCTATGAGAGAGAGTCGAGTGTTGGGGAGAGTATCATTTGAAGCACAAGAGCAAGGAGTTCATCATCAACGCACCATTTGTTACTTCTTGGAGAGTGGTGTCTCCTAGATTGGCTAGGTGTCACTTGGGAGCCTCCGACAAGATTGTGGAGTTGAACCAAGGAGTTTGTAAGGGCAAGGAGATCGCCTACTTCGTGAAGATCTACCGCTAGTGAGGCAAGTCCTTCGTGGGCGACGGCCATGGTGGGATAGACAAGGTTGCTTCTTCGTGGACCCTTCGTGGGTGGAGCCCACCGTGGACTCGCGCAACCGTTACCCTTCGTGGGTTGAAGTCTCCACCAACGTGGATGTACGATAGCACCACCTATCGGAACCACGCCAAAACATCCGTGTCTCCAATTGCGTTTGAATCCTCCAAACCCTTCCCTTTACTTTCTTGCAAGTTGTTGTAACACCCTCGATGCGGCTATATCTCCCACGTGTCGAAGCACGACTTAGAGGCATAACCGCATTGAAAGTAATGTCGCAAGTGAGGTAATCTTCACACAACCCATGTAATACATAAGGGAAGAGATACATAGTTGGCTTACAATCGCCACTTCACACAAATACATGAATAAAGCATTACATCATCCAGATACAATCAAGGTCCGACTACGGAACCAAAATAAATGAAGAACCCCAAATGCGACAAAGGTCCCCGATCGACCCCAACTAGGCTCCACTACTGATCAACTAGAACAAAAGAACACAAAGGGCAAGATCTTCATCGAGATCCTCCTTGAGCTTGGTTGCGTCACCTGCTCGGTAACATAGGCACCTGCAAACTGGTTTTGGAAGTATCTGTGAGTCACGAGGACTCAGCAATCTCACACCCGCGAGATCAAGACTATTTAAGCTTATAGGAAGGATGGAGTAATGAGGTGGAGCTGCAGCAAGTGACTAGCATATATGGTGGCTACAATCGCAAAAGAGAGCGAGAAGAGAAGCAAGGCACGGTCGTGAAACTAGTAGCGATCAAGAAGTGATCCTGAAACTACTTACGTCAAACATAACTCCAACACCGTGTTCACTTCCCGGACTCCGCCGAGAAGAGACCATCACGGCTACACACGCGGTTGATGCGTTTTAGTTAAGTCAAGTGTCAAGTTATCTACAACCGGACATTAACAAATTCCCATCTGCCACATAACCGCGGGCACGGCTCTCGAAAGTTTATAACCCTGCAGGGGTGTCCCAACTTAGCCCATGACAAGCTCTCACGGTCAACAAAGGAATAGACCTCCACCCGAGACACTCCGATCAGACTCGGTATCCCGGTACAACAAGACATTTCGACAGGGTAAAACTAAACCAGCAAGACCACCCGCTGTGCCGACAAATCCCGATAGGAGCTGCACATATCTCGTTCTCAGGGCACACCGGATAAGCGAAGCGCACAGGTACCGACGTAATCCAAGTTGCCAAGGAATGGTCCTGCATGGTGCTCTAGTTTGGACCAACACTCAGAGGAGCACTGGCCCGGGGGGGGGGGTAAAATAAAGATGACCCTTGAGTCTGCAGAACCCAAGGGAAAAAGGCTTAGGTGGCAAATGTTAAAACCAATGTTGGGCCTTGCTGGAGGAGTTTTACTTAAGGCGAACTGTCAAGGGGTTCCCATTATAGCCCAACCGCGTAAGGAACGCAAAATCCGGGAACATAACACCGATATGACGGAAACTAGGGCGGCAAGAGTGGAACAAAACACCAGGCATAAGGCCGAGCCTTCCAACCCTTACCAAGTATATAGATGCATTAATTAAATAAGATATATTGTGATATCCCAACAAGTAAACATGTTCCAACAAGGAACAACATCTCCATGTTCCAACAAGGAACAAACTTCAATCTTCACCTGCAACTAACAACGCTCTAAGAGGGGCTGAGCAAAGCGGTAACATAGCCAATCAACGGTTTGCTAGGACATGGTGGGTTAGAGGTTTGACATGGCAATTTGGGAGGCTGACAAGCAAATGGTAGGCATCGTAGCATTGGCATAGCAAAAGAGCGAGCAAACTAGCATAGCAAAGATAGTACTGATTTCGAGGGTATGATCATCTTGCCTGAGATCCCGCTAGGAAGAAGAACGAATCCATGAAGAAGACAAACGGACGAAGTCGAACGGATCCTCACAACTCCGGAACGAAACCGAAGCTAACGAGAGAAGCAAACCGGAAAGAAGCAAACAACATGGTAAACAACCATCACAAGCATAAACAAGGCATGATGCACAAACAAGTATGATGCATGTCCGGTTTAATGAGGCATGGCATGGCAATATGCACAAACAACACTACAAGTTAAGTGGAGCTCAATATGCAACGAGTTGCATATTGACGGAACACCACATCAATTATTTAGTTCTCTCTCGGTTATGTACCCAACAATATTAAATATTGGTTAACATGGCAAGTGGAGAAGCATAACAAAAACTATACCATCTAAACAATTTAAATGGGGCCGGATATAAAAACAACAAATCCGGTAAATCCCCATATGCATTTAGCAATTTAATGCAACAACAAGTTTAAACATTTTAAATGTTGTTATCATGATGCGGATGACATATACAAGTTATATGCAATTTTTATAAAAATGTTGACATAAGCATGTTATGAAGCATTTGTCACCGTGGCGGAACGAAAGGGGTGCCACGGCAACTACAACGGAAATGGTGCCACGGCAACATTCCGGTGATCCAACAACTCATTGAGATGTCGGTGCAAAAGAAAGTGGCATGAGCGTCTCATGAAAAGATGGTGGGGTGCTCCCGGTTACCGGGTTCCCACGGGACGGCGGCATGGCAAACGAGGAGGGACGTGCATGAAACAAACGGGCACGGCGCAAACATAGGGTGCATCTCATACAACATGCATTCGGCGGTCGACTCATCGTTATACCTTCGAAGCGTTCAAACGGGACGGTTCGCGTTTCATAGAGGGAAGTAGTCGTTCACGGGTCGTAGTGGAAGTAGTCGTTGTTCACGTGGCGACGGTAGTTGTACACGTTTTCATAGATGTTCAGGTCGACGGTGGTGGTACACGCGACATCGGGGTACTTGTCGGTCCGGTCTTGGCGGTGTAGATGTACACGTTCCGTAGACGAACATGGATGTCGTGGTACTTGGCGTTACTGTGGCCTCCAGGTACTTGCCGAAAACCACATCGGAGGTAGTCAAACCGATCTGAAGACGAACTTGGCGCTGAGGTCGAACTTGCCGGTCTGGATGAATCTGAAGGGGCATCGAGGGACTTGCAAGGCTCTGCCTTGGGAGGTCACCGGGGACCGCTCGAGCTGCTGGATGCTGGCGCAGGATGTAGGGGTGCGGCATGGAGCTTGACGGCGGGGCTCCGGGCTCCTGGTGGAGCTCCTGGTGGTCGCCACCAATGGAGGAGGCGGCAAGGGGCGAGGGGGACCGGGCGCAGGGAGCACCACTCCCTGGCTCGATGCGGAGGAGGCGATGGCGCGGACCTACGGGGCTCCGGTGGCTGGCTGGACCAGGAGTCTAGGCGGCGCAACTCCTGCTCGGTGTGGAGGACGACGGCTGCGGGCGCCATGGTGGGCTCACGGTGGAGGCAGGGAAGGAGAAGCAGGGCGCGACAAGCTGCGGCCGGCCGGCGAGGAGGTGGAGGCGCGAGGCGGCGGGGTCGCGCTCGAGGTGGGTCGGGAGGAGCGGGGCTCTGCTCCTCTCTGGCAGCGCGAGGGGAACGAGACGAGGGCGCGGTGCTGCTCTCCCTGCGACGGCGCATCGAGGGAGGAGGGGATCGAGCAGGGCTCTCCCTGGCGATGGCTGTGCGTGGCGACGGCGCACAGGGGAACGAGGGGAGATGAGGGGGATTCGATCGGGCTAGGTTAGGTTTAGGTGGGGTGGCTGGGCTGTTGGTTGGGCCTAGCTGGACTGCAGGAGGCCGGCTGGGCTTGCTCCTCTCTCCCCCTTATTTTCTCATAACAGTGAAAAGAAAGAAAAGGGAAGAAAAGAAAAGGTTAGAGAAAGAGTTTGGGCATGGGGATAATTTCCCGGACTCGCGAAAATATGCTCGTTCCAAGAAAAATAGAAAGGCCACGATTGAAAGATTTAAATTCAAACTCATTTGAATTTAATTCAAATGGGTTTGAACTAGGACTAAGAATTAGAGGTTTCCAAAAATGTTGGGATTTTTGGTGGAGCTCCGGAAGATGATGAAAGAATAAATGGCAAAGTTGGAGATCAAGAATTAAGACAACAAAGGCATTGGGATTTTGCAAGTGTGTTATGGTGAATTCCAAAAATGGAATATTTACTATAGCTCTCTAAATATCGAGAGGATATGTTTTAAAGAGAATCACCATGTGAATTCCCTCAATTTAAATGGATCAAAGATCCATACAGTTTATTTAGATGAGTTTTTAAAATTAATGATATGATGGCATGATGCAATGCAAATGATGCAACAAACAAAACAAATCACACGACGAAACTCGGAGTAGCTGGAAGTCTTCTGGAGCGTCGGTCTCGGGGCGTTACAACACTCCACCACTACAAGAGGATCTCGTCCCGAGATCTAGGATGGCACCGGAGAGAAACGGAAGAGGAAGAGAAGAGGTAAAACTAAGTTGCTTCTTCGACAAAAGAGTGAAACCAAAGAACCTTGAGAGGTTGAAAATTTGAAAGAAAGAACACAACGGAGTTGAACACAATTGAGAGCACTGCGGTAGAAAATAGAAACAAGGAACACCATTTGAACCTTGGAGGTTGCAAAGCTATGAATGACGAGTACAATGGACAAGAAGGGATTGAACCACTCTGGTTGAAACGAGATAAACAAGGAACAAGGAAGAACAAATTTGGACAACACTCCGGTTGAAAAGAGATGCAAGACTTCATAAGATGAAAAGAACTTGAAAGAGGACACGACACTCCGGTTAAATGGATAAGCATGAAAAGAACACGATCCTCACAATCGAGATGATGAGTGAAAAGAGCAACATCACAATGCCTCCGTAAGAAAGAATAGAAGTAGATCATTGGAATAAAGGGACGGAGAAGAAAATGACAACTTCTACCACAATTGAATTTGGAAGGCATACTTGCAAGAAGGTTAGAATAGAGTTGTTGGAAGACCAACAACGAAAAGAATAAGTTTGTAGTGGGCTTATGGAAACATCTCAACATTATGAGGTGACAACCGGCCACTAACGGAAACAATTGCTTGCTTGAGATTAACGAAGAGATGAAAGCTTGTTCCATCAAGATGGAAAAGAGATAACTTGGGTCATTAATAAGCACCAAAATAGCAACATTCTTTAGGGAAGGCTTTAGGTGAAAACATGACACAAGATAAATCCAACGAAGAGATTGATGGATTTAAAATACCTCATTCTTGACAACATGTGAATCATGAAACATGAATGAAACTGTCAAAATGACATAACACCACCTGAAAAGATAAGGTCGAAAGAATTGCACTTCGGAATGCAAGATGAAGAATGCTTGAACTCCTCAAAACAAAACATGTGTTGAGCACCATGTTTATTTTTTGAGTATAGCTTGGCTGATCTTAACTTCAAGAGAAATCTTGAAGAACAATTGAAGAATGAAAATAATCCTTCACGAACCACCACTCCGGTAATAAACGAATGATAAAAAGAAAGAGAAGTTGAAAATACAAGGTGAAGCCTTGCGATGATTTAGATGGAGCTTCGCGACGAGATAATGCGGAAAACTTAGAACTCCGGAAGAAAGATGAACAACAAGAAGCCAAGAATTTATTACTCCTGAACAAACTCCGAAGGAAAGGATTAATCACTTGGATGAAACCAGAATAAGAATTATGTTATGCGTATCCTTCACCAATTTAAATTGATGACAAGCAACGGATTTGGTATACTACTTATTCTCGTAGAAAGGATTAAGAGAGATATGGCGTAAACTTGAGAAGGTCTTCAACGAAACACCGCTAGGATTTGGAAAGAACAAATGAATTGATATGATAACAAAGAAAGAGAACTCTTGAACGAACCACCGTAAGAATTGAAAATGATCGAAGTAGGGGTGCATCACCGGTAAGAATTAGCAAATGAACGAAGGTGCTTGAGACAAACTAGATACATGAGAACAAAGAGATCAAGAACTGATTAGAGGATATTCGATTGATGCACCGGCAAGATAGGAGAATGATAACTGACAGCTGAGAATGAATAAACCTGAATTGATGGACTCCGGATGACAAACTGAGAAGACTCTTGAATATCTCCTGATGGGTGAAAAAGATTCTCACAATCGAAAACAATTATGAGAGGATGGCAACAAGCTAGCACCATGAATCTTGAAGAGAATAGAGCAAGATTGAAGAGAAACTCTTCTTCGGTCTTCAAATGATGAGAATGACAACGAGAAACACCACCAAGAATTATTGAGGCACACCGGAAGAATCAAAAGCGAAGAGGTTGAGCCAACTATGAAAAGAATTTGAAAGATCTTGGAGAAAAGCATTTGACTGATGATAACTCATTCTTATGTCAAACTTGGAGAAGAATTTAGGATAGCTCTTGGAAAATAGAAGAGTCAGGTAAGATCCTGGGAAAAGACATGTGGGTTAGGGCCCACTCAAAAGAACACCATTGAAAAGATTTAAAAGAGATGTTGCACCGGTTGAATTAAATGACTTGAATGAGATACCAATCTCGAAAGAGCTTGAACGAATGCAGAGTGGAAACACGAATCTTCGAGATATCTTGAGCACTCCGGAATAACAAATAGCAAGAAGTAGAATGATAATGAGGTGCACCGGTATGAGAAGACATTGAAATGAGGAAAAAGGTATGATCAACAAAACTTGACTTGAATCCACCGGAGAAGAGAAAGGAATGAGGAATGACGAACTAGTAGAACATCTTCTTGAGAACCACCGGGTAAGAACATTAACGGAAAAGAATGGAGAAACTTCACATGAATAAATGGATACTTGGTAAAGAAATCTTAGTCCTTGAGGAAAAAAGGGTGGGTGGGCGGGAAAAAACAAAGGCAACTTGGAGACGGATGAAACAAACACCGTTGAGAAGAAATGATAATTGGTCTTGCTGATGTTGAAGTGATCGGATCCACTTGAAGAGAAACACGCCAGTTGAAAAGGATTGACATGACAATCTCGATTGTCGAGAAGGATTGGTATTCACATCGGAGTATGAGAACACCATTTAGGAAAGGTATGGATTCAACATTTGACTTCGAAGCAACTCGAATACCACAAATCAAAACAAAACAAAGGATTTGGCTTGCAGAATAAGCCGGAACAAACATATGATAGAGATTTCGTCCGAAGTTTTCGTGGTGGGGCCTACACAGGCTCGATCGTACAGCACCATCATGTACAAGGAAGTGCACATGACATACGAAGCGTCCCCGAGTCAGCATAGCCAAGGACTCTTTAAGACACAACGAGACCACTGTAAAACCAACCATGAATAGGCGGACCACTAGACGTCGAACCCCAATTTCATATCATACATCCGCCGGAAAGATATCCTAAGAGCTACTTGAATTCCCACCTATGAAACTCCCGAAATTTTCCGGTTACGCAATCAGGTGTTGGGGATACAGGGGAAGCATAATATCTCACCCAAAACTAGCAAATCCTACATCCAGCTGTATCCATCCTTCAACACATAACCAAGAAACCTTCGCAAATCGTCTACCTCAACCTTCGAAAAGCATCCGTTATACAAGTTATGGCGATACTCCCGAACTCCCGCCCCAGTACTGGGTGGCGTCGAGGTTATCTCACCAACGAACTGCATAAAAGAGATTTTCGATGTCGGCGTACTAAACTCAGGTATTCCAGAACTACAACGATAAAATTATGGCGACAACACCTCAGAGCTCAACTCCCCGGGACACTTCCACTAAACCCCTGACAGGAGGCACCAAGACAATGTTCTCATCATAAAACCATCGAAACGATTCCAAGATACCCGCGTGATCCTAAAATTTTTTTTAGTGAAATTTGAGAAGAGAAGAGTCAAAACTCTACGTCAGGATGCCTTACCAGAGCGATGAAGAGACTGGGGAGTAAAAAGAATTCCTAACTCTCCGATATATATAATCCTAAATGACTCAAAACATTTTTCTAGACACAACTCGGCCGCTAAAAACAATCAAGCAGTGGGGCTCCTAAGGTCGGGGAAGGCTCTGATTACCAACTTGTAACACCCTCGATGCGACTATATCTCCCACGTGTCGAAGCACGACTTAGAGGCATAACCGCATTGAAAGAAATGTAGCAAGTGAGGTAATCTTCACACAACCCATGTAATACATAAGGGAAGAGATACATAGTTGGCTTACAATCGCCACTTCACACAAATACATGAATAAAGCATTACATCATCCAGATACAATCAAGGTCCGACTACGGAACCAAAATAAAAGAAGAACCCCAAATGCGACAAAGGTCCCCGATCGACCCCAACTAGGCTCCACTACTGATCAACTAGAACAAAAGAACACAAAGGGCAAGATCTTCATCGAGATCCTCCTTGAGCTTGGTTGCGTCACCTGCTCGGTAACATAGGCACCTGCAAACTGGTTTTGGAAGTATCTGTGAGTCACGAGGACTCAGCAATCTCACACCCGCGAGATCAAGACTATTTAAGCTTATAGGAAGGATGGAGTAATGAGGTGGAGCTGCAGCAAGTGACTAGCATATATGGTGGCTACAATCGCAAAAGAGAGCGAGAAGAGAAGCAAGGCACGGTCGTGAAACTAGTAGCGATCAAGAAGTGATCCTGAAACTACTTACGTCAAACATAACTCCAACACCGTGTTCACTTCCCGGACTCCGCCGAGAAGAGACCATCACGGCTACACACGCGGTTGATGCGTTTTAGTTAAGTCAAGTGTCAAGTTATCTACAACCGGACATTAACAAATTCCCATCTGCCACATAACCGCGGGCACGGCTCTCGAAAGTTTATAACCCTGCAGGGGTGTCCCAACTTAGCCCATGACAAGCTCTCACGGTCAACAAAGGAATAGACCTCCACCCGAGACACTCCGATCAGACTCGGTATCCCGGTACAACAAGACATTTCGACAGGGTAAAACTAAACCAGCAAGACCACCCGCTGTGCCGACAAATCCCGATAGGAGCTGCACATATCTCGTTCTCAGGGCACACCGGATAAGCGAAGTGCACAGGTACCGACGTAATCCAAGTTGCCAAGGAATGGTCCTGCATGGTGCTCTAGTTTGGACCAACACTCAGAGGAGCACTGGCCCGGGGGGGGGGGGTAAAATAAAGATGACCCTTGAGTCTGCAGAACCCAAGGGAAAAAGGCTTAGGTGGCAAATGTTAAAACCAATGTTGGGCCTTGCTGGAGGAGTTTTACTTAAGGCGAACTGTCAAGGGGTTCCCATTATAGCCCAACCGCGTAAGGAACGCAAAATCCGGGAACATAACACCGATATGACGGAAACTAGGGCGGCAAGAGTGGAACAAAACACCAGGCATAAGGCCGAGCCTTCCAACCCTTACCAAGTATATAGATGCATTAATTAAATAAGATATATTGTGATATCCCAACAAGTAAACATGTTCCAACAAGGAACAACATCTCCATGTTCCAACAAGGAACAAACTTCAATCTTCACCTGCAACTAACAACGCTCTAAGAGGGGCTGAGCAAAGCGGTAACATAGCCAATCAACGGTTTGCTAGGACATGGTGGGTTAGAGGTTTGACATGGCAATTTGGGAGGCTGACAAGCAAATGGTAGGCATCGTAGCATTGGCATAGCAAAAGAGCGAGCAAACTAGCATAGCAAAGATAGTACTGATTTCGAGGGTATGATCATCTTGCCTGAGATCCCGCTAGGAAGAAGAACGAATCCATGAAGAAGACAAACGGACGAAGTCGAACGGATCCTCACAACTCCGGAACGAAACCGAAGCTAACGAGAGAAGCAAACCGGAAAGAAGCAAACAACATGGTAAACAACCATCACAAGCATAAACAAGGCATGATGCACAAACAAGTATGATGCATGTCCGGTTTAATGAGGCATGGCATGGCAATATGCACAAACAACACTACAAGTTAAGTGGAGCTCAATATGCAACGAGTTGCATATTGACGGAACACCACATCAATTATTTAGTTCTCTCTCGGTTATGTACCCAACAATATTAAATATTGGTTAACATGGCAAGTGGAGAAGCATAACAAAAACTATACCATCTAAACAATTTAAATGGGGCCGGATATAAAAACAACAAATCCGGTAAATCCCCATATGCATTTAGCAATTTAATGCAACAACAAGTTTAAACATTTTAAATGTTGTTATCATGATGCGGATGACATATACAAGTTATATGCAATTTTTATAAAAATGTTGACATAAGCATGTTATGAAGCATTTGTCACCGTGGCGGAACGAAAGGGGTGCCACGGCAACTACAACGGAAATGGTGCCACGGCAACATTCCGGTGATCCAACAACTCATTGAGATGTCGGTGCAAAAGAAAGTGGCATGAGTGTCTCATGAAAAGATGGTGGGGTGCTCCCGGTTACCGGGTTCCCACGGGACGGCGGCATGGCAAACGAGGAGGGACGTGCATGAAACAAATGGGCACGGCGCAAACATAGGGTGCATCTCATACAACATGCATTCGGCGGTCGACTCATCGTTATACCTTCGAAGCGTTCAAACGGGACGGTTCGCGTTTCATAGAGGGAAGTAGTCGTTCACGGGTCGTAGTGGAAGTAGTCGTTGTTCACGTGGCGACGGTAGTTGTACACGTTTTCATAGATGTTCAGGTCGACGGTGGTGGTACACGCGACATCGGGGTACTTGTCGGTCCGGTCTTGGCGGTGTAGATGTACACGTTCCGTAGACGAACATGGATGTCGTGGTACTTGGCGTTACTGTGGCCTCCAGGTACTTGCCGAAAACCACATCGGAGGTAGTCAAACCGATCTGAAGACGAACTTGGCGCCGAGGTCGAACTTGCCGGTCTAGATGAATCTGAAGGGGCATCGAGGGACTTGCAAGGCTCTGCCTCGGGAGGTCACCGGGGACCGCTCGAGCTGCTGGATGCTGGCGCAGGATGCAGGGGTACGGCATGGAGCTTGATGGTGGGGCTCCGGGCTCCTGGTGGAGCTCCTGGTGGTCGCCACCAACGAAGGAGGCAGCAAGGGGCGAGGGGGACCGGGCGCAGGGAGCACCACTCCCTGGCTCGATGCGGAGGAGGCGACGGCGCGGACCTACGGGGCTCCGGTGGCTGGCTGGACCAGGAGTCGAGGCGGCACAACTCCTGCTTGGTGTGGAGGACGACGGCTGCGGGCGCCATGGTGGGCTCGCGGTGGAGGCAGGGAAGGAGAAGCAGGGCGCGGCGAGCTGCGGCCGACCGGCGAGGAGGTGGAGGCGCGAGGCGGCGGGGTCGCGCTCGAGGTGGGTCAGGAGGAGCGGGGCTCTGCTCCTCTCTAGCAGCGCGAGGGGAACGAGACGAGGGCGCGGTGCTGCTCTCCCTGCGACGGCGCATCGAGGGAGGAGGGGATCGAGCAGGGCTCTCCCTGGCGATGGCTGTGCGTGGCGGCGGCGCACAGGGGAACGAGGGGAGATGAGGGGGATTCGATCGGGCTAGGTTAGGTTTAGGTGGGGCGGCTGGGCTGTTGGTTGGGCCTAGCTGGACTGCAGGAGGCCGGCTGGGCTTGCTCCTCTCTCCCCCTTATTTTCTCATAACAGAGAAAAGAAAGAAAAGGGAAGAAAAGAAAAGGTTAGAGAAAGAGTTTGGGCATGGGGATAATTTCCCGGACTCGCGAAAATATGCTCGTTCCAAGAAAAATAGAAAGGCCACGATTGAAAGATTTAAATTCAAACTCATTTGAATTTAATTCAAATGGGTTTGAACTAGGACTAAGAATTAGAGGTTTCCAAAAATGTTGGGATTTTTTATGGAGCTCCGGAAGATGATGAAAGAATAAATGGCAAAGTTGGAGATCAAGAATTAAGACAACAAAGGCATTGGGATTTTGCAAGTGTGTTATGGTGAATTCCAAAAATGGAATATTTACTATAGCTCTCTAAATATCGAGAGGATATGTTTTAAAGAGAATCACCATGTGAATTCCCTCAATTTAAATGGATCAAAGATCCATACAATTTATTTAGATGAGTTTTTAAAATTAATGATATGATGGCATGATGCAATGCAAATGATGCAACAAACAAAACAAATCACACGACGAAACTCGGAGTAGCTGGAAGTCTTCTGGAGCGTCGGTCTCGGGGCGTTACAGTTGCATGCTTTAATTTCCGCTGCTCATATACTCTTTGCATGCTTGCTTGAATTGTGTGATGATTGCTTGACTTGTCCAAAGATAGCTAAAATCTGCCAAACTCTAAAATTGGGAAAAGGTTGAGTTTTTAATTGGTCAAGTAGTCTAATCACCCCCCTCTAGACATACTTCAAGGTCCTACATGCTTCAGTGCGACTTGGCGGAGTTCCCACATGCTTCAGTGCGACTTGGCGGAGTTCCCGTGTCGGTACTCGGCCTACAGCTAGCTATCAAGAGCTTGACACGCGCGGAATGGCAACCTATGCTAGACAAGGTAAGTTACTTCGTTCCCGCAAGGCAAAGGGGGTTGATCCAACGCCCTGGACGGCTGATTCTGGTGCAATCTATCATCTCCGCCAGGCCGGTCCATCACCTAATGATTGCAAATGCCCCTGTCTGGGTGTTTGAGGAGATCAACAAGTGGATGAGGTCGTTCTTTTCGGCTGTCAAGGACAAGGTGAATGGTGGGCAATGCCTCGTCGCGTGGGATAAAATCTACCGACCTAAGTGCTACGGAGGGCTTGGGGTGAAGAACTTACAGTATCAATCCCTGGCGCTTAGGGTCAGATGGGAATGGCTAAAGCGCACAGAACCAGCAAGGCCTTGGCAGGGACTACTGATGATCGAAGATAGGTTAGCAAGAGAGGTGTTTGACAGTCTGGTTCACATAACAGTTGGCGTGGGTGACAAGGTGTTGTTCTGGCGGGACCGGTGGATTCACGGATATGCAATGGTTGACATAGCTCCACTCCTGCTTGCGACGGTCCACACGAGGGTGAACAATACTAGAACGGTGCAGCAGGCACTATTCAACGACAGATGGGTGGAGGACTACCAAATAGAGATCTCTTTCATGGCACAAATGCAATGCATGCATCTTTGCCATGCGATGGCGACTGTGCACAGAATCGAAACCGAGCAGGATGTTTTCACTTGGACGTGCTCAACCTTGGGACAATACTCCGCTAAATTAGTCTATATCAGTCTATGCAATGTGTGGCCCAAGTCGCCCCTGGCTAAGTGTGTTTGGAGAAGCTGGGCTCCTCTAAAGTGTAAGCTCTTTGTCTGGCTGGTGATGCAGTACAGGATATGGACGTCAGACAGAAGGGCTAGGCATGGACTCCAGGATGAGAGCTCAGCATGTTACACTTGCCTGCAGGATGAGGACAATGTTGATCACATCCTCCTGCAGTGCCCGTGCGCTTGGGAGGTCTGGCACATCAAATGGGACACCCTGCAGATCAATAACTCTCACTCGTTATCCACTGAGAATACCTTGGAGTGGTGGTTACAAGCGAGGAGGAGTTTTCAAGGGGCGGACAGAAGAGGTTTTGACACCACGGTTACTGTGGTTCTCTGGGCTTTGTGGAAGCAAAGGAATGTAAGAGTCTTCAATTGGGTGGAACAACAAAAAAAATCCTTTAGAGCTAGTCACTTGTACGCTAATTGAGGTAGCAGAGTGGTGGCAAGCGGCAGGCGGTGTTGGTGGGTTACAACGATTAGTGAGGAGTTAGTCTAGGTGTAACTTGGATGGTGTTGGTGTTGGGGTAAACGTGTGTGCCGAATGTTCGCATTCGTGCCACACATCTTGTAATTATGCTTTCTTTTTCTTCTATAAAAATATGGTACATCTTTGGCGTACTCTCGAAAAAAAGGACATTGTTGTACTTGACTTGATGTGCATGATATGTATGAATGATTTGTGCTATTTCTACCCGAACTTTGATGAATATCAGCTGATTTCCATCAATTTCGTCCGATTAGTTAAAATGCGGTTTGAAATATATGCCACTACGGTTAAATGGTGTTCTCTCGCATCCATGTCAGCGAAGCGGTCCCTCTGTCCATGGACGGATGCGAGATGCCCTGAGCCAAACAAGAATCGTTCCCTGATTGCGAACATGTCTGGTCATTCCGGGCACAAGGCTTTCTACGCTGCTGTAACCTGGTACTTTCCGTCAAAAACAGAAAACGTGTCAAGGTCTTAGCTAACAATACCTGGCCTGGAAGACAAAGTCCGGTAGTTATCCTTTGCAAAGCTGCGTCGCCCCTGAAGTTAGGGTTTCTGCCTCTCGCCGCCGCTGCCGCAGGTCCGCCTCCTCTCCGGTGGCCCTAGGGCTATGGGGGCGCGGTGGATCTCGGCAAGGGCCGGTGGGAGGGCTCCGTTTTTAGTCGTTTTCTTTCAGTTTTGCTAGGTTTTATGTCCTGTTCAGGAAGACGAGACGGCGGCGGCTCCCTGAAGATGGAATAAAGGTCTCCCCACCTAGTCCTCGTCCCGGCGGCGCGTCTAGCACCGTTGGTGGGTGTGGGGAGGTGTGTCTCCGGCGGATCTATCTTTGGTGGATTTGCTCGGATCTCATTGTTGTTCGTCTACGTTCGCGTGTCTTCGGATTTGATCTTTCTGATCTACATTATTCTTCATCTGCGACGATTGCTGTTCTGGTGCGCTGGTCCTACGGGGCCTTAGCACGACGACTTCCCGACTGTCTACTACAACAAGTTGTGCCCGATTCCGGCGATGGAGGGGCGATGACGGCGGCGCGCCTTCGGCTCGCTTCAGTGTTGGTAGTTGTCGCTAGGTGGTCTATAAATCTGGATGTAATTTTTATTATTTCTGGTATTCGTTGTACTACCATGATTGAAGATGAATAGATCGGAAATTTTCTCGAAAAAAAAATAAAATACCTGGCCTGGCCGGCCTATACTTTGTACAAAAAAGATCCGTTGGACCTTTCTACCGCTCGAAAGTTGTGCGGCACGCCTCACAAGTCACGACTTGGCACGACCTGTCACGCCCGTCAACGTCAGTCAGGCCCATGCCGTAGCGAACGAACCTTCGTTTCGCACCTGTAATTACGTTTTTATGCACAACAAGATATACAGCAGGTAATAAACGACTGTAACATTTACCGTACATTTTCCCCACACAAGAAAACCTTTATACCGCAGCCCACCCGTCAGTCACGAGGAGCGACCAACCCACCGGAAACCGAATCAAAAACCAGCAGCGGCCGCAGCAGCAGGGAGGAGCGAGCCTCGTATCGGGCCGCCCCGTACGCGCGTTCCACGTGGTCGCTACTCCCCCTCCGCCCCTCACTCCCCTCCGACGAAAACACCTGCGGGCTGCGGCCCTGCCCGCCCCGGCCAGATTGCGCCCGACGGATAGAGGTAGCTATTAAATCCGGGAGATCGGATTGGAAGCAAAATCGAATCCCCGAATCTGGGTTGCTCGCCCTGATCGGCCGTGGGTTCGCGCGGCGTCGTCGTCGTCGGCGGCCATGGGGGCGATTGGTTGCCGTCGGGCCGGGGGGCCCGTGGGCTGGCAGTACGTCTTCGAGGATGAGGAGGACGAGCGCGAGGACGAGGACGCGCCGCTCGTGGAGGAGGAGGGGGCGGACGAGGACTGGGGGGTCGAGATGGAGAGGAGGGGGACGAAGAGGAAGGGGCCGCGCTCGTCGCGGCCGCGCAAGACGCGGCGCGTCGCCACGCTCTGCGTCTCGCCGGCGTCGTCCGACTCCGGGTCCCCGTCGTCGAGCGCCGTGCCCAAGCGGCGGCGCGTCGCCACGCTCCGCCGCGTCTCGCCGGCGTCGTCCGACTCCGGGTCCCCGTCGTCGAGCGCCGTGCCCAAGCGGCGGCGCGTCGCCACGCTCCGCGCCTCGCCGGCGTCGTCCGACTCCGGGTCCCCGTCGTGGAGCGCCGTGCCCAAGAGGCGGCGCAGCGGAAACGGGGCCAAGAGGGGCCGCCCCGTCGCCGTGCCCGCGGAAACGGCTGCGCCCGCAGCAGAGGAGGCGACGCCGAGCACCAGCGCCGCGGGCCGCACCAAGGGGAGGAGGTCGTGCCACCAATGCAAGGGGGCGATGAAGCAACAGATGACCAAGTGTAAGCGATGCCGCGAGAAGATCTACTGCGGCCACTGCATCGAGGATATGTACATCTCTCTTCTCACCCTGCTTGTAATGTTCGGTTATTAGCACGAATGAACATCCGAGTTACCAGTGAGGCCTGTGGGTTTGCAGGTACCCGGAGTTGTCGTTGGCCGAGGTTAGAGTCGGGTGCCCGTCCTGCCGCGGAATCTGCAATTGTAAACGGTGCACTGCCAAGGAGCAGAGTGAACCCAAGGTGATGATCTTGTGGCTTGCTGAGTTATTTCCGATAGTGCAAACGCATCAGCAGTTCAGCATGATATCAGCACTAGAGATTTCTAGCTAGGTTACATTCATAAGATTTTTTGTTTTAAAATAGTTGTTCTCCGTTGCGACAAACTGACAATGCTGTGACTTGTAGTACAAATGGTTGTTATATTGTGACATGGAAATCTAGTTATTGAGTGTTTGCAGTGTTTGACATACTTACAGTTTTGTGAAACCATAACAGTTGTAACAAAAAAATCGACACCATATGTGTAGGTCTAAAAATATGCATTTTTTCCACCTGTAGAGTTCAGTTTCGAGGAAACGCAACGGCAGTAGATCAGTAACGAAGAGAAAGAAGGCTAACACCTCAGGTGTAAAGTCAACCAGGGTTCGTAATGAGGTGGCACAGACCGAAGCAAATGACAACTCCTTCCTAAGATCCAATGAGATTAATAGCACATCTGTCATATTAGACAAGGTAGATACGTTGGATGCAAGACCTGATGAGATTGCTCGGGAAACTAAAGTAAAACATGCTAGATATCTGTTGCACTATCTGGTGCCTTGTCTGAGTGACCTGAACAGGGATCAGATGGTTGAGAGAAAAATAGAGGCCGAAATTCAAGGTAAACTAGATTCTGCAGAACATGTAGAAACTAAATAGAGTGGTGCCTTGCAACTAATTGTTACTTACCCTGTTTTCTGCCAAACAGGATTGGAATTGTCTGAACTGAGTGTTGAACAGGCTGACTGCCGGAATGATGAGAGGATGTTCTGGTACTGAGTGCTCCATTCATTCAACTTTGGATTTTCCCCCCACTTCCTGTTGTTATTTTATACTTTGTAGTTATGATTTCATTTCTATTTCGTCCAGTGACAATTGCAGAACTTCGATCTTTGATCTGCATAGAAGCTGTCCAAACTGCTCATATGAATTATGCATTGCGTGCTGTAAGGAGCTTCGTGAAAATAATCTAGAGGGCTCTTGTCGGGAAGAGCTGGTGTCTTATCCTAATAGAGGAATTGACTATATGCATGGTGGTGATCCATCGCCTGAGTTGATGAACTGTGTACAAACAAACTTGTCCAGTTGCCAGCCTAAGACTACCAAGTGGTGTGCTAATACTGATCGGACTATTAATTGCCCCCCACCTGAACTTGGTGGTTGTGGTGATCATGCCCTTAAGTTGAGACAGATGTTTCCAAAAGATTGGTTAAATAAGCTCGAAAGGGATGCTCTACAGTTGAGTAAGCAGCTAGAACCTTCTGATATTGTCAGCGTATATACACATGAATGCCCATGCTGTACTAAACATGAAAATGCAAGGCATGCTGCTACCAGAGATAATTCAACAGATAACTGCCTATACTGTCCAAAATCAGATAATGAGAAAGGAGACGATCTAACTCACTTCCAGAGTCACTGGGTTAAAGGAGAACCTGTTATTGTACAAGGGGTACTACAGAAAATGCCACACTTGAGCTGGGAGCCACCACATATGTGGTCTGAAGTACATGGTGCTAGTACTACCCCTGATATGAAAAATGTGAAGTGTATTGATTGTTTATCTTGTTGTGAGGTTAGTGAAAAATATTCCATATCTAGGAATTTTTTTATTTCTTGAATACCTTTATAGTGTACTCACTCGGTATCAAAATATAAGACGCTTTTTGACACTTATATTTTGATATGGAGGGAGTATTTGTTTGTCAACTGATTCCAAATACTACCTCCGTCCGGGTTTATTGGTCCCCATTGTATTTCGTGTCAAATTTTGACCATAGATTAAACTAACAAAATGTTCACGCATGTCACCAAACATTATATTTTTGAAAACTATGTTCAAATACGAATTCAATGAGATAATTTTTCTTGACATGCATTAACATTTTGTTAGTTAAATCTTTAGTCAAAATTTGACACAAACTACAAAGGGGACCTATAAACCAGGACGGAGGTAGTACATAAGATATTAAGGTGTAAAAAAATACTTTGTTGTCAAGATCTAGAATTTTTTCCAAAGGTATCTGGTAGCTGATCGTGTTACACATTTACCAAATTTCTATAATTATTATGAGCATTCTATACCTATCCATCAGTTTTAATACAGTCATTAGCATCCTGAATGTCGAAAAGGTCCTGGTGTCGATTAATTCGTTCACCGTCACCCAAAAAATTTGTTCAGTCCCATGAGCTCATTAGCTGGAAAGTGTTTACTGTCTTGAAGTACACTTTTCTTTGGTTATTTCAGGAATAACTCATCACAGTTGTCTGAAATATATAATTTAATTTAAGTGCAAGGTTCCAATAGAACATATATTCAGACAAATTTCTGTTGGGATGGATGAGTGAGTTGGATTAATCTGTTTCATGCGGACTTGATCAGTGTAGTCATATGTTTTTCATTTCTCATTACCCAGAAAGGAAATTCACCTTTTGTGTTTAAATAATTCAGGTCGAGATACGCACACAGGATTTCTTCAATGGATACTATTATGGTCGGGTGTATCAAAATGAATGGCCCGAAATGCTTAAATTGAAGGACTGGCCTACTTCAAATCATTTTGAAGAGCTTTTGCCTTCGCATGGAGTGGAATACATCAATTCTTTACCCTTTCAACCATACACAAATTTGAAATCTGGCTTGCTAAGTGTCTCCGCATTGCTTCCTGATGACATTCTAAAGATTGACATGGGCCCAAAGTCATACATAGCTTATGGCTATGCGCAGGAACTTGGCAGAGGAGATTCTGTTACGAAGCTTCATTGTGATATATCTGATGCAGTAAGTAAATAGCTGTACTCCCTTAGCAATTGACAAGCACAAATACCTTGGAAGCAAATTCCTGTCTCTTGTGTGTATATGAAAGGAAAAATTTCACACTTGCTTACCTCAAAGAACTTAATTTTCTTGTAATGTAGAACATTCAATTTCATGGGACCAATAGTAGAACCATGATTTGTGCTAGTCTTGCTGAGATTTGCTTCTCTTTAATTATTCTATGTTAACTGTGATATTGTTAGGTTAACGTTTTGATGCATACTGCAAAAGTTGCCCCTTCTGAAGGACAAGAAAATGCAATAAAAAACTTGAAAGCAAGACATGAGGTACAAGATGAAAAGGACTGTTGTGGGAATTTTGCAATTGATGGAAGTGATGCATGTCATAAAAACTGTCTGGATTCAAACCATACATCCTCTCCTAACTACAGCAAGGACGATGATGGAGGTGCTTTATGGGATATTTTCAGGAGGGAGGATGTTCCAAAACTGGAAACATACCTTCGTAAACATTCCAAGGAATTTCGCCATATATATTGTTCTCCAGTTGAAAAGGTTGGTAATTGTGTGATATGAACAACCTTCTATTTGCTGCCATCATGTTTAACATCTTTCACCATGTTTAATTGCAGACATTTAACCCTCTACATGATGAAACATTCTATCTAACCGAGGAACATAAAAGGAGACTTAAAGAGGAGCATGGTGAGTTCTGTTTGTCTGCTTTTGTAACACTTTGCCAATTCTTTACTGCAAATGGTTGCAGTGTCTGGTTTGTATTTTCTTGAATTTTTGTTACTCCCATTTAGGAATCGAGCCTTGGACATTTGTACAAAAACTTGGAGAGGCGGTTTTTATACCTGCTGGGTGCCCTCATCAAGTGCGGAATCTCAAGGTAAATGTTCTCAGTTTACCATAGCAGTGCCACAACTCCATACCTGTGCTAGATAGGGGAGAACTGCAAAATAATATTTAAGTTTGCATGTTATGTACCTGATTGTTTTTATTGTTATCATTGCAGTCTTGCACGAAAATTGCTATAGATTTTGTATCACCAGAGAATGTCCAGGAGTGTGTCAAGTTAACTCAGCAATTCCGCGTGCTTCCTAAGAACCACAGAGCAAAAGAAGATAAATTAGAGGTAAGTATGACCTTTTTTATGAACATAATTAAGACTTTTTCAATGCACCCATTTTAACCATCTTGCATTACATATGCATTTCAAGCAGCATTAAGCTAAGCTTGGGACTATAATTAATACTTCCTCCGTCCCATAATGTAAGACGTTTTTTGACTCTAGTATAGTGTCAAAAAACATCTTACATTATGGGACGGAGGGAGTATATTATTACAATGCAAGATGAGCTCCTGTGTGCTCTTTTCTCTTCTTTTGTTGAGACCAGCTGCAACATGCTCGGTACGTAACTTTGGATTGTAACAGAAGTTGTGTTACTTCCTTTTATGCAAGGGTATAACTAATTAAATCTGCCACATTACATCATAAAGTAACCTCCTTCTGACTGTGTTGCCTCATCTTTTCATCCTTCTCACCGGTAACCATCTCCTTGATATCCATCCTGGCATCAACTTTCCTCCTGTGTTTGTTGGCTTGACGTGTAGTCACTGATGTGACCCTCACACTACCGCGGCTGCCGTGGCCCATGCCTTTGCAGTGTCGCTGCCGACACAGTCTCTGTCTCTTTGTGCTTTTCGCAGCCGTGCATGCATTGTAGTGAACTTAAGGCACCAGCACCGCTGCTGTTGCAACCCCTGCAGTGAAGTTCCTCTGCTGTCATTACCATGGCCTACAGTGCTCCCGTCTTCTGTGCCATTGCTGGCGAAGCGATTGTTGCTCTTGGGACCTCGCACCACCCTGGCCATATTCCTACCGGCCTGACTCTGTACACTAACTACCGCAGCTGCATGCGTGTTGGTGTCACGAGATGGGGAGAGCAGTGCACAGGTGTTGGTGGGGGATGAAGTGCAGCATCTGTAGGATTATTATATCGGACCGTCTCTAGGTATGCATTTCAGGAACGAGATTGTTGTAGCTTTTCTCTTTCTTATTATACTTGACTCACGGACATGTTGGTAGGAATCAGATCTACAGATGGATATCATACTTTTTCATGTCCCATTTTGTATTTTTTTGCTTGCAATGGGATCAGATATTTTTTGCCCACTTTAGCATCCGCTTCTCAAAACGTCCCGTGATCCACAAAATTAATGCGGTCTTAGTTCCCAACTCTTGAAATATCCCATCCCTCCTTATTCTAAAACGGACTCTCAATCATGAATCCTCATTAGCCACATCACCTACTGGACAGTAGCCACTGGATCAAGCGGGAACACGGTTCAAATCATAGGATTGCACTCCTTTGCAGGCTCAGGCAATGTCCAATGCAAGTCGCGTAAACATGCGCTAAAAAAAAGAAAAAAAAGTGTGCCCACATTAAAAGTCCTAGCTTCAAAAGCAAACAAGTTTAGAGGCACTTAAATTATACTCCCTCCGTTCCATATTACTTGTCGCTGATTTAGTACAACTACTTTGTACTAAATCAGCGACAAGTAATATGGAACGGAGGGAGTATTTGAAAAAGGCAAGAACCCATAGAGATTATATTTGAGCAGATGGTTGCAAACGGCCAGGAATTTTATCCCTAGCGCCCACTGTCAGCACTGTGTGGGCAAAAGGCAGTTCCATGAGAATATGACATGGCAGTTAGAGTAGAATATTATAGGGAGACAGATCGGATTCACGTGCAATACAAGAGATGGCAGTATATTAAGTTGACTAACCGGCGCCTTTTGGGTAGAAACAAGCATTTGTATTTCTAATAACTTTTATACACTTCAAATATTATAATTGCTACAGAGAATATGCCACAATTTCTTCTCGCCTACTTCTAGGCTTCCTGTTTTCTGTGCACAATCATCCTGCAACATATACACTTATTGACAACATCACTCCCGCAAGCCATCTCTCTTCTTTTTGCTGAAGAGGATTTCCGAACTGATAACATGACACTTCTGTTTGGTGCTTTCTCCAGTCCTCAAAATCCACTCTTTGTAAACCTTGTCTTTTTGAAGATAATTTCTGAAGGCGATGAACATCATGAATCCCTTCTCTTTTGTTTTTGGCTGATTGTTCCTGATTTGATGACCATCAAGTTCTCCTTTAGTTTCTCCAACACAATGTCCAAGAGCCATGACCATCGAACAGATTCTCCTTCAGGATTTCTGTAAATTACTCTTTGCAAACCTTGTCCATTTTGAAGATACTTTCTCAAGGTGATGAACAGCATGAATCCCTTCTCATTTGTTTTTGTCTGATATTTCATGTATTGATGACCACCAAGTTCTTGTTTAGTTTCTCTAACACAATGTCCAAATCCACGACCATCAAACAGAAGAAAAAAAAAACAAATTCCTGCGAGCAATCACGACCACTCTAATTCTAAAACTGTATACTTGTTTTGCTATTTGATACTCCCTCCGTCCGGAAATACTCGTCGGAGAGATGGATGTATCTAGACGTATTTTTGTTCTAGATGCATTCATTTTCATCCATTTCTACGACAAGTATTTCCGGACGGAGGGAGTATTATATATGGCCCTTGAATAGAAAATTCCGGCCGTTCTCCCGGTTGAATATGACATCATGCAACTTAATTTTGTCTTGCATGAAGTCATGACCCACCAATTTTTGTGCCAATGATGTGGCTGAGTTTCAAACTGGTGATGTGATCCGAGGAAAGTCCCAATGTGTTTATCTTGTGTTATATATCTGATTCAATATGTAGTTCATATGTATGTGCATCTCTCCTCGGAGTTTTCCTTCTTGGCATGTTTTAGGTGCATCTCACATCATTAAATTGCTCGAGGCTATGTTCTTGGCGCAGTCCCAATCTTGCGTGATGAATCTCACTGGCCCGGGACTCCAATTTGCACATTTCAAGATCTAGTTAGGATAATGACATTAATAATAGGCTACAATAAGGTTTTGTTTGTACTCCCTTTGTTCATCAATATATGACGTTTTAGATTGTTCATACAAGTCTCTAAAACGTCTTGTATTAATGAACAGAGTAGTTGTTTACGACACAAATTTCATAGCTTGCTCTCATCTAACCTTGTTTATCGCAGCAAGTCTAAAGTTATTATGAATCCACTCTAACCACCTTAACTTAATTTTGTGGACTAGTTGGGCCATGCCATTGTGGGCCCTTTACTCGGCACAGTTTCCCAACGTAATTCGTTTATTTTTTGGGATATGCTTATAAGATCCTAGTTCCATGGCTACTACAGCAAAATCTGGATGATAAAAGTCTTAATGGTTGAAGCCCTTGTGCGTGGCTAACGAGTTCTACATAGTAGTCTAGAATTTGCCCCTTCAGTGGTGCACTGTTGCGGTCCTAGTCACTACGGTTTTCGCCCGGTTTTCCGAAAATTAACTTGGCAATTCTCTTCTTCTTAATTAATCGATGAGGCAAATCTTTTGCCTCCGTTTCGAAAAAAAAGTGGATGACTAGTGAGATGGAACTTAATGATACCAATCGCTGACACATCCCCAACCATTGTTGGGCCAATAAGAGGAAGTCATGCCAAACAAATCCGTGATCAGGTGAATGCTAACTTGAGTTTATCTTATAGTTCGATGAATAGCCGTCCTTTCATCTTTGTTGTTGTTAATCAAACTCAGGCGCCATGTCAAGGAAGCCAACCATTTTTTAGTTCTTGAAGAAACAAACCTGCAGAACCAAAGTTATAAGTGAATTGCTTTGAACACTTATGACAAGTTCAAAAAGAAAAGAAAAAACACTTGCCTTTGATCTTTTGTTGTTGAAACAACATCCTCGAACTGCAACATGACAATGGGGCATACTACTAAACGTAGTCATCGAGTTTACTTTTCAACCCTATAAAACATGTATCATTTGAAGTAGGCGTGTTTGTGAAAAGCTATTGCACAAGAGTTGCCAAGTTTGTGACTTATCCACCCAAAGCATCCATGCAAATATTGTTGTCATTTGGGACTATGGTTGCACCTAGCTAGAGTGGTTGTCCCCGTCTCTCTCGACCTATGATGAAATTCTCCAGTTACTAGCTACAAACTTATGCAAGAACAAAACAAGTGCTCCTTGCTGCCATTGTTCTTGCCAGTCCATTCGGATTCGCAAGAACGATGTTTCACCTAATTCATGCCCTATGTTTATCAACATTTTGTCTGAACAGGTACTAATTCAGCAACTCTCAAAGCTATAGCTTCTCCCCGTTGGCCTTGCTTACACTACAGTAAGGTCACTTGCTTGGAAAGCTAGGTTATTTCAGTGATCCGTAAGTGAGGGACTCTTGATAAGGTCCTCCTCTCAAGGACCAGATAACGGATTGCCTTTGAATTGTATTTCCTTTCGCAGCTCTCATTTGCACCTCTCCGGATAGGTGTCTTTTCTCGACACGTTCCTCTCTTAAACGCTGACAAGGTCTCTCTTACAATCTCCTCTGTCTTTGTTTTGTGAAACATCAAATACTGCATCTACACAGCCATAATTGGTGTCTTAACTATTGGGCTCTCTAATCCATTCGCCCCCGCTTTCGTCTCAGTGTCAGTCCAACAGAATGTTTTCGCCGTTGGTGTTCTTTTCTATCTCGATGCATTTCACCGCTCTATCGAAAATTCTCTCTGCCCCTACCGTACTCCAGCTTCAGCCCTGGGATTTCGCTGCGGACTTGAAAAGCCACATAAAGTCTTGGTTTACATTTTCGTGATTGTTCAGACAACGGATCAAAGTCCGTGTAGCTTCGAATCACCTTCCTAACTAATGGTTCACATTAAACCTTGCACTTGCAACTACTTCCCTCCCCACATTGATCTTTCGTAGTGAAGATCTGGAGCTCGCCAGGGTCGTTATTGGTGTCTCTGTTGGGTTTTCTGTATTGTTTTTTCAATTTTTATGTGGCCCCTGCTTTCTTCTAATTTTTCTATGGTTTTTTCCTCTTCCGTTTCTACATGGTTTGTGCGCATGTGCGGCTCAGTGTGTAGTGACTAATCACAGGGAGTACAGGTGCACTGGTGCACTACACGACGAGTACATTTGCGTTGTGTGTGGGAAAGTACAAGTGTGCTACTCCCTCCTGTTCCTGAATATTAGTCTTTTTAGAGATTCACAAAGCAAAATGAGTGAATCTACACTTTAAAATATGTCTATATGCATTTGTATATAGTTTGTATTAAAATCAACTTATATTTAAAAACGGAGGGAGTAGGTGCGAAGTACTAAGGCCCTGCTTGAAATCCCTGAAAAGTTATACAACTGTAATTAATTACCCCTGTATATTACACCCTCCGATTCAAGTCTTACTACAAACTACATACGGATGTATATAGACATATTTTAAAGTATAGATTCACTCATTTTGCTTTGTATGTACTCCCTCCGTTCGGAATTACTTGTCTCGGAAATGGATGTATCTAGAACTAAAATACATCTAGATACATCCATTTCCGAGACAAGTAATTCCGAACGGAGGGAGTAGTTCATAGTGAAATCTTTAAAAGAAACTTATATTTAGGAATGGAGGGAGTACTGAACATCGGTAAAATACAACCGGATATAAAAGTGGAGCCCAGGGTGCTTGGTTCTTATTTGCACCGGAGTTAAACTTGAGCTATGCGGAAAGTACAAGTGTGCTACTCCCTCCTGCGTCGTTGGCGGCTGGAACATGTGGAGTTTGAGGGAACACTTGATGTGGAGACTGGTTGAGGAAACACAGGGTAAAACATGACGTTTGCATATTGTTTGGTTGCCTGCATATAAGATCTTGTCATCGTGAAAGCAATTTTCACCCGATGTTTGGTTGCATACATGTATGGTGATTAGGAGTTGACAACTACGCTTGAACATAGAGATTACAGTAGAACGCACACGTGCTTCGGTGACCACAGGCGGGAAACACAGGGTAAAACATGACGTTTGCATGTTGTTTGGTTGCCTGCATATAAGGTCTTGTCATCGTGAAAGCAATTTTCACCCGATGTTTGGTTGCATACATGTATGGTGATTAGGAGTTGACAACTACGCTTGAACATAGAGATTACAGTAGAACGCACACGTGCTTCGGTGACCACAGGCGGGACGATACGACAGAGGGAACCAGGGGCATGAGTACTGGTCGATGTCGGTGTACCAATAGAGGCCGGGCACAAGGGCTACCTCCGCGTCGCAACTAAAGCCAAACAAGCCGACGCCGGCAGCCACACCTAATTGTAGAACAAGACCGGCGGCGAGATGCCATTGAAGCTTCCCGTGTGGCACAAGGTCGGCGACGATGCTGACTACGGTGCACACACGCCCTCACAAGGTACCAGGTTGGCCATGGCAGTTCTTCAATCCCTACCGTCGAAGGAAAACTCAAATGGTGAACAGTACATGATGAATGTATCGAAATTCATCCAAAATAGCTTCAAACATAAACATGAAATTGAACATCTACATTACGAACCAATTGTCTGAATGGAACCACAACATCGCCGTGCATCTTTTTCATGTACAACTTATATCAAATCGATGCACGGTTGTGTAGATTAGAAGAGACTGGTGAACGAGATTACGAATGAAGGAGATTAGGAGGGTGATTAGGAATCGATGCACGGTTGTGTAGATTAGAAGAGACTGGTCGTATGTAGATCTACTCATCTATGATTTGTGAAACAAAAAACCCACAACACGAAAGTTGTGTCATACAGCGAGGTGAAGCTACTAATCAAAGGAAACTTCAAACGGTCAACCATCTGCCATGAATTTGTCAAAATTCGTCCAAAAAAGATTCAAATATGAACACGAAATTCAACACATACAGTGAACGAAACTATGATCCGATCGCTTGAATGGAATTAGAACATCAAGGTGCATATTCTTTGTGTATAACTTTTCTCGCATCGAAGCATGATTATGTAGAAGTGATGAAGGAGATTAAAAGGTGATTAGAGGAAAATACCTGCAAAGTGTTGTCAGAGCCATCCACGTGGGCTCGAGAGCATCACTCGGGCCTGGCTCGCTGGATACTATCGTGCCGTGCAGGCCCAACTGTGTTTGCATATAACCAAAAAAGCTGCATCCAGTGGGCCTCGGCTGTATGCAGGCTACCAAACGCGTAATGAAAGGAAATGCAAGGTGAAAACATTTTTAAATTTAGAGATAACATGCCTTTTCTCTTCCGATGGTAAAAAAAGAAACCCCGTAAATTTGTAGAGAAAACCCACTGCGTGTCGGCACTAATGCATTTTGGGGTAACCTTTGCAAAGATATGTAATTTCCGGAGACGTAAGAGTGGATTAGGGCATCATAGTGGTACGGTTTCAGGTGGGCTTTTACTTGGGCCGAAATTTAGGGCTGATCATACGATTTGATTTTGAATTTTGATGTATGTTGCAACAAAGAACACACATTATCTTTTCCGATGCATATTGACTAATTTTACTTGTAAATAATTGCATCGATAACCATGAACGATTACTTGACAATCTTACCTTCTATTTGGCGCAGGTGAAGAAGATGATAATATATGCCGTTGATCATGCCGTGGAGATTCTGAAGGAGCATTGTCACTCTTCCCCGTTGGCTTGCTGACATTGTCAGGGATTTCTGCGATAGGACAAATTGATGACAACGGTGTTGAGTAAAATGTATAGTGTTGCCAAAAGTTCTCTGGCACAATAACTGAGGAAAGGTAGACTATGCAAAAGATCGATGTACTCTGTAGAAAATAGTTGAGCTCAGTGAAGAAATAAAGTATTATTTTGTTGTTGTGAATTATATTACACATGCACATTGCAGTAATAGTCCAATCACCAGGGACAGGAGCTATGTATCTATCATACGTTAGATCCTAAACTTAGTGACCGACTGCAGTCAAGCTTTAAGCATCTCCTACTTTAAACTACCATCTACTCTAATGCAAACTCTTTGAGGCACAAATGATTATGTTATTTTCAGTTTTCCATAAGGGCATCCAATAGGCTACCCACATAGCCCTCATGACTTACTTTTTAAATGCATTGATGGATGGGTGTTACTCTCTCCATCCCAAAATAAGCGACTCAACTTTATACTAACTTTTTACTATCATTGTTACATTACAAATGATCATGTACTCATCCGTTCCAAAATAATAATAATATAAGGTGTGCTTTGTATTACTAAGGCAAGGCTTTAACCAAGCATTACTCCCTTCATGTAACCTTGTGATCTACTCCCTCCGTTCCAAAATAGATAACCCAACTTTGTACTAAAGTTAATAAAAGTTGAGTCATCTATTTTGAAACAGAGAAAGTAGCTCTAACTTTGATCATTGATTTGACCAACAAAACATATGCTACAAATATATACCACTAGATTATGTTTTTCCAAGGCATAGTCAAAATAACAATGCATTATAGAAAAACTATCAACAACTACAATACTAAAAAAAGAGCATACCAAGTGCATAGAAGCTCCCACACATAATAGTGCCTTATGTAGAAGCGATGAAGGAGATTAAAAGGTGATTAGAGGAAAATACCATGCGAAGTGCAATGCAGAGAGGCTGGTTCAAATCCAGAACGGACAAGTGGGGAGGACTTCACCACTGCGCCAGCCTGCCCTCTAACTACAATGTATTGTTTGGTATCATAATTCTTGATATTTTTCTACAAACTTAGTCAAACTTTCTATCATTTGACTTTAAACAAAACTTGGTCACCACAAAAGCCCAATTATGTAGTGTCTTGTATACAATACTGAATACAAACCTATTTACATCAAATTTAAATTGCATAGGCTATGTTAATAATGCAAGTGCATGTGGAAGCTAAATATAAGGTATATTATAAAATAGAACATGCCACATTAAATGATCAAATTGTAGTATTAGTAAGCACAATTAGGAAAACTAAGCTATGGACAACCAAAACAGAGGTCAATGATTAGACTAGTCTAACCTACTCATAATATGAAATAGAACATAGCACATAAATCGGGAGGAACCGTATAAGTAAGCATTATTAAGTATAACTAAACACATTAAAAAAAGTAAGTTGTACAATTTAGTATAGTCAAGGCTAAGACCAATTTGAACTTTTGAATCCTTTTAATGTTTATAACACTTGTTTTAACACAGTAATAGCACAGATGCTCACATAATCTTCGCAGTCGACGGAAACGTCTTCTCACACAGAAAAAAATCACTAGGAAGGAAGAAATAAATCTAGAAAAATGCGAGCACCAATGTCAAATCTAAGTCTTGAACCTTGGTGGAAGTTCCAACACAAAGAACCCAACCATCCAAGCTACAGTCAATTTGTACCTAGAGCGTTTTTATAATATTGTTCAAAATTTTGGTTATGAATATAATAAGTATCACAAACCAACAGAGTTGACTTCACAAACTCGATACTAACTCAATTATGATTTGAATCTTGATCACAATAAGATTACAAAAAAGTGGTAAACAAAAACAAATCCTAACCTTGAAATCTGTTGCAGATTCATCTTTTCATATGTCATTGCCTTAATTCTTCATCACCGACTTTAGGGGTCTTGACAGATCTGAACCAATATAAGGGTTTGAGAATGTCAGATGCTTCAAAGGTTCTTCAAGATGCGGCGAGCGATTATGGCCCCAATCGCATCGAGCATGGAAAAGGATGATGTTGAGAGAAGATGTCAACATGCTTAAAGGTGTGAGAGCAGATCTAGAACTACATAATGTTGAGATGAAAGAGAAGGAGGCAATAAATATATACTCCCTCTGTCCGGAAATACTTATCATCAAACAAGATAAAAGGGGATATATCTAGATGTATTTTAGTTCTAGATACATTTTTTTTAATCTATTTTGATGACAAATATTTTCGGACGGAGGGAGTATTTCAGATCTAAGAGAATAATCAAAAGACATGATCGAACAATCAAACGGAGAAATTTACGAAATTGAACAAACAAGAGAACAAATCCAACATTATCCATCTAAACGACAAATCGAAGAGAAAAAAAGAAGAAATAACACAAGGCATAAGGGAGGAGCATGCGAAAACGCCTTGTAGATCGAGCCGGAGTCCAGCTCCAGATCCCCAAATCGAAGATGAGGCCACGGGGACACAGGGAAAGGGCTGCCTTTATATAGGCCAAGCCTCCCACGTGATTAGGTCTTCCATAACGAATCTGACCTTTGTAAAGGAAATACCCAGACTACCCCAAAGCAGTTAGAGATTAGATCACACGACGTTTGAGATCGTAATCACGTTTGAGATCTCATGTGCAAATCCAATCACGCCGCCGCGCAGCGTTCGGCGCAAAATCAGCACATGACAAGGTCGGGGAGTTAAGACCATGTAAAGCCGGGCGTCCGGACCATAGTTTTAAATAGCCGGCTATAGCCCCGGTATAGTTCCGTTATAGCTGTCTGAGGACGTTGCCGCTAAATGATTTCATGTACAATTTGCCGCTATAGCCCCGCTATAGCCCGCTACACCCCAGCTATAGCTATTTTTAAGGGTCGTCGCTAAATGTCATAGTCCGCTATTTAAAACATTGGTCCGGACGGCCCGCTCGATTACTGATTGATCATAATTTTTTGATCCAGACAGACGCCTCAAATGGGTCTCAGACGTCTGGGTTGACTGACACTCTTCATATCTAGTCTAAATATAGGGCGGATATGGGGCATCTGGCGCGCCCGCCATGTCGGACCCGGCCCGTGCTGGCCCACCTGACCCCACATATATTCGTCCTCGTCCGCTCGCCGGTGCAAACCTTAGTCACTTCACTCCACTTCCCTCCGTCACCCGAGCTCACCTCTTGCGGTTTTTGGCCTTCTCCGGCATGGCAGGTAGCGGATCCGACTTCGACCACTCCGGATCCGCCGACTGTGGTGTCACCCCGTGCGGGTTGGAGGAGGCAATGGCAGTCCGCATTGCACTCCGCCGCTTCCGAGAGGACAACGCCCGACCGACGGACGGATCTGTCCGCCGCGACTCCATAGCGTCGGCTCACCGGGCACTCGGTTCTCTAGTGCTGGATCCTCGCGGTCCCGGCAGCCGGAACACCTAGCCTTTCCCATCATCGGCCAGGCAGACTATGAGTCCCACCGGGGACGGGTAGCCCGCCGTGGGAAGGAGAGGATAAGGGCCGCCGAGGCCCGTATCATTGCGGAAATGGCGGCGACGGAGGCGGCTGATGCGGCGATGCGGGCAGCCTCAGAGGAGGAAGCTATCCGCGCTACATTGTGAAGAAACAATAGCGGAGGAACACGCGCGCCCTCACTCGAGAACAGAATCGGGCGGTCCATGCCATGGTCGGACTGCCACCGAAGGAGGAGAAGGCGGACAATGACAGCTCCGGCGACGAGAAGATCTGACTCGGTCCATACTGCGTCTTCTACCGGTACTTCCGCTAGAAGGACGACAAGGGAGCCGGAAAGGGCAAGGGCAGCCGTGGATGAACTCCACCATAGCCAAACATGTCAAATTTTGGTAGTCCGATGGCATGTTTAGTTAGTAGTGATGGAGTAGGCCGACGATGTGTGTGTGTCGACGTAGTTGCATGAGTTCGTATGGATTTGAGATATGATAACTAAGGTTTCCGGATGTGGATTACATGATTTGTGAGGTGCCCGATCAATGCCTGCGGACACGTCTGGGCGCGTCCGTGGGAACTTGAGGGGCCGGATTTGCGAAGTCCGACTGTATAGCCGGCCGACCAAACCCGTCTTAAACGCCTAGGTAGACGACCCGATTATTGACAGGTCAGGAAAAGCGATCTAGACGGGAGCCTCAAACGGCTCTCAAATGCTCGAGCTGACCGGCACCCCTCATATCTAGCCCAAATATGGGGTGGATACAAGGCGCCTAGACGTGTTCGCCATGTCAGTCTCGGCTCACTCTGGCCCACCCGACCCCACATATATTTTTCGCCGTCCGCTCGTCGGACCAAAACCCTAACCACTTCACACCACTCCCCTTCACTCCCCTCCGCCACCCAAACTCCCGTCTTGTCCTTTGTCGCATGCAATGGCCACCTTACCTCGAGCTGACGAACAATGTCGCAAAACTTGATGACGCTGATCTGGATAGTGCACCAACGATACGATAACAACCTAACGTTTCGTTGTTGAATGATGTACATGTCATTGGGCACAATATGCTTTCGTGCGTGAAACTTTTCATGCACCAGCTGCCAGAACGCCTCCCCTCTACTCATGCCTATGAAATCCACGGATACAACCTGTTGGAAATATGCCCTAGAGGCAATAATAAATTAGTTATTATTATATTTCCTTGTTCATGATAATTGTCTTTTATTCATGCTATAACTGTATTATCCGGAAATCGTAATACACGTGTGAATACATAGACCACAATGTGTCCCTAGTGAGCCTCTAGTTGACTAGCTCGTTGTGATCAACAGATAGTCATGGTTTCCTGGCTATGGACATTAGATGTCGTTGATAACGGGATCACATCATTAGGAGAATGATGTGATGCACAAGACCCAATCCTAAGCATAGCACAAAGATCGTGTAGTTCGTTTGCTAGAGCTTTTCTAATGTCAAGTGTCTTTTCCTTAGACCATGAGATTGTGCAACTCCCGGATACCGTAGGAGTGCTTTGGGTGTACCAAACGTCACAACGTAACTGGGTGGCTATAAAGGTGCATTACAGGTATCTCCGAAAGTGTCTGTTGGGTTGGCACGAATCGAGAATGGGATTTGTCACTCCGTGTAAACGGAGAGGTATCTCTGGGCCCACTCGGTAGGACATCATCATATGCGCAATGTGACCAAGGAGTTGATCACGGGATGATGTGTTACAGAACGAGTAAAGAGACTTGCCGGTAACGAGATTGAACAAGGTATAAGGATACCGACGATCGAATCTCGGGCAAGTACAATACCGCTAGACAAAGGGAATTGTATACGGGATTGATTAAGTCCTTGACATCGTGGTTCATCCGATGAGATCATCGTGGAACATGTGGGAGCCATCATGGGTATCCAGATCCCGCTGTTGGTTATTGACCGGAGAACGTCTCGGTCATGTCTGCATGTCTCCCGAACCCGTAGGGTCTACACACTTAAGGTTCGATGATGCTAGGGTTATAAAGGAAGTTTGTATGTGGTTACCGAATGTTGTTCGGAGTCCTGGATGAGATCCCGGACGTCACGAGGAGTTCCGGAATGGTCCGGAGGTAAAGATTTATATATGGGAAGTCCTATTTTGGCCACCGGAAAATGTTCGGGATTTTTCGGTATTGTACCGGGAAGGTTCTAGAAGGTTCCGGAGTGGGGCCCACCTGCATGGGGGGACCCACATGAACGTGGGTAGTGGGGGCAAGGCCCCACACCCCTGGTCAAGGCGCACCAAGATCCTCCCTTAGAAGGAATAAGATCATATCCCGAAGGGATAAGATCAAGATCCCTAAAAAGGGGGGATAGCAATCGGTGGGGAAGGAAATGATGGGATTTCTTTCCTCCCACCTTGGCCAACGCCCCAATGGACTTGGAGGGCAAGAAACCAGCCCCTCCACCCCTATATATAGTGGGGAGGCGCATGGGAGATATACACGAAGTTCTGGCGCAGCCCTCCCCCTCTCCCAAGTCCTCCTCCTCTCCCGCGGTGCTTGGCGAAGCCCTGCAGGATTGCCACGCTCCTCCACCACCACCACGCCGTTGTGCTGCTGCTGGATGGAGTCTTCCTCAACCTCTCCCTCTCTCCTTGCTGGATCAAGGCTTGGGAGACGTCACTGGGCTGTACGTGTGTTGAACGCGGAGGTGCCGTGCGTTCGGCACTTGATCATCGGTGATTTGAATCACGACGAGTACGACTCCATCAACCCCGTTCACTTGAACGCTTCCGCTTAGCGATCTACAAGGGTATGTAGATGCACTCTCTTTCTACTCGTTGCTGGTCTCTCCATAGATAGATCTTTGTGATACGTAGGAAATTTTTTGAATTTCTGCTACGTTCCCCAACAGTGGCATCATGAGCTAGGTCTATTGCGTAGATTCTTTGCACGAGTAGAACACAAAGTAGTTGTGGGCGTTGATGTTGTTCAATATGCTTACCGTTACTAGTCCAATCTTGTTTCGACGGTATTGTGGGATGAAGCGGCCCGGACCGACCTTACACGTACTCTTACGTGAGACAGGTTCCACCGATTGACATGCACTTGGTGCATAAGGTGGCTAGCGGGTGCCAGTCTCTCCCACTTTAGTCGAAACGGATTCGATGAAAAGGGTCCTTATGAAGGGTAAATAGCAATTGACATATCACGTTGTGGTTTTGCGTAGGTAAGAAACGTTCTTGCTAAAAACCCATAGCAGCCACGTAAAACATGCAAACAACAATTAGAGGACGTCTAACTTGTTTTTGCAGGATATGCTATGTGATGTGATATGGCCAACAAGAATGTGATGAATGATATGTGATGTACGAGATTGATCATGTTTTTGTAATAGGATTCACGACTTGCATGTCGATGAGTATGACAACCGGCAGGAGCCATAGGAGTTGTCTTTATTTATTGTATGACCTGCGTGTCATTGAACAACGCCATGTAATTACTTTACTTTATTGCTAACCGGTAGCCATAGTAGTAGAAGTAATAAGTTGGCGAGACGACTTCATGGAGACACGATGATGGAGATCATGATGATGGAGATCATGGTGTCATGCCGGTGACGATGATGATCATGGAGCCCCGAAGATGGAGATCAATGGAGCTATATGATATTGGCCATATCATGTCACTACTATATAATTACATGTGATGTTTATTATGTTTATGCATCTTGTTTACTTAGGACGACGGTAGTAAATAAGATGATCCCTTACAACAATTTCAAGAAGTGTTCTCCCCTAACTGTGCACCGTTGCTACAGTTCGTCGCTTCTAAGCACCACGTGATGATCGGGTGTGATGGATTCTTACGTTCACATACAACGGGTGTAAGACAGATTTACACAGCAATACACTTAGGGTTAACTTGACGAGCCTAGCATGTACAGACATGGCCTCGGAACACGGAGACCGAAAGGTCGAGCATGAGTCGTATAGTAGATACGATCTACATGAAGATGTTCACCGATGATGACTAGTCCGTCTCACGTGATGATCGGACACGGCCTAGTTGACTCGGATCATGTAATCACTTAGATGACCAGAGGGATGTCTATCTGAGTGGGAGTTCATAAGATGAACTTAATTATCTTGAACATAGTCAAAAGACCTTTTGCAAATTATGTCGTAGCTCACGCTTTAGTTCCACTATTTAGATATGTTCCTAGAGAAAATATAGTTGAAAGTTGACAGTAGCGATTATGCGGACAGTAGAAAGCTTATGTCCTTAATGCACCGCTCAGTGTGCTGAACCCCAAATGTCGTTTGTGGATGTTGTGAACATCAGACATACACGTTTTGATAACTACGTGATAGTTCAGTGAAACGGTTTAGAGTTGAGGCATCAAAGACGTTTTTCGAAATGTCGCGGAACATATGAGATGTTTCGAGGGCTGAAATTGGGATTTCAGGCTCGTGCCCACGTCAAGAGGTATGAGACCTCCGACGATTTTCTTAACCTGCAAACTAACGGAGAAAAGCTCAATTGTTGTGCTTGTGCTCAGATTGTCTGAGTACAACAATCGCTTGAATCGAGTGGGAGTTGATCTTCCAGACGAGATAGTGATGTTTCTCCGAAGTCATTACCACCAAGCTGCTAGAGCTTCCTGATGAACTATGATATATCAGGGACATATATGATGATCCTTGAGATATTCGCGATGTTTGACACCACGAAAGTAGAAATCAAGAAGGAGCATCAATTGTTGATGGTTGTTGAAACCACTAGTTTCAAGAAGGCAAGGGCAAGAAGGGATACTTCATGAAATGGCAATTCAGCTGCTGCTCTAGTGAAGAAACCCAAGGTTGAACCCAAACCCGAGACTAAGTGCTTCTGTAATATGGGGAACAACCACTGGAGCAGAATTGCCCTAGATACTTGGTAGATGAGAAGGCTGGCAAGGTCGATAGAAGTATATTGGATATACATTATGTTAATGTGTACTTTACTAGTATTCCTAGTAGCACCAGGGTATTAAGATACCGGTTCGGTTGCTAAGTGTTAGTAACTCGAAATAAAAGCTACGGAATAAACGGAGACTAGCTAAAGGTGAGCTGACGATATGTGTTGGAAGTGTTTCAATGTTGATATGATCAAGCATCGCACGCTCCCTCTACCATCGAGATTGGTGTTTGCGTTGAGCATAGATATAATTGGATTATGTCTATCGCAATACGGTTATTCATTTAAGGAGAATAATGGTTACTCTGTTTATTTGAATAATACCTTCAATGGTCTTGCACCTAAATGAATGGTTTATTGAATCACGATCGTAGTGATACACATTTTCATGCCAAAAGATATAAGATAGTAATGATAGTACCACTTACTTGTGGCAATGCCATGTAAGTCATAATGGTATAAAATGCATGAAGAAGCTCCATGTTGATGGATCTTTGGACTCACTCGTTTTGAAAAGTTTGAGACATGCGAACCATGTCTATTGGTGTATATGCATGAAGAAACTCCATGCAGATGGATCGTTTGGACTCACTTGTTTTTGAATCACTTGAGATATGCAAATCATACCACATAGGCAAGATGACTGAAAAGCCTCGGTTTCAGTAAAATGGAACAAGATAGCAACTTGTTGGAAGTAACACATTTTGATGTGTGCAGTCCAATGAGTGCTGAGGCGTGCAGTGAATATCGTTATGTTCTTACTTCACAGATGATTCGAGTAGATGTTGAGTATATTTACTTGATGAAACACAAGTCTGAATTATTGAATGGTTCAAGTAATTTCAGAATGAAGTTTAAGATCTTCGTGACAGGAGGATAAAATGTCTATGATATGATCATAGAGATGAATAATCTGAGTTACGAGTTTTGGCACACAATTAAGACATTATGGAAATTGTTTCGCAATAAATACCGCCTGGAACACCATAGTGTGATGGTGTGTCCGAACATCATAGTTGCACCCTATTGGATATGGTGCATACCATGATGTCTCTTATCGAATTACCACTATTGTTCATGGTTTAGGCATTAGAGACAACCACATTCACTTTAAATAGGGCACCACGTAATTCCGTTGAGATGACACCGTATGAACTATGGTTTAGAGAAACCCAAGTTGTCATTTCTTAAAGGTTTGGGTCTGCGACACTTATGTGAAAAGGTTTCAGTTTGATAAGCTCGAACCCAAAGCGGATAAAATGCATCTTCATAGGACACCCAAAACAGTTGGGTATACCTCCTAATCAGATCCGAAAGCAATAAGGATTGTTTCTTGAATCGGATCCTTTCTCGAGGAAAAGTTTCTCTCGAAAAGTTGAGTGGGAGGATGGTGGAGACTTGATGAGGTTATTGAACCATCACTTCAACCAGTGTGTATCAGGGCACAGGAAGTTGTTCCTGTGGCACCTACACCAATTGAAGTGGAAGCTTATGATAGTGATCATGAAGTTTCAGATCAAGTCACTACCGTACCTCGTAGGATGACAAGGATGCGTACTACTTCAGAGTGGTACGTAATCCTGTCTTGGAAGGTCATGTTTGCTAGACAACAATGAACCTACGAGCTGTGGAGAAGCGATGGTGGGCCCAAATTCCAACAAATGGTTAGAAGCCATGAAATCCGAGATAGGATCCATGTATCAGAACAAAGCATGGACTTTGGTGGACTTGCCCGATGATTGGCAAGCCATTGAGATAAATGGATCTTTAAGAAGAAGACGGACGTGGACGGTAATGTCACCGTCCATGAAGCTCGACTTGTGGCGAAGAATTTTTCACAAGTTCAAGGAGCTGACTACGATGAGATTTTCTCATCCGTAGCGATGCTTAAAGTCCGTCGGAATCATGTTAGCATTGGCTGCATTTATGAAATCTGGCAGATGGATGTCAAGACAAGTTTCCTTACCAGTTTTCGTAAGGAAAGGTTGTATGTGATACAATCAGAAAAGTTTTGTCAATCCTAAGGATGCTAAAAGGTATGCTAGCTCCAGCGATCCTTCTAAGGACTGGAGTAAGCATCTCGGAGTTGGAATGTACACTTTGATGAGATGATCAAAGATTTTTGGGTTTGTACAAAGTTTATGAGAAACTTGTATTTCCAAAGAAGTGAGTGGGAGCACTATAGAATTTCTGATGAGTATATGTTCTTGACATATTGTTGATCAGAAATGATGTAGAATTTCTAGAAAGCATATAGGGTTATTTGAAAGGTGTTTTCAATAGAAAACCTGGATCAAGCTACTTGAACATTGAGCATCAAGATCTATAAGATAGATCAAAATGCTTAATAATACTTTTAAATGAGCACGTACCTTGACATAATCTTGAAGGTGTTCAAGATGGATCAGTCAAAGAAGGAGTTCTTGCCTGAGTTGTAAGGTATGAAGTTAAGACTTAAAGCTCGACCACGGCAGAAGAAAGAGGAAGGACGAAGGTCGTCCCCTATGCTTTTATCATAGGCTCTCTACAGTATGCTATGCTGTGTACCGCACCTGAAGTGTGCCTTGCCATGAGTCAGTCAAGGGGTACAAGAGTGATCCAAGAATGGATCATAGGACAGCGGTCAAAGTTATCCTTAGTAACTAGTGGACTAAGGAATTTTCTCGATTATGGAGGTGGTAAAAGAGTTCGTCGTAAAGGGTTACGTCGATGCAAGCTTAACACCTATCCGGATAGCTCTGAGTAGAGATACCGGATACGTATGATGGAGCAAAAATTTAGAATAGCTCCAAGTAGAACAGTTATTTGGAATAGCTCCAAATAGAGCGTGGTAGCTGCATCTAGGAGATGACATAGAGATTTGTAAAGCACACACGGATCTGAAAGGTTCAGACCCGTTGACTATAACCTCTCTCACAAGCATAACATGATCAAACCCTAAACTCTTTGGGTGTTAGTCACATGGGGATGTGACCTTGAGTGTTAATCACATATCGATGTGAACTAGATTATTGACTCTAGTGCAAGTGGGAGACTGTTGGAAATATGCCCTAGAGGCAATAATAAATTAGTTATTATTATATTTCCTTGTTCATGATAATTGTCTTTTATTCATGCTATAACTGTATTATCCGGAAATCGTAATACACGTGTGAATACATAGACCACAATATGTCCCTAGTGAGCCTCTAGTTGACTAGCTCGTTGTGATCAACAGATAGTCATGGTTTCCTGGCTATGGACATTAGATGTCGTTGATAACGGGATCACATCATTAGGAGAATGATGTGATGGACAAGACCCAATCCTAAGCATAGCACAAAGATCGTGTAGTTCGTTTGCTAGAGCTTTTCTAATGTCAAGTGTCTTTTCCTTAGACCATGAGATTGTGCAACTCCCGGATACCGTAGGAGTGCTTTGGGTGTACCAAACGTCACAACGTAACTGGGTGGCTATAAAGGTGCATTATAGGTATCTCCGAAAGTGTCTGTTGGGTTGGCACAAATCGAGAATGGGATTTGTCACTCTGTGTAAATGGAGAGGTATCTCTGGGCCCACTCGGTAGGACATCATCATATGCGCAATGTGACCAAGGAGTTGATCACGGGATGATGTGTTATGGAACGAGTAAAGAGACTTGCCGGTAACGAGATTGAACAAGGTATAAGGATACCGACGATCGAATCTCGGGCAAGTACAATACCGCTAGACAAAGAGAATTGTATACGGGATTGATTAAGTCCTTGACATCGTGGTTCATACGATGAGATCATCGTGGAACATGTGGGAGCCATCATGGGTATCCAGATCCCGCTGTTGGTTATTGACCGGAGAACGTCTCGGTCATGTCTGCATGTCTCCCGAACCCGTAGGGTCTACACACTTAAGGTTCGATGACGCTAGGGTTATAAAGGAAGTTTGTATGTGGTTACCGAATGTTGTTCGGAGTCCCGGATGAGATCCCGGACGTCACGAGGAGTTCCGGAATGGTCCGGAGGTAAAGATTTATATATGGGAAGTCCTATTTTGGCCACCGGAAAATGTTCAGGATTTTTCGGTATTGTACCGGGAAGGTTCTAGAAGGTTCCGGAGTGGGGTCCACCTGCATGGGGGGACCCACATGAACGTGGGTAGTGGGGGCAAGGCCCCACACCCTTGGTCAAGGCGCACCAAGATCCCCCCTTAGAAGGAATAAGATCATATCCCGAAGGGATAAGATCAAGATCCCTAAAAAGGGGGGATAGCAATCGGTGGGGAAGGAAATGATGGGATTTCTTTCCTCCCACCTTGGCCAACGCCCCAATGGACTTGGAGGGCAAGAAACCAGCCCCTCCACCCCTACATATAGTGGGGAGGCGCATGGGAGATATACACGAAGTTCTGGCGCAGCCCTCCCCCTCTCCCAAGTCCTCCTCCTCTCCCGCGGTGCTTGGCGAAGCCCTGCAGGATTGCCACGCTCCTCCACCACCACCACGCCGTTGTGCTGCTGCTGGATGGAGTCTTCCTCAACCTCTCTCTCTCTCCTTGCTGGATCAAGGCTTGGGAGACGTCACTGGGCTGTACGTGTGTTGAACGCGGAGGTGCCGTGCGTTCGGCACTTGATCATCGGTGATTTGAATCACGACGAGTACGACTCCATCAACCCCGTTCACTTGAACGCTTCCGCTTAGCGATCTACAAGGGTATGTAGATGCACTCTCTTTATACTCGTTGCTGGTCTCTCCATAGATAGATCTTGGTGATACGTAGGAAATTTTTTGAATTTCTGCTACGTTCCCCAACACAACCAACCACGCATTGCACAACAACTCATCCTCCATCGCCGAGTAGCTCATCATGCTTGGTACTCTAAAAAACGACATAACATTTGAAAATAAGCTCAATAACATTTGACCAAACACTTGCTAGGTGTGGTGTCCGCCACGGAGGTTGTCGATAGGGAGGCGAAGTGTACTTGGGTACAAACGGCTCCAGGGTGGACAACTCTGCCATAAAGGCGAGTGGGCGCGTCGATGCTGGTTGCAGACGTCCGACAATGCCTCTGTGTCGGCCGGAGACATGCAACAGCGGCGGCGGAGGTGGAGGGTGCGGATGCAAAGCAAGAGAAAAAGGGGCGAAGTGGAAGAAAATAAGACCAAGAGAGGGGTTTGGGTGAGTCGGGGGTGTCAGAGCCCTATGTGTCTGCTATCCAGACTCCTGCAAACATCCCCACTTTGTCTTCAATTTACGGGATAAAATGCATCCGGACCATGCCACGGAGCGATACATGTCCATATTGGATGAGTTTTGCAGTCTGGATAGTGCGGTCCGAATAGATGCGAGCGATTTACGGGTTCACTTTGAAGATGCCCTAAGGGAGGTAAACCTCTCCCGCGCCCTGGGCTAAGAAGATTTGGTTGAACTTTCCTTTCTGTAAAATTACTGGCACGGCTGAAATATCGGAAAGGAGATTTTGACATTTTACCTACACATTTCTGATTTTTTTATCATCGGTCTGGATGATCCTTCACCCCGATGGGCACCTCAACCATCTGATCTCACATAAGTCACACGATTCTGCATGGTTGGATTCACGCAACGGAAAATCCCCACACGTAATACTTTTGCGAGATTGCTATTACAACTAATTCCTACAAGGTTAGATTTAAAGGCAATACCGGCAAACCATCACATATGTTACTAGGATAATATATAGGTACACCCTTGGTCTCGTATTAATTGTTGATCATATGGATGTATCTAAACGCTCAAACGAATGCATCTAACACTAAAATGCGTCTACATCCATTTAAACGACAATTAATATGGGATGAAGGGAATATCATTTTTTTAGACAACTCATGTGGACCCATATTTTTGTGTCTAACTAGTACTTCCTCTGTCCAGGTTTATTAGGCCTCTCAGCATCACAAGCATGTCCCTTTTTATAAGGCCTCATTTTGGAAAGGTGCATGCATGCAACCATTTCATTGGTTGCATTGAAAGTCATTGTTGTTGGTGCCATGGCTGAGAAATTAATACACTTCATGTGTGTTTTTTTCATTGGCTGCATGCATGTGAGTGAGTGCATTGAGAGTGAAATGGAAGATTAATGTGCATAAATTATTATATGTCTTGGTCTAAGAGAAGTTGTCTTTAGGCCTAATAAATCCGGACGGAGGGAGTAACACATAGCACTGATCAGCTCATAAGCTCACGAAAATAGTCGATCTGGCCGATTGGGTCCACCTATCGAGCTAAAGTGGCAAAAACCAAAATCAAGTCATAACAAAATGAGGTGGCAGAGGAGAGGTGGGTCCCAAATATCAATGAATGAATCTTCATCTTCTTCCTATCGGGCATTTCCTCGAGCAGTTTTTGGGTGGCAAGCTGCCGTTCCTACGGCCACCAGTGACCATTGCGTTGAACCTCCTATTCATGCTCATACACAGGGACACGAGCACCAAAGAAGTCCAAGGGATACACGGCAGATCGACAAGCAGTTCATCTAGCACTAGGAGCACGAGCCTGGCGCTGAAGTCGACCCGACACATGTGCGTGGCCGCAGCCACCTTCGCCATGCCACCGGCAGCCGCCAGGTGAAGCGTGGTGGCACCGTCCGTGTCAGAATGAAGTGGAGCAAGAGCCACGTGAGTTCCTCGTGGGTCGCCCCATGCTCCGACAATAGCCACGACATGGACATGCACACGGTGTGGCGAGATAGAAGCAGATCAATGAGGGGGTGCATCTCCAGCCGATACGTCCTTCCTCATCATGGCTCTTCGAGGCAGCGGTGGAAGTGTGCAGTGCCACGAGTGCTGAAAATCCTAGCTATGGCGTGACAAAATTGTCTTTGCTGGTGTTGAGTTCCAACGCCATCAATATAGCGCCAGTGACAAAATTTACTAGTGGTGTCGGAGCACACGTCATCAGTAGTTTAGATACTGATGGCGTGCCACATGGCCAACTCCAGCAGTAAGTGTATATTACCACTAACATGCCTTGTCGGCCCAACGCCACCAAATTGATTTTTGGCTTCTAAAAAATATGCATCTATGTAAACTATCAACTAGTTCAACTTAACAAACTAGATAGGTACTCATCGACTTAACTACTTCAACTTCATAAAAGTTAGTAGTTCAAGAACTAAACTAGTTCAACTTCACAAACTGGTAAACCAAACTACATCATCACATTTTCGGATCAAGGATTGCCTTCAACTGTTGAATCTTGTATCTATTGTTCTCTCCCTCTTTTCCAAAATGATCTTTCTCCATCTTGAGCTCATTCCTCTCGCTCCTGAGGAGCTTTCTCTCCTTCTTCAGTTGATACCTCTCCTCGATCAGCTGACCCCTCTGGTCCCTCAGCTTAAGAGTCTTATCAAAGAGATCAACCTTCTCGTTGATTAGCTGATCCCTCTCCGCCTTCAGCGCGACATTCACCTCCTTCAGGGCCTTGATGGTACTTCCATGAGACTCTATTAGTTGGCGTTTGATCATGTGCACATCATAGACCTTCTCCTCAATGGGTGTCAGATCCGGTTTGTATCCCTACAAAGTCAAATGTTTGAAATTGTTAGATATGCATGTATGTTTGCAATCATCATAAATGGTTAGATATATGCATGTCTTTTCAATGATGATGGATGTGTTTGGAATCTACCTGGTTGGTGCTCCCTTCGCCTCCGTCGGCATACGCCACGAAGTTGCAAGAAGATCTGTGTGGCTGTTGTAGGTACTCATCGGCGCCAACTACAAAATAATAATAAGTTAACAATTTCATAGTTGACACTAGTTATTATAACTAGAGTATGAATGCCACTAGTCTGAACTATTTTGGCACTATAGAACATATGCCAAGGATGACCTATAGTATATGATTGCAACTAAAAGAATATATGAACTAGAGGATGAACTAGAGTATATGGATGCAACTAAAGGAATATATGAATGCAACTAAAATAATATATGAACTAGAGGAGGCACTATTTTGCTACCAGTTTTGGCACTGTTCGGTAGTATCAAAGCTTTGGCAAACAAAAAAAATAATACTAGTTCATGGCTTCTCTTTTGGCACTGTTTTTCAGTTTGGCACACTAGTTTGCAATCACCTACACATTAAGTAAAATTTTGGCACAAATGTTCAGTTTGGCACACAGTTTGAAATCATCTAGTAGAATGTACCCTACTTTAAATCATCTAGCAGAATGTACTAGCGGTTTGGCACTGTTTTTTAGTTTGGCATTGTTTTGTAATTATCTAGCAGAATGTACTAGCAGTTTGGCGTTGTTTTGCAATCATCTAGAAGAATGCACACTAGTTTGTAATCATCTAAAAGTTTGGCAGTATTTTTCAGTTTGTAATCGTCTAAAACTGTGCAACGTTTTGGAACCGTGACAACATATGACACATGGCAGTAACCACATGACAACATATGCAATTTTTACTCAATTGCCATGCTCTCTCATTTTCTACACATGGCAGTTTCTACAAATTATCCAATGATACATCCATTTTGCATCATGTTTTCCTATTGATATTTATTGCAATTTGCACTGATATTTCACTTTATGATACAATTCTTATGCCTTTCCTCTCTTATTTTGCAAGTTTTACGTGAAGAGGGAGATTGCCGACAGCTGGAATTCTGGACCAGAAAGGGCTACATCAGATATACCTATTCAGCACAACTCCAAATGACCAAAATTTTTACGGAGATTTATTTTGGAATATATAAAAAATACTGGTGAAGGAATTACCAAGGGGGGGGGGGGGGGGGGGGGGCACCAGGTAGCCACAAGCCCAGGCTACATCAGATATACCCAAACATTGGTTCACCCACATATCAAATTATTGAAGTAGAGAACACGAATCAAACAAACATGATGAAAGTGAATAGATGAATTCCCATGTGTCCTCAGGAATGCTTTGCTTGCTATAAAAGAAATTTATGGCCTGTCCTTTGCTACAAAAAGGATTGGGCTACCTTTCCGCACCTTTGTTTCTATTGCTAATTATCACTTCATAAGAATTACCTTTGACGCGGAGCATCCTACGGGCATCACCATGTCAAGAGTCCGTTTGGCAAGTGACACATGCGACCTCCACTTCTCATACATAAAGTTGAATCTTCTCCTTTAACCGTGTTCACTTGACCCCTTCAAGGATGGTATACTACTTCACACTCCACTCGTGTGCATGCATAGGTATTGCCGGAGCTTCACGGACGCCGGGAAGGAGTGCAAGTGCCAAGGAACAACTACACCATCCGCGAGGGAAGCATGGAAGAGAAGACGGAAGAAACGGAGCTGCTACAAGTCACAGCCACCGGACGACCAGTCCTTATCGGACGTCCAACGCCTGGAGGATCAGCCTGCCAGAACAGCTACAGACGAGGGACTCTACAGCGCCCAGACGACAGCTAGATACCGGATGTCCGACAAGTACCAAGGACCGGACGACCGACGCCGACTGGACTACCGGTGCCACCAGTCCAAAGAAGAAACGTCGGAAGTCCGACGCCCTTCGGACGTCCGAACCCCCGCGAGCGATCGGACGTCTGCCCACCAGACGACCGGAACCTGCCTGTGCGCAGCCGCGGGCCTTTGGCCTTGTATCCCTTCCCACTTACCCTTTCGCCCACCTAGACTATAAATAGACCACCTCCACCTTCTTTCTAGGGTTAGCATAGGATTAGCTCATTTGAGATAGAGTCTTGCTCACCCATACGGATCTACTCCACCGAAAGAGACCGCGGCCTCTACGGAGAAGATCCATCTTGGATTCAAGACCCCCTCACGAGCGGACTCCATCAAGACCTCCTCTTGGAGATGAACCTTACCTTGTATCTTTCCCTTTGTTGTTCATGTACCTTGTGATGTTGTGTGTTTGATTATCTAGTGGATGTGTGATTGGACTTGTTCTTGAGTGTTTCCCCTTGTGATTTCTCCCCGGTCTTCCCTGTATTCATCGTGTTCTTTGATGGATCCCACTCCAATCGTGAAAGATCGGCCTACAACGGGTTAGTAGGCCTGGGCATTCGGTATAAACCGAATTTTTGGTTTCTACCGTTTGGTATTTTTGTAAATTTGGTTAACAAAGATGAAAACCTAAAAAGACATCAAAAATTAACTAACCGAAAATTCGGTTAACCGAGTTATTCAGTTTGGTGTACGGTTTATACCGTATCTTGCTAAAAGTTGCAAAAGATTTTCTGCAGTGTGGTTTTCTACACATGCACACACACTCTCTCTTATATAGGAGAGCCCTTCATCTAATTTTGTTTGACTGCGCGAGGTGGGACTAAACTAAAGCAACATCTCGCATGTGCCCTCGTCTTCTTTCCCGTACGTGCATGTACGTGCAAACTGAGCACAACTGGCTGACATCGGGGGAGAAAGCCCAGAATAGCTTGGGCCTTGCACGCGGGTGGTTGACTTGGCCCATGGGAAAATCTTCCTCGCTGTCGCACGAGGACTACTGGCGGCTAGCGCGGAAACACCTCACAAGCGCTGGCTGCTCGTGACATATTCTCGGTTTCTTTGGTTAACCATAGTAAAAACTGTAACCAACCGAATTTAATCCGGTTAGCAGATGTAGAAACCGAAAATTTCTTTGGTAGCATTAAAAACCGAAAATTTGGTTTATTTGGTTTCGGCTTCGGTTCGGTCTTCGGTTCGTCGGTTTTTATGCCCAGGCCTACGGGTTAGCCCCGTACCATATGGTATCCTGAGCCATTTGGAGTCCTTCCCACCATTTTCTAGCATTCTTTTGCTTGATTTCGTCATAAATTTCGAAAATCCTCACCAAAAATAGCCCCAATTTTTCTTGTTGGTTTGATGGGGTTTTGTTGATTTGATCCATGGATTTTCTTGGTTTCGAGTGGATCTAGCATCTCCCCAAATTTCCCCATCTTTCATCCACGAAATCTCATCAATTTTGACCCCCCAAATCCCCAAATTCCGCCCAAAATCGCGTCCCAAAATTCGCTTCTCGCATTGACCCCGAACCACCGGACGACCGACGTTTTTCCGGACGTCCGGACCCCCCAGAACCATCGGACGACCGGCCATCACCGGACGTCCGACACCCCCGATCCAGTACCAAAACAGTGGATTTCCGGCCATTTTTGGACGTCCATCCCGCGCTACAGCCACCGGTCATCCGACCATTATCGGACGTCCGACACCTGTAGATATCAACTTTAGCTGATTTTTGTTTCGGCCATAACTAATTCATCCGAACTCCGATTTTGACGTTATTTAGCTTGTTTTGAAGCTATTGACATCCTCCATCACACAAAAATACTACCAACACCATTTGACTCCATAAAAATTTCCAAAATTTGACAAGTTTGCCTAGGCCTTCCACCATATCATCCGCATAACCACCATAGCCTTCCGCAACCTAACCCATTTTGATCCCCATTGCATTAGTGGTTGCTTGAGTAGTGATTCGAGTCTCCTAAGGTGTTTCGGCTACTTAGGGACGATTGCTTCTTCATCAACCACCACCACCACTTCCGCATAACCTTGCCCACCATACATTTCACCAACCCCAACTTAACCCAATTATGTTTGTGCTTGTTTGAGTTGTGGCTTGTGTCTCCTAAGGTGTTTCGACTACTTAGGGATGGCAACTTCAACTCCGACACATGTATATCCCATCATTCCACTTCCGCATTGGCAAGTGCAAACTACCACCGCTTTGCGCTACCACCATTTGACTTTTGTCCTTGAGATTTTGAGTTGTGGTTTTTCCGTTTCCTAGGGTGTTTCGGCTAACTAGGAATGGGTGGACATCGGCAACACCGCATCTCATCATCGCCAAGGACGGTAACCTCTACGACACCATTGTATATTCCCCTTGCAATTGCATTGATAACCCCTAGCCCATTTTGCGTTACTTGCCTATCTAGACTAGCCATTTGAGTATTGCCGGCAATGTTACTTGTGCACATTAGTGATCTACACCTCCCATTGCATACATACCACATTATATTGGTATAATCATATCATCTCTTGTGCCATAAGTTTGTTCCCGCATATATACAATTGCTATCTTGCTTTGTGCATTGTGCAAAAGTGGCCATATAAAAAAAAGAATAAGCTTTTAAGCAAATAAAAAGAGTGAACAAAGAGATTGTAAGCAATAGCCATAGCATCAATATATCATATGGTATCATACTCGATCATCTTGGATCATCTTGTGCTAAAGCACTGGAACATACATACATCGCATACTTGGGATAGAAAGTTTATCCATTTTGCATCTTATAGGTTGTGCACAAGTGTCGTATCCGCCTATTGAGCAATCGTGCTAGCGTCTCTCTTGAGTTGTGCAACACGAGCTTTTTTCGAGGCCTCCACATTTTGTGCTCATTCCTTGGTTGCATGACCCCATTTATCTATCCGCATGTGTGTTTCCGTGTGCCATTCTTTGCTATTGGTCTACTTGTTTCACTTGCGAATTTGTGAATCTCTTTCAACATTATTGACTCTTACTAACATTTTTGTGCCACTATCCTCACCAAGCTCCACCATAAGCTTTAGTTCATAGGTGTGAGTGAACAAGTCCGGTACCAATTCCACTATTCTTTCATTTCACATTGAGTGAAACGGGATACATCCTAAACTTTGGGAAAAGGTAACTTGGTATTGTTTATCTCATTTCCTACTCACCTCTACTCGAGTCTTGTGATGGATAGGTGTTGGTGTCAAAACCGGCGGATCTCGGGTAGGGGGTCCCGAACTGTGCGTCTAGGCGGATGGTAACAAGAGACAAGGGACACGATGTTTTTACCCAGGTTCGGGCCCTCTCGATGGAGGTAAAACCCTACTCCTGCTTGATTAATATTGATGATATGGGTAGTACAAGAGTAGATCTACCACGAGATCAGAGAGGCTAAACCCTAGAAGCTAGCCTATGGTATGATTGTTGTTCATCCTACGGACTAAAACCCTCCGGTTTATATAGGCACCGAAGACGGTTAGGGTTACACAGAGTCGGTTACAATGGTAGGAGATCTACATATCCGTATCGCCAAGCTTGCCTTCCACGCCAAGGAAAGTCCCATCCGGACACGGGACGAAGTCTTCAATCTTGTATCTTCATAGTCCAGGAGTCCGGCCAAAGGCTATAGTCTGGCCATCCGGACACCCCCTAATCTAGGACTCCCTCAGTAGCCCCTGAACCAGGCTTCAATGACGATGAGTCCGGCGCGCATATTGTCTTCGGCATTGCAAGGCGGGTTCCTCCTCCGAATACTTCATAGAAGATTTTGAACACAAGGATAGTGTCCGGCTCTGCAAAATAAGTTCCACATACCACCGTAGAGAGAATAATATTTACACAAATTCAATCTGCTAACGTATTCCGTGGCGTGACATCACACCACGGCCAAGCCTTTATTCGAATCGTTTTTACTGTCCCACCTCAGCGCGTTTAGCGAGGCGGTTTCCTTGGCACGTCTTGTCAAAGAAGAGATCGTGTCCCCTTATTCCGGGATTCTCATCAATACGGGCGTGGGTAACCCAACCGCGCCATTGATTACGGCGCTTGGGAGATAAGCGAGTTTTACCAGGCTGGTGGGGACGCATAGCTTCGTCCGTTCATATAAGGGGATAAGGATCCACCTTTTTACCTACGCCTTCTTCCTCCTTTGCTCATCCATTTCCGCGCACTCGAGCTCCAGCGCCCAAGTCCGCACACCTCGCCTCAACCTTCCCCAGCCATGTCCGGAGCGGGAGGCAAGTGGATGGCCTCCTCCGTCACGGAGGGGCACATCAAAAAGCTGCGGAAGGCCGGATACTTGTCCAGCGACATCGCGCATCGGCTCCCCGACAAGGGGCAGCTTATCCCCACCCCCAGGCCCCATGAGAGGGTGGTGTTCCTCACCCACTTCCTCCGCGGACTAGGTTTTCCACTTCACCCATTTGTCCGGGGGCTCATGTTCTACTACGGCCTGGATTTCCACGATCTGGCCCCGAATTTCATCCTCAACATCTCGGCGTTCATCGTCGTGTGCGAGGCCTTCCTCTGCATCCAGCCCCACTTCGGCTTATGGCTGAAGACCTTCAATGTCAAGCCGAAGGTAGTGGGCGGCCGCCAAGCAGAGGGCGGAGGTGCCATGGTGGGCAAGATGTCCAACGTCCTATGGCTCGAGGGCTCCTTTGTGGAGACCATAAAGGGGTGGCAATCGGGGTGGTTCTACATCACCGAGCTGCGTGATCCTAAATGGGTGGCGGCCCCCGAATTCCGATCTGGCTTCCCTACACGGCTCTCCTCCTGGAAGGAGACGGGCCTGACGTGGGGTAATTCGGAAGAGCTGACTGGACTCTAAACCCGCGTCCAAAACTTGGTGAACAAGAAGCTCAAGCTTGTCAACATAGTCCAGGTCATGCTCATCCACCGGATCCTCCCGTGCCAACAACGGGCCTTCAGCTTGTGGGAGTTTGATCCGGCACAGCACCAAACCTTGAGCAGGCTCTTCGACACTACGCACGAAAATGCCTGGAAGGTGCTGTTCAAGGGCGCCGAGGCCCCCGCATCCGCTACCGAAGATCGCGGATTCAGCTCGCAGCGTCAAGCCAGCGAGGTAAGCTACTTCACCCTTTACGGGACTCTTGTTTTCCATAGTTTGACTCTATGCGGGATCTAAACTCCCTTGCCTTTGACAGGATTGGCAGAAGACGTCCGGGCAGGTTAACTGTCCGGCTCCCTTGCCAGAAGACCCAGCGGACGCCCGAATGACGGGGCTGCTGGTTCCGGCACCTCACGCGGTGCCGGAGAAGAAGGCCAAGAAGAAGGCCACAGGAACTCAAAGGAGTTCCCGGCGCCAGGTGTTGTCGGACTCACCGTCCGATGACTCAGAGGCGGACTCCTCCCGCGAAGACGAGGAGGAGGAAAAAGAGGCCTCTCCCCCAACGGGGGGAGAGAAGAAAAGGAAGGCCGCCCCAATTAGGGAGGCCAGAGGGTCCAAGAAGGGAAGGACCCTTCCTCCGGACTACTCCACCAACGCCGACGACGGCGAAGAGGAGTGGCCACCGAGGGCTAAGCCCCTGGCGACATCGTAAGTGTCCGGATACCAGAATAACTCATGGCGTTTCGTTTGTCGTACAGAGTCTCCTAATGCCGAATATAACCCTACAGCCCGCCCAAGGACGGGCTCGACGCTTCAATGAGCGGCTCCCTGGATTCGTCGAACGTGAATAGCACCTCACTTCTGGCTGCCTCCTCTCCTCACGCTGCGGATGACGCCGAGGTGGGGTCCCAAAAGGGGCCCAGCCAGGAGGAGGTGGTCCAGGAGGCGCCGCAAGGCAACCTCCCGGACTCCAGGTGCAAGGGGGATAAAACCCCAAAGGGCTCTAAGTCCGGCCCTGGGCCGGACTCCTCACCGGAACCTTCAGTGGTTCCGGAGTCCGGCGGGCAGCCCCTTTGTAAGAAGGGCGAGACTGCGACACCGGTGACCTCCTTCCAACCGGAGGCACCGGATAATTTGCTGGAGGCGCTTAACGGCGCCTCCATCGACGAGGAGCACCGCATTGTTATGGGTGTGGTGATCCAGAAAGTTCAGTCCGCCAAAAGCGGGCTGACTAAAGCCTGTGCTAGCCTTCTAACAGGCTTTGAGGTATGTATTTAAGATATGTAAAAATATTACCGCATAGACAGTAGCCCCTGATGCTCAGTTTGGTGTTCGGAAAGAAAATCCGAACTGAGGATCTAAAAAGATGTACGCAGGAGTCTAGCATAAGTATGTCAATATGGGGAATGCAGGCTGCGCTGCTGAACTCTGCCGCACTGACTGCGGAGGTCAATGCATTGAAGCAGAGCCTCGAGTGGTCCGAGAATGAGCTCGGCCTTGCCAAAAAGCAGCTCGAGGACAAGGAAGGTAAGTAATACCTTATGGAAGTATATAAAAGATGTGGTTGCAAAAAATGACAGGAATAACATGAGTATTGCAGGGGCCACGAACGAGGTGGCGACCCTGAAGGAAGTGGTGTCCAAGGCCGAAAGCAATGCGGCCGCGGAGCGTACCGAGCGAGAGAAGCAGGAGGCGCGGGTGGCGGAGGTGCGGCAAGAGCTCCAGGCTCTCGTGGAAAAACACGAGAGTTTGGAGCGTGACTCAAAGACTCGAGAGTCCGAGCTCGCCTCGGCCCTTGAGAGCGCCAAAGTCGCTAAGGCCGAAGCCCAAAAAGCCCTCCAGGAAATTGAAGCGATGAAGAAGATAGCGGCGGGTAAGGCATTCTTTATGCAAAGTAGGCACGTGAAAGTGAATTACTTGTTACTTACCCGAATCCGGAGCTCTCCAGGAGCATTCACAGATCTGCCCCGCAGTGTGTCCGATGCTGCCGCGTTCTACCGAGCCGAGGAGGGGAGCTTGATGGAGAAGGTGTTCTGGTCTCAGTATGCTGAGGCCGGACACCCGGTGCCCTTGAGCGACCAGCTGGAGCAGCTGGTCGAGCTCCATAAGGTGGACGAACAGGCTATGAAGGGCCTCATAGTTTGGCTGTGGCCTAAGGAAGCCATGCCTGGGAGCTACTTCGGGCTAGTGAGGCGGCTGGTGGACGCCTGTCCATGGATTGAAGTCGTTAAGCGCTCCTTCTGCATCGAAGGTGCCCGTAGGGCCCTTGCCCGTGCTAAAGTGCACTGGGGCAAGATGGACGCTGAGAAGCTTGTGACGGACAGACCACTGCCGGGCAGGGAGTATCGCAAGCCCGAGATGTATTATGAGGGCGTCCTGAAGGGTGCCCGCCTTATAGCGGGTGAATGCTCCAAAGATGTGATTTTTGAGTAAACTCGCATTTGTTATCCTGTACGCTGAAAACTTGTTCATATGCGCTAAGCAACACTTGTGAATTTAAAATATTACCTTCTGTGCGGCCGTTTATTAAATTTGAGAGATGGCGAGTCGTCGGCTTCTGCCCCCATGCCATGAGTGTAGGGGTGTTCGGGATAAACTTGAGCGCTCTTTTTTCCATTCTTGGGTCCTTTGAGGGAGGCGCTCAATGCAACGAACAAGGCAACCGGACTATAATGCTTGAACACTCTCACTTAGCCATAGAATTCTATAATTTTAAATTTCGGTGAAGCCCCTAGTATTCGGAACACCGAGTTCGGGGCGCTATCCACGCCTGGGCCGGAGAAAGCCGACTCCTCGCTCTAAGCGGCATAAGTCTTTAGGGACTCGAAAACCTCTCGAACAGCGACCGGCTCTCGCCCTATCATGACGGTCAGTTTTAGCTTTCTCCATTGAGGTGCTTAACCCAGCTCAACCAGGGCACAATCGTAGTGGTTCTCCCAGTGCTAACTTAGCCGATATAACGGAACGTAAGGTACCAAAACATGGGAGCCGGGCAAACCCAACTATTGACCCAAGACATGATTCGGAGCCGATGCATATAATGCTATAAGTTTGGGGTGCCGCACTTGTGAAAGTGTTCGGACTTATCACACCATATTTTGGGGTACCTAAGCCCCTGGTGTATTTGGCCGTACCAAAGTGTACGGATGCAACATGTCATAAGTGAACATATATAGATATAAAAAAAGGAATGCAATAATAGGTAGAAGCTATGTATTGTTTATTCAAAAAGGCTACGGTAAAAGCAGAACGATACAAATAGTGCGATAAGCAATGGACGGGACTATTTGACATGTCCCCCTCCAGGGGCGAGCTGCGGGATGATATGTGAAACAAGTATACTGCTCGTTATAGAGACCACCTGGACACTCGACGTAGCTTTCTGCTTCCCTAGCTATTGCATCGTGTGTTCGGCGATTCTACTGCCGGACAGGGCTTCTTGAGAACGGAGTCCTGAAAGTAAGAAAAAAAAGAATGACACAATCGGGAGCCCCTGGTGCGGTTGAGCCGTGTTCTGGGCCTGCCGTGGTCGTGCCCCTCCTCCTATGCCCATGGTATTTCCAGAGCGTAAGTATGTACGCGTAGTACTGGTTTCACAATTTCGTGAGGGATGGGTTTGGGGCCGCATTGCTACGCGTGCTCAGAACGTGCCAGGCGGTCTTGTTGTAGGTTACTCCGGGCACGCTTGACGGTGTCCGGACATTGAATAGCCGGACTCAAGAATTGCCTTGAGAGGCTGCTTTTTACTTCCGCCGCAAGGGCCGCCGTATGCTCCTCCGTTCGGAGAGAGCGTTCAGTGTTTCCGTTGACCGTAATGACTCCTCGAGGGCCTGGCATCTTGAGCTTGAGGTATGCGTAGTGCGGCACCGCATTGAACTTTGCAAATGCGGTTCGTCCGAGCAGTGCGTGATAGACGCTGCGGAACGGGACTATGCCAAAGATTAATTCCTCGCTTCGGAAGTTATCCGGGGATCCGAAGACCACTTCAAGTGTAACTGAGCCTGTACAGTTGGCCTCTACACCTGGTATAACGCCTTTAAAGGCCGTTTTTGTGGGTTTAATCCTTGAGGGGTCTATGCCCATTTTGCGCACTGTATCCTGATAAAGCAGGTTCAGGCTGCTGCCGCCGTCCATTAGGACTCTGGTGAGGTGAAATCCGTTAATGATTGGGTCTAGAACCAATGCAGCGAATCCGCCATGGTGGATGCTAGTAGGGTGGTCTCTTCGATCAAAAGTGATCGGGCAGGAGGACCACAGATTGAACTTTGGGGCGACTGGCTTCATCGCATATACGTCCCTTAGTGCACGCTTCCGCTCCCTTTTGGGTATGTGGGTTGCGTATATCATGTTCACCATCTGCACTTGTGGGGGGAAGCCTTCTGTCCTCTATTGTTCGGCAGCCGGGGCTCCTCCTCGTCATCGCTATGCAGCCCCTTGTCATTGTTTTCGGCATTAAACTTGCCTGCCTGCTTGAACAACCAACAATCCCTGTTGGTGTGGTTGGCTGGTTTTTCGGGGGTGCCGTGTATCTGGCATGAGCGATCGAGTATTCGGTCCAAATTGGACGGGCCCGGATTATTCCTTTTGAATGGCTTTTTCCGCTGACCGGGTTTAGAGCCTCTGAATCCGGCATTGACTGCTGTATCCTCAGCATTATCGCCGTTAATGCGGCACTTGTACTTGTTGCGATGCGACCTGCCGTTGCTGTCCTTGGTATCCGAATTACCAGGGCTCTTGGTCATGTTGTTACTATGAGCTAGCCAACTGTCCTCTCCCGTGCAAAAGCGGGCCATGAGTGTTGTGAGGGCTGCCATGGATTTCGGCTTTTCCTGTCCTAGGTGCCGGGCAAGCCACTCGTCGCGGATGTTATGTTTGAAGGCTGCAAGGGCCTCTACATCTGGACAGACGACGATTTGATTTTTCTTGGTTAGGAACCGTGTCCAGAATTGTCTGGCTGATTCCTCTGGCTGCTGAATTATGTGGCTTAGGTCATCGACGTCTGGTGGTCGCACATAGGTGCCCTGGAAGTTGTCGAGGAATGCGGCTTCCAGGTCTTCCCAACAACCAATTGACTCCGCTGGCAAGCTGTTAAGCCAATGCCGAGCTGGTCCTTTAAGCTTGAGTGGGAGGTATTTGATGGCGTGTAGATCATCACCGCGGGCCATGTGGATATGAAGGAGATAGTCCTCGATCCAGACTGCGGGATCTGTTGTGCTATCGTATGATTCGATGTTTACGGGTTTGAAACCCTCATGGATTTGATGATCCATCACTTCGTCTGTGAAGCATAGTGTGTGTGCGGCGCCTCTGTATTGGGCTATATCACGACGCAACTCAAATGAGCTTTGTCTACTGTGTTCGGCCCGGCCGGAATTGCCATATCCGGCGTGACGGTTATCATCACGTATCGTGGGGTGCCCACGCAATCCGTAGATCGATCTTGTTTGCCTTGCCTTGTCCTCCAATATATCCTGCAGGTCTGGCGCATTTCCCCGCGCCTTGGTATTTTTTGAGCGGCGCCAGGGTGCGGCTTGAGTGGAGGGCCGAGAGGCCTCTCTGTCGCAGCCACGAGGTGGCCGGTCGGCCGTATCATGCGCTGGTGATGTAGGTTTAGGTGCTTCCTCCTCTAATCGGGGTAGCAGCCTGCGTTTTGGGTAGCTCTTGGAGGGGCGTTCGAGTTCATACTCTTCGGCCGCAAGGACTTCAGTCCATCTGTCGGCTAGCAAGTCTTGGTCAGCTCTAAGCTATTGCTGCTTTTTCTTGAGGCTGCTTGCCGTGGCCATAAGCCTACGTTTGAAACGCTCTTGTTCGACGGGATCCTCAGGCACGACAAATTTGTCGTTGTCGAGGCTTGCCTCGTCTTCGGAGGGAGGCATGTAATTATCGTCCTCTACCTCTCTACCTGCCGCTCTCTCATGAGTGCTGGCTTCTCCATCCTCCTGCACTGAATCCTGCTGGAGGGGGTTGTCTTCGGCACTGTCTGGGGTGTTATTGTCTCCCATGCCGGAATCACCGCTTTTGCTGTGGCGGGATTTAGAGCGGCACCACTGACGCCGGCGCCTAGGCTGTTTCTTGGAGGGTCATCCTCCGTTGTTCCATCGCCATTCCCATATTTTGGGATGTCCACCATGTAAATGTCGTATGACGAGGTGGCCTTCCAGTGCCCTGTAGGCGTTGGTTCTTGGTCGTCTCCTGCATCATCGTCCATACCGTCGATGTCTTCGAAGTCGAAGTCGAGCATGTTGGTTAAATCATCGATAGTGGCTACGAAGTGGGTGGTGGGTGGGCTTTGAATTTCTTCGTCATCCGCATCCCAACCTTCCTGACCATAGTCCGGCCAGGGCTCTCCTGATAAAAAGAGAGACTTTAGTGAATTCAGGATGTCGCCAAAGGGCGAGTGCCGAAAGATGTCCGCGGCGGTGAACTCCATGATCGGCGCCTAATCGGATTCGATTGGCAGGGGCGCGGAAGGTTCGGAGTCCGGAGAGGAGTCCGGTGCCTTGGAGTCACGAGCTTCGTAAAGGACAGGGTTGGTGTACGGCTCAATCGCCGTATAGATCGCAGCCCCCGAGGCGGTGTCCAGCCACCCGTCCTCGATCGGCGCAGTCGGCTCCGAGCTAAGGGTCGGAGCGGACACTGGTGCGGTCCCTAGGGCATTGTTCGACAGTAGAGCTAGATCATGCCCATCGTGACAGTGTGGCATGCTTGGCTGTGGCTCGAACCCGTCGAAGATCAAGTCTCCGCGGTCGTCAACCGTGTAGTTTAAACTTCCAAATCTAACCTGATGGCTAGGGGCGTAGCTTTCAATCTGCTCTAGATGGCCAAGCAAATTGGCCCGCAGTGCAAAGCTGCCGAATACGAAGATCTGTCCGAGGAGAAAAGTCTCACCCTGGACCGCATCGTTGTTGATGATCGGAGGAGCCATCGGGCCTAAAGATGATGACACAGAGGAACTCTCAATGAAAGCACCAATGTCGGTGTCAAAACCGTCGGATCTCGGGTAGGGGGTCCCGAACTGTGCGTCTAGGCGGATGGTAACAGGAGACAAGGGACACGATGTTTTTACCCGGGTTCGGGCCCTCTCGATGGAGGTAAAACCCTACTCCTGCTTGATTAATATTGATGATATGGGTAGTACAAGAGTAGATCTACCACGAGATCAGAGAGGCTAAACCCTAGAAGCTGGCCTATGGTATGATTGTTGTTCGTCCTACGGACTAAAACCCTCCGGTTTATATAGGCACTGAAGAGGGTTAGGGTTACACAGAGTCGGTTACAATGGTAGGAGATCTACATATCCGTATCGCCAAGCTTGCCTTCCACGCCAAGGAAAGTCCCATCCGGACACGGGACGAAGTCTTCAATCTTGTATCTTCATAGTCCAGGAGTCCGGCCAAAGGCTATAGTCCGGCGATCCGGACACCCCCTAATCCAGGACTCCCTCAATAGGCAAGGCATTTCACCTTCGGTCTACAACAACGACGAGTTCGATGCCACAAAAAACAACTCCGACGCCAAGATGCAAGCTCAAATGGAGGAGATCAAAGCCTTCAGCAAGTCCTACAAGCGATCTTCCTCATCTTCGAGAAGACGCTCAATAACACATGCTTCCGAGCTACCATCTCCGGCAAGATCACATCGGCATCGACACCATCACCAACAAGAACGTGAAGGTCAAGAGCTCAACACCAACAACCGCTCAATGACTTCACCATCTCCCTTGGCATCTTCGCCAAGCGACTTCAAGGCATCTTCTCCTACGGACATACGACATCTTCGCCAACAAGCACCCCAAGACTACGCTCAAGAGAAGCTCCCCAAGCTCAAGTCCGCGGCTTCCATGAGCTACTACGACCTCGACACCGACCACAAGATTCCTTTCTATGGGACTCAAGAACCCGAGGAGTATCTTGAGTGGGAGCGCTTGATGGATGACTACCTCAAGCTATATCAAGTTCATCCCAAAGATCAAGTGAAGTGCGCCACAAGAAACTTCCACGACTACGCCTTGACATGGTGGCTTCACACACCTTTGGAGTACTACGACATGAGTTGGCCCAAGGCGAAGAGAGCTATGCGGTGAGAGTTCGTGCCTCCAACCTACACGGAACAACTTCTACTCCAATTGGAGAACACCATCCAAGGATCCAAGTCCATCAACAAGTACTTCAAGGAGATGAAGATTGCCTTGCAGTGAGCCGGCATGGACGACCCCATTTCGATGAAGTTCCACTTCATGATGGGATTGAACAACGACATCTCCAAGACTATCTTCCTCGAGAACTACAAGTCCCTCGACGACTACTACATTGGTGCTCTCAAGGCGGAACAAGAACTCATGAAGGCCAAGGCTTCTCCACCCCAAGCACACTTTGCAGCGACCAAGCTCTACGACAAGCATGATGCTAGTACCACCATGTTGTCCAAGCCCGACGAGCTCCAAGATGATGCTCCCAAGTTCGACTTCACCGCCATCCCTCTTTGTGGCATTGATGATGCCGAGTCTACCATGACTCTTTTTCAAGACGGTGCGGCGACGAGTACCACTACGGAGACCCTCAAGGACCAAGCTTTGGAGGCGAGCGACAAGGTGGTGAGCAAGGATGATGCTTACATCTTTGGAGGCGAGGGTGATGATGTGCCATCTTCGGCCTTCATCCATGGCGACAACGACGAAATGGTTGAGCATGGGATTCTTTCTTCAACCATGGCGACGTATGATGATTTGAGTGACTTTTGCCACCATATTGAGAGTGAGAGTGACTTCACCACTAGCCCCATATATGACGAGTTTCCCCACTTTCCACGTGAGGAGAGCCACAACCCCCACCACTTAAGTGAGATGAGTGACTCCACCATACGTGAGATTGAGTGCAGCTACTTTGAGGGAATGAGTAAACCACCACATAGAGAGAGCGAGATAGTTGATAGGTCTTGTGAGGCCATTTGCATTTCTAACAACTTGACCTCTACCTCTATTGTGTCTTCTAATTTGGTGCTAGGTCCCATTTATGCTGACGCGCCGATACTCGACGACTTCATCCTTCCTTTGGACAAGACGATGGCCATGGTGGAATATGATGCACCCCCACATGGTTCCATAAAGATGAAGATGACCACCATTTGGTCTTTCCCACCTCACCTACACCACTTGAGCGGAATGACAAAGGTAACATAGGTGAAGGTGATGCTCTAGTCCCACTAGTGGACATTCTTGCCATTGATTGCTTGCATGATGTTGATCCACCTAGTACCATGCTTCATGCTAGTATGATTTCCCCCATGCGATGATTTGCCCATTTATGATGAGTATGATGATTGCCATGTGGAGTCTATTAGTTGTGATGCCATGTTACATAGGATTTCTTGTGACAATTCTTTAGGTCACATAATGTTTGATAATCCACTTGACTTGTCATATGCTATGCATGAGATCAACCATATGTCTTATTTGCAATCTCTTTGTAGTGACTATGCATATGCCATTAAAATAAACCCAATTTGCACATATGGCATAGATGACAAGCCCATGGTTATTGGCATTTGTTTTTCTTGTGATGATATTGATATGCTCCCTTTGCATCATTTATCTCATATGCCATGCCATGACCACATACCTTCAGATATGCATTGTTTTGGATGTTGTCCATTTTCTCCATGTGATGTCTCCGATATTTCTCATGAGGAGACCCCCATAGTTTCCTCATGCATTTTAGGAGATTTTGATCCATCCCATTCATTGCATGATCCCAATACTTGTGTGCACCATATGCTCCCCATGAACAAACATGCTATTGATGTGCCATATACTTGCATTCTTAGTTTGTGTCCCCATCGTGTCATACATAATAACTATTCTTTTATGATGGATGACATGTTCTTATACCATGCATCAAATTTCTTTGAGTGATGCTTATCTTGTGCTAACTCTAATGTGTACATACACATCATGATGGATGATGTGCACATTTACTACGCGCACAACTTCTTTGGTCTGTGTCTCTTTTGTGTAGGTACCCATGAATACTTGTCAACCTCACAATCCCATGAGTTGACAAAACGAGCTCTAGAGAGCAATGATGACTTGGGATCCCATGGATTGTTTTTCCCACCGCTCTCTTCGCGCCAAGACTTCGCGCATTCATTCTACATGTCCCTCACTTGGCTATGGGTTATTGTCCATTATATATCCTTTGCCCATATTGCCCTATTCACTTTGCATGATATGCCCATTGCTATGCCTTTGCCATGCATTTGTGACCCATGCTTTGCTTTACACATTATGATTGATTCTCATACTTGTATGTGTATTTGCAAGCTTGGTGGAGATATTGCTTGTTATTGCCATGTTTTCTTTGTGCACCATTCCTATGATGATACTTTCATCTTGCTTTGTGTTCATGCTTGCGATATGTCATGTGCATTGTCTATGCCTAGTATTTTCTCACATGACATGATTGCCATGATTTACTCTAGTGTGTTGCATCTTAGCTCCACTAGTTTGCATGACTTGATCTCTATGCTTGCTCATGTTGCATCACCCATGATTCATACTTGCTCATTTCATGCAGTTGATGACAACCATCTATATGCTTTGCACATGATTCATATTGCTTCTTGTCATATATCTCCATGTGTTGCCTCTCTCATGCTAGATGATTTGCGATGTATTGAGTGCAACCATCCTATTAGTCTTGCTCATGAGTTTCCCCCCATAGCATTCTCACATATATTTGGAGATTTTGACATATTCCTTGTGAAGCATGCTTGTCTTACCTCTTTGCACCATATACCTAGTGCCATGAATATCGCCATTGTTGCATCATATTATTCATGCACTTGTGCTTCTAATGGTTATGCGCAAGAGAAGAGAACCATCATGATGGATGATGTGTTTATCTACCATGCAGATACGTTCTTTGTTTTGTTGTGCATGTGTAGGATACTTGGACTTCGTGCCGACTTCCACTTCATGTGAGTTGATCATTCGAGCTCTTGAGAGCGAGCCTCATATTCTACCACGACTCGCTTCTACACCACATTCCCTACCACTTTGGCATTGTGAAGAATGCACAAGGACACGCTTTCAAGGTGACATCCTTCTTGAGCTTGGATATTGTGGATCATACTTCATGTGTTGCTTGCACCATTTGCACACATGTTTGTGATATTGCTTTCACCCATGATTGCCACATTTCCATGCCTCATGACATATATACCTTGTGTGTTGAATCCAATTCTTGGACTACTTGCTACTATTGAAGGCCCTAGAGGCAATAATAAAGTTATTATTTATTTCCTCATATCATGATAAATGTTTATTATTCATGCTAGAATTGTATTAACCGGAAACATAATACATGTGTGAATACATAGACAAACATAGTGACACTAGTATGCCTCTACTTGACTAGCTCATTGATCAAAGATGGTTGAGTTTCCTAACCATATATATGAGTTATCATTTTATCAATGGGATCATATCATTAGAAGAATGATGTGATTAACTTGACCCATTTCGTTAGCTTAGCACTTGATCGTTTGTTGCTATTGCTTTCTTCATGACTTATACATGTTCCTATGACTATGAGATTATGTAACTCCCGCTTACCGGAGGAACACTTTGTGTGCTACCAAACGTCACAACGTAACTGGGTGATTATAAAGGTGCTCTACAGGTGTCTCCGAAGGTACTTGTTGAGTTAACGTATTTTGAGATTAGGATTTGTCACTCCGATTGTCGGAGAGGTATCTCTGGTCCCTCTCGGTAATGCACATCACTATAAGCCTTGCAGTCAATGTAGCTAATCAGTTAGTTGTGGGATGATGCATTACGTAATGAGTAAAGAGACTTGCCGGTAACGAGATTGAACTAGGTATTGAGATACCGACGATCGAATCTCGGGCAAGTAACATACTGATGACAAAGGGAACAACGTATATAGTTATGCGGTTTGACCGATAAAGATCTTCGTAGAATATGTGGGAACCAATATGAGCATCCAGGTTCAGCTATTGGTTATTGACCGAAAACGTGTCTCGGTCATGTCTACATAGTTCTCGAACCTGTAGGGTACGCATGCTTAAGGTTTGGTGACGATCGGTATTATGAGTTTTTGTGTTTTGAAGTACCGAAGGTAGTTCGGAGTCCCGGATATGATCATGGACATGACAAGGAGTCTCGAAATGGTCAAGACGTAAAGATCGATATATTGGATGACTATGTTCGGACACCGTAATGGTTTCGGAAGGTTTCAGACATATACCGGAGTACCGGGGGGTTACCGGAACCCCCCCCCCCCGGGGGGGTTTATTGGGCCTCATGGGCCCTAGTGGAGAAGAGGAGGGGCGGCCAGGGCAGACCGCATGCCCCTCCCCCTCTGGTTAGAATTGGACAAGGATGGGGGGCCTTTGTCGGTGTCAAAACCGGCGGATCTCGGGTAGGGGGTCCCGATCTGTGCGTCTAAGGCCAATGGTAACAGGAGGCAAGGGACACGATGTTTTACCCAGGTTCGGGCCCTCTCGATGGAGGTAAAACCCTACTTCCAGCTAGATTGATCTTGATGATATGAGTATTACAAGAGTTGATCTACCACGAGATCGTAGAGGCTAAACCCTAGAAGCTAGCGTATGATGATTATGATTGTCCCTCTACAGACTAGACCCTCCAGTTTATATAGACACCAGAGGGGGCTAGGGTTTACACAGAATCGGTTACAAAGAAGGAGATCTAATATCCAGATCGCCAAGCTTGTCTTCCACGCAAAGGAGAGTCCCATCCGGACACGGGACGAAGTCTTGAGTCTTGTACCTTCACGGTCCATCAGTCCGGCCAAAGTATATAGTCTAGCTGTCCGGATACCCCCTAATCCAGGACTCCCTCAGTAGCCCCTGAACCAGGCTTCAATGACGATGAGTCCGACGTGCAGTTTGTCTTCGGCATTGCAAGGCGGGTTCCATCTCCGAATACTCCAAAGTAAACCCCGAACACTTAAATCGTGTCCGGCTCTGCAAGGCGATTTTCACATACCACCGTAGAGAGAATGATTATTCGACAAATATAACCTGCTGACATCTCAGATAACGTGCCATCACACCATGGTCGAGTCATTATTCGAACCATTTTCACACAGCCAGCCACCGCACCTATTGTGAGGCGGTTTCCTCGGCACGTATTGTCGAAGCAGAGATCATGTCCCCTTATCACGGGATCCTCATTAATACGGGCATGGGTAACTCAACCGTGGCGCTTGGAAAATAAGCGATTTCCTCAGGCAAGCGGGGAGGTGCACCGTTTTCGCCACCTCTATAAAGGGATAAGGATCTCCCATTCTTACCCACGCCTTCTTCTTCCTTCGTTCATCCATTCTCGCACCCTAGAGCTCCAGCGCCCTAGTTCTCGACTTCTCCGCACAATCAAACATGTCTGGAGTAGGAGGCAAGTGGGTGGCTTCTTCCATCAAGGAGGAGCACATTGTGAAGCTCCGGGTAGCCGGATACTTGGCCGCAGACATTAAGCACCGGCTCCCGGACGCAGGGCAGATCATTCTGACTCCGAGACCCCATGAGAGGGTCATGTTCCTCGCCCATTTCGTCCACGGACTGGGATTTCCACTTCATCCCTTTGTTCGCGGGATCATGTTTTACTATGGGCTGGACATCCATGATCTAGCCCCAAACTTCGTCCTCAACATCTCGGCGTTTATCGTCGTGTGCGAGGCCTTCCTCCGCATCAAGCCCCACTTCGGCCTATGGCTACGAATCTTTTGCGTGAAGCCGAAGATCGTGAGCGGCCAGCAAGCGGAGTGTGGAGGCGCCATGGTGGGCAGGATGCCTAATGTTACCTGGCTTGAAGGTTCCTTCACAGAGATCATGAAAGGGTGGCAATCGGGGTGGTTCTATAGCACCGAGCCGCGCGACGCCAACTGGGCAGCGACCCCCGAATTCCGATCCGGAATTCCCATGTGGTTCATTTCCAGGGAAAAGAAAGGCCTGGCCTGGGGCGAACCTGCGGAGTTGACAGGACTTCAGAACTGCATTCAAAATATGATGGACAAGAAGATCAAACTTGTCAACATGGTCCAGGTCATGCTCTTCCGCCGAATCCTTCCATGCCAAAGACGGGCATTCAATCTGTGGGAGTTCGATCCGGCCAAACACCAGACACTTCAAGAGCTTTACGGCACAACGCACAAGGACGCATGGAAGGTGCTATTCAAGGCCTCCGAAATACCTCCTCCCACATCCGAGGACCGCGGACTGCATGCCACGCAGCTCCCTCATCCGGTGAGTTCTCTGACCATCACCAGATGTGCCTTTCCCAGCATACTCATGGGAATATTTTAAGTCATCATGTATACTTAATCAGGATTTCGTGGTGACGGCGGAGTGGATCGATTGTCCGGCTCCACTGCTGGAAGATCCAGCTACCGCTCTCCTGACGGAGATGCTAGTCCCGGCGCCTTACAAGGCGCCGGAAAAGAAGGCCACGGGGACCAGGAAGGGTCTCTGGCGTAAGGTCACACCGGATGCCTCGTACGAAGACGATGAGACACGCTCCTCCCTCGAAGGGGAGGAGGAGAAGAAAAGGGCCGCCCCATCCGGGGAGGCCGAAGGGTCCAAGAGGGAGGTCTTGGGGACCAGGAAGGGTCCCCGGCGCAAGGCCGTCATAGACTCGTTGTCCGAGGACGACGAGGCAGATTCCTCCCGCGGAGGCGGGGGGAAACACGAAGAAATTCCGCCTCCCCACATTGGGAAGGGGAAGAAAAGGAAAGCCGCCTCGCAGGGGGAGGCTGGGACGCCAAAGAAGGGAAAGGCGTCCCTTCCGGATCACTCCACCACGGCCGCTTACAGCGAGGAGGAGTGGCTGCCCAGGGGCAAGCCCCTGGTGAGATCGTAAGTATCCGCACTCTGTAGTGCTTTAGTGCAACTTAGCTTCATAGTTTGTTATAACGCCGAACACATATATGCAGTCCGGCCAGGGCCCATCCCGAGGTATCCTCTTCGGATGGGTCTTTGAGCGATTCAGCAATGAATTCGCTTCTGATGGCCACCTCCCCTCGGCCTGGAGATGACACGGAGGTGTGGTCCCAAATGGTACCAGAGCAGGGGGAGGCGGATCTGGAGACGCCCCAAGGCGAAATTCCAGACGCCCGACACACGGGGAGTAAGATCCCTGTAGATTATGCTCACGAGAGCCGTAGCAAGTCGGGCTCCCAGCCGGACACTGTACCGGAACCTTCAAAGGTTCCAAATTCGGGTAGGCAGCCCCTCGCTAAGGAGGGCGAGCCGGCCGTGCCGATGACTTCCGTTGTGCCAGAGGCGTCGGATAGTCTGCTGGAAGTGCTTCGCGGCGCTTCCATGGATGAAGAGCACCGTACTCTTATGAGTGCGGTGATTCAGGTCCGCCAAAAGCGGATTGACTGAAGCCTGCACCAGCCTCGTGACAGGCTTTGAGGTAAGTAATCAAAAGTGTGAGAAATTATCACCCGATAGACAGTAGCCCCTGATACTCTGTTTGGTGTTCGGAAAGAAAAGCCAAACGGAGGGTCAACTCTAAACCGCAGGAGTCTAACAGTGTGTGTCTATGTGAATAAGTAGGCAGTGCTACTTGCCGCTGCTGCCCGCACAGCAGAGGTCACTGGACTCAAACGGGACCTTGAGCAGGCCGAAGAGGAGCTCAGCCTCACGAAGAGGCAGCTCGAAGAGAACAAAGGTGAGTGGTACCCCATTCACATATCATATAGAGGAGAAAAAATTGGTGACGCTAACAAAGAGCATCATGATTTTGTAATAGGGGCCACGACCAAAGTGGCGGCCCTGAAGAAAGCGCTATCCGAGGCCGAAGACAAGGCGGCCGCGGAGCGCATTGAGCCTGAAAAGCAAGATGCTAGGGTGGGCGAGGTGCAGCAAGAGCTCCAAGAGCTCGACAAGAAGCTCGAGTCCTTGGAGCGTGACTTCAAGACGAAAGAGTCTAAGCTTGCAAACGCCCTTTTGAGCATGAAAGATGCCAAGGCCGAAGCCCAAAAGGCCCAGCATGAAATCCAGGCGGCCAAGAAGATAGCGGCGGGTAAGGCATTCATTATGCAAAGCAAGCATGTGGAGGAGACATTTCTTTTACTTACACAAATTAGGAGCTCTCTAGGGGCATTCGCAGATCTGCCACGCAGCATATCGGATGCCACGGAGTTCTACCGTGCCGAAGAGGGGAGCTCGACGGAGAAGCTGTTCTGGTTCCAGTATGCTGGAGCCGAACACCCGATGCCTCTGAGTGACCAACAGAAGCAATTGGTTGAACTCCACAGGGCAGCCGAAGTGGCCATGAAGGACTTCATAGTCCGGATGTGGCCTGGTGAGCCCCTGCCCGCCAGCTACTTCGGCCTTATAAAGCAAATGGTAAATGCCTGTCCGCGGCTTGAAGTTATCAAGCGATCCGTTTGCATTGAGGGTGCCCGCTGGGCCTTTGCCCGTGCGAAGATGCATTGGGCCAAGCTGGATGCAGAGAAGCTGGTGAAGGATGGACCACCGAAGGGCAAGGCGCATCGCTACCCTGAGAAATATTATGATGGCGTTATGAAAGGCGCTCGCCTCATGGCCGATGAATGTACCAAGGACACAATCTTTGAGTGAATGTACTCATGCCGTCTTTGTAATATTAAAAAGAATTTGTTTGCGCTATATGGCGCTTTGTTGATTTAAAATATTACCTTCTGTGCGGCTGTTTATAAAATTCTGAAAGTAGGCCAGTCATCGGCTTCCGCCCCCACGTAACTAGTACCGGGGTGTCCATGGAAAACCCAGACACCCTTTATCCAAATTTTGGTCCTTGAAGGAGGTGTTTGGCGCAGCGAACAAGGCAATCAGACTATGCGGCTTTATAACTCTCACTTAGCCATAGAAGTCTACAATTTTAAATTTCGGCGAAGCCCCTAGAATCTGGAAAGCCGAATTGGGGCACTATACACGCCTAAATCGGACAAGGCCGATTCGTCGTCTGAAGCGGAAAAAATCTTTAAGGATTTAAGACCTCTCGAACAGCGACCAGCTCTCGTTGCATCATGACAGTCAGTTTTTGGCTTTCTCTACTGAGGTGCTCGTCCGGAAGATCCGGGACACAATCACAGTAGTTCTCCCTACGCTACCTAACGGAACATAAGGTACCAAAACAAGGGAGCTGGGCAAACCCAACTATTGACCCAAGACATGATTCGGAGCTGATGCATAATGCTATAAGTTCGGGGTGCTGCACTGTTGAAAATGTTCGGACTTATCTTGTCGTATTATGGGGCACCGTAAGAAGCCCCTGGCAAACTGAACGTACCAAAGTGTACGGATTCAATAAACATTTTTAGGGAAAATGTGAGGATAGGAATAATAAGTCGACGCTATATATTATTTCCCATTGATAGATAATACGTCCAAGCATATGTGTACAATTAATGCATTAAGCAGAAGCAAATAGGACTATTTGACATGTCCTATCCAAGGGCGGGCCGCATGCGGGTATGTAGAACAGGTGTAACGATTATTGACAGATACCACCTGGGTATTCCCTGTGTGCGCAAAGCCTTTTGCGTCCTTAGTTTTCTCTCGTGTGATAAGCCCGATGATCTAGTCTTCTGAGGGGGCTGCCCGAAAGTAGGGTCCTGAAAGAGAAAGAAGGTTATTTAAAGTATGTGGCGGTTGAACCGCGCTGTGGACAGCGTCACCGTTGCACCTCCACCTATGCCCATGATATTTTGGGTGCGTAATTGTGTACGCGCGGCACAAATGCTGCTTGAATGGGGCTGGGGCGGAGGCCAGACTGCTAGTCGTGCTCTTGGCATGCCTGGCGATCCTGTTGTAGGGTACTCCGGACTCGCTTGACGGTGTCCGGGGTTGTTGTCGCCGGATTGTTGGTTTGCCGGAGAAGGCTGCTTTGTACTTCTGCCGCGAGGGCCGTAGTATGCTCTTCTGTATGGAGAGAGCGGTCTGTGTTTCCATTGACTGTTATAACCCCGCGAGGTCCTGGCATTTTGAGCTTGAGGTATGCTTAGTGTGGTACCGCATTGAATCGGGTGAATGCGGTTCGTCCAAGCAGTGCATGATAGCCACTACGGAAAGGGACAATATCAAAGATTAACTCCTCGCTTTGGAAGTTATCCGAGGATCCGAAGACCACTTCCAGTGTTATGGAGCCTGTACAGCGGGCCTCTACTCCTGGAATTACACCTTTGAAGGTGGTTTTGGTGGGCTTGATCCTCGAAGGATCAATGCCCATTTTGCACACTGTGTCCTGGTAAAGCAGGTTCAGGCTACTGCCATCGTCCATAAGGACTCGTGTAAGGTGGAATCCGTCGATGATTGGGTCGAGGACCAATGCGGCTGAACCGCCGTGACAGATGCTGGTAGGGTGATCCCTGCGATCAAAAGTGATCATACAGGCTGACCATGGGTTGAACTTTGGGGCGACTGGCTCCATCGCATAGACATCCCTTAGTGCTTGTTTTCATTCCCGTTTGGGAATGTGGGTGGCATAGATCATATTGACCGTTTTCACCTGGGGAGGAAATTTCTTCTGTCCCGTCGTGTTCGGACGCCGGGGCTCCTCGTCATCGTCGCTGTGGAGCCCCTTGTCCTTGTTCTCGGCATTTATTTTGCCGGCCTGTTTGAACACCCAGCAATCTCTGTTAGTGCGGTTTGCTGGCTTATCAGGGGTGCCGTGAATTTGGCACGAGCGATCAAGTATGCGGTCCAGACTGGACGATCCCTGATTGTTTCTTTTGAACGGATTTTTCCGCTGACCGGATTTTGAGCTACTGAATCCGGTGTTGACTGCTGTGTCTTCAGTGTTGTCGCCATTGTTTCGACGCTTATGTCTATTGCGCCATGGCTTGCCGTTATTGTCGCGGACATCTGAAGTGCCGGAGTTTATTGGCATGGTGCTACTTCGAGCCAACCAGCTGTCCTCGCCCGCACAAAAGCGGGTCATGAGTGTCATGAGGGCTGCCATGGACTTCAGTTTTTCCTGGCCGAGGTGTCGGGCGAGCCACTCGTCGCGGATATTATGCTTAAAGGCCGCCAAGGCTTCGGTGTCCGGACAATCGACAATTTGGTTCTTTTTAGTTAGGAACCGAGTCCAGAATTTCCTGGCTGACTCTCCGGGCTATTGGGTAATGTGACTCAAGTCATCAGCATCTGGTGGTCGCACGCATGTGCCCTGGAAGTTGTCGAGAAACATGTCCTCCAGGTTTTCCCAACTGCCGATGGAATTCTCCCGCAGGCTATTCAGCCAGTGTCGGGCCGGTCCTTTGAGTTTAAGGGGAAGATATTTGATGGCATGTAGATCGTCACCGCAGGCCATGTGAATGTGGAGAAGGAAATCTTCGATCCATACTGCGGGGTCTGTTGTGCCATTGTATGATTCAATGTTTATGGGTTTAAACCCTTCTGGGAATTCATGATCCATCACTTTGTCAGTGAAGCAGAGGGGGTGTGCGGCGCCTCTATGCCAGGCTATGTGGCTACGTAGTTCGAATGAGTCTGGTTGGTTATGTTCGGCCCGGCCGGACTTGTTGATAGTGTATCCGGCACGACGATCACCGTCACGTGTTGGGGCGCGCCCCTGCGATCCGTAGATCGATCTTGGCTGTCCTGCCTTGTTTTCCAGTATGTCTCGCAGGTCCTTCCTATTGCCCCGGGTCGTGGTGTATTGGCGTGGGGGTGCGGGCTGGTATTCGGGCTGATACGCCGTTTTATCCCGGCCACGAGGTGGCCGGTCAGCCTCGTCCTGTGCTGGTAGTATAGGCTCCTCCTCGAGTTGAGGTAGCAACTTGTGCTTTGGGTAACCTTTGGTGTGGCGCTCGAGTCCATATTCCTCGGCTGCCAGGACTTCGGTCCATCTGTCTGTGAGCAGATCTTGATCAGCTTGGAGCTGCTGCTGCTTCTTTTTCAGGCTCCTTGCAGTGGCCATAAGCCAGCGCTTGAAACGCTCCTGTTCTTAGGGATCCTCAGGCACGCCGAATTCATCACCGCCGAATTCATTGCCACTGTCGATGATTTGACCGACGTGCTTGACTTTGACTCTGAAGACATCGACGGTGTGGACGAGATGTAGGAGAAGAACAAGAACCACCGCCCACGGGGCGCTGGATAGCCACCTCCTCGTATGATATATATATGGTGGACACTCCGAAAGAAACAAATGGCGATGAGGCAATGGAGGATAACCCCTCAAGGAAGAAAGCAAAACATGGGTGTCGGTGTCAAAACCGGCGGATCTCGGGTAGGGGGTCCCGAACTATGCGTCTAGGCGGATGGTAACAGGAGACAAGGGACACGATGTTTTTACCCAGGTTCGGGCCCTCTCGATGGAGGTAAAACCCTACTCCTGCTTGATTGATATTGATGATATGGGTAGTACAAGAGTAGATCTACCATGAGATCAAGGAGGCTAAACCCTAGAAGCTAGCCTATGGTATGATTGTTGTAATGGTTGTTGTCCTACGGACTAAAACCCTCCGGTTTATATAGACACCGGAGAGGGTTAGGGTTACACAGAGTCGGTTACAATGGTAGGAGATCTACATATCCGTATCGCCAAGCTTGCCTTCCATGCCAAGGAAAGTCCCATCCGGACACGGGACGAAGTCTTCAATCTTGTATTTTCATAGTCTTGGAGTTCGGCTGACGATGATAGTCCGGCTGTCCGGACACCCCCTAGTCCAGGACTCCCTCAGTAGCCCCTGAACCAGGCTTCAATGACGATGAGTCCGGCGCGCATATTGTTCGGCATTGCAAGGCGGGTTCCTCCTCCGAATAATTCAAAGAAGATTGTGAACACCAGGATAGTGTCCGGCTCTGCAAAATAAATTCCACATTCCACCGTAGAGAGAATAATATGTACACAAGTTCAATCTGCTGACGTATTTTGTGGCATGACATCACACCACTACCAAGCCTTTACTTGAATCGTTTTTTATTATACCACCTCAGCGCGTTTAGCGAAGCGGTTTCCTTGGCACGTCTTGTCGAAGTAGAGATCGTGTTCCCCTTATTCCGGGATTCTCATCAATACGGACGTGGGTAACCCAACCGCGCCATTGATGGTGGCGCTTGGGAGATAAGCGAGTTTTACCAGGCCAGTGGGGACGCATAGTCTTCGTCCACCCATATATAAGGGGATAAGGATCCACCTTTTTACCTACGCCTTCTTCCTCCTTTGCTTATCCATCTCCGCGCACTCGAGCTCCAGCGCCCAAGCCCGCACATCTCGTCTCAACCTTCTCCAGTCATGTCCGGAGCGGGAGGCAAGTGGTTGGCTTCTCCGTCACGGAGGAGCACATCAAGAAGTTGCGCGGCGCTGGATACCTGTCCAGCGACATCGCGCACCGGCTGCCCGACAAGGGGCAGCTCATCCCCACCCCCAGGCCCCATGAGAGGGTCATATTCCTTCCCCACTTCCTCCGCGGACTGGGCTTCCCGTTGCGTCCCTTCGTCCGGGGGCTCATGTACTATTACGGCCTGGATTTCCATGATCTGGCGCCAAACTTCATCCTCAATATCTCAGCGTTTATCGTCGTGTGCGAGGCCTTCCTCTGCATCCAGCCCCACTTCGGCTTGTGGCTCAAGACCTTCAACGTCAAGCCGAAGGTAGTGAAGGGCGTTCAAGCGGAGTGCGGAGGCGCCATGTTGGGCAAGATGCCCAACGTCATCTGGCTCGAAGGGGCCTTCGTGGAGTCCGTCAAGGGGTGGCAATCGGGGTGGTTCTACATCACTGAGCCGCGTGACCCAAAATGGGCGGCGGCCCCCGAGTTTAGATCTGGTATCCCTATGCAGCTCACCTCCTGGAAAGAGAAGGGCTTGCTATGGGGCAGTTCGGAGGAGCTGACAGGACTCCAGTCCTGTCTCCGGACCTTGGTGAACAAGAAGCTTAGGCTTGTCAATGTGATCCAGGTCATGCTCGTCCGCCGGATTCTCCCCTGCCAACAGCAGGCCTTCAATTTGTGGGAGTTCGATCTGGCACAGCACCGAACCCTGAGCGGGCTCTTCGACACGACGTACGAAGATGCCTGGAGGGTGCTGTTCAAGGGCGGAGAAGCCCCCGCGTCCGTGATGGAAGACCGCGGATTCAGCACCAAGCGCCCGGCCGGCGAGGTAAGATTTGTTATCCTCTATGGGACATTTATTTTCTTTCATAATTTAATGTTATGTGGGATCTAAAACTCCCAATGCCTTTGACAGGACTGGCAAAGGACGTCCGGACAGGTAGACTGTCCGGCTCCCCTTCCTGAAGTACCAGTGGATGCCCGTTTAGCGGGGCTGCTGGTCCCGACACTTTATGTGGTGCCGGAGAAGAAGGTCAAGAAGAAGGCCGCGGGAACTCGAAGAATTTCCCGGCGCCAGGTGATATCGGACTCATCGTCTGATGGCTCCAAGGCGGACTCCTCCCACGAAGATGAGGAGGAGAAAGAGGACTCTCCCCCGGAGGGGGGAGAGAGGAAAAGGAAGGCTTCCCCAATGGGGGAGGCCGAAGGGTCCAAGAGGGGAAGGACCCTTCCTCCGGACAGCACCGCCCACGCCAACGACGACGACGAGGAGTGGCCCTCAAGGGCCAAGCCTCGGGCAAGATCGTAAGTATCCGGACTCCTGAGTGATTTGTAATTTCTTTTTCGTGCCACGTAGCGTCCTTCTAATGCCGCATACTATCTGTAGCCCGGCCGAGGAGGATCTTCCCGCTTCATCCAGCGGGTCCTTGGCGCCATCGGATGTGGATTCCATTCCGACCGCCTCCACCCCTCGTGGTGCTGAGGACGCCGAGGTGGGATCCCAGGAGGGGACCCATCGGGAGGAGGCTCCGGAGGTGCCGCAAGTGTCGTGGATTTGTCACGGCAGATGTCCTTGTGAAAGGACTTAGTCGTGGAGCCATCGCTACGGGTTAACTTGAAGGGGTTAAAGCGGACACAAAGACACAAGGGTTTATACTAGTTCGGCCCCTTAGATGAAGGTAAAATCCTACGTCTAGTTGTGATGGAATTGATGTGGTCTCGATGACTAGGGAGCAAACAAGCTTCGCCTAGGCCTCGAGTTGTTGTTGTCTGTCCTTGAACCGCCACCGGGTCGTCCCCTTATATACACGGGTGACGCCCGTCGGTCCATAGAGTCCCAACCGGTTCATACTCGTATCCCGTTTGGTATCTCTCTATTCCTAACTTACAATACAAGTTTACATATCAAGCCGGTTTACGGCTACAGTTTCTAAACTGACTACAGGCCTTGGGCCTTCATCTGCTTGATCACCTTTATACTACTAATGAAGTTAACCCGGCCCAGGTAGGCCGGTTCACGCCCAGTGGTAATATCCCCAACATTAGGCCCCAGATTGATTTGAACTGGTTCATGTCAATCCTTCATAAAAATCTTTGTCTTCAACATCTTCTGGTAATTGGTAAACCGCCATGTCGTCATCATCTCTGGTTGCTGTAAACCGGCATGATGTCATCACGAAGTTTAACATTTATGACGCCTTCTTTTATTAATAGATCTGCAATGCCCAAAGCAGCAGCCCCACTTCCGAAATTTTTGGCTCCTGGATTCGCGCGCCTGACACACGTCCCCTGCCTTATAAATAGGACCGAAGGGTCATTTCCTTTTCTCCCCTTCGTCTCTTTCTCTTCGTCTTCCTCGTGTCGCCCGCCTCGGAGCTCCTCCGCCGCCGTTGACCTCTGCACCGTCTTGGGCCGCTGCATCAACCTGAACGCACCAGAGCACCGCGGTAGCCTTCCGCGTCTTCCTCGATTCTGGTAAGCCTTCTATTCTTCTTAACATTGATCTGTACTAGGGTTCATGTTCTTGCCGTGTTCATAACTTGTTCATGCTCGTACCTAGACTCCGGGATAGATCTGTGAAACCCTGCTCTGACTAGCAGTAGCTTTTTAGCATCCGCCTATAGTTTCACACTCAAGTTTATAGATCTCATCCACATACCTGCCCATTGATTTACTTCCGTTCCGCTTTACTCTTTTGAATATTTTCTGTTTTTCTGAACTTGCTTCAGATCCATTGCTGCAATAAGACTTTGTGAAACCTGTTTTTGCATACTTAGCCATCCGCAATTGCCTTCAATGTTTAGATCAGGCGGTTTAACTTAATATAGAAAAAGTTAGTAAACCGGTATACACCATTAGTCCCCTTGTTGAACCGCCAGAATTCTTTATCCATATGATGCCACCTCATAGAAATCCGGTTTTAAATATACTGCCTCCGGTTTAGCATTGCTCATACCAGCACCTTCTTTTATCCAACATATTCTTGAACCGGAATCACCTATTTCTTGTAGATCTTACCATGGCCAAACAAGTATATGAGTGCAACTGGGTTCCTTCTCGCGTCACAGAAACTCAGCTGGATGATTTAGTCTTGATCGGCGCTTTAGACAACAAAGATACTATCCACTGGAGGGTTCCTGGTGATGAATGTCCTCCCACACCTCAAGAGGGAGAGGTTGTGATCTTTGCAGATCATTTAGCCCGGGGCTTCAAGCCGCCCGGTTCTAAATTTTACCGGGATGTGCTAGCCAATTTTCAGCTCCGCCCGCAAGATACTGGCCCCAATTCTGTTACCAACCTATGTCACTTCCAAGTGCTCTGTGAGGTATACCTTCAAGAGGAGCCTTCAGTTGAATTGTTTAGAGACTGCTTCCACTTAAACTGCCGCACAGAATTCACTGATGGCCCCAATACCGAATTGGGCGGTATGGCAATTCAGAAAAGAAAAGAGATCACTTATCCCCATGCCAGACTACACAGTCACCCCAAGGAGTGGAATGCCACATGGTTCTACTGCAAAGACACCTCCCCTGACGATGAAAATCCTTTGCCTGGCTTCCGTCCGGAGTGGCTCAGCAATACACACCCCTTCCCACAAAGGTTAAGTGCCAAGGAGAGGAGTAAATACGCTCCGCAACTGTCCAAGCTTCGAGCCTTCATGGCTAATGGTTTAACAGGAGTAGATCTCGCACGCTGTTGGATATCATGGAGCATACTGCCTCTCAGCCGGCGCTCCGGTTTAATGTGCAAGTATACTGGTAGCGTCGATGACCCGCTCCGACACACCAAAATCCAGCTCTCAGATGATGAAGTCACAGATGCTGTGAAGAAAATGTTGAATGAACTGGAACACCTTTGCGCTCAAACCGGCCTGCTCCGTTTCTGTGCTACCAACAAACCGCCAGCTGTAAGATTTTGATTGTACTTTTTACTGAACCTGTTATTGCTATCTCTGTCTGACATCAATTGCTGCTTAACCAGGGTGATAATCCGTTTTGGAGCAAGAAGCTTCCGCAAGACAAACCGGAGAAAGCAGAACGGTCAACCCGGCCAAAGACCAAGGTTATCAAGAAGCCAGCTCATAAAAGGAAGACCACCGCTTCATCTGATCCGGCTATTGATGATGATGTGGGTAACACGGACCTTGAGGTAGAACTTGATTCACTAGGCTTACTTTTTACCCGCCTTATTGATGATGATACTTGTCAGGACGACGCTGAAGCCAGTAATGCTGATGTCGCTGAGGTAACTATTCTCTCTTCCGATTCAGATCCTTTGCCTTTGCCAAAATTTTGCCAGGCAAACCAGAAAGTTAAATTTTCTCATCCTCTTGCTTACTTGGATCCCAAATTTCTTATGAAGACTCAGCAACATGAAGCTCGCCGCACAACCCGGCACAGCGGCCAGGTAGTTACCTCCGCCGTTTTACCAAACAGCCCGGTTCGAAAACGCCGCTCAGAGGTCTCCGACCTTTCTATTAATTTTTATCCTAAAGCGGGTTTCATCCGTCAACCTCTTAATCCGTCCGACTCCGATTATCAGGTTACTTCTCATTCATCCTCTGGTGAATCATCGGCCACTCAGCTGCCACCACTGAAAACGGTTCTTGGGTAAGCTAAGCTGAACATATGCTTCTGGTATACTGTGTTATAACTTATGCTGTTCCTTGACTCCTTGTTTCTCTTTCAGGGCTAAACCCAAACCGAGCAAGAAAGCCCGTCTGGATAAAGCGGCCGAGGAAGATGTCGCCCCTGAACAGGACAAAGCACCAGATGTTGAAGTAGTCGTTTATGAGGATATTCCCAATGATCCTCCTTTGCAAGATGATGCTATTCCTGAGAAAAGGCCTATCAATACTTCAGTCCCTGTTGACCAGCCTGCCAGCTCCGTCCGGATTGAAAGATCCCGCAGTCCTTCAAAACTTGCCGATAAACCGACAACACCAATGCAAACCGGCGAGTCCAAGGATGATGACATTGTAATTACCGGCGTAGGCCGCTTTGAACCAGGGAATCCTGTCGCTTTAACTAAGCATACTGTGAAAGAAGATTCTTCTGCCATGAACAAAGGCAAATGGGATGTTAATCTGGAAATTTATGCTGCTCTGAGTGCCCAGGATCTTCATTCTGGTTACTTGAACCGGCTATATACTAGTTGTGACTGTGAAGCTGGTCTGGTAAAGATGATGAGGGATAAATTTGAGGTAACTTCCTTGTGCTTCTTCTTTCTTTAATTACTGCCACTGTATTAATCCTCCTAGCCCCCAAGGGCCGGTTTGTAATCTTCTTCAAACCGGGACTTTGAATATAATCCTCAATACTTTGAAATCCATCAATGTAGCCCCCAAGGGCCGGTTCAACTTAGTATAGTTAAATCGGGACTCCAATAAAGATTCTAACATCAGAACATAACTGAACAAATAGCCATTAGCCCCCAAGTGCCAAGTTGAATACCTGTATTGAGCTTGGGACTTTGCGATTTAGTAATAGATGAAAACTGAAGGTGCATTAGCCCCCAAGTATCAAGCGTATAACTTGTTATGTGGTTGGTACTTCAAATTCTTGTACCGTTTGTTTAAAGCCAAGTACTGTCTTTATGCAGGCTGAAGTGAGGATCAAAGAGGACCGGATTACTGATCTGCAGGAAACTTTGAAGACCCAACAAGCTGAAACCGACAAGGCAAGGGAAGAATTAACCAGCGCTTTGAGCATCACAGAACAGCTGAAGGAGGGCTTCAAGAAGGAGCGGGCTGATTGGGCCACTGAGAAGGCCGCTTTAATAAAAAGAGCTGAAAACGCTGAAGCTGCCCTTAAACCGGTGGTAGATGAGCTGACTGCCGTAAAGCGGCAAGTACATTCCATGACCGCTGCTATCTTTGGTAAGCTCCTTTTGATTTCTTTGACAACTCTGGCCTGCTTATAATAGATCCGGTTTGTGATCGTTCCTGTTTTGTTGTAGGTAGACGCATTGGTCACTTAGGGTCAGATGTTCGGAAGAAACTGAAGGCTGCCTACACCTTAATTGAACAGTTGTATACCGGAGCGCAGCGGATCATCACCACTGCATCTCATAACAATCCGGCACCCACTTTAATCCAAGATACTCTGAAGAGGTTGTCAATGCTTCCTGCCCGGATTGAAGAACTGAAGAAATCTGCTGCTCGAACCGGAGCAATTAATGCCTAGATCCGGGCAAAAGCATGGGTGCCGGATTTCGATCCTGTTGAAGCAGCTCAAGGCTATCCCAGTTTAAAGGAAGATGGCTCAGAATTCAATGAGGATGACCTGAGGGCGATAAACCGTGCAGTGCGCCCTCTGGCTTGTCAATTATCTGAAGAGGCAGACTTGTCACGTTGTCAAGCTCAGTATAATGATCAGAACAAACGTGTGGCTGCACCAACTCTTGAAGCGGAGAATCTAATTCCTCCAAACCGTAAGCATACTTACGCTCCTGAAATTGAACCGTCTTCTCTGATCCATGAAGAGGCTGTCTTTCAAGCTTTAATGGGAATCAACTGGACCACTGTTGATTTCCAGCCAATGGATAGATATGAGGAAGCTGAAGCAGCGCGGGACGATGAGCAGGCTTGAACTGGAAGCCGGTTTAAATAGCTACTTTATTATGATCCTCCAGAAGAACAATGATCTTATTTGGGCACCGCGTTGCCTTGTAATAGAATAGCCAATACTTCTGCTTTAAATATGCCTTCGTGCATAAGTACTGATGCTTTTTCTTGAAATCCTCAATTTATATTTCCTGCAATCAGAAAATCTTGAACTGTGGTGGCGGTTATACCGCCAGCCGGTTTATGACCTTGATATATATATCATCAATGTATTTAAGACATATAACCAAATAGGCGATACAAAATACCTGCCATCGCTGGGCATGAAGTTGGCTTAGCCAGGCTTGAAGCGGAGGTTTTATAAACCATTACCGTCAAAGGGGAGAAAACAGCTCCCATGTAAACCGTGCTGGGTCATTACGAGCCCCCTGTTACTCCATGATGTTAACAGGAAAGGTACCGGGCATATTTCTCCAGATTAAAAATGAACCGAATCCGTGAGTTGAACCGGTAAAAAAGTGTTGTTTGGTTTAAAGGAAAACACAACAAAAATTAAGGAATAGTCATAAAAGAAATATGGAAGCAAAGGCAATGATAACAACCGTTTGCAAAAAACATGCTTTACTGAGCTGATCAGATGGTGTTACCATGGTCGGATAGGACCAAGACCCCAATAGGAGTGACAATGGTTCAAGTCAGCCAGGTCCCCAAATGAAACCGTGGCATATATGCCGATCAAAAGGCGTGGCAATGGTTCGGGTTCGACCAAGCCCCCAAGTGATTTTGTGGCCTTAGGCCGATCAAGAGGCGTGACTGGTTCAGACTTGACCATGTCCCCAAGTGATCTGGTGGCTTTCGCCTATCAAAAGGTGTCGCATTGGTTCGGACACGACCAAGGCCCCAAGTGATATCACAAAGCTTTTTTGAAAAGCAAATTTCAAGGGGTAAACCGGAGGCCGCTTTAAAACAGAACCACTCCATGTAACCACACATGATATGAAAGGACAGAGACCCCGCTTTAGCTGAGGCTCCGGTTTTATTATATCAAAGATAATATATACACTGTCATAATATGTACATAGATAGAGCCAATGGCTCAGGTGTAGTAAGGCCGAAGATGAGCTATGTTCCACGGCCTGTTGGTCTCCTCCTCTGATGTGCATGAGTCTTTATGCTCTCGAATATCAATCAGATAGTATGACCCGTTGTGCAGATTCTTGCTGACCACGAAAGGTCCCTCCCAAGGTGGGGATAACTTGTGCATATCCGTCTGGTCTTGGATGAGCCGAAGCACCAAATCTCCTTCTTGAAAAACTCTGGTTCTGACCCGGCGACTGTGGTAGCGACGAAGATCTTGTTGATAAATCGCCGAGCGGGCAGCCGCTATGTCGCGCTCCTCATCTAATAGGTCCAAAGCATCTTGCCGTGCTGTCTCATTATCCGCTTCAACATAAGCCGCCACACGAGGCGAATCGTGCCGGATATCACTAGGGAGAACCGCCTCCGCTCCGTAGACCATGAAAAACGGCGTGTATCCTGTAGATCGGTTGGGCGTAGTATTGATACTCCATAGCACAGATGGTAGCTCTTCAACCCAACATCCCGGTGTTCTTTGCAGTGGAACCATAAGCCGGGGTTTGATGCCTCGCAAGATCTCTTGATTAGCCCGTTCTGCCTGCCCAGTGGACTGGGGGTGAGCCACTGATGATACGTCAAGTCGGATGTGCTCACGTTCACAGAATTCCTTCATAGCCCCCTTGGATAAATTGGTACCATTGTCAGTAATGATACTGTGTGGGAAGCCAAACCGGAAGATCACCTTTTTAATGAACTGCACCGATGTAGCTGCATCACACTTGCTGACAGGCTCTGCTTCAACCCACTTGGTAAACTTGTCAACTGCCACCAAAAGGTGGGTTTTCTTATCCTTGGATCTTTTAAAAGGCCCGACCATATCCAGCCCCCATGTTGCAAACGACCAAGTAATTGGAATCATCCTCAATTCTTGAGCCGGTACATGAGCACACCTTGAAAATTTCTGACAGCCATCACACCGTTTAACCAAGTCCTCCGCATCAGCATGAACTGTCAACCAGTAGAACCCGTGACGAAACGCCTTTGCCACTAGAGACTTTGAACCGGCATGGTGACCACAATCCCCTTCATGGATTTCACGTAAAATCTCACAGCCTTCCTCAGGGGAAACGCAGCGTTGAAACGCCCCTGATACACTGCAATGATGCAATTCGCCATTGACAATAGTCATAGATTTGGATCGCCGGACTATCTGCCTGGCTAGAGTCTCATCCTCTGGTAACTCTCCCCGGTTCATGTACGCAAGATAAGGAACTGTCCAATCTGGTATGACATGCAGGGCTGCCACCAATTGAGCCTCCGGATCAGGAATAGCCAAATCCGCTTCACCCGGGAGCTTGACTGACGGGTTGTGCAACACATCAAGAAAGACATTAGGCGGGACCGGTTTACGCTGAGAGCCCAACCATCTTAAAGCGTCCGCCGCTTCATTCTTTCGATGGTCCACGTGATCCACCTGATAACCCTTGAAGTGACCCGCAATATTATCCACCTCACGACGATATGCAGCCATAAGTGGGTCTTTAGAATCCCAAGTGCCAGACACTTGTTGAGCCACGAGGTCCGAGTCACCGAAGCACTTAACCCGACTTAGGTTCATCTCCTTAGCCATCCGGAGACCATGGAGCAAGGCTTCATACTCAGCTGCATTATTAGTACAAGGGAACATTAAGCGGAGAACATAACAAAACTTATCACCTCGTGGGGAAGTTAATACGACTCCAGCCCCCGAGCCCTCCAATTGCCTGGATCCATCAAAATGGATAGTCCAATATGTGTGATCCGGCTTCTCCTCTGGTGCTTGCAACTCAGTCCAATCATTGATGAAATCCACAAGTGCTTGAGACTTCACCGCCGTCCGAGGTACGTATTTCAATCCGTGCGGCCCAAGTTCTATAGCCCACTTGGCAATCCGGCCAGTCGCCTCCCGGTTCTGTATGATATCGCCCAAGGGAGATGAACTGACCACTGTGATGGGGTGCCCTTGGAAATACTGCTTCAACTTCCGGCTTGCCATAAAAACTCCATATACCAGCTTCTGCCAATGCGGATACCTTTGCTTGGATTCAATGAGCACCTCGCTGATATAATAAACCAGCCGCTGAACCGGATACTCCTTGCCTGCCTCCTTGCGCTCTACCACAATAGCCACGCTAACTGCACGAGCATTGGCCGCTATGTATAGTAGTAACGGCTCCTTGTCGACTGGAGCTGCGAGGACGGGCGGATTGGCTAACTGCCGCTTTAAGTCCTCCAACGCTTCATCAGCAGCCGGACTCCAGATGAACTGATCTGTCTTTTTCAACATCTGGTATAAAGGGATGGCTTTCTCTTCGAGGCGGCTGATAAACCGGCTCAGCGCGGCAATCCGACCTGCCAAACGTTGAACATCATTGATACACTTCGGTTTAGCCAGGGAGGTGATAGCCGTAATCTTCTCCGGATTAGCCTCAATTCCTCTGTTGGACACAAGAAAACCCAGTAACTTGCCTGCCGGAACACCAAAAACACATTTGGCCGGGTTACGCATCATCTTGTAAACCCGCAAGTTGTCAAAGGTTTCCCGCAAATCATCAACCAGCGTCTCCTTCTGCCTTGACTTGATTACAATATCATCCACATAGGCGCGCACATTACGGCCGATCTGTTTATGCAGGCAGTTCTGTATGCACCGTTGATAAGTGGCTTGGGCGCTCTTGAGCCCAAAAGGCATAGACACATAGTAGAAGGCTCCAAAGGGAGTAATAAACGCTGTCTTCTCCTGGTCCTTAACCGCCATTTTGATCTGATGATACCCAGAGTATGCATCCAAAAAACTCAAACGCTCACATCCCGCCGTGGCATCAATAATCTGGTCAATGCGGGGGAGGGCAAAAGGATCCGCTGGACAAGCCTTGTTAAGATCCGTGTAATCCACACACATACGCCAAGTGCTGTTTTTCTTACGAACCAGCACCGGATTAGCAAGCCACTTTGGATGGAACACCTCAATGATAAAGCCAGCCGCTAAGAGCCTGGCCACTTCCTCTCCAATGGCTTTGCGCCTTTCTTCGTTAAACCGGTGGAGAAACTGCTTTACCGGTTTATAGTTGGGATCAACATTAAGAGTGTGCTCAGCGAGTTCTCTCGGTACACCTGGCATGTCAGAAGGCTTCCATGCAAAAATGTCCCAATTCCCACGGATGAACTCGATGAGCGCGCTTTCCTATTTAGGGTCCAAATTGGCACTGACAGTGAACTGCTTGGACGAATCGCCGGGCACGAAGTCAACAAGCTTGGTCTTAGCCGCTGATTTGAACTTCAGATCTGAATCATGCTCTGTAGTGGGCTTCTTCAAAGGGGTCATGTCCGCCGGATCAACATTGTCCCTATAATATTTCAACTCCTCCGTGGCACAAACCGACTCTGCATAGGCCGCATCACCTTCCTCACATTCCAAAGCAATCTTGCGGCTCCCATGAACCGTTATTGTCCCCTTGTGGCCCGGCATCTTGAGCTGCAAATAGATATAACAAGGCCGTGCCATGAATTTGGCATAAGCCGGCCGCCCAAACAAGGCGTGATACGGGCTCCGGATTTTCACCACCTCAAAGGTTAGTGTCTTGGATTGGGAATCATGCTCGTCCCCAAAAGCCACCTCCAGGGCTATCTTACCAACAGGATATGCTGATTTGCCAGGCACCACACCATGGAATACCGTATTAGACGGTCTGAGATCCTTGTCTGTTAGCCCCATGCGACGGAATGTCTCATAGTACAGGATGTTAATACTGCTCCCTCCATCCATGAGCACCTTGGTGAATTTATAACCTCCCACCTGAGGGTCTACCACTAATGCCAACTGGCCCGGATTGTCAACCCGGGGTGGGTGGTCCTCCCTGCTCCACACGATAGGCTGCTCTGACCAGCGTAAGTAACGTGGTACGGCCGGTTCAACAGAGTTCACCGCTCGCTTGTGGAGTTTCCGGTCGCGCTTATCCAAGCTAGTTGTGAAAACGTGATACTGCCCATTGTTCAACTGTTTTGGCTGGCTCTGATAACCCGACTGCTGCTGCTGCTGCTGTTGGTTGTAACCCCCTTGACCGCTCTGATTATTCTGGTTGTTGTGACCGCCCTGATTGAAACCTGAACCGGAAGCTCCATCATGACCCGGCCCATGGAAACCGGATCCTGAGCCACCACCTGACCCACGGTCATACCGGAAGGCATTAGAGTTCTTAAATTCCTGCATAATGTAACAATCCTTCCAAAGGTGGTTAGCCGGCGCCTCCTTCGTCCCGTGCTTTGGACAAGGCTGATTCAACAAATAGTTTAAGCGATCCGGGTTAGGATTTGGAGCCCCATTACGATTTGCCGCTTTACCTCTGTGCCGTTGACCCTTGTCATGTGCCTTATGATTTGCCGCTTTACCATGCTGCCATCCGCCTTACGCTTGCCTCCGTTTCCATGGCCCGCCGGTTTGTACCGATGCCCCTTGGAGTTGCTATTCTTCTTTCCCTTCCCTGCTTCATCATCGTCAGTCTCGGGATCCTTGGTACTATCAGAATCAGCATACTTCACCAAAGCGGCCATGAGAGTTCCCATGTCATTACAGAACCGCTTCATACGCCCCAATTTCAACCTTAAAGGCATAAACCGGCAGTTGCCCTCCAAGGTTAAGATCGCAGAGTCAGCATTGATCCTGTCAGACGAGTGCAAGACTTCCGAAACGCGGCGTACCCAATGGGTTGTTGACTCTCCGTCCTCCTGAACACAAGCCGCCAGGTCTACTATGGACTTGGGCTGTTTACACGTATCTTTGAAATTCTGGATAAATCGGGCCCGCAACTGGGCCCATGAACTGATAGAATTAGGCGGCAGGCTCTTCAACCAAGTACGAGCCGTGCCTTCAAGCATCATGGTGAAGTACTTTGCACACGCGGTCTCATCCACATCCAGCATCTCCATGGCCATCTCATAACTCTCTACCCACGCTTCTGGAGATAAATCAGCGGTGTAATTCGGCACCTTGTGCGGACCCTTGAAATCTTTGGGCAGGCGTATATTACGTAAAGCGGGGACTAAACAGGGTGCTCCCAAAGTAGATGTGATCCCTGGTCTGGCAGAGGTGGTAGGACGATCCGGTGTAAGCTGACCCGCCTCATTCTGTGCTGCTAACTCGGCCTCCCTTCGTGCCCGGGCCCGGTCCACTACATCCTGAGCATCGCGAACACCACCTGCCGGGTTATTGCCACGGGCCGCTTCACGGCCTCGTGCATTGCTCGATATAGCCGGTTCATCCAGGCACCTGCTATAGCTCCGGCTTGGACGAGGTGTGGAGTGAATCCGATCGCGGCTGTATGAATATGCCTCCTGTTGAATCAAAGCGGTCCGGAGAAGTTCCTTAACCCGGCGCGTCTCTATTGCTTGCGGAGAGTCTCCTTCGACCGGGATAGCTTCTAATCGCGCAGCAGCCGCAACAAGATTGTCCATAGGATTAGAATAATGACCCGGAGTTGTCTGAACCGGCGGAGGAATCACAATATTCTGTCGAGGAGGTTCCATCAGGCGGGGTTGGACCGTCGCTCCTGGCCCTGGTGCCTCGACCCGGTTTACCTCCAGGTGCCCCGGCGGATTACTGGTTCCAGCTCCCGGAGTGTGAAAGAGATTTCGAGGGTCGAACCCTAACGGCCGGCGTGATCTGTGCTTCCGCTTCAAGACCTCCTGTGATGCGTTCTGGTCGAGCATGAGCTTATAGGCCTGGGCATCCAAAGCGGCCCGCTCTGCGGCCATCCTGTCCTTCTCTCCTGCCAGGTCGGCTTTGGCCTGTACGATCTGCTCTCTCACCTTTGTAATCTCTGCATCATGGGCCTCCTGATCCGCCGGATTGGCCTCTGCCATAAGTGCGGCTAGTGCATCAAACAGGTCAGACAGAACTTGAACCGATGGGCGCACAAGGCCTCCTGCCCCTGCTGCCGCTGCCGCTGCTGATCCGGAGAGCATTGCTGCTGCGGTCGAAGAGTGATTCGCTGCCTGCGTGCCGGCCATGAATATTCCAACCCGGTTGATCTGATCTGGGGGGTCCGGAATACTGTCGCCATCGGAACAGCCCCTAATCTGGTCGTCTTGCAACTGGTACAATGATTCGGTCTCTCTGGTTGAAGACTCGTCGCCGGAATAGACGACGGTCTCGCTACCGTATTCTGACTCGTCCTCATGCTCTCCTTCGTGCATGACTCCCACGAAGGCATGCTTCACGGCCGGTTTAACCTGGGTAGATCTCGCACGCTGAGCCGTCTCGACGAGGTCAGTGTAGATGTCCGGCTCAGGCCCAGGCTTACCAATCTTGCCGATAAAAACGTGTATGCCACCAAAGGGGACCCGGTACCCGTACTCGATCGAATCGGCTTCGGGACCCCATCCGGCATTGTCGATGTAGATCTTGCCACGACGACTCCTGGTCATCCGGCCCACAGCATAGCCTTCGAGTCCTTTGATCTTGCCCTCCAAGATCATCAAACCGTCGTGCGATAGCCCCACGGTGGGCGCCAACTATCATGGATTTCTCACGGCAGATGTCCTTGTGAAAGGACTTAGTCGTGGAGCCATCGCTACGGGTTAACTTGAAGGGGTTAAAGAGGACACAAAGACACAAGGGTTTATACTAGTTCGGCCCCTTCGATGAAGGTAAAAGCCTACGTCTAGTTGTGATGGAATTGATGTGGTCTCGATGACTAGGGAGCAAACAAGCTTCGCCTAGGCCTCGAGTTGTTGTTGTCAGTCCTTGAACCGCCGCCGGGTCGTCCCCTTATATACACGGGTGACGCCCGTTGGTCCATAGAGTCCCAACCGGTTCATACTCGTATCCCGGTTGGTATCTCTCTATTCCTAACTTACAATACAAGTTTACATATCAAGCCGGTTTACGGCTACAGTTTCTAAACCGACTACAGGCCTTGGGCCTTCATCTGCTTGATCACCTTTATACTACTAATGAAGTTAACCCGGCCCAGGTAGGCCGGTTCACGCCCAGTGGTAATATCCCCAACAGCAAGGCAGCCTCCCGGACTCTGCGCCGGACTCCATGCCGGAACCCGCAGTGGTTCCGGAGTCCGGCAGGCGGCCCCTTCGCAAGAAGGGCAAGACCGTGGCACCGGCAGCCTCCGTCCAACCGGAGGCGCCGGACAACTTGTTGGAGGCGCTCAACGGTGCTTCCATCGAGGAAGAACACCGCACTATTATGAGTGCGGTGATTCAGAAGGTTCAGCTCGCCAAGAGCGGGCTGACCGAAGCTTGCAGCAGCCTTCTAACAGGCTTTGAGGTAAGAAGCTTTAAAATACGTAATGTAATACCGCATAGACAGTAGCCCCTGATGCTCGGTTCGCTGTTCGGAAAGAAAAACCAGACTGAGGATCTATAAAAGATATACGCAGGAGTGCTAAAAATTATGTCAATATGGGTTTGCAGGCTGCGCTGCTGACCTCTGCCGCACTGACTGCGGAGGTCGGTGCTTTGAAGCAGGATCTCGAGCGGTCCGAGCAAGAGCTCGGCCTTGCCAAGAAGTAGCTCAAGGACAAAGAAGGTGAGTAACACCATTTTAAAATTTGTACCTTACAGAAAAGGATTTTGGTTGCAAATAGAAATAACAAGGATAACGTGGGTACTGCAGGGGCCACGAGTGAGGTGGCGACCCTGAAGGAGGCCATGTCCGTGGCCGAATGCAATGCGACCGCGGAATGGGCGGAGCGAGAGAAGCAGGAGGCGCGGGTGGCGGAGGTGCGGCAAGAGCTCCAGGCTCTCATGGAGAAGCATGAGAGTTTGGAGCGCGACTCGAAGACTCGAGAGTCCGAGCTTGCCTCGGCTCTTGAAAGTGCCAAAGCCGCCAAGGCCGAGGCCCATAAGTCCCTCCAGGAGATTGAGGCGATGAAGAAGATAGCGGCGGGTAAGGCATTTTTCATGCAAAGCAAGCATGTGAATGTAAATTACCTATTACTTACCTGAATTCGGAGCTCTCCAGGGGCTTTTGCAGATCTGCCTCACAGCGTGTCCGATGCTGCTGCATTCTACCAGGCTGAAGAGGGGAGCTCAACGGAGAAGGTCTTCTGGTCTCAGTACGCTGAGGCCGGACATCCGGTGCCCCCTAGTGACCAGCTGAAGCAGCTGGTCGAGCACCACAAGGTAGCCAAGTAGGCCATGAAGGGCCTCATAGTCCGGCTGTGGCCTGGAGAGGCCATGCCTGGGAGCTACTTCGGCCTTGTGCGGCGGCTGGTGGATGCATGCCCCTGGGTGGAGGTCATCAAGCGCTCCGCCTGTATTGAAGGTGCCCGTCGGGCCCTTGCCCGCGCAAAGGTGCATTGGGGCAGGCTGGATGCAGAGAGGCTCCTGACGGACGTGCCGCCGCCGGGCAAAGAGTATCGTACGCCCGAGATGTACTATAAGACTGTCCTGAAGGGTGCCCACAAGATTGCGGATGAGTGCCCCAGAGATGTAATTATTGAGTAGACTCGCCATGTGTTATCCTGTGCGCTGAAAACATTCTTCATATGCGCTAAGCAACGCTTGTTTGATTTAAAATATTACCTTCTGTGCGGCCGTATATCAAATCTGAGAGATGGCAGGTCGTCGGCTTCAGCCCCCATGCCACGAGTGCTGGGGTGTTCGGGATAAACTTGAGCGCTCTTGTTCCCATTTTTGGGTCAATCTAGGGAGGCGCTCAACACAACGAACAAGGCAACCGGACTTATAATGCTTGAACACTCTCACTTAGCCATAGAATTCTATAATTTTAAATTTCGGCGAAGCCCCTAGTGTCGGAAGACCGAGTTCGCGGCGCTATCCACGCCTGGGCCGGATACTATCCGGTTCATCGCTCTAAGCGGTGTAAGTCTTTAGGGACTCAAAAAGACCTCTCGAACAGCGACCAGTCTCTCGCCTTATCATGACAGTCAGTTTTAGCTTTCTCCACTGAGGCGCTTGCCCAGCTCAACCGGGGCGCAATAGCAGTGGTTCTCCCAGTGCTACCTTAGCCGACAGAACGGAACGTAAGGTACCAAAACATGGGAGCCGGGCAAACCCAACTATTGACCCAAGACATGATTCGGAGCCGATGCATATAATGCTATAAGTTCGGGGTGCCGCACTTGTGAAAGTGTTCGGGCTTATCACACCATTATGCGGGGAACATAAGCCCCTGGTGTATTCGGCCGTACCAAAATGTACGGGTGCAAGATGTCATTAATGAACATATATGTAAAAAAAATAATACAATTTATAGGCAAAAGTGCTGCATTGTTTATTTCAAGGAATTCTGCTAGGAGTGCAGAACGATACAAATGGTGCGGAAAGAAGGGTTTGGACTATTTAATCATGTCCCCCTCCAGGGGTGGGCTGCGGAATTGTGTAATAAACAGATTTAATGCTCGTAATGGAGACCACATGAGTGTTCGTCGTAGCCCTTGATCCTCCCTGGCTGTTGCATTGTGAGTTCGGCCGATCTACTGCCGGACATGACCTCTTTTAAACGGAGTCCTGTAGATAAGATAAAATAAAAAAAGGAAAAGAAAAAGAGCGACACGCTTAGGAGCCCCTGGTGTGGTTGAGCCACACTCTGGGCCTGCCGTGGTCGTGCTCCTCCCCCTATGCCCAAGGTATCTCCAGAGCGTAACGATGTATGCGGGGAGCTTGTCTTGCAATCATGCAGGGGCTGGGGGTGGGGCCGCATTGCTACGCATGCTCCGGGCGCGTTTAATCATGTCAGGTCTTTTAACGGCCGGACTCGAAAATTGCCTTAAAAGGCTGCTCTGTACTTCTGCCGCGAGAGCCGCTGTGTGTTCCTCCATTCGGAGGGAGCGTTCCATATTTCCGTTGACCGTGATGACTCCACGAGGGCCTGGCATCTTGAGCTTAAGGTATGCATAATGCGGTACCGCGTTGAATTTTGCAAACGCGGTTCGTCCGAGCAGGGCGTGATAGCCACTGCGGAACGGGACTATGTCGAAGATTAACTCCTCGCTTCGGAAATTATCCGAGGATCCGAAGACCACTTCCAGTGTTACTGAGCCTGTACAATTGGCCTCCACACCTGGTATGATGCCTTTGAAGGTCGTCTTTGTAGGTTTAATCCTTGAGGGGTCTATGCCCATCTTGCGCATTGTATCCTGATAAAGCAGGTTCAGGCTGCTACCGCCATCCATCAGGACTCTAGTGAGGTGAAATCCATCGATAATTGGGTCTAAAACCAATGCGGCGAATCCGCCATGGCGGATACTGGTCGGGTGGTCTCTTCGATCGAAAGTGATCAGGTAAGAGGACCATGCATTGAACTTCGGGGCGACTGGCTCCATCGCGTATACGTCCCTAAGTGCATGCTTCCGCTCCCTCTTGGGTATGTGGGTTGCGTATATCATGTTTATTGTCCGCACTTGTGGGGGGAAACCCTTCTGTCCTCTACTGTTCGGCAGCCGGGTCTCTTCCTCGTCGTTGCTGTGCAACCCCTTATCATTGTTTTCGGCAATTAACTTGCCTGCCTGCTTAAATACCCAACAATCTCTGTTGGTGTGATTAGCTGGCTTTTCGGGGGTGTCATGTATCTGGCATGAGCGGTCGAGTATTCGGTCCAAATTGGACGGACCCGGGGTAGTTCTTTTGAATGGCTTCTTCCGTTGACCGGGTTTAGAGCCTCTGAATCCGGCGTTGACTGCCGTATCCTCATTGTTATCGCCGTTAACGCGGCGTTTGTTTTTATTTCGACGCGACCTGCCATTGTGGTCCTTAGTATCCGGACTGCCAGCATTTTTGCTGAGGTTGTTGCTGCGAGCTAGCCAGCTGTCCTCTCCCACACAGAAGCGGGTCATGAGTGATGTGAGGGCTGCCATGGATTTTGGCTTTTCCTGTCCTAGGTGCCGGGCCAGCCACTCATCGCGGATGTTATGTTTGAAGGCTGCGAGGGCCTCTGCATCCGGACAGTCGACGATTTGATTTTGCTTTGTTAAGAACCGTGTCTAGAACTGTCTGGCCGATTCATCTGGCTGCTGAATTATGTGGCTTAGGTCATCGGCGTCTGGTGGCTGCACATATGTGCCCTGGAAGTTGTCGAGGAATGCGGCTTCCAGGTCCTCCCAACACCCAATTGACTCTGCGGGCAAGCTGTTAAGCCAATGCCGAGCTGGTCCTTTAAGCTTGAGTGGGAGATACTTGATGGCGTGGAGATCGTTGCCGCGGGCCATGTGGATATGAAGGAGATAATCTTCGATCGAAACCACGGGGTCTGTTGTGCCATCGTAGGATTCGATGTTCACGGGTTTAAACCCTTCAGGGATTTGATGATCCATTACTTCGTCAGTGAAGCATAGTGGGTGTGCGGCGCCTCTATATTGAGCAATATCACGACACAGCTCAAGAGAGTGTTGTCTGCTGTGTTCGGCCCGGCCGGAGTTGCTGTATCCGGCGCGACGGTAGTCGTCGTGTGTCGTGGGGCGCCCACATGATCCGTAGATGGATCTTGATTGTCTTGCCTTGTCCTCCAATATATCCCGCAAGTCCGGCGCATTCCCCCATGGCTTCGTACTTTTCGAGCGGTGCCAGGGTACGGTTCTGGTGGAGGGCCTATATGCCTCTCTGCCGCGACCACGGAGTGGTCGGTCTGCCGTATTGTGCGCTGGTGATGAAGGTTTGTATGCTTCCTCCTCTAGTCGGGGGAGAAACTTGCGTTTTGGGTAACTTTTGGAGGGGCGTTCGAGTTCATACTCTTCGGCCGCGAGGACCTCGGTCCATCTGTCGGTCAGCAGGTCTTGATCAGCTTGAAGCTGTTGCTGCTTTTTCTTTAGGCTGTTCGCCGTGGCCATTAGCCTGCGCTTAAAACGCTCTTGTTCGACGGGATCCTCAGGCATGACGAATTCGTCGTCGTTGAGGCTTGCCTCGTCTCCAGAGGGTGGCACGTAATTGTCATCCTCCTCGTCTGCCGCTCTCTCTCGAGGGCTAGCTTCCCCGTCCTCCTGTGCTGAATCTTGCTGGAGGGGGTTGTCTTCGGCACTCTCTGGGGTGTTATTATCTCCGGTGCCGGAATCTCCATTCTTGCTGTGGCGGGATTTAGAGCGGCGCCGCTGACGTCGGCGCTTGGGTTGTTTCTTAGAGGAATCTGCCTCCGCTGCTTCTTCGCCGTCCCCATCCTTTGGGGTGTCCACCATGTATATGTCATATGATGAGGTGGTCTTCCAGTGCCCTGTAGGCGCTGGTTCTTTATCGTCTCCGGCATCGTCGTCCATACCGTCAATGTCTTCGGAGTCGTAGTCTAGCATGTCGGTTAAATCGTCGACAATGGCTACAAAGTGGGTGGTGAGTGGGCTTTGAATTTCTTCATCGTCCGCATCCCAACCATCCTGACCGTAGTCCGGCCAGGGTTCTCCTGATAACGAGAGATGCTTTAGCGAATTCAGGATGTCGCCAAAGGGTGAGTGCTGAAAGATGTCCGCGGCGGTGAACTCCATAATCGGTGCCCAATCGGATTTGATTGGCACGGGCGCAGGAGGTTCGGAGTCCGGCAAGGAGTCCGGCACCTCGGAGTCACGAGCTTTAGAAGGGACGAGATCAGTATTCGGCTCTATCACCGTAGAAGTTGCAGCCCCCGAGGCGGTGTCCAGCCACCCGTCCTCGATCTGCGCGATCGGCTCCGAACTATGGGTCGGAGCGGATTCATGTGCGGCCTCCAGGGTACTGTCCGGCGGCAGAGCTAGATCATGCCCATCGTGATAGTGCGGCACGCTCGGCTGTGGCTCGACTCCATCAAAGATCAAGTCCCCGCGGATGTCAGCCGTGAAGTTTAGGCTTCCAAACCTGACCTGATGGCCAGGGGCGTAGCTTTCGATCTGCTCTAGATGGCCAAGTGAATTGGCCCGCAGTGCGAAGCCGCCGAACACGAAGATCTGTCTGGGGAGAAAAGTCTCACCCTAGACGGCGTTGTTGTTGATTAAAGAAGCCATCAAGCCTATCAGTGACGACACAGAGGAACTCTCAATGAAAGCACCAATGTCGGTGTCAAAACCGGCGGATCTCGGGTAGGGGGTCCCGAACTGTGCGTCTAGGCGGATGGTAACAGGAGACAAGGGACACGATGTTTTTACCTAGGTTTGGGCCCTCTCGATGGAGGTAAAACCCCACTCCTGCTTGATTGATATTGATGATATGGGTAGTACAAGAGTGGATCTACCACGAGATCAAGGAGGCTAAACCCTAGAAGCTAGCCTATGGTATGATTGTTGTAATGGTTGTTGTCCTACGGATTAAAACCCTCCAGTTTATAGAGACACCGGAGAGGGCTAGGGTTACACAGAGTCGGTTACAATGGTAGGAGATCTACATATCCGTATCGCCAAGCTTGCCTTCCACGCCAAGGAAAGTCCCATCCGGACACGGGACGAAGTCTTCAATCTTGTATCTTCATAGTCTTGGAGTCCGGCTGACGATGATAGTCCGGCTGTCCGGACACCCCCTAGTCCAGGACTCCCTCAATGGGCGTGCTCCAAGCCCCGCCACAGCAATACCTGCACAGGAGACGAAAACAATCCGGATGGTGCCGAAGATGAATACAACCCCAATCAGCCTGCCTTCGAGCAGGCCGAACATGAAGACGAGCAGGTCATCCCAGACGAACAGATGGATACCCGGAGGGGGCTAGGGTTTACACAGAGTTGATTACAAAGAAGGAGATCTAATATCCGGATCACCAAGCTTGTCTTCCACGCAAAGGAGAGTCCCATCCGGACATGGGACGAAGTCTTGAGTCTTGTATCTTCACGGTCCATCAGTCCGGCCAAAGTATATAGTCCGGCTGTCCGGATACCCCCTAATCCAGGACTTGCTCACCCTTCTTTCCTTCTCCTCCTCTCTCCCTTCCTTCCCCTCTCCTACTCCAACAGGGAAAGGAGGAGTCCTACTCCCGGTGGGAGTAGGACTCCCCCCTTGGCGCGCCCTCCTCCTGGCCGGCCGCCTCCCTCCTTGCTCCTTTACATATGGGGGCAGGGGGCACCTCTAGACACAACAATTGATCATTGATCTCTTAGCCGTGTACGGTGCCCCCCTCCACCATATTCCACCTCGGTAATATCGTAGAGGTGCTTAGGAGAAGCCCTGCGTCGGTAGCATCATCAACACCGTCATCACGCCGTCGTGCTGACGGAACTCTCCCACAAAGCTCTGCTGGGTCAGAGTTTGTGGGAAGTCATTGAGCTGAACATGTGCTGGACTCGGAGGTGCTGTATGTTTGGTACTTGATTGGTCGGATCATGAAGACGCACGACTACATCAACCGCATTGTGCTAACGCTTCCGCTTTCGGTCTACGAGGGTATGTGGACATCACTCTCCCCTCTCGTTGCTATGCATCACCATGATCTTGCGTGTGGGTAGGATTTTTTTGAAATTACTACGTTCCCCAACAGTGGCATCTGAGCCAGGTATATGCGTAGATGTTATATGCACGAGTAGAACATAAGTGAGTTGTGGGCGATACAAGTCATACTGCTTGCCAGCATGTCATACTTTGGTTCGGCAGTATTGTTGGATGAAGCGGCCCAGACCGACATTATGCATACGCTTACGCGAGACTGGTTCTACCGACGTGCTTTGCACATAGGTGGCTGGCAGGTGTCAGTTTCTCCAACTTTAGTTGAACCGAGTGTGGCTATGCCCGATCCTTGATACGGTTAAAACAACACTAACTTGACGAACTATCGTTGTGGTTTTGATGCGTAGGTAAGAACGGTTCTTGCTCAGCCCATAGCAGCCACGTAAAACTTGCTGTCGGTGTCAAAACCGGCGGATCTCGGGTAGGGGGTCCCGAACTGTGCATCTAGGCGGATGGTAACAGGAGACAAGGGACATGATGTTTTTACCCAGGTTCGGGCCCTCTCGATGGAGGTAAAACCCTACTCCTTCTTGATTAATATTGATGATATGGGTAGTACAAGAGTAGATCTACCACGAGATCAGAGAGGCTAAACCCTAGAAGCTAGCCTATGGTATGATTGTTGTTCGTCCTATGGACTAAAACCCTCTGGTTTATATAGGCACCGAAGAGGGTTAGGGTTACACAGAGTCAGTTACAATGGTAGGATATCTACATATCCATATCGCCAAGCTTGCCTTCCACGTCAAGGAAAGTCCCATCCGGACACGGGACGAAGTCTTCAATCTTGTATATTCATAGTCCAGGAGTCCGACCAAAGGTGATAGTTCGGCTGTCCGGACACCCCCTAATCCAAGACTCCCTCAGTAGCCCCTGAACCAGGCTTCAATGACGACGAGTCCGGCGCGCATATTGTCTTCGGCATTGCAAGGCGGGTTCCTCCTCTGAATACTTCATAGAAAATTTTGAACACAAGGATAGTGTCCGGTTCTGCAAAATAAGTTCCACATACCACCGTAGAGAGAATAATATTTACACAAATTCAATCTGCTGACGTATTCCATGGCGTGACATCATACCACGGCCAAGCCTTTATTTGAATCGTTTTTGTCCCACCTCAGCACGTTTAGCGAGGCGGTTTCCTTGGCACGTCTTGTCAAAGCAGAGATCGTGTCCCCTTATTCTGGGATTCTCATTAATACGTGCGCGGGTAACCCAGTCGTGCCCGTTGGCACGTCTCCTCTATCGAAGGCGAGTCCCGGATGGTCACGGGGAAGGCTCTTGGTATTCAACCTCTTTATAAAGAGACCAAGGCTCCACTCCTTTCTTTCAATCTCAATCGAATCCGCCCCTCGCCTCGAGTTCCAACACCCAAAGCTCCAGATTCAGGCGCTTCGGACCTTCGATGATGTCCGGCTCCGACCTGCAAGGCCGGTGGATGCCTTCCTCCGTTACGGAAGAAGACGTGCTAAAGCTAAGAGATGCCAGGTATCTAACTGGCGAAATTTCGCATAGGCTGCCTGCCGAAGGGCAGGTTATTCCCACTCCGAAGCCTGGTGAAAGCGTAGTGTTCGCATCTCACTTTCTTCGGGGGCTAGGCTTCCTGACGGACCCCTTCGTGAGGGGGCTCATGTTTTACTATGGGTTGGAATTTCATGACTTGGATCCAGAGTCCATCCTCCACATCTCATCGTTCATTGTCGTATGCGAAGCCTTCCTCCGCATTACCCCTCACTTCAGATTGTGGCTCAAGACCTTCAAAGTGGAGCCGAAGATGATCAAGGGGCAGCAGGCAGAGTGCGGAGGGGCTGTTATAAGCAAGAATGCTGATGCTCCATGGCCCGAGGGCTCTTTTCAAGAGGAGCTCAGCCTATGGCAACAAGAGTGGTTTTATATCACAGCTCCCAGGGGCACCAAATGGGTGGCGCCACCTGCCTTTCGCTCGAGTCCTCAACCGCGACTGGCATCATGGGTCAATAAAGGACTTGACTGGGGGCCGTCCAAGGACGTGACCTTGTTGCAGGGCTGCATTCAAGACCTCCTAGAGAGAGAGATCGAGCGGTACAAGAGGACCTGAAGAAGGCCACTACTGAGGCCAAGGATGCTCTCTCTGCAATGAGAGCTATGAAGGAGGAGCTGCGTCAGGCCGGAGATATCGCGGCTGGAAAGCCCTTTCTGCTGCAGAGGAAATTCGTGGATCCTAAATATGCTCAGTTGGACCGGCTGTGGAGTGCGGAGGATGCTTATCTGGACTTGGCGGCAAGTGCTGCGGACGCGGCCGAACACTTCCGAGATCAAAAGGATCACGAGATGGAAAAGGTTTTTTGGTCGCAGTTCCATAATCTAGAGGGCCCACTTCCATTAACCGATCGCTTGGCCGAATGGGCGGGGCTGAATAGGTTATCCGGACTTGCCATGAAGGATGTCGTGAGTCTTTTGTGGCCGAAAAGGCCCAAGCCAAAGAGTTATTTTGGCTTGGTGCAGCAGTTCCTTGATGCGGTGCCGCATATCAATGCAATGAGGAGGTCGGCATGCATAGAGGGTGCGCGGATGGCTCTTGCCCGTGTCAAGACATACTGGGTGGAGATGAAGGCCACCGATGTTGCATCCCAAGATTCGGACGGAAGCCGAGTACCCGTCGAGCACTATTTTCAGGAAGTTCTGCAGGGCACTCGTTTAATAGAGACGCAGTGCTCGAAGGATATTATGTTCGAATAACATGTATTATTGTAAAACAATGTATCGATGGAATATAAAAGCTTTTTATACTTGTGCCTTTCAAGAATTAAAATACCTCCTGTGCAGCCGCTACTATATATGTATATATAACCTGAAAGATGGCAGTCTTCGGCTTCAGCCCCCACGCATATAATGCGGGGGTGTTTGCAAAAGGCGCATTTTCACACTTGATCCAATGTCTTGGTCCTATAAAGGAGGTGGTAGCACGACAAACTAGGCAACCGGACTATAATGCTTTATCACTTTCACTTAGCCATAGGAGTTTGACAGTGGGGCTACTATATAGCCCCTAGGGGCACCGCGCTCACTCGAATTCGAGGTGCGTATGTGCCTGACCGGGAAATGGCCCTTCGTCAAGGCAGAGGAATCCTAAAGATTTCGGCGGGTCATCGAGTGGTTGACCAGTCTCACGCTATATCATGACAGTCAGTTTCGGCTTTCTCTACTGAGGTGCTCTCCTGGCCGAACCGGGGCAGAATCGCAGTAGTTCTCCTGGTGCCGCCTTAGCCGATAGAGCGGAACGTAAGGCAGCAAAACACAGGAGCCGGGCAAACCCAACATTTTACCAAAGACATGATTCGGAGCTGATGCATATAAGGCCTAACTCGAGACGCCGAATACTCCCTAAGGTATTCGGTCTTTATGAAAACGGGCCGAACAACGCCCTTGGTAATAAGCCCCTGGTGTCCAGGTATGCGCAAAATTCTGACGTGGCCCATGCCAAAACGCCAGCCTCCTCCTCGGTTATAGCAAGAAACCAGGGGATGTGTATCAACAAGAGACAGTAAAAAAGGTTTACGCAGGGTCTTAATCTGAAAAGACTCCTTGTCACGGGTCCCTACTGCATGTCTGCGCCTGTGTCTCCGTTGTGCCGTATCCTGGACGGGTGTAGCACGGTGTTCATCTGTAAAAGATAGGAACTTAGTTGAAAAAGATCGTGCGAAAATGTACATTATGTTAAATAAACAAAGTACGATTCAAAAAATGAATAAAATTTAGCTTTATTGTCTCTTGTTGTACATGCGCGGAGCCCCTTGTACAGGGGTATGCGGCTAGTAAGCCCTTGTATGTTTACGCCGGACTCGTCTAGCCATGTCCGGGGTCTGAACGACCTGTTTAGGTGCTTTGATTGGTGAAGCCGGTTTAGTGTGTGGCTGTCAAGGCAGTCACACAATCTTTCGCGCTCGAGGAACACTTGGTATTTCCCTTTAAGGAGATGATGCCTCGCGGACCAGGCATTTTAAGTGTAAGGGATGCATAATGCGGTATTGCGTTAAAGCGGGCGAAAGCTTCGCGTCCCAGTAGTGCTTGGTAGCTACTTGTGAATGGGGCGAGGTGGAAGGTTAACTTTTCGCGGCGGAAGTTGTCGGGTGAGCCGAACACAACTTCTAGCAGTAGAGAGCCCGTACAATGGGCATATGGGCCTGGCATTACCCCTTGAAAGGAAGTTATGCTATGGTGAATTTTGGTTGGGTCTATCCCCGTTTTGCGGATTGTGTCCTGATATAGCAGGTTTAGATCACTGCTGCCGTCCATTAGGACTTGTGTAAATTGGAGTCCGTCGATTATCGGATCTAATATCAAGGCAGTCCATCCTGCATTCCGGATACTTCTAGAGTAATCTTGATGGTCGAAGGTGATTGGTTTTAACAACCAGTGGCGGGACTCCTCTAGGATAGGCCGTATGGCGCGTATCTCTATGGGCGCCATTCCTTTTGTCACGTAAAGTGAGTTTACTGTTTTGACTTCTTGTGGGAAATTCTTTTGTTTTCCGGTGCTCTGCTTGTGGGGTTCGTCATCATCCTCGCTTGGTGTGTCAAGCCCCTTGTGTTCGGCGTTGAGTTTGCTGGACTGCTTGAAGACCCAACTATCACTGTGGGTATGGTTTGCAGGCTTCCTGGGAGTACTATGGATTTGGCATATCTTGTCCAAGATTTTGTTTAAGTTAGATAGCTCGTCCCTGTTATCCCTACGGGGCAGTTTTTTATGATTCTGCCGTGAGCTTCTGAATCCGGCGTTGACTGCCGTGCTCTTCGGGCTGTTTCCCTTTGTCCGGCGCTGGTCCTTGCTGCATCGCGGTTTCCCGTTTCCATCCCTGACTTTGGATGTACTTGGGTCGCTGGTACTGCATCTTGCCAGCCAGCTATCCTCTCCCGCGCAAAAGCGGGTCATGAGGCTTGTTAATGCGGCCATTGTTGTTGGCTTTTCTTGGCCGAGGTGTCTGGCGAGCCATTCGTCTTGGACATTGTGTTTGAAAGCTGCTATGGCTTCGGCGTCCGGACAGTCGACTATTTGGTTCTTTTTAGTAAGGAATCTGTTCCAGAATTTTCGGGCTGACTCTATGGGTTGTTGAGTTATGTGACTTAAATCGTCTGCATCCGGAGGTCGGACATAGGTCCCTTGAAAATTTGCCCGAAAAGCATCCTCGAGCTCTTCCCAACTTCCAATGGTGTTTTCGGGGAGGCTTTTGAGCCAATGCCGGGCTGGCCCTTTGAGCTTGAGGGATAAGTATTTTATGGCGTGGAGGTCATCTCCTCTAGCCATGTGTATGTGGAGGATGTAATCCTCGATCCAGACTCCAGGGTCTGTTGTTCCGTCATATGCCTCTATGTTTACGGGCTTGAATCCCGCTGGAAATTCATAATCCAGAACCTCATCGGTGAAACATAGGGGGTGTGCGGCACCCCTATATTTAGGTGTACCGTAATATTCGGATACTTGATGTGTTGCATTGCTTACTAGAGCTTGCTTTCTTGGCCCATAGATAGATCTAACTGGGCCATCTTTTTGATGCGAATCCGTGTGCGGATCGCGTGCCGGCTTGTGTGCGGCACCGTTTACCGCTCTATGTTTGCCATGGGGTCGTCTATCCGACCGGGTGGTCTCCTTGTTCTTTGATTGTGGGGCTCTACGGCCTCCTCATCAAATTCGGGCAGTAGTTTTCGCTTTGGGTAGCTCTTTGCTCGGCGGCTATCGCCGTATTTGTCTGTGGTGTTGAGTACTTTGCTCCATCTGATTCTGAGCGCATCTTTCGCTGTTTTGAGCTTCTGCTTCTGCTTTTTCAGGCTACGTGCAGTGGCGACGAGCTTTTTATGGAGGTTCTTCTGCTCCAGCAACTTGTCCGGCGTGAGATCGTTCGGACTGTTATCTTCGCCGGGGACGGGTTGTTTATCCAGATTGTCCTGTTCGGACGGTTGCTCGATAGCATGTTCGTCATCCACCGGTTCGCCCTGCTCCATGGCTGGGTCTGTATGGCTGTTGAATTTGTCGAGGCGGGGCTTTGGCGGCGCTTACGTCGCTGTTTTGACTGCTTTTCGAGGGAATGATCCCTCGTGGCGTCCCGTTGTTCCTCGTCGTCGCTTCCTTTAGGTGTGTCCACCATGTATACATCGTGAGATGAGGTGGCTGTCCAGTGCCCTATAGCTGATGGTTCATGTTTGTCTCCTACATCGTCATCCATACCGTCGATGTCTTCGGAGTCGAAGTCGAGCATGTCGTTTAAACTTTCGACAGTGGCTACGAAGTGGGTGGTGGGTGGGAGTTGAATTTCTTCGTCGTCCGCGTCCCAACCTTGCTGACCATAGTTCGGCCAGGGCTCTCCTGATAAAGAGAGAGACTTTAGTGAATTCAGGATGTCGCCAAAGGGCGAGTGCTGAAAGATGTCCGCGGTGGTGAACTCCATGATCGGCACCCAATCGGATTCGCTTGGCAGGGGCACGGAAGGTTCAGAGTCTGGAGAGGAGTCCGGCACCTTGGAGTCACGAGCTTCGCAAAGGACAGGGTTGGTGTTCGGCTCAATCGCCGTTGATATCGCAGCCCCCAAGGCGGAGTCCAGCCACCCGTCCTCGATCGGCGCAATCAGCTCTGAACTAAGGGTCGGAGCGGGCACTAGTGCGGCCCTCAGGGCACTGTTCGGCGGCAGAGCTAGATCATGTCCATCGTGACAGTGCGGTGCACTCGGCTGTGGCTTGAACCCGTCAAAGATCAAGTCTCCGCGGACGTCAGCCATATAGTTCAAACTTCCAAATCTGACCCGATGGCCAGGGGCATAGCTTTCAATCTGCTCCAGATGGCCAAGCGAATTGGCCCGCAGTGCAAAGCCGCCGAATATGAAGATCTGTCCGGGGAGAAAAGTCTCACCCTGGACTGCATCGTTATTGATGATCGGAGGAGCCATCGGGCCTAAAGATGACGACACAGAGGAACTCTCAATGAAAGCACCAATGTCGGTGTCAAAACCGGCGTATCTCAGGTAGGGGGTCCCGAACTGTGCGTCTAGGCGGATGGTAACAGGAGACAAGGGACACGATGTTTTTACCCAGGTTTGGGCCCTCTCGATGGAGGTAAAACCCTACTCCTGCTTGATTAATATTGATGATATGGGTAGTACAAGAGTAGATCTACCACGAGATCAGAGAGGCTAAACCCTAGAAGCTAGCCTATGGTATGATTGTTGTTCGTCCTACGGACTAAAACCCTCCGGTTTATATAGGCACCGAAGAGGGTTAGGGTTACACAGAGTCGGTTACAATGGTAGGAGATCTACATATCCGTATCGCCAAGCTTGCCTTCCACGCCAAGGAAAGTCCCATTCGGACACGGGACGAAGTCTTCAATCTTGTATCTTCATAGTCCAGGAGTCCGGCCAAAGGTGATAGTTCGGCTATCCGGACACCCCCTAATCCAGGACTCCCTCACTTGCAACAACAAAGTAGAGGACGTCTAACTTGTTTTTGCCGGGCATGTTGTGATGTGATATGGTCAAGACATGATGCTAAATTTTATTGTATGAGATGATCATGTTTTGTAACAGAGTTATCGGCAACTGGCAGGAGCCATATGGTTTTCGCTTTATTGTATGCAATGCAATCGCCCTGTAATTGCTTTACTTTATCACTAAGTGGTAGCGATAGTTGTAGAAGCAATAGTTGGCGAGACGACAACGATGCTACGATGGAGATCAAGGTGTCGCGCCGGTGATGATGGTGATCATGACGGTGCTTCGGAGATGGAGATCACAAGCACAAGATGATGATGGCCATATCATATCACTTATATTGATTGCATGAGATGTTCATAGTTTATGCATCTTATTTTCCTTTGATTGACGGTAGCATTATAAGATGATCTCTCACTGAATTTCAAGGTAAAAGTGTTCTCCCTGAGTATGCACCATTGCCAAAGTTCGTCGTGCCGAGACACTACGCAATGATCGGGTGTGATAAGCTCTACGTTCATCTACAACAGGTGCAAGCCAGTTTTGCACACGCAGAATAGTCGGGTTAAACTTGACGAGCCTAGCATATGCAGATATGGCCTCGGAACACTAAGACCGAAAGGCCGAGCCTGAATCATATAGTAGATATGATCAACATAGTGATGTTCACCATTGAAAACTACTCCATTTCACGTGATGATCGGTTATGGTTTAGTTGATTTGGATCACGTGATCACTTAGATGATAAGAGAGATGTCTATCTAAGTGGGAGTTCTTAAGTAATATGATTAATTGAACTTGAATTTATCATGAACTTAGTACCTGATAGTATTTTGCTTGTCTATGTTGTTGTAGATAGATGGCCTGTGCTGTTGTTCCGTTGAATTTTAATGCGTTCCTTGAGAAAGCAAAGTTGAAAGATGATGGTAGCAATTACACGGACTGGGTCCGTAACTTGAGGATTATCCTCATTGCTGCAGAGAAGAATTACGTCCTGGAAGCACCGCTAGGTGCCAGGGCTGTCGCAGATGCAACTGACGATGTTAAGAATGTCTGGCAGAGCAAAGCTGATGACTACTCGATAGTTCAGTGTGCCATGATTTACGGCTTAGAACCGGGACTTCAATGACGTTTTGAATGTCATGGAGCATATGAGATGTTCCAGGAGTTGAAGTTAATATTTCAAGCAAATGCCCGGATTGAGAGATATGAAGTCTCCAATAAGTTCTATAGCTGCAAGATGGAGGAGAATAGTTCTGTCAGCGAAAATATACTCAAAATGTCTGGGTATAACAATCACTTGATTCAACTGGGAGTTAATCTTCCGGATGATAGTGTCATTGACACAATTCTTCAATCACTGCCACCAAGCTATAAGAGCTTTGTGATGAACTATAACATGCAAGGGATGAACAAAACAATTCCCGAGCTCTTCGCAATGCTAAAGGCTACGTAGGTAGAAATCAAGAAGGAGCATCAAGTGTTGATGGTCAACAAGACCACCAGTTTCTAGAAAAAGGGTAAAGGGAAGAAGAAGGGGAACTTCAAGAAGAACGACAAACAAGTTGCTGCTCAAGAGAAGAAACCCAAGTCTGGACCTAAGCCTAAGACTGAGTGCTACTACTGCAAGCAGACTGTGGGGACCCCGACTCATTAGTCGTGATCACCGATTGCACGTGTACAGTGATCCCAGAGATCAATGCTCACTGAACACACAGAAGCTGAATAACAAGAGTCTTACATCCATACATACCGTATTACACAAGTAGGACCATTATGGTCGAGCCTTGAGTATAACATCGTAGCGGAAATCTTCGTCGATAACTTGGACCCATGCCATCTGCCTTAACCCTACAGGCATTCTGACTGGGAAGCGTCCTAGCTCGCATGTTCGTCACTGAAGTGTTCTTCATCACATCCTGTTCTTTCATGCCTGGCCAATAAAATAACCAGTGGCAAGCCAATGAGTACTTTGAATGTACTCGCAAGCAACCCAAGAGTGATAACAAAATAATTATGCAAAGCTCTACTGCTTAATTGGCATTGTTGCGGAAAGCTAGTTTTTCTCATGCAAGTATGATCAACATTTATCAAGGACAGGAATGCGTCTGCAACAAGCATCAGGAGGTTACAGACATCAACATCGAGAAAGAGTTATGGACAACTCATGCACAAGCTCATCGTGACTTCCTCACGAGTCACATCATCAATATCACCAAACGGTGTTGTTTGTCAGAAACATATGGACATAGTCTAAGCAGCACCGCCCAACTGTCCTTGACCGTGGACACGGCTATTCGAATAGTTTTACACTCTGCAAAGGTTGCACACTATATCCACAAGATCCGGGGAACTTCCGTGTCATCCACGACCCGCGATACCTCAAGTACCCGGGGTAAGCACCCGATCACTACCTTTCCCTAGACGACACTAACTTGGAGTCCACTCGATTGGCAGTAACCCCCCGTGACCAACATTTCACATAACATTTTCGTGGAGCCTTGCTCCCATATTTATCACATACCACTGGCACGGGGTACCAACGGTGTGTCCGGTGCCCCATAAAAATGGTCATGGCCGCCCTACCTCGCATGACCCCGTCCCGAGAGAGCGCACCAACAAATCTCCCGTCACTAGTAATGCAGGCCCCAAGCTAGTATCGGTCTAGGTACTCAATAATGCTCTTTCCCACATAAGGGTAGAGTGGTTGCGCATGTAAGGTTGGGACAGTCATCAAATCTTAAATCTAATCCGTCTTTGTAAACAACACTTTCATCAAGCCTCGGTACACTACTTCTCCACCAAGTAGTGACCTAGCTCATCATCATCTCCCAGGGGCATTAGTGGCACCCACTGGGGTTGTTTGCAAGTATGTCAAACCACACTTGCTCCTTTCCATGCATAACCCTGACCCACTTTGCGTAGCAACTACTTTAGCATCCTATCTACTCCCACCGGCACAACCCTCATAAGAAGGTAGGGTCATGCACAATGCAAGTATCAATGAGGAAGTAACAGAGGCAACCAACCAACATGGTCTACCATCTCATCATGATTCTGATGCAACAATAATAAAGAGTTATATGCCATGCATAAAAAGGGTTTCATGGACATGGTCAAAGGGCTGCTTGCCTGGTTCCTCAGAGTCTTCAAGTCTTCTGGTCCTTCTCCAAGTACTCCGTCTACTTCGTCAACTATCGTTGAAAGCAACCATAATAAGCAACACAACAAGGTAGGAAATAAAAGTGCTCTAAAAATATGAGTTGGACTTTTCTGGGATACCTCTGGTCATATGAGGGATGACCAAAGTGGTTTCATTAGGATTTGATCAATGGACATCTCTGAACATTTCGATATGATGGAATCAAGGGATAATGGGTTTGCAAGAAGTGTACAGAAATATATTTTTGAAAAATGAGAAAAGGCACGCATTTAACAAAGGATGATCTTAGAAGCATCTAGGAATTGGTTTCACTGGATTTGGAGTTCAAATGATTTCCCTATGAATTTGCAAAGTTGACAAATATGAAGAAATGGCTCATTATATTGTGGGGTACAGAAAGTATTAATAAAAATGTTCATAAACTAAGTTATGAACTTAGAATCATCTAGGAATTTGAATCATGGCATTTGGATTAATTTTGAGCTCTTTGTGATTTTCTAATGTTCATCACAGAAATGGAAAAACAGGATTTGATAAATATTTGTGAAGGAAATGATTCTGGAAAAATGTGCAAATAGCACCATGTGATAGGGAATGATTTTAGAAACTACTAGAAATTTGAATCATCAAATTTGGAGCTAATTTGATTTGTTTATGGATTTTACAAACTTTACAGAAAAGAAAAAAAGGAAAAGATTTTTACCCAAACGGTTGGATCTGGGCGGCGGCGGCGCGCACTGGGCGAGGCATAGCGGGCAGTGCACTGGGCCTGGCCCAGCTCCTCGCGGACACCTGACGGGAGGCCAAGCCGAAGGCGTATTCCCTGGTGACGCTTCCGTCGAAGCGAAGCGCAAACCGGCTGGCCCGTCTCCACTTGCCAGCGTGGCCCGGTGGCTGAGCCACTGACGAGCGGGGCCCGCCTGTAGGATCATCCTCAACCTCCCGCCCGGCGCGACGGGAGACAGAGGGAGCGAGGCCGGACGGCGCCGGCGCTCTTCCCGGCGACTCCGGCCGTCCCCGGCGACGCTCGGCATACCGACGGACTCGAGAGGCCGAGCCGCACCCATCCATGGGCCTCACGCAGGCTGGGGAGGACCGCGACAATGGTGGCCTTTACACCAGCGGACGGCGCTTTGGGGGAAAGATGGATGTGGCGCTATGGGGCACCAAAGCAGGAGAAAAGGAGGGGGAGAGCTCCGCCGGTCATCTGGAGTTCTACTGGTGGCCAAAGGAGGGGCGGGGAGGCCCTGGTTTGCCGGAGCCGAGTGGAGGCCGACGGCGACCATGGCGGCGATGGAGAGGCAAGGAGAGCACGAGGGGGATAGAGAGCTTGTCCGGGAGGTTGCTGGGGGAGAGGTAGAGCCAAAGGAGTAGAGAGGGGGGGCCTGGGGAGGCCTTTAGTAGCCAGCCCGTGGCTCACCGTGGACGTGGCGCACGGGTGGCCGCGGCAATGGCTCGGGCGGCCAGGAGGGAGGGAGTGAGGTTGTCTATGGCATTCGTGGGGGTGGAGTAGGGCGCCAGGAAGAGAGAGAGGGAGCGGGGAGAGGTCAGAGACGCGCGCGTGTGAGCCGCACCATTGGCGTGCTCGGGCGGCCTCTGTTTGCTAGCGCGGAGGCGCGGGGAGGAGGAGAGAGGAGGGGGCCGACCGCGTAATGTGTTGCGGACGCCGAGGCACCTCGACTGGCGCGAGGGAGAGGCTCGAGGTGGACATGAGCGCCATGTCAACGGCCGGGAGCACGCTGACGTGCTCCAGAGCGCGTCTTTGGCCGGCATGACATGCCTTTTTGCGGAATGGGCGCGGCCACTTGTGTCTGGAAGCTGCAGGGGGGAGTAAACAATGGGAAAGTGGCATTGGATGCCCTGGAACATGCCAGGAGTGAGAGAGAGATGAGAAAGGGAGGAAAAAGTGGCTGTCCAGAGAAGAAAAATGGGGTTCCCCCTCTCTTCATCATTTCTTCCTCAGGCAGGAAAGCATCCAGGTGATAGGGGGAACTAGGAGGGGTTGTGGTAAAAAGAAGCACTCATGGAGATTAGTGGGAGAGGCTAAAAATGGGATTTTGGTAAAGTGGCAGAAGGTGTTTGATAAAGGTTTTGGCAAGCAAATGATTTCCAATAGCCATGTGACTCCACAGGGTGAAATTACACATATAAATAGGGCCTTCCACCCATTTTGAGCTCATTTGGGCAAAGTTGCCAATGCAACTTTTGTAAACCCTAAAAATCAGCAGAAATGGGCTTCCCAAGATTTAGTCATGCAAATCAATTCTCCTTGATGCACCACTTGGTGTAGTGTCATCATTTGAGGTTCTGAACATGCCCACAAAAGTTGAGATCAAAAGGAGAAAGTTGCCAATGTAGAGTTGTTCAAATTTGGTTCTGGACAGGAAGGGTTTTGCGGCACTTTGATCAATATAACTTGTTATCCAACCTGTGCCATTTGGTCTAGATGAATTATTAGACCATTTGAGCATGTTCACAAGGTTTGATAACATTTGGACATGTTTGGCAATGTAAAGTTGCTCAAACTTTATAATGGACAGAAATGGTTTTGAGGGGATTTCATGGAGTTATACTATTTTCCATGACATGATACTTGTCAAGATTATCAAACATGTCATATGTGACATGATAGAATTTTCTTGGAATTTTTGGAGAATATTTCCTTTGTAAATATTTCAAAAGCTTGAAATATCTAGAAAGGTTTTTTGAGGTATTTGACCAATATTTTGAACATGACCATGTGTTGAAACTCTTATATATGGACAATATGTCCTATGAGTTTCCCTAAATTTTGTCAAATATTTTTGAAGCAATAAAATAATTTTTCCCTATTAAAGACCATTTCTGGACTTAAGAAAAAGCTTTTAAATAAAATAGGAAAATAACTTTTAAAATTATATTTTTGTGGTTTCTGGGTATCCTATATCTAATAGGAGTCAAATATATTTTTGGAAAGATTTTTACTGCCCTTAACTAAGTACTTGTAGTGCAATCCTCAATTCAGGGGTTTTTGGAAAACTAATTTTTGAAAATACTTTTTGGCCAAATTATTTTTGTAAGAAAATACTATATTGCTTTGTACACATGGTGTGATCATTGGGAAAAGGTTTTGGATCAAGGAGATGAAGTATAGGAGTTGGAGGATTTATTCTATTTTTAGAGCACTTGCAAACAGCAGACAAAAATGAAATCAAGCAAGGACCAAAACACACAAAAGTTTTTGTCAAACCAAATTTTATCATGATTTATCATCTTAAGTGTTGTGCCATGAAAATCAGGGTGTGACAGACCTACCCCCCTTACAAGAATCTCGTCCCCGAGATTCCCAGACTAGGCGCGGAAAGGGATACAGAAACTTGGATCTGGGGTAGTCTTCAAGTCCTCATGTTGCTTCTACTTCCGTGTGGTGCTCCATTGAGCTTGAAGTACTTGATGGTGTGGCTCCGTGTATGACGCTCTTTTTGATCCCGGTTGCTAATGGGTAGCTCGCGGTAGGTTAGATTGGGCTAGGGGTCGATGTCCTTGTAGGGATCGGGCTAATTAGGAAGTTAGAAATGTTTCGGGAGTGGTGTCGTGTGGAAAAACATTGTGCATAGTGGGTGAGTTAGGTGGTAACTCTAGTTGGTATCTGTCTTCTCTTTGTCTCGTAGCGATCTCGAGGGGGTTGTTAAATCTTGGAGTGATCTCGATGGGGGCCGATGAATCTTGGTGTAAGCTTCCTTGTCTTGGGAATGTTTGGTGCCTTTGAGAGGAGTGGCTTGCAGATACACCTGGTCTTCAACGTGGATGTTTACTTCTTGATGATGGTGGTAGTTCTTCCTCCTTGGCATGGCAGTCTTCAAATGTTCTCGGACTAGCTGAACGGTTCTTCTTCCGTCTTCGGGTAGACAAGTATGTCATCCAAGAAAGATGACATCTAACTTGTCTAAGTGCCCCATGAAGACGTTTTTCACGGGGTACATAAAGTAGGCTGGGGAATTAGTGGTGGTCTTGTTGAGTGTGGGCCAAGGTGGTTCTAGATCTAGTGCCAAGGCCCTCGGTCATGGTCGGACCATGTTGTGGCTTGGTAGGGCTTAAGGATTTCAAGGATTCTAGTGTGCGAGTGAATGTTTATCATCTTATCTTTAAGCACGGTTTCTGAGATGCCAATAGTCTATCTTGTCCTTTAAACAAATCACATCATATCACCGATAGCATCATTTTGCATAGGTCAACTCCAATCATCACTCATGTGATTCATATCCTCATGGCTCCCGAGAGGAGGTCTAACAAAATCATATATGTCCACAATCCCCAAACTCATATGTATGTCTACCCCTAAAAATCCATGGGTAGAACATACAAGCTACTAAGCTTCAATTAAGCATGATAATCCAAGTGCTCGGCCCATTCTTCCAAGGTCTAAGATAAAGCACCTCTATCCTAAGGAAACACGTCGTATGCCACTCCAAAGTCTTGTTTCCTTCCTATGAATCAACTCCAACAGCCCATTAACTTCCAATCACTACATGATCCGGTAGTTCTACAAATCCAATCTCTATGGTGTTCCACAAAATCTTCTAGTATCCTATAATTATTAAATCCTTGAAAAGGTCTAGCCTTACAATAGTCGGTCCACCAATTTCCATTATTATGATCTAGTAATACTCCAAGGTCAAGCTCACAAAGATGCCTAAATAAACTCCGACAATTAGTCCAATCTCCTAGTTTATCGTCCACCGAGAAACATGGTATCATGACCGAGATCATCAGTCTAAATCCAATTTACTCCGAACCATGTAGACATGCTCAGCATCTATATTAAACTAGAACCACCTACTTAAATCCAAATGTCTTGTCCAACGAGGATTCCTACATGTTTCCCTCAGGTTAGTTACGTAATATCAACTGTCTCCTAACAATATCATCTGATCAAGTCAAATCCTTGCACTTCCAGGAGTTTCAGCTTGCGATCATAATTGTCCTATAAATCCAATTTACTCAGGGGTAATGAAAGCTATGCTACTCTATAATCATGATCCCACCAAGTTCATATACCAACATGGTAGCCTTATAATCCACCAAAGAGTCTCAGATAATTCCTCAAAGTCATTGATATAAACTCATCAAGTCATTTGTCCTCTATTCCTATATCCTTAAATTGGTCTTCCCTATGGCATCGTCAGTTTTGGTGCTATCTTAGGATGATAATGTGCTCGTCCACTATGTCCACTAGTCCCCTAATGAACCCAGTGATAAACAAGGTGACGGAGGCTTAACAGGTTCTCTTGCAATTCTGTGGGTTAAGCACATGGTTAAGGATTCAAGATGGGGTATCGTATGAAGTCTCGAAGGGTCTAGGAATGGGTTCCTAATCTTGAGGAGTAGACATAACGCTACTGGGTTGCACTTGGTCGAGGAGGTTGTAGCAGAAGTCTTCAGTGCTTGTTGGTTGTCGAAGTAGAATCCTTGGTGTATCTTGTCTTGCTAGCCTTCATTTGAGGAGAGAGATGAGAGGGAAAAGTAGCATATAGGAGGGGAATGCCTAAAGGGGGTTCTATAGTGCAAGTGCAAACAAACAGGTGCAAAAGGGCCAAATAGAAGAAGCAAGGTAAGGAAGGTGATATAGTCGCATACTTGTCGCCTAGGGCAAAAGTGCGACCTATATCAAAACACAAAGAAATAAAAACAAGCAACACACAATCATGGTTCTATTCGAACTATCATACGGACACGACTGCGCATAGGGGGTACACGACTCATCCTATCCTAGGGGTTCTCGGACTCGGTAGTCGTGCCTTGTGCCTCATGCAGTCTTCTGAGTTTTCCTCAGGTGTTGCTACGTCTCTTGTAGTTGTTCGATGAAACAATCCGGGTCGAGCCTGAAGAATCTTCAACAACTTCTCTCTTGATGAGGTGATGGGGTGAAGGTGGCTCCTCGTGGCTGGCATTGACTTGGTCTCCTTTTGTCTTCTTAATCATGACGATCCCGTTTTGTCTTCTAAGGCGTTGATAGCACCAGGTAGGTAATCCTTTATGCAATGACAATATCAAAGCATAATAGAGGTCCATCATGTCGGTTACGTTGATGACAACATCGACACCAAGAGCGGGGGATGAGGAGAACCGTTTTCCTGCTCACTATGGTGAGGCGGACCAAATGGCTAGGTTCTCGTCCATCGGTGGTTGCCGATACAACAACGGTAGTGTCATGGTTACTCTATTAGCGATGTTTATCATGACCTCGCATATTCTATGCCCTGATCATCATGGGCGAAGGTTGCATCATCTTGGGGCAGTGTCAAGGGTGTCATCATCTCCTGGGTCTTTGGGTCCTCATTCCTCGAGGATATATCTTCTGTTGGTATCATCTTGTTGTGATGTCGCCAATCTTGTGTTCAGGAGATGTGGGTGAATGTCTGGCAAGGCATCTTCCTTCTAGATTATCCACGAGGATTACAAGGAATCCAGTGGTCAGGGCATAAGGGTTCTAGCGACCAAAGGTTTTGAAGGGGAAGAGATTAATAAAGAAAGTATACCTTAGTTTTCGAAAAACTAAGAAGGGAAGAGAAGTACAGATAGTTTTGAAAACTAGTAGTAGTTTTGGAAATAGTTTTACCCTAACTAACGACCATGCTAGCTAAGGCTTCCTACAGTCACGATGGCTCTGATACCAACTCTGTGGGGACCCCGACTCATTAGTCGTGATCACCGATTGCACGTGTACAGTGATCCCAGAGATCAATGCTCACTGAACACACAGAAGCTGAATAACAAGAGTCTTACATCCATACATACCGTATTACACAAGTAGGACCATTATGGTCGAGTCTTGAGTATAACATCACAGCGGAAATCTTCGTCGATAACTTGGACCCATGCCATCTGCCTTAACCCTACAGGCATTCTGACTGGGAAGCGTCCTAGCTCGCATGTTCGTCACCGAAGTGTTCTTCATCACATCCTGTTCTTTCATGCCTGGCCAATAAAATAACCAGTGGCAAGCCAATGAGTACTTTGAATGTACTCGCAAGCAACCCAAGAGTGATAACAAAATAATTATGCAAAGCTCTACTGCTTAATTGGCATTGTTGCGGAAAGCTAGTTTTTCTCATGCAAGTATGATCAACATTTATCAAGGACAGGAATGCGTCTGCAACAAGCATCAGGAGGTTACAGACATCAACATCGAGAAAGAGTTATGGACAACTCATGCACAAGCTCATCGTGACTTCCTCACGAGTCACATCATCAATATCACCAAACGGTGTTGTTTGTCAGAAACATATGGACATAGTCTAAGCAGCACCGCCCAACTGTCCTTGACCGTGGACACGGCTATTCGAATAGTTTTACACTCTGCAAAGGTTGCACACTATACCCACAAGATCTGGGGAACTTCCGTGTCATCCACGACCCGCGATACCTCAAGTACCCGGGGTAAGCACCCGATCACTACCTTTCCCTAGACGACACTAACTTGGAGTCCACTCGATTGGCAGTAACCCCCCGTGACCAACATTTCACATAACATTTTCGTGGAGCCTTGCTCCCATATTTATCACATACCACTGGCACGGGGTACCAACGGTGTGTCCGGTGCCCCATAAAAATGGTCATGGCCGCCCTTCCTGGCACGACCCCGTCCCGAGAGAGCGCACCAACAACTCTCCCGTCACTAGTAATGCAGGCTCCAAGCTAGTATCGGTCTAGGTACTCAATAATGCCCTTTCCCATATAAGGGTAGAGTGGTTGCGCATGTAAGGTTGGGACAGTCATCAAATCTTAAATCTAATCCGTCTTTGTAAACAACACTTTCATCAAGCCTCGGTACACTACTTCTCCACCAAGTAGTGACCTAGCTCATCATCATCTCCCAGGGGCATTAGTGGCACCCACTGGGGTTGTTTGCAAGTATGTCAAACCACACTTGCTCCTTTCCATGCATAACCCTGACCCACTTTGCGTAGCAACTACTTTAGCATCCTATCTACTCCCACCGGCATAACCCCCATAAGAAGGTAGGGTCATGCACAATGCAAGTATCAATGAGGAAGTAACAGAGGCAACCAACCAACGTGGTCTACCATCTCATCATGATTCCGATGCAACAATAATAAAGAGTTATATGCCATGCATAAAAAGGGTTTCATGGACATGGTCAAAGGGCTGCTTGCCTGGTTCCTCAGAGTCTTCAAGTCTTCTGGTCCTTCTCCAAGTACTCCGTCTACTTCGTCAACTATCGTCGAAAGCAACCATAATAAGCAACACAACAAGGCAGGAAATAAAATTGCTCTAAAAATATGAGTTAGACTTTTCTGGGATACCTCTGGTCATACGAGGGATGTCCAAAGTGGTTTCATTAGGATTTGGTCAATGGACATCTCTGAACATTTCGATATGATGGAATCAAGGGATAATGGGTTTGCAAGAAGTGTACAGAAATATATTTTTGAAAATGAGAAAAGGCACCCATTTAACAAAGGATGATCTTAGAAGCATCTAGGAATTGGTTTCACTGGATTTGGAGTTAAAATGATTTCCCTATGAATTTGCACAGTTGACAAATATGAAGAAATGGCTCATTATATTGTGGGGTACAGAAAGTATTAATAAAAATGTTCATAGACTAAGTTATGAACTTAGAATCATCTAGGAATTTGAATCATGGCATTTGGATCAATTTTGAGCTCTCTGTGATTTTCTAAAGTTCATCGCAGAAATGGAAAAATAGGATTTGATAAATATTTGTGAAGGAAATGATTCTGGAAAAATATGCAAATAGCACCATGTGATAGGGAATGATTTTAGAAACTACTAGAAATTTGAATCATCAAATTTGGAGCTAATTTGATTTGTTTATGGATTTTACAAACTTTACAGAAAAGAAAAAAAGGAAAAGATTTTTACCCAAACGGGTTGGATCTGGGCGGCGGCGGCGCGCACTGGGCGAGGCATAGCGGGCAGTGCACTGGGCCTGGCCCAGCTCCTCGCGGACACCCGACGGGAGGCCACGCCGAAGGCGTATTCCCTGGTGACGCTTCCGTCGAAGGGAAGCGCAAACCGGCTGGCCCGTCTCCACTTGCCAGCGTGGCCCAGTGGCTGAGCCACTGACGAGTGGGGCCCGCCTGTAGGATCGTCCTCAACCTCCGCGCGGCGCGACGGGAGACAGAGGGATCGAGGCCGGACGGCGCCGACGCTCTTCCCGGCGACTCCGGCCGTCCCCGGCGACGCTCGGCATACCGACGGACTCGGGAGGCCGAGCCGCACCCATCCATGGGCCTCACGCAGGCTGAGGAGGACCGCGACAATGGTGGCCTTGACACCAGCGGACGGGGCTTTGGGGGAAAGATGGATGTGGCGCTATGGGGCACCAATGCAGGAGAAAAGGAGGGGAGAGCTCCGCCGGTCATCTGCAGTTCTACTGGTGGCCAAAGGAGGGGCGGGGAGGCCCTGGTTTGCCAGAGCCGAGTGGAGGCCGACGGCGACCATGGCGGCGATGGAGAGGCAAGGAGAGCACGAGGGGGATAGAGAGCTTGTCTGGGAGGTTGCTGGGGGAGAGGTAGAGCCAAAGGAGTAGAGAGGGGGGCCTGGGGCGGCCTTTAGTAGCCAGCCCGTGGCTCACCGTGGACGTGGCGCACGGGTGTCCGCGGCAACGGCTCGGGCGGCCAGGAGGGAGGGAGTGAGGTTGTCTACGGTGTTCGTGGGGGTGGAGTAGGGCGCCAGGAAGAGAGAGAGGGAGCGGGGAGAGGTCAGAGACGTGCACGTGTGAGCCGCACCATTGGCGCGCTCGGGCGGCCTCTGTTTGCTAGCGCGGAGGCGCGGGGAGGAGGAGAGAGGAGGGGGCCGACCGCGTAACGTGTTGCGGACGCCGAGGCACCTCGACTAGCACGAGGGAGAGGCTCGAGGTGGACGGGAGCGCCATGTCAATGGCCGGGAGCACGCTGACGTGCTCCAGAGCGCGTCTTTGGCCGGCATGACATGCCTTTTTGCGGAATGGGCGCGGCCACTTGTGTCTGGAAGCTGCAGGGGGGAGTAAACAATGGGAAAGTGGCATTGGATGCCCTGGAACATGCCAGGAGTGAGAGAGAGATGAGAAAGGAAGGAAAAAGTGGCTGTCCAGAGAAGAAAAATGGGGTTCCCCCTCTCTTCATCATTTCTTCCTCGGGCAGGAAAGCATCCAGGTGATAGGGGGGAACTAGGAGGGGTTGTGGTAAAAAGAAGCGCTCATGGAGATTAGTGGGAGAGGCTAAAAATGGGATTTTGGTAAAGTGGCAGAAGGTGTTTGATAAAGGTTTTGGCAAGCAAATGATTTCCAATAGCCATGTGACTCCACAGGGTGAAATGACACATATAAATAGGGCCTTCCACCCATTTTGAGCTCATTTGGGCAAAGTTGCCAATGCAACTTTTGTAAACCCTAAAAATCAGCAGAAATGGGCTTCCCATGATTTAGTCATGCAAATCAATTCTCCTTGATGCACCACTTGGTGTAGTGTCATGATTTGAGGTTCTGAACATGCCCACAAAAGTTGAGATCAAAAGGAGAAAGTTGCCAATGTAGAGTTGTTCAAATTTGGTTCTGGACAGGAAGGGTTTTGGGGCACTTTGATCAATATAACTTGTTATCCAACCTGTGCCATTTGGTCTAGATGAATTATTAGACCATTTGAGCATGTTCACAAGGTTTGATAACATTTGGACATGTTTGGCAATGTAAAGTTGCTCAAACTTTAAAATGGACAGAAATGGTTTTGAGGGGATTTCATGGAGTTATACTATTCTCCATGACATGATACTTGTCAAGATCATCAAACATGTCATATGTGACATGCTAGAATTTTCTTGGAATTTTTGGAGAATATTTTCTTTGTAAATATTTCAAAAGCTTGAAATATCTAGAAAGGGTTTTTGAGGTATTTGACCAATATTTTGAACATGACCATGTGTTGAAACTCTTATATATGGACAATATATGTCCTATGAGTTTCCCTAAATTTTGTAAAATATTTTTGAAGCAATAAAATAATTTTTCCCTATTAAAGATCATTTCTGGCCTTAAGAAAAAGCTTTTAAATAAAATAGGAAAATAACTTTTAAAATTATATTTTGGTGGTTTCTGGGTATCCTATATCTAATAGGAGTCAAATATATTTTTGGAAAGATTTTTACTGCCCTTAACTAAGTACTTGCAGTGCAATCCTCAATTCAGGGGTTTTTGGAAAACTAATTTTTGAAAATACTTTTTGGCCAAATTATTTTTGTAAGAAAATACTATATTGCTCTGTACACATGGTGTGATCATTGGGAAAAGGTTTTGGATCAAGGAGATGAAGTATAGGAGTTGGAGGATTTATTTTATTTTTAGAGCACTTGCAAACAGCAGACAAAAATGAAATCAAGCAAGGACCAAAACACACAAAAGTTTTTGTCAAACCAAATTTTATCATGATTTATCATCTTAAGTGTTGTGCCATGAAAATCAGGGTGTGACACAGACTGGTCACTGGAAGCAGAACTGCCCCAAGTATTTGGCGGATAAGAAGGATGGCAAGGTGAACAAAGGTATATGTTATTGATGTGTACCTTACCAGAGCTCGTAGTAGCACCTGTGTATTTGATACTGGTTATGTTGCTAATATTTGCAAATCAAAACAGGGACTATGGATTAAGCGAAGACTGGCTAAGGACGAGGTGACAATGCGCATGGGAAATGGTTCCAAAGTCGATGTGATCGCCGTCGGCACACTACCTCTACATCTACCTTCGGGATTAGTTTTAGACCTGAATAATTGTTATTTGGTGCCAGCGTTGAGCATGAACATTACATCTGGATCCTAATTGATGCGAGATGGTTATTCATTTAAATCTGAGAAAAATGGTTGTTCTATTTATATGAGTAATATCTTTTATGGTCATGCACCCTTGAAGAGTGGTCTATTTTTATTGAATCTCGATAGTAGTGATACACATATTCATAATGTTGAAGCCAAAAGATGCAGAGTTGATAATGATAGTGCAACTTATTTGTGGCACTGCCGTTCGGGTCATATTGGTGTAAAGCGCATGAAGAAACTCCATATTGATGGACTTTTGGAATCACTTGATTATGAATCAGTTGTTACTTGCGAACCATGCCTCATGGGCAAGATGACTAAAAGGCCGTTCTCCGGAACTATGGAGCGAGCAACAAATTTGTTGGAAATCATACATACTGATGTATGTGGTCCGATGAATATTGAGGCTCACGGTGGGTATCGTTATTTTCTCACCTTCACAGATGATTTGAGCAGATATGGGTATATCTACTTAATGAAACATAAGTCTGAAACATTTGAAAAGTTCAAAGAATTTCAGAGTGAAGTGGAAAATCATTGTAACAAGAAAATAAAGTTTCTACGATCTGATCGCGGAGGAGAATATTTGAGTTACGAGTTTGGTCTACATTTGAAACAATGCGGAATAGTTTCGCAACTCACGTCACCCGGAACACCACAACGTGATGGTGTGTCTGAACGTCATAATCGTACTTTACTAGATACGGTGCGATCTATGATGTCTCTTACTGATTTACCGCTATTGTTTTGGGGTTATGCTTTAGAGACAGCTGCATTCACATTAAATAGGGCACCATCAAAATACGTTGAGATGACGCCTTATGAACTATGGTTTGGCAAGAAACCAAAGTTGTCGTTTCTTAAAGTTTGGTGCTGCGATGCTTATGTGAAAAAACTTCAACCTGATAAGCTCGTACCCAAATCGGAGAAATGTGTCTTCATAGGATACCCAAAGGAAACTGTTGGGTACACCTTCTATCAAAATCCGAAGGCAAGGCAATCGTTGCTAAAAATGGATCCTTTCTAGAGAAGGAGTTTCTCTCGAAATAAGTGAGTGGGAGGAAAGTAGAACTTGATGAGGTAACTGTACCTGCTCCCTTATTGTAAAGTAGTTCATCATAGAAACCGGTTCCTATGATGCCTACACCAATTAGTGAGGAAGCTAATGATATTGATCATGAAACTTTAGATCAAGTTACTACCGAACCTCGTAGGTCAACCAGAGTAAGATCCGCACCAGAGTGGTACGGTAATCCTATGCTGGAGGTCATGTTACTTGACCATGGCGAACCTACGAACTATGAGGAAGCGATGGTGAGCCCAGATTCCGCAATGGCTTGAGGCCATGAAATCTGAGATGGGATCCATGTATGAGGACAAAGTATGGACTTTGGTTGACTTGCCAGATGATCGGCAAGCCATCGAGACTGACGCTGATGGTAATGTTACTGTCTACAAAGCTCGACTTTTTGCGAAAGGTTTTCGACAAGTTCAAGGGGTTGACTATGATGAGACTTTCTCACCCGTAGCGATGCTTAAGTCTGTCCGAATCATGTTATCAATTGCCGCATTTTATGATTATGAAATTTGGCTAATGGATTTCTGGAAGAAGAGTTGTATATGATGCAGCCATAAGGTTTTGTCGATCCAAAAGGTGCTAACAAAGTGTGCAAGCTCCAACGATCCATTTATGGACTGGTGCAAGCCTCTCGGAGTTGGAATAAACGCTTTGATAGTGTGATCAAAGCATATGGTTTTATACAGACTTTTGGAGAAGCCTGTATTTACAAGAAAGTGAGTGGGAGCTCTGTAGCATTTCTAATATTATATGTGGATGACATATTGTTGATTGGAAATGATATCGAATTTCTGGTTAGCATAAAAGGATACTTGAATAAAAGTTTTTCAATGAAAGACCTCGGTGAAGCTGCTTATATATTGGGCATCAAGATCTATAGAGATAGATCAAGACGCTTAATTGGACTTTCACAAAGTACATACCTTGATAAAGTTTTGAAAAAGCTCAAAATGGATCAAGCAAAGAAAGGGTTCTTGCCTGTAATACAAGGTGTGAAATTGAGTCAGACTCAATGCCCGACCACTGTAGAAGATAGAGAGAAAATGAAAGATGTTCCCTATGCTTCAGCCATAGGCTCTATCATGTATGCAATGCTGTGTACCAGACCTGATGTGTGCCTTGCTATTAGTTTAGCAGGGAGGTACCAAAGTAATCCAGGAGTGGATCACTGGACAGCGGTCAAGAACATCCTAAATTACCTGAAAAGGAGTAAGGATATGTTTCTCATTTATGGAGGTGACAAAGAGCTAGTCATAAATGGTTACGTCCATGCAAGCTTTGACACTGATCCGGATGATTCTAAATCGCAAACCGGATACATGTTTATATTGAACGGTGGAGCTGTCAGTTGGTGCAGTTCTAAACAAAGCGTCGTGGCGGGATCTACGTGTGAAGCGGAGTACATAGCTGCTTCGGAAGCAGCAAATGAAGGAGTCTGGATGAAGGAGTTCATATCCGATCTAGGTGTCATACCTAGTGCATCGGGTCTAATGAAAATCTTTTGTGACAATACTGGTGCAATTGCCTTAGCAAAGGAATCCAGATTTCACAAGAGAACCAAGCAAATCAAGAGACACTTCAATTCCATCCGGGAACAAGTCCAGGTGGGAGACATAGAGATTTGCAAGATACATACGGATCTGAATGTTGCAGACCCATTGACTAAGCCTCTTCCACGAGCAAAACATGATCAGCACCAAGGCTCCATGGGTGTTAGAATCATTACTGTGTAATCTAGATTATTGACTCTAGTGCAAGTGGGAGACTGAAGGAAATATGCCCTAGAGGCAATAATAAAGTTATTATTTATTTCCTCATATCATGATAAATGTTTATTATTCATGCTAGAATTGTATTAACCGGAAACATAATACATGTGTGAATACATAGACAAACATAGTGTCACTAGTATGCCTCTACTTGACTAGCTCAATGGGATCATATCATTAGAAGAATGATGTGATTGACTTGACCCATTTCGTTAGCTTAGCACTTGATCATTTAGTATGTTGCTATTGCTTTCTTCATGACTTATACATGTTCCTATGACTATGAGATTATGTAACTCCCGCTTACCGAAGGAACACTTTGTGTGCTACCAAACGTCACAATGTAACTGGGTGATTATAAAGGTGCTCTACAGGTGTCTCCGAAGGTACTTGTTGAGTTGACGTATTTTGAGATTAGGATTTGTCACTCCGATTGTCGGAGAGGTATCTCTAGGCCCTCTCGGTAATGCACATCACTATAAGCCTTGCAAGGAATGTAGCTAATGAGTTAGTTGCAGGATGATGCATTATGTAACGAGTAAAGAGACTTGCCGGTAACGAGATTGAACTAAGTTTTGAGATACCGATGATCGAATCTCAGGCAAGTAACATAACAATGACAAAGGGAACAACGTATATAGTTATGCGGTTTGACCGATAAAGATCTTCGTAGAATATGTGGGAACCAATATGAGCATCCAGGTTCCGCTATTGGTTATTGACTGGAAACGTGTCTCGGTCATGTCTACATAGTTCTCGAACCCGTAGGGTCCGCACGCTTAAAGTTTGGTGACAATCGGTGTTATGAGTTTTTGTGTTTTGATGTACTTAAGGTAGCTCAGAGTCCCAGATATGATCATGGACATGACGAGGAGTCTCGAAATGGTCGAGACATAAAGATCGATATATTGGATGACTATGCTCGGACACCGGAATGGTTTCGGAAGGTTTCAGACATATACCGGAGTACCGGGGGGTTACCGGAACCCCCGGGGGGTTTATTGGGCCTCATGGGCCCTAGTGGAGAAGAGGAGGGGCGACCAGGGCAGGCCGCATGGCCCCTCCCCCTCTAGTCCGAATTGGACAAGGGGGAGGGGGGCGCCCCCTTCTTTCCTTCTCCTCCTCTCTCCCTTCCTTCCCCTCACCTACTCCAACAAGGAAAGGAGGAGTCCTACTCCCGGTGAGAGTAGGACTCCCCCCTTGGCACACCCTCCTCCTGGCCGGCTGCCTCCCCCCTTGTTCCTTTATATACGGGGGCAGGGGGCACCTCTAGACACAACAATTGATCATTGATCTCTTAGCCGTGTGCAGTGCCCCCCTCTACCATATTCCACCTCGGCAATATCGTAGCGGTGCTTGGTCAAAGCCCTGTGTCGGTAGCACCATCAACACCATTATCACGCCGTCGTGCTGACGGAACTCTCCCGCAAAGCTCTGCTGGATCAGAGTACGTGGGACGTCATCGAGCTGAACGTGTGCTGAACTCGGAGGTGCCGTATGTTCGGTACTTGATCGGTCGGATCGTGAAGACGTATGGCTACATCAACCGCGTTGTGTTAACGCTTCCGCTTTTGGTCTACGTGGGTACGTGGACAACACTCTCCCCTCTCGTTGCTATGCATCACCATGATCTTGCGTGTGCATAGGAATTTCTTTGAAATTACTATGTTCCCCAACAACTATCACATGGTTGGTTGCACCAATATCATTTTTTCACATATGCCATGTCCCATTGTTTATCACATGATTGACTTGATTGCCTCACACATGATGAACAATTGCTCCTTCTATTGTGTTGAGTGCCACGATATCTTCACTACACCCTATGCACATTATGCTTGGATTGTCTTGCACTTGACCCATGTGTTTAGACACTTCATTTTATTCGATGTTGTGAATGATTCTTATGCCTACCATAGACCTTTCATTGAGCAATTTGTGAATGCTTGCTATGAACTTGAGGTAGATGCTTATTCTCTTGTCGCACATATTTGCATCTCTACCTCACATTTACATGCTTGTTTCCTTGATGACCTTGATTTTGCTCAATTCATATGCTCACATGTCAGGACACAATCCTTTGTCAAACCATATGCTATGCTTGATGACAACACTTGTTTGGTGAATCACCTCTTGAATGTTTGGTTTTGCACTAACGCTAACCACATTTGTTTTTCCAAGTGTTTGTTGTATTTGCTCATTTTAAAGGAATCACAAGACAGTGCGACATTGGAGAGTGCCCATTTCGACCTACTAGACGATGGGTGCTTGGTGATCGACCACTTCAACACGACACCGCCATCTCTTTCCCATGGTGATTTGGTTTTCAATCCGAGGTCGAATCTTTTCCAAGGGGGAGGGTGTTGGGGTCTACGGTAGGGTGCGTCGACTGCAAATTAAAATTTTCGTACGCACAGAACAACCAGGAACATGCTATGGGAGATGGATCACAGATCGTTAGCACTAGACGTGCAGTGCCATGCAGCGGAAGTAGAGTTGAGGCAATGCGTTCCCGGAGTCACCTCGTGTTCCTGGAGTTGTCTCCTCCTTGCCGGTCTCCCATGTAGCCGATTGGATCCCGCGAATAGGTTCGCTGGAGCTGCGCAAGTGCACCACCTCTAACGATATCCGCGCGTGCAGGAGGAACATTGTGCGGCAGACTGCTAGGTCCGATCACACAACCGACGGCGGGTGGAGGTGGCTATTCGCAACACATGCAAACCCTAGTGATAGCGCCGAAGCGATCAATCGCATGAGTGTGCCGCACCTCCACTTTATATAGGCGTCCGTCGCGGGCTCAACACTTGGGCCTCACATGGACCCTAAAGCCCACAAGTCTACTCGGCCACAATCCGAATACAGCTCGGATCACATCCGACCAGTGTCCTCGGATCCGACCTCATAGGTTCCTTCCCTTAAGCACGCGACCCCTTAGGTTCAAGTCGGCTTGGTCGCAGTTCGGATCACCTCCGACCTGCACGGTTGGTAGCGGCCAGCAAGGCGTGCCAACCACCAAGCAGATTATGAAGCTGTTTAGGCGAACCTGTACAACATGTCACACTTCTGTTCCCTTTGCCTCACGATACATGTTGTCGGGCTCAAGGCGAGACTGTCATCCTTGTGCTAGCCCGACCTCTTTCTCGTTCCATTGATACCGACCACAAACTGGATTATCTCATAATCCTTGTCGCATGGCCATGCTTATCCTGGTCGGATCACACGAGGGGGCCCAGAGTATATCTCTCCTGATCGGAGGGGCAAATCCCGTCTTGATTGACCATGTCTCACAGCATGGGACTGGACATACCCAAAACCTACCTTTGTAACTACCTAGTCACGGAGTAGCGTTTGGTCAGCCCAAAGCAAGTCTGTCACCATCCCAGGTACATGCGTCAGCTCGGGTCTTAGGACATAGAACGTATGTTGTACTAGAGACTCATAGATGACATATCGCCGCGTCTCATAGTTGGGTCTGTCCAACTTGGACCTTATCTCGACTCAGATCCGACTATGTCGAATCCGACCAAACCTTTCCAAGTCCATATTAACCGGTTAGCATCCAATGCTCCATGGCTAGTGAGACCGAGCCATCGACCGTGTCATATGCTAGTCTAGTCGGCTGCGCATCCACACAGCCCTTTCGACTAGGGACCTTTTAGGACAGTCATCATACAATGCGTAGTCCCACAAAAAGTCACGTACTTGCCGATGCACATCATTGATAATGTCCAAGGACTATCTTTATTCATAAACACATAGGAAATATCATTATACATGATTGCCTCTAGGGAAAATCTCCAACAGAGGGGATGATGTGTAGCATCCTACGTGCATCACCATGTCAAGAGTCCGTTTGGCAAGTGACACGTGCGACCTCCATGATACGTCCATTTTGCATCATACTTTTATATTGATATTTATTGCATTATGGGCTGTTATTACACGTTATGTGACAATACTTATGCATATTCTGTCTTATTTTACAAGGTTTACATGAAGAGGGAGAATGCCGGCAGCTGGAATTCTGGGCTGGAAAAGGAGCAAATATTAGAGACCTATTCTGCACAACTCCAAAAGTCCTGAAACTCCACGAAAGTCATTTTTGGAATTAATAAAAAATAGTGAGCGGAAGAAGTACCAGAGGGGGCCCACACCATGGCCATGAGGGTGGGGGGAGCGCCCTACCCCCTGGGCGCGCCCCCTGCCTCATGGGCCCCCTGGCAGCCCTCCAGTGAACATCTTCTGCTATATGAAGTCTTTTACCCTGGAGAAAATAATAAGCAAGCTTTCGGGACGAAACACCGCCGCCACGAGGCGGAACCTTGGCGGAACCAATCTAGGGCTCCGGTGGAGCTATTCTGCCAGGGAAACATCCCTCCGGAAGGGGGAAATCATCACCGTCGTCATCACCAACGATCCTCTCATCGGGAGGGGGTCAATCTCCATCAACATCTTCACCAGCACCATCTCCTCTCAAACACTAGTTCATCTCTTGTATTCAACCTTTGTCCCAAAACCTCAGATTGGTACCTGTGTGTTTCTAGTAGTGTTGATTACTCCTTGTAGTTGATGCTAGTTGGTTTTTTGGTGGAAGATCATATGTTCAGATCCTTTATGCATATTAATACCCCTCTTATTATGAACATGAATATGATTTGTGAGTAGTTATTTTTGTTCCTGAGGACATGGGAGAAGTCTTGCTATAAGTAGTCATGTGAATTTGGTATTTGTTCGATATTTTGATGAGATGTATGTTGTCTCTCCTCTAGTGGTGTTATGTGAACGTCGACTACATGAAACTCCACCATTGTTTGGGCCTAGAGGAAGGCATTGGGAAGTAATAAGTAGATGATGGGTTGCTAGAGTGACAGAAGCTTAAACCCTAGTTTATGCGTTGCTTCGTAAGGGGCTGATTTGGACCCATATGTTTCATGCTATGGTTAGGTTTACCTTAATACTTCTTTTGTAGTTGCGGATGCTTGCAATAGGGGTTAATCATAAGTGGGATGCTTGTCCAAGAATGGGCAGTACCTAAGCACCGGTCCACTCACATATCAAATTATCAAAGTAACGAACGCGAATCATATGAGCATGATGAAAACTAGCTTGCCGATAATTCTCATGTGTCCTCAGGAGCGTTTTCCTTCATATAAGAATTTGTCCAGGCTTGTCCTTTGCTACAAAAAGGATTGGGCCACCTTGCTGCACCTTATTTACTTTCATTGCTTGTTACCCATTACAAATTACCTTATCACAACACTATCTGTTACCGATAATTTTAGTGCTTGCAGAGAAAACCTTACTGAAAACCGCTTGTCATTTCCTTCTGCTCCTTGTTGGTTCTACACTCTTACTTGTCGAAAGGACTACGATAGATCTGCTACACTTGTGGGTCATCAAGACTCTTTTCTGGCACCGTTGCCGGGGAGTGAAGCACCTTTGGTAAGTGGATCTTGGTAAGGAAAAATTTATATAGTGTGCTGAAATTTACTGTCACTTGTTACTATGGAACATAATCCTTTGAGGGGCTTGTTCGGGGTATCTTCACCCTGATCAGTAGAGCAAAGAGTTGCTCCTCAACCTACTGAACCTACTAAAAATGTTTACTTTGAAATTCCTCCGGGTATGATAGAGAAACTGCTAGCTAATCCTTTTACAGGAGATGGAACATTGCATCCCGATTTGCACCTAATCTATGTGGATGAAGTTTGTGGATTATTTAAGCTTGCAGGTATGCCCGAGGATGTTATCAAGAAGAAGGTCTTCCCTTTATCTTTGAAGGGAGAGGCATTGACATGGTTTAGGCTATGTGATGATATGGGATCATGGAACTACAACCGATTGAAATTGGAATTTCATCAGAAGTTTTATCCTATGCATCTTGTTCACTGTGATCATAATTATATATATAATTTTTGGCAAAGGAGAAAGCATCGCTCAAGCTTGGGAGAGGCTTAATTCAATGTTATATTCATGCCCCAATCATGAGCTCTCAAGAGAAATGATTATTCAAAATTTTTATGCTCGGTTTTCTCTCAACAATCGCTCCATGCTTGATACTTCTTGTACTGGCTCTTTTATGATGAAGACTATTGAATTCAGATGGGATTTATTGGAGAGAATTAAACGCAACTCTGAATATTGGGATCTCGACGAAGGTAAGGAGTCAGGTATGACACCTAAGTTTGATTGCGTTAAATCTTTTATGGATACCGATGTTTTCCATGAATTTAGCACTAAATATGGACTTGACTCTGAGATAGTGGCTTCTTTCTGTGAATCATTTTCTACTTATGTTGACCTCCCTAAGGAGAAGTGGTTTAAATATAATCCTCCCACTGAAGTAAAAGTAGTTGCACCTATTAAAGTTGAAGAAAAGACTATCACTTATAATGATCCTATTGTTCCTACTACCTATATTGAGAAACCACCTTTCCCTATTAGGATAAGGGATCATGATAAAGCTTTAACTGTGGTTCGTAAGAGTAATACTAGAACACCTACACTACCTGAGCAAATTAAAGTTGAACCTAGTATTACTATGGTTAAAGATCTCTTGGCTGATAATATTGATGGGCATGTTATTTACTTCTGTAATGAAGCTGCTCGAATTGCTAGACCAGATACTAAGAATAAACATAGACCTGTTGTAGGCATGCCTGTTATTTCTGTTAAAATAGGAGATCATTGTTATCATGGCTTATGTGATATGGGTGCTAGTGCTAGTGCAATACCTCATTCCTAATACAAAGAAATTATGCATGATATTGCACCTGCTGAGATAGAAAAAATAGATGTTACAATTAAGCTGGCCAATAGAGATACTATTTCACCAGTTGGGATTGTTAGAGATGTTGAAGTCTTGTGTGGGAAAGTTAAATATCCTGCCGATTTTCTTGTTCTTGGTTCCCAAAGGATAGCTTTTTTCCCATCATATTTGGTAGACTCTTCTTGAATACTATTAATGCTAAGATAGATTGTGAAAAGTATATTGTTAGTATTGGTTTAGGGGACATGTCTCATGAGTTTAATTTTGCTAAATTTTGTAGACAACCCCATGATAAAGAATTGCCTAGTAAGGATGAAATTATTGATCTTGCTTCTATTGCCGTGCCTCCTAATGATCCTTTAGAACAATATTTTCTAGACCATGAAAATGATATGTTTATGAATGAAAGAAGGGAAATAGATGAAGTATTCTTTAAACAGGGACCTATTTTGAAACACAACTTGCCTGTTGAAATCCTAGGGGATCCTCCTCCACCCAAGGGTGATCCCGTGTTGGAGCTTAAACCATTACCTGATACTCTTAAATATGCTAATCTTGATGAAAAGAAGATATATCCCATTATTATTAGTGCTAACATTTCAGAGCAGGAAGAGGAGAAATTATTGAAAACTCTGAAGAAGCACCATGCTGCTATTGGATATACTCTTGATGATCTTAAGGGCATTAGTCCCACTCTATGCTAGCACAAAATAAAATTGGAGAAAGACGCTAAACCGATTGTTGATCACCAACAACGGTTAAATCCTAAGATGAACGAAGTGGTAAGAAAGGAAATACTAAAGCTCCTGGAGGCAGGTATAGTTTATTCCGTTGCTGATAGTCAGTGGGTAAGTCCTGTCCATTGTGTCCCTAAGAAGGGAGGCATTACTGTCGTTCCTAATGATAAAGATGAATTGATCCCACAAAGAATTGTTACAGGTTATAGGATGGTAATTGATTTCTGCAAATTAAATAAAGCTACTAAAAAGGATCATTACCCTTTGCCTTTTATTGATCAAATGCTAGAAAGATTATCCAAACATACCCATTTTTGCTTTCTTGATGGTTACTCTGGTTTCTCTCAAATACCCGTGTCAGCAGAGGATCAAGAAAATACCACTTTTACTTGCCCTTTCGGTACTTTTGCTTATAGACATATGCCTTTTGGTTTATGTAATGCACCTGCTACCTTTCAAAGATGTATGATGGCTATATTCTATGACTTTTGTGAAAAGATTGTTGAGGTTTTCATGGATGATTTCTCTATTTATGGATCTTCTTTTGATGATTGCTTGAGCAACCTTGATCTAGTTTTGCAGAGATGCGAAGATACTAGTCTTGTCTTGAATCGGGAGAAGTGCCACTTTATGGTTAATGAAGGTATTGTCTTGGGGCATAAAATTTCTGAAAGAGGTATTGAAGTTGATAAAGCTAAAGTCGATGCTATTGAAAAGATGCCGTGTCCCAATGACGTTAACGGTATAAGAAGTTTCCTTGGTCATGCCGCTTTTTATAGGAGGTTTATTAAGGACTTCTCTAAAATTTCTAGGCCTCCGACTAATCTCTTACAAAAAGATATTCCTTTTGTCTTCGATGATGATTGTGTAGAAGCTATTGAAATACTTAAGAAAGCTTTGATTTCTGCACCTATTGTTCAGCCACCTGATTGGAGTTTACCCTTTAAAATTATGTGTGATGCTAGTGATTATGCTGTAGGTGCTGTTCGAGGACAAAGAGTTGATAAGAAACTAAATTTTATTTAATATGCTAGTAAAACTGTAGACAGTGCCTAGAGAAATTATGCTACTACTGAAAAAGAATTTTTAGCAGTTGTATTTGCTTGTGATAAGTTCAGACCTTATATTGTCGATTCTAAAGTAACTGTTCACACTGATCATGCTGCTATTAAATATCTTATGGAAAGAAAGATGCTAAACCTAGACTTATTAGATGGGTTCTCCTACTACAAGAATTTGATTTGCATATTATTGATAGAAAGGGAGCTGAGAACCCCGTTGCAGACAACTTGTCTAGGCTAGAGAATGTTCTTGATGGCCCACTACCTATTGATGATAGCTTTCCTGATGAACAATTAGCTGTCATAAATGCTTCTCGTACTGCTCCATGGTATGCTGATTATGCTAATTACATTGTTGCTAAATTTATACCACCTAGTTTTACATACCAGCAAAAGAAAAAGTTCTTCTATGATTTAAGACATTACTTCTGGGATGACCCACACCTTTATAAAGAAGGAGTAGATGGTGTTATGAGACGCTTTGTACCTGAGCATGAACAGGAATAGATCCTACACAAGTGTCACTCCGAGGCTTATGGAGGACACCACACGGGAGATAGAACTGCGCATAAGGTATTGCAATCCAGTTTTTATTGGCCTACTCTCTTCAAGGATGCCTGTAAGTTTGTCTTGTCTTGTGATGAATGTCAAAGAATTAGTAATATTAGTAGACGTCAATAAATACCTATGAATTATTCTCTTGTTATTGAACCATTTGATGTTTGGGACTTTGATTATATGGGACCGTTTCCTTCCTCTAATGGGTATACACATATTTTAGTTGTTGTTGATTACGTTACTAAGTGGGTAGAAGCTATTCCAACTAGTAGTGCTGATCATAACACCTCTATTAAGATGCTTAAAGAAGTTATTTTTCTGAGCTTTGGAGTCCCTAGATACCTAATGACTGATGGTGGTTCACATTTTATTCATGGTGCTTTTCATAAAATGCTTGCTAGTATGATGTTAATCATAGAATTGCATCTCCATATCACCCACAGTCTAGTGGGCAAGTAGAATTGAGTAATAGAGAGCTTAAATTGATTGTGCAAAAGACTGTTAATAGATCTAGAAAGAATTGGCCCAAGAAACTTGATGATGCATTATGGGCCTATAGAACTGCATATAAAAATCCTATGGGTATGTCTCCATATAAAATGGTCTATGGAGAACATGTCACTTACCTCTCGAACTAGAACATAAGGCATATTGGGCCATTAAAGAGCTCAATTATGATTTCAAACTTGCTGGTGAAAAGAGGCTATCTGACATTAGCTCACTTGATGAATGGAGAACTCAAGCCTATGAGAATGCCAAACTGTTTAAAGAAAAAGTTAAAAGATGGCATGACAAAAGGATACAAAAGCCTGAGTTTAATGTAGGTGATTATGTGTTGCTATACAACTCTCGTTTAAGATATTTTGTAGGAAAACTTCTCTCTAAATGGGAAGGCCCTTACGTTATCGAGGAGGTCTATCGTTCTGGTGCCATAAAAATCAACAACTTCGAAGGAACAAGTCCGAAGGTGGTAAACGGTCAAAGGATCAAACATTATATCTCAGGTAATCCTATAAATGTTGAAACTAATGTTATTGAAACCGTAACCCCGGAGGAATACATAAGGGACACTTTCCAGAACGTTTTAGACTCCGAAAAGGAATAGAAATGTGGTACAGTAAGTAAACTGACTCCAAAACAGTTCTAGTAGCAATTTTTCTCCATTTTGGAATATTTAAGAAATTAGGAAAATAAGAAGTAGTCCGAGAAGGACACGAGGCGTCCACGAGGGTGGAGGCGCGCCCTACCCCCCTGGGCGTGCCCTCCTGCCTCGTGGGCACCTCGTGTGCTCTCTGGACTCCGTTTTCTTGCATGATACTTCTTTTGGTCGGTAAAAATTCATTATATAATCTCCACCGTATCATGGAAATATCCTCTGTCTTTGTTTCGAGCTGTTTTCTGTCAGATTTGTCAAGGACAGGCATCATGTCGTCACCCTCCTCCAATAGTGAAGGCAACGACGCTTGGCCAATGAAGATGGAGCTGAAGAGAGAAGAACCAGGGGAGATCAACAAGGATGATAGGATCAAGAAGGTCATGGAGGATAAGCTCCGGTGGCAGAAGAAGAAGACATCCTTCAACCTCATCACAACCTCTTTACCCCAATTGAGATTGAAGCTTTCAAGATGATTGAGTTAGCTCGCATACAGAACAAGTATATCACACGTGAAAATATTTTGTTGAAGGAGCATATCACCGCACTCAAGGGCATTATTTGCAAGCTGGAGGAACTCCTACGCTCGATGTGCGACTATCCATCATCATCACCACCTTCTTCACAAGCAAAGGAGACATAATCACATGGGTATGGGCACTCCCCTTGGCAACTACCAAGCTTGGGGGAGGTGCCCCGGTATCGTATCACCATCATACTCCTAGCTTTATCGTTTTACTTAGTTCGATCCTTTTGGTAATATCTTGATCTAGTAGAATAAAGTTTTAGTATGATCTAGTTTTGAGTTTTGCTTTATGATCCCTCTATGTAATCGAGTCCGTGAGCTATATATAATAAAGGTTAGCGTTGAGTCAATGGCTTTGCTATCTTTCTATGATCTTGAGGGAATAAAAGGAAAAGAAAGAATAAAAAGAAATAAAGAGATCATATGGATCTTATGGAGAGTAATGACTTCACATATAAAGAGTATGTTGAATAAAAGTTGTTGAGAGTTGGCAAACATAGTTTTGGTCATCATTGCAATTAATAGGAAGTAATAAAGAAAGAGAGGTTCTCACATATAAATATACTATCTTGGACATATTTTATGATTGTGAGCACTCATTAAAATATGACATGCTAAAGAGTTGATGTTGGACAAGGAAGACAACGTAATGGGTTATGTTTTCTTATATCCGAAATAAAGTATATTTTCATGGATCATCCAACATGTTGAGCTTGCCTTTCCCTCTCATGCTAGCCAAATTCTTTGCACCAAGTAGAGATACTACTTGTGCTTCCAAATATCCTTAAACCCAGTTTTGCCATGAGAGTCCACCATATCTACCTATGGAATTAGTAAGATCCTTCAAGTAAGTTGTCATGTTGCACACAATAAAAATTGCTCTCTAAATATGTATGACTTATTAGTGTGGAGAAAATAAGCTTTATATGATCTTGTGATATGGAAGCAATAGAAGCGGCGGACTGCATAATAAAGGTCCGTATCACAAGTGGCAATATAAAGTGACATTCTTTTGCATTAAGATTTCGTGCATCCAACCATAAAAGTACATGGCAACCTCTGCTTCCCTCTGCGAAGGGCCTATCTTTTACTTTTGTCTTATACATTATGCAAGAGTCATGGTGATCTTCACCTTTCCCTTTTACATTTTTATCCTTTGGCAAGCACCTTGTGTTGGAAAGATCCTGATATATATATCCAATTGTATGTAACTTAGCATGAACTATTATTGTTGACATTACCTTTGAGGTAAAAGGTTGGGAGGCAACACTATAAGCCCCTATCTTTCTCTGTGTCCGATTAAAGCTTCATACCCATAAGTATTGCATGAGTGTTAGCAATTGTGAAAGACTAAATGATAATTGAGTATGTGGACTTGCTGAAAAGCTCTTATATTGACTCTTTCTGATGTTATAATAAATTGCAATTGCTTCAATGGCTAAGATTATAGTTTGTTAGTTTTCAATGAAGTTTCTGATTCATACTTGACACTATGAATAGATTGTTACTTTAGCATAAGAAATCATATGACAATATTCATAAATGTTGCTGTTATAACAATGATCATGATGCCCTCATGTCCGTATTTTATTTTATCGACACCTCCATCTCTAAACATGTGGCCATATTTTTCGATATCGGCTCCGCTTGAGGACAAGCGAGGTCTAAGCTTGGGGGAGTTGATACGTCCATTTTTCATCATGCTTTTATATTGATATTTATTGCATTATGGGCTGTTATTACACGTTATGTCACAATACATATGCCTATTCTCTCTTATTTTACAAGGTTTACATGAAGAGGGACAATGCTGGCAGCTGGAATTCTGGGCTGGAAAAGGAGCCAATATTAGAGACCTATTCTGTACAACTCCAAAAGTCCTGAAACTGCACGAAAGTAATTTTTGGAATTAATAAAAAATACTGAGCGGAAGATGTACCAGAGGGGGCCCACACCCTGGCCACAAGGATGGGGGGCGCGGCCCCTGCCTCATGGGCCCTCTGGTAGCCCTCCGATGACCATCTTCTGTTATATGAAGTCTTTTACCCTGGAGAAAATAATAAGCAAGCTTTCGGGATGAAACACCGCCGCCACGAGGCGGAACCTTGGCGGAACCAATCTAGGGCTCCGGCGGAGCTGTTCTGCCGGGGAAACATCCCTCGGGGAGGGGGAAATCATCACCATCGTCATCACCAATGACCCTCTCATCGGGAGGGGGTCAATCTCCATCAACATCTTCACCAGCACCATCTCCTCTCAAACCCTAGTTCATCTCTTGTATTCAACCTTTGTCCCAAAACCTCAGATTGGTACCTGTGTGTTGCTAGTAGTGTTGATTACTCCTTGTAGTTGATGCTAGTTGGTTTATTTGGTGGAAGATCATATGTTCAAATACTTTATGCATATTAATACCCCTCTAATTGTGAACATGAATATGATTTGTGAGTAGTTACGTTTGTTCCTGAGGACATGGGAGAAGTCTTGCTATAAGTAGTATGTGAATTTGATATTCGTTCGATATTTTAATGAGATGTATGTTGTCTCTCCTCTAGTGGTGTTATGTGAACATCGACTACATGACACTTCACCATTGTTTGGGCCTAGAGGAAGGCATTGGGAAGTAATAAGTAGATGATGGGTTGCTAGAGTGACAGAAGCTTAAACCCTAGTTTATGCGTTGCTTCGTAAGGGGATGATTTGGATCCATATGTTTCATGCTATGGTTAGGTTTACCTTAATACTTCTTTTGTAGTTGCGGATGCTTGCAATAGGGGTTAATCATAAGTGGGATGCTTGTCCAAGAAACGGTAGTACCCAAGCACCGGTCCACTCACATATCAAATTATCAAAGTAACGAACGCGAATCATATGAGCATGTTGAAAACTAGCTTGAAGATAATTTCCCATGTAGCCTCGGGAGCGTTTTCCTTCATATAAGAATTTGTCCAGGCTTGTCCTTTGCTACAAAAACGATTGGGCCGCCTTGCTGCACCTTATTTACTTTCATTGTTTGTTACCCGTTACAAATTACCTTATCACAACACTATCTGTTACCGATAATTTCAGTGCTTGCAGAGAAAACCTACTGAGAACCGCTTGTCATTTCCTTTTGCTCCTCGTTGGGTTCGACACTCTTACTTATCGAAAGGACTACGATAGATCCCCTACACTTGTGGGTCATCACTCCACTTCTCATACATAAAGGTGAATATTCTCCTTTATACGTGTTCACTTCACCCCTTCGAGGATGGTATACTACTTGACACTCCACTCGTGTGCATGCATAGGTATTGCCAGAGCATCACGGACGACATGAAGGAGTGCAAGCGCCAAGGAACAACTACACCATCCGCGAGGGAAGCATGGAAGAGAAGATGGAAGAAACGGAGCTACTACAAGTCACAACCACCGGACGACCGGTCCTTACCAGACGTTCAACACCTGGAGGATCAGCCTGCCAGAAGAGCTACAGCCGAGGGACTCTACAACGCCCGGACGACTGCCAGATACCGGACGTCCGACAAGTACCAGGGACCGGACGACCGACACCGACCGGACGACCGGTGCCACCAGTCCAGAGAAGAAACGTCGGAAGTCCGACGCCCTCCGGACGTCCTGACCCCCGCGAGCGACCGGACATCTGCTACCCACCGGACGACTGGTACCTACCTGTGCGCAGCCGCGGGCCTTTGGCCTTGTATCCCTTCCCACTTATCCTTTCGCCCACCTAGACTATAAATAGACCACCACCACCTTCTTTCTAGGGTTAGCATAGGATTAGCTCATTTGAGATAGAGCTTTGCTCATCCATACGGATCTACTCCACCGAGAGAGACCGCGACCTCTACGGAGAAGATCCATCTTGGATTCAGGACCCCCTCACGGGTGGACCCCATCAAGACCTCCTCTTGGAGATGAACCTTACGTTGTATCTTTCCCTTTGTTGTTCATATACCTTGTGATGTTGTGTGTTTGATTGTCTAGTGGATGTGTGATTGGACTTGTTCTTGAGTGTTTCCCCTTGTGATTTCTCCCTGTTCTTCCCCGTGTTCATCGTGTTCTTCGAGGGATCCCACTCCAATCGTGAAAGATCGGCCTACACTGGTTAGCCCCGTACCAACCTTGTTATCAAACTATCTGTTACCGGTAATTTCAGTGCTTGCAGAAAATGCTTGCTGAAAACCGCTTGACATTTCCTTCTGCTCCTCATTGGGTTCAACAGTCTTACTTATTGGAAGGACTACGATTGATCCCCTATACTTGTGGGTCATTATCCAACACATGGCAGTTTCTACAAATTATCAAGTGTAGTGCCATACAAATTATCCAGCACTACCATACAAATTATCCATTGATTCAAACCCCTAATTTTGCCTACTCAGTCAAACTAATTTTGCCTACTCACTTCACTGCTAAACCGACACCCTAGAGATGCAAATTAAATTAGGAGGGGATGAATTCACCGATGATTTTGTAGAGAGGAGAAAGAAGGTGGAGGGGATGAACTCGCCGATTATTTGTAGTCGATGTCATGGCAAACCGAAACCCTAGCGATGCAAATCAAATTAAATAAAATGAAATGGGTCTAGAGATAGGGCAACAAGAGAGGGAGTTGTATATGTTAATTACCTCAGCACTGGAGTCTATAGAAAATGGCCGCCGGAATCAGCTGGCAACAATTGACGACGGAATGGGATCGAGAAAGGCAGAGGGAGAGAGAGTGGGCGGGCAGAGAGAAAGAAAGAGAGCCCGGGCAAAGAGAGAGAGAGAGAGAAAGAGAGAGAGGAGCGGCGAGGCGGGGCATTGCCCCGTTGGTTTTGACCCAGTGCCTCCGACGCACTTTCGGGCTTGGCCTAATACGCAAAAAAATTAAAACAGAAAAATTTACCAGTCGTTAAAAAAATATAGTAAACTAAAAGAAACAAAATATTTCTACTTTAATTAAAACAAATAAAAGACTCGAAATATAGTATAAAAATTTCATCATTTACAAAATAAAATTTTACTTTTTAATAAAAGCAATACAACATTTCTACTTTAATAAAACAAACAAAAGACTCAAAATATAGTACAAAAATGTCACCATTCACAAAATAAATGGTTACTTTTTAATAAAAGTAATACAATATTTCTAGTTTAATAAAAGAAAATAAAAAAATTCAAAATATTGTACAAAAATGTCACCTTTTACAAAATAATTATCTTAGTTTAATAAAAGTAATACAACTATCTACTTTAATAAAAACAAGTAAAGACTCAAAATATAGTGCAAAAATGTCACCATTTATAAAATAAATTCTTACTTTTTACTAAAATTAATACAACATTTATACTTTAATAAAAACAACTAAAATACTCAAAATATAGTACCAAAATCTCACCATTTACAAAATAATTATCTTACTTTAATAAAAGTAATACACCATTTCTACTTTAATAAAAGCAAATAGAAGACTCAAAATATAGTAAAAAAATGTCACCATTTACAAAATAATATTCTGATTTTAATCAAAATAATATGCTTACTTTAATAAAACTAATTCCTAGTTTTTTGAAAATACTTAAAACACATTAAAAACAATTAAGAATAAGGGCTAGCTAGTTAGAGAGAAGATTTGTGTGGAGAAAGCAATTGAAATTGTTTGAGAAACAAGGGCTGCCAACAATTTTATTATATATAGACAAAATGTAACTGGTAATGTGCCAGGACAAGCCACACCACCACTAGACTAAATATCTAGGGTGTGTACAAAAATCCAATTGGAGCACTAACTTGCCATAGGTCAATACAGTTGGGCCCACCAATTTGTGGCGTGCTTGAAAAAAGCAACACCAACACTAACTATGTAAAGCTGGCATACCAAATATGCCAGAACCAACACTATTTGAAAAAATAGTTGTGGCGTTGATTGGAAATGGTGCACCACCAATTAAAGTTGTCCCTAGCCATTTCTCTACTAGCGTGCCCATCCCCGATGGCTCCTCTCTCCACCGCGCAGTGAGGGGACACGACGCAGCGGCAACCGTTGCCCATGGACCTAGCAAGGTCGGGACCTCCACGCCCCATCTGCCCTGTCGCGCTACCGCGCTCATCGCGCTACCGTGTACACTTCCCTAGGTGCCGCTGCATCTCCTCTTCTTGCAGCGCCCATCCCTGAGGGCTCCTCTCTCCACCGCATGTCAAGCTCGACTATCGTGTGTTGGTGGTGGTGCCCCGCGGAGCCATGTATGGAGAGTTTCACATCCCAGCTTAATAGGAATGGTAGACTACTCATATCAACAAGGTGCACCTTCTTTTTCGGGAGCCCATCCGAAAGGAACCTCAAAAAGTGTGTTCGGCTTGGAGCAATTTGAGGATGGGTGACTGACTATGAAGTTGATCCCATGTGTGCACGAATGGGGACAAAGCGCATGGGAAAGACTATTGTTGGTTTATGGGGCTAGTCTAGATTCCATGTGCACCGACCAGGAACCGGTAGTTGGACCGGTGGGTTTTCTTAGAGTGTTACGGAGAGGAGGAGTGAGTGGTAGGTAAGCTTAGATTGGAGGGAAGAGTGAAGTCGTGTCTCGCCTGCGACCATTGGGGGTAAGGAGAAAGAAGATTTGGGGAAGAGAGAGAGGGAAAGGAGCAGAGTGCAGATAAGATAGGAGGCCGAAAGGTGAGGTTTTCGTCCACATCAGCAAATTATCCATGTAGGCTTGCCATGTCGGCCCGATAGGTGGGCCCCATCACCCAATTTTTCTATTTTCACGAGCTTAGTGAAAGATCTACGCAATGTATTATTCACTAGACTAAAAAACAGTGGCTTCATGTGAGTTGTCCCAAATGTGGTACCAAATTCTTACCCTCGCCTCATACGTGGTGGTTTTGTGTAATTACCTCTCATATTTACACACATTGATTCTTTATATGCTTTAGGCTTTTTCCCTTGGTGCACATGTTTTTGTAGATTCTTCTTTTTCTCGTTCTTGTCGGTTCTTATTTTTGTCTTTGTGCAGTGCAGAACCGTCCAAAGCAAAAGGTTAAAACCCTTTTGATGTTTTTTTGAACCGTATTCCTGTGAAGATGCGCGATAACAGGGTCCATCGCACACTATATAGGTTAATTATCTATGATAGCTTTGTCTATAGCACAAGTTACACACGAAAGTGAACATGCGCGATGGGGAGAGCTACCACAAACAATCCAGTAGAACAAAATGTGTGAGATCTGTTTAACATCCCACAAACCATGCATAAAGAAAGAGTTTGCACTAGTAAATGATATCACAGATGATACTGTACATACAACAATGTGGGATAGAATGATCCATCGCACATGCTTTTCCTGTTGGAAACGTTCACAGCTAGATAGCATGGGGTGTAGCATTCACCACACACAATGCGATGCTGGAAGTGTGTGGGTTGGGTTACTTCGTCCATCGCACTCGTTGTCTTTGGCGGAATCGTGTGTGGTGACTCATCGATCTACCCGCTCATTTTGTAGTAGTTGTTTATGTGTGTGTGTGTGTGTGTCACAACTCACAAGAGGTCATCACCCACAAAACTTATTAAGTAACTGTGTGCAATGCAATGATCCAATAAGAATTTTTATTACCCCATCATTTAATTCCCGTAATAATCAAATTCACATTTCATATTGCAATGTTCACCATGATTTCATATCACCAGGATTTCGCAATTAACATCACAATACGCATAGATAGTACACCATAGTACACAAGCACCAAAATTCATGTGTAATATCTAAAACCTTTGGAAAGTTGCATCATAGGCGGTAAATAGATAGACGAATCTCATGTGGAAAATTGCTGAAGCGGAAGACAAATTTTGAGCCTTCCGCGATGTTGAAGGTCCTTCCAAAATTAGGTCAGCGCCTATGGATGATCGTCTGCCCATACTTCGCTCTCTTGTGGAAGACCTTAATATTATACCACGGGTATTGTAGAATACATTCCTTACCTCTTGAGTGTACAAGTGGTTTGAGAGGTAATCGTTGGTGAACTGCCTTGGAAAGGACTGAAAACAAATATATGCGTAAATATGTTTTCTAAATATTCAAATTGTGTGCATATGAAAAAAATTTTAAGTAATACAGTTGTAGCTTCTACATCATATTTATTATTCTGTTCAGTTGAGTTATGAGTGCAGTAAAATGTATTGTTCTCATTTTAGTGTGTTGACCCTACCTTGTGAGGATTGAAACAAGAAAAGGAAGAGAAAATAAATAGGGGGCAACACTAATATCCTTTTCGTATACATTTGTGCTTCAACATAGCATCTGGTTTTAGCAGATATCATAAAGTGCTTCAAAGTAGCACCACTACATTTCATATAGAGAGTTTTTATTGCTACATATACTGGCTGGGGATTTTTTTCACATTATACAACTTGGCTTGCATATACCAATGATAATCTTTCTCAAGATGCTTTAAGGCTTCATGGGCAAGCAACTTGGATGCATACCTCACTGGTCCATTTGGAGAGATTTTATACACTTATAACTCTAGTAATCCGCATGGCAATCCCTACTCCTTGAATTAACATCGATTATAAGGCCTCTCCGTTTATTAATGAACAACCGCGTTGATGCAAGACTTTCTTCCCTTTTTTGACTTCTTATATATACCCCCATCATCATTCTCTTTTTCATGCAAAGATGAAGTCTCGTGCTCAAGAATTGCATACGTATTAATTAGTTGAAATAGGAGGGTTATGTGATTGATGTGCTTGGCTGAAACTCCGACTGGTTTATGATAATATTTTTTGTTACAATGAAGACTTAGTGTACCATGCCTCATGATACATGTAACATTCTTTCTAAACCTAAAGGCACCGGTGAGTATGATATGAGAGCATTGATCCATGAAAAGCAAGAGTTATTTTATTTGCACATTTTGATGTTACTTGTTTGTTGTCAATTATAGATTATTACATTGCATCGCTATTTTTATGAGTCACACTTATGACTAAATTAGATTGATTATGTTCCTGTTAAGGTAATTTACAATAAAAAATTATTTTGTTATCATCTATCTACTCAGGACGAGCAGATATTAAGCTTAGTGATGCTGATATGTCCTGAATGTGTCTATATTTTTTTATTTCATGCTATTATTATATCACCTTTTTAAAGTTTTCGCACCAATTCTTATTAATTTTCTGGACTAACCTATTAATTCAGTTCCCAGTGCGAGCAACTATTTTTCTGCTTGTTTTCGGACTTTCAAGAAAATTAATTTTATGGAGCCCAAAAAATGGGAAAATTTACAGAAAAAATCTTTGGGATGACCCTGGCTCGACCTGGGAGTGGCCCACAACCACCACATGTCCAGGGAGTGGGCGTGTGGTGCGACCATGGACCATACACCTCCTTTCCACCACCTCTCGACGCCCACAATTTTATATTGCCCCCAAACCTTGAAAATAAATATCAAGGAATTCTTCAGCTACTGCACACCTCTCTTTTGGCGGGATCCAATCCATAGGATTTTTCTGGTACTCCGCTTGACAGAGAATTCATCACAGTAGCCATCTACATCAACCTTGCTACCACCATGATCATCCGTGAGTAATTTCCTTTGGACTATGGATCCATGGCAGTAGCTAGATAGCAATCTCTCCCTTGTTCTTCAATACAACAACCACATGAGCTTCCCTAGTGATCGGGATCCATGTGATGTAATCTTTATTACTGTGTTTGTTGCGGTGTGATGAATTGTCACTTTATGATCAGATCTACATATGATTTTTGTTGGATCCTTTTGATTTCTTTGCTGCATAATATATAGACATATATGTTCTCCGAAGTAACTTTAGGCCTCTTAACGGCTCGTAGTCTTTGTGGATAAATTTCAGCCCAACTGGCCTATCGGCCTGTTAACGACCCATGTAACAGTTGGGCCTAATTATAGCCCATGTTGACTCCGGCATGCTTACAACCCATCTGATAATGGCCCGTGACACTTTTGGGCCTACGGCCCACGTGGATACTGGCCTGCTTAAAGCCCATAATTTTATTGGGCCAAACAGGGCCCGAGATATATTTTGGCCTGTTAACGGCTCGTCCTATTTGGGCCAAACATGGGCCTTAGGAAGTTTCGGCCTGTATTGGCCCGTGAATTTTTCGGATCAATGCTAGCCCATTCTAGTTTTCAGCCTGTTAAAAGCCCGTGGTATTCTCTGGCCCAGCTGGCCAGAACTTTACTCGGCCTGTTAAAGGCAGAAAATGACTATACGTTTAGACCTGCTAATGGCCCAAGATGATTATAGGCCCACGTTTTGGCCCATATGAGTAACGGACCGGCCCGAAGACCGACAACACTGAGATCCATTGAACCTTCCGGCCTAAATTACAGCATGCTGACCAAGAATAAACCTAGATTATACAATAAAGAAATTACGGCATATTACATCCACTAGGAATCAAAGTTCGCCATCGGTGATAATAAAGCGCAACGTGACCGCGGATTACATATACTAGGCATCATAGGTCGCCATGAGTGCATATAAATGCACCAACAAAAGAATATACAAAACTGAGAGCACTTCAGAAGGCATTAGGCCTGGCCAGGACGGGCACCGCAAGCAGCCGAACAAACTACTGAGACCTCAATTGTGTCGATGATAGATGCTCCATCCCTAGCTTTAAAGCACCATAGCACGCAAGGTGGTCCTCTGAGATCTTCATTGCATCATTGACATCAAGTTGGAGCTGAGCTGAAGCAAGCCTTTCCGCTTTAAGTTGAGACTAAAGAAGTCGAACTGATTGAGGCAGCGACTGGACAAAGGTTGTCGCACAGCTGCTGGTGAGTAGCTTCAACTCACTGTCTTCATCAAGACAGGACCTTGGGGTCATCTCGCTCTCTTCATGATGGTTTGTCTCACTATCTTCCCTAAAGTTTTGCCTGACATAAGAGATACGTCTCTGAAAGAGAAATAAGGAGACATGTAACAGGTTTCACAATTATATAAGAAAATAAATGGATATGTTCTGCATAAGGAACATGTTTTTACAACTACAATTTAAATCTGGTAGTTATTGCAAACATCCAATCAGATGTAAATAGCAGTGGAGGAAATGATGCCTATCCAAATCTATACTAGAACAAAGTTTGAAGGCTTGAGAAGGATGACTTTACATTACATGTTAACACGGGCTGGACAAAGCCCTTCTCCATGTCGATGGAAGGATATTTCAATAAATTCCCCAAAGAAGCTTCTTTATAAGCATTGCAATTATTCTACATTTTGCAATGATTAAATATAGATCAAATAGTATTGGAAGAAACAGAGGATAATGAAGCTTAGGTGCAGACTGATGATACATAATCAAATAGCAATTAATTAAGTACAACGTTACAAGGCAAAAGGTACTGACAAGAGGAATGCAGACATCAACGTGTGCAGTGGCAATGGCTTTATTCAACATTTTGGTAAGAGTAAATGTAGATATAATAATTTGGAGAAAGTGGAGGGCAGGGTAGATAAGATGCAGAGTAATGCGAGACAATCAACTATCTCACGATGCAAGTACAGTAATACCACCACCGTCCGCTATTACTTGTCGCTCAAATGGATGTATCTAGCACTATTAAGTTCTAGATACATCCAATTGATCAACAATTAATTCGATACAGAGGGAGTACATGAAAACAGGTACTTACATGAGCAATCCAAAATTTAATAACCATTTTGTTAATTCTACATTTATCCAATAGTAAATATAGATCTTATAATTTCGAGCAAAGGGAGGATAAAGAAGCGAACATTTACAGTGATGCTACATAATCAAATAGCAATGAGTGTAAGTATGCTGACAAAGGGCAAGAGGTACTGACAAGAGCAATGCAGTGCCCAATATTGTTGTGAGATCCTATGATCCTTTGAGCAAGGAGATTCATATGACATTAGTTTTCATACAAGAGAGAAGGTAAGGCACATGCAGAAATTTAGGATTTCAAATTTTGAATTGATATCATAGATAGTACCTCACACTGGGCTCTCAGCAGTTATAATAAGGGTTTGGCCAGTGGAGTAGGGGTAAAATCTGGTATAGTTGGGACTATGTTTTCTGTGGCTGCTAATCTATCGGATTTAACAGGTATCACTACATTTTCCAAACACCTAGTTTGTACTCCTTGAGGATCTGCACTCACCCTCTTCCTTTTGGACATCTATTATGAAAGAACAACATTTGACTGGAAAAACATAGTATGATGACACATGGAATAGGTGCAGAAAATGGATAGGTATGGCATATACTCATATATGATGCTTAAACTAAGCAGATGGTGGTGTAACAAAGTAGAAGTAATGCAAGAGGTCATATGCAAAATATGTGCGACCAATACAACCTTGCGAAGTTAGAGCAAGCACCTTGATGGGTGAATAAGATAGGTCATCCTCCACCATGCCAAGTTTGTTAGCCAGTCGATTGTTCCACAATATTCCTCTCATGCGCCCATTCTCATATTCATTTTGATCATGTTCAATACCTGACATGCATGAAAACATAAAACAAGTGAGATTATCTTTGTAATGCAGAAGTGATTCTAATCCAATACTGCCTCCCTATAAACCCCTTTGTGCTATATCTGCAATTCTTCTGAGAGATGCCATGCATGATGTAATTTGGTGTGTGCATTAATATAATGTGGCCTACTACTCAAAATATGAGAGCTCCAGAGGTGATGATACTTCATAGATGACAACTTCAACATATAGTAAAGAAGAACAAGTCGACCTGACCCGTCAGATTCAAAATATACTAAGGGAGAACAACTCAACCTGACCAGTCGACCGCAAATGTCTCTGCTACTCTTCCCAACAAGGAACATACTTATTAAAGAAGAGAAGAGGATCATGTTAAAGAAGAGCAGAAGAGCAAGCAGATTAAAGTTATTAGAAGTCTTTTTATACAATGTCTGTTCCCCGCCCATGATGAACCAGAGCGCACAGAGAAATACTATTCCTTCCGGTCTCTCCATATGTGGCTCACTTGCATTTTGAAACTAAAATAGGAACATTTAGCTGACCAATTAAACATGTCTCAGTTCTACTAATATCAGCATAATATCCGATTTGAATTTGTACAACTAAGATTTTTTAGCTCGATGGGTGGAGCAGTGCTATTACGACACGAACCACGTAGGCTGATCATGGTCATCATAAAATGGGGAAATCGTAAGCATGATGAGTATAGTGTTGACCCTGGCAGTGGGATGGCAGATCTGAAGCTGCAAACCACGTAAAGGGTAGTTAGCAACCGATGTTTGCTTTGAAATAACAACTAAGATTTGGCATGGACAAGAAAGTACAGTCAACAAGTGACAAAGAAATGCAATTCTGCTGTCTCTCGATATGTCACAACATGCATTTGGAAACTCAAGTCGGACCTTTAGCTAACCAATTAAATGTGTCTGTTAACTAATATCAGTATCATATCACAATCATATTCGAACAACTAAGCTTTGGAATTATGAGTGTTGTGTTGTTTAGCTTGAAGGGTGGAGTACTGCTAGTACGACAGAAAGCACCTATGCAGATCATAATAGAGTAGATAAAAGGGGAAAAACCTAAGCATCAAGAGTAAAATCAGGAAATAGCTGGACCAGTGGGTGGCACACATGCTTTTCGAAATGAATATAGGAACATTAGGTGACCAATTAAACATTCTTTGTTTTAGTAATATGTGCATCATATCATATTCGTATTTCAACAACTAAGCTTTGGAATTATGAGTGGCATGTTATTTTGCTTGATGGGTTGAGGTCTTGAGGAGCAGTGCTAGCATGACACGAAGCACCTACGATGATGGTAGTGAATATAAAGGGGGAAACCATAAGCTTTAAGTGTATAGTGACCGTGCCATGGTGGATCTGAAGTTGCAATCGGACAAAGCTACTTCGCAACCAATGTTTGCTTTCAATTAGCCACTACGATTTGGTACGGGCAAGAAAAGTATAGTAAACAATTTACGATCGATTTTTCGGGTGAGATCAGTAACTTAAGCAGATATGAAAGAGTACCACCTCTCTTGCGACGCCGTGTAGGCCCCTACTGATATGTTGAGGGTGCTGCGGGTGCGATGGCTGGCAGCAGCGTGGAAGAAGACTTTAGACAGCAGACGGCCGGGTCAGGGGATAAGTCCTGTTGCTGTGGACGAGGCAGTCGTAGGAGCGGCAACGACAAGGTGGACGACGCCGCTGATGAAGCGAGAGGATGCGATGAAAGGATCCTAGTCCGGCGCCGTGGATGAGAGACGTCCATCTCTTGCAGTGTACGATGGGGTAGGGGTAGCGGCTCCGGCAAGGTGGAGGATGGGGTGGCGGACAGAGGAGGCTGGCCGCAGTGGGGAGGTTGTTGTGTCACTGTCGCTGTATGAATGGGGAAATGGAGGGGAGGGGGATCTCAAACTTTGGGACGCGCTTGTCTAAAATGTGGGAAAGTACGAACTTGTCCCCCCATTTAAATTTTTGGACATCACGTCGGTTGGGGATAGGACGGTAATCTCGCATCTCCCCAATATTGCCGGTAATGATTTCGGGCGAGGAGAGGGTGTTTTGCCGCCCACGGTTGGCGCCCATGGTGTATGAACGGGGCTGATAGGTAGGGTGGTTGTGTCACGTCTGAGGGAAGTTACACATCTGCCCCTATTTAAAATATTTGCCTACATCAATTTTGGACGAGGAGAGTTTGTTTTGCCGCTCACCGTGTATGAATGGGGAAATGGAGGGAGAGACACATGTCTTTCAGACAAGCTCGAATCAAACGTGTTTTGCCACCCACGTTTGATACCCACCGTGTCTGAATGGGCTCAGAGGTGGTCATGTCACATCTGATTGAAGTTACTAGTCTACCCCTATCGACAGCAGTGGAAATCGGGTGGATTAGGATGTGAAGTGTCAGGGGCAGACAGTAATTTCCATCTTGCAAACACTTGCTTCGGGAAGCCAACAAATGATAGTGGGTGTTTTGCCGCTTCGTTCAAAATTTGGGAGAATTAGCATTCACGTTTACCCTGGACCCTGGCCACTAAATTCAAATCCAATTTGTATTCGATTACGAAGATCCATACATCATTCTACGTTTTGTTATTTATTTATTCAAAACCACGACAAAGATTTATTCCACCTTTATATATGATTATGATTTAGAAATGTCGCGATCTTCGAATTCAGTAGGTTGGATACACTTTGAGTCAAACAGTTATTTCATCCAATACAATATGCTCACGCGAAAAACAGTTCACCTTATGCCAATCATACTAGTACTGAGGATTACCTCGCCTAAAAAATTTAGATCATTACAACACTTGGACAACATTGGGGGTCTTACAACATAATCCATTCAGAGACATGACACAACATGCAAGTATAATAATCTAATGAAAATTTCAACTGGTATCTAAAGAAGAACTGGAATTACCCTGGGCTTCAGATAGCAGAAGCAACAGGACCTCCTCCGTCTTCAAATGCAACATTCCTACTTCCTCCAATTCTTGGGTTGCTTTCATAATGCGTGCAGCTAATTGCATAATTTCCAGCTTTAGATCGAGATTACCTCATTCATGGTAGCCACACCATCTCTTTCTACCTCTAGTAGAGCCTCAAGAACTATAATATTTGTGCTCAGACTGCTCTCCAGCGGTGTTGCCTCTGAACTACTACCATCTGGTAACATGGATGGCACATTGCTTCCACAAATAGATTCTGGGGTTGTACATTGTGTCCTAGTGTGAACGGCATCCTGAAAGGTTTCCACTGGACATAAGTAAGAGATAGTTATCGCATGATCCAGGCAGTAAGCTTACATGGTAAATGACATACGAATTATTGCCGAGCATGGCAAGCTATATTTAAATGGTTCAAAGCAGCATCAGCCGAAAGAAATTAAAATGGTAGGATGAAACTAGGGATGTAAGTGGCAAATAAACGGCATCCACCAGTCCCATCTAGTTAGTTTTTGCTAGCTCCCTAGTTCATTTTCCTCAAAAAAGAAAAACTCTTTTGAACTATCATACCACTAGTGGACTTTAATCGGGATTAAACGGAACCCAGTTGACATCCCTAGTTAAAAGGGAGTGTACCACCGCTATATTTAAGTTGCCAAGGCATCTAAGCAGTTGAAATAATCTGAGAAAGCACTTAATAGTGTGGCCTCATAAAAACTACGAAGACAGTCTTGTGATGAAATTCATAGGAAAAGTTAGGGAGTCAAATGAACTAGGCATGCATTTCTTTATGATAGTACAGAAAGCACTGCTGACATATTGGCCAACTCAGGTATAGCCTAACAAGTAACAAACAAGCATTCGAATCAAGCAATACAGCAAAGCAGACAACTGAACTATTTGTATTTCTGTAGGATTACAGGTTGAGGGCACAAGCCAAGAAAGCAGCCCACACGCATTACATTTCACATGTACTAAAACACACTGGCTTACCATATGTTGTCATGAAGCCTCGTTGCTGCTGCATTGTTCTTTAAAGATATCGTCAGCATCCCGTGGTTGCAAATCTAGTTGTTGTAGTTTATTCTGCACCCTCTATTTAGGTAAAATTAATTTTAATCACATGCACTGGTTCAAATTGATCATCAATGGTTCATCTAAACTAATGAAAGAAGGGTGTGTGCTTACACGACAATATATGTTCTTCACCCTATTTTTATGCTTGTTCAAGGTGCCAGCTGTAAAAGAACAAATATTTTGCTTGATGGGGTTGGCAGCTCTATAATTAATAGAAGCATCAAATTAGTCATGCAACTTGGGAAGATCAAGAACGCACAAAAAAGTAGGGTATGTTTGGTTGGAGACTAGCATGGCCAAGCCAAAGTGTGGCCAGCCACACAAGTATGGCCAACCACACAAGTATGGCAAGCCACACAAGAGTGGCTGAGAAATTGGACGCCAATCTTTGGCAAAAGTTGGCAAAATATTGTCTCTATGACAAGTGGGCCATAGGGGCAATAAAGTGTGGCAAAAACCAAACACATGCCAACTAAGCTGTGGCTGCCAAACTTTGGCTTGTCGAACTGTGGTTGGCAACCAAACAGCCCAGTAATGAACAGAGGCTCGGAGCAGTGATGTAATAGCTAGCATCGGAAAATGTAGGGTAAAATGAACAAAAAGCAGCGGAACCACATGCTAGTTTGCTGATGTGTAATTAAGCATAGAGAACATGAAGCAGTCTGATGGAACCAACAGGTGGCATCAAAACAACACCACTATCATAAATATAGCATGCAAGAAGTAAAATAGTAGGCAGTGATATCTAGGAAGTATAGTAATACTTAGGACAAAACTAAAGCATTGTAACTATATGTGCACTGGGTTGTAATTTAGCACATGTAACTAAAGGAAATATGCCATAGAGGCAATAATAAAGTTGTTATTTTATATTTCCTTATTTCAGGAGAAATGTTTATTATTCATGCTAGAATTGTATTAACCGGGAACTTGATACATGTGTGGATACATAGACAAAATACCGTGTCCCTAGTAAGCCTCTACTAGACTAGCTCGTATATCAAAGATGGTTAAGTTTCCTAACCATAGACATGTGTTGTCATTTGATGAACATGATCACATCATTAGGAGAATGATGTGATGGACAAGACCCATCCGTTAGCATAGCATATTGATCGTTAAGTTTTATTACTATTGCTTTCTTCATGTCAAATACATATTCCTTCGACTATGAGATTATGCAACTCCCGGATACCGGAGGAATGCCTTGTGTGCTATCAAACGTCACAATGTAACTGGGTGATTATAAAGATGTTCTACAGGTATCTCTGAAGGTGTTTGTTGGGTTGGCATAGATCGAGATTAGGATTTGTCACTCCGAGTATCGGAGAGGTATCTCCGGGCCCTCTCGGTAATGCACATCATAAGAAGCCTTGCAAGCAAAGTGACTAATGATTTAGTTGCAGGATGATGCATTACGGAATGAGTAAAGAGACTTGCCGGTAATGAGATTGAACTAGGTATGAAGATACCAACAATCGAATCTCGGGCAAGTAACATATCGATGAACAAAGGGAATAACGTATGTTGTCATAACGGTTCAACTGATAAAGATCTTCATAGAATATGTGGGAGCCAATATGAGCATCTAGGTTCAGCTATTGGTTATTGACCGGAGAAGTGTCTCGGTCATGTCTACATAGTTCTCGAACCCATAGGGTCGCACGCTTAACGTTTGTTGACGCTAGAGTAGTATTGGGATATTTGATGAGTGGTAACCAAATGTTGTTCAGAGCCCTAGATGAGATCTCGGACATCACGAGGAGTCTCAGAATGGTCGAGAGGTAAATATTTATATATGGGAAGTCATATTTTGGGTTCCGGAAAAAGGTGCAGTTTTTTCGGTATTGTATCGAGAAGCTTCCAGAAGGTTTCGGAGGATATCAGAGGGGTAAGGAAGTTCGCAAGTGGGTTCACCACGACCCAAGGGCTAGCATGGGCTGCGGGAGGTGCTCTGGCCTTATTGGGCTAGGCGCACCAAGTCCTCGAAATCCCATGTGGCTAGGGAAGGCAAAAAAGGAAGGAGTCCTAGTAGGAATAGGATTGGACTTGGGGTCCAAGTCCTCTCCCCCTTAGCTGCGCCCAAGGGCTTGGAGGGGCTGTTTGCTATGCCCCTCCACCTATACATAGAGAGGAGGGGGCGCCCCAAGAGGACACACCAAGCCCTTGGTGCCCCTCTCTCTCCCGTTACTCCATAGTTCCACCGCCTCGTCCCGACGACGTTTAGCGAAGCGCTGTCGGTGCTCCACCATTATCACCACCACGCCGTCGTGTTGGTTGTGATCCCATCTACTTCTCCTCTCCCTCGTGCTAGATCAAAAAGGATGAGACGTCATCGAGCCGCACGTGTGCTAAACTCGGAGGTGCCGTCCGTTTGGCACTAGATCGGTTGGATCGTGATCGGATCGCGAAGAGTACGACTACATCAGCCGCATAATAAATGCTTCTGCTTTCGGTCTACGAGGGTACGTAGACACACTCTCCCCCTATCATTTCTATGCATCTCCTAGATAGATCTTGCGTGAGCATAGGATTTTTTTTGAAATTGCATGCCACGTTGCCCAACAGTGGCATCCGAGCCAGGTCTATGCGTAGATGATATGCACGAGTAGAACACAAAGAGTTGTGGGCGGTGATAGTCATACTGCTTACCACCAATGTCTTATTTTGATTCGGTGGTATTGTTGGATGAAGCGGTCCAGACCAACCTTACATGACCATATTCGTGAGACCGGTTCCACTGACAAACATGCAACTAGTTTTGCATAAAGGTGGCTGGCAGGTGTCTGTTTCTCCAATTTTAGTTGAATCGAATTTGACTGCGGCTGGTCCTTGTTGAAGGTTAAAACAGCAAACTTTATAAATCACCGTTGTGGTTTTGTGCCGTAGGTAAGGATGGTTCTTGCTAGAATCCCATAGCAGGCACGTAAAACTTGCAACGACAAAGTAGAGGACGTCTAACTTGTTTTTGTAGGGCATGCTTGTGTTGTGATATGGGCAAGTCATGATGTGATATACGTTGTTGTATGAGATGATCATGTTTTGCAAAAGTTATCGACAACTGGCAGGAGCCTTATGGTTGTTGCTTTATTGTATGAACTGCAAACACCATGTAATTTCTTTACTTTATCAAGTGGTAGCGATAGTTGTAGAAGCAATAGTTGGCGAGACGACCATGACGCTACAATGGAGATCAAGGTGTCGAGCCGGTGACGATGGAGATCATGACGATGCTTTGGAGATGGAGATCAAAAGCACAAGATGATGATGGCCATATCATGTCACATATTTTTATTGCATGTGATATTTATCTTTTATGCATCTTATTTTGCTTAGTACGGCGGTAGCATTATAAGATGATCCCTTAACTAAAATTTCAAGGTATAAGTATTCTCCCTGAGTATGCACTGTTGCGACAGTTCTTCGTACTGAGCCACCACGTGATGATCGGGTGTGATAGGCTGTACGTTCACATACAACGGGTGCAAGACAGTTTTGCACATGTGGAATGCTCGGGTTAAACTTGACGAGCCTAGCATGTACAGACATGGCCTTGGCACACAGGAGACCGAAAGGTCGAACATGAATCATATAGTAGATATGATCAACATAGAGATGTGATATGTTCACCATTGATGATTACTCCATCTCACATGATGATCAAACATGGTTTAGTTGATTTGGATCACGTATCATTTAGATGAATTGAGGGATGTCAGTCTAAGTGGGAGTTCTTAAGTAATATGATTAACAGAACTTAATTTATTATGAACTTATTCCTGATAGTATTTGCAAATTATGTTGTAGATCAATAGCTCGCATTGTAGCTCCCCTATATTTTTTGATATGTTCCTAGAGAAAACTAAGTTGAAAGATGATAGATGCAATGATGCGGACTCGGTCCGTGATCTGAGGATTATCCTCATTGCTGCACAGAAGAATTATGTCCTTGATGCACCGCTAGGTGATAGACCTATTGCAGGAGCAGATGCAGATGCTATGAATGTTTGGCAAGCTCGATGTGATGACTACTTGATAGTTTAGTGCTCCATGCTTTACGGCTTTGAATCGGGGCTTCAAAGACGTTTTGAACGCCATGGAGCATATGAGATGTTCCAAGAGCTGAAATTGGTATTTTGGACTCATGCCCGTGTCGAGAGGTATGAGACCTCTGGCAAGTACTTTGCCTACAAGATGGAGGAGAATAGCTCAGCTAGTGAGCATGTGCTCAGAATGTCTGGGCACTACAATCGCTTGATTCAAGTGGGAGTTAATCTTCCAGATAAGATAGTGATTGACAAAGTTCTCTAGTCACTATCACCAAGCTACTATAACTTCGTGATGAACTATAATATGCAAGGGATGACAAAAAGATTCCCGAGCTTTTTGCGATGCTGAAATCGGTGAAGGTAGAAATCAAGAAGAGCATCAAGTGTTGATGGGTAACAAGACCACTAGTTTCAAGAAAAAGGGAAAGAGAACTTCAAGAAGACTGGAACGCAAGTTGTCACTCCCATGAAGAAGCCCAAAGTTGGACCTAAGCCTGAAGCTGAGTGCTTCTACTGCAAAGGAAATGGTCACTGGAAGCGGAACTACCCCAAATATTTGGCGGATAAGAAGGATTTCAAAGTGAACAGGGTATATTTGATATACATGTTATTGATGTGTGCCTTACTAGTGCTCGTAATAGCCCCTAGGTATTTGATACTTGATGGGTTGCTAAGATTAGTAACTCGAAATATGAGTTGTAGAATAAATGGAGACTAGTTGAGGGTGAAGTGATGATGTGTGTTGGAAGTGGTTCCAAGATTGATATGATCATCATCGCACACTCCCTATACTTTCGGGATTAGTGTTGAACCTAAATAAATGTTATTTGGTGTTTGCGTTGAGCATGAACAAGATAGGATTGTGTTTATTGCAATACGGATATTCGTTTAAGACAGAAAATAATTGTTATTCTATCTACATGAATAAAACCTTCTATGGTCATACACCAAATGTTAATGGTTTATTGAATCTCGATCGTAGTGATACACATATTCATAATATTGATGCCAAAAGATGCAAAGTTGATAATGATAGTGCAACATACTTGTGGCACTACCATTTAGGTCATATTGGTGTAAAGCACATAAAGAAACTCCATGCTGATGAGCTTTTGGAATCACTTGATTATGAATCATTTGATACTTGAGAACCATGCCTCATGGGCAAGATGACTAAAACTCCATGCTCTGGAACAATAGAGCGAGCCAATGACTTATTGGAAATAATACATACTGATGTATGTGGTCCAATGAGTGTTGTGCCTCGCGGCGGGTATCATCATTTTTCTGACCTTCACAGATGGTTTGAGCAGATATGGGTATATCTACTTAATGAAACACAAGTCTGGAACATTTTAAAAGTTCAAAGAATTTCAGAGTGAAGTGGAGAATCATTGTAACAAGAAAATAAAGTTTCTATGATCTGATCGCAGAGGCAAATATTTGAATTACGAGTTTGGCCTTCATTTAAAACAATGTGGAAAAGTTTCACAACTCACGCCACCTAGAACACTACATCATAATGGTGTGTCCGAACATCATAACCATACTTTATTAGATATGGTGTGACCTATGATGTCTCTTACCGATTTACCACTATAATTTTGGGGTTATGCATTAGAGACAGCTGCATTCATGTTAAATAGGGCATCGTCTAAATCCATTGAGACGACACCATATGAATTGTGGTTTGGCAATAAATCTAAGCTGTTGTTTCTTAAAGTTTGGGGTTGCGACACTTATGTCAAAAGGCTTCATCTTGATAAGCTCGAACCCAAAATCGGAGAAGTGCGTCTTCATAGGATACCCTAAGGAAACAATTGGGTACACCTTCTACCATAGATCCAAAGGCAAGATCTTTGTTGCCAAGAATGGAACCTTTCTAGAGAAGGGTTTTCTCTCGAAAGAAGTGAGTGGGAGGAAAGTAGAACTTGATGAGGTAATTGTACCTTCTCTCAATTTGGAAAGTAGCTCATTTGAGAAATCCGTTCCCGTGATGCCTACACCAACTAGAGAGGAAGCTAATGATGATGATCATGAAACTTCAGATCAAGTTACTACCAAACCTCGTAGGTCAACCAGAACACGATCGATAGCAGAGTGGTATGGTAATCCTGTTCTGGAAGTCCAGTTACTAGACCATGGCGAACCTACGAACTATGAAGAAGCTATGATGAGCCCAGATTCCAATAAATGGCTTGAGGCCATGAAATCTAAGATAGGATCCATGTATGAGAACAAAGTGTGGACTTTGGTGGATTTGCCCGCTGATCGGTGACCCATAGAGAATAAATGGATCTTCAAGAAGGAGACTGACGCTAATGGTAATGTTACTGTCCATAAAGCTCAACTTGTCGCAAAAGGTTTTTTGACAAGTTCAAGGGGTTGACTATGATGAGACTTTCTCAACCATAGTGATGCTTAAGTCCGTCCGAATCATGTTAGCAATTGCCACATTTTATGAAATCTGGCAAATGGATGTCAAAACTGCATTCCTTAAATGGATATTTTTTAAAGAAGAGTTGTATATGATGCAACCAGAAGGTTTTGTCAATCCTAAATGTGCTAACAAAGTGTGCAAGCTCCAACGATCCATCTATGGACTGGTGCAAGCATCTCGGAGTTGGAATATACACTTTGTTGAGGTGATCAAAGCATATGGTTTTATACAGACTTTCGGAGAAGCCTGTATTTACAAGAAAGTGAGTGGGAGCTCTATAGCATTTCTAATATTATATGTGGATGACATATTGTTGGTTGGAAATGATATATAATTTCTAGATAACATAAAAGGATACTTGAATAAGTATTTTTCATTAAAAGACCTCGGTAAAGCTACCTATGTATTGGGCATCAAGATCTATAGAGATAGATCGAGACACTTAATAGGACTTTCACAAAGCACACACCATGACAAGATTTTGAAGGAGTTCTAGCCTGTATTGTAAAGTGTGAAGTTGAGTAAGACTCAAAGCCCGACCATGGCAGAAGATAGAGAAAGAATGGAAGTCATACCCTATACCTCAGCCATAGGTTCTATAAAGTATGCCATGCTGTGTACTAGACTTGTTATGTGCCTTGCCATGAGTTTTGGCAAGGGGGTACAATAGTGATCCAGGAGTAGATCACTGGACAACGGTCAAAATTATCCTTAGTTACCTAAGAGGACTAAGGAAATGTTTCTCGGTTATGGAGGTGATAAAGAGTTCGTCATAAAGAGTTACATCGAGGCAAGCTTTGACACTGATCTAGATGACTCTAAGTCTCAATCTAGATATGTATTCAACGTGGGAGCAATTAGCTAGAGTAGCTCAATGCAGAGCATTGTAGACATAGAAATTTGCAAAATACATACAAATCTGAATGTGGCAGACCCTTTGACTAAATTTCTCTCACAAGAAAAACATGATCACACCTTAGTACTCTTTGGGTGTTAATCACATAGCGATGTGAACTAGACTATTGACTCTAGTAAACCCTTTGGGTGTTGATCACATGGCGATGTGAACTATGGGTGTTAATCACATAAAGATGCGAAATATTGGTGTTAAATCACATGGTGGTGTGAACTAGATTTTGACTCTAGTGCAAGTGGGAGACTGAAGGAAATATGCCCTAGAGGCAATAATAAAGTTGTTATTTTATATTTCCTTATTTCATGAGAAATGTTTATTATTCATGCTAGAATTGTATTAACCGGAAACTTCATACATGTGTGGATACACAAACAAAACACTATGTCCCTAGTAAGCCTCTACTAGACTAGCTCGTTAATAAAAAATGGTTAAGTTTCCTAACCATAGACATGTGTTGCCATTTGATGAACATGATCGCATAATTAGGAGAATGATGTGATGGACAAGGCCCATCCGTTAGCATAGCATATTGATCGTTAAGTTTTATTACTATTACTTTCTTCATGTCAAATACATATTCCTTTGACTATGAGATTATGCAACCCCCGAATACCGGAGGAATGCCTTGTGTGCTATCAAATGTCACAACGTAACTGGGTGATTATAAAGATGCTCTACAGGTATCTCCGAAGGTGTTTGTTGGGTTGGCATAGATCGACATTAGGATTTGTCACTCCGAGTATCAGAGAGGTATCTCTGGGCCCTCTCGATAATGCACATCATAAGAAGCCTTGCAAGCAAAGTGACTAATGAGTTAGTTGTAGGATGATGCATTACAGAATGAGTAAAGAGACTTGCCGGTAACAAGATTGAACTAGCTATGAAGATACCGAAGATCAAATCTCGGGCAAGTAACATACCGATGGACAAAGGGAATAACGTATGTTGTCATAACGGTTCAACAGATAAAGATCTTCATAGAATATGTGGGAGCCAATATGAGCATCTAGGTTTCGCTATTGGTTATTGCCTGGAAAAGCGTGTCAGTCATGTCTACATAGTTCTCGAACCCGTAGGGTCGCACGCTTAACGTTCGTTGATGCTAGAGTCGTATTGGGACATTTGATGAGTGGTACTAAATGTTGTCTGGCGTCCCAAGTCTTGGAATGGTCGAGAGGTAAATATTTATATATGGGAAGTCGGTTCCAGAAAAAGGTGCAGTTTTTTCGGTATTGTACCAAGAAGCTTCCAGAAGGTTCCGAAGGATTCTGGAGGGGTATGGAAGTCCGCAAGTGGGTTCACCACAACCCAAGGGCTAGCATGGGCTGCGGGGAGGTTCCTTGGCCTTATTGGTATAGGCGCACCAAGTCCTCAAAAGCCCATGTGGCTAGGGAAGGCAAAAAAAGGAAGGAGTCCTAGTAGGAATAGTATTGGACTTGGAGTCCAAGTCCTCTCCCCCTTAGCAGTGCCCTAGGGCTTGGAGGGGCTATTTGCGATGCCCCTCCACCTATATATAAATAGGAGGGGGTGCCCCAAGAGGACACACCAAACCCTTGGCGCCCCTGATACGTCTCCAACGCATCTATAATTTTTTATTGTTCCATGCTATTATATTACCCGTTTTGGATGTTTATGGGCTTTACTTTACACTTTTATATCATTTTTGGGACTAACCTACTAACCGGAGGCCCAACCCGTATTGCTGTTTTTTTGCCTATTTCAGTGTTTCGAAGAAAGGAATATCAAACGGAGTCCAAATGGAATGAAACCTTCGGGAGCGTGATTTTTGGAACGAATGTGATCCAGAGGACTTGGAGTGCAAGTCAAGAAACAATCGAGGCGGCCACGAGGGTGGAGGGTGTGCCCCCTGCTGGGCGCGCCCCCCTATCTAGTGGGCCCCTCGGGAGTCCACCGACCTACTTCTTCCTCCTATATATACCCATGTCCCCGAGAACATCAGAGGCAACCATGAAAAACTATTTCCACCGCCGTAACCTTATGTATCCGTGAGATCCCATCTTGGAGCCTTCGCCGGCGCTCCGCCGGAGGGGGAATCAACCATGGAGGGCTTCTACATAAACACCATAGCTTCTCCGATGAGTTGTGAGTAGTTTACCACAGACCTTCGGGTCCATAGTTATTAGCTAGATGGCTTCTTCTCTCTCTTTGAATCTCAATACCATGTTCTCCTCGATCTTCTTGGAGATCTATTTGATGTAACTCTTTTTGCGGTGTGTTTGTCGAGATCCGATGAATTGTGGGTTTATGATCAAGTTTATCTATGAGAAATATTTGAATCTCCTCTGAATTCTTTTATGTGTGATTAAGTTATCTTTGCAAGTCTCTTCGAATTATTAGTTTGGTTTGGCCTACTAGATTGATCTTTCTTGCAATGGGAGAAGTGCTTAGCTTTGGGTTCAATCTTGCGGTGTCCTTTTCCAGTGACAGCAGGGGCAGCAAGGCACGTATTGTATTATTGCCATCGAGGATAAAAAGATGGGGTTTATATCATATTGCATGACTTTAACCCTCTACATCATGTCATCTTTCTGAATGCGTCACTCTGTTCTTTATGAACTTAATACTCTAGATGCATGCTGGATAGCGGTAGATGTGTGGAGTAATAGTAGTAGATGCAGGAAGGAGTCGGTCTACTTGTCACGGACATGATGCCTATATACATGATCATGCCTAGATAATCTCATAATTATTCGCTTTTCTATCAATTGCTTGACAGTAATTTGTTCACCCACCGTAATACTTATGCTATCTTGAGAGAAGCCACTAGTGAAACCTATGGCCCCCGAGTCTATCTTTTATCATATAAGATTTCAATCTACTTTTATTTGCATCTTTACTTTTCCAATCTATATCATAAAATACCAAAAATATATTTATCTTATCATATTATCTCTATCAGATCTCACTTTCGCAAGTGGCCATGAAGGGATTGACCACCCCTTTATTGCATTGGTTGTGAGTTCTTGTTTGTTTGTGTAGATGCATGGGACTTTTGAGGAGCCTCCTACTGGATTGATACCTTGGTTCTCAAAAACTGGGGGAAATACTAACGCTACTATTGCTGCATCACCCTTTCCTCTTCAAGGAAAACCAACGCAAGCTCAAGACGTAGCAAGAAGGAGTTCTGGCGCCATTGCCGGGGAGGTCTTCGCTCAAGTCAAGACATACCAAGTACCCATCACAAACTCATCTCCCTCGCATTTACATTATTTGCCATTTGCCTCTCATTTTCCTCTGCCCCACTTCACCCTTGCCGTTTTATTCGCCCTCTCTTTTCCAATTTCCTCTCTTTCGCTTGCCTTTTTGTTTGCTTGTGTGTTGGATTACTTGTCGCGATGGCGCAAGATAATACCAAATTGCGTGATTTCTCCAATACCAATAATAATGATTTCCTTAGTACTCTGATTGCTCTCTTAATGATGTTGAGTCTTGTGAACTCAATGTTGCTTTGCTGAATCTTGTTATGAAAGATCAATTCTCCGGCCTTCCTAGTGAAGATGCCACTACCCATCTAAGCAACTTTGTTGATTTGTGTGAGATGCAAAAGAAGAAAGATACGGATAATGATATTGTTAAATTGAAGTTATTTCCGTTTTCACTTACAGATCGTGCTAAAGTTTGGTTTTCATCTTTGCCTAAGAATAGTATTGATTCATGGAATAAGTGCAAAGATGCTTTTATCTCTAAGTATTTTCCTCCCGCTAAGATCATCTCTCTTAGGAACGATATTATGAATTTTAAACAACTTGATCATGAGCATGTTGCCCAATCTTGGGAAAGAATGAAATTGATGATTCGCAATTGCCCTACTCATGGTTTGAGTTTATGGATGATCATACAAAATTTTTATGCCGGATTGAATTTTGCTTCTAGAAATCTTTTAGATTCAGCCGCGGGAGGCACGTTTATGGAAATCACCTTAGGAGAAGCTAGAAAACTCCTTGATAATATTATGGCTAATTATTCTCAATGGCACGCCGAAAGATCTACTAGTAAAAAAGTGCATGCTATAGAAGAAATTAATGTTTTGAGTGGAAAGATGGATGAACTTATGAAATTGTTTGCTACTAAGAGTGCTCCTATTGATCCCAATGATATGCCTTTGTCTACTTTGATTGAGAATAATAATGAATCTATGGATGTGAATTTTGTTGGTAGGAATAATTTTGGTAACAATGCTTATAGAGGAAACTTTAATCCTAGACCGTTCCCTAGTAATTCCTCTAATAATTATGGAAATTCCTACAATAATTCTTATGGTAATTTTAATAAGATGCCCTCTGATTTTGAGAATAGTGTGATAGAATTTATGATCTCTCAAAAGAATTTTAATGCCTTGCTTGAAGAAAAATTGCTCAAAGTTGATGATTTGGCTAGGAACGTTGATAGACTCTCGCTTGATGTTGATTCTTTGAAACTTAGATCTACTCCTCCTAAGCATGATATCAATGAGTCTCTCAAAGATATGAGAATTTCCACTGATGAGTGCAAAGAAAGAACCGCTAGACTGCGTGCTAAGAAAGATTGCTTTATAAAGGCGTGTTCCTCTAGTTTCCATGAAAATAATGATGAAGATATTAAAGTTATTGATGTTTCCCCTATTATATCTTTGTTTTGAAATATGAATCTTAATAATGATGGGACTCGAGATGAGTCAACTTTAGTTAAAAGGCGTCCCAATGATTCGGAGTTTTTAGATCTTGATGCTAAATTTGGTAAGAGTGGGATTGGAGAGATCAAGACTTTAAATAGCATTGAACCCACTATCTTGGATTTCAAGGAATTTAATTATGATAATTGTTCTTTAGAAGATTGTATTTCCTTGTTGCAATCCGTTGTGAATTCTCCTCATGCTTATAGTCAAAATAAAGCTTTTACCAAACATATTGTTGATGCCTTGATGCAATCTTTTGATGAAAAACTTAATTTGGAAGTTTATATACCTAGAAAACTTTATGATGAGTGGGAACCTACTATAAAGATTAAAACTAAAGATCATGAGTGTTATGCTTTGTGTGATTTGGGTGCTAGTGTTTCCATGATTCCGAAAACTTTATGTGATATTCTAGGTTTCCATGATCTTGATGATTGCTCTTTAAATTTGCACCTTGCGGATTCCACCATTAAAAAGCCAATGGTAAGGATCAATGATGTTCTAATTGTTGCAAATAGGAATTTGGTGCCCGTAGATTTTATCGTTCTTGACATGGATTGCAATCTTTCTTGTCCTATTATTCTTGGTAGACCTTTCCTTAGAACGATTGGTGCGATTATTATGAAGGAAGGGAATATTAGATTCCAGTTTCCATTAAGGAAAGGCATGGAGCATTTTCCAAGAAAGAAAGTTAAATTACCTTATGAATCTATCATGCGAGCTGCTTATGAATTGAGTGCCAAAGATGGCACTACTTAGATCTATCCTCGCTTTTATGCCTAGCTAGGGGCGTTAAACGATAGCGCTAGTTGGAAGGCAACCCAATTTTATTTTGTGTTTTTTTTTGTTTTTGCTTCTGTTTAGTAATAAATTTTGCATATACCTTCTGTTTAGATGTGTTTTTATGTTTCAATTAGTGTTTGTGCCAAGTAGAACCTATAGGATAAAGTATGGTGATAGTTAATTTGATTCTGCTGAAAAACAGAAACTTTGCACGCACGAAAATAATTTTAGTAATTCACAGGAACGTGCTTTTGCGTTAATTCTTTTTGCTGTAGATCAATAGACAAATTTCCCAGGACTTCCTATTTTCGTAGGATTTTTAGAGTTCTATAAGTATTCGAGAGTTACATATTGATACAGACTGGTCTGTTTTTGACAGATTCTGTTTTTCGTGTGTTGTTTGCTTATTTTGATGCATCTATGGCTAGTATTAAGTGGTATGAACCATAGAGAAGTTGAAATACAGTAGTTTTAACACCAATATAAATAAATAATGAGTTCATTACAGTACCTTATGTGATGGTTTTTCTTTCTTTCACTAACGGAGCTTATGAGATTTCCTGTTAAGTTTTGTGTTGTGAAGTTTTCAAGTTTTGGGTAAAGATTTGATGGACTATGGAATAAGGAGTGGCAAGAGCCTAAGCTTGGGGATGCCCAAGGCACCCCAAGATATTCAAGAATAGCCAAAATCCTAAGCTTGGGATGCCCCGGAAGGCATCCCCTCTTTCGTCTTCATTTATCGGTAACTTTACTTGGAGCTATATTTTTATTCGCCACATGATATGTGTTTTGCTTGGAGCGTCTTGTATGATATTAGTCTTTGATTTTTAGTTTACCACGATAATCCTTGCTTCACACACCTTTTGGGAGAAGCCCACTTGATTATAGTTTATTAGAATACTCTATGTGCTTCACTTATATCTTTTGAGCTAGATAGTTTTTGCTCTAGTGCTTCACTTATATCTTTTAGAGCACGGCGGTGGCTTAATTTTGAAGAAATTGTTGATCTCTCATGCTTCACTTATTTTATTTTGAGAGTATTTTAGAACAGCATGGTATTTGCTATGGTTATGAATTTGGTCATAGAATGATGCGCATCTAAGTTGGGTATAATAAAAACTATCATAGAAAGTGTATTAAACACTAGGATCAATTTGATGCTTGATAATTGTTTTGAGATATAAAGGTGGTAATGATAGAGTCATGCTACTGGCTAATTATGAAATTGAGAAATACTTGTGTTGAAGTTGGCAAGTCCCGTAGCATGCACGTATGGTAAAAGTTATGTGACAATTTTGTTGCATGAGGTGCTCTTTTGATTGTCTTCCTTATGAGTGGCAGTTGGGGACGAGCGATGGTCTTTTCCTACCAATCTATCCCTCTAGGGGCATGCATAGTAGTACTTTGATTCGAGGTCTAAGTAGACTTTTGCAATAAGTATATGAGTTCTTTATGACTAATGTGAGTCCATGGATATACGCACACCACCCTTCCACTTTGCTAGCCTCTATTGTGCCGCGCAACTTTTGCCGGTATCATGCACCCATTATTTACCTTCCTCAAAACAGCCACCATACCTACCTATTATGGCATTTCCATAGCCATTACGAGATATATTGCCATGCAACTTTCCACCGTTCCGTTATTATGACACGCTCCATCATTGTCATATTGCTCTTTGCATGATCATGTAGTTGACATTGTATTTGTGGCAAGGCCACTCTCATAATTTTCATACATGTCACTCTTGATTCATTGCATATCCCGGTACACCTCCGGAGGCATTCATATAGAATCATATTTTGTTCTAAGTGTTGAGTTGTAATTCTCGAGTTGTAAATTAATAGAAGTGTGATGATCTTCATTATTAGAGCATTGTCCCAAGTGAGGAAAGGATGATGAAGACTATGATTCCCCCACAAGTTAGGATGAGACTTCGGACTTAAAAAAGAGGCCAAAGAGCCCACCAAAAAAAGGCCAAATAAAAAAAGAGAAAGGCCAAATAAAAAAAGGGAAAATAAAAAATGAGAAAAAAAGAGAGAAGGGACAATGCTACTATCTCTTTTTCCACACTAGTGCTTCAAAATAGCACCATGATCTTCATGATAGAGAGTCTCTTGTGTTGTCACTTTCATATACTAGTGGGAATTTTTTGATTATAAAACTTGGCATGTATATTCCAATGATGGGCTTCCTCAAAATTCCCTAGGTCTTCGTGAGGAAGCGAGTTGGATGCATACCCACTTAGTTTCTTTTGTTGAGCTTTCATACATTTATAGCTCTAGTGCATCCGTTGCATGGCAATCCCTACTCACTCACATTGATATATGTTGATGGGCATCTCCATAGCCCGTTGATATGCCTAGTTGATGTGAGACTATCTTCTCCCTTTTTGTACTCACAACCACCACCATATACCACCATAGTGCTATGTCCATGGCTTGCGCTCATGTATTGCGTAAGAGTTGAAAAAAGCTGAAGCGCGTTAAAAAGTATGAACCAATTGCTCAGCTCATCATCGGGGTTGTGCATCATGGGAGTATTTTGTGTAATGAAAATGAAGCATGGCCTAACTATATGATTTTGTAGGGATAAGCTTTCTTTGGCTATGATATTTTGATAGGACATGATTATTTGTTAGTATGCTTCGAGTATTATTATTTTTATGTTTTATAAGCTTTATTCTTGAATCATTTGGATCTAAACAATCTTGCCACAATAAAGAAAATTACAATGAGAATTATGCTAGGTAGCATTCCACATCAAAAATTCTGTTTTTATCATTTACCTACTCGAGGACGAGCAGGAATTAAGCTTGGGGATGCTTGATACGTCTCCAGCGTATCTATAATTTTTGATTGTTCCTTGCTATTATATTACCCGTTTTGGATGTTTATGGGCTTTACTTTACACTTTTATATCATTTTTGGGACTAACCTACTAACCGGAGGCCCAGCCCGTAATGCTGTTTTTTTTTCCTATTTCAGTGTTTCAAAGAAAAGGAATATCAAACGGAGTCCAAACGGAATGAAACCTTTGGGAGTGTGATTTTTGGAACGAACATGATCCAGAGGACTTGGAGTGCAAGTCAAGAAACAATCGAGGCGGCCACGAGGGTGGAGGGCGCGCCCCCCTACTGGGCGCGCCCCCTATCTCGTGGGCCCCTTGGGAGTCCACCGACCTACTTCTTCCTCCTATATATACCCATGTACCCCGAGAACATTAGAGGCGACAATGAAAAACTATTTCCACCGCCTTAACCATCTGTATCCGCGAGATCCCATCTTGGAGCCTTCACCGGCGCGCCGCTGGAGGGGGAATCAACCATGGAGGGCTTCTACATCAACACCATAGCTTCTCCGATGAGTTGTGAGTAGTTTACCACACACCTTCGGGTCCATAGTTATTAGCTATATGGCTTCTTCTCTCTCTTTGAATCTCAATACCATGTTCTCCTCGATCTTCTTGGAGATCTATTCGATGTAACTCTTTTTGCGGTGTGTTTGTCGTGATCCGATAAATTGTGGGTTTATGATCAAGTTTATCTATGAGAAATATTTGAATCTCCTCTGAATTCTTTTATGTGTGATTAAGTTATCTTTGCAAGTCTCTTCGAGTCATCAGTTTGGTTTGGCTTACTAGGTTGATCTTTCTTGCAATGGGAGAAGTGCTTAGCTTTGGGTTCAATCTTGCGGTGTCCTTTCCCAGTGATAGCAGGGGCAGCAAGGCACGTATTGTATTTTTGCCATCGTGGATAAAAAGATGGGGTTTATATCATATTGCATGAGTTTATCCCCCTACATCATGTCATCTTTCTTAATGCGTTACTCTGTTCTTTATGAACTTAATACTCTAGATGCATGCTGGATAGCGGTCGATGTGTGGAGTAATAGTAGTAGATGCAGGCCGGAGTCAGTCTACTTGTCACGGACATGATGCCTATATACATGATCATGCCAAGATAACCTCATAATTATTCGCTTTTCTATCAATTGCTCGACAGTAATTTGTTCACCCACCGTAATACTTATGCTATCTTGAGAGAAGCCACTAGTGAAACCTATGGCCCCCGGGTCTATCTTTTATCATATAAGCTTTCAATCTACTTTGATTTGCATCTTGACTTTTCCAATCTATATCATAAAATACCAAAAATATATTTATCTTATCATATTATCTCTATCAGATCTCACTTTCGCAAGTGGACGTGAAGGGATTGACAACCCCTTTATTACATTGGTTGCGAGTTCTTGTTTGTTTGTGTAGGTGCGTGGGACTTTTGAGGAGCCTCCTACTGGATTGATACCTTGGTTATCAAAAACTGAGGGAAATACTTACGCTACTATTGCTGCATCACCCTTTCCTCTTCAAGGAAAACCAACGCAAGCTCAAGACATAGCAGCCCCTCTCTCTCCTATTACTCCATAGTTCCACCACCTCGTCCCGATGATGCTTAGCAAAGCGCTGTCGGTGCTCCACCACCATCACCACCACGTCGTCATGTTGGTTGTGATCCCATCTACTTCTCCTCTCCCTCTTGATGGATCAAGAAGGAGGAGACGTCTGTCGGATTTCAGGTTCCGGCAGACCCTTGAGGTTCGAACTCTGGGGTGCGCGCGGAGATTCAACCCTCTGTCGACTCGCTCCTCGCTGAATCGCTAGGACCTAAACTACCAAACTAAACAGCACAAGAGACACAAGATTTATACTGGTTCAGGCCACCATTGTGGTGTAATACCCTACTCCAGTGTGTGGTGTGGTGGATTTCCTCTTGGGTTGATGATGAACAATACAAGGAAGAACAACCTCGCGAGGGTCTGTTCTTGGCTGGTGCAATGAACTACTAGGAGGGGTTCAGTCGCTCTATCTACTGGTTTCTTGATGAGGATCCAGATGCCGCTACCCTGGGGGCGGCTAGTCCTATTTATAGGCAAAGGCCCTGGGCCTCTTCCCAAATATTGAGCGGGAAGGGCGCCAACAATTGGCCATTTTGAAGGGGAACATTGGGTACACTTATCCTGACTAAAGTTGGTCCTCGCCTGGCAAAGACTCTGGTGATGACGCCTGCTTGGGCTCCACAATGACTTCCTTCCTGCCGTTGGGCTGGTCTTGGTCTTGTTGCACCGAAATGGATGCCTTTGCTTGATACTCTCGCCTGCGCTTGCTCCCTTAGCACCAAAGAGGAAAGGAGGACACTGCGCTGGCTGGCGCCCGACTAGCGCCCTCAGTCGTCATGGCTTGCGTCATGGGCACCTCGCGAGGTACCCTGCCTTGAACTCTCCGCCTCCTCCCGAGCCAGCCTGGCGAGGCCGTGCCTGAGGAAGCTCCTTGTCGTCCGCCCCGCGAGGCTTGGCCCCTCGCGAGGGTCTTGAGCTTGCGTTGATGAGGATGGGCTGTGTTGGGCCTCCTTTGAGCCACGCCGCAGGCTGCAGGCAGGCAAGTCTGGGGACCCCCATTCCCAGAACGCCAACAGTAGCCCCCGGGCCCATGGCGCGCCCGAACTTGGCTGAGCAGAGAGGCGGTTGATTGGACGTGGGCGGCTCTGCTTCCCCACGACGCCTCGGTAACCACTCGGATTCGACAAGTCCCTGCATGCAAAGCGGGTCATGATTACCTGTGATCATGGAGGCCGACGGTTGGCCTTCGCCGGCTATAAGCACGGAACGACGCTCGCCCTTCCAGTCTATCCTATCTTGTTTCTCCTTCTTCTCCATGGCTCCACCAAGGAAGTTTTCGGCCGCAGAGAAAGGGAAGGCCTGCCAGGTCGAGTCTTCTTCTCCCCCGCCCAAGCGCGGTCGAGGTCGCCCTCGCAAGCATCCTGCGGCCTCCACGGCGGTCCCCCGTGGTCGCGGAGGTGGCTCTCAGCGCGGCGACGAGCGGCTGGCCATGGTCGGCGGGCGTGCCCCGGCCGTGCGACCCCTGAGGCCGCGCCTCCATGCTGCGGAGGTGCTGCCGGAGTTCATGGTGTGGGCGGTAGAGCCGTCCGACGCCCGGCTTCATCTCCCTCGCTTCCTCCTGGGTGAGCTCCCGGCTGGCGCTCTGGGTGGCCTCTGGCTCCAGGCGGATGGCTGCTGTAGCCGGGCTTCGTGGGCTTCTCTGGAGGTCTCTGCTACAGGGAACCTGTTCCTGACCCGCGGCTGGCAGACGTTTGCTCGTGCGCCTGGTCTCCGCCGCCGGTGCTCCCTGCACTTCAAGTATGACGGCGACACCTCCCTCTACGTGAGGGTGTTTGGGGAAGATGGTCGCCGCATGGGGTGCTGCCCTGAAGACAACGACCGCGGCCGGGGACTCAGTCCCGGCGTGGACGGAGAGGGCAGCGCGCGGGCGGCTGGCGACGCCCGTGACTCCTCAAGATTCACCAGCTCTTCTTCGGGTGGTGACTCTTCTAGCAGCGGCCACGGCCAGCCCCCACGCCGCCGCGCCTGCTTGGAGGGTGGCAGCGGATCTGCTTGCCGCCGCGCCCCGGTGAAGCGCGAGAGGGAGTCCGCCTGAGCTCCAGAGGCGGCTCGAGTCTTTCGAGGGGGCCGGGCACGGGACGTGCTTCGCCTGCTTTTGTTCTTTTCCTCTCTTTTCTCCTGCGCAAAAAAGACAGCAATGTGTGGCCCCGTGGGGGCGCATTTGGGTTAACGCGTTAATCATTGTACTACTTTTGTTATCCTGATACTGTTCTTTTCTGTTGTACGCCCATTCGCAAGTAAACCCCGGCCTTGTCCATGGGGGCGACCGACCCAGGCCCCGTGTTCGCGTCGTGCTGCCCATGAGGCATGGTCCGGAGGGGTGCTCCAGCTGTGGATCAGGGTCGTGAAAACTTGAGTGATAGGGGTAGGAACGCTCGCGAGGGCTCCCGGGGCTTCTGCCTCGCGAGCCCCCGTGCAAGAGAAATCGAGGCAGGAGAGCGAAAAAGGTCGAAGAACCACGGACCAAAAGATGGCGATAGTTTCGATAAAAACTCCAAATGGGAATAACTAGTCAACTGCAGAAAGCAAATGAAAAAGCCGCGTCTGGCACATAGTCTAGTCTTCGACGTCTTCTCACCAGCGCGGAGCTAAGTGCTGCCACTGGGCGTGGGAGGGAGCCCCAGGGCCTGAGGCCGGCACCCCTGAGACTCCGGGGCGTGTACAGCCCCAACTCATTATTACGTGAGAGTGTCACGGGCGGCGAGCTTCACAGGCGTTGGCCTTCTTCACAGGCTCCGGGCCTTTCTTCGGGGAAGCAAGCTTCACGGGCGTTGGCCCTCTTCACAGGCTCTGGGCCCTTTCCAAAATGCGACAGCTTCACAGGCATTCTCCTTCTTCACAGGCTTTGGGCCTTTTCCAAAAAGATGAGCTTCACAGGCGTTCGCCTTCTTCACAGGCTCTGGGCCTTTTCCAAAAAGATAAGCTTCACAGGCATTCGCCTTCTTCACAGGCTCTGGGCCTTTTCCAAAAAGATAAGCTTCACAGGCATTCGCCTTCTTCACAGGCTCTGGGCCTTTTCCAAAAAGATAAGCTTCACAGGCATTCGCCTTCTTCACAGGCTCTGGGCCTTTTCCAAAAAGATAAGCTTCATAGGCATTCACCTTCTTCATAGGCTCTGGGCCTTTTCCAAAAAGATAAGCTTCACAGGCATTCGCCTTCTTCACAGGCTCTGGGCCTTTTCCAAAAAGATAAGCTTCACAGGCATTCGCCTTCTTCACAGGCTCTAGGCCTTTTCCAAAAAGATAAGCTTCACAGGCATTCGCCTTCTTCACAGGCTTTGGGCCTTTTCAGGGGTAAAACCTCCGGAGGTGCTGGATATTCCACGCGTTCTGTATAGGTACTCCCTCCTGAGTCTCCAAGTGCACGGAGCCGGGCCTGGAAACATGAACAACCTTGAACGGGCCCTCCCACATGGGAGAGAGCTTATGCAGTCTCTCCCTGGAGAGGACCCGCCGGAGCACGAGGTCCCCTACCTCGAGAGTTCTGGGGCGGATGTTGCGGCAGTGGTATCGCCGGAGTGCCTGCTGGTACCTTGCCGCTCGCAGCGAAGCTTCTCGACGACGCTCCTCCCCCAGCACGAGGTCCGTCCCCCGCATGGCGTCCTGCAGCGTCTCATCGAACGCCAGGACCCGCGCGGATCGACACTTGACCTCGTGAGGGAGGACCGCTTCGGCTCCGTAGACCAGGAAGAAGGGGGTCTCTCCAGTTGGCTTGGTGGCGGTTGTGCGGATGTACCACAACGCAGACTGAAGCTCGTCATACCAGCCTCTGCCGCAGGCCTCCAGTTTCTTCTTGAATGTCCTGGTCTTGAGGCCCCTCAGGACCTCTGCGTTGGCCCGCTCGGCCTGTCCGTTGCTTCGGGGGTGCGCCACCGAAGCGTAGCATATCTGCGTCCCAAGGTTAGCACAATATGTTTTGAAAAGGTTACTGGTGAACTGCGAACCATTGTCGGTGATGATGCGGTTCGGCACACCGAACCGGCTCACGATGCCCTTGATGAACTTGACCGCAGAACCAGCAGGGATGGTGCGGACGGCCTCGACTTCGGCCCACTTGGTGAATTTGTCCACGACGACATAGAGGTAGTGATAGCCCCCTCGCGCCCGAGGAAAAGGGCCCAGGATGTCCAGCCCCCAGACCGCAAATGGCCAAGTGAGGGGGATGGTTTGCAGACCTCCTGCCGGCTGGTGGATTTGCTTGGCATGGAATTGGCAGGCCTCGCAAGCCTTCACAAGTTCAACAGCGTCATTGAGCGCAGTGGGCCAATAGAAACCGTTGCGGAACGCCTTGCCGACGAGGGTCCATGACGACGAATGATGCCCACAGTCTCCACCGTGTGTATCTGCCAGCAGTTCTTTCCCCTGTTCCCTAGTGATGCAGCGCAGGGACACATCGTTCGGTCGTTTCCGGTAGAGCTCCCCATCCATGATGCAGTACGCTGTGGCTTGCCGCGCCACACGCTCTGCGTCCTCCTCCTTCTCCGGCAAGGTCCCTTGCGTTAAGTAACTCTTGAGCTCTGTGATCCAGCACCCCTCTTGAGGTTCCATCATCAGGAGTAGGCGTGCTCCTGAGGCCGGGCCACAGGCTGGGGCTCCCGAGGCAGGTGGCTAAGGGAGCTCCACCCGAGGCTGTGCTGGTGGCAGGGCTGAAGGCTTGAAGAGCCGTTCCTCAAAGACGCCCGGCTCCTGGGGCAACCTCCTGGAGGCTCGTTTGGCGATGTCGTCGGCCTCTTGATTAGTGCCGCGGGGCACGTGCTGCAGCTCCAACCCCCAGAACTGTTTCTCCATCCTGCGGACCTCCGCAAGGTAGGCCTCCATGTGCTCATCTCTCGGTTCGTATACCTTGTTGGAGAAGTTGACAAGGAGCTGCGAGTCGCCCTTGATAGTAAGACGCTTCACTCCCAGGGCAGGCCTTCAGGCCCGCTATCAGTCCCTCGTACTCTGCTATATTGTTGGAGACCTTCTCACCTTGCTGGAAGCAGAGCTGCACGGCGTAGCAGAGCTTGTCCTGAGTGGGAGATATGAGCACCGCGCCAGCCCCAGTGCCCTGCCTGGAGAACGCTCCATCGAAGTACATGACCCAGCCTTCTGGCGCCTCGCTTCCTGGGGAGAGGGACCGATCCTCGCCGGCCCTGAGGCCCGGCGCCTCTGTCCATTCGGCCACGAAATCTGCCAGCGCGGCCCCCTTGATGACTCTGGTCATGCTGAATTCGAGCTGGAATGCTTGCAGTTCAATGTTCCACTCGGCGACCCTTCTGGCTGAGTTAGGGCTCCTGAGCACCCTTTCCAAGGGGTATGCCGAGACAACCTTGATTGGATGACCTTGGAAGTAGTGCTGCAGCTTGCGCGAAGCCACCAGCAGCGCGAGGAGGAGCTTCTGCGGCATGGGGTACCGTGCCCTCGCATCCCATAACACCGTGCTGACGAAGTACACCGGGTGCTCGATGAGGCTTGGGGCGTCGGTGCTGGTGGCGTCCTCCGGAAGCTGCGGTGCCTCCTGAGGTGGTGGAACCTCCAGAAGCTGGTTGCCTGGAGAGAGGGCCTCCCCCGCCCCTGGTGTGTTCCGCTTCGGCGGCTGATCTTCCTCCGTCATGGTGGTGACTCCCGCGAGTTCCTTTTGATCCAGCTTCGCCTTGGCTCGGGTGGCTGTCGTGGTCCTGGGCCGACGCTCCTCTCTAACTGCCACCAGGGCTGCGCTAGCGGAGTAGGGAGTGGCGGCGAGGTAGAGTACCAAGGGCTCTTGAGGGCGCGGGGCCACCATCACTGGAGGGCTAGTGAGGTATCTCTTGAGATCTTGGAACGCCTTGTCGGCCTCCTCAGTCAATTCAAAGGGCCCCTTTTTCTTCATCAGCTGGAAGAAAGGCAGCGCCCGCTCCCCCAATCGGGAGATGAAGCGCCCCAACGCCGTCACTCACCCCGTGAGCTTCTGCATTTCCCTGAGGGTCTTTGGTGGGCTCATGTCCTCGACTGCCTTGACCTTTTCTAGGTTGGCCTCGATGCCTCGGTGGGATACGAGGAAGCCCAAGAGCTTGCCCGAGGGGACCCCAAACACGCACTTCTCCGGGTTGAGTCGCAGGCTCACTGCGTTGAGGCTGGCAAAGGTTTCCTCCAGGTCTTGTATCAGGGTCTTGGCCTCGCGAGACTTCACTACAATGTCGTCGACGTAAGCTGCGGGCCCAAGGTGATGTGCATGAGCCGCTGAAAGGTTGCCCCTGCGTTGTGCAGTCCGAACGGCATGCATGTATAGCAGTACACCCCACATGGGGTTAGGAAGGCCGTCTTCTCCACATCTTCCACCGCCATCTTGATCTGGTGATACCCGGAGAAGGCATCCAAGAAGCATAACAGGTCACACTCAGCGGTGGAATCGACGATCTGGTCGATGCGAGGGTGCGGGAACGGATCCTGCGGGCATGCTTTGTTGAGGTTGGTGAAGTCGACACACATGCGTTCCTTTCCTCCCTTCTTTGGCACAACCACGGGATTGGCCAACCAATCCGGGCATCAGACCTCGCGAATAACCCCTGCGGCTTTAGCTTGCGGGTCTCTTGGACGATGAAGGCCTGCACGTTGGGACACAGGACGCACGTTGGGACACACGTTGAGGTGGTGCTCGATTACGCCCTGTGGGATCCCTGCCAGCTGATCGGGCTCCCAGGCGAACACCTTCTTGTTTGCACGTAGGAACTTGACCAGGGCTTCCTCCTGCTCGGGCTCGAGGTTGGCGCCTATGGTGAAAGTGGCGTTCATGGACCCGTCCTCGTCGATAGGTATCTGCTTGGTCTCCGCCTTGTCTTGGGTGAACAACTGCTTCTTCTTGGTCGGCGCAGCCCCCTTGGGCTTGGGGGTTTCCGCATTGGCGGGCCGCGCCGCCGCCGCCGTCTTGAGGGCGAGCTTGAGCACTCGCAGCGCACCTTCGGTGTCCCCGGGCACGGTGAGGACGCCGTTGCTCCCGGGCATCTTCATGAGGTTGTACCCCGGGTGAGTCGCGGCCATGAATTTGGCCAATGCTGGATAGCCAAGGATGGCATTGTAGGGGAGGCTGATGGGGGCGATGTCGAAGTTGACCAGTTCCGTGCGGAAGTTGTCGTAGGTGCCAAAGGTCACCGGAAGCCGGATTTGTCCCAAGGAGCTGGACGACCAGCCTCCTACGCCCGAGAAAGGCCGGCTGGGCTGCAGCCGCTCCCGGGGTATGTGGAGGAGGTTGAAGGCCTCAACTAAGAGTACGTTGAGGCCCACGCCACTGTCGATGAGGGTCCTGGTGACGGCCACCTAGCAGATGGTGGGTGTGCAGAGCATGGGGAGCGCACCCGAGCCGGCCGAGTTGGTGGGGTGGTCCCCAGAGTCGAAGGTCAGCCCGGCCGGTGGCTCCGTCCGGCCCGAGGGAGCCCCCTGCCGCGTGGAGGCGGCGCCGACCCGGCAGACGAATGTCTTGACGTGGCGGCTGGAGGGCGGCGCCGGCGAGCTGCCCAGGAGGGCCGCGACGACCGAAGGAGCCGGCGAGACGGGGTGGGTGATGAAGAAGCTGCGCGGCTCCTCCCCAGAGGTCGCTGGGGAGCGCAGGGGCGATGCTTGCTGCCCGTTCCCCACCGGGCCGATGGCGGTGTTGATGGCGGGCGACGGGGAACGACGAGGGCGCCCGCCAGCAGGAGCCGTCTGGGCGACATCGGAAGCAAGGGCGGCTCGGCGCTCGGCGCGAGCCCAACGAGCGTCAGACATGGACGCGATGGTCGGAGAAGAGAGATGACGGAAGGCAAATTCCGGCGCACCCCTACGTGGCACGCCAAATGTTAGATTTCGGGTTCCGGCAGACCCTTGAGGTTCGAACTCTGGGGTGCGCGTGGAGATTCAACCCTCTGCCGGCTCGCTCCTCGCCGAATCGCTAGGACCTAAACTACCAAACTGAACAGCACAAGAGACACAAGATTTATACTGGTTCAGGCCACCATTGTGGTATAATACCCTACTCCAGTGTGTGGTGTGGTGGATTGCCTCTTGGGCTGATGATGAACAATACAAGGAAGAACAGCCTCGCGAGGGTCTGTTCTTGGCTGGTGCGATGAACTGCTAGGAGGGGTTCAGTCGCTGTATCTACTGGTTTCTTGATGAGGATCCAGATGCCGCTACCCTGGGGGTGGCTAGTCCTATTTATAGGCAAAGGCCCTGGGCCTCTTCCCAAATATTGAGCGGGAAGGGCGCCAACAATTGGCCATTTTGAAGGGGAACATCGGGTACACTTATCCTGACTAAAGTTGGTCCTCGCCTGGCAAAGACTCTGGTGATGACGCCTGCTTGGGCTCCACAATGACTTCCTTCCTGCCGTTGGGCTGGTCTTGGTCTTGTTGCACCGAAATGGATGCCTTTGCTTGATACTCTCGCCTGCGCTTGCTCCCTTAGCACCAAAGAGGAAAGGAGGACTCTGCGCGGGCTGGCGCCCGACTGGCGCCCTCGGTCGTCATGGCTTGCGTCATGGGCACCTCGCGAGGTACCCTGCCTTGAACTCTCCGCCTCCTCCTGAGCCAGCCTGACGAGGCCGTGCCTGAGGAAGCTCCTTGTCGTCCGCCCGGCGAGGCTTGGCCCCTCGCGAGGGTCTTGAGCTTGCGTTGATGATGATGGGCTGTGCTGGGCCTCCTTTGAGCCACGCCGCAGGCCGCAGGCAGGCAAGTCTAGGGACCCCCGTTCCCAGAACGCCGACAATGTCATCGAGCCACACGTGTGCTAAACTCGGAGGTGCCGTCCATTTGGCACTAGATCAGTTGGATCGTGATTGGATCGCGAAGAGTACGACTACATCAACCGCGTGATAAACGCTTCCGCTTTCGATGTACGAGGGTACATAGACACACTCTCCCCCTCTCGTTGTTATGCATCTCCTAGATAGATCTTGTGTGAGCATTGGAATTTTTTTGAAATTGCATGCTACATTCCCAATAGTAACATGTTCACTGCCAGAAGTATGGCCCTACAGGTGCAAGCAGAATAACGCGTCTTATGAAAAATTGAATGATTCCCTGAAGAAATTCAAAGGTGCGATGCTTATGCTAAGAAAGTGAACGTAGGCGCCGGCCATTGGATAATAGTACCTGATTCTCGGCAGCGTATGGGTATCGTTGTCATACTTGATAGCTAAGGATCATCGATGGTGCTCGTGTTGCGGTTGAGTTTGGGCCGGCTGTCGCCATTGCTAAAGCGGCTCCGGTGCTTCGGTTGCGGCGCCTGTCGACATACAAAAAAGCTCATCCGTGGTAAGTGAACAGTTCCACGATAAAGAAGAGAAAGAGTGAAGGAGTAAAAATCAAAATAACTTGATGAGGTTGCGGCATCAGTAAAGCAGGGCCAGTGGAGTTGAATATGGCATCCGTGGAGCGGGTCCGATGCAGTGGACGAAGGCATTAGTGAAGCACATCCGGTGCGGTGTACAGTGCTTTCGGTGAGGCGGGTCTGTTGCGGCGGACGAGGGCTTGTATGAAGGGCCAGCAATGGGGCGGACTAGGGAGTCAGTGAAGTGCCTACAGTGTGGTGGATGAGGGCGCCGTTGAAGCAGATCCGGTGCGGTGGATCATGATGGCAGTCAAGGAGATCTGGAGCGGTGGATAAGCCAGTCACTGAAGCGACTCCGGTGAAGTGGTGAGTTGGCAGTTGGGGGTTCCATGGTGTGGAAGGTAGATCCGGCGGGGTGTGAGGTCCACCGCTTCAGCGGAGGACTAGATTTGGTGGCTTGGCATGGTAGGGGGGGGGGGCAGGGAGGGGAATGGGAGGGGCTCTTGCGAAGAATGTGGGGGCAACGAGGGGAAAACAATGGAGTTACCAAAGCAGCCCTTTTCCGTTCATGTGGCAGGGGTAAAACAGGAATATCGCAGGGCTAAACTTTCGGGAGCGAGATATTTCGATGTGAGCGGGAAGTTTGAAAGATTTTGGCGCCTGAAATTAAGTGTTCTACTCGTACGGCCGACTATGATATCATGGCCGAGAATTTATTTGTTTTGCACGTGCAAGTTTCGAAAATCAATTTCTCCAACTTGAAACTTAGATTGTCCATTCAATTCAATTATGGATCATTGAGCTAGTGCAAGCAAATACCATCATATGGTCCAATTCAAATGAAATTCCAAATGGGTTTATCCTAAATATGATGACAAAAGCAAAAATGTGTATTTGCATGAATAAAGTGGATGATTATAAAGTTGGAACATTCCCATATGTGTATATCTCTAGGTTTGATATATGAATTTGAAATCATGAAATCCCGGCTTAAAAAATGCACCTCCGTTTAAATGAATTACAAAAGATAATGTTGGACTCGAATTCCAAAATTCCAATCTTAGGTTTGTAATTATGGTGATTCAAAATATATCACGCATGTTCAACAGTGTCGTTATCTCATAGTCCAAACTGTGAAACAAATTGATCAACCATGAGTGCACACACTATTTACCATATATATCTCAATTACGCTAAAGTCTCTCAAATATAGACACCTCACTCTTTATCTGAAGCCACCCACCACACACACAAGCCGTTCTCTCCCCCGGAGACGAACACACGAGCACATTAACACCCCCCTCTCTTCTAAAGTCTGGACCCCAATATATCTAGGTCTCTATCACTTCCTCTCTCGGACAAGCACACATATCTTCCCCCACTCTCTAGGTCTCCCGGCATATCTCTTTCCCAAGCACAGACACTATATAGAGTGTATCTTTCCCATACACACAAAGCTTCGCCCCCAAACATCTATCTCCCTAGTTATGTGGTTCTCGCACACTCACCTCACACACCACCCCCACTGCAAACAAGCACACTTTTTCTCCTTGTGCACAACTCTCCTCTTTCTATCTCTCCCACACGCGGACCTGCCCCAGCTCCTTCCCTGTATACATATATGTCGTGACTCTTTCCATAGATCCCTAATGTATCATCATTCTCACACGTTGTTCTCTACACCATCTATTCTAGATCTCTCAAGAACTATCGCACACACGATGACTCTCTTCCCTTGCGTCTCCGTACATAGGCCACTTTCGAACAACATCAACATTGTCTCCTTATCTATATGCCACTTCTGCACTCCAAAGACCCCTGTCTCTCCACCTCTCTACCTCTCTCTCTCCCTCACTAGCTCTCTCTCTCTCTCTCTCTCTCTCTCTCTCTCGCTCTCACACCCCTCTCCCACACACACACTAGATGTCTCTCCAAATACTCTGCTCCCCGCCCGCACCCATGCTAACCCGCTACTACACATGCCTTTGTTTCTTTTGACACACATGTCATAGCATTCCCCCTTCCCTATACTAGATTTACATTATTAGTGGTCTCTCTTCTCCACATACACTCCCTCTCACACACATGCGCGTGCACAAACACACATGGATACGCACAAACACCATCTACCTAGATCCTTCTTTTAAGACACACACACCCTTGCATATTCTCTCCAGCTCTAGGTATGTATATATCCCCCTCTCTCTATCTCATATGCACACCAAAATTCTCCATCTCTCCCCATGTTCGCATGTGTATATCACACACTCACTCTCTCATTATGTCTACGTGTCTCCACGTTACACAACACAAAGCCCCGTGCACATGTCTCTCTCTATCCTCCACACACAGAGACACAAAGAATCTCTTATCATTGCCTCAGTCTCTACACATATCACACATGCACGTTGTCTCTCTCTCTCTTGCACACACACTCAACAAAGTTTTTCCCGTGAATAACTTACCGTCTATTCATCAACAGTCATGGCAGTACGGCGAACACGAGACGTGAAAAAGAATAAATCTACATGTGCGTAGACCACCTAGTATGACTACTAGGACTAGAGCAAGTCGAAAGTGCACCGCCGTCACCCCCTCCTTATCAGCGACGGGAAAACTTTGTTCTACACAGTCGAGAAGTCATCGTACTAAGGACCCACATGCTCAACCGTTGAATAGAATGTATATCAAAGTTTATGGAAACAAGTATAGATAATACGTTTGTATCTCCATACATATATCTCTTCTCTCTTATAAAACTAGCAAGATGCCCGTGCGTTGCACGGGACATCAAGATGCATTTGTATGAGTAGTTTATCTTGTGAGAGAAAAGGATGAACGAGGGAAGTCCTTATCTGCAAGTGTGGAGAGAGGTGCGGGTATCTTTTTGCAAAATTGCCATAGTTTGCTTTCGATCCGTCAGATATAGATCGGACGGTCTATATTACATGATGGAAGGCACACCATCATCACCAACTCGGTCTTCTATAAGAGTAGAGAAAACTGAGTTGGTGATGATGGTACGTCTGCCATCCTGCAATATAGACCGTCCGATCTATATCTGACGGATAGAAATTAAACTAAAAGATACCCGCACCTCTCTCCACATTTGCAAACAAGGCCTTCCCTTGTTCATCCTTAATTATCTCTCACAACCTCATTGTTGAGAAACTGAAAAAGGAAGCCTCTAAAACAAACTGGCATGGTGGTCGCTGCCGGCATCGTCCATCCCCATGCCTCCGCTCAGTCTGACCACCAATCACCACCACGCCCCACTCCTCCTCACCTTATCTCTCCTCTTTCTCGAGATATCATTAGTTTTTACACATGGGATTACTCCCGCATGGGTCAATCACAAGAGGTGTTTTATAAAAAAAATGCATCTTGAGGTTTCGTGCAGTGCACGGACATCTTGCAGTACTCCTACAGAAGACTTAGTTGGTGATGACGGTGTGTCTGCCATCCGTCATTTTTGACCATTAGATCTCCATCTAACGACTGTGAGGTAAGTTGTTGCCTTTTCTCAACAACATCCCACTTCTCTAGCAATTTGCAGAAAAACCCTTAATTAGTATCTTAAAACCAACCACATCCCTCCCTCACCTCACCAAAATAGCCCGAGGAATATATTCCGATTGAAACATAATATATCTCTAGTGATATATGTATATCAAAATTAGAGTGTTTTCTATCAAGTTTGTGAATAAGTATTATTCTAATTATTATCCGTTGCAACGCCCGTGAACATTGCTAGTATTTCCAACCATGCAAAAAAAATGCTAGTATTTCCGTAGTTTTGAGTTTTCCATCAAGACATTAGTCACTCATGGTTGATATTTAGTTTGAATTACGTACACATAGGCACTATGTAACTAGCCGTGCTTATTGGCTTCAAAAGCTTAACTTCCACTCCTACTTACAGTATGTAGAGTATTTAACAAAAAACTACCACTTCCAACCAGCCCTAGGAAGAAACTATTGTAAAAAAATAGCAAAAACATACCCAAAAATTTCTTAATCCGCGCCAAAAAACTACTACCTAGTGCCGATTAGGCTCATTTAAACCCATTTATGACAGGCTTGGCCCACACGTCCAGGCTGACAAGGCAGCTTAAATCAACACATTTTGTTTGACCGTTGACACGGGGGACCCACATCTGACCTTCTATCCCGTTCTTCCTCCTCCAATCATTATTTTTCCTAAACATTACTTCAAACAGTATTGATGCGTGTTCGTCGGTGGCGCCGGTGATGAGTGAGTTGGCGGCTGCTCCGCCGAACGGGCCAGACGCCGTGCTGGCCTCCGCACGGGTTGGCTGGCTGGCCCGAGTGTGACTCACGCGTGAGCAAGCCGCCGCGCTCGCCTTCGCTCGAGCGAGATGGCTGGCCTTAGCGCGGCCCACGCGAGCAAGCTGCCGCATCGTTGTGCCAACCTAGCTAGCAAACCTTGCAGACAAGCAGCTGGATGCATCCAGCAAGGTATGTGCTATCTTGGCTACCTAGCGGCCGCGAGAGTGGGATGGAGCTAGCATCCGGGCTGCCGCAAGATGGGCTCCGCACTGTCGGTGGTTTTGACCTCGCCTTTTGCCGGCAGCGGTAGCTGCGTCCCATGGTCAAGGATGACTAGGTGGACGAGCCGGAGGTAGGAGGTCACTCAGGGATTTTTGTCCAGACTGACATGTAGGTCCCACAAGTCATAATGCCTAACTTGCCGGTCGAATAGAAGGCATTGAATTAAGGGGCAACATGGGTTGAAACGTGCCTATAACGACACTTTGTAGAGTAGTCGTTTCTTGGGAGGGCTGTTTGGTAAGTGGTACTAGTAGTTCCTTGGCATTATTAGTGGTTTCTTGTAAGGAACAATGTACTAGCGACAAAAGGCGGTTCTAAGTTGCGTTGTACTCGAACGAGTAGTACTAGTGGTCATGGGAGTGTATAGCTTGTTTTGTGGGTTCGATCCCGGCCGAACGCATGACGGCCTGATGTCTACTATGCAACTTTTTTCTTGTAGACTTGTGTTGGGCCTCCCAGCGCAGTTTTGTAGGACAGTAGCAATTTTCCTTCAAGTGGATGACCTAAGATTTATCAATCCGTGGGAGGTGTAGGATGAAGATGGTCTCTCTAGAACAACCCTCCACCCAAATACAAGAAATCTCTTGTGTCCCCAAGACACCCAATACAATGGAAAATTGTATAGGTGCACTAGTTCGGCGAAGAGATGGTGATAAAAGTGTAATATTGATGGTAGAAATATATTTTTATAATCTGAATAAATAAAAACAGCAACGTAGAGAAATTGTAAATAGGCACAAAAATGATATTGCCATGCTTGAAAATGAGGCCTAGGGTCCGTACTTTCACTAGTGCAATCTCTCAACAATGCTAATATAATTGGATCATATAACCATCCCTCAACGTGCAACGAAGAATCACTCCAAAGTTCCTATCTAGCGGAGAACATAAGAAGAAATCGTTTGTAGGGTACGAAACCACCTCGAAGCTATTCTTATCGATCGATCTATCCAAGAGTTCATACTAAAATAACACCAAATAATTTCAGATTCATAATACTCAATCCAACACAAAGAACCTCAAAGAGTGCCCCAAGATTTCCACGGGAGAAACAAAAGACGAGAACTTGCATCAACCCCTATGCATAGATTACCGCAATGTCACTGCAGGAATCCACGAGTTGAATGCCAAAACACATATCAAGTGAATCAATATGATACCCCATTGTCACCACAAGTATTCATATGCAAGACATATATCAAGTGCTCTCAAATCCATAAAAGTATTCAATTCGATAACAACGAAATCTCAAGGGAAAAACTCAATTCATCACAACAAGATAGAGAGGGCAAAACACCATATGATCCGACTATATTAACAAAGCTCGTGATACATCAAGATCGTGACATCTCAAGAACACGAGAGAGAGAGAAAGAGAGAGAGAGAGAGATTAAACACATAGCAACTGGTACAAACCCTCAGCCCCGAGGGTGGACTACTCCCTCCTCATCGTGGTGGCCACTGGGATGATGAAGATGGCCACTGGTGATGATTTCCCCCTCCGACAGAGTGCTGAAATGGGGTCTAGATTGGGTTTTGGTGGCTATAGAGCCTTGCGGCGGCGGAACTTCTGATCTAGGTTTACCCCAAGGGTTTTTGGTATATTTGGGATTTTATAGGGCAAAGAGGGGGTGCGGGAGGCCATCGAGGTGGGCAAAACCCACCTGGGTGCACCTGGGCCCCCAGGGGCGCCCTAGTGGGTTGTGCCCCCTTTGGGGCACCCCTTAGGTGCTCCTCTAGCCCATTGGTGGTCTTCTGGTCCATAAAAAAATCCACAAAAAGTTTCGTGGTGTTTGGACTCCGTTTGATATTGATTTCCTGCGATGTAAAAAACAAGCAAAAAACAACAACTAGCACTGGGCACTGGTTCAATAGGTTAGTACCAAAAAATGATATAAAATGATTATAAAATGATTATTAAACATCCAAGAATGATAATATAACATCATGGAACAATCCAAAATTATAGATACGTTGGAGACGTATCAACATCCCCAAGCTTAATTCCTGCTCGTCCTCGAGTAGGTAAATGATAAAAATAGATTTTTTTAATGTGGAATGCTGCCTAACATGTCATCTCATATTCTTTTCTTTGTAGCATGGACATTTGGACTTTTATATGGTTCAAAGCAATAGTCTAGTTTTGACATGAGGATTTAAATACTCAAGCATATCAACAAGCAACCATGTCTTTCAAAATATCAGCGCTAAAATAAGTTATCCCTAGCCCATCATGCTCAATTATTGATCCATTCATGAAATACACTCGCATATTAGCTGCACTCAATGCTCAAGTACGATCATAGTGCCCCCTAGTTAGTGCTTTATAAGAGAAGATGTAGACTCAAAAAATAAAAAATTGCATAAAGTAAAAGAAAGGCCCTTCGTGGAGGGAAGTAGGGATTTGTAGAGGTGCCAGAGCTCAAAGCGAAAATTGAGAGATAAAAACATTTTGAGAGGTATACTTTTCCCACCAAAGAAAATGACTAAGAGCTCCCAACACTTTCCATGATAGATATATCATAGGCGGTTCCCAAACAGAAAATAAAGTTTATTCCTTTTTCAACCATACTTTCACTTTCCATGGCCAACCATATCCACGGGTGCCCTCCATACCAACACTTTCCAAGGAATTTATTGTTTGACAACATAAAGTAAATTCATTTTTCATTTCGAGACTGGGCATCCCTAGTACCTTTGCCATACTCTTGTGCAATGACAAGTGAATAAACACTCATCGTGAGAATAACACATCTAGCATGGAAAATATTGGCCACCCCTCACCGCCTCGCGAGCGGTAGGAGCACACAAAAGAGAAATTTATTTTGAAAATTAGAGATGGCACATACAAATTTGCTTAGAAAAGCAAAAGAATACCTCATATAGGTTGGTATAGAGGACTCATGTGGCAAAACTGGTTTAAAGGATTTTGGATGCACAAGTAGTGATCATACTTAGTGCAAAATGAAGGCTAGCAAAAGATTGAAAAGCGACCAACCAAGAAACAAATAATCTCATAAGCGAGCATTGAGCATAATTAACACCGAATAATGCACCACAAGTAGGATGCAATTTAATTGCACAACTATTGACTTTCGTGCTTGCATAGGGAATCACAAACCTTAACACGAATATTCTTACTAAAGAATAATTACTCATCAACATGACTCACATATCACATCATCATATCTCAAAACTATTAGGAGGAATCAATTTTATTTTTTCCAATGATCTTCATGAAAGTTTTTATTAATCCTTCTTGGATATCTATCACTTTGGGACAAATTTTCATGTGTTGCTTTTGATAAGCTCAAACAGATATACGTGAAGATCAAGCGAGTAGTTAAGTAAATAGGTAGCTGTGTGAGGACTCTCTCTTATTTAAAAACTTTCAGATCCAAGTAATTTATTAAAACAGCAAGCAAAAACAAAATAAAATGACATTCTAAGAATAGCACACATCATGAAGCAAAAACTAAGGCTCAACCGACACTAACCGATAATTGTTGAGAAGAAAGGTGGGATGCCTACCGAGGCATCCCCAAGCTTAGATGCTTGAGACTTCTTGAAATATTATCTTGGGGTGCCTTGGGCATCCCCAAGCTTGAGCTTTTGCGTCTCCTTAATTCCTCTCATATCACGGTTTTCCTGAATGTCAAAATCTTCATCCACACAAAACTCAAGAAGAACTCGTGAGATAAGTTAGTATAAACCAATGCAAAAACCTTATCATTCTCTACTATAGCAAATCACTAAAATTATTATTCAACATTGCATACGAAATGCCTCTGCATATTTAATACTCCTATCCTCAAATATAATCATTAAACAAGCAAACATATGTAAACAATGCAAACATAACAGCAATCTGCCAAAACAGTACAGTCTGTAAAGAATGCAAGAGTATAAATACTTCTTTAACTCCAAAAATTAAAATTTACCACACTGTAGAAAATTTATCAGGGCTTACTGTGCAAAAAATTTCAACATTTTATCACATTCTGACTTTTCTCGGGAATTTTTGCAAACTTTCTGTTTTGAAACAACAACTCATAGACTTGCAAAATAAGCATGGTAAAGGCTATCCTTGACATTTTTATTGAAAAGAAAGATGCAAAACATTATTCTAAATAAAATCAAGCAAATACTAACAAAATAATATGACGCTCTGAGTAAAACTCATATCATGTGACGAATGAAAACATAGCTCCAGGTGAGGTTACCGATAATGTTGCAGTCGAAAGAGGGGATGCCTTCCGGGGCATCCCCAAGCTTAATTGGTTGGATCTTCCTTGGATATTAACTTGGGGTGCCTTAGGCATCCCCAAGCTTAGGGTCTTCTCACTCCTTATTCTCCTCATATCGACATCTCACCCAAAACTTGAAAACTTCAATCACACAAAAGTTAACGGAACTTTGTGAGATAGTTTAGTATGATAGAGAGCAAACCATTTCACTTTGGTACTGTCAAAGACAAGATTCATAATTGTTCTCACACAATGCCTACTGTAGCATATCATTTCCACAATTTATATTGAGCAATATAAGCCATAGAAACTAGAAAACAAGCAAACTATGCATTGAAAACAGAATCTGTCAAAAACAGAACAGCCTATAGTAACATGTACTCCAACCATACTTATGCTATCACCTGTAAAAATTTCAGATCAAAATCACGTTCCAGTGAATTTTCAAAATTCTTGGACCGAGTGCAAAAGTTTCTGTTTTTGCACAGATTCAAGTCAACTATCAGCCACACTATCCCAAAGGCTTTACTTTGCACTTTATTGAGACAAAAGCAATGAAACATGATTACTACAGTAGCTTAATCATGTGAACACACAAAAATAGTAGGTCAAAGTTTTGGGTTTTCTCCCAACAAGCGCTTTTCTTTCATGCCTTTAAGCTAGGCATGATGATTTCAATGATACTCGCATAAAAGATAAGAAGTGAAACATAAAGAGAGCATCATGAAGCATAAGTTCCTCTCTCATAATAATTTTTAGTAGCATCATGAATAGATTCATCAATATAACCATCACATAAAGTAGTCTTTTCATGATCGAGAAGCATAGAAATTTTATTACTCTTTGCATAAGAAAATATCTTCTCATTCACAATGGTGGGAGTATCATATGAAACTTGAATACTATAAATTGTTTCCACATTAAAAGAGTAATATTCAGGAAAAGGGTAATCATAACTACGACAAGTTTTATAAATATAATCATGACTACTTTTATAACATAAGTATCATCACAATAATCATCATAAGTAGCAACTTTGTTCTCATCATAGATAGGAGGCATGCAACCATCATAGCAAATTTGATCATTCAAAGTAGGGGGGACTAAAAAGATCATCTTCATTAAGCATGTCATCCCCAAGCTTGGGACAAACATTCTTGTAGCAAATAAATTCTCAAACATGTCGTTCTCATCAAACATAGCATCCCCAAGCTTGTGACTTGGCATATCATAAGCATAATCACTCTCATCATTAATAGTATGAATAGAACCAATGGTATAACAATTGCTATCATCGTAATTTCCCAAGTTGGTGCGAAAAAGATTTCTAAGCTTATAAGAAGTATCATTATCTTCCCAATCATAATCATCACAACAAGCAACAAGCATAACAAAATCATTATCAATAGTGCTCACGGACATTGTGCCATAAGACATAGAAGCAATATCATCATCAAGTGCATCATCTTCCACAATTATTTTTGATTCATTTTCATGAGGCACAACAATAATAGGAGCAACATTATTTGGGAGAGATACCTTTTTACCTTTATTCTTTCTTCTTTTCTTGTTCTTCAGGACATCATGTGTGGGTTTAATTATTTTTTCAAGCTTCTTATTGATGAGATTGCTTGAATAGGGAGCTCCTCCTCGTCACCTATTTCATCATGAGAGACAATAGGAGGGAAAGCGGAAATCTTTACCCTTTCATTAGTATTCCTTTCATATTCTATTGGTTTTCCCATCTTTCTATAGTTGGCAATATAAGCATTCTCATTGCAATTTACCATGCAGAACATATAGATATTTTTTAGATTAGTTTCAGTGTCGTCCGTGAGAATGAATACTTCAAACCAACTATTTTTATGTGTCAATTCTTCACTCCCCAAAAATAAATAAAGTTCATTATAAAGTTCTAGGGTGATCAAGTTATTGCAATATTTGGCATGATTCGATCATGAAAAAGCATGTATTGGAAATTAAGATGAACATCCTTATTGCAAAGTTCACAAGTAATAGGACAAAGACAACATAATTTTGTAGCAAATTCATCTATCACTTTGAGCAAAGAATTGGTTCTATCATGCTTATGCTTCTTGCAAAATCTATCTTCCCTATAAGACACGTCTTCATAAACATTATGCACTCCACAAAACTTGACATGCTTATAAGCAACATTTTTGTCATGACTTGTGCAATCATCATTAGAATTTTGGATATTCAAAGAATTCATACTAACAACATTGCAATCATGCTCGTCATTCAAATATTATGTGCCAAACATTTATTGACTTCTTCTTCCAACAATTGAGCACAATTTTACGATCCATCATTTTCAAGAAAGATATTATAAAGATGATCAATAATATGATGCAACTTCGATTCCATTTTTTATGTAGTTTTCTTTTATAAACCAAACTAGTGATAAAACAAGAAACTAAAAGATTCAATTGCAAGATCTAAAGATATACCTTCAAGCACACACCTACCCGGCAACGGTGCCAAAAAAGAGCTTGATGTCTACTACGCAACTTTTTTCTTATAGACTCGTGTTGGGCCTCCAAGCGCAGAGTTTTGTAGGACAGTAGCAATTTTCCCTCAAGTGGATGACCTAAGGTTTATCAATCCATGGAAGGTGTAGGATGAAGATGGTCTCTCTCAAACAACCCTACAACCAAATACAAGAAATCTGTTCTGTCCCCAACATACCCAATACAATGGCAAATTGTATGGGTGCACCAGTTCAGCGAAGAGATGGTGCTAAAAGTGTAATATTGATGGTAGAAATATATTTTTATAATCTGAATAAATAAAAACAGCAAGGTAGCAAATAGTAAACGGGCACAAAAACGGTATTGCAATGCTTGAAAATGAGGCCTAGGGTCCGTACTTTCACTAGTGCAATATCTCAACAAAATGCTAATATAATTGGATCATATAACCATCCCTCAACGTGCAACGAAGAATCACTCCAAAGTTCCTATCTAGCGGAGAACATAAGAAGAAATCGTTTGTAGGGTACGAAACCACCTCGAAGCTATTCTTATCGATCGATCTATCCAAGAGTTCATACTAAAATAACACCAAATAATTTCAGATTCATAATACTCAATCCAACACAAAGAACCTCAAAGAGTGCCCCAAGATTTCTACCGGAGAAACAAAAGACGAGAACTTGCATCAACCCCTATGCATAGATTACCCCAATGTCACTGCAGGAATCCGCGAGTTGAATGCCAAAACACATATCAAGTGAATCAACATGATACCCCATTCTCACCACGAGTATTCATATGCAAGACATATATCAAGTTCTCTCAAATACATAAAAGTATTCAATTCGATAACAACAAAAGCTCAAGGGAAAAAACTCAGTTCATCACAACAAGATAGAGAGGGCAAAACACCATATGGTCCGACTATATTAACAAAGCCGCTGTAGGACCTTGAAGTATGTCTAGAGGGGGGTGGATTAGACTACTTGACCAATTAAAAACTTAACCTTTTCCCAATTTTAGAGTTTGGCAGATTTTAGCTATCTTAGGACAAGTCAAGCAATCATCACACAATTCAAGCAAGCATGCAAAGAGTATATAGGCAGCGGAAATTAAAGCATGCAACTTGCAAGAAAGTAAAGGGAAGCGTTTGGAGGATTCAAACGCAATTGGAGACACAGATGTTTTTGGCGTGGTTCCGATAGGTGGTGCTATCGTACATCCACGTTGATGGAGACTTCAACCCACGAAGGGTAACGGTTGCGCGAGTCCACGGAGGGCTCCACCCACGAAGGGTCCACGAAGAAGCAACCTTGTCTATCCCACCATGGCCGTCGCCCACGAAGGACTTGCCTCACTAGCGGTAGATCTTCATGAAGTAGGCGATCTCCTTGCCCTTACAAACTCCTTGGTTCAACTCCACAATCTTGTCGGAGGCTCCCAAGTGACACCTAGCCAATCTAGGAGACACCACTCTCCAAGAAGTAACAAATGGTGCGTTGATGATGAACTCCTTGCTCTTGTGCTTGAAATGATAGTCTCCCCAACACTCAACTCTCTCTCATAGGATTTGGATCTGGTGGAAAGAAGATTTGAGTGGAAAGCAACTTGGGGAAGGCTAGAGATCAAGATTCATATGGTAGGAATGGAATATCTTGGCCTCAACACATGGAATATCTTGCTCTTTTCGGTGAGACTGAAATGTTACAAAAGGGAAACAGAGAGTTTACATTGCAATCTCGATGGGACCAATCGCTCACTTCGGTTAGACCGAAACATTACGAAGGGAAACAGAGAGATTACAATCCCATCTCGGTGAGACCGAGATCCCTATCGGTAAGACCGATTTGCCTAGGGTTTGTGGCAGTGGATATGACATTTGAACTCGGTGGCGCCGGATAGAAAGAATCAGTGTGACTGATTTTGGCTTTAGGTTTAGGTCATTTGTGGATGTGAGAAAGTAGCTAAGGGTTTTTGGAGCATATCACTAAGCACATGAAGCAAGAGGCTCATTAAGCAACACCTCATCCCTCCTTGATAGTATTGGCTTTTCCTAGACTCAATGTGATCTTGGATCACTAAAATATAAAATGAAGAGTCTTGAGCTTTTGAGCTTGAGCCAATTCTTTGTCATTAGTATTTTGAGGGATCCACTTTCATCATCCATGCCATGCCATTCATTGAGCTTTCCTGAAATAATAGTCTTGGAATAGCATTAGCTCAATGAGCTATATGTTGTTATGAATTACCAAAACCACCTAGGGATAGTTGCACTTTCAATCTCCCCCCTTTTGGTAATTGATGACAACATATAGATCAAAGCTTCAACAAATGATAATAAGATTAAAAACATCGTTGCTTTGAGAAGTATGTGATAAGCAAGAGCTCCCCCTAAATTTGCGCATAGTTTAAGATTTGCTTTGGACTACAAATGCACAAGGAATTAGGCTCATGGGTTACTCTTCCATGTCACATACATCTTGGTGGAGCGCTCAAAATGATAAAGATTGAATACATGCACTCATCACCAAGCAAAGTGAATGATCACATAGGATAGATAAGATAATATCATCAAACATGCATAAGTGTAGCTTATGATCAAACACATGATCATCAATGTCTCACAAAAACAACATAGTATCTCAAGCAATCAAAAGCACCACCAAAGCAAGAGAGAATAAAAGCAACACTCTTTCTCTCGAAGCCTATGATCTATACATTTTTCTCCCCCTTTGGCAACAAGTTACCAAAAAGTTCATAGAAAATGCATGGTGCTAGATCGACTCTCAGGCTTGATCTTCAGGTGGTGGTGTCTGGATAACTCCAAGAACGAAGGCTTCAGTTGAAGTAGATGGAGCTGGAGGAGTTGATGCTGGACTTGGTTGCACTAGAGCTGTAGGAGCTGTAGCTGGTGCAGATGATGTGGCTCTGGTGTCTGTCACAGGCACAACAGTTGACTCTGAGCTCTAGGCACTCTGGCAAATACATTAGTGGTAGTCTTGCCCCGCCTCTCCTGCATGTCATCCTGTAGCTGCTCCACAACTGACTGAATCTTAGTTACTTTGACATCTAGATCTTGGAATTTTAGTTCCATGATTCTTTCCAAGCTCTCCTGATTTCGAGTGAGGGTGGCCAATCCCTTCTCAATCCTTAGTGTTGATGCTATCAAGTAACCAAGCTGCTCCTGCTTGTTCTTCAAAAAGTACTCAGATGCCTCCTCTTGAGTTGGCATCTTGGCAACCTTCTCTTTCCTTGCCTTCTCCTTCTTCTCTTGAGCTTGTACTGATGATGGTTCATTCTCATTCATGACAACCTGATTATCCTCAAAGTCTGGATAGAGAGGAAAATGTTCCTTATCCAATAGATATTTGCCTGTGCCCATCTTTGTGTTAATCAACTCCTGAATCTAAGGGGCATATCCACAACTCCTCTTTTGGTCTGCTGCAGTCCTCTTAATGGTCTCTACCATAAGGCTCATGACCTTGAATTTATGTGGCACATCAAACAAATGCAACATGTTGATTGCATGCCCTCTGATCATGTTGTGATCACCAGACTTAGGCAACAGAGTGTGCCTTAGGATCCAGTTGATAGTTGGTAGCCCTGACAGAAGAAAGTGGACTGATCCAAACTTATGTGTCTCAATGGCTTTGTCTGGGATCTCCTTGTACATGTGTGCCATGGAATTGTGGTCCATCTTCTTCTTAGCATAGACATCCAAGTCATCTTCACTCTCCATTGGGGCATTGATCAGTTTTGCCCATTCCTCAACTGTTGATTGGTACCTTGTACCTTCAGACATCCAAACTATCCTCCCATCTGGATAGAAGTGTGCTGTGGAGTAGAATTGCATAATAAGTTCATCGTTCTAGTTGGTGAGCTTTTGCCCAAAAAAATCTGCAACTCCACAAGCAACAAAACTATCTTGCACTCCAGGATAGTGTTCTTCATTATCTTTCATGTAGGTCCAGTCGACCCACCTCATATCACACACTATGGGCTTCTTGTCCAACAAGATTGTCTCATAGAAGTCCTGATGTTCCTTTGTATGGAACCTGTAATGAACAGCAGTCCTTCTCCTTGCGGCATATGGATCTGTCATCCTCCATATCCTCAACCCTGAGTCTCTTCTGATGTTCATGTCCTCAGCCACAGGATGGGCATCATTGTGGTCTGGTATCTTGGGCTTGAGCTTCCTCAGAGCTTGTCCTTCTTCATCTTCCTCATCAGCTTCCTCAGAACTTGTTCTTCTTGGTAGCTGGAATACTCCTGGTATTCCTCTTTGGTGCAAGCTTGGCCTTGGGGGCAGCTTTGGGTGCTTCCTTGGGCTTTGATGTTGCAGCCCCTGATCTAATAGCATCACCCATAAGCTTTGGTGCCTTGGGTGCTGGTGCAGCAACCTCTTCTTCCTCTTCAGAGTCTCTCCTCATTGAGGGTTTTCCAAGAACCTGGGCAGTAGTGGTTCTGGCTCTCTTCTTCTTCTTATCCTGAGTAGCTTCATCTTTTGATTCAATTGTAAACTTCATAGTTTCTCCAGTGGGAACTTTCTTGGGTTTGGAAGTTGTGACTCTCTTTGCAGGTACCTCTTTGTGTTCAGACTTTTCAGGCACTTGAGTAGATCCTCTGACCTTCAGCATAGGTGTCCTCTTGGCAGGAACTTTCCTATTGAGTCCAGGTTTAGTGTTCTGTGCTGAGGCATACTCCTTTTTGAGCACTACCTTCTTGGAGGTAGCCTCATCTTCTTCTGCTCTATAATCCTCATCCTCAGAATCTGAGGCTCTTTTCTTCCTTTGCCTGGTGGCAGCTTTAGGCAGATTGCTTGGAGTGCTTCTGCTGCCATCATCTGAAGAACTTGAGGGACTAGTGCCCTCAATCATGTGAATCTGCTCTTGTGACCTGTTCTGGCTGTCACTTTGGTCTGACATGCTGCAAACACTGACTGCTGACCCTGTGAAGAGTTATAGATGAGATAGAGTGGATGAGCATCACAAAATGCAGAGATTTTTGCAAAAGAATGATTCAAAAATTCAGTTTTAGTTTTCCACAGAAAGCATTTCGTATCAACCGATTATCAAACTTGGTGATACCGAAGCAGTTTTGGAACCTAAACTGATGAACTCGGTTAGACCGAGTCACAGTTCGGTGGCACCGAGACTGCTAGGGTTTCACAAAGTCCTAAAATCGGTCTCACCGATTAGCAATTCTCGGTCAGACCGAGAGTTACTAGTGCAATGGCATTAGCCAAATCGGTGGGACCGAGTTTTTCAACTCGGTGGGTCCGACATGGTTTCGGTGGAAACCTAACCCTAAATTTTCAAATCTTGTCTAATCTACGGATTGCATTGACTGGATAGGAGTGTTTCAATCGTGGCAAGAATCATTAAGAACACAATGTGCTAGGAATCGAACAACGATAGCATAGTGATCGAGTCCATACCCTAGCTTGGCGATGAACTCGCTACGGCGGCAACGGCGGGGGTGAAATCCATTGACGGCGGCGGAGACCAGCGACAGGAGGCGGCTGTCGACAAGGAGACGATCCGGAGACCCTGATGGCAGAGCGAGCTATTGCGCGGGCGAAGAGGTTCGGAGAAATTTCCAAATTTTTGCCCGTGACTATATATAGCCCGACCCTGTCGGTGTGACCGAGTGGAACAACTCGGTGGCACCGAGATGCATAACTGTGTACAGTTACAGCAACTCGGTGTGACCAAAAAGTTCAAATCGGTTGCACCGAGATTGAAAACCTAGATCGACTTAGTGATCTCGGTAGGACCGAAATGGAGGAATCGGTCAAACCGAGAATCACAAAGAAGTTTTGGAAGTTTAAGTCTATGATGAATCGGGGACTCCGAGTGCTCCTCACACAGAGTGGTTCAAATCTGACTTGATCAAATTTTGTGATGTAGCATGAATAGAGTTTGAGATGAGAAAAGCATAGATAGCTAGAGAAGGTACTTAGGCATTCTTGTCCATCCACTTGGCAAAAAGAAAAGGAGCCAATCAATCATAGCAACAAGTGGATGTCCTTGAATGAGTAAAATATGCACCAACATGCTCACACAATAAGATGGCAAATGAAATATGTGGCAGAACATGCACAACCAATTCTAGCATCTATCAAACAATTGGCGATGACTAGGTCATCTATATGAGTATATTGACTTACGAGTCAAATGAAAACATTTGATCATAGGTCATACTCATCGTTTAAGCTCAAGTGGGGTTACCACTTTTACATAATGCATTGATGTGTTCACACCATTAGAGTTGCTTTGACTCAATTCTTAGAGTTAAGCTCCCCCTAGATGTGAGATCCCCTTTTAGAGGGATGAACTAACCTTGGGTTCTGTCGATGATGACTTCATGTAGGTGTTGAAGATGTGGATGCTCAATGTTGATGTAGATCATTTGGAGCAATCCTTTGGAGTGAGTTGCACTTTCAACTTGCCTACATGGGTTAGTCCCACAAGGAACAAACAAGAATATCCATAGACATAGAGTGAAGCATACACAAGATGATGTCCATGAAATCATTAGGTTACCTTGTCCCTTGCCTTACCAACATGAGGGTTTGTGACTCCTTGAACTAGTGCAAGATGTGGAAGTTGATTGCACTTGTTCTTGCCATAATGATATGAGTGAAGAATGTTGGCAGAGTCACCCTCAAGAACTCTCTAGTTCTTCTTCTTCGGGATCCACATCATCTTGATGGGAATCCTTGGAGTTGTAGTTGTACTTGATGAAGTAGAACTTGACGTAGTCTTGGGAACCCACTTGAACGAGGCCTTAGGTGCTTCTTCAAATGCATCAATCTCTTCTTGAAGCTTGTCCTTGCCTTTGTTCTTGTGGTCTTGTGGTGGAAGATCATCTTGTGCTTGTGTTCCTTTGAAGGAAGTAGGATCATACTTCTCTTGTTGAGGAACAAACTTCGTCTTGGGGTATTGATCTTCTTCCCACTCAACTCCATTGGCATTGAACTTTCGTTCAAAACCAACACCTTGATTCTTCCGGTGCCTTCCTTGCTTGCGTACAATTTCCTCGAATTGCTTACTCCCGGCAAGGCTCTTGTAAACACCTTTCTCTATAATTCCCTTCAATAAGCTATTTTCTTGCTCAAGTGTAACTTGGCTAAGAGAATCATTAGTGGAATCAAGAGAACTACTAGAAGCAACAATATTGGATTTGACATTATTATTGTTACTACTAGAGGAAGGATCTTTCTTGTACTTGTTACTAGACTTGACTTGAGGCATGTAAGTAGATAAGAGTAAATGCTTGGCAATGTAAGAAGAACTTTTCTTACGGAGATCATCATTGATTGCCTTTAAGAACTCATGCTCTTTCTCAAGATTGAGCTTTTCAAAGCGTAACTTCTCATGAGCCCTTAAAAGTTCTCGAGGATCTTCGAAGACAGTTTCATGAGCTAACTTAAGAGTGTTTAGTTCTTTAGTTAGAAGCTCAATCTTCTCCTTATCATTGTCATTCATTTTATCTTGATTAGCATGATTAATTGACGTTTCATCATAGTATTCATCACTAGAGTTGTCAACTAGTAAATCATCATCCACAAGCAAGTCATCTTCATCACTATCGAAATCAACATACTCAGGATGTGTTACCTTTGGACCTTTGGCCATGAAGCATCTTCCAATTCCTTCATTTGGTGAATCAAATATGTCGTAGGAGTTGGTTGACACAAGTGCTAGACCGGCAACACCTTCATCTTGAGTATATTCGGAGTCGGAGTGATAGCTTCTCTCGGAGTGATTGTCAGAGTCGGAGCTGGATACCCATTCACCAACATGAGCTTGATGTCTTCGTTTTGTGTAGCTACTTGATGACTTGTCCTTCCTTTCCGAATCCTTGCTTCTCCGTGAGGTTCTTCGTTCATAACGATCATCTCTACTCCTCCTCTCTCTCAATGGTGATTCTTCTCTTTTGCTTCTTCTTTTTGGAGAATCTTCTCTTCTTTTGTAGGGTGTCATACACTCATTGGAATAGTGTCCGGGTCTCCCACAATTGTAGCAATTTCGCTCTCGGCTAGAAGATCTTTTGTCATTGTGAGACCTTGACTTGGAGCTTCTTTCTTTGCTTCTACTCTTGTAGAATTTGTTGAAGTTCTTCACCATTAAGCTCAATTCTTCATTGAAGGTTTGTTTCTCACTTGATGATGTGGGGGCTTCACTTGAGGCTTTGTAAGCACCACTTGACTTGTTGTGAAGTTCCTCCTTATCCTTGAGTGACATATCATGAGCAACAATTCTTCCAATGACTTCCGTTGGCTTGAGATCTTTGTATTTTGGCATAATTTGGATCAATGTGCACACGGTATCATACTTTCCATCCAATGCTCTTAGGATCTTCTTGATGATGAATCTGTCGGTCATCTCTTCACTCCCTAAGCCGGCAATCTCATTTGTGATAAGTGCAAGCCTAGAGTACATTTCAGTGACACCTTCACCATCCTTCATTTTGAACTTGTCAAGCTGACTTTGGAGCACATCCAACTTGGATTCCTTGACGGGGTCGGTACCTTCATGCATATCAATCAAAGTATCCCAAATTTCCTTTGCATTCTCAAGACGGCTGATTTGTTGAATTCTTCGGGGCACAATCCGTTGAAGATGATATGACAAGCTTGAGCGTTGTATTGCGGCATCTTCAATTCTTCCGCATTAGCTTCGCGGTTCAACTCTCTCCCATCAAAGAATTCACCTTGCAAGCCAGTACAAATAATTTCCCAAACGGCGGGGTTATGTCCGAGAATATGCATTTTCATCTTATGCTTCCAACTAGCAAAATTAGTACCATCAAAGTAAGGACCTCTACGGTGATAATTTCCCTCACTAGACGCCATACTCTCCTAGGTTGTGAAACCAAGGCTATGACCACCAAAAGCTATGGAAATCAAAGCAAATGGAGACCAAAGCTCTGATACCACTTGTAGGACTACTTGACCAATTAAAAACCTAACCTTTTCCCAATTTTAGAGTTTGGCAGATTTTAGCTATCTTAGGACAAGTCAAGAAATCATCACACAATTCAAGCAAGCATGCAAAGAGTATATAGGCAGCGGAAATTAAAGCATGCAACTTGCAAGAAAGTAAAGGGAAGCGTTTGGAGGATTCAAACGCAATTGGAGACACGGATGTTTTTGGTGTGGTTCCGATAGGTGGTGCTATCGTACATCCACGTTGATGGAGACTTCAACCCACGAAGGGTAACGGTTGGGCGAGTCCACGGAGGGCTCCACCCACGAAGGGTCCACGAAGAAGCAACCTTGTCTATCCCACCATGGCCGTCGCCCACGAAGGACTTGCCTCACTAGCGGTAGATCTTCACGAAGTAGGCGATCTCCTTGCCCTTACAAACTCCTTGGTTCAACTCCACAATCTTGTCGGAGGCTCCCAAGTGACACCTAGCCAATCTAGGAGACACCACTCTCCAAGAAGTAACAAATGGTGCGTTGATGATGAACTCCTTGCTCTTGTGCTTGAAATGATAGTCTCCCCAACACTCAAATCTCTCTCATAGGATTTGGATCTGGTGGAAAGAAGATTTGAGTGGAAAGCAACTTGGGGAAGGCTAGAGATCAAGATTCATATGGTAGGAATGGAATATCTTGGCCTCAACACATGGAATATCTTGCTCTTTTCGGTGAGACCGAAATGTTACAAAAGGGAAACAGAGAGTTTACATTGCAATCTCGATGGGACCAATCGCTCACTTCGGTTAGACCGAAACATTACGAAGGGAAACAGAGAGATTACAATCCCATCTCGGTGAGACCGAGATCCCTATCGGTAAGACCGATTTGCCTAGGGTTTGTGGCAGTGGATATGACATTTGAACTCGGTGGCGCCGGATAGAAAGAATCAGTGTGACTGATTTTGGCTTTAGGTTTAGGTCATTTGTGGATGTGAGAAAGTAGCTGAGGGTTTTTGGAGCATATCACTAAGCACATGAAGCAAGAGGCTCATTAAGCAACACCTCATCCCTCCTTGATAGTATTGGCTTTTCCTAGACTCAATGTGATCTTGGATCACTAAAATATAAAATGAAGAGTCTTGAGCTTTTGAGCTTGAGCCAATCCTTTGTCATTAGTATTTTGAGGGATCCACTTTCATCATCCATGCCATGCCATTCATTGAGCTTTCCTGAAATAATAGTCTTGGAATAGCATTAGCTCAATGAGCTATATGTTGTTATGAATTACCAAAACCACCTAGGGATAGTTGCACTTTCACCTGCGATACATCAAGATCATGACATCTCAAGAACGAGAGAGAGAGAGAGAGAGATTAAACACATTGCTACTGGTACAAACCCTCAGCCCCAAGGGTGGACTACTCCCTCCTCATCGTGGTGGCCGCCAGGATGATGAAGATGGCCACCGGTGATGATTTCCCCCTCCGGCAGAGTGCCAGAATAGGGTCTGGATTGGTTTTCGGTGGCTACGGAGCCTTGCAGCGGCGAAACTTCTGATCTAGGTTTACCCCAAGGGTTTTTGGAAAATTTGGGATTTTATAGGGCAAAGAGGTGGTGCGGGAGGCCACCGAGGTTTGCACAACCCACCTGGGTGCGGGCGCGCCCTGGTGGGTTGTGCTCCCCTTGGGGCACCCCCAGGTGTTGCTCTGGCCCATTAGTGGTCTTCTGGTCCATAAAAATCCACAAAAAGTTTCACGGTGTTTGGACTCCGTTTGAAATTGATTTCCTGCAATGTAAAAAACAAGCAAAAATAGCAACTAGCACTGGGCACTGGGTCAATTGGTTAGTACCAAAAAATGATGTAAAATGATATAAAGTGATTATAAAACATCCAAGAATGATAATATAACAGCATGGAACAATAAAAAATTATAGATACGTTGGAGACGTGTCACGACCTTTTTTAAAAATAGTAACCTTGCCGCGAGCCAATATTGTACACTGGTAGTTTGACTTTTGAAGTCGAAGGACGTGTCACACCACAATCTGGGTGCACTGGATAGCCCAGCCACGTGAATGGGTTTTCCCTCCCATTCATCTCGTGGCTCGCATACTAGAGTAGTACTCCTATATACTCGCCTGTGTGCTCGCCCTAGTCGCACATCACTTGCAGCTTCCTTGTCAGCTAGAATATTTAAACTAGCGCCTCCCAATTAAGCTTGAGGAGCCGGAAAAACCTGGCGCGGCATTGCGAACTTTGCAATATGGCTCTGTACGTAAAGTGCTAGTACTCTACTACTCTATAGCTTGTGGCGTTGCACACATTGACTTTGCTCCATTATCGTCTCTATAAAAGAAATTCCTCTTGACGTGATTTTTTTGTTTTCAAATGGAGGAAAAAGTTTTGCCTCATATCATTAATAAAGAAGGAACTACTAACAAAGTTCGACGAGATCCATTACACCTCCACAAATGGAAGCGAAAAGCCTAGTCTCCTTGTATCAAAGAACTCAAATGTTCTGCCCCCGCAGTAACCGTCGCTGATAAATAGGATGCTAGTGTGTGCGTGAGAGGACTGGCTGAGTAGGCCAGCTATGTGCTTGAATAGAGCACGGAGAGTACGCACTACGCAGGTGTACCTGCATTGATAGTACAACCATGGTTCTAGAGAACAGTAGTACCCTCCGCTTGCAACTGTAGCCCTTGGCCTTGAGATTCAAGGGTTGAAAACTGGTGCACTATAGAAGTAAAGTACATCGCACTACTAGTTGAGAAAGTAGTATTACTACCGCTACAGTATGGGTACGTAGTAAATAATAGGCTCACCATCATGGGGCACGAGGCACTACCACTATGCGTGCCCGCATACAAGGCCCTGCGGTTACGCTCTTATCTCCTCCTCGCCAGTTCCCCTCCCCCCGAAGAGACCAAGGCAGTTCGTCACTGCTCTGATGGATTCGCCAGGCGGTTCTCCTCCTCGTCAGGGCTGGGAGACCTTGGACGACGATCCTCTGGGAGAAATCGCACGCGGCTCTGACGTCCTCACCGCCGCAAGACTCGGTGCTTCCTGCACCAACTTTTTAAGATGGTGCTTAAACAGGCTTGGGAAAAGGCCATGCTTGTTGGTCTTCCATGCGTCCTCCAGGATAAGGTTATTCTATGGGACAATCCTTCAAACAGTCCACTGCTCCCTGGCCATGGTTGCACGTTGACTCTGCTAGAGTTGTGGACGTTGAGAGGTAGTCAGATTTTGTCCGATGAGCAGGTCAGTCATGGAGTTTGATCATGTAGTACTTATCTATTCCAACCTGTCATTTCTCCCCTGCCCACCATCTTATATATAGGTCTGGGTTGGTGCCAACTAAGATTGGCTTTGCATACCTCCGGTCGGATACCACCATCATTTTGCATAACATCCACAACAGTTTGGTCGTTCCCGTAGACCCCTTCTCCACCATTGGGATCGGCCTTCCGGACTAGCTGGGCTTGAATACATATGATCATGCCTACATGAGACTGAAGATAGCAATTGCGGACCAGCCGACAGAGCGACGCGGCTATGGCGATTACTATCTCATCGCGGTGTTCGACATAAGGATTGCCATCAATACAAGAGGCAGTAGCGATTGAGGCTGGCACATGTTGGCCGCGGCAGATTTGTACCCCTACACGTTTGAAGATGCCTGACACATCTCCAATGTATCTATAATTTTTTAATTGTTCCATGCTATTATATTATCTGTTCTGGATGTTTAATGAGCTTTATTATACACTTCTATATTATTTTTAGGACTAACCTATTAACCGGAGGCCCAGTCCAAATTGCTGTTTTTTTGCCTATTTTAGTGTTTCGCAGAAAAGGAATATCAAACGGAGTCGAAACGGAATGAAACCTTCGGGAGAGTTAATTTCTGGAACAAACGCAATCCAGGAGACTTGGAGTGGATGTCAAGAAAGAAACAAGGTGGCCACGAACCAGGAGGGCGCACCCCCCACCCTCGTAGGCCCCTCGTGGCTCCCCTGACCAACTTCTTTCGCCTATATATACTCATATACCCTGAAAACATCCGAGAGCACCACGAAACCCTATTCCCACTGCCGCAACCTTCTGTACCCGTGAGATCCCATCTTGGAGCCTTTTTCGGTGCTCCGCCGGAGGGGGAATCGATCATGGAGGGCTTCTACATCAACACCATAGCCTCTCCGATGAAGTGTGAGTACTTTACCTCAGACCTTTGGGTCCATAGTTATTAGCTAGATGGCTTCTTCTCTCTCTTTGGATCTCAATACAAAGTTCTCCTCGATCTTCTTGGATATCTATTCCATGTAATTCTTTTTGTGGTGTGTTTGTCGAGATCCGTTGAATTGTGGGTTTATGATAAAGATTATGAACAATATTTGAATCTCCTCTGAATTCAATAATGTATGATTTGTTATCTTTGCAAGTCTCTTCAAATTATCAGTTTAGTATGGCCTACTAGATTGATCTTACTTGCAATGGGAAAAGTTCTTAGCTTTGGGTTCAATCTTGCGGTGTCCTTTCCGAGTGACAGCAGGGGCAGCAAGGCACGTATTGTATTGTTGCCATCGAGGATAAAAAGATGGGGTTTATATCATATTGCTTGTGTTTATCCCTCTACTTCATGTCATCTTGCCTAATGCGTTACTCTGTTCTTATGAACTTAATACTCTAGATGCGTACTAGATAGCGGTCGATGTGTGGAGTAATAGTAGTAGATGCAGAATCATTTCGATCTACTTGTCGCGGACGTGATGCCTATATACATGATCATGCCTAGATATGCTCATAACTATGCACTTTTCTATCAATTGCTCGACAGTAATTTGTTCACCCACCGTAATACTTATGCTATCTTGAGAGAAGCCAATAGTGAAACCTATGGCCCCCGGGTCTACTTTCCATCATATAAGTTTCCGATCTATTTTATTTTGCAATCTTTACTTTCCAATCTATATAATAAAAATACCAAAAATGTTTATCTTATTATCTCTATCAGATCTCACTTTTGCAAGTTGCCGTGAAGGGATTGACAACCCCTTTATCGCGTTGGTTGCAAGGTTCTTATTTGTTTGTGCAGGTACGAGGGATTTGAGGTAACCTCCTACTAGATTGATACCTTGGTTCTCAAAAACTGAGGGAAATACTTACGCTACTTTGCTGCATCACCATTTCCTCTTCAAGGGAAAACCAACGCATGCTCAAGAAGTAGCAAGAAGGATTTCTGGCGCCGTTGCCGGGGAGTCTACGCACAAGTCAAGACATACCAAGTACCCATCACAAAATCTTATCCCTCGCATTACATTATTTTCCATTTGCCTCTTGTTTTCCTCTCCCCCACTTCACCTTTGCCTTTTCTTCGCATCTTTACCGTTTGCCTTTCCTTCGCCATGGCCGAATCGAAAAGGGCTAAGGGTTCTCTCCTGGGTTTTAGTACTTTGGATAGTCCCTCTGTCCTCTCTAAACACATAAATAATGATGCTATGGAAAGACCTACCGGGGTTATCAATGAGAGTTTGAATAATTTCGATGAAGATGATCCCGGGATTTTTTGTTATTTACTTGATGAGTCTTTAAAAGATGCTTGGGATAGGCTATTAAGGATCCGAGCTAGCTATGTGCCACAATATCAAATTGAGATATACCAAAAAAGCTTTTATGTTGGCTTACCCTCTTCGTTCAAGCAAGTTTTAGATTCTATTTTTGAAGAAGGTTTTCCTGAGGGGAATGCTATAGATACCTATGAAAAGATGAAAACTATATTTGGGCACCCCATGAGTAAGAAGGTTGAATCCACCTCTCTTTTATGCTTTTATCAAAACGAAATTATCAAAGAGATGAAGGCTAGCTTAGATGCAAATTTCCGTAGCATGCTTAATCTTTCTTCCACCATTAATGGCAATGTGCTTTATGAAAATATAAAGATAAATGCTATAGATAAGAAATTTTCTCTTTTCTTTCCCAATACCAAATATGACAATACTTAGATCTATTCTCGCTTTTATGCCTAGCTAGGGGCGTTAAACGATAGCGCTTGTTGGGAGGCAACCAAATTTTATTTTTATTCTTTGCTTTTTGTTGCTGTTTAGTAATAAATAATTCATATAGCCTCTGGTTAGATGTGGTTTTATGTTTTAATTAGTGTTTGTGCCAAGTAAAACCTATAGGATCATCTTGGGTGATAGTTAATTTGATCTTGCTGAAAAACAGAAACTTTTGCGCGCATGAGAATAATTTTCATAAATCACAGAAATGTTATTTTCAGTTTATTCGTTTTGCAGAAGATTAAAAGACAAATTATCTAGTTCTTACTATTTTTGTAGAATTTTTGGGGTTCCAGAAGTATTCGAAAGTTATAGATTGCTATAGACTGTTCTGTTTTTGACAGATTCTGCTTTTCGTGTGTTGTTTGCTTATTTTCATGAATCTATGGCTAGTATCGGGGGGTATGAACCATAGAGAAGTTGGAATACAGTAGGTTTAACACCAATATAAATGAAGAATTAGTTCACTACAGTACCTTAAAGTGGTGGATTGTTCTATTTTTCTAAAGGAGCTCATGAGATTTTCTGTTAAGTTTTGTGTTGTGAAGTTTTCAAGTTTTTGGGTAAAGATTTGATGGATTATGGAATAAGGAGTGGCAAGAGCCTAAGCTTGGGGATGCCCAAGGCACCCCAAGGTAAAATTCAAGGACAACCAAAAGCCTAAGCTTGGGGATGACCCGGAGGCATCCCCTCTTTCGTCTTCGTCCATCGGTAACTTTACTTGATGCTATATTTTTATTCACCACATGATATGTGTTTTGCTTGGAGCGTCTTGTATGATTTGAGTATTTGCTTTTTAGTTTACCACAATCATCCTTGCTGTACACACCTTTTGGGAGAGACACACATGAATCGGAATTTATTAGAATACTCTATGTGCTTCACTTATATCATTTGAGCTAGATAATTTTGCTCTAGTACTTCACTTATATCTTTTTAGAGCACGGCGGTGGTTTTATTTTATAGAAATTATTGATATCTCATTCTTCACTTATATTATTTTGAGAGTCTTTTAGAACAGCATGGTTATTTGCTTTGGTTAAAATTTTAGTCTTAAAATGATGAGCATCCAAGATAGGTATAATAAAAACTATCATATAAAGTGCATTGAATACTATGAGAAGTTTGATACTTGATGATTGTTGTGAGATATAAGGATGGTAATATTAGGGTCATGCTAGTTTATTAATTGTGAATTTGAGGAATACTTGTGTTAAAAGTTTGTGATTCCCGTAGCATGCACGTATGGTGAACCATTATGTGATGAAGTTGGAGCATGATTTATTTATTGATTGTCTTCCTTATGTGTGGAGGTCGGGATCGCGCGATGGTTAACTCCTACCAACCCTTCCCCTAGGAGCATACGTGTAGTACTTTGTTTTGATAACTTGTAGTTTTTTGCAATAAGTATGTGAGTTCCTTATGACTAATGTTGAGTCCATGGATTATACACACTCTCACCCTTCCACCATTGCTAGCCTCTCTTGTGCCGCGCAACTTTCGTCGGTTCATACACCCACCATATACCTTCCTCAAAACAGCCACCATACCTACCTATTATGGCATTTCCATAGCCATTTCGAGATATATTGCCATGCAACTTTCCACCGTTACGTTTATTATGACATGCTCCACCATTGTCATATTGCTTTGCATGATCATGTAGTTGACATCGTATTTGTGGAAAAGACACCATTCATAATTCTTTCATACATGTCACTCTTGATTCATTACATATCCCGGTACACCGCCGGAGGCATCCACATAAAGTCATATTTTGTTCTAAGATTCTTGACTTGTAAGTAGATAAAAGTGTGATGATCTTCAATATTGGAGCATTATCCCATGTGAGGGAAGGATGATGGAAGCAATGATTCCCTCACAAGTTGGAATGAGTCTCTGGAATTTATGAAAAAAATAAAAGAGGCCAAAGACGCACAAATAAAAAAAGGAGGCCAAAGAAGCCCACCAAAAAAGTGAGAGAAAAAGAGAGAAGGGACAATGTTACTATCCTTTTACCACACTTGTGCTTCAAAGTAGCACCATGATCTTCATGATAGAGAGTCTCCTATGTTGTCACCTTCATATGCTAGTGCGAATTTTTCATTATAGAGCTTGGCTTGTATATTCCAATGATGGGCTTCCTCAAATTGCCCTAGGTCTTCGTGAGCAAGCGAGTTGGATGCACACCCACTTAGTTTCTTTTGATGAGCTTTCATACACTTATAGCTCTATTGCACCCGTTGCATGGCAATCCCTACTCACTCACATTGATATCTATTAATGGGGATCTCCATAGCCCGTTGATACGCCTAGTTGATGTGAGACTATCTTCTCCTTTTTGTCTTCTCCACAACCACCATCCTATTCCACCTATAGTGCTATTTCCATGGCTCACGCTCATGTATTGCGTGAAGATTGAAAAAGTTTGAAAATACTAAAGTATGAAACAATTGCTTGGCTAAAACCGGGGTTGTGCATGATTTAAATATTTTTTGTGATGAAGATAGAGCATAGCCAGACTATATGATTTTGTAGGGATAACTTTCTTTGGCCATGTAATTTTGAGAAGACATGATTACTTTGTTAGTATGCTTGAAGTATTATTATTCTTATGCCAACATTAAACTTTTGTCTTGAATCTTTTGGATCTGAACATTCGTGCCACAATAAAGGAAATTACATTGAGAATTATGCTAGGTAGCATTCCACATCAAAAATTCTGTTTTTATCATTTACCTACTCGAGGACGAGCAGGAATTAAGCTTGGGGATGCTTGATACGTCTCCAATGTATCTATAATTTTTGATTGTTCCATGCTATTATATTATCTGTTTTGGATGTTTAATGGGCTTTATTATACACTTCTATATTATTTTTGGGACTAACCTATTAACCGGAGGCCCAGTCCAACAACAGCAACAACAACAACAAAGCCTTTAGTCCCAAACAAGTTGGGGTAGGCTAGAGGTGAAACCCATAAGATCTCGCAACCAAATCATGGCTCTGGCACATGGATAGCAAGCTTCCACGCACCCCTGTCCATAGCTAGCTCTTTGTCGATACTCCAATCCTTCAGGTCTCTCTTAACGGACTCCTCCCATGTCAAATTCGGTCGACCCCGCCCTCTCTTGACATTCTCCGCACGCTTTAGCCGTCCGCTATGCACTGGAGCTTCTGGAGGTCTGCGCTGAATATGCCCAAACCATCTCAGACGATGTTGGACAAGCTTCTCCTCAATTGGTGCTACCCCAACTCTATCTCGTATATCATCATTCCGGACTCGATCCTTCCTCGTGTGGCCACACATCCATCTCAACATACGCATCTCTGCCACACCTAACTGTTGAACATGTCGCCTTTTAGTCGGCCAACAGTCCGTGCCATACAACATTGCGGGTCGAACCGCCGTCCTATAGAACTTGCCTTTTAGCTTTCGGGGCACTCTCTTGTCACAGAGAATGCCAGAAGCTTGGCGCCACTTCATCCATCCGGCTTTGATTCGATGGTTCACATCTTCATCAATACCCCCATCCTCCTGCAACATTGACCCCAAATACCGAAAGGTGTCCTTCCGAGGTACCACCTCGCCATCAAGGCTAACCTCCTCCTCCTCACACCTAGTAGTACTGAAACCGCACATCATGTACTCGGTTTTAGTTCTACTAAGCCTAAACCCCTCCGATTCCAAGGTTTGTCTCCATAACTCTACCTTCCTATTTACCCCCGCCCGACTATCATCAACTAGCACCACATCATCCGCAAAGAGCATACACCATGGGATATCTCCTTGTATATCCCTTGTGACCTCATCCATCATCAATGCAAAAAGATAAGGGCTCAAAGCTGACCCCTGATGCAGTCCTATCTTAATCGGGAAGTCATCGGTGTCGACATCGCTTGTTCGAATACTTGTCACAACATTATCGTACATGTCCTTGATGAGGGTAATGTACTTTGCTGGAACTTTGTGTTTCTCCAAGGCCCACCACATGACATTCCGCGGTATCTTATCATAGGCCTTCTCCACGTCAATGAACACCATATGCAAGTCCTTCTTTTGCTCCCTATATCTCTCCATAAGTTGTCGTACCAAGAAAATGGCTTCCATGGTCGACCTCCCAGGCATGAAACCAAACTGATTTTTGGTCACGCTTGTCATTCTTCTTGAGCGGTGCTCAATGACTCTCTCCCATAGCTTCATTGTATGGCTCATCAGCTTAATTCCACGGTAATTAGTACAACTCTAAACATCCCCCTTGTTCTTGAAGATTGGTACTAATATACTCCGTCTCCATTCTTCTGGCATCTTGTTTGCCCGAAAAATGAGGTTGAAAAGCTTGGTTAGCCATACTATCGCTATGTCCCCGAGACCTTTCCACACCTCAATGGGGATACAATCAGGGCCCATCGCCTTGCCTCCTTTCATCCCTTTTAAAGCCTCCTTCACCTCAGACTCCTGGATGCGCCGCACAAAACGCATGCTGGTCTCATCAAAGGAGTCGTCCAGTTCAATGGTAGAACTCTCATTCTCCCCATTGAACAGCTTGTCGAAGTACTCCCGCCATCTATGCTTAATCTCCTCGTCCTTCACCAAGAGTTGGCCTGCTCCGTCCTTGATGCATTTGACTTGGCCAATATCCCTCGTCTTCCTCTCCCGGATCTTAGCCATCTTATAGATGTCCCTTTCACCTTCCTTCGTGCCTAACCATTGGTAGAGGTCCTCATATGCCCGACCCCTTGCTTCACCAATAGCTCGCTTTGCGGCCTTCTTCGCCATCTTGTACTTCTCTATGTTGTCTGCACTCCTATCCAGGTATAGGCGTCTGAAGCAATCTTTCTTCTCTTTAATCGCCTTCTGGACATCATCATTCCACCACCAGGTATCCTTATCTTTGCTTCTCCTTCCCCTGGACACTCCAAACTCCTCTGAGGCCACCTTACTAATGCAAGTCGCCATATTCATCCACACATTGTCCGCATCCCCTCCTTCCTCCCAAGGGCCCTCCTTAATTACCCTCTCCTTGAACACCTGAGCTACCTCCCCCTTGAGCTTCCACCACTTCGTTCTAGCAATTTTGGCACGCTTATCCCGCTAGACACGAATCCGAAAGTGGAAGTCAGTAACCACCAGCTTATGCTGGTGTACAACACTCTCTCCGGGTATCACCTTACAGTCTAGGCACGCACGCCTATCTTCTCTTCTCGAGAGGATGAAATCAATCTGGCTAGAGTGTTGGCCACTACTAAAAGTCACCAGATGTGATTCTCTCTTTCTAAAGAGGGTGTTAGCTACAATCATGTTGTAGGCTAGAGCAATGCTTAAGACATCTTCTCCTTCTTGATTCCTGATGCCATAGCCAAAGCCCCCATGTGCCCCTTCAAAACCTGTGTTAGCTGTACCCATGTGGCCATTGAGGTCTCCTCCTATGAAGAGCTTCTCACCAATCGATACACTCCTAACCATGTCTTCCAAGCCTTCCCAGAACTCCCTCTTGGTGTTCTCATTGTGGCCTACTTGCGGGGCATACGCGCTGATAACATTGAGAACCAAGTCCTCAACTACCAGCTTGACCAGGATAATCCGGTCCCCACGTCTCTTGACGTCTACCACTCCATACTTGAGGCTCTTGTTGATCAAGATGCCTACGCCATTTCTGTTTGCAGCCGTCCTCGTGTACCACAGCTTGAAGCCGGTATCCTCCACCTCCTTCGCCTTCTCTCCTCTCCATTTGCTTTCTTGGACGCAAACGATATAAACACCTCTCCTCACCGCTTCATCAACTAGCTCCCGAAGCTTCCCCGTCAGAGACCCTATGTTCCAGCTACCTAAGCGAATCCTCCTAGGCTCGGCTAGCTTCCTTACCCTTCGCACTCGTCGAGTCAAATGCGAAGACCCTTGCTCATTTTCCACTACATCCGGGCGCCGATGTAGCGCGCCACTAAGGATGCGACGACCCGATCCTCGCTCACTTGCCACCGTATCCGGATCAAGATACGGCGCGCCACTTGAGGGGTGACGGCCCGGCCCTTGCCCATTTTCCACCACACCCGGGTTCCGATGTGGCGCGTCGCTGAGAGGGTTACGCCCCAACGAAAATCTTTTGGGTTTCATCTCCATAAGAGTGGCTGAGTTTTTACGCTGGCTTGCCAAGCCTATCACAACCCTCCTCCTTTACCCGGGCTCCCAGTCCAAATTGTTGTTTTTTGCCTATTTCAGTGTTTCGCAGAAAAGGAATATCAAACGGAGTCCAGACGGAATAAAACCTTCGGGAGAGTTATTTTTGGAACAAACGCAATCCAGGAGACTTGGAGTGGACGTCAAGACGAGGCGGCCACAAGGCAGGAGGGAGCGCCCAGGGGGGTAGGCGCCCCCCCACCCTCGTGGGCCCCTCGTGGCTCCCCTGACCGACTTCTTTCACCTATATATACTCATATACCCTGAAAACATCCGAGAGCACCATGAAACCCTATTTCCACCACCGGAACCTTCTGTACCCATGAGATCCCATCTTGGAGCCTTTTCTGGCGCTCCCCCGGAGAGGGAATCGATCATGGAGGGCTTCTACATCAACACCACAGCCTCTCCGATGATGTGTGAGTAGTTTGCCTCAGACCTTCGAGTCCATAGTTATTAGCTAGATGGCTTCTTCTCTCTCTTTGGATCTCAATACAAAGTTCTCCTCGATCTTCTTGGAGATCTATTGAATGCAATTCTTTTTGCAGTGTGTTTGTCAAGATCCGATGAATTGTGGGTTTATGATAAAGATTATCTGTGAACAATATTTGAATCTCCTCTGTATTCTTTTATGTATGATTTGTTATCTTTGCAAGTCTCTTCGAATTATCAGTTTGGTTGGGCCTACTAGAATTATCTTTCTTGCAATGGGAGAAGTGGTTAGCTTTGGGTTCAATCTCGTGGTGTCCTTTCCCAGTGACAGCAGGGGCAGCAAGGTATGTATTGTATTGTTGCCATCGAGGATAAAAAGATGGGGTTTATATCATATTGCTTGAGTTTATCCCTCTAGATCATGTCACCTTGCCTAATGTGTTACTCTATTCTCATGAACTTAATACTCTAGATGCATGCTGGATAGCGGTCGATGTGTGGAGTAATAGTAGTAGATGCAGAATCGTTTCGATCTACTTGTCGCGGACGGTATGCCTATATACATGATCATGCCTAGATATGCTTGTAACTATGCACTTTTCTATCAATTGCTCGACAGCAATTTGTTCACCCACCGTAATACTTATGCTATCTTGAGAGAAGCCAATAGTGAAACCTATGGCCCCCGAGTCTATTTTCCATCATATAAGTTTTCGATCTATTTTTTTGCAATCTTTACTTTCCAATCTATATAATAAAAATACCAAAAATGTTTATCTTATTATCTCTATCAGATCTCACTTTTGCAAGTGGCCGTGAAGGGATTGACAACCCCTTTATCGCTTTGGTTGCAAGGGTTCTTATTTGTTTGTGCAGGTACGAGGGATTTGAGTGTAGCCTCCTACTGGATTGATACCTTGGTTCTCAAAAACCGAGGGAAATACTTACGCTACTTTGCTGCATCACCCTTTCCTCTTCAAGGGAAAACCAACGCATGCTCAAGAGGTAGAAATGCCATGCGCCATGTAGGCCGCATCTTTGCGGTGACAAGCCAGGGGACTCGTTTCATTTGGTTGCCATCCTATGATACGGAAGATTACAAACTAAATGTATGAACCATCATTTGCATCCCTAATAGTACTCCATTATTTTGCAGGGACCAGTCATCCCCCGATCAAAATAACATCACCGATCCTGGATGTGCATTTGCATCCGCGATTCGGTCTAACCTGGAACCTTGTAGCTGACTTTGGCATTTTGGGATCAACAAGCTTAGCAGTCGTTACCCATGGTACCACTGATGTGCAACATGGTCACACAATCTACCACGATCGGACCATCACCATCTACCCAGGTATTCCATTTTCTCATTGCTGTGTGTTAGAGTGGTAGAGTAGTACTTGTTAGTTATTTTGTTTTCTTGACTGGGACATGTTTACTGTACTAGTAGTACAATTTAGTATTATATTTTTTAACCTTCTCGCCTTCTCTTTCATTGTTGTACTACTTACTAGTACTAGTAGGAGTAGTTTTTACCTTGGTGTAGCGACCATAGTCCCAATGGAACGAAGTCTTTGTTCTTAAGTGCCATCCTTGGATCGGTTATGCTGACACACATAGTACTCGAGGAACTATAACAGAGTTCAATCACACACGTATTACATCGAGTCCTCATAATGAGTATGATTACACAAAAATATCATGGCTGAAGGCCATCTAAACTAAATAACTGCGGAAGCTTCGAAGGTAAATGAGTCCATCAACTCCAACGGCATAACTGAGTGCAAGACAACGACCTATCGCACCTTATTCGTTGTCTGAGTAGTCTGCAACATGAGACGTTGCAGCCGTGTAGGTCAGCACATTGAATATGCTGGCAGAGTTACACTGTAAAGCAATGAATGCAAGAACTATATCTACATGCAATATTTGGCTGGTGGAGGCTCTAAGTTTATGATTTTGCATAAAGCTAGTTTTTCCCTACAACAAAGGAATAAATTTATTTAAACTACTCCCAAGTTGTACCAAATATTTGAGAAGGTTCCTCCAACTCAAATACCCATTAAACAAGTATCATCATTAAACCCAATTCAATTAATTAATGAGTGATGAGATCAACAATAATATCCAATTCCAGATACTCAAGATGTCCATAACCGGGGACACGGCTAACGATGATTAGTTTATACACTCTGCAGAGGTTGCGCACTTTTCCCCACAAGACTCGACCGCATCCATGATCTGATGATCGAGACATAGCCTTTCTGAAGCATTAACTCTCTACTTCAGGCAGACCAGTACACCTACTTTCCCACTATATCTGCTAGTCCACCTCTTAGAGAACTCATACAACTTACTCAACTATGCTAGAGCCCATAATGGATTGTGGCTGCACACGGAAGTTTCTAGGCATGAAATATCATATGATCCCTTTGAGCCTGGGTGGCAAACCGAGGAAAAATCACACGGGTACTCCGGGATTTCCCTTAACAGACAACACTAGATTCTCCAGGTGCCCCAACAAATCCACCCAGATGTATATTAAAGTTGCCACCTTAATGTTATCCAAAATTAATAACTCTCATAACTTCCATGTGAATCACGATCCAATCTCTGTCTATGAGCATGGCTAAGCAATAATAGAGCATAACGTATATTCCCGGGTGATCAAAAGGTATTAGGTTCCTACCTCAAGTACTACAACCAAACCACTTGTTCCCAATCCTACTCATGCAAATATTTGAGGGGCAAAACTAATGCATAGTAAAAACTGGGTATTGAAATGTATGATCAAAGTGTAACTTGACTTGCTGACGATCTGCAAACTCTAGGGTTTCATAGTAACAAGCTTCGCACTCTGGGAAATCTAGCGTACACAAACAGTAGCATACATAAGCAATCACTCAAACGAGACAGAGAGAAATCGAGAAAAGATCCAAATCAAACATGAAACAAGAAAACATCTAAACTAAATAGAAAACAAAACCTAATAGCATTATTATCATGTGTACTAGATCTTAACAGTAGGTACAAGTGATTAGCTACGATTTGCAAAAAGAAACAACTCAAACAGAGAAACGGAACTCAAGATATGAACGAAACAAGATCGTTTACTAATCTGAACTAAACTCAAATTTTAAAGTGTCAAAATCATGTTCAAGTTGGTTAACTGGAAAGAAGAGATCATAACAAAGATTTAGGTGTTGGTTTCATCTAATTTGTATAAACGAGAAAGTTACGCTAGTTTTAAGATCAGGGGCTAAATCACGTTAAAACTATTCACGGATAGGTCCCTGGCCGAAAAATAAAACTAAAAAGAAAAATCTACCGAGAGAACGTTCATTAACAGTACTAAACAAATGAAAACCGTTCGCTAACCGATCAAAACGAACAAACATTCGTTAAATAAACTAACCTAATAACCGATCTAATCTAATAAACTGACTAACTGCGAAAAACCAAAAAAAACAGAAAGAACTGGACGGTTCTTATCGGTCAATGGCGGCGAGGTTAAATGGCGGGCAGCGGGATTCCGGCGGCGGTACGGGTGTCGGCGAGGCGAGGCGAGGCAGCGGCGGCGGCGGAGCTCGGCGGTGGGCGGCGCGGCTTCGGGTGGGGAGGAGAGTGAGGGAGTCCTGGATCAAGGGGTCCTCGGACAGCCGGACTATATACTTTGGCCGGACTGTTAGGCTTTGAAGATACAAGACGAAGACTTCTTCCCGTGTCCGGATGGGACTCTTCTTACACTACAAAAAAAGACACATCCATGACATTTTGGGCCGAACGAAATTTTTTCTGTCATACATATGACACTTCTATGACGATAATTGTGACAAAACCCGGTATCATCATAGATGTGGTGGGCTCCTACTTCTATGACAAAAAATCATGACAGAAAATGGGCTTTTCGTCCTGTGTGGGCCGGAGACGCAGCTGCATGACATTCTTTGGGCCGTCCATGACGGAAAAAAAGTGGTAGAAGCGAGGGGGAGGAAAATTTCCGGGAGTTGCCGGTTACGGTGGGAGAGCGATGCGCGTTTCTCTCGTACAGGTACGCGCGTGTGTGCGAAGCATTGGCTCTAACTGAACCCGAGCGAGGCGTTGGGCTCTAACTGAACCCGAGCGATTGCACTACAGGGTACGTGTTACTGAACCAGAGCGATCGATCGATGGCTGTTAACTGAACCCGATGGAGCAATTCCTTTGCTACTGCTGCTAACTGAAGCCAATTGATTGGATGAACAGTGAGCGTTGCGGGGGGGGGGGGGGGTGGATGAACAGTGAGCAGTGGCGTTGCCTCTGGATGAACAGGAACCCGTGGTGTGCAGGGCTGGATGAACAGTAGACGGTGGAGGGGTGGCCATGGAGGGGTGGTTGAACAGGACCCCGTGGTGTGGAGGGCTGGATGAACAGTAGACGGTGGAGGGGTGCCCGTGGAGGGGTGGTTGAACAGTAGCCGGTGGAGTAGCGCGCGGTGGAGGCTGGATGAACAGGAGCCCGTGGAGGCTGGAGGAGGTCGATGGTAGCCCGTGGAGGCTAGAGGAGGTCGACGGTAAAGATGAACAGTATCCCGTGGAGTCCCGTTTTGTGGTACGCCACACCCCTCCCTCCCGTTTCGACCGTAGCGCTCCAACACAGGTCCGTTTCGTCCGTTTTACGGTATGCCACACCCCTCCCGATCAATAGGACCCCCGTTTCAACCATAGCGCTCCAACACAAGTCTGTTTCGTCCGTTTTGGGGTACGCCACACCCCTCCCGATCAACAGGACCCCCATTTCGATCGTAGGAGGTCCGTTTCGTCCGTTTTGCGGTATGCCACACCCCTCCCGATCAAAAGGACCCCCGTTTCGACCGTAGGAGGTCCTTTTCCTCCGTTTTGCGGTACGCCAGGCCCCTCCCGATCAAGAGGACCCCGTTTCGAACGTGGCCGGTCGAACACAAGGCCGTTTCCTCTGTTGTGCGGTACGCCAGGCCTCGTTTCCATCGCATGTTCCGTCCAAGCCCTCCCGATGAACACGACCACGCTTTCCATTCCGACCTAGCCGGTTGGCTCCCACGCGTTCCGTTGCCTCCCGATGAACACGACGCATTCCGTTGCCTCCCCATGAACACGACGCATTCCGTTGCCTCCCCACGAACACGACGCATTCCGTTGCCTCCCCATGAACACGAGCCCTCGCCGTACATATGCGAGACTAGGCGTTCGAGACCCCGCCCGTATGTACACATAGGTGACCGTATTTTCTTTCTTGCACCCTGGCCGCTGTACGTACGTGTACATGCTACGTGCGCGCCTCTACTACGACACGTGCGCGCCTCTACTACGACATGTGTGCGCCTCTACATCGACCAGTATGTACGTACACGTTCGCGACCAGGATGACAACGCTACGTACGCTTCGACCAGGTGGGTCCCGACTGTGAGGCACCTCCTTGCCTGTGAAGATGTAGCTGGTGGGTCCCAGCAGTCAGGGGGGCGAATCGTTTTTTTTTTTGCCCGAACGCACTTCCTGGCGTGCGAAGGTGTAGCTGCTGGGTCCCAGCAGTCAGGGGGGCGAATCGTTTTTTGCCCGGACACACTTCCTTACGTGCGAAGATGTAGCTGGTGGGTCCCAGCAGTCGGGGGGCGAATCGTTTTTTTTTCGGACGCACTTCCTTGCGTGCGAAGATGTAGCTGGTGGGTCCCAGCAGTCAGGGGGGCGAATCATTTTTTTTGACACACTTCCTTGCGTGCGAAGATGTAGCTCGTGGGTCCCAGCAGTCAGGCGGTGAATCATTTTTTTTCGCGAAATACTGTGGCACGTCCGGTGGGTCCCGCTGTCAGGTGAAGGAATAATTATTTTGCGCGTAATAAGGAGGCACTTCCTTGTGGCTGCCGTGGACCTAGCTGTCAGCCTCTCCACGTACAGTCCACGTCCAATGGAAGTTGTTCCTTAACCACGTTGACCACGCCGCGCCGAGAGCACCACGGTGGTGGACGACGGCGAGGCCTAGGAAGGGGACGACGCGGAGCCGGGGAAGACGCGGTAGTGGATGCACACGCGGAGAGGAGTACGAGGGTTCACTGGTTCGGTTGCGCTGCCGTTGCCGCAGAATAACAGGGGGTGTGGGTGAGTGGAGGGATGGCCTGGCCAGCGGTGGGAGTAGTAGGGGCGGTGAGGCCTCCGCGGCAGCACAGCCAGCACGAGAGGCAGGAGCAGGCGGCACAACCGGCGCTGCTTTGGGCGGCTGGAGCAAGAAGACCAGAGGTTGAAGAAGCACGACGGCCATTGGATGGACATCGTATGGTCATTGCAGCTAGAATTGTTTATATTGACTAAGTTGACAAAGCCCTTGGTACGTCAACTTAGTAGGCCCATAGGTCAGCTTCCGAAACGATGCGCCCCAGATGTCAGGGGGATGAAACATTTTTTGGGTGAGTGAAGCTAGAATATCCGAGATTGAAGAAGAAGCACGGCATCCGTTGGATGGACATCCAACGGCCACTGCTGCTAGAACCATGTGTTGACTATAAGTTGACAAAGCCTTGCATACCCGTCAACTCTGTTTTTTTACGGGACGCGTCAACTTAGTAAGGCCAGAAGTGTGTGGCAGAGAACTTATAGCCCATTTGAGATTTGTAAGAATGTGTAGCCCGTTTTTGAATTCTAATGGAATTTACTACAACCCATTTACATTTTGTTAAAAGTACAGCCCATTTCAACCAACCGTTCAAAACAGAATTCAATAAAATTTCCCACATTTTGATGGGATCTGAATATTTTTATCCCGAAATTTTAGTCAGATCAAATACAATTTCAGTATAAATTTATATTGCATAAAAATCCAACAAAACATTCCGCTCGCAACAATTAATGAAATTAAAAATTTGAATATTCCAAAAATAATATTTTATAAAGTAATCACTATTTGGTGCATTTTTTTTATAGTTACTACCCAGTTTTTATAATTACATCCCATTTATTATTTCTTAAAGCCCATTTTCTTGTTAAGCCTAATGCATCCCTCCTAGGAAAGATTTGCAGACCAGCGGGACGGAGAATAACAACTTGACCTTGCCTGGGTATTCCTAAAAAAAAGTATAGCTGGGCTAGCCATTTTCAGCTTGAAAAAAAATAATATCTGGCCTGGATATCAGCCCTGGGCTAGACGGGCCACAGCCCGCCCAGTTAATACCTGCAGCAATGTTTTCATTGTTTTTCAAAGGAGAAAAATTAATATCTGGGGTAAACATCAAAAAACTCTGCAGTGCTCACACCTCAAAAACACAAATACTGCTCGAGCTGCTTGGTCCCAATTGTCGGCCGCTTCTTGTGCAATTCTCTCGTTTATTGACTACTCCCTCCTTTCCGGTTTATAATGCTCAATTCAAAAATCTCACCAATCAAGGTAGATGGCGAGTGGTGGAGTACTTTTTCTAGTTTTGCAAAAGCACCTAATTAATGCTCTTGTTATCCTCAAAAAATTATGTTTATCAATGCATTAATTGCAATGCATGCATGCATAAAGTACATGCATTGGTCAATTTTCTCTTAATACTTGCATGCAAGGATTTAATGCACCTTGGAATCTGAACATGTGATGGAAAACAACCAAATTGAGCCTTATAAATTGGAAAAACTAAAATTTTGAGATAAGCCCTATAAACCGGAAAGGAGGGAGTACATAGGTAGACAATGGTGTGGGACCATGATGTCAGGAAACCTGGAGGAAGCAAAATAAATTATAGTTATATATATATATATATATATATATATATATATATATATATATATATATATAAAATAAGGAGGCACTTGCGTATGTGAGGCTATGGACCTGGTGGGTCCCCATTGTCATCCTATCCAAGTAAAGTGATCTCCTCGCCCGTGCGCGCTTTCCGCCCGAAACAGTCAGCGCCGGCCGCCCTGCTTCCCGATGCAGGCGATTACTCCGCCTTCAAACGACACAGGTGCCGTCCGTCTGTCCATCTGCCGCACACATTAATGATACGCGGTTGCCAAGGCGGCTACTCCGGTGTCACACGTCCGTCCCTCCGCCCGCCTACCATTGCTATATAAACTGCTGCGCTGGCCATAGTCGCAGTCATCCGCATCCGTTGCCCTTCTCCTGTCCACACCACTACTACCCACCATGGCTTCCTCACGCTCCAGTGCTCTTCGGGATGGGTGGACGAAGAACCACAAGGAGATAGCAGCCATTGCTGCCGACCGGCTGGCCGGCAGGTAGCCGGAGGACGACGACGTCCCAATGGAGAACATGGTAGTCGACGATCCGGCGCCAACCCCCTCCTCCGTTCCATCCTTGTCGGTGCATTGCACCATGACCATCGGCGAGGCCCGTGCCCAATATATGGACAGGGTGAGGCAGATGCATGAGGAGCAGTTCCGGGAGGCGCAGGCCGACGCCGCCTACAACCACCATCTCCTCCAGGAGCACCTGCAGGCGGAGGAGCAGATCACCGCGGAGCGGACGGAGTAGGAGGCGCTGCTCAACTCGTACCGCTCCGCCCGCAAGGGCTGCCTCGAGCGCTGGCGGTACCGCATGCGGGTGGCGGAGGCTGCGGCCGCCTACAAAGAGGCTAGCAAAGAGGGCGATGAAGCGGGCGAGGCGCTGTTTGGCAAGACCGAGGACGAGGCAGAGGAGAATGCCAGCTCCGACGATTCCCCGCTCCGCTGGCGTCGACGACGCCCTGCTCCACCGATGCCCCGCGGCGCCAACAATGAGGTAGAGGACACCGCCGGCTCCGCCGAGGCCCCGCGGCGCCAACAACCAGGCAGAGGACACCACCGGCTCCGCCGAGGCCCCGCCCTGCCAACAACGAGGCAGAGGACATCGCCAGCTCAGCCGAGGCCCCATCGTGCCGGCAACGTGGGGGAGGATTTCCACCGCTCCGCTGAGGTGCCGCCCGCCGGCAACGAGACAGAGGCATCGCCGGCTCCGCCGAGGCCCCGCCCCGCTGCCAACGAGGCCGTGCCACACAGAAAACGAGGAAGAGTAGAACACGGTAGGTCGCCGCCGCTCGGGTCCAAGTAAGGCCACCGCTACTACCCTCCGGTTGAAGCCAAGCTAGGAAGGTTGACCATTGACGGCCGGTTAGCTTCTTGGCGGCGACGTGGAGTCGGAGAGCTGCGCTGGAGAAGAACGCTGCTTCTACTTAACTGCTGGTGCAGTTGGCTGACTGACACGTTAGCCCAACAGGCCACATGTCAGTTACGCAACTACACCTACAGTCAAGTCACTGAAGCTTCTGTTCGGCTCAGCGGGACACAGGCGGGTAGCTTTGGTTAATTAATTATACCTCCAGCGCACCCCTTTTTAGTTTTTTTTTTCGAAAAGGAGGATGACCCCCGGCCTCTATATCTGGGAGATGCATGCGGCCACAAACACCCCTTTTTAGTTGAAGAATGTATGAAATGTAATGAAATCCGGCATGTTTATATGAAATCCGACCGTGTATGAATGAATTTATTTCGATTAGTTCGAATTCCTGTATCACTTGCATTGGATGAACTGCCACGCCCTCGCTCACCCCCGCTGGTTCTTCGTCACGCACGCCCCACGCAGCCATGGAGGCCCGAGTTGCGCTCATCACGGCAAACGAGCTCCTGCGCTACCGCCTCATCGATGACGTCTACGAAGAATGGCTCGACCGAGTCGCCGAGCTAGTTCGCGCCGCCGGCGGTGCCCCCGCGCCGTCCTTCTCGCTGCACCGCACCCTGCCCTGCGCGGGCAATGAAGCTCCTGGGGCACCTCAGTCGCCTCCTCCTCAAGAAGGCACCCTGGCCCCAAGGCGCGTGGCCCCTGGGCGGAACCCGCTCCATCAGGCGCCAGCGCGGCAAGAGCAGAGCTGCCAAGAAGTCCCTCGCCCTCGAGAAGCTGCCCGAGCGCTCCCTTCTCCAGCACATCAAGACCCTGCTATGCCCCCAGCCGCGGCGCATGGGGACCCGCAGGACCAAGCTCTCCGTCGCCCAAGGCCCCCTGTGGCCACGGCGGGCTGCCGCGCCTTCACCTCCGAGCTGCGCAGCGTCACGTGGCCCGGCAAGTTCAAGCCAGACTTGCCTCCTCGCTACGATGGCACGGCTGACCCTGCAGAGTTCCTCCAACTCTACGAGTTGGGCATCGAGGCTGCCAACGGAGACGAAAAGGTCATGGCGAACTGGTTTCCCATGGCGCTCAAGGACGGATCTCGCACCTGGCTCCTGAATCTGGCCCCAGGCAAGATCTCCTCCTGGGACGAGATGCGCACCCGCTTCATCGCCAACTTCGAGGATACTCGCGACCGGCCACCCTCCGTGAGCGACATGCGCCATATCAAGCAGCAACCAGGGGAAACCCTGCAGAAGTACATCCAGCGCTTCAGCAACGTGTTCCTCAAGATCCCCAGGGTGACGGAGGAGGCCATCATCTCAGCCTTTTCCGACGGCGTGCGCGATGTCAAGATGGAGGAGCTGGCGATGCATGAAGACATGTGCACCTCCTTGGAGCTGTTCAACTTGGCGACCAAGTGCGCCAGGGATGAGGAGGGGCACCTCTCCCTCCTCGAGCTGCCTACCGCGGACCCCGAAGAGAAGAAGCCCAAGGCCAAGGACGTCAAGCGCAAGGGAGCTGCCGTACTCGCGGCCGAGCCAGACACCAAGCGGGGCAGAGATCAGCCCAAATCCTCCAAGGGTAGTCGGTACTGCGTGTACCACGACCTCCACACCCACAACACCAATGAATGCCAAGAGCTCCGGGCCGTGCATGAAGGAAGAGTCGGCAGACGTCCTGACCGCAGCGGCCGGGGCTACGGCCAAGGAGGAGGAAGGAATGCAGGACGTTGGGAAGACCACGGCCGGCGCCAAGGGTGGCGCGACCAACCTCGCGAGCATCGCTGGCAGGACCCGCCTCGCGAGGGAGGCTGGAGGGATCAGCCTCGCGAGGATCGCCCGCAAGGGAACGCAGGCCTCCCTCCGCTGCCGCTGCAGCCAAGGAGAAACGAAGACCGTCATCAGGACGAGGGGGATGGGGGCTTCCAGGAACCACGCGCAATCGCCTGCATCCTGGGCGGAGCTCAAGCCCCAGCCTCTCAGCGCATCTTCAAGCAATTCGCCCGCGAAGTTAATGCAGTCCTCCCCAAGCTCGAGGCCACGCGCCCTCTCAGGTGGTCGGCATGCGCCATCACGTTTAGCTCAGCGGATCAGCTCAAGTGCGTGGCCACAGCCGGCGTCCTCCCGATGCTTTGTTCCCCAATCATCAGCAACGTGCTAGTCACCAAGACCCTCATCGACGGCGGGGCAGGGCTCAACGTCCTGTCCGTGGAAACTTTTAACAATCTTCAAGTGCCCTACAGTCAGCTTCAGCAAACCAAGCCTTTCTCCGGAGTCACCGACGGCTCCACGGTCCCGATAGGGCAGGTCCGCCTTCCTGTCACCTTCGGGGCACGCGACAACTACCGCACCGAGCTCATTGACTTCGATGTCGCCCACATTCGCCTGCCGTACAACGCCATCCTTGGGTACCCGGCGCTAGCCAAGTTCATGGCCGTAACCCACCACGGCTATAACGTCCTCCAGATGCCAGGAAGCGGCGGGGTCATCACGGTGCCCTCCGAAGAGAGAGACGTAGTGTGCTCCCTGGAGCGAGCCTTTTAGGCCGCATTGTTGGAAGACCCAGACCGCGATAGCAGGAGGCCTCCCGAGGCCGCCCCCAAGAAGAAGAAGACATCGCCCGGCCCGGCCCCTCAAGAGGCAGGCCCCTCAGGGCCCGCGCCTGCTCAAGGGGAGCCTCCTTCCATCGCATAGGGAAGCGCGCCTGGCGTCCTCCTCAGGCAAGGCTCGGGGGCTCTCCCCTGGAGGGCCGCCGACCTCGCCAAGGTCACGAGGGAGGCGCTTGGGCACCACGTGGAGGCGTGCTTCGAAGCATGTTTCCCTTAAGAAGGAGCAAGGCAAGGAGGGCCGAACCCTCAGGAGTTCATCAGTAAGGCCATTCGGGAGTTACAGGAGTCAAGGGTCGTGAGAGGTAGCCGCCGCCTACCCGCCGTGGCCCCCCATCCAGGCGAGGATGGTGGGCTGCGCGTCTGCATCGAGATACCGAGGCTCAACCGAGCCGCGTCTCAAGAGCGCCTCTGGCCCTCGCGAGTGGGACGTTGCGAGGGTCCGCCCCACAGCTACGTGCGCATGCCTTACGGCTTGCCAAACGCGGCTGCTGTGCACCAGCGTCTCATGAGGGCCATCTTGGAGGCTCAAGAGGTCAGGCGTGCCGCAGCCCTGGCGGAGATGGAGATGGCCCGTGAGGAGCCGCCAGCACCTCCGGAGCCTCGTGAGGCCCCTGAGCCTGGGGGCTCGTGAGGATCGGCTCCCGCAGCCCACCGGGTCTGCTACACCAACACCCCTTCATCCCCAACATCATCATGTGACATCTTTTAAGTCCCAGGCCGCGTGGGTCCGTCCCTGCGACATGTATCCCTTTTATTTCATGTCCTTAGCTTACCTTATTGGGGGCGCCCCTCGGGCTGCATCATCCCCAAGCCGCTCGGGCCTGACCCAGCGGCATGTACCCTTCTTGCGTTTATCTTAGGGCTGTGCTTTCGATCTACCATGCATGTTATTTGGTGCCTTTTTCCCCTGGGTGTCGGAATCTTGGGCGTTAAAGGGGGGGTGCCTGAGCATCGCGACTCAGGGCTCCTACCGGCTCTCCGGCCCTCACCCTCTGGTCTTGTCCATGGCATCGCGACCTGGCATGCCAGCGACGGCTGAGACCAGCCCGGGAGCCGGGACCCGAGGACGTAGAGTTTCAACATCTAACCCAGCTTGCGCGTTAAAGGGGGGTGCCTGAGCATCGCGACTCAGGGCTCCTACCAGCTCTCCGGCCCTCACCCTCTGGTCTTGTCCATGGCATCGCGACCTGGCATGGCAGCGACGGCTGAGACCAGCCCAAGAGCCGGGACCCGAGGACGTTGAGTTTCGACATCTAACCCAGCTTGCGCGTTAAAGGGGGGTGCCTGAGCATCGCGAATCAGGGCTCCTACCGGCTCTCCGGCCCTCACCCTCTGGTCTTGTCCATGGCATCGCGACCTAGCATGCCAGCGACGGCTGAGACCAGCCCGAGAGCCGGGACCCGAAGATGTAGAGCACCGGCATCTGGCCAAATTTGCAGGAACACTCGAAGATAAGGCCCAGAGCCAGGCACAACCCGCCTTGAGGTAGGGCCCCGTGAGTCCCGCGCTGGCTCACGGGTGCCCAGATACACCTCGTCAAGCCCTACCGTGCCAGCCACGTGTCAGGGTGGGGCTGTATACGCCCCGGGGGCTCCTCCCGGAGGGGAGCCCCCTCCCACGTACCAGTGGAAGCACCATGCTCCGCGCTGGCTGACGACACTGCTGAGGAGCAGTTATGCCCGTACGCATACGGAAGCGCTATGCTCCACGCTAGTGATAAACAACTGAGGGTGGCCTCCGGGCCGCATCAACCTCAGGGAGCCCAGAGCTCAGTGTCTGGCCTTGTCGCAACGCCTCCCCTCGGGAGTGCCGCGCGAAGGGGCTGGGAACGGGGGCTGTGCCTGGGTCTCCCCCAGAAGCACGCTACCTGGCCAGGCCCCCCCGGGCCTGGTTCATCGCACGTCCCTCCCTGAGCGGGGCCAAGGTATGAAGGTTGTTTGAGCGTCAAGGGGGACTCCTGAGCATCACGACTCAGGAGCCTAACTGGTCACGTAGCCCCTCACTCCTTAGTTCCGAAAGGCTAACGGCGGTTGAGGTATGCGCGGGGCCGGGCTCTGCAGACGTAGAATGGCAGATCCACCCGAATCTCACCTCCCTAAGGAGTCACCCCCATGTCTCACCTCCCTACTTGCTGTTCGAGCGCCAAGGGGGACTCCTGAGCATCGCGACTCAGGGGCCTAACTTGTCACGTAGCCCCTCACTCCTTGGTCCCGTCCTGGTTTCCGGTCGGGGCCAATGGCGGCTGAGGTATGCGCGGGGCTGGGCTCTGCCGGCGTAGAACATAAGCAAGTAGGAAGGAATAATGCAAATTTCAGGGAATTCAAAAGCAAATATTAGAGTCCATGCTGTTATCACAACATCAAACATAGGTTTTAATGCCTCCCAAAGGCATGGTACATGCGCAGGAATTAAAAGAAGGACGGGAGCCACGACGGAGTCACTTGCTGGCGGGGGAGCTGTGCGGAGCAGGTTCGCCTTGTGGAGCAGCAGGGCTAGCAGCGCTCCGCTTCGGCTTGGTACTGAAGGCCCGGAACTTCCCCAGCAGAGCCTCTGCACGACCCTTCACGGCCTCAGCAGCGGCAGTGGCACGCTCTCCACTCACTGGCTCCAGCAGGCTATCAAGGTCGATGTTGGTGTCACGAAGATAGATGTGGGTGAAGACCCATGTCAGCGCTGCAGAAGACAAGACGCGTGCCTCAGCCTCAGCCGTAGGGCCAAGGCCAAGTGTGACGTCTTGAAGGGCACAAACCAGGAAGGGAAGCAGCTTGGTAGGGCCATCCTCCTCGCCGGCCAGCGGGCTCTCAAGGCCGCTGTCATAAAGTGTCTTCAGCGAAGTGCGAGCCTTCTCTTCCATATCCGCGAAAGCCATGCGATCCTCGGCGAGAACCCGGGCCTTGCCGTCCAGCTCAACCTTCCTCGCCTCCAGCTCTTTCTCCAGCGCGCCTAGGCGGCCACGACGCCTCTTGAGCTTGGCCTCCAGGTCCTTGTGGGCCGCCTCGCGAGCCTTCATGCTTTCCTCCTGCTCTTGGCGAAGGCGGGCCTCCTCGGCAAGCTGGTTCTGCAGGCCCTTCAGCTCGCTCTCCAGCGTCTCACAGCGACCTTGTACGCTAGCTGCCTCCACTAGGGCAGCATCGCGGGCAACCTTTGCCTCAAGGACGGCCTGATTCTCCTCTTTGCAAGCCGTCGAGGCCTGGACCAGCACCGCCCGTATCGAAGCATCGGAGCGAATCTAGCCAGAAGCCAGCTCCAAGCGCCCGGCCACTAGACGAGGGTCGGCGCCCAGAAGATCCTGCCGCAGACGGTCCAGTCCGGCAACGGCGCGATCCAGAACAGTATTCGGGGAAGCAGCAGTTGGTGGAGTAGGAGGAGAAGACGGCAGCGTGACCACAGTACCCTGAGGCGGAACTAGCTGCGCCACGACGGCAGTGGAGGCAGCGTCAAGCAAGGGCACCTTGGGAGTCGCCTGGGTCAAGGGGCCTGAGCTCGCCCCAGCAGGCTCAGCCCGGCCTTGCGAGGATGCCCGGGCAGGAGAGGCCTGCGCGTCACAGTCACCTTCTTTCTCGGGCAGAGGCACTGCCACGGACGGGGCCTCAGGAGATCCCTTCGGCTTCTTTGCCGCGGGCGCCAGCCTGGCCGGAAGATACGAGCATCAAGTGTCGGCAACAGAACAATAATCAAGATAGGAATCGAGCACTTATAGGTCGTCACAGGTGGGCTCAAGCAGCCTTCGGACGTACTTAAAGCCCGAGAGTCGGCTGCAAGGGTCAGCTTCAAGGGGCTCGGGAGCAGGAGGCGCGCCTGCGGATCGCCTCGGGGCCGGGGCAGACCCGCAGGGGATCAGCCCAGTCCGGTCCTTCTTCGGGATCGGAGGCAGGCTCCCGCCGCCCTGCTCATCCTCATCCTCGTCGTCGTCACTCTGGGGGAGGCGGTACGGGACCTGCACCGAAGGGGAGGAGCCCTTGACTCCGCCTCTGAGTCAACCCCCTCTTCCCGCTCCCCTTCTTCCTTCTCTTCGCTGGAGTCATCGGAGGACACGTCCACCAGGTCCTTTGGAGCCTCCGCGGGCATGGGCCCATCCCCGTTGAATACGGGCATGGACCCCACTACCTGCTCCCAATACTCGCGAAGGAACAGGGGCATAGGGGTGCCCTCCAGCCTCGCCATGTCACCCCCAACCAAGGACTGGAGGACCGCAGCCAGATCCTCGTCGGCCAAGACCACGGGGCTCGGGTGAGGCCTCCACATCGGAAGCGAGTACTGACGGAGCGGAGCCAGCTGATGCTCCAGGAACTCCCTCAGTAGCGATGCACCGGTCAGCTTCGCCGCCGCCACGCTGGCCGGCCTCAGATCTGCGTCCATCTTCTCCAACACCAGCTTCGCGCGAGGATCCAGAAGCTCCACTCGGGACCAGTTGTCGGAGCTCGCGGGGTGCTCCGTGGGCAGGATCAGCCGAGGATGGATGCGCCCAGCATCCACCAAGACCCACTTGCTCCTGAAGCCCTCAATCCTCTTCCCAGGGTTCGAAATGGCGATGGAGCCGCCGTACGCGACGAAGCTCGCGCACACGGAGGCGGAACCACGGGAGGTCCGGAGGGAGAAGTAGTGGCGTAGCAAGGCCACCGAGGGTTTCACCCCTACGTGAGCCTCACAATAGTAGGCGAAGATCGCCAGAAGAAGGACGGAGTTGGGATGGAGGTGCAGAACTTGAATATTGTAGTGGCGGAGGACAGAGAAGAAGAACTCAGAAAAGGGAGGCACCAGACCGGCGACGATGGCGCTCACGAAGAGTGGATAGAAGGTGCTCCCTCGGCCTTCAGGGACGGTAGGGCCGGCCTTGAACGCCTTCGTCCCGTCGATGCCCTGCGCCGCCGCCATCTGGCGCACCCGGGCAAGGCTCACCTCTAAAACATTTGGCGAGTCCAAGGCAGGCGAGTACCAAGCTCTGGCCGGGGCTTGGCGAGGCGCCATGGCAGGCTAGGGCGCGCAGATGGAGTAGATCTAAAGACTTCGGAAGTAGGGAGGAGAGGCGCAAGAAAGGGGATCTGAGCGGCAACTAGAGGAAGTAAAGGAGGCAATGGAGATGCCGCTCCTTTATCAACTCGCGCGGTTGCAGAGGCGCCCACGTCCAATCAACCGCCACGCGGCGCCCAAGGCCGCAGGCTATTAGGGCCCGCGACGCTTTGCACTTGCCCTTTCGCCTCTCTGCTCGGCCAAGTTCGGGCGTGCCGTGGGCCCGGGGGCTACTGTCGGCGTTCTGGGAACGGGGGTCCCTAGACTTGCCTGCCTGCGGCCTGCGGCGTGGCTCAAAGGAGGCCCAGCACAGCCCATCTCCATCAACGCAAGCTCAAGACCCTTGCGAGGGGCCAAGCCTCGCGGGGCGGACGATGAGGAGCTTCTTCAGGCACGGCCTCATCAGGCTGGCTCACAACGAGGCGGAGAGTTCAAGGCACGGTACCTCACGAGGTGCCGATGACGCAAGCCATGACGACCAAGGGCACCAGTCGGGCGCCAGCCCGCGCGGTGTCCTCCTTTCCTCTTTGGTGCAAAGGGAGCAAGCGCAGGCGAGAGCATCAAGCAAAGGCATCCATTTCGGTGCAACAAGACCAAGACCAGCCCAACGGCCGGAAGGAAGTCATTGTGGAGCCCAAGCCGGCATCACCACCAGAGCCTTTGACAGGCGAGGACCAACTTTAGTCAGGATAACTGTACCCGCTGTTCCCCTTCAAAATGGCCAATTGTTGGCACCCTTCCCGCTCAAATATTTGGGAAGAGGCCCAGGGCCTTTGCCTATAAATAGGACTAGCCACCCCCAGGGTAGAGGCAATCGGGACCTGACCTAGCGATCGGGATCCTCACCAAGAAACCAGTAGATAGAGCGATTGAACTCCTCCCAGCAGTTCGTCGCACTAGCCAAGAACAGACCCTCGCGAGGATGTTCTGCCTTGTATTGTTCATCATCAAGCCCAAGAGGCAATCCACCACACCACACACTGGAGTAGGGTATTACACCACAATGGTGGCCTAAACTAGTATAAATCTTGTGTCTCTTGTGTTGTTCAGTTTGGTAGTTTAGATCCTAGCGATTCGGTGAGGAGCGAGCCGGTAGAGGGTTGAATCTCCGCGCGCACCCTAGTGTTCAACCTCAAGGGTCTGCCGGAACCCGAAATCCGACACACAGTGGTGCAGAAATAATGCAGCCTTAGTCACCTTACCTCTCTCCACGTAGTACGTTGGGTCCCACCAGTCAGAGGGTGAAACAAACAAATTAATAAGAAAAATTAAAAGTGCCAGCGATGTATCTTACTACCTCACACATCTCGCTACTACTCGTGAACACTGTCCAATTGATCCCTCTGTTCGCTCACGTACTATTTTAAGTGAATCCTTATTATAACATGCACACAAATTTTGGGCACTTGTATTCGACTTAAGTTAGTGTGCCACCGTATCTCATATACTTACTACTCCCTCCGGCTAGGTGTAATAAGTCATGTTAGAAGGTGCAACAGGACCAAGGTGCGTGTGTGTGTGTGTGTAACAGCATGTGTGTGTTAGAGAGTGCGACAGATCGACCTACTCCTATAGAGATATGGTGTGTAGTGTACGATTTTAGCCGCGAGAGTCGGTGCATCCTCTTGTTTCCGGGCGTGTCCGGTAGGGACATGCGGACAGCTGCCACGCCCGCTCCTGACCAGCCTGGCCCACCCAAAGCCCCTCCACCGCCCGCGCGCGCTTCCTGCCCGAAACTGTCAGCGCCGCTCCAAAGAATTGGTGCCGCATTCATGCCCGGGCAGAGCGGACGCGACCTCTCACTGGCGCAAGAGTGATGGTTGCTTCGTCCGTCCAACTTACTGCTGGGTCTATGTGATTTGACGGCTCATTGGTCTTTATTAATGAGGTGGTAGGACTGCTGGATGTCCCACGCTTTCGGCGAAAGGAGGTAGTAGATTACAATTTTCTCCATTCTTACAGCGGAGGAGTGCAAGAGCAGTGAAAACACGCAGGCTCAGTGATTACATGGCCCACCTCACACTATCACCGTGCGACACCTAACTCTCTACATGATACTCCCTCCGTTCCTAAATATTACTAGATGAGTCCCCGCTCGTTGCCGCGGAACAGCAGTATATCTCTCTGCGCAAAATTATCGATTTCATAGAACTAAAAAAATCTATAACCGCATGACAAATGTGGTAGCCAAACTAAATAAACTCCCATCATCATTTAGATCATCCCACATAAGGAAAAAAGATCAGCCAACTCCTACTGCATAATGGGATTATATTTTTCTTTTTGACATGTTAATGGGACTTAAAAGCTCACTTACATGCATGCTACCGGTGCATGATTGCATGCAGACATGTTGATGTGATTTAAAACCCACTCACATGCATGTGCCATGGTATTTCTGCATGCTTGCATGTGGCTTAGTGCTGAGCCTCTCAACGTCTAGATCAGACGGCTATTATGACTGATTTACCTCATCTAACGGCTACGTCAATTTTGATGATGTGGCTCAAGGAGAGGATAGAAAATTCCTAGTAGTGGGGGCTAGCTATTACTAGTAGATAAGTCTTTGTAGAGATTCCACTAGGTGAACTACATACGGAACAAAATGAATGAATCTACACTTAAAATGCATCTATATACATCCGCATGTGGTTAATGGTGAAATCTCTACAAAGACTTATATTTAGGAACGGAGGAAGTACTAGTATAGTACTAGTACGTACTGTAATTTGTCAGCGAGATAAATTTGTACAATGCTATGAAGCTTCCAGCTCCTGTTACATGTATCTTGTGTCCAAGGTTGCCCGTTGCAACATTTCATCAAATACAAAGGAGACTAACATGCATGCTATTGCATCTCAATGATTGACAGATCATAGCAAATATGTACTCCCTCTGTTCCAAAATAAGTGTCTCAACTTTGTGCAAACTTTAGTACAAAGTTGTACTACTACTAAAGTTGACACTTATTTTGGAACAGAGGCAGCTAAAGAAAAAAATGATCCATGCAGTCCCTAGCCCTTGAACCATGAACCCTGACCAGGCTTCAATTTGCTGGCAAAGTTCAAGCTTCCTAATAAATGAAGTTTGCAACCTTTTGACCATCGGATCATTTTGTGCAGCTTCACCAAAATTGAGATGAGCATCCCTGTGGCAAAGAAATTGAAAAAGTGTGATTAGAATAAGATTACTAGGACTAGTTGATGGGATATAAACTCATCACAAATATAGTACGTAGAAGCCAGTAGAGGTATCAGGTATGTGCGGGGCAAACAAGTAGAGAAATATCCACAGGGAGTGATGTGGGCAGCTGGAGCAGTGGTGCAAGCCGGCTATAAAGGGAGTTGTACCTGAGGGACGTAGCTCGACCTTGAGGAGGGCGGCGGGAGGCGGCAACTGCCCACGTCGCGACAGTGAGCAAGGGACGAAGGCAACCTCACCGGCTTTGTGAGAGAGAACGGCGGGGACCCCTGATCGGGACGTGCCGACAATGGGTTTTCGCCGTCGGCGACGGCCACCGCATCTACACTAAGCATCCACCCCTTCCCCGCCGGGATGTTAGAGATGTGGCCACAGTCGTTTTGTGCGAGAGAGTGTGAAGAGAGCAACCCTAGCAAGCAACCGTGTAGGCTGGCCCGTCCTGACTATGTATATAGTGGAGCGGTTTCCTTTTCTCTCCATATGAACCTATCATATTGCGTACGTGCCACTGAAGAAAAAAATATATTTATAAATGACGCGGCACCTACTACTCGTTCTCCTATAACCTTGCGCTAGTCATCTCCAAAATATTAACCTTGCGATTGGCTATTTGCCTCGTCGGGAAGTCGAGCAATAATGGTAGTGCAGTATATATCGTTCTGGCTATATGCGACAGAATGAATTGCTGCACGTCCACCACGTGGGCGAGGGTCGAGGGGCGAGGGAGAGTGCTACTACATATGGAGCAAAATGAGTGAATGTACACTCTAAAATACGTCTATATACATCAGTGTTTGGAGTATGTACTAGTAGTTCACATTGAAATCTACTAAGGACATATATACTCCAAACAATATGATATAATCTCTATAACCAAGGTAGTAGGGATGAGAAGTAAATGGGGGGAGTAGTAAATTTTTCTCCTCGTCCTACGAGCCACCGCGCGCATGGGCGAGGGAGGAGCAAGCTTCACCTCATCCTGCGAGCCACCGCGCCCGTGGGCGGGGAAGATGGTGTACTAAGCAAGCTTCTCCTCATTCTGCGAGTTGATGGGACACATCAAAAGTACTCCAGTGTATAGAGCCTTGCCTCTAAGGTAGGCCCCACATGGTTTGCCTCTTTTTTTAATTTAACATAATGCGTCAAGTTGCAATTTGTTTGTTCACCCGTGGTAGACGATCCTCCCTCCACCAAGTGGACAACTAGTACACGTGCCAAATTACCATGTGGGATGCCTTTTTCATACAGAAATGAGCTCCACCGTGTACCCGTGCGGGTGTGGTTGGGAAAGAGACGGGAGTACGTGCGCCGTGCATGCACCTCTTTTCTTCGTGCACGTCCCCCACCTACGTGGGTGTGTGTGAGAGATACAAACCGCGTTCATGAGTGTTTTTTGTTTTGTGGTGGGGGTGGGGGTGGGTGGGGTGTTGATTTCGTGAATTATTTGTGGGAATATGTGTCGATGACATCTCAAACAAAATTTTGCATGCAATGTGTGTGAAATGCAGGCCTATCCATATCATACATAGAGGGTCGAGCAATCCACGAGAAGAGAGGGAGCGGTCATAGCTATCGATAGATTCGAAGAGAGGATCAAGTACGGGTGGGTGCGAGATCGATGAAGAGAGCCATCGAAATTGTGTGTGTGTGTGCAAGTCAAAGATATAGGGCGACTGGCCTACCGAAACGTTAGAGGGCACATGTCAAGTTTGTGTGTGGCAGGGAGACATGACTAGAGCGCTTGATGTATTGGTGTGTGTGGGCGGGGAGGGGGTGGGGGGAGGGGTAGGCAGAGGCCTAACTATAGAGGTAGAACGACTCGTATATGTGTTGAGAAGGAGAGACCCAGCTATGTCATGAGGGAGATCAGGAGTCGACATCCATACATAACTGAAGGACGGGAAATATGATGGGACAGAGAGAGAGGAGAGAGAGAGGGAGGGAGAGGGAGGGAGGGGTAGAGTGCTGGATGGGTGATGGAGTTGCTTCTCGGATCGAGATGTTGGGAGAGGCCTACTAGACAAACTGAGGGTGGAACTGCAATGTTATCAATAAGAGTGCGGATGTGTTTCTGTGTGTGTCGGAGATCAATTGTTGTTTGTTGGAGGAAGGGAGAGACACAACTAATGAGGTAGATCGATCGATGTGTGGGTAAAAACAAGTTATAAGGACCTAGCTGGCTATATGTATAGCGAGAGATCGGTCGGTGTACGTCCATTTGTTAGAGGCAAATAAGGCCCAGCGAGACGGATAGACAGAGAGAATGGAGCTAGGAGGTGGTGCGAGAGGCCCAACTACTAGCTAGATAGGGGGAGGAGTGTGCGGTTGTGAGATCGATTAAAACAGGGGTGAGAGTTTACACGTGTGTCTGACCATATGAGAGACACGAGATAAGGACACATAAAGGAGGAGATTGAAGCTGTGTGTGTATGCTGTAGGCAGGCATCGCTGGAGAGGTTTATCGATCGGTGTGTGTCGGAAAGGAGTTGTGGAGACTCTGGGAGAACGACCTAAAGGAAAAAATGAATGTGCCCGGTGGATAGAATGCCGAGGGAGGGGGAGGGCGAGGAGGGCGTGTGCATGCATGAGAGAAAGTTAGTGGTAGCTACAAAGGTTAGAGGATTGTGTGGGTGTAAGAGACTAACAAAGATCATAATTTGATATGAAAGTGGATTCATATATTTGAATAGGAGATCATAGTGTTTTAAACATTGCATGCATGAATATAGCGGTGATACACGTGTTGTGCACATGTTATACCATAATGTGATAATGCATGGCGTTTGCAACTCACAGCTAAATGCCGAACAATCTAAACCATACTATACATCAAACAATCTCACATTTTATTTGAATTTGTGATAATGTGCGGCGTTTGCAACTTACAACTAAATATCGAGCAATCTAAACAATACTATATGTCGAACATTCTCATATTTTATTTGAATTTGTGGTAATGTGTGGTGTTTGCAACTCACATCTAAATACTTGTAGGCGTAGGGGGCGGGGCACCATACATAATGTGATAAAGACATTATACATATGAGACATGGTTTAGATTATGAAGATCTAGCTAGAGCTAGAAATATAATGTGATTTGAAATCAAAATAAAGTGGATTCAAAAAATCTAGTTTGAGTTCATATAGTACACATAATTCATATGTAACTCGATACTGATCATGTGGTGTGCTGTGAAGATAATACACAAACGATGGTTTAACTTGACAATAATGATGATTGTAGATCTTATTAAAACAGAGAAACAAATTCAAATGCTTTGACTTCACAACAATCATTACTGTAGATCTTATTCAAATTTAGTTCATATTGAAGCGGTAGTATATACGTTTGGAATGCACTAAAACGTTCATTTGAGTAGTAGGTTGCATGCATTATACATGTAGCGAAATATTTTAATTGAACATAACACGAATTCAAAGTTTTGAATGACATTTGTAGTGCGCATTGATTTGGTATAGTACATGTTAGGCTTGTCTGGAAATTTCAACCTGCGCCTTGTTAGCCCGAAATATTTAAGATATATCTTTGTCTTGTTGTGCTCCGACAACTCCCTCCATCTCAACCCGCGCCTTGCTATTCCGAAATTACAACGCGTGTGAAAACTCCCACCTCCTGTGAAATCCCGACACATGAAATGCCCGTGGTACCCCTGAACTGAAACAACCGCCTCAAGTCGGTGGGGGGTACTTTCGTAACTTACCCCACATTTCGGACAAGCGCGTCTCTAAGCCATGGTTCCCCACTACCATCCCATCCGCCCACCCATTCGTACACCGAGGCCGTGAAAACCCGCGACGAAACCCCACACCCTGCTCCGTCCGCCACCCAGCCGGAGGTTCTTCCCCAACAACGTCGTCCATAGCAACACCTCGACGTCCCTCATCCACCGTACCGGATGAGGATCCGTCGTCGATCTCATCGTCCCGCCGGTTCAGCCACCCCATCCTCCACCTCCAAGGAGCTGCCCTGATGTTCCCCTCGTCTTTCGCGCCACCTCCATTCCCACACCGCCGTCTTCACCTGCACCACCGGAAGAGCATCATCATCACCGTTTCCTCGGATGAAGATGCGGCCTAATCGGCGCCACCAAAGAGGTTGTACAGTAATCGCCGCATTTTCTTCTTAATTTGATCTCACGGTGCTGCCGGTGCTCGGTCCCGAGCCGACATGGCGCGGCTCCATCCACGGCGGCATCGCCGGCCACTTCCTCCACAGCGTCGCTCCCTCGGTGGCGACGTCCACATTAGTAGGAGTTGCTGCTGCTTTAGCTCTCGCTCGCGCTGCTGCTCTGCTCTTGCTCTCGGTCCCCTGCCTAGTCTGCTCTTGCTATTGCTCTTGCTCGCGCTGCTCCTCTCGCTCTTGCTCTTGCTTGCGATGCTGCTCCGATTTGGCTACACTTTAGTCGACTGAATCGACTTTTGGGTCAGTCGATTTCCAAGGGGTGGGCTCGCCGGGGTGAAGGAAGAACCAGCCGCAGCGGGGAGGGGGGGCTCGCCGGAGAGGTACCCCACTATCTATCTTAGGGTTCAGGATGGGGGCGGTGGTCGCCGGTGGTGGCGGGGCGTTGGCGGGGCGGTGGCGTGGGGATCGCCGGATAAAAAGCTCGGCACGAGGGGGCCTAGAGGGATGGCCGGGGTGGCGGCGGACCGGCGGTGGGGAGTGTTTTCGGGGCGGGCGGGGCGGCGCACCGCCGGCCACGGGCGGCGGGGGCTGCTGTTTGGCCGGTGGTGGCTGGCGGCTCAGGGGGGTGGAGGTTGAAGATGAACCGCAGGCCCTTGATTTCGTATCCAACGGCTGCAAAATCGACTGACCAGAGATGAAAAAGTCAGTCGACCGACGTGTAGCCTCACCTTGCTAGTGCGTTTAGTTCCGACAGCAAAATTCAGTTTCGACAGCAAAATTCAGTTTGGATAGTTAGGTTTAGTTTCGACAGTTAAATTCAGTTTCGACAGTTAAGTTCAGAGATGAGCGACTGATGTATTTTACATCTAGCACTTTGTGGTTATGTATTTTACGTCATGTATTGGAGATGCTATTAGAATTCCACTCAGGTTAACGTTGTCCGTTGTCTCTCTTGTCCTGCTTCAGCCTCGGCGTCGTACAACTCACTGGAGCTACTCCAACGACGAAACCCTCCATCACAGCGGAGCGGTACCTCGGGCTCCATCTCCAGACGCCTAAGATCTTCTTCCCCTCCTCCGACAGCAAAGTCAGCCGGAGCATCCTCACCGGCCAACCCAATCACGCTGAGATCGACATGGCTTCGCCAAAGAGGTTGTACACTTGTTGCATCTCTTTTTTACTCCACATGTTATATATATTGTCCACTGAGCACACGGATTTGTTCCTTTAGTGTCTCCTTGAAAGAAAAAACGTAGGAATTTTAATTTTCACTTGTCCTCCTTTTCAAATTCCTATTCATGAAGCACAAGACTAAGAGATAGTAGAATAATAGCATTATAACCATACATTTTCTTGTGGTTTGACTTAATCTCACCATCCTTCTTTGCATCCTGTGATCTTCCAATTGTTGTGAATCAAACACCCAGATTGGCAGAAATCCTGTGTTTTTAAATTCTCTATTTTGCACGTGCATTCCTATCCTATTCCTGTCTATTTCCTATCCCTGCATTGTTGGAATCCTCCAATTCAAACAAGCCCTTACAGAATTACTTCTCTTACAGATAGTTGTCAAAGAAAACCTTGCGTCGTTTGTCCCGGTCCTGCTGCACCGTCGTCCACCCCAGCTCAGCTGCTCCAACGACAGAAGGGTCCAGCATAGCAGGGATCCGGCCTCCAGACTGTCTTTCGCCGCCTCAGATCTTCTTCCCCGCCGCTGGCAGCCATGAAAACTGCATTACCATCATCAACCGAGCAGATGACCTCGAGGACTACACGGGTCCGCAAGAGAGGTCGCACTCTTTCGTGTCTGCTTACGTTATGCATCGCTTAATATTACATGCTACTTTATCGTCTTGTTCACCGATTACACTCCGAGTCGGCTCCAAACTAATGGTCAGACTTGAGTTTTTAAATGGTTGTGGGGTACATATCAGGGCCGCTATCAATAGTATCTATCTACTATCTGGTTAATCTCCGGTGTCTACTATGAGTTTCATGTTGGGTGGGAAACAAACAGTAAAGAAGCCATTATCTGTATTTATTAACTGAAGCCATTATCTGCCTGCTATTATTGGTTTTGGGTCTATCCACAGGTTGCTACCATCACTCTGGATTTCTGCATGCACTCCTTACATAATCTCACTATGTTTTATTCCTATGCATGACAGTTATTGTAGAGCAAAAGAGATGAGCCTTGCATGGCAATATAATTTCATGCAGACGTCGCTCCATGGTAGGCGCAAAGGCAGCCCCCCTCCATGCATTCCGGATTGTAATCGAGAGGAAGATATCTGTTCTGAGGGGGATTCAGAAGGAGAAGATAACTCCTATTTACTCCCTGAGGTCTTCGCTCTAACTTGGCATGTTGATGTTGGTTATATCATGCATATGGTGTCTTGCATTGCTTACTTTATACATCAAATATGTCATCTGCTTAGTTTAGACATCCTTTGTGCGAATGCCATCTGTTTAGTTTATTCATCGTTTATGTGAATTATGCAACGCTACCTTGTTTAGCCAGGCATCATATATGTGAATTTTGCAATGCCATCCTGCTTAGCCAGTCATCTTATATGTAAATTATATCAGGCCATCCTTTTTTTTCATTACATATTACATTCGTCAACAATGTTAGTACATTCAACTGCTCTTCGTATGCATCAGCCATTTGACACGGTGATGGCAAATTCTGGAGTGAAAACAAGGTCTTCTGAGCAGACCATGCTATCTGACGAAGCGCATATCTCGCTGGTTACGGATAGCTCCTCGGAGGAGGATTCAGAGACAGATGACCAGTCCTATTCCCCCCCCCCCCCGAGGTGTATGCTCTAACTTGGCAGGGTTATGTTTCTCATATCGTGCGTATGGTGTCTAGCATTGCTATGCCATTTGATTAGTTTAGACATGCTTTGTGTGAATGCCACCTGTTCAGTGTCTAATTACCATATATGTGAATTATGCATTGCCATCTTGTTGCAAGACATTATATATGTGAATTATACAATGCTATCTTGTTGCAAAGGCATTATATATGTGAATTATGCAATGCCATGCTGTTTAGCCAATCATCATGTATGTGAATTATATCATGCTATCATTTTTTTGTATTACGTGTTCCATTTGTCAACAACGTTTGTATATTCAACTACTCTTCCTGTGCATCAGCCATTTGAAGTGATGATGGAAGTATCTGGAGTGAACACAAGGTATTCAGAGCGGACAATGCTACCTGCTGAAGCAGACATCTTGCTGGCTACAGAGAGCTCCTCAGAGGAGGATTCAGAGACTGATGACCAGTCCTATTTCCCCCCTGAGGTCTATGCTCAAACTTGGCAGGGTTATATTATCCATGTCATGCATGTTGTCTTGCATTGCTTAGTTTTTACATCATATATAGATTGCCATCTGCTTGCTTGCTTACTATATAAATCATATATTTGAATTATATCATGCCATCATGTTTACATAGTACATACACGTCATCTATCTGAATTATGGCATGGCAACCCATTTAACAAAGACATCATATAGTTATATCATCTCATCCTGTTTAGTGTTTACAGTCATCATATTTAGAATTATGGCATTCTATCCATGAATGTATGTGAATTATGGCATGCCAACCTATTTAATAAACACATTATATAGTTATGTCATGTCATCCTGTTTACATAGTCTCATATTTTGAACTATGTCTTTCCATCTTTTTTAGTTAGCCATCATAATGTGAAATTGTGTCATGCTATCCTGTTTAGTTAGCCATCATATATGTGAAATTGTGCTATGCTATCCTGTTTGGTTAGACAACATAAATATGAATTATTTCATGCCCTCTTTTATTCCCCACTATCCATTGCACTTGTCTATCATACAATGTCTATACTTTCAATTACTTTTCTTGTTTATCAGCCATTTGAATTGGAGAGCGTGATGGCAGTATCTAAGCGAGTAACAACACGGTCTTCAGAAAAGATAGTGCTACCAACTGATGCAGATAGAACCACGGTTGTACTTGCCCAAGGACCAGAGCCACCACAAATAACCCAAACTCTCGCAGATTGTACCCCTACCCAGTTGGACAGAGAACCAGCTACACCCCTTCTAACCCCAACCCCGACAAATAGTAACCCAGTTCCAGTTGACACAGCACCGTCTCCACCACAGAGCACCCAAACACGAGCGGTTAGTAAGGGAACTACAGTGCACAAAGCACGAGGACCACCATTCTGAATCCCAACTCAACGCTTAAAGGAGAAGAAGATTTGTTCTCAGGTCAAGTTCTGTAGCTATGGTTCATACTCCTTTGCTCTTGCATTACTGTATTTACTCATACCAACTATTTTCAAATTTGAAGGATGGAATTGAAACTCCAATGGCACAACAGGTATGTTTTAAACCTGTTTCTTTAACTGGTTTGCTGTTGTAACCTGCTCTATGTTGATTTGAGTTTCAATTGAATAAACAGTTATGTTCTCATCTCATGCACATTACAAGTGTTGTTATTGCTCTATAGTTACCCACACTTATATTCTGTCTATTCGGCTTTGTCTTGAACAAATATTATTTGAACTGTGTCTCTATCTTGATTTGGCAACAAAAACTAGAATGATATAGACCATAAAGTGACCATGGCACATAGATATATGTTTGTTTCATGTTGTTATCCTGTCCACTTTACTACTGAACTCATTTACCAAAATGAGTTTCATATACAACATGGTAAACATGTGATGTGTCTGCTTGTTTCTCTTTTAGAATGCGGAGAAAATATTGGAGAACAGTACCGCGTTATCCAATGGTATAGGAAGTAATGCAGATAAGGTTCAAGATAGTGAGACATCCCTGTTGGTCTCCAAGAAAGCTGATAAAAACTATCTTGACGACAATGAGGGAACCCAAAAGTCCTGTCTTGATGTAGTGTTCGAGTTACTGGCCACTACTGCTGGCACAAGCTCTTTGAACTCGCTGCCTGAATCAGTTCGTCTTCTTGAGTCTCAACTTCAAGTTGAAAGACATCGATCAGATGTGCTGTGACAGGAATCTGAAGGACTGAGGAAGTCCCTGCAGAATTCAGATGCATATTTTCTGGTGCAACAGCAAGCGTTGGAGGATTTAAGCGCCAAACAAAAGAAAGTTAATAAGCTTGCTAAGCATCTTGCCAGCATTATGGGTACCCAGGATATTGTTTCTTGAGATCTTCTAAAGTGGTTTCAGTTCTGGATTTGTTTTCCTGCGGCGTTTATTTGCGCTGGTCGCCAACTTTGACAACCACTGTATATGATATGCTGCTTTGTTCCCTATATTTGCACTGGTGGTGAACTTTGATGCCCAGTGGATGTAATATGTGTAACAGCCGTGATAGCCTAGCATAAGTTGCTTGCTTATTTATTTCCTTGTTGTCTTGTTTATTTGTTTGCTTGTAGTCAGTGCAGTTCTTTTTAAAACTAGGCCACAATAACCATGGGCTAATATTTACTGTAGTGACACTGGGCCTCCTACGGGCCGTAGAAATAGTGGGCCTTCTACGGGCCGTAGAAACAGTGGGCCTTCTACGGGCCGTAGAAACAGTAGGCCTTCTACGGGCCGTATAAACAATGGGCCTTCTACGGGCCATAGAAACAATGGGCCTTCTACGGGCCATAGAAACAATGGGCCTTCTACGGGCCGTAGAAACAATGGGCCTTCTATGGGCCGTATCATCAATGGGCCTTATACGGGCCGTACGACCATAATGGGCCATCGTTAATAGGCCGTATTTGATGACGCTATGAAAACGGCCCAACATATTAACGGACCACAAACGGGCCGATGTAACCACGGGCTGAATTTGGCCCACAAGCAGAAAATGACAGTAACGGGCCGTAAGTAAATGAATACTGGAAATGAGCCCAAGAATAAATGGGCTCTGAGAAGGCCAAAAGATAACATTTGCTGGAAATGGCCCAACTGAATAACGGGCCCTTAATGGGTATAAAGTGATATACTGTTCATTACGGGCCAGTTTCACCACGGACCGTTAGTGGGTGTAAAGTGATACACTATTCATTGCGGGCCAGTTTCACCATGGGCCTTTAATAGGCCAAGAGTTACATAGGGCCTCATATGGGCTGAAAGACATCATGGTCCATACATGGGCCAGAAGTGAAAACGGGCTGGAATCATATTGGATGGCCCAGATGACGCTACTAGGCCTAATTCAGATAGGGCGTAACGGGCCTTGGTTAGCGGGCTGTAAATGGGCTATATGCGAACAGGCCGTTAACAGGCTTTCCATGGGCCGGCCCACCACCTTTTGACCTAGTCAAACGGGCCGGACTTTTCACAGGAATGGGCCTCTGTTGGGCTGTGCCACGTGTCGACGTATCATAGGCGCCTTCTGTCCAATGAGTGGATGACATCTGTCCCAATAGTGAGCCGACACGTGTTTCCTCCAGCCAATGATGATTTTACACGTGGAAAATCCCCATTGGTCGGGGTTGTTAACGGGTTATCGGATCCAAAACCCGACCTGATAGCTTAACGGTTTTCCGTTACGGTGGATGCCACGTGTCGGTCACCCTTGACGAAAGTAGTTCTGTGACGCACGATTTATCGTCATGGAAGTGGACACTTCTGTGATGATAATTTTGGTAATGTAATCGAACACTTCTATGACAGCACATGTATGACTATCTTGATTCTGTCATAAATTTGTCATGGATGTACATGCATGACAAAAAACGCGACTTACTATGACAAACACGTATCATCACGGAAGTGTATTTTTTTTGTAGTGTTAGCGTAGAAGGCAAGCTTGGCGATTGATGACCCACAAGTGTAGGGGGTCAATCGTAGTCCTTTCGATAAGTAAGAGTGTCGAACCCAACGAGGAGCAGAAGGAAATGATAAGCGGTTTTCAATAAGGTTTTCTATGCAAGTACTGAAATTGTAGGTGATAGATAGTTTGTGATGGTAACGAGTAAAAAGTAAATAAAGTAAATAGAGTGCAGCAAGGTGGCCCAATCCTTTATGTAGCAAAGGATAAGCCTGGACAATTTCTAATAATGAGAAAGGAGCTCCCGAGGACACATTGGGAATTATCGTCAAGCCAGTTTTCATCACGTTCATATGATTCGCATTCGGTACTTTGATAATTTGATATGTGGGTGGGCCGGTACTTGGGTACTGCCCTAACTTGGACAAGCATTCCACTTATGATTAACCCCTATTGCAAGCATCCTCAACTACAAAAGAAGTATTAAGGTAAACCTAACCACAACATTAAACATATGGATCCATATCAGCCCCTAACGAAGCAACGCATAAACTAGGGTTTAAGCTTCTGTCACTCTAGCAACCCATCATCTACTTATTACTTCCCCATGCCTTCCTCTAGGCCCAAATAATGGTGAAGTGTCATGTAGTCAACGTTCACATAACACCACTAGAGGAAAAGACAACATACATCTCATCAAAATATCGAACGAATACCAAATTCACTTGACTACTAATAGCAAGACTTCACCCATGTCCTCAGGAACAAACATAACTACTCACAAAGCATATTCATGTTCATAATCAGAGGGGTAATAATATGCATAAAGGATCTGAACATATGATCTTCCACCAAGTAAACCAATTAGCATCAACTACAAGGAGTAATCAACACTACTAGCAACCCACAGGTACCAATTTGTGGTTTTGATACAAGATTGGATACAGGAGATGTACTAGGGTTTTGAGAGGAGATGGTGCTGGAGAAGATGTTGATGGAGATTGACCCCCTCCCGATGAGAGGATCATTGGTGATAACGTTGGTGGTGATTTCCCCCTCCCGGAGGGAAGTGTCCCCGGCAGAACAGCTCCGCAGGAGCCCTAGATTGATTTCGCCAAGGTTCCGCCTTGTGGCGGCGGAGTTTCGTCCCGTAAGCTTGCCCATGATTTTTTCCAGGATAAAAGCAATGATATAGCAGAAGATGGACACCGGAGGCCCACCAGGGGCCCAGGAGATAGGGGGGCGCCCTCCTGTCTCCTGGACAGGGTGTGGGCCCCCTGGTGTATTTGTTTCGCTCAAAAATTCTTATTAAATCCAAAAAGTTGTTTCGTGGAGTTTCAGGACTTCTGGAGCTGTGCAAAATAGAATTCCAACGTTTCTCCTTTTCCAGCCAGAATTCCAGCTACCGACATTCCCCCTCTTCATGGTAAACCTTGTAAAATAAGAGAGAATAGCCATAAGTATTGAGATATAAAGTGTAACTAGATCATTGATGGCGCGCGTTGCCGCGCCCGTCTATATAGAATTTCTTAATCTTAAATATAGAAAGACACGAATCATTAACTTTAATTAAATTTGCATCTAGTAATCTATTTGTTAGCAATAGTAGAGACATGAACTTCAGTTAGCTTGCAAAAAGGTATTGGGGTAGTATGCCAGGACATGGTGTTTCTTCGGTCTAATGGGCTTCAATCAGTGCGAGAACACGTGATGGTGTAGATGGTTAAACTAAGCAAAGGAAAGTGTGCTTGATCATATTTGGGACTGTAGATGAGTACACAGCGTATACTGATGTTTCTAGAAAAGGATAAGATAAAACTGCACTTTGTTTTCTTTGGTAAAAAGGGAGAACACATACTACAATACAACGTTTTGATATTTTGCAATGGGAACTTCTAGAAATTTTTAGTGTGGAGAGAAAATACATGATGCACTAATATATTTATCTGATATGTTGCTAACTAATCGATCTTAAATAAAGTTGCACACCATTATTTTTTCTGTGTGTTGGCCAGTCATAACATGCACATTTTTAGTATTTTGCTTTCATGAATCAAAGAATTAAGAGAATGCACACATGGACGTCCAAGAAGAAATCTGATTTGTGCATTTCATCGAACAAAGGACCGACCAAATCTGAAGCTAATAAAGGGGGCAAAAGATAGTAGTATGAAGGAAAGGCACATACGATTGAAGATTTGTAGTGTCCTTTGAGCTACAGCAGTGATTCAGTGGTACACATGCACGGGAGTGAGAGGGCGCCCGTGACGCTGAGGATTAGCCAGATATTGCTTCTCACCACGCAAGCACCGGCCACAATGGCACCTGCCGTGTACCGCGTCCGCTCAAGTTGCAGAACAGCCAAAGCACTCCATGCACCCGTTCATCCCAGAAACTGTGACATGAGTGAAAAACAGTCCTACCTTCAGATTCTTTAATCATTCTGATATGTATAATGAATATGCGATGCAAATTTGAAAAAAATGGTAAAATAAAAATCATAGATTAGGGTGCCCAAACCAATTTCATCTCCAACTTAAAATGAGCAATCAACATGCCCACTCACCGATTCCATGCAGATCAAACTTCTAGGGTTCCTTTCCATGGCCGGACCGCCATGGGAATGGACTGATTTCACAGCAAGCAGACACGAAAAAGTGACCTGATGACTTGCGTTCGCTTGTTTGTCCGGTGGTCTTGTAGCAAGCAAGTACGAACAACAGCTGTGATGTCCTGAAATTCTGAAGCTAGGTGTTATATAGAAGATTGTGAGCCCTAAGAATGTTACAGTATTGACAGACAGCGGCACTTTTGCGTTATCTGACTATATGTAGCGGCACGGATAATGTTTCTAACTGACTGCAACATGGCCAAAATGAGTGGTTGTCATTTTCATAAGAGAAAATATGGGCTTGTCCTCTTAGTGTAAGACCTACAGTTTGTATTGGCTAATAACCTGATTTGGAAAACAAATGTGTTAGGCAAATAAGCATATGCAGGAGCATATTCTTCAGAGCAGCAGTCTGGTAACAGCCAAAGCACTCCGTGCTCCCGCTCGTCCCAGAAACTGTGAGATACTGAAAAACAGTCCTACATTCAGATTCTTATAATCATTTTGATATATATAACAAATATGTGATGCAAATATGACAAAAAGGTAAAAAAATAAAAACCATAGATTAGGGTGCCCAAACCAATTCATCTCAAACTCGGATGACCGATCAGCATGCCCAAATAAAGGTGTATATGCAAAATCCTTGCCTAAGCGCCCACTCACCGACCCACACAGATCAAACTTCTAGGGTTCCATTTGAATCAAAGAGAGGGGGGTGGTGAGTGCTCACGGAATGCACGAGGAGTACCTCTCCCATGCGAGGACAGCGCCGCGAGCGATCTGGGCGGAGGCGTGCGGCGACGGGGGCGGTGGCGGGGGTGTCCAGTCCGGGTTCGAGCCGTCCACTGGACCTCCTCCTTGCATCGTTCCCGCACCTCTCGTCCATCCAATAGAGCTCCTCGCGTGCGTTGGGGGGACTGGATGAACGCTATGGAGGAAGTGTAGAGGGGAGGACGAAAGGGCTATGGAGGAACTGTAGAGGGGAGGGGGTTGGACCGTACCGGCGGTGAAGCAGTCCTGCAGCATCATGTCGCGGATCGACGGCGCATCGAAGAGGGAGTGACGCCGCCGCATCGAGAGGAGGAAGGACGGCGACGCGGAGGAATAGAGGGGAACCGTTCGTTCGGGGGCTGGGCAACGTGGGCTGTTAGGGTTGGAGTGGGAATAAGTGGGCCGGCCCAATTGTGGACAGGAAGAGGAGGTCGCTCCGCGGAGCAGCGGCCCGCGAGACGGCACGCGACGCGCGCGGGCGAGGAATGACGCCCGAATTTGATCTGGATCGTAGGTTCGACGATCCGACGACAGAGGCAGTCAAATCGCTGTGGAGGCTTGTAGCTAGCCTCATTATACTGTTTCTCAATAATAGCCCATAATGCAATAAATATTGTTATAAAAGCATGATGCAAAATGGACGTATCAACTCCCCCAAGCTTAGACCTCGCTTTTCCTCAAGCGGAAGCCGAAATCGAAAAATATGTCCACATGTTTAGCGATAGAGGTGTCGATAAAAATAAAATATGGACATGAGGGCATCATGATCATTCTAATAACAGCAACATATATAGATTTTGTCATATGATTTCCTATGCTCAAGTGACAATCAATTCACAATGTCAAGTATGGTTCAAAAACTTCATTGGGAACTAACAAACTATAATCTCAGTCATTGAAGCAATTGCAATTTATCATAACATCAGAAAGAGTCAACAATAGAGCTTTTCAGCAAGCTCACATACTCAACTATCTTGTAGTCTTCTATAATTGCTAACACTCACGCAATACTTGTGGTTATGGAGTTTCAGCCGGACACTGAGAAAGATAGGCGCTTATTGTGTTGCCTCCCAACGTATTCACCTCTAGGTGATGTCAACAATAATAGCCCATGCTAACTAACATCCAATCAGATATATATATCATGATCTTTCAAACACGAGGAGCTTGCCAAAGGATAAAACGAAAAAGGGAAAGGTGAGGATCACCTTGACTCAAGCATAGAGTAAAAACATAAAGTAAAAGATAGGCCCTTCGCAGAGGGAAGCAGAAGTTGTCATGTGCGTTTAAGGTTGATGCACAAAATCTTAATGCAAAAGAACGTCACTTTATATTGCCCCTTGTATGTGGACCTTTATTATGCACTCTGTCGCTTTTATTACTTCCACAACTAGTTCATACAAAGCTTATTTTCTCTGCACTAATAAGTCATACATATTTAGATAGCAATTTTTATTGCTTGCAACATGACAACTTACTTGAAGGATCTTACTCAATCTGTAGGTAGGTATGGTGGACTCTCATGGCAAAAACTGGGTTTAAGGGTATTTGGAAGCACAAGTAGTATCTCTACTTGGTGCAAGGAATTTGGCTAGCATGAGGGGGAAAGGCAAGCTCAGCATGTTTGGAAGGTCAATGACAATATACTTTAACTGAGATGCGCGAAAACATAAACCATTACGTTGTCTTCCTTGTCCAACGTCAACTCTTTTAGCATGTCATACTTAATGGGTGCTCCCAATTATAAAAGGTGTCCAAGATAATATATTTATATGTGAACCCCTCTTTCCTTATCGCTTCCTATTAATTGCAACGATGACCAAGGCTAAGTTTGTCAGCTCTCAACAATTTTTATGCATCATACTTTCTATATGTGAAGTTATCACTATCCATAAGATCAATATGAACTCTTTTATTCTTTCTACTTTCTCAAGATCATAGAAACATAGCAAAGCCCTTGACTCAACACTAATCTTTATTATAGATAGCTCACAGACTCGATTACAAAAGGAGGTCACAATGCAAAACTCAAAACTACTTGATATCAAAACTTCAAACTACTAGATCAAGATACTACTAAAAGGATCGAACTAAATAATGTAGAAAAGATAGGAGTGAGATGGTGATAAGATACCGGGGCACCTCCCCGAAGCATGGCAATTGCCAAGGGAAGTGCCCATACCCATGTGATTATGTCCTCGGAGGTGATGGAGGTGGTGATGATGACGGTGGATAATCGCACATTGAGCGTAAAAGCTCCTCCAACTTGCGGATAATGCCCTTGAGTCTGGCGATATCATCCTTCAACAGGATATTCTCCTGTGTGAGTTACTTGTTCTGTATGCGATCTAACTCAATCATCTTGAAAGCTTCAATCTCTGTTGGAGTGGAAAGGTTAGGTAAAGGTTGAGGGATATCTTCTTCTTTCACCGTCGGAGCTTGAACCTCCATGGCCTTCTTGACCCCTTCATCCCTGTTGATCTCTTATGGTTCTTCTCTTTTCAGCTCTATCTTCAATAGCCAAGCATCCTTGTCTTCTTTGTTGAAGGAGGGCGACGTCATGGTGCTCTTAATCTGCAACAGAAACAGCTCGAAACGAAAATAGAGGATATTTGCGTGATATGGTGGTCAAAACCTTCGGGAGTATATATAATGAATTTTTACCGACCAAAATACGTAACGTGCAAGAAAACGGAGTCCGGGAGGCACACGAGGTGCCCACGAGACAGGGGGCGCGCCCAGTAGGGGGGGGGGGCGCCCTCCACTCTCGTGGGGGCCTCATGTCCCTTTTTGACTACTTCTTTCTTCCTAAAATTCTTAAATATTCTAAAACTGATAAAAAATGCCATTGGAGTTGTTTTGGACTCGGTTTACTTACCGTACCACATACCTATACCTTTTCGGAATCTGGAACGTTCTGGAAAGTGTCCCTTATGTATTCCTCAGGGGTTACGGTTTCAATAATATTAGTTTCAACATTGATAGGATTACCTGAAATATAGTGTTTAATTCTTTGACTGTTTACCACCCTTGGACTTGTGCCTTCGAAGTTGTTGATTTTTATAGCACAAGAACGATAGACCTCCTCGATAACGTAGGGACCTTCCCATTTTGAATAATAAAACATAATCTCCTACGTTAAACTCATGCTTTTGTATCCTCTTATCATGCCACCGTTTGACTTTTTCTTTGAAAAGCTTGGCATTCTCATATGCTTGGGTTCTCCATTCATCAAGTGAGCTAACATCAAACAACCTCTTCTCACCGTCGAGTTTGAAATCATAATTGAGCTCTTTAATAGCCCAATATGCCTTATGTTCAAGTACAAGAGGCAAATGACACGCTTTTCCATAAACCATCTTATATGGAGACATACCCATAGGATTTTTGTATGCTGTTCTATAAGCCCATAATGCATCATCAAGTTTTTTGGACCAATTCTTTCTAGATCTATTCACAGTCTTTTGCAAAATTAATTTGAGCTCTCTATTTCTCAACTCTACTTGACCACTAGACTGCGGATGATAAGGAGATGCGATTCTATGATTGATATCATACTTAGCAAGCATCTTACGGAAAGCACCATGAATAAAATGTGAACCACCATCAGTCATAAGATATCTAGGGACTCCAAACCTCGGAAAAATAACTTCTTTAATCATTTTAATAGAAGTGTTATGATCAGCACTACTAGTTAGAATAGCTTCTACCCACTTAGTAACGTAATCAACAGCAACTAAAATATGTGTATAACCATTAGAGGCAGGAAAAGGTCCCATATAATCAAAGCCCCAAACATCAAACGGTTCAATAACAAGAGAATAATTCATAGGCATTTCTTGACGTCTACTAATGTTACCTATTGTTTGGCATTCATCACAAGATAAGACAAACTTACGAGCATCTTTGAAGAGAGTAGGCCAATAAAAACCAGATTGTAGTACCTTGTGTGCAGTTCTATGTCTAGCGTGGTGTCCTCCATAAGATTCAGAGTGACACTTACGTAGAATCTGTTCCTGTTCATGCTCAGGCACACAATGTCTAATAACACCATTTACTCCTTCTTTATAAAGGTGTGGATCATCCCAGAAGTAATGTCTTAAATCATAAAAGAACTTTTTCTTTTGCTGGTATGTGAAACTTGGCAGTATAAATTTAGCAGCAATGTAATTAGCATAATCAGCATACCAAGGAGCGATACGAGAAGCATTGACGACCGCTAATTTTTCATCAGGAAAGCTATCATTAATAGGCAGTGGGTCATCAAGAACATTCTCTAACCTAGACAAGTTATCTGCAACGGGGTTCTCAGCTCCCCTTCAATCAATAATATGCAAGTCAAATTCTTGGAGCAAGAGAACCCGTCTAATGAGTCTAGGCTTAGCATCTTTCTTTTCCATAAGATATTTAATAGTAGCATGACCAGTGTGAATAGTAACTTTGGAATCAACAATATAAGGTCTAAACTTATCACATGCAAACACAACTGCTAAGAACTCTTTTTCAGTAGTAGCATAATTTCTTTGGGCAGTATCAAGAGTCTTACTAGCATGCTGGATAACATTCAATTTCTTATTGACTCTTTGCCCTAGAACAGCACCTACAACATAATCACTAGCATCGCACATAATTTCAAAAGGTAAATTCCAATCAGGTGGCTGAACAATAGGTGTAGTGATCAAAGCTTTCTTAAGTATTTCAAATGCTTCTACACAATCATCATCAAAGACAAAAGGAATATCTTTTTGCAATAAATTAGTCATGGGCCTAGAGATTTTAGAAAAGTCCTTAATGAACCTCCTATAAAAACCGGCATGACCGAGGAAACTTCTTATACCTTTTATGTCCTTGGGACATGGCATCTTTTCAATAGCATCAACTTTGGCTTTATCAACTTCAATACCTCTCTCGGGGATCTTGTGCCCCAAGACAATGCCTTCATTAACCATAAAGTGACACTTTTCCCAATTCAAGACGAGACTAGTGTCTTCGCATCTCTGCAAAACTCGATCAAGGTTGCTCAAATAATCATCAAAAGAGGATCCATAGATGGAGAAGTCATCCATGAATACCTCACAAATCTTTTCACAAAAATTAGAGAATATAGCCATCATGCATCTTTGAGAGGTAGCAGGTGCATTACATAAACCAAAAGGCATACGTCTATAAGCAAAAGTACCAAAAGGGCAAGTAAAGGTAGTTTTAGATTGATCCTTCGCCGACACAGGTATCTGAGAGAAACCAGAATGACCATCTAGAAAGCAGAAATGTGTGTGTTTGGATAGTCTTTCTAGCATTTGATCAATAAAAGGTAAGGGGTAATGATCTTTCTTAGTAGCTTTATTTAACTTAAGGAAATCAATTACCATCCTATAACCTGTAATAATTATTTGCGGGATCAATTCATCTTTATCATTAGGAACAACGGTAATACCTCCCTTTTTAGGAACACAATGGACAGGGCTTACCCATTCACTATCAGCAATGGGATAAACAATACCTGCCTCAAGGAGCTTTAGTATCTCCTTTCTTACCACTTCCTTCATCTTGGGATTTAATCGTCTTTGAGGATCTCTAACTGGTTTGGCATCTTTCTCCACTGTAATTTTGTGTTGGCATATGTGGGACTAATGCCCTTAAGATCATCCAGAGTATATCCAATAGCTGCTCGGTGCTTCTTCAGAGTTTTCAACAATCTTTCTTCTTCTTTCTCTGAAAGGTTAGCACTAATAATAACAGGATATATTTCTTTTTCATCAAGATAAGCATACTTAAGATTATCAGGTAATGGTTTGAGTTCAAACACGGGATCACCCTTGGGTGGAGGGGGATCCCCAAGAATTTCAACGGGAAGGTTATGTTTCAGCACATGTTCCTGTTTAAGGAACACTTCATCTATTTCCTCCCTTTCCTTCATAAACATATCGTTTTCATGGTCTAGAAAATATTGTTCTACCGGATCAGTTGGAGGAACAACAATGGAAGCAAGACCAATAATCTCATCCTTACTAGGTGGTTCCCTATCACGAGGTTGTCTACTAAACTTAGCGAAATTAAACTCATGAGACATACCATCTATGCCAATAGTGACAATATTCTTTTCACAATTAATCTTAGCACTAGCCGTATTCAAGAAGGGTCTACCAAAAATAATGGGGCAAAAATCATCTTGTGGGGAACCAAGAACAAGAAAATCAGCAGGGTATTTAACCCTCCCACACAAAACTTCAACATCTCTAACAATCCCAAAGGGTTTAATGGTATCCCTATTAGCAAGCTTAATAGTAACATCAACGTCTTCTAACTCAATGGGTGCAATGTCATGCATAATTTCTTGATACAAGGTATAAGGTATTGCACTAGCACTAGCACCCATATCACATAAGCCATGATAACAATGATCTCCTATTTCAACATGTCTACGATAGGTCTACGTGTCTTGGTATCTGGTCTAGCAATATTAGCAGTCTCACCACAGAAAGAAATAACATGCCCATCTAAATCCTCATCCAAGAGATATTTAACCATAGCAATACTAGGTTCAACATTAATTTGCTCAGGAGGTGTATAAGTCCTAGTATTACTCTTACGAACAACAGTCGAAGCTTTAGCATGATCCTTTATCCTAACAGGGAAAGTAGGTTTTTCAACATAAGTAGTAGGAACAATAGGATCACTATAGGTAATAGTCTTTTCTTCGACTGTAATAGGTGCAACTAATTTCACTTCAACATGAGGATTATATTTAAACCACTTCTCTTTAGGGGGATCAACATGAGTAGCAAAAGATTCACAGAAAGAAGCTACTATCTCAGAGTCAAGCCCATACTTAGCGCTAAATCCACGAAAAGCATCGGTATCCATAAAAGATTTAACACAATCGAACTTAGGTGTCATACCTGACTCCTTACCATCATCGGAACCCCAATCTTCAGAGTTGCATTTAATTCTTTCCAATAAGTTCCATTTGAAATCAATAGTCTTCAGCATATAAGAACCAACACAGGAAGTATCGAGCAGGTTGCGATTATCAAGAGAAAGCCGAGCATAAAAGTTCTGAATAATCATTTCTCGAGAGAGCTCATGATTGGGGCATGAATATAACATTTACTTAAGCCTCCCCCAAGCTTGAGAAATGCTTTCTCCTTCGCGAGGCCAGAAATTATATATGTAATTACCATCACGATGAACAAGATGCATAGGATAGAACTTCTGGTGAAATTCCAACTTCAATCTCTTATAATTCCAAGATCTCGTATCATCACATAGCCTATACCATGTCAATGCATCTCCCTTCAAAGATAAAGGGAAGACCTTCCTTTTGACAACATCATTGGGAATACCTGCGAGCTTAAATAATCCACAAACTTCGTCCACAAAGATAAGGTGTAAATCGGGATGCAATGTTCCATCTCCTGCCAATGGATTAGCTAGCAGTTTCTCTATCATAACCGAAGGAATCTCAAAGTGAATATTTTCATAAAGTTCAGTGGGTTCAGGAGCAACTCTTTGATCTTCTGCTTGGGGTGAAGATACCCCAAACAAGCCCCTCAAAGGATTAGTTTCCATAGTGACAAGTAACAGAAAATTTCAGCACACTATATAAATGTTTCCTTACCAAGTTCCACTCACCAAAAGCGCTACACTCCCCGGAAACGGCGCCAGAAAAGAGTCTTGATGACCCACAAGTGTAGGGGATCAATCGTAGTCCTTTTGATAAGTAAGAGTGTCGAACCCAACGAGGAGCAGAAGGAAATGATAAGCGGTTTTCAGTAAGGTTATCTCTGCAAGTACTGAAATTGTAGGCGATAGATAGTTTTGTGATAAGATAAATGGTAACGAGTAAAAAGTAAATAAAGTGAATAGAGTGCAGCAAGGTGGCCCAATCCTTTATGTAGCAAAGGATAAGCCTGGACAATTTCTAATAATGAGAAAGGAGCTCCCGAGGACACATTGGGAATTATCGTCAAGCTAGTTTAAATCACGTTCATATGATTCGCCTTAGGTACTTTGATAATTTGATATGTGGGTGGACCGGTACTTGGGTACTGCCCTAACTTGGACAAGCATCCCACTTATGATTAACCCCTATTGCAAGAATCCGCAACTACAAAAGAAGTATTAAGGTAAACCTAACCACAGCATTAAACATATGGATCCATATCAGCCCCTAACGAAGCAACACATAAACTAGGGTTTAAGGTTATGTCACTCTAGCAACCCATCATCTACTTATTACTTCCCCATGCCTTCCTCTAGGCCCAAATAATGGTGAAGTGTCATGTAGTCGACGTTCACATAACACCACTAGAGGAAAAGATAACATACATCTCATCAAAATATCGAATGAATACCAAATTCACATGACTACTAATAGCAAGACTTCACCCATGTCCTCAGGAACAAACGTAACTACTCACAAAGCATATTCATGTTCATAATCAGAGGGGTAATAATATGCATAAAGGATCTGAACATATGATCTTCCACCAAGTAAACCAATTAGCATCAACTACAAGGAGTAATCAACACTACTAGCAACCCACAGGTACCAATTTGTGGTTTTGATACAAGATTGGATACAAGAGATGAACTAGGGTTTTGAGAGGAGATGGTGCTGGTGAATATGTTGATGGAGATTGACCCCCTCCCGATGAGAGGATCGTTGGTTATGACGTTGGTGATGATTTCCCCCTCCCGGAGGGAAGTGTCCCTGGCAGAACAGCTCCGCAGGAGCCCTAGTTTGATTCCGCCAAGGTTCCGCCTCGTGGCAGCGGAGTTTCGTCTCGTAAGCTTGCCCACGATTTTTTCCAGGGTAAAGGCGATGATATAGCAGAAGATGGACACTGGAGGCCCACCAGCGGGCCCAGGAGATAGGGGCGCGCCCTATGGGGGGCGCGCCCTCCTGTCTCCTGGACAGGGTGTGGGCCCCCTGGTGTATTTCTTTCGCTCAAAAATTCTTATTAAATCCAAAAGGTTGTTTCGTGGAGTTTCAGGACTTTTGGAGCTGTGCAGAATAGGTTTCCAACGTTTGCTCCTTTTCCAGCCAGAATTCCAGCTGCCAACATTCCCCCTCTTCATGGTAAAACTTGTAAAATAAGAGAGAATAGCCATAAGTATTGAGATATAAAGTGTAATAACAGCCCATAATGCAATAAATATTGATATAAAAGCATGATGCAAAATGGACGTATCAGCGATTCAGATATGTAGATTCCTTTGTGTGTAACCGACTTTCTACAACCCTAGCCCCCTCTGATGTCTATATAAACCGGAGGGTTTAGGCTTCTAGGGTTCAGCCATGACAATCATAATCTCATAGGCTAGACTTCTATGGTTTAGCCATTATGATCTCGTGGTAGATCAACTCTTGTATACTCATATTCATCAAGATCAATCAAGCAGGAAGTAGGGTATTACCTCCATTGAGAGGGCCAGAACCTGGGTAAACATATTATCCCCCGCCTCCTGTTATCATTAGCCTTAGACGCACAGTTCGGGACCCCCTACCCGAGATCCGCCGGTTTTGACACCGACATTGGTGCTTTCATTGAGAGTTCTACTGCGTCGTCATCAGAAGGCTTGATGGATCCATTAATCATCTACAACAATGCAGTCCAGGGGGAGATTTTCCTCCCCGGACAGAGCTTCGTATTCGGCAGCTTCGCACTACGGGCCAACTCGCTTGGCCATCTAGAGCTGATCGATAGCTACGCCCCTGGCCATCAGGTCAGATTTGGAAGCCTGAATGTGGCCGATATCCGTGGAGACTTGATCTTCGACGGGTTTGAGCCCAAGACGGCTATCCCCGGCCACCACGATGAACATGACCTGGATCTGTCATCTGGCCGCGCGTAGGAGATAGCGCATGTGACCACTCTGGCCCTAGATCCGGAGCAGACTGCGTCGTCCGAAGACGGGAAGCTTAACCCCGCCACGGAGGCCACAGACTTAGCGGTGCTCGAGCCGAACACAAACCCAACATCGAGTTGGGCTTGTGTCACCGGAACCTCGGACTCGTCTCCGGCCATGGGTTCCGGACCACGTGCATCTGCGTCCATCAAACCTGATTGGGCGCCGGTCTTGGAGTTCAGCTCCGCGGACATCTTCCAACAATCGCCCTTTGGCGACGTGTTGAACTCATTGAAGTCCCTCTCCTTGTCAGGGGACTCTCGGCCGAACTATGTCTGGCTCAAATGGGAAGCGGACGACGAAGATCTTTGTTTCCCACCCACCACCCACTTCATTGCCACTGTCGAGGACTTAACCGACACGCTCGATTACGGCTCCGAGGACATCGACGGTATGGACGACGATGCCGGAGAGGAGCAGGCACAAAAACCACCACCCTTAGGGCAGGGGACGACTACATCCTCATACAATATATACTTGGTGGACACATCTAAGGAGAAAGAGGCAGGCGGCGATAACAGCATGTCTGTCGATGAACCTCCCAAGCGCCAGCGTCAGAAGCGCCGACCTCGATCCGGCAAAAGGAAAAACAGCAACATTGTCACGGACGACGATGATAATCTGAACCAAGCCGAGGACCCCGTAGACCCAGCGTTGGAGTAGGGCGTGCGAGAGGACGGCAAGCACAGTCCAAAGATGTTGTCTGACCATAGCGATGCCGAAGATAGCAATTATCAACCTGTCTCTGAAGAGGAGATCAGCCTGGGCGATGACGAATTCGTCATCCCAGAAGAACCATTAGAACAAGAACGCCTCCATCAAAGGCTTATCGCCACTGCAAGGAGCCTGAAGAAGCAGAAGCAACGGCTTAAAGCCGCACATGATACGCTCAATGACAGATGGAATGAAGTGCTAGACACCGAGGAAAAAGACGGCGGTAATTGCCAAACAAAGAGCTATCCTAAATGTAAGCTACTGCCCGAATTCGAGGACGAGGCTATTGCGCCTATACCACCGAAAAACAATACGGCCGACAGGCCGGACCGACCACCTCGTGGTCGAGACAGAGAGGCTAGCAATGCCGTACACAAGCCCGCACCCCCTCCCCGTAAAGGAAGGAAGGTTGTGGCCCAGGACCAGAAACACGATCTACGTGAGGACCTGGACAAAAAAGCTGGCAAAACCAGGTCCATCCATGGATCCAGGGAACATGCTCCTACACGGGATCATGATTATCAAACGAAATATGCCAGCCATTTACCAGCTCGGAACCAATACCGATCATCACAACCGTTAGACCCAATCCACGACACGGCCAGATACAGGGGTGCCGCACACCCCCTGTGCTTCACCAATGAGGTGCTAGAACATGATTTTCTAGAGGGGTTCAAACCCGTGAACATCGAGGCATATGATGGAACGACGGACCCTGCGGTTTGAATAGAAGACTTTGTTCTTCACATCCACATGGCTCGCGGAGATGATCTCCACGCCATCAAATATTTACCCCTCAAGCTAAAAGGACCAGCTCGGCACTGGGTAAAAAGCATCCCTGAAAATTCCATTGGAAGCTAGGAAGAACTTGAGGACACTTTTCAGGCCTATTTCCAAGGGACCTATGTCCGGCCCCTGGATGTAGATGATCTAAGTCACATAATCCAACAACCCGGAGAATCCGCCTGTCAGCTTTGGAACCGGTTCTCACTAAGAAGAACCAAATCGTCGACTGTCCGGATACCAAAGCCCTAGCGGCATTCAAACACAGCATCCGGCATGAATGGCTAGCCCAGCACCTTGGCCAGGAAAAGCCAAGGACAATGGCAGCCTTAACTACACTAATGACCCGCTTTTGCATGGGCAAAGACAGCTGGTTAGCCCGTAGCAGCACCAGTGACCCCGGCACATCCGAAGTCAGGGATGGCAATGGAAAGCCACGACGCAACAAAAAGAAACATCAGAACAATGAAGAAAGCCCAGACAATACAGCGGTAAACGCCGGATTCAGGGGCTCCATACCCGATCAACGGAAGAAGCCATTTAAAGGCAACAAAGACAGTCCATCCAACCTGGATAAAATTCTAGACAGGCCTTGCCAGATCCATGACACTCCTGGTAAACCAACCAATCATACCAACAGAGAATGTTGGGTCTTCAAGCAGGCCAGCAAACTCAACGCCGATCACAAAGGGAAGCGACCTCAGAGCAAGGACGAGGACGAACCTCGTCAACCGAACACGGGGGGGGGCAGAAGAAATTTCCACCAGAGATCAAAACAGTGAACATGATCTATGTCACTTACATCCCAAAGAGGGAGTGCAAACGCGCACTCCGAGATGTTTATGTCGTCGAGCCCGTTGCCCCCAAATTCAACCCATGGTCGGTCTTCCCGATAGCCTTTGATTGCAGGGATCTTCCGACTAGTATCCGTCACGGGGGTCCGGCTGCCCTAGTGCTCGACCCAATAATCGACGGATACCACCTCACTCGAGTCCTCGCGGCAGTAGTCTCAATCGACGGACATCGGCAGTAGTCTCAATCTGATATATCAGGACACTGTCCACATGATGGGGATAGACCCATCAAGAATCAAGCCAAGCAGCACTACCTTTAAAGGAGTTATATCGGGCGTGGAATCCCGCTGCACGGGCTCTCTAACATTGGATGTTGTATTCGGCTCCCCTGACAACTTTCGAAGCAAAGATCTAATCTTTGACATTGCTCCGTTCCGAAGTGGCTATCATGCACTACTCGGAAGAACGGCCTTCGCCCGTTTTAATGCAGTCCCGCATTTGCTTATCTAAAACTCAAAATGCCTGGACCACGCGGCGTCATTACGGTCAGCAGAAATACGGAGCGCTCTCTTCGTACAGAAGAATACACAGCGGCTCTAGTAGTCGGAAGACAAAACGGCCTATTCAAGCTGAGCAGCTCATCAGTCATTAAGACCGCAGACAAAGCTAAACGTGTCCGGTGCGCACTTTAGTAGGGCAGCTTAGATAAACCCGAGCTCGATTAGCAGCTACGCCCCCATCGACCGCCCCATAAGGAGATATACTCAAGATTCCTTGGGTGGCGTCGGGGGCACTGTGCACGCAAAAGTCCATAGTTCGGCTAGACCCTATTGGGACTCCAGAAGTTATCTTTCATGGTTCATTACAATGAACCAGCTTTACTTACGACCACACCAGATTCTTTTACCTAGTTTTTTCCTTTTTACAGGTGGCCATCATACAATACCATTCAAGGACACCGCACAACGGAGACAAAGGCGCAGATGTGCAGTAGGGCCCCGCATTAAGGTTTCTTTTTTAGATTAAGACCCTATGTAAACCTTTTTTATCTCTTTTTGTTTTATACTTTCCTAGCATGTAAAATGTCCAAGAAAGATATCGGCATTATCTGTAAATATACGGCTCGCCGTACTAAAGTGGATGTTATAGAAGCAGCTTCGTTCATATTGTGTTTGGAGATTTATGCTCTCACCACCTGCGCTCTTTCCCCACGTCGGATTTCCATACATGCCTTGATACCAGGGTCTATCACCAGGGGCTATATTCAGCCCGGTGTATATTGAAAAGTCCGGACACCTGTAGGGAGTGTTCGGCGTTGCGAGTTTGGCCTTATATGCATCAACTCTGAATCATGTCTTTGGTCAATAGTTGGTTGTTCGGCTCCTGTGCTTACTACCTTACGTTCTGCTATATCGGCTAGGGTAGTAAAGGGAGAACTACTGCGATTGTGTCCTGGCTCGTCCAGATGAGCACCTCGGTAGACAAAGCCGAAAATTGACTGTCATGATGCGGCGAGAGCTAGTCAACCACTCGATGACTCATCAGAATCTTCGCGATTCCCTCCGTGTTAAACGAAGGACCGTTCTTCTGCTCACATATGTACATGCACCGTATTCGAATAACTGCGGACATACTAGGGGCTATATAGTAGCCCCACCAGCAAACTCCTATGGCTAAGTGAAAGTGTTAAAGCTCTATAGTCCAATTGCCTAGTTCGCCGCACTAACACCACCTTAACGGACCAAGACATTGGGTCAAGTGAGATCAAGTGCTTTTCCGAACACCCCCGCATTATACGAGAGGGGGTTGAAGCCGACGACTGCAAACTTTCAGATTGTATATATAAAAAAGACGGCCGCACAGGAGGCACCAAAACTTTTCAGGCAAAAAAGTATAAAAACATAGCCTTAAATATATCATAATATTGTTATTACAATTTTGATACACTTTACTTGAACATAATAGTTTTTTTAGCACTGACCCTCTATCAAGCGGGCACCCTCTAGGACATCTTCAAAGTAATGTTCTGGCATGTTAAGGTCCTTGCCTTCGGGTGGACTCTGCGCTGCAATATCGGTGGCTTTCATCTTCGCCCAGTACAAGGGCCATCCGTGCACCTTCTATGCACGTTGACCGCTTCACACCGTCGATACGCGACACCGCATTAACAAGTTGCTGCACCAAACTGAAATAACTATTCGGAATGGGCTCAATTGGCCACAGCCGAGATATGACGTCCTACATGGCAGTACCAGACATCTTGGGGAGCTCGGCCCACTGGGCCATCTGTTCGTTTAGCAGTGGACGCTTTGGCGTGTCAAATTGTGACCAAAACAGCTTTTCCGTCGCATGTCCTTCTTGCGCGTGGAAAAACGGATTCGCATCGGCAGCACTCTTCGGCAGGTCCATAGAGGCATTTGGAGAACTCCACAGTTGATTAAGAGGCGCATACTTCGGATCACCAAACTTAGTTTGCAATAAAAAGGGCGTACCAGCTGCGATCTCCCCAGCTTGTCGGATCTCCTCCCGAGCTGCTCTAGACTTAGACCGGGCTTCCTTCGCCTCTTGTAAGGCCTTGTCAAGATCGGCCGCTTTGGCTTTGTTATCTTTCTCAAGAACTTGGCATCAGCTAGTGGCATCCTTCAGCTCAAGTGCCATAGTAGATATTCTCTCCTCGCACTGACGTCGAGCAGCCTGCTCGGCTTTTAATTTGGCGGCTACCTTTTTAGCAGCCACATTACTCATCCTGGCTTGCTCCTTGGCCCGGGCAAGTTCCACCTGAAGGGTTTCAACTGCGGCGACACTATCTGCAATTATGCATACAAATTCTCAGTATCATGCTCATTTTATAATACTAGCATATACTGAATGCCCCAAAGACATATCCTGCGCCTTGTTGAGCCGCCTGTTAATAAGCGTGATGTCATCATCTGCCACATCAACTTTCTGCTTCAGATGCGCTACCTCTGTTGCTTGGGCAGTCGCCATGGATGTAACAACCTGTGTTTCAGTTAGTCAGATCATTTCCTGGGCACATATTTTTGATCCTCTGATTGCATCCCTTTGGATTCAACCAGAGTCTCAGGGGCTACTATCTATACACAGGTGCAATTTGCACTTATAATATAATTGAAATTACACTACGTACCTCGAAGCCTCTTAGTAGGCTCGTAAAGGCTTCATTCAATCCGCTTTTCACGGACCAAACTCTTTCAACCACCGTACCCATCAAGGTACGATGTTCCTCTAAGACAGAGGCATGTTGCAACATGTCCATCAATGTATCCAGCGCCTCTGGAATAGGTTGCGTCGTCCCTCGGACATTGGATATTTCAGGACTTTTTTTGTTCCCTGTAGGGGCCGCACACCCCGGACCCTGGGCGGTCGAAGTATTACCTTTGGCCCCGGTCTTCACTGCCTCTTGCGCCACTCGTTGATCAGGAAAGATCCTCCGGGACGACACCTTGGTGTCGTCTGCCTTATCAGGCAGGGAGATCTGTGGAAGCGTTTCACTCTCCATCATCTCCTGAAGAAGATCCCCCGAAGAGGAGGACTGCTGAGGAGGGCTGCATGTCGGACTGCAAACATGTGTTTAAAATGTTACCCTTACAGCCAGGAAAGAACGGGATATGTTTAAAACACTGTGATTCACTTACGATTCGGCTAAGGTCCTATCTTTGCGAAGTGACTGCATGTCAACGTCGCCCCCAGACTGGGATACCTTCCCCCGCTTAGAAGTTTCTCTCTTCGAGTCTTCGGAGGCGGTCCTTTTCTTCCCATAGGGAGAAGGGATGTCAGCTTGCCCTTCCCTTCCACCTTCGGAAGTGGAAGTTCCAATCTCCCCAGAAAAATTGCCTGGTGTGCCTCCAGAATGGAGGCCACCTTGGGCCTCTTCGCTCTCATCATATGGTGCCGAAGCCAGCATCCTTGTTAACACTGGACCGGTAGAGTCCTCGGGAAGTGGAGTCGAACACCTAATTCTCTCCGTCTTCTTTAGCCAGCCCTGGCCAAGTGGAGTTTTCTCAGTACATTGTTATGAGTGATTTGACTAAACTGTGTTCGGGAGTCAAGAGCTTATCGGAGTATCCGGGTAATTGCAGTCGAGGCCGAGGTCTTCTGTAGTATCCGGCCACTGTTTTCGTGCGGTGAAGAATAAATTCCACATCCTTGTGAGCATTGTGCCGGAGAAGTGTTGAAGGGTCCGTGGACCTTCCGGATTAAACTCCCACATACCGAGAGGACGCCGCTGGCACGGGAGGATCCGCCGGATTAGCATTACTTGGATTACATTGGTGAGACCGGTGTCCTTTTTAATGAGGCTCCGAATGCGACTTTGCAACGTCTGCACTTCATCAGTAGATCCCCAGTCCAGCCCCTTGTTAATCCATGATGCAAGCTGTAAAGGAGGGCCAGATCGAAACGCGGGTGTAGCAGCCCACCTTTTTCCATGGGGTTCGGTAATGTAAAACCACTCCCGTTGCCAGAAATCAGAAGATTCTGCAAAAGAGCCCTTTGGCCAAGGAGAGGTGGTAAGTTTGCTTACTGGAGCACCTCCGCACTCTGCTTGTTTCCCATCGATTATCTTCGGTTTCACGATAAAGGTCTTAAGCCATAAGCCGAAGTGTGGGGAAATCCGGAGGAAGGCCTCGCACATGATGATGAATGCCGAGATGTGAAGGAAGGAGTCCGGAGCTAGATCGTGGAAATCTAGTCCGTAATAAAACATGAGCCCTCGAACAAAGGGATGAAGAGCAAACCCAAGCCCTCGGAGGAAGTGAGAGATAAACACGACCCTCTCATTTGATCTGGGAGCAGAAATAACCTGCCCTTGAGCAGGAAGCCTGTGGAGGATTTCCGCAGTCAAGTATCTTGCCTCCCTGAGCTTCGAGATATCTTCCTCCATGACATAAGAGGCCATCCACCGATCGTGAAGGCTGGGTCCGGACATGGCTGGAAGCTCGAAGCGACTGGATTGACCCTTGGTGTTGGAACTTGAGGTGGGGGTGAAGGAAAGAACTAGCATGGAAGAAAAAGGATAGGCCTTAGCCCCTTTATAAAGGCGACAAATATCAAACGTCCCCTCCGTGGCCTTAAAACATACCTATTCCCAAGGAATCATGCCAATAGAACTGTTGGGTTACCCACACTCGTGTTAATGAGAATCCCGCAATAAGGGGACATGATCTCTGCTTTGACAAGACGTGCCAATAAAAACCGCCTCTAGAAACGTGGGGTGGCAGGCTAGAAAACGATTCAAAATAATGGCGGGTGATGATGCAATGTCGGGCTACCAAAATTGTCAGCAGATTGGACTCGTGAAAATACCACACTCTTTACGGTTGTGTGTGGGATTTGTTTTGCAGAGCCGAACATGATTCTTGTGTTCGGAATTTACTTTGAAGTATTCAGAGGGGGAACCCGACTTGCAATGCCGAAGAAAATCTGCGTGCCGGAATCATCATCATTGAAGCCTGGTTCAGGGGCTACTGAGGGAGTCCTGGATTAAGGGGTCCTCGGACAGCCGGACTATATACTTTGGACGGACTGTTAGGCTATGAAGATACAAGATGAAGACTTCTTCCCGTGTCCGGATGGGACTCTTCTTGGCGTAGAAGGCAAGCTTGGCGATTCGGATATGTAGATTCCTTTTTCTGTAACCGACTTTGTACAACCCTAGCACCCTCCGGTGTCTATATATACCGGAGGGTTTAGGCTTCTAGGGTTCAGCCATGACAATCATAATCTCATAGGCTAGACTTCTAGGGTTTAGCCATTACGATCTCATGGTAGATCAACTCTTGTAATACTCATATTCGTCAAGATCAATCAAGCAGAAAGTAGGGTATTACCTCCATAGAGAGGGCCCGAACCTGGGTAAACATTGTGTCCCCTATCTCTTGTTACCATTAGCCTTAGATGCACAGTTCGGGACCCCTACCTGAGATCCGCCGGTTTTGACACCGACAGAGAGGATGCCGCGGAGGCGGTATTTAAGGGCAGGGGGTGCGGTGGGCTTGGAGGAGGTGGAAAGGCGAGGCGGGGCGACCCGGAGTCCAAGCGGACTGTGGCGGCGGCGCGGTTGCGGCTCGGGGTCGGACTCCCGGAGCGGGAAGGCGGCGGCGCGCGATGGGTCGGCTGGCGTCGGCCCAGTTTGCTCCGAGAAACTTTCTTTTAAAATAAATTTTGCCGCAGAAGAAAAAAATCCTGATAAAATATAAAAAAACTCTATAAATTCCAGAAATAAAATATAAAAAAAACTCTATAAATTCCAGAAACAATTTTCATCGTCCAGATCTAATATTTAGGACAAGATGAACATTTTTGGACTAAAATGCAATTTTCAAAAATGCAAGTTTTCTCTAATTCACATAAAATAGCAAATAAAATACAAATAAAATAATAATTTGATTTTAAAATTTCTTCTCCAATATTTCTCTTGTGTCGAAGAAGTCATATTATCTTCTCTCATTTATTTTTATTATTGGAAATAATTGGAGAGAAAATATTAAAATCAAATTGATCGTCTTTTAAAATTTGAAATATATTCAAATATGAATTTTGTGAAACCTCCAACTCTCTCCTTGGGTCCTTGAGTTGCTTAAGATTTGTAGGATCACAACAAAATGCAAATAAAATATGATATGCATATGATGATCTATGTATAACATCCAAATTGAAAATTGGGATGTTACACTTGGAGGACGTGTATAGCTAGCTAGGCCCTTGAACCCACTAGCTCCCACCATTTTTGTTTTTCCATGTCTTACTATCTCATCCATGTAGCCAAGAGTGTCTATATATAATAAGCCGGTTATTTTACTTCCTCTATACCGGAGTAGTACTATTTGTTGCACAGTATTACTGACTGCCATATGGGTGTCGAGGAAAACTCTTGGAGAGTACTCGCTTTTCATTAGGGACAACTACCCCATTGTGAAGCGGATGCCACCTTCCGTGCACGACACCGAAGGCCTGCCGTTCATGAAGCATGGTTGTGTCTTCAGTGCATACCGCTAGATGAACGACATACTGGGACACGCAGCCCTTGATTTATGCCGCTTCAGCTTGTATGAGTCTCCGTCATGTGGAACCGGATTAGAAAGCTGCGACAATGATTCATGTTGCCCATCGCTATGGATCGTGCCATCCATGAAGAACACCTAGGACTGGAACCTGGAAAAGGACATGGAGCCCATCTATAACGTGTAAGTGGAGTGTGGTAAATTGTGAATGGTAGCGCTATGAATATATGTAGACTAGTCATGCACAAATTTACTACATGAAGTGGAGATGAACTTGTGTGGCATACTAGCATTTGTCCTTTAGAATTTATTACTAGTAAGTGTGTTATGTGTGTACGTGCAATTTGTGTGGTTGTTGCACGGGCTCCAACACGCTCTTTGAGAAAAAGGGTGGCGGAGCTTTGGATATAGCTGACGTGGTGGCATCATACAGTAGCATCGTTCGCTATAGTTGTAGTACTCCTACTAGGACGACAACTCCTATAAAACCTTTCGCTTGGCTCTTTGCCTCTTCGGGAGGTTCAACAGTTCATACTCGTGTGAACCTTGCACTTGGTTCTTCGCCTCTTCGGAAGGTCCAACAATGATGATAGTACAGCACAATATGCTTCTGGCAATCTGACACCGTATGAACTGTTGCACGTCCACCACGAGGGTGAGGGCGAGGGAGAGGGAGAGGGCACTGTAGTCAAAACCCTCTCCTCGTCTTGTGAGCCACCGCACACGTGGGCGAGGGAGAGGGTGTAGGCATACGTAGTAAGGAAGCTTCTCCTCGTCCTGTGAGCCACCGCGCATGGGCGAGGGAGAGGGCGTAGTAAGCAAGCTTCTCCTTGTTCGGTGAGTTGATGGGACACATCAAAGCAGTACTAGTCCATACTGCATCCTTTCCGGTTAATATGGTGTCACAGCCCTAGCTTAGACCTTGTCTGTCTTTGCATAAGCATCCATGCATCATGTTTAAATTTTATGAAACTTGAAATGGGGATTGCCTAAACCCTAGCATCAAAGGAATTCACTAGGTTCAACTAAAATATTTTCAGTGAATTCCAAATGGCTTTCAAAAATGTTCATCATTTCTGGAAAATGCTAGAACCATAACCAGAGGTGTTGCACATTTTTCCATGACATATTTGGTCACTGAATTAAATCATATAGTATTTGCAATTGGGCATTTAAATGCTATATATTATTTTAAGTGCTCAATTAAGTCTGAACTTAAGTTTGGGCTGCTAGGAATAATCCTAACAGATCCCACAACTATTTTCAGGATTTTTGAAAATGTTTTGGTATTTTAAATAAAGCCCAGAAGTTATAGAAAAATAGAAAACAGGAAACAAAAGAGAGAGAGAGACTTACCTGGCTTACCTGGACGGCCCAGTAGGCAGCCCACCTGGCCGGCCCAGCCCAGCGCCGCTGCCAGTCATCTCCCACCTCTCGCCAGTAGGACGAGAGGCGTGTGTTCGCCGCACGCCAGCACGCACCCGTGCCACCTCCTGCTTCCTGCCGCTTCCCCTCGTCGCCCTGGGCCTCCCTCGCGTCGCCATGCAGCCCCGACCGCTCTCTCACTCTCCCCGTGCTCCTCCCCCTCCTCTGCTCTCTCTCCCTACCACCACCGAACGCCGCCGCCGCCGTTCGCCATAGCCGCAACCGCAGCCAACCCCGAGCCTCTCCGACGCGCCCCCGACCTCCGCCGTGACGTTCCCGTCCTTACCACCGAGCCACATGATGCTGAACGCCCTGGAGCGCCGTCGTCGACGCCATCCTTGTCCTCTGCACTGACGGCCGCCGTCGACCGATTCGTCATCTCCAGGCCATCCCCGAGCCCTCTGAGATCACCGACGACCCCGCCGTGAGCTCCTCTACCTAACCCCCCTCTCCCCGCCGTCATTCTTCTCCTCTAGCCCCGCGATCCACCAGAGCCGAAAGCTGACCGCCGCCGTGGTTCCTCGACGCCGTGGCCAGGGCCACCGCAGCCCGCGCCTGAGCACGTCACCGTGCTCGGTGAACCCCCAGGGGCGCGTAGCACCTGCCAGTTTATTCCCTAGCGCCCTGTAGCGTCGACCCCGTCCACACCCGAACTCCGGCCGCCGCCTTCGTCGTGGTTGTCGTCGCCTCCGGCCACCCCAGCTCTTCCCGCTTGCCCTGTTGGATGCGCGCGAGCCCCAGCTACTTGTAGGACCAAACCGCGGTCGATTTGGTCGACCGTGGGCAAAATCCGAGCACCTCCGCCGTCTCTGGCGTCGCCGGCGACGAGCCATGGACCAAGTCCGGCGAGGTTGACTTGTTTGACCTGGGGTTTGCCCCCCCCAGGGTCACTGACGCGTGGGCCATGCTCCTTTTTAGTTTAGGTGTGAGTTTAATTAGCACTAAATAACTTAGTTAATTAGTTGACTCACTGACAAGTGGACCCAGGCTCTAATTAACCTAGATTAGTGCTAACCTAACGCTAACTAACTCTATTAGTTAGTTGTTACACTGACATGTGGGTCCCGGCCGTCAGGTTTGACCTGGCTGGCGCCTTTGACCTGCTGACGTGACCCTGACGCAATGCTGACGCATTAATTCAATTACTATAATTATTCTTATACAGGAAATTCCAGAAAATAGTACAAACTTCTAAAAATCATACAAAATCAACCGTAGCTCAGAATGAAATAAATTATATATGAAAAATGATCAGAAAAATCCAACCTTTCCATCTGTACCATTTTAATGCTTGTTTAAACAACCTAAGATTGCTGTATATGGCAATTTGCATAGTTGTCAGTTAAATAAGCACATATGGAGTTTGAATTTGAACCTAGGGTTCAAACCAACTTCATTTAACCTGTTGTTAGTTGCATTAGCCCAACACACTCATTTTGCCATGTCATGATCATGCATCATATTGTGCATTGCATTGATTGTGTTATTCCTTGTTTGCCGATATTTGTCCCCTCTCAGTAGACGACGTTTCGACGATGAATTCGATGACACCGATGAAGAGCTATACTATCTTCAGAAGTGCCAGGCAAGCAAAACCCCCTTGTTCATTCCGATACAAATCCCACTCTCTCGCTCCTTCTCTCTTTTACTGCATTAGGACAACAACGATTCATCTGTTACTTGTTGCGGTAGCTGAACCCCTTTATCCTTTGCATGACCTGTCATTCCACAGTAAATAGATGAAACCCACTAGCATGAGTAGGAGTTGTTTGAGCCCTGATGTGCCTACTCATTCATGCTTGTTTGTCATGCTTGCTACTGCTTAGAGTTGAGTCAGGTCTGATTCATCGAGGATGAATCAGAGGTGTGTAAACATGTCCTACTGTGTGTGAGCTAAGTGTGTGAACATGATTTGGTAAAGGAAGCGGTGAGAGGCCATGTAGGAGTACATGGTGGGTTGTCTCATTGCAGCCGTCCTTAGGAACTGAGTTTTGTGTTTGTGATCCATGGAACAGATACTACCATGCATTGGGCCCAAAACCAATGGACCCTCTCGGCTTCTTATTCACCCTAGTCCTCTGTCCAGGAGTTGCAAGTAGTTTCTGGTGTTTGTAGCCTACTGGAGGCCGTGGACAGCGTTGACCGTGGGGTGGGCTGTGATGCGGTAGGTACGTGTCCGGGTACACCGGGCACCCGTTAGGTGTCTCGGAACCCTGTTCACATTGTTCGGGGCCGTATGTGGAAACCTCGGCCGGACTCCCTGCGGATGGAACCTGAATAGGTGATAAACCTGGACTAGAGACTTGAGTGTTTAGGTAGGTCGTGGCCGACACCCTCGTTGGGCTTCCGCTTGAAGGTTGCTGAGTACATGTCGTGCAAACGACGGCAAGTGGTGAGAGCGTGTGTGAAGAAGTACACCCCTGCAGGGTTAACATCATCTATTCGAATAGCCGTGTCTGCGGTAAAGGACTTCTGGGTTGCCTGTACAGTTCATAGACAAGTGAAAGTGGATACTCTAAAATACGCAAGATAAGCGTGAGTGCTATGGATGGCGTTCTCGTAGGGAGACGGGAGCGGATCCATAGTGGTGTATTGACATGGTGAATATGTGTACTCATGTGCGCCACCTCAAAGAGTTACTTGCAGTCGTAGTTTAGGATAGCCACCGAGTCAAAGCTGGCTTGCTGCAGTTAAACTCCACCACCCCCTATGTTGATAATGATGCATATGTAGCTAGATCTGATGTAAGTCTTGCTGGGTACATTTGTACTCACATTTGCCTATTTTATGTTTTTGCAGAGAGACGTCAGTCTCGTTAGTAGTTCCACGTGGACTTCGACGTTTAGCTTGATACCTCAGCTACTATCTTGTGCCCTCGGCAGGATCTGGTAGATAGTCAGGCTTCTCAGCCTTTTTCATTTGTAGATGTCTATACTCAGACATGTTAAGCTTCCGCTTGTGCTTGACTTGTATGCTTTGAATGTTGGGTCGTGAGACCCATGTTTGTAATATCTCGCTCCTCGGAGCCTAATGAATAAATACTTGAGTCGTAGAGTCATGTTGTGATGCCATGTTGTATTTGCACATATCGAGCATATTCTGTGTATATTATTGAAATGCTTGGTATGTGTGGGATCTGACTATCTAGTTGTTTATCCTTAGTAGCCTCTCTTACCGGGAAATGTCTCCTAGTGTTTCCACCGAGCCATGGTAGCTTGCTACTGCTCCGGAACACTTAGGCTGGCCGACATGTGTCCTTCTTCGTTCCTGTGTATGTCCCCTCGGGGAAATGTCACGCGATGAATACCGGAGTCCTGTTAGCCCGCTACAGCCCGGTTCACCGGAGTCCTGTTAGCCCAGTGCTACAGCCTGGATTCACTCGTTGATGACCGACACGTTCGATGCTGGGTCATGGATGCCTGTCCCTGTAAGTTTGTGCCACTTTGGGTTTACGACTAGCCATGTCAGCCCGGGCTCCTTATCATATGGATGCTAGCGACACTATCATATACGTGTGCCAAAAGGCGCAAACGGTCCCGGGCAAAGGTAAGGCGACACCCGTGGGGATACCGTGCGTGAGGCCGCAAAGTGATATGAGGTGTTACATGCTAGATCGATGTGACATTGAGTCTGGGTCCTGACAGCTTTGGTATCAGAGCTTGACTGCCTTTAGGATTACCAAGCCAAACTGGTCGAAGTTGTGTCTAGAAATGCTTTAGTTATGTAAGGGAATTGATTGTGGGATGGAACGTATGGCTCTTTTTACTCCTTATACCTCATAGCCTTCTGATCTGAGTCATCCTCTTCTCTTCTACGGGGATTAAGAACTAGGCCTTCTCATCTATCTATCAGGATGACGTGTTACTAATCCATAGACTTATAGGATTGATAGTTTCAAGCCTCAATTCAGTTTCTACTTCTTTTAATATGTTCTCAGGTTAACCAGAACCTTGATATGATGTTGTTAAGTGACTATGCAAATCCTTGTGAATGTCTCAAATCTTTTCTGAGCATTTAGAGCCGTTATGCTGTCCGAGTCATCCCAGGTTTCTAAATAGTCTCATGCATTTGCAAATCCTTTCTTTCCGTTCCTGATGTCCTTTATGGTCAGAATAAGCACACTAACCGGTGTGTTGAGGTAATTTATTGCCTTGACATATATGTTGGAGCTATTATTATGACCCTAGGTGTTTTAGGGAGTCACCTAGTAATCTAGCAATGTTTAATGTTCCCAGTGTGAAGATTATGGCCATCATTCTCGAAAGCATCTCGTGATGCTACTTAGGAGTAGGTATTCTATTCCTGGGTTCTTGAACCGGAGATTCACCCTACTTACTTCATGTTGATAGTGTTTGCTAGTTCCTTTAGGTTATTAGTAACCTTGCGATAGTCCTCGAGGTCTGTGGTATTTCCTTCTTCCAAATACCATGAACCATTCAGGCAGAAGTTATTTGAACCAAAAGATCACAATCAGAGTACTCTTGAGGAGTTCTCCATTCAGAAATCGTGACTCTGCTAGTCCTACCTCTCTGCATGGGTTATCTAGAAGAAACATGTTGAACTTGGTTCGACATACTAATCTATGCACCCACAACTCAGAAAATTATATGTTCTTGAGTTGTCCCTCTTAGTTGTCTTCTGACCCTCGTCTATCAATTGATAGACAGGAGTAGTTGTGCAACCGTGTTCATCGATGCCTATTATTCTTGTGGTCCGTCGAGCCATTCTAATCTGGAATGACTAGGAGAAACAAACTCCAGTACCTCATCCATTTCCAGGATTGGATCAAAGCAGTTGTAATCCGCAAATCAAATGCCAATCTAGCTTTTGATTATATTCTACCTCGGAGTATTACCCCCTTTATGTCAGGATTGTCATGAGGATTGCACCATTTCTCATGAATTCTTGACGTAGTGATACTTCTCACTATCATTATTCATTCCTCGGTCCCGTGTTGTTGCAACCGGAATGCTGACAAGTGAACTGTGATGTGTGAAACCGATACTCCTAGCAACCTTGTTGCTTGGTAGTTAATGGACAATAGTCTCATTCTTAGCGTGTTGGTTATTAAATCATCATTCTAAGACAGATCGTGCTACCTAGTCCTTATTTCTGGTGCACTCTTCGATCAATGAGTTAGGGTTTCAATCCCTTGCTTAATTGATCACATCATCTTGCCTCAGAAACAAGATTGTTCTCGAGCTTAATAACATATTGGTGGTTCGTAATTTTCCGAATATCTTCTCGGAAGTATTACCAGGTTGTCACCTAGCCGCTATGTTGAGTTCGTGATCAAGTTGGTTTTCGAAACCACCCTTTCTCCAAGAATCTGTGTCGGATACCCTGAGCAAGTTGGTTAAGCTAAACAACAACTTGGAGAGTTGGAAGATAAAAGCTTGTCCGACTTAGTTCATTTTAAGGGATATCTTTGTTGAAGAAAGATGATATCTTCATCGATTGGTCCTCATGATCAGTTGTTGAACCTATTGTCTTAACAAACTTTGACTTGAGTATGAGCTATCGTCAGATCAAAGCAGAACCAATGATGTTCTAATGTTGTCTTACTCGTGGTTGTTTCCTCGAGCATACACCATTATATTTTTTTTGGGTCTGACCAATGCTATCACCTTGTTCACATGATGGTGGAAGTCCAGTGATATGGAAATTCCGATGAGTTGCTGTTGAGCCCATCAGCAGCATTTTTCCCCCCATGATTCATGTTGAACATCAACCTAGTGTTGGAAACTTTGTAAGCATTATCTTCATGTTTCATTCATGAAGCCTATGTTTGGATGAAAGAAGTGACTTCCTCTAATTCACGCACATTTGATGTAAGTTGTCGCCGTGGATCCGAGAAAGTTTCTTTTTGCTTCCTTTGGGATCATCCCAAGTCAGTCATGCATGTGCGAAGTATTCTATGGTCTGATAGACTGATCATCTTCATTCTATATGAATTCCCTAGCACACCAAGCCACTAACTGATTTGTTCCAGTAAACGGAATTCCTTCATAAGAGCTAATCATATGACTTATGCAAGGACTTCGTTATCCGCAATGATGATTCCCCACCAGAACTCGGTAGTGTTTTATTATAAGACTACTATGTGGTCATGCTTGTCTCGGACAACGTGTTCACATGTTGTAGCAGAGCCAGCTCATGTTTTGGAGCTTGATATCGTAGTTCATCCCCCGAGAATCTCGCAATGTCATCTCGTCGATTTGTGTTGCAAACTTTCATTTTTCCTTCTAGACTTGATGAGTCTGGAATATTCTGACATCAACCAGATCTGAATCTCAGACATATCTGATGATTGGAATGTTTCCCAAGAACTACAATATTGGTCTATCTGTAACTCGGTAAAGTGGATGTCGTGGCTAGCACACCCAGCCGGAAGACCCATTATTGTAGTATCTTGATTGAGGAAGTTGGCCACCTCCCCATAAGGATCTCATAGAACTTATTCCAGTAGTTGTTCCTTATGGATTTTTGTGCTCCCGAAGTCCGACATTTTTACTTGATGTTCTAGATATCAAACCATATCTATGAATGGGTTACGCTAGCACATCAAGGAGAACATTAGAAGCGGAGTGCTAAATGTCTCTCGGTCGATCATCCAGATTTTGTTCCATTGGCCCCGCTAAGGTGAAATCTAAGAAGGTTATCTTCCTTTGCATCTGCATCGTCCATCGTCCTTGACACGGATGTTGGTAAAACCTTGATGAATATGGAAATGCTCAAGTTCTTGAGAGCACGCGCAAGCGCTAGGTGTTATCATCGGCACTAACTGGGATTCCTCTCAGTTTCCTCGGTTATGCTATAACTTTTCAAATAGTGGACTCACTCTCTACTGTTGAGCTTCTCCCCAGTTACTAAAAAACATCCCTTGTGTAGTTTTCAACAAGGTAATCCACATCATCCATTCTAGTCCGAGTATGTTATTCTACCGAACTCCTCCAAATGATCGATTGTGATTTGCCTTAAGCTGGTATAAAGAGTTTCAATGATCTTTGAATCAAAGGTAATTATTTTTGCCACTTAAGGGATGATCCCACGAGTCACCTCCTCTAAGATGTCTCGTTAAGCTATCATGGCAACTCAACTCCTCGCTACATTGACAACTGTCCACCACCCTCTTAGGTATGGAATTGTTGTCTACATAGTGAACCCTCTTCATCTGTTTCACCCCATCCCTTTGGATGTGTGTTTCGTGTCCCAGCTCGAGAGATGTGCTATGTCTTACTCTGTGAGTTGATCCTGAGTTGCTTGATCTCCGAGAAGATCGATTCTTTTAGAGTTTCCCTTTCCTCTCATTGTCATGTTAGTTGGAGTTCTCAAAGCAAGATGACGAGACAAAGATGGTGATCGAATTAACGCCCTTATGAAGTGCAACCTGGATCGTAAAGATTGTGTTAGTTTTCATCCCCCTTCATCTTATCCTACGCTTGAATCTCGGGACGAGATTCTTGCTTAGTGGGGGTGAGTTGTCACAGCCCTAGCTTAGACCTTGTCTGTCTTTGCATAAGCATCCATGCATCATGTTTAAATTTTATGAAACTTGAAATGGGGATTGCCTAAACCCTAGCATCAAAGGAATTCACTAGGTTCAACTAAAATATTTTCAGTGAATTCCAAATGGCTTTAAAAAATGTTCATCATTTCTGGAAAATGCTAGAACCATAACCAGAGGTGTTGCACATTATTCCATGACATATTTGGTCACTGAATTAAATCATATAGTATTTGCAATTGGGCATTTAAATGCTATATATTATTTTAAGTTCTCAATTAATTCTGAAATTAAGTGTGGGCTGCTAGGAATAATCCTAACATAGCCCACAACTATTTTCAGGATTTTTGAAAATGTTTTGGTATTTTAAATAAAGCCCAGAAGTTACAGAAAAATAGAAAACGGGAAACAAAAGAGAGAGAGACATACCTGGCTTACCTGGACGGCCCAGCCCAGCGCCGCTGCCAGTCATCTCCCACCTCTCGCCAGTAGGACGAGAGGCGTGTGTTCGCCGCACGCCGGCACGCACTCGTGCCACCTCCTGCTTCCTGCCGCTTCCCCGTGTCGCCCTGGGCCTCCCTCGCGTCGCCACGCAGCCCCGACCGCTCTCTCACTCTCCCCGTGCTCCTCCCCCTCCTCTGCTCTCTCTCCCTATCACCACCGAACGCCACCGCCGCCGCCGTTCGCCATAGCCGCAACCGCAGCCAACCCCGAGACTCTCCGACGCGTCCCCGAGCTCCGCCGTGACGTCCCCGTCCTTACCACTGAGCCACAAGACGCCGAACGCCCTGGAGCACCGTCGTCGATGTCATCCTCGTCCTCTGCACCGACGGCCACCGTCGACCGATTCGTCATCTCCAGGCCGTCCCCGAGCCCTCTGAGATCACCGACGACCCCGCCGTGAGCTCCTCTACCTAACCCCCCTCTCCCCGCCATCATTCTTCTCCTCTAGCCCCGCGATCCACCGGAGCCAAAAGCTCACCGCCGCCGTGGTTCCTCGCCGCCGTGGCCAGGGCCACCGCAGCCCGCGCCTGAGCACGTCACCGTGCTCGGTGAACCCCCAGGGGCGCGTAGCACCTGCCAGTTTATTCCCTAGTGCCCTGTAGCGTCGACCCCGTCCACACCCGAACTCCGGCCGCCGCCTTCGTCGTGGTTGCCGTCGCCTCCGGCCACCCCAGCTCTTCCCGCTTGCCCTACTGGATGCGCGCGAGCCCCAGCTACTTGTAGGACCAAACCGCGGTCGATTTGGTCGACCGTGGGAAAAATCCGAGCACCTCCGCCATCTCTGGCGTCGCCGGCGACGAGCCGTGGACCAAGTCCGGCGAGGTTGACTCGTTTGACCTGGGGTTTGACCCCCCCAGGGTCACTGACGCGTGAGCCATGCTCCTTTATAGTTTAGGTGTGAGTTTAATTAGCACTAAATAACTTAGTTAATTAGTTGACTCACTGACAAGTGGACCCAGGCTCTAATTAACCTAGGTTAGTGCTAACCTAACGCTAACTAACTCTCTTAGTTAGTTGTTACAATGACATGTGGGTCCCGGCCGTCAGGTTTGACCTGGGCTGGCGCCTTTGACCTGCTGACGTGACCCTGACGCAATGCTGACGCATTAATTCAATTACTGTAATTATTCTTATACAGGAAATTCCAGAAAATAGTACAAACTTCTAAAAATCATACAAAATCAACCGTAGCTCAGAATGAAATAAATTATATATGAGAAATGATCAGAAAAATCCAACCTTTCCATCTGTACCATTTTCATGCTTGTTTAAACAACCTAAGATTGCTGTATATGGCAATTTGCATAGTTGTCATTTAAATAAGCACATATGGAGTTTGAATTTGAACCTAGGGTTCAAACCAACTTCATTTAACCTATTGTTAGTTGCATTAGCCCAACACACTCATTTTGCCATGTCATGATCATGCATCATATTGTGCATTGCATTGATTGTGTTATTCCTTGTTTGCCGATATTTGTCCCCTCTCAGTAGACGACGTTTCGACGATTAATTCCATGACACCGGTGAAGAGCTATACTATCTTCAGAAGTGCCAGGCAAGCAAAACCCCCTTGTTCATTCCGATACAATCCCACTCTCTCGCTCCTGCTCTCTTTTACTGCATTAGGACAACAACGATTCGTCTGTTACTTGCTGCGGTAGCTGAACCCCTTTATCCTTTGCATGACCTGTCATTCCACAGTAAATAGATGAAACCCACTAGCATGAGTAGGAGTTGTTTGAGCCCTGATGTGCCTACTCATTCATGCTTGTTTGTCATGCCTGCTACTACTTAGAGTTGAGTCAGGTCTGATTCATCGAGGATGAATCAGAGGTGTGTAAACATGTCCTACTATGTGTGAGCTAAGTGTGTGAACATGATTTGGTAAAGGTAGCGGTGAGAGGCCATGTAGGAGTACATGGTGGGTTGTCTCATTGCAGCCGTCCTCAGGAACTAAGTTCTGTGTTTGTGATCCATGAAACAGATACTACCACGCATTGGGCCCGAAACCAATGGACCCTCTCGGCTTCTTATTCACCCTAGTCCTCTGTCCAGGAGTTGCAAGTAGTTTCTGGTGTCTGTAGCCTACTAGAGGCCGTGGATAGTGCTGACCGTGGGGTGGGCTGTGATGCGGTAGGTACGTGGCCGGGTACACCGGGCACCTGTTAGGTGTCTCGGAACCCTGTTCACATCGTTCGGGGCCTTATGTGGAAACCTCGGCCGGACTCCCTGCGGATGGAACCTGAATAGGCGATAAACCTGGACTAGAGACTTGAGTGTTTAGGTAGGTCGTGGCCGACACCCTCGTTGGGCTTCCGCTTGAAGGTTGCCGAGTACATGTCGTGTAAATGGCGGTAAGTGGTGAGAGCGTGTGTGAAGAACTACACCCCTGCAGGGTTAACATCATCTATTCGAATAGCCGTGTCTGCGGTAAAGGACTTCTGGGTTGCCTATACAGTTCATAGACAAGTGAAAGTGGATACTCTAAAATACGCAAGATAACCGTGAGTGCTACGGATGGCGTTCTCGTAGGGAGACGGAGCGGATCCATAGTGGTGTATTGACATGGTGAATATGTGTACTCGTGTGCGCCACCTCAAAGAGTTACTTGTAGTCGTAGTTTAGGATAGCCACCGAGTCAAAGCTGGCTTGCTGCAGTTAAACTCCACCACCCCCTATGTTGATAATGATGCATATGTAGCTAGATCTGATGTAATTCTTGTTGGGTACATTTGTACTCACGTTTGCCTATTTTATGTTTTTGCAGAGAGGCGTCAGTCTCGTTAGTAGTTCCGCGTGGACTTCGACGTTTAGCTTGATTCCTCAGGTACGATCTTGTGCCCTCGGCAGGATCTAGTAGATAGTCAGGCTTCTCAGCCTTTTTCATTTGTAGATGTCTGTACTCAGACATGTTAAGCTTCCGCTTGTGCTTGACTTGTATGCTCTGAATGTTGGGTTGTGGGACCCATGTTTGTAATATCTCGCTCCTCGGAGCCTAATGAATAAATACTTGAGTCGTAGAGTCATGTTGTGATGCCATGTTGTATTTGCACATATCGAGCATATTCTGTGTATGTTATTGAAATGCTTGGTATGTGTGGGATCTAACTATCTAGTTGTTTATCCTTAGTAGCCTCTCTTACCGGGAAATGTCTCCTAGTGTTTCCACAGAGCCATGGTAGCTTGCTACTGCTCCGGAACACTTAGGCTGGCCGGCATGTGTCCTTCTTTGGTCCTGTGTCTGTCCCCTCGGGGAAATGTCACGCGATGAATACCGGAGTCCTGTTAGCCCGCTACAGCCCGGTTCACCAGAGTCCTGTTAGCCCAGTGCTACAGCCTGGATTCACTCGCTGATGACCGACACGTTCGATGCTGGGTCATGGATGCATGTCCCTGTAAGTTTGTGCCACTTTGGGTTTACGACTAGCCATGTCAGCCCGGGCTCCTTATCATATGGATGCTAGCGACACTATCATATACGTGTGCCAAAAGGCAAACGGTCCCGGGAAAAGGTAAGGCGACACCCGTGGGGATACCGTGCATGAGGCCGCAAAGTGATATGAGGTGTTACATGCTAGATCGATGTGACATTGAGTCAGGGTCCTGACATATGGCTTAATTTGAAACGATAAAAATACACTGGCGGTCAACGTATGTAACAATATGCTCATTACAGTCACTATATAGTTTTGCAGTGATTATATGGTCACTAGGTCACCATAGAGCACCGTATTGCACCCCACTGATCGGTCACATAGTTGACGTGGCACTTTGTTGACTGGTTAAACTGACACTTGGTTTCTGGGTCCCACCTGTCAGTTGGCAGAGCAAAGAAATTAGTTAACAAAACTTTAAGAAGGTGCGACGGGAGTCCAACCCTTGCACGCGAACCACCCTGGCTGTGTATGTGAGTGCATGTATGTGTACTCCCTCGGTCTTCCAACAAAGAGTGTACATCTACACTTCCAATGCACTTAGGCTTTAATCTTATCGATATTGATTGACTAATGCACCAACTTGTGCTCTAGCTATAGGCTACTTGTCTATCCTTAATTACAGCATGCAAATACCTTCATTTAATCTACTTATCTCAATGGTCGCATGCACACATAAGTATGCTACTTTTGGGCTTTAATTATGCCATGAAGTTCCGGTTCGTCATGGTCAATGTGTAAATCTATATATGTACAGTCTTTCACGAACGGAGGGACTAGGTTGAGCACTTAAGCATGAGCGTGTGTGTTGTGTCGTGTGTTGTGTGTTGCATGGATGCGTGAGTGTTTCGTGCGTGCATGTGTACGTGTGAGTGTTGCATGTTGCATGCATGAGGCTTTTACTCCCTCCCATTGACATGTTCATATTTCAAGCTTCATTAAAATGTTGCACGCAAGAATTAAGAGAAAACTCACCAATGCGTGTAAAAGTTCTAGTCATTTGTTCCTCACGCATGCATTCCAATTAATACGTTCGTAAACGCAATTTTCTTGAGGAAAAAGAGCCCATTATTGAGTACTTTCAAAGAAAAAAATCTTTGGGCACTCATCATTTACTACTACCTTGGGTGATGATTTTTTATTGACCTGTATATAAGCCTCTGTCCTAGTTTAATGGTCCCCTTCGTACTTAGTGTAAAATTTTGACCGTAAATTTAACTAACTAAGTGTCAATGCATGTCATAAAAAACTATAGCATTAAAAACTATGTTCAAGTATGAATCCAGTGATATGATTTTTGGTGAAATGCATTAACATTTTATTAGTTAATAGATGGTCAAAGTTTGACACAAAATACTACTAGTACTCCTACATTATTGGCATTGGGTGCCTTGGCCAATGTTTCATCTTGTTGGATAGGATGAGAGTAGAGGCATAGGGATACTGTAGATAGGAAGTTTTGGCGATCCATTATTCCCCATCTCAGTCAGAGAGAACTATTCAAGTAGTCTTCACACTGAAGTGACAATACACGCTGCAGCAGATGGGACACTTAATTAATAAGCTGAACCAGTGTGTCGGCGTTACTAAATCAGCCTTACCCAGTGATGCCATCATGTTTGCCAGTGGAGCACGCTTCCGCAAATATGCCTACGCACCTCTCTCTTCCATTAACTGACATATGGTCCCTCTTGAGGTAGACCCACATGTCATCAATCTAACTATTTACACTCCGAAGGACGGTACATCCTGATAGTAGTACTAGTAGAATTGAGATTTAATGCACTTCCTTCCTTGTCTTTCCCTCTTCTTCCTCCTCTCTTCTTATTCCTCCTCTCTTCCCCATCGTTGGCCACACACCATTTCCCCACGCTCACTGCTCGCCCACCCGCGCCATCTTCCTTGGTAGCTCGCGCATACCATATCCCCTGCTCATTGCTCGGCCACACACGCCATCTTCTTTGCTCGCCCGCCCGAATCCACTTCCCCGCTCGCTCACAGGCACCAAAAAACCCCAATCACTCAGCGCCCTAAAAATCCCTATGGCAGAACCGACTGACACGCAGAGCCACAACCGGAATTCCCTCCCCGATGTTCTCTTGGAGCAGATCTGTAATCGTATGGACCTGCTCAGCACCGTCTGTCTGGCCGCATGCTCGGTGTCTTTGTACCGTCTACTCGTCTGCAACTGGCCGACCCTTTTCAAGACACCCTGCTTGCTGATGCCCGATTATCGCAGGTTGCCCAGACACCGACTTGACGATCCAAAGGAGGATGTCGTGGTGCCCCTCGGCCTGCTACCACCACCCGTCCACCTGTCCTTCATGCGCGGCCACTACTGGGTGGGCATGAAGGCCAACTAGATCATCATCATTCACCAATCCGGTAGTCCGTGGCATCTCATGGATATCTACACCCAACGAGAGATCACCCTTCCATCGTTGGATACCGCCGCCATCGAGCCTCGTGGCCCGCTGGACACTCCTTCCTACTACGCACGAGACGAGACGAGCTTTTGGTGCGACCTCCGTTTGCTGAAGGTTGTAATCGACGAAGTGCCCACACCATCAGAAGACTACATGGATTACAAGCTCATTGCCTTGTTCGATATGGGATTAGTCTATCTGGAATCCGGTCGCCATACATGGTTATGGCTCATCGTCAATCCTGTTGAGCCTCCATTTCTGTGTGATGCTATAGTGCACGATGGCATCATTTACGCGATCGATGCACAGATTAGCTGCCTATACTGGTGGAATCTATTTTCGTGTAATTGTTCTATCTCATCTCATCTTTACCTTATGAATACGACTGTCTGTTGATTATTACAAATTTAGAATAGATAGTATGTCTATAACCACATCATTGCTATATGTTCCTCTCATTTCCTAGATTTTTATGACCACGCATGTTATTGTTAGAGTTGATATGACAACAATTGGATATTATGACTATAACCTCATGATTGCTATATGTTACTCTCATTTCCAAGATTTTTATAACCACGCATGTTATTGTTTAGAGTTGATATGAGAACAGTAGTAAGTGCTATGGTAGAATATGAGTAGGCCATGTCATAGCTGTTTTCCTCTCATTTTTACATGATGTTTGAACCATGACATATTGCTAGAATATGAAAGCCATTGGCTTATTTTTTTAACTTGGGGTATGATTATGACCACGGCATTGCAATTCTCTGTCTATGATATGTGTCACTGTTATAATAATCTTAATTCCACACATACTCTGAACATGATTGTATATTTTTGTCCTTTTGGACTCCAATTTGATTTTTTTGCAGCAGACGCAAATACGCTGGCCTGCATGATTCCAGGACCTAGAATTATACCAGTCAATGGGTGGTGGTTTATCGATCGTTCAACTAACGGAGGTCATTTGATGCTCATTCGCACGTACCAAATTGACCAAACAATTTCATCAAACCACATGCAGTACAATGCCTGGAGCGTTCATGACTGTGATGGTTATGGCTGCTTCATGTTCGGGAAAGATCCCAGCTCCATTCGGCCAAGCGGGTTTACAGCCTCGGTAACCACTCCATGTTCCTCGGGCTCAATTATCCGATCATCCAACCCATCATCGGCCATATCACCGGTGATGATTACCGTGCTATGCAACTTCCATTCGCCAGGGGGAACTGTGTTTACACATCGTACCATGGGTTTCATGAATCACCATATCCAGATATTCGTCGACACATCTTGTTGCCAGATAATCTTCAGTGTGTGAAAGGCATCAAGCTTCCATGCGATGAATGACCTTTGCAAACCCGACATGCGGCGATGTGGTTCATGCCCACAGCAAATATGCACAACTTGATTCATACTGATATCTAGACTGAGCCATGTATCCTGCTACTGTAGCATGACCCACTTTTGTTGGATATTATGTACTGTTGTTAGTTTGAAGGATAGATACCTTTCTGGGAACAAGTGCATCATAACTCACCTGCGTAGGATGTACTGATAATGATGATGCATATATATAGGAAAATGGTTTGGTACTCCTAGGAGTACATACTCCCACCTACACCCATCATCGTTGCAACCATTCACCCCGTTAACTACTAAAAAAGCTAACTAACTCCAGATAAAGCCTTTGGATATGAAAATTAGTTGAACTACTTCCTTTTTTCAGCTCTTGTAGGCATGTCTCCCAGGGATTCCATTTGAAACGGTGTTCTCATCTCTTGCCAGCACCCATGAACATAAAAAAACAGCGTCAAGTCGCCTCCACTGCTGCGGACTGACCGCCAGACTTGGTCGACATGGCCGACGATGATCCCTGTGCTTCTTCCCTGTGGGAGGCTTCAATCAGCACGTCCATCAATTGGAGGAAGATTGATTCATCATCTCTAGTTCGCGAGGGTACGTGCAATTGATGTTCCCCGATTTTTCTGTTTGGCTACCACAACCGTGTTCATGTTTCCGCTGATCCCTCGATCCATTCCTGTCCAGTATGTCATCGTCGGAGAAGAAAATAGGACGAGGATGATTGATCGGCCAAGTCTACTAGTACTATCCCTCTGGCGACTGCTGACGGCCCAAAATGTGACCCTAACAGCAGGCTCCGAAGACTCGATCACATGGAAACAGAGCAACTCAGGTCAATACACGGCGAGTTCAGCCTACAGCATGCAATTTCAAACACCTGCAAGAAATGACCTTTGTTCTACCATTTGGAAGCCCTGGGCACCCGGGAAGATGAAGATCTTCTCCTGGCTGATGCACCTAGATAGATTGTGGTGCAATGCTAGGCTTCAGCGTCGAGGCTGGGCAAATGGATATTTCTGCCCCCTGTGCATCAGGCACCTCGAAACATCGGTACACCTCTTCTGGGAGTGCACCTTGGCCTTGGACACTTGGAGAAAGATGGCCACCAGGAACGGCTGCGGCCCTCTGAACCCTGACCTATGGAACAGCACGGGAAACTCAACGCAAAGGGTGCAACTATGCCTGCTGAAGTTTGCAAATGAGAAGACTCGAAAGGCCGCTGCCTCCATCATCATGCTCACCTGGTGGGAAATATGGAGGGAGAGAAATGATTGTATCTTCAAGGGGAAAATTGCATCATCTGAAGATATACTCAGTCGGGTCACGCGATCACTAGAGCTCTGGCGCATTGCAGGGCCAAAAAGTTTAGAGTGCCTTTTCGGGCCCCCTACTAGGAGAATTTAGCCTTTTTTTTCATTTGGCCTTAGGGCAGGGTGTTGGCAAAACTTCTGTAACTCATTTTAACCTCTCTCCTATGCTAAATCAATGAAATGCCAGCGGGTGCTGGATCTTTCAAAAAAAAAAGTCTACTAGTACTAGGTAAGGTGTCGTTCCAGTCAAAGTGATGCATTCATGTTTTGTTACTTTTGTTGTAGGCTGCATTTATTAGTCAGATCGAGCACCCAAGGAGTCAAGATCTTGTTAACTTACTACTAATTTCTATATACCTGCAGCGTTATGGCCTATGGCGCAGGGCAAAGACGACAAGGACGACATGCGGCGGCGACGTGGCCATGGTGAAGCTACTTCGTCCGGCTACCCCGTGGCCGGCATGTCTGCTGTCCTCTCAATCTGTCACATGTACGTCCCGGTGCATGCATGGTGTCGGGCTGAAGAGCACACAAATCTACATCTAGGCCCTGACCACTAGCAATCGCTGATGCACTTAGCCACTTACCCAATGTATTCATAGTGTACGCATATAATAAAGTGGCTAGTACGTCGACGTAGAAATAGTTAGGAGCTTGCTTTGCACTCATACAATCGAGGTCATGATTGTTACTGATGATCAAAAATTTTATGTATTTTTTATGCCTGATGGGTTTACTACTTCTTCGGTTGTATATAAAGCTTCCAAAAAAATAATAGTATATAATCCTCCAGAATAAATCAGTATATAGTCCTCCAAAATAGATACTTTGTAACGCAGCATATACCCCATCAAAAAATATAGTATAACGCTGTAGAAATAAGACATACTCTTTTTCTAGTTGCATATACCCAATCACAAAAATACACTGAAATAATTAGTAATACATACTCCTTTTCTATTTTGGAAAGGAACGTCCATCTCCCTCTTCAACAAGTGCTTTATTTTTCTACGGGTAGCCTTGTGTTTTTACTGCCATACGACGACATTACAAAATGTACTACACCCATTTTTCATCTAGTTTTTGATATACTCTTTTATGCATACTTTGAATTTATCACTCATTTCGGCGACCAGCCCGCTCTCTCATTGCAGCTACTCTACTCTCACGTAAAGCCAGTATATACTCACGTAAAAAAAAGCAGTATAGACTCCCTTACTGAAAAAGAAGTATATACTCCCCTACCAAAAAAAGTAGTATATGCTCCATTACGAAAAGGGCAGTATATACTCATATACAAAAGGTGGTATATACTGTCTTCCCAAAGAAGTAATATATATCTTTTTCCTTGCGTTAAAGTAGTATAACCAGAACAGATAGTTCATACTTGTGTGCAGAAAAAAGTATATATATAATTAAGTAAAGAGTGAGTAGGGTAGATATGTATCGGTCCTTACAAAAAAATCAACTTACTTGCACCGAACGAACGTTATCTGTATGGTAGGATCCTTGAATCTCTCAATCTGTTGATGCACATGCATGCATGCATGCATCGGCCGGGGGAGCAATTAGCGACTAGATCTAATAACTGCCAACCTGTTTAGTCCACGGGAGTACATACTCCTGGAAGTATAAAAGAGGAATATATACATCTGAGCTATTTTGTTTCGCGAAACAGAATATTATTCTGTTACCATACTTGAATTGACGGTTTCAGCCGGTTGTACTGATGAAAGCTCTTGACATCTACATTACAGTCATATAGGAATTTTTTGCAAAATCATCATGGTTTAAGAGCAGTTTTGAAAAAATCGTTTTTTTCAAAACCGAAAACGTGAATCGTATTTTGGACTCAAATTTCAAACGATTTGTCGGAATTAAGCAAATAAGATGGCGTTGGGAAGCTGGTAAAAAGCCGCATCTTCCATGTATCTACAGTTTTTTCAAATTATACACAATTTAAAAGTAATTTGAAAAACGGTAAAATTCTGGGCAAAAAGTATTTTCGTGTTTTTTTTCAAACAGTTTGTTGGATTGATGCAAATAATACGGCGTTGGAAAGTTATGGAAAATGCGCAACTTTTCCGTATAGAAATGTTTTTCTAACTCCTTACAATTTAAAAACGAATTTGAATATGGTCAAATTTGATTTTGAACGCGATTTTTTAAAAAAGTTTGTCGAAATGGGGCAAATAATATACCGTTGGATACCTATCAAAAATGCGGAACTTAGTCATGTTGAATGTTTTCTCAAATTCGCAATCGTTGATGAGTAATTTCGAATACGGTGAGACACGTCGTGTTGTCTTCCTGTCAAAAAAACAGAATACTTGTACTGATATGTGTGTGTGTTTGTACTGATGTATTTTTCATAGAGTAATTTAGAAATGTTCCAAAAAAGAGTACTTGCACTGATGTCCATATGGTTTTGTAGTGAGCGTGTTTTCACGAGAATTCATTTTTTTGTTTCAAAAGAGTAGCAACATACCCTTTTTTGACAAATATCTCCTCCTTTATTCATTGATCAAAATAGTGGTATCATCATCCCAGAACTTGCCTGGTTTATATCGTTGAACTGAATGACATTTTCTTAAAATAAAGAAAATGTTTTGTGTGTTTCTTTTTTTTCAATTTCAACAATGGTCTGGACTTCTCTCATTTTACATCTTGAACTTTTACCATTTTGAATTTCCGTGGGGCAAATAATATACATGCCCTCTAGAGTTTGTACTTATGTGAATCCTTTCAAACTTGCATGGCTTACATCATTGAATGGGCTGTATTCTTTTCACCACCATCATTGTTTTATCCATTTCTTTTCGAACTTGTGTGTCTTACATCGTTGAACGGGCTGTAGGTGGATATGTACTAATGAAGCGACAAAAGAAACACAATACACATGAACTGATAACAAACTTGCACAGGACCTAACAACAAGAACACACATGAACTAACAACGATAACAAATTTGCAGGCGACCTGACAACAAGAACACAAATGAGCTTAAAACAAAAATATAAATGGTGACCAGCTTGGCAGCGTACTGCAGCATGTAGGAGCGGCAACCATAGTCAGCTCGTCGAGGCCGCCAATACGCAGGAGAGCATGGTGAGGGCAACAATAGAGGGGAAGCACCGTGTGGGTTGAGCCACAACTGTGGTTGATGGCAAGCCTGCATGACACGACGAGCAGCTTGAGGACGAGTGGGCGGTGCACGACATGTCACTTTAGATGCGCCTGTTGGACTGATTTCCTTCTTCCATCTGGACGGATCAATTGCAGAACTTGCTATTAGAAACAGTAAAGATACAAAATAGTCGTGTGCTCAAACTTGAAGTAAGATATGATTTCATGTCCTTATCCATTAATAAAATCATACTTGGTCTCAGTACTAGTCATTCTACTTAGTTATCCAAAACGGTTGTGAATGCTACATCCATTTTTCTCAAGAAAATGTAACATATAAGTTTTATGACAGAAATATGCACCCTCAAGAAAAATGTAACATATAAGTTGTATACAAACAGAAATATGCACCAAAAGATATACCCAAAATTCTAGTTTTACAGCATCAGAAGAAACAAATAATCTGATGCCAACCAAAGTGAGCACTGAAAGATGCAAAGAAGAGCCTTTTTTGAGAATTTGACTTTGGTACATGTTTTGCTCCACAAATTGATAAACCAAGAGACAATACAGATGCTCATTTCTCATGCTTAACCATAAGCACACGTTTGTTCTATAGGAAGCTAGAAACATAAAAGGGAACTTGGATTTACGATGAGGAAGTAGATGTACTAAAAAGCATATGAAAGATGAATTGAAAAAGTCGAAGCTCCAGATCCTCATGACGAACTGGACCATACTAGAGTTGTGTATGGTGGTGAAACTTCACATCCTTCATCGTCAACGAGCTCCTGCCATGAGCCAAAATCACAAACTTCAAACAACTTATAAAGGAAATAGTTCTTGAAATTGGGTTGAGCTTAAACTGTTCAGATTTTTGAACTCCTGCAGCAGCTGTACTTGAACTTGCGAGACACATTTTTGAAAGCATCTAATGTTCAGAATACGCTATATGAAAAGAGGAAGGGGTAACACACTAAGAGACATAGGCAAAAGAGAGAAAATCATGATCTATTAGCTAGGTGGTTGAACTGGCAACACCGCTGCACCATGTCGCCCAGTTCCTTCTCGATGGCCTGCTTCTTGTGATCGCCGACGAGCACCCTGGGCTTCACCATGAACCTGGTTAAAAGATATATGGGAGTGGACCCTGTAGATTTAAATGAACTCTCACTAGAAGTAATTTTTGTACTTCCCATGTAGTACTACATGGACTTGCTGTAAAATACATGGACCATGTAATAATTTTGAAGTTAATTATATGATCATCTCAAGGAGCTCAAGTTGGACTGAAACTCACTCGATAACTAAAACAACTAGGGTGAGGGGTGGGATCCAGGGTGCTGCTGGCAATGAATGGCCAGGGGTGGTGGCGTTGAACGACCTAGAGTGGTGGTTGTGAACAGCCAGGGTGCTCCGGCAGCACAGCCCCACCAGGAGATGGCGATGCAATTAAGCTATTGTGCAATCAAAATTACAGTTGTAAGCTAGCAAGGATACTGTAGTTTTTTGTTTTGCACTATGGTCATGGAGTCAAATCAGATCAAACATGCCAGGCATATAAAATTTGTTGTTTGATGTTACCATGAGCAGTGGTTACATAGTAAATTCAAAGAAAAACAAAACATGGCAGCAACATCGTAGATAGTAGTAACGGCAATTCACTTGGAAGCATCTGCTACCAAAAATGTACTAGCAACGACAAATTCATTTGGAAGCAACCACTATATATACGTGATTCCAAAAATGTTCCCCAACCTGTACTGAGCAGTTTCAGAGCCTGTACTGACAATGAACTGATCTGTTATGTTTTAGCACATAGAGTGTACTGTTCATTACGGACTATTGATATAAGTACATATTGAACTTATACACTAAAAGAAAATTCACTAATAAATAACACTTCTCTTGAGCAATCAAATAAGTTTCACTAAAAGAAAATTCACAACCGAAATGGCTATATCTCTGATGCAAACTTAATTTGAGCAGAAATGTCCATCTTTTGACACATAGAAACTACTAGCTACAGTTTTTTTGCTTCCAATATTTGAACTGAGAAAAATTATGAGGTTTTTGGCTCCCAACCTCCTGCATATATATTCTCGAACTGATTTTTTTCTGTCACTTGAACAGACCAAAGAAAGTAGTAATTAAGGCATTCTTAGCCAGACTAGGAACCCCCCAAATCCCACAGAACATAGCATGTTATATGTATTTTTCATGACACATAAGAATTAAACTGAACGGATTTTAGATATTGAACTGAACCTAAAGAAGAAACTGGACATCACATGTACATTAGATTTTATTTGACAACACAGAAACATAAGAAAGAATGATTTCTAATTAACGGTACCAAATGCAACAAAGAGCAACCTACAGTAGCAATTTTTGAGCACATCCTCATGAAACCATCAGTGATCAGAAATACAAATGCATCAAAAATGGTTGCAACTTGCAAACCCATTGATAGTAGCAGCAATACTGCAACTCAGGACGACCGAGAAGTTGATGAACTGAAAGGCATTCAAAAGTTGAATTAAAAAAAGCTCTTCCGTTTAGGCATTATCTGGACATGATGAAGATTAGCTAATGTAAGGACACGCGCAGAACCCTAAATATTGAACTTTTGGGGGAATATTATTTGAACTATGTTTTTGTAGTTATATGTGCTAAATAGATCCCTGCAGCAACTATTGTCGTATTCTAAGACTGACAGTAGAAAGGGGGGGTAGGTATGGAGAGGCAAGCTCTCAGCTATGGTGAAGGTGTACACACGAGATTTACGAGTTCAGGCCCTTCACGGTGGAAGTAACAGCCCTACGTCTCGATGCCCGGAGGCGGTCGATTGGATTATGTGTGTGATATTACAGGGGGTGCGAACCCTTGTCCTAGAGGAGGGGGGTGGCTTATATAGGGTGCGCCAGGACCCCTGCCCACCTCCATTACAAGGGGCTTAATGTACATAAAGTAAGGGGCGTTACTGGTAGTGCCAGCCTTAAATGCTGTTAATGCTTATAAAGACGAAGGAGTGAACGTCCGACCGTTGCTGGTCCTTCTGACTCTTGGTCTTCGATATGGTCGAGTGACTCTTCATATGGTCGAGTGACGGTAGCGAGGAGGACTTCCGAGTGATGTGGTCGTCGAGTGGATTGCACTCGACGTGTTCGACTGGCGCTCTCATGTCGTCTGTTGATCCTTTTATCTTCCAGGATAGGGACCTTGGGTAGGGCGTATAGGTCAGGCCTATGACCCTACCCCGGGTCTGTATCCTCATCAGTAGCCCCCGAATGGATTAAGGTATGAGTGAAAATTAGGTTGAAGTTGAATCTGCTCTGAGCTTCGTGTCTTCACAAGTGTCTTCTTCAAGACTAAACGCCCGCGTCGATACTTCGGTGTCGACTCAGTCGCCTTGATCCATTCAGTGAGCTGTCGATCGAATTGGTGACCTCATATGTCGAGTGCTGTGTTGGAGCGCGGGATCTTGGGCGCGATTGTCTGCAGTGTATCCCGGATTTCACATGATACGAAATTTCGGGGAAGCGCGCGGGGTGGAGAGCGCCGAAACGGGCGGGCCGGATAAGTAGCGATGCCTTGATTACCGTGCCGCATTTTTCGCCACGTACGCTACACGCAACTGTTGCGGGATTTGACAGGATTGCCTGGTCCCACGTGTCAGTAACTCAGAGCTGGCCCTTTATAAGGAGACGGGTCTGAGGCGATGGCACTATGCACGCCTGTTCCTTCTTCTTTCTCCTCTGCTTCTCCACCACGCCCAGCACCTCCGCTCTCGACGCCGCTGCTCGCCAGCCATGGTGAAGGACAAGACGGCAGCGCTAGAGCACGCTAAGAAGGCGACGGGGGCGGCGAAAGGCAAGAAGCAGAACCGCGGGTCGTCGTCGCGTGCGGGGCTGCCGCCGGGCTGGATCCAGGGCGATTGGATCCAGTCTTCGGTCCGGCAGGAGGATCTAGCCAAACTGGAGGAGTCCGGATTGATCGCCAAGGGAGTGGCGAGGCTGCCGAAGGGGGAGATGGAACCACAACCTCGACCGGGTGAGTGCGTTCTGCTCGCCACCCACGTCAACCGGGGTTTCTCGCTCCCTCCGCATCCTTTCTTCCGGGGATTCTTGAACTTCTTTGGCGCTCAGCTCCACCATTTTTCTCCCAACACCATCACATATTTAGCTGCATTTGTATTGATGTGCGAGAACTTCTTGGGGTGTCGACCGCACTGGGGTCTTTTCAAACACATCTTCACCATTCGTTCCCAGTCGGTAAAAAAGGCAAAGTCGAGTGACTCGAAAACCCACGTCATCCAGATGTGTGGGGGTTTAGGTATCCAAAAGAGGAATAGGAGTGCCTTTCCCGCCATGACTCTCCTTGAATCTGTTAGAGGCTGGCAGTCGACTTGGTTCTACTGCCAGGACGTCGCAGCTCCAGGTGAGTCGACTGGTCTTCCCCCCTTCTCGTTTGACCGTGTTCAGACTCCTGCCCCACTGAAAGTAACTGCTGATGAGACCATGGAGACGAGGATGTTGGTGGATAGAGTGGTCCAGCTCATCAACTATGATGTTACCGGCATGGACTTGTTGGAAGTGTTCCTCAGTCGACGCATCCAGCCTCTCTAGGCCCGCGATCACCCGATGTGGTTGTATTCCGGACCGGACGACACCGCTCGGGTCTATCCAGAAGAAGTGCAGTCTGACACCGTAGCTTTGTGGCTGAGGAGCATCACAGGCAACCAGGACAACCCCAGAGGATCCAGGAGAGTTGTCCCCTTCGGCGGCGGAAACCCGCCCGACAAGGTATACTTTTTGTTCCGACTGCTTCCCACTCACGCTCTGACTGTACTTGATGTGGACTGGCTCTCGCTCGGCCGATTTGTTCTGCGGGTATTCACTGAGATGCATTCGATGCCCAACGGTGAACAAGCTTTGGAGCAGGGTTAGGAGGGGGAGGACAGTGCAGTGGAGAGTGGTGAGTGGGATTCTGCGGGAGAAGAGGAGGAGGAGGAGATCGAGGAGTCGGATGAGGAGGAAGAAGTCAACTCGCCACCGCGCTCCGAACATCGATCCAAACAGCAGCAAGATCCGGCTGGCGGGCGCGGAAAAAGCGTGGGCTCGAGTGTCAATACTCAGAAGTGCACTCGGACGTCGACTCCGGAGCCGACGGAGAAGGTGGCCAAGCATCCTAAAGTTGCTCCTCCCAAGGCCCGAAAGACATTGACGCGAATTAAGATGGACGTCCCCGTTGCTTCGGGGTGAGTATCTCGTTTGCGTTTTTGTAGGTCGACTGAAGATTTTCTTGTTCTGACCGACCAATTCATGTGTCTTTCCAGTCCCACCTCTGCTGCCACTGACATGGACATTGACAAGGCGCCAGGAGATGAAGAGGCCACCTCACGAGTCGGTAAGTCCGTTCAACCAAGTTCCATTTAGTCGAGTGGGCGATCAATGGGCTGAAAATTTGATACTTCTCTCTTTATGTAGCTCCACAAGAGATCATTGTGCTCCCTAATGACGAAGAAGAAGAAGTGCCTCTGCAGGAGAGGAGGAAGAAGAGTGGAGGCTCAAGCCGCAGGAGGCTTGAAATCCAAGTCCCTCAGTTGACACCGACGCTTGAGGCGGTAATCGAATGTTCCGAAGGGCCGGTTCGGACCAACGTCACATTCGCCAACCCACTGACGACTGATCGTCCGTCGAGGTCGACTGCACAGACACCTGCTGCACCGGTGCAACTCCACTCGTCCGACCCGGTAACTACTTGGACCACTCTGGAGCCATCCCTCTTTGCTATATATCAAACTCCAGACGACTAGCCGGGCGCCGCTAGGGAAGCTCTTCGTCAGGTGAACCTTGTCATGGAGCAGGTGAAAGTGATGCATGAAGCTAGTCAGGTAGCTTACAACGCCAGCACTACCCTTCAGACCAATGTTCAGGTCAGCAAAATTCCAACTGAACTTTTGAGTCTTGCTTTATATTTGATCGCCCAGTGGGTGTTCCTTCATTTAGTATTTAGGAAATCTTCAACTCTGCTCGCCTCGAGCTGAGTCTTAGTAAACTGTTCGAATTAGTGGGAGCACGCCGAGTGCACCCACTGGGTGTAGTCCCCGATACCACGGTCGACTGCTGGCAGTCAACTGAGGTCTAATGATGTATCTCTCTCTCTTTTTTTTGAACTCTCGCTGGGCAACCCTTGCTGAGTATTGATCTGATTCAGTGGGGGCACGCTAAGTGCACCCACTGGGTGTAGTCCCCGAGACTACTGTTGAATATTTGATTCTGTAGTAGTCTTAGAGTAATTTTTCTCCTTCACTGTCTCTTATTTCTGTCGACTGACATATCTCTCTTGCTGGCTGCAGAGGTCTTGTGATCTTGGAGCTCGGCTCACTGAATTAAAGAAGAAGCATATCAACGTTGAACTTGACCTTGAAATCATGAAGAAGAATCTCAAGACTGCTCAAGAAGAAACGGCCATCATGGGAGATAATCATTCGGCTGTTTTGTCTGCTTTGTAGTTTGCACTCCGCACTGGTTTTTCTTTCAGTCTCTTTGAACCGAGTGGTTTCACACAAGCAGATGTGCATAGTGAAAATCGCCAACTTCAGTCTCGTCTAAAGAGTGTTGTTTCTTTAGAGAGGATGAAGGAGGCTTTGGAGAAGAAGGACCTAGAGCTTGCCGCTGCTCAGAAGGAAGCACGTGAGAAGACGAAGCTTGCGGACCAGAAGCTGGCTTCAGTCGGCAAATTGGAGGAGGAGAACGCGAAGTTGAAGACCACCATCTCAGAAGCTAATCAGGAAGTCGAGCAGCTTAGGAAGGACAAGGAGAACCTGACCACAGAAGTCGGTGGCCTCAGAGCCAAGATAGACAAGCTGGAGTCTTATCTGGAACAACTTGCTTCAACACTTGTTCTGAAGCTTGAAGGTACGTTCATTCGACTAATCAATTCGTTGCCGACTAAACTTTGTTGTTATGCTGTCGACTCATCGTTTTTCGCGATGGGACATAACTGTGTCAGGACTTTGAAGCTGAAACTGGGCGGGTTGAGACTGGTCTCGACCCCATCAATTGTCCTATGAAAGATGACGTTGCAATGAATCTGCTGCGATTGGAGTCGCGCTTAGATGGTGCGGTTGCTTATCTGGCTCGGCTGAAGGCGGCGATGACCCAAGTGGACGCTGAACTTTGGCCTCGGGCGGAGTTGTCTCAGGACCTCGAGTCACTGATGACTCGACTTATCCAGATTATAGGCCGAGTGCAAGAGTGGAAAAAATCTTCTGCTCGCTGTGGTGCCGATGTCGCCTTGTCTTTGGTCCGAGTGCACCACAAGGAGGCTAAGGAAGACAAGCTGGCAGCTCTTAAAGTGGCGAACACTAAGAAGCTCTCTTTCGAGGACTTCATGGACACCTTCCTCGAGACAGCCACTCGCATCGCCCACAGCATCGACCTCGACAGCTTCTGCGATCCGGCCAGTCCTTCTCCCGCCGAATGATTGAAAAAACATTATGCTTCACCTTTATTTGCCTCGGAATGCCAAGTGATTTTGTAACCATTAAAACTCCTTCGGGTCTTGTGCCCGAGTACTTTTAATCTGTAGTTAGGAAACTCTGCATTTATCTTTGAATATGTTGGGTTTATCTTCGAGCGAAATCTGTTCTTCACTTGGATCGGTTTCTCATTGTTTGACGCAGGTGCTGAAGAAGAATAACCAGTCGACTGATCGGACGATCCTTGAGCAGCGTTGATCAGTTCATCAGCAAGGCACTCAGCAATGGTCTTGACGTTCCTGTCAACCGATTGGATGATCTTTGAGCAGCATTGATCAGCTCATCAGCAAGGCACTCAGCAATGGTCTTGATGTTCCTATCAACCGACTGGGCGATCCTTGAGTAGCATTGATCAGCTCATCAGCAAGGCACTCAGCAATGGTCTTGACGTTCCTGTCAACCATTGGAGAGGCCTTTGGCAATGCGCACAATCTCGTCCTTCTTATTTATGGTGTAGCCTTTGAGGTGGGGGCAGAATTTGCAAACTTAGGCGAGTACTAGACTGCATCTAAGCCCTCGAGTGGGAGGATTGCTCACCACTCGGTAGGATTTTTCAAACTTAGGGGAGTGCTGGACTGCAGCTAAGCCCCCGAGTGGGGGGATTGCTCACCACTTGATAGGATTTTTCAAACTTAGGCGAGCACTGGGCTGCAGCTAAGCCCCCGAGTGGGAGGACTGCTCACCAATCGGTAGGATTTTTCAAACTTAGGCGAGCACTGGGCTGCAGCTAAGCCCCCGAGTGGGAGGATTGCTCACCACTCGGTAGCATTTTTCAAACTTAGGCGAGCACTGGGCTGCAGCTAAGCCCCCGAGTGGGAGGATTGCTCACCACTCGGTAGGATTTTTCAAACTTAGGCGAGCACTAGGCTGCAGCTAAGCCCCCGAGTGGGCGGATTGCTCACCACTCGGTAGGATTTTTCAAACCTAGGTGAGCACTGGGCTGCAACTAAGCCCCAGGGTGGGAGGATTGCTCTCACAATATCGTCCTTCTTCTTGACGGCGCAACCCCCCGGGGGGGGGGGGGGGTCATGGCTGACCCGTACCATTCGATGGGACTTTTTAAACTTAGGCGAGTATTGGACTGTAGCTAAGCCTTAGAGTGAAAGGCAGGCTCAACACTCGGCAGGATTTTTATATTACTTAGGCGAGTACTCGACTGTAGCTAAGCCTCCGAGTGAGAGGCAGACTCACCACTCAGCAGGATTTTTTTATTACTTAGGCGAGTATTGGACTGCAGCTAAGCCTCCGAGTGAGAGGCAGGCTCAACACTCGGTAGTATTTTTATATTACTTAGGCGAGTACTAGACTGCAGCTAAGCCTCCGAGTGAGAGACAGGCTCAACACTCGGCAGGATTTTTATATTACTTAGGCCAAGCTGATTCGCAGCTAAGCCCCCGAGTGAGAGACAAGCTCACCACTCGGCAGGATTTTATTGTTTAAGCAAAACGGATTCGCGGCTAAGCCCCCGAGTGGGAGACAGACTCTCCACTCGGCAGGGTTTTTAAAACATAAAAAATGAACAACAATCGTTCGGAAGACTGTAAAATCATGTCTTTTGATAATCAAACTAAAAGGGTACTTCTTATTACATCTCATCAGTCCTAAATACTTAAGAGTAAAAAGGGCGGAGCAAATCCGCATTCCAGGCACGTGGCTCATCTTTATTATGTTCGACGTTGACGAGACGGTATGCTCTGTTGTGGAGCACTTTGGTGACGAAGAAAGGGCCTTCCCAAGCAGGAGCAAGCTTGTGAGGTCTCTGCTGGTCCACTCGAAGAATCGGGTATCCTTCTTGAAATGTCCGACCTCTCACATTTCTAGCATGAAATCGACGCAAGTCTTGCTGATAAATGGTCGACCGGATCAAAGCTATCTCTCTTTCTTCTTCTTCTTCTAGGAGATCGACTGCATCTTGCCGAGCCTGCTCTGCTTCTTCCTCCGAGAAGAGTTCGACTCGAGGTGTGTTATGGAGCAAATCACTGGGGAGCACGGCTTCAGCTCCGTAGACTAAGAAGAATGGAGTCCTTCCAGTCGACCGGTTAGGGGTTGTCCTCAATCCCCAAAGTACTGATGGGAGCTCGTCAACCCAAGCCCCTGCTGCATGTTTCAGGTCACGCATCAACCGGGGTTTCAGTCCTTTGAGAATCAATCCATTTGCCCACTCGGCCTGCCCATTCGACCGAGGATGAGCGACCGAAACATAGTCGACTCTCGTGCCTTGGGAGGCACAAAAGGCTTTGAATTCTTCAGAATCGAAGTTCGAGCCGTTATCCGTGATGATGCTGTGCGGGACGCCATATCTGAATATCAGTTCTCTGATGAAACTCACAGTTGTACTTGCTTCAAGGCTTTTAATGGGCTTGGCTTCGATCCATTTGGTGAACTTGTCGACTGCCACCAGCACATGAGTAAATCCACTCCTGCCTGTCCTCAGAGGTCCAACCATGTCTAGTCCCACACAGCAAAAGGCCAGACGAGCGAAATTGTTTTCAGAGCTGACGTAGGTTGATGAGACATGTTGGAGTAAAATTGACAGCCTTCACACTTGTCCACTATTTCCTTAGCCATCTCGTTGGCCCGCGGCCAGTAAAATCCGGCTCGGTATGCTTTGGCCAGTATGGTCCGAGAGGACGCGTGGTGACCACAGCTTCCCGAGTGAATATCATTGAGGATCACTCGACCTTCCTCTGGCGTGATGCACTTCTGGCAGACTCCGGTCGCACTTTCTCTGAACAACTGCCCCTTTATCACAGTAAATGCCTTAGAGCCAGTTCTTTTGGCTGCTTAAAAAATAAGTCGCCTCCTTTCCAGCTTATCACATAAGCCATCTCTCTTATCCATTGGGGCTTCTAAACTAGTTATGGGACAAGTAACTTAGAAGTCTCAACAAATTTGAGGAGCGGCTTATTTTTTAAGCTGGGGAGAGGCAGCTTATTTTTTAAGCTGCCCAAAAGAACTGGCCCTTAGATCGCCGGACGATCTGTCGAGCCTCTTCTTCATCCTCTGGAAGTTCTTACCTAAGAATGTATGCAATGTACGGCACTGTCCAGTCAGGAGTAATGACCAAAACCTCCATGATCAAGTCGACCACAGCTGGGATTTCGACTTCGGTCAGATCCGTGGAACTCTTGGGTTGTGGTGACTCTTCAGTGAAGGGATCCTCCTGAACTGAAGGTGAATGAATATGTTCCAGGAACACATTGCGGGGAATGGCCTCTCTCTTTGAACCTATCTTCGACAACTCATTTGCAGCTTGATTTTTCAATCGGGGTACATGGTGAAGCTCCAACCCTTCAAACTTCTTTTCCAGCTTCCTAACAGCATTGCAATAGCCAGTCATGGCTGGACTTCTGACATCCCATTCCTTCATCACCTGATTAACCACCAAATCTGAATCGACATATACCATGAGGTGACGGACGCCGAGTGAAATGGCCATACGCAACCCGTATAAAAGTGCTTCATATTCTGCCTCGTTATTGGAGGAATCAAAATGAATCTGGAGAACATAGTTAAGCTTTTCTCCACGGGGGTACACCAATACCACCCCAGCACCTGATCCGTTTAGCATCTTGGAGCCATCGAAGAACATAGTCCAATGTTCCAAGTGAACTTGAGTCGGTAGTTGCTGCTCAATCTACTCGGCAAGGAAATCCGCGATTGCCTGGGACTTGATAGCTTTCTTTGCCTCAAACTTGATGTCCAGTGGAAGGAGTTCAATCGCCCATTTTGCCACTCGACCAGTTGCATCTCTGTTATTCAGAATCTCAGACAACAATGCATCGCTGACGACCGTAATAGAGTGATCAGAGAAGTAATGTGCAACCTTCTTCATGGTCATGTATGTTCCATAGACAAGCTTCTGATAATGAGGATATCATTGCTTGGATGGAGTCAAAACTTCAGAGAGATAATAAACTGGGCGCTGAACCTTGTAAGCTTTTCCTTCCTCTACCCGCTCGACCGTGAGTACTGTACTGACAACTTGTCCAGTGGCTGCAATGTAAAGCAGTAAAGGCTCTTTGCTGATTGGCGCAGCGAGCACCGGCTGGGTGGAAAGCAGGGCTTTGAGCTCTGCAAACGTTGCATTAGCTTCCTCAGTCCACTCGAACTTATCAGATTTCTTCATCAGTCGGTAAAGAGGCAAGGCCTCTTCACCGAGATGAGAAATGAATCGACTCAAGGTGGCCAAACAACCAGTCAGCTTCTGAACGTCATGCACTCGCACGGGGCGTTTCATTCGAAGAATGGTATCAACTTTTTCTAGATTGGCGTCGATCCCTCGTTCGGAAACGAGAAAACCGAGCAACTTTCCTCCTGGAACTCCGAATGTGCACTTTGACGGATTAAGCTTGATATCGTACCTTCTTAGGTTGGCAAAGGTTTCTGCGAGGTCAGTCAATAGGTCGGAACCTTTGCGAGACTAGACCACGATGTCATCCATGTACGCCTCCACATTCCGACTGATTTGGATGAGCAGGCACTTCTGGATCATTCTCATGAATGTGGTTCCGGCATTTTTAAGACCGAATGGCATGGTGACATAGCAAAAGCACCCGAATGGGGTGATGAACGCTGTTTTTATTTCATCGGGGCCATACAGTCGGATCTGATGATACCCGGAATATGCATCTAGAAAAGACAAGCGCTCACACCCAACAGTCGAGTCAACAATCTGATCAATACGGGGGAGAGGGAAGTGATCTTTCGGGCAGGCCCGATTGATATGCTTGAAATCAATGCACATACGAAGTGAATCATCCTTCTTGGGGACCATGACGACATTGGCAAGCCACTCGAAGTGGTAGATCTCTCGGATGAACTCTGCTGCTAGCAGCCGAGCCACTTCTTCGCCAATCGCTTTCCTCTTCTGCACGACGGACCACCAAAGGTGCTCTTTGACGGGTTTTGCCTTGGGATCGACACGCAAACTATGCTCAGCCAGTCGTCTGGGTACACCTGGCATGTCAGAAGGTTTCCATGCGAAGATGTCCCAGTTCTCACGGAGGAACTGGATGAGCGCTTGTTCCTATTTGTTGTCGAGTGTTGTTGATATATGAGTCGGTGCAGCATTGGGATCAGTCGGGTGAATATGAACTGGCTTTGTTTCACCGGTCGACTGAAATGCAGAGTCTGTAGTAGGCTTCTTGGCTCGGAGCAAATCACTCAGATCTGCACTCTTCTGATACTCTTGGAATTCAACCGCTGCCATCTGTACATCGGTGATTTTGGAACCTTTCTGGAAACATTCCTCTGCCTTCTGCCGATTGCGAGTAACTGTGATCACACCTTTGGGGCCAGGCATCTTCAGCTTGAGGTACACATAACACGGTCGAGCCATGAAACGTGTGTATGCAGTCCTCCCCAGAATGGCATGATAAGCACTTTGGAAATCCACGACTTCAAATGTCAACTTTTCTTTACGGTAATGCTTGGAATCACCGAAAACCACGTCGAGAGTGATCTGGCCGAGTGATTCGGCTTTCTTTTCGAGGATAACATCATGGAAGCTCATATTGCTCTCGCTAAGCATGGACATCGGGATGCCCATCCCCTTCAAGGTTTCAGCATACAGGATACTCAGACCGCTACCACCATCCATCAGCACTTTAGTCAGTCGAGTGCCACCGACCATTGGGTCGACCACCAGTGATTGCCTCCCAGGGGTGGCTACATGAGCGGGATGGTCTGACTGGTCGAATGTGATGGCTGTCTGGGACCATTTCAGGTACGTGGTCGTCGTTGCCGAAGCAACCATATTCACCTCTCTATTGATAACCTTCAACCGACTCTTGCTCTCAACATTAGCAAAAATCATGAGAGTGGAATTGACCTTGGGATAACCATCATCTTCCTCTTCTTCCTCATCTCTGTCCAACTCCTTCTCCTTCTCATTGGGTTGTTTCTCTCGGAACTGTTGGATTAGGAGCCGACATTGTCAAGTGGTATGCTTTGGGTAAATCAGATTACCTTCTTCATCTTTCTTCGTGTGGATGTGACATGGCAATCCAACACATTATTTCCTGCTTGATCCTTTACTTTCTTAGGGGGCCAGGGCCCCTTAGGTTTTCCCTTAAACTTTCCTTGAGCCACTGCTACAATCTCACCGGGTGCCGCTGGCTCGGCTTTGCGCTTCTGTTTCTGATTGGAGTTACCCCCACCGGCCTCTTGGCCGACTGGTTTACTCTTCCCGCTACGGAGTCGATCCTCTTCTTCTCCGTTAGCGTACCGGGTGGCTATCTCCACCATCCGGGTCAGAGTCATATCCCCAGGCCGACCGAATTTCAGAACCAACTCTCGGTACTTGACGCCTTCCTTGAAAGCGCACACTGCATGATGCTCTGATACATTCTCAATGGTGTGATGCAAAGTGGTCCACCTCTGAATGAATTCCCTCAAAGTCCCATTCGGTTTCTGCACACAATGTTGCAACTCGGGCAATCCTGTTGGCCGTTGCACGTGCCCTCAAAGGTTCTTACAAACACCTGAGATAGCTCCTCCCAACTGTGTATACTACCTGGAGTCAACTGAGTCAACCAAGCTCAGGCCGACCCTTCCAACATAGGAGGGAGATAATTCATTGCGATCTCATCGTTTCCGCCTCCAATTTGCACAGCCACTCGGTAATCTTCAAGCCAAGTTTCAGGCTTGGATTCTCCAGTGAACTTACTGACTCCTGTTGCTAATCTGAAGTTGGGAGGAATCACTGCTGCCCTGATGGCTCTGCTGAAACACTCTGGGCCTGAAACATGCAATCTGCTGCCACTCGGACGATCTCTGCCAGGGTATTCTCTATGTGCTCTGTTCCGGTCGACCAGGCCTTGGGCGAGAATGGATCTCGCATCGAAGCCCGTCTCTCTTGGGTCGACTGGAGCTCTGCACTCGTCCCTGTGACGGCGTCTGTCATTGTTCTGCCGAGGCACATACGACGCACTCCTCGGAGGGGGTGTAGGCACTCGACGACGATTGTCGCGGTCGAACTGACGATCATACTGCCCACAATCTTCACGTCGCAGGGGCGATCTTGGGCTATGGGCTAACTGGACTGTATCCGCTACCACTGATCTGCTGTGGATCCTATTCCGCGACTGAGACACTGCAGAATTTTGCTCTCTTGCTGCTCGGAGCAAGGCCCGGATCTGCTCCAACCCTCGGCCAGCCTTGGACTCGGAAGGTTGGATCGACTCTGCAATTCGGGCCGCAGCTATGAGGTTCTAAATCAGAGTACGGTATACCTTCGGTGGAGGCGGAAAAAGTTGCCGTCGACTGGACTCAGGGACCCGCTCCCGAGCCCGCTTGTCGAGAGCGTGCTGCAGGTTCTCCAGTCGAGTGCGCTCAGCCAAATTAGCCAAGCGCGCCTCCTCCAAGGCCCGAGCCTCGGGAGTTTCTCCAATGATGGGCATGTCGAGAGCATCCATGTTGCGGCGACGAAGTTCCTCTCTCTGCTACCAAGAAAGAGGTTCGGGACGATACTCCTTGTGGACCCGTGACGGATGGCCGCCAGCATCTTCGCCATCCTCGCGGCGAAAGCCAGGTGGGCCACATGGACCATCGACCATCAGGACTTCAGCTGCAGGATCGCTTCTATCGCACTCGGATGCAGTCTCCGCGGAGCCAGTCGACAGATCGAACAGGACGTGGAGAGTTTCATCAAGCTCGATTGCCGCAACTTGATGGGTGGCCGAGCGCCGAGCCACCACATGCTTCACCCACCACTGACGCCGCGATCGACCGGATCGCTTGCGGTGGCGGACATCGGGGAGGGAAGATATCATCGGAGCCGACTGATAATGGGTCGACAGCTGCCGAAGAAGTACACCGCGAACGCATGCGCGGAAGTGCGACGCCCCTCGGATGGGGAGCGCCTCAACATCGAGCGGAGCTTCCTGAAGCCATGCCGAGTCATCGGCGACGAAAACGAGCGCGCCGAGACGGATCTCGCGGCCCTCAGCCAACTCACTGCCGAAAACCATTATGATGATCGGAAAAACTTGCAACTTCACCAATAAGTCGCTAAGACACCTGCCCCACGGTGGGCGCCAACTGTCGTGGTTCTAAGACTGATAGTAGAAAGGGGGTTAGGTATAGAGAGACAAGATCTCAGCTATGGTGAAGGTGTACACACAAGATTTACGAGTTCAGGCCCTTCACGGTGGAAGTAACAGCCCTACGTCTTGATGCCCGGAGGTGGTCGATTGGATTGTGTGTGTGATATTATAGGGGGTGCGAACCCTTGCCCAGAGGAGGGGGTGGCTTATATAGAGTGCGCCAGGACCCCTGCCCACCTCATTACAAGGGGCTTAATGTACATAAAGTAAGGGGCATTACTGGTAACGCCAGCCTTAAATGTTGTTAATGTTTATAAAGACTAAGGAGTGAACGTCCGACCGTTGCTGGTCCTTCTGACTCTTGGTCTTCGATATGGTCGAGTGACTCTTCATATGGTCGAGTGACGGTAGCGAGGAAGACTTCCGAGTGATGTGGTCGTCGAGTGGATTGCACTCGACGTGTTCGACTAACGCTCTCCTGTCGTCTGTTGATCCTTTTATCTTCCAGGATAGAGACCTTGGGTAGGGCGTATAGGTCAGGCCTATGACCCTACCCCAGGTCTGTATCCTCATCAACTATGGTCCAGATCGAATGATGCCCAAAAAGTAACTGCGAGCATACAAACAACACACACAAAAACACTAACTGTAATGCAGCATACCATTTTCTTTGAACCCATTTGAACTCAAAGGGGAGCTCCTTTTTTCACCTGCAAGATGAATTGAAAAGGCACACTATGTTGATCTGAAGAACCACCAGATGTCAAACTGAACATACGCAAGAAAAGGACCGATAGCAGAAGTTGAACTCAAACCGAAACTGAACATGCATGCACTAATGTAGTGGCTCTAGGAGCTGGGCCGGCAGTAGGTGGCGAACGGCGGGTCTTTTTCGCGGGGCGTGCAGCCAGGAGGGAAGTGGCTCGAGGCGGGTGGTGGCGGAGGGAGGTGGACGGAGGCTGAATGGTGGCGGAGGGAGGTAGCCGGAGGCTGAATGGTGGCGGAGGGAGGTGGCCCGAGGGGTGGCGGTGGAGGGAGGTGGCCGGAGGAGCGACGCTGGTGGAGGGAAGGAGCCCGGAGGCGCAACGACTGGGGGAAGGTGGCCGGAGGCGCGGCGGCGGCGAAGGGAGGTGGACGGAGGCGTGGCGGCGGCGGAGGGAGGAGGCCGGAGGCGCGGTGGCCGTGGAGGGTAGCCGGAGGCGCGGCGGCCGGGGATGGTGGCCGGAGGCGCGGCGGCTAGGGAAGGTGGTAGATGATGCGCTCGGGGTCGAAGTTCAGATGACCCGATCCAGATTTGGTGTGAGGGATTTTATTCCTTTCCTGTTCGGCGTACCAGTTCGGAGAAACAGATCACGACCTATAAGGGAACGAGGGTAACAAAATAATATTCTATTACTAGTAACAAAATAATATTCTATTACTAGTAACAAAATAATATATATATATATATATATACAAATATTAGGCTTCAAGTGCGTATTTGTTGGTGAAGTGTCAAGAAAGGTTCTGTAGTTTGACAGCTCTGATGATTAAATACTGCATCTACTTCATGGGTCTGGATGGCTCCCTAAACTGCTATCTCCTAGGTTTTATTTGCTTGCATTTTGTCTTCTTTATCTTGCTGAGATGCCTGCATGCATCAGATAATTTCATGGTCTATAATAATTGCTACCTATGGTACTGGTGCTGTAAGGTCCAAACTGCTTTTGGTCTATGCTATTAGTATTCCCCTAGATATTTCTTTGCAAAGTTTGGATCAGTAAGTTTTGTTATAACTTCTCTCCCAAGGATCCAGCTCTTGCATCAATATGTTTACTTGCAGCAGTATATTCATTATGATGATCATGTTGTGCTACTTCACAATATGATAGAAAGTTTTGCCAATCTGTATGATCATGAGTAGACAATGGAATATTCTTAACTAGAATGTTAGAGGTATCAACTCCACTGCTAGATGGAATGATATTAGTCAGAAAATTGATGAAAGATTTTGTTGCATAATGACTTTCCAAGAAACTAAAAGAGAGCTATTTGATTCCACATATTTAAAGACTGTTTGCCCCAAAATATTCAACCAATTTTGCTACTCTGCTTCTAATGGTAATTCTGGAGGCCTCATAACTATTTGGAATGGCAATTTACTGAAAGGGAAGGTGATCTCTCAAAATTACTTTCAATTCACTATTGAATTCTCATCCAATCTTGATAATACCACCTGGTACCTTACCAATGTTTATGGCGCAAACTCTGTTGAGGGCCAACAAGAGTTTATTGACTGGATGATGAGCTTAAATACCCAGCAAACTAAACTATGGGTGATTTTGGGAGATTTTAACTTCATTAAAGGCCCTGAGAATAGAAACAAGCCTGGTGGAGACCCTCAAAGTATGATGAATTTCAATAATATCATCATTAATCTTGATTTGGTTGAAATTCCTCTCAAAGGCAGATCATTTACTTGGAGCAACAAACAAGATCAGCCTCTTCTTGAAAAATTAGATTGGTGTTTACTAGCTCACATTGGAATGCCATCCACCCTTCAACTATGGCCATCCCACTCACTACTAGGAAAAGGGCTATAGATGGAAATGACACTAATGGCGCACCAGACAAGTGGTGCGCCATTAGTATATACTAATGGCGCACGACCTTCTGATGCGCCATTCGTGTTGAAACTACTAATGGCGCACCTTGACCACGGTGCGCCATTAGTACCAATTTTTTTTTTGAACTAGTGCGCCTGTCCAAACATACTAATGGCGCATCCACAGGTGGTGCGCCATTACTAGTTGTAACTAGTAATGGCGCACCAGCCAGAAGGTGCGCCACTAATGTTATTTTTTTTATTATTGCTTTTATTCCTTTTTTTGCAAAAGTTCTAATGGCGCACCATCAGTTGGTGCGCCATTAGTAACCTGGATTACTAATGGCGCATTTGTTGCTGGTGCGCCATTAGTAAGTGGGCAGCAACAAGATATTTTGGACAGCCTCTCCTCTCACACTCACTTTCTCCCCACTTCATTCTCTCCACCGCCTCCTCCTTGTCTCGGGTGCCTCCTCTTTTTCACCTCATTTCCACCATAGATTCATTCAAATTAAGTGGTTAAGTTACCTTGTTTTGCTAGGTAAGTAAGGGGGGAAGCTATATTTATGTTGTTCTCCCTACAACAATGTGCACATGCACTTTTTATGGCCTAGCTAGATCTATGTATGTTCGTGGTGTTGCATATGTTTGTGGTGTTGCATATGTGTTTGTGTTTGGAGGTGTACCGGTATTTGAAATGCGATAGTTGCCAATATTTTGCCGGAATGTTGATTCATTTCCGTTTCGGCGAGAATTTTGGCATTAAGCATTCTTTTTGGTCCTATTTTTAGGGAAAGTCATGCCAAATTTTTTCTTGGTTCTAAAATATCGTTTTGCTCTACCCCGCAGGCGACCATGGTCCGCACGATGACCGAAGGCATCGTGAATAGGTTTTTGAGGTCCGCGAAGGCCGAGATGCTTCAAAAGAACGAGACAGAGATAAGATGTCTGTGTCGAAGATGCAAGCTGAATAGCCTTATTGCGGACCCGGATTCCGGGCAGGTGCAGGACCACCTGCTCTTGCGTGGTTTCATGGATGACTATCAGTGGCAAGGTGATGAAGATGACTACGAAGTCGTCCATGGGGGTCGGGCAAGAAATGAGGAAGGGCAGCAAGACAACCACCGCGGCTCGGGGGGGCGAGAAGACGAAGAATCCCCAGGAGATGATCATGACGGTGATGCTGTACACAGTCATCATGTAGAAGATGCAGGACATGATGATGATGCCGGCGGAGCAGACGACGCTGGACCATCGATGGGCTGGGTGCAGGACCCTCATATTCAAGAGCTGCTTCTCAAGCAGACGGATAACGCAAGAGCTGCCGCCCGAGAGAAAGCCAAGATGGATCAACTTGAGTTAGACGCGGTTACTCCATTGTATGAAGGATGCAGGCCCGAGGATACCCGCCTGAAAGTAACGCTCATGGCTCTGGAGATGAAGGTAAAACACAAAATGACCGACGCATGCTTCGACGAGAACATGTCATTCTGGCACGAACATCTTCCCAAGGGGAACAAGTGCCCGACCAGTTTGGAGGAGGCGAAGAAAATCGTGTGTCCTCTGGATTTACCGCACGTGAAATACCATGTGTGCATGAACAATTGCATCATTTATCGGGACGAGCACGCGGAGTCTACCATATGTCCGGTGTGCGGTGTCACTCGATACAAGAAGAGGAAGAAAGCTCCTCGAAAAGTGGTGTGGTACTTTCCGATCACTCCTCGTCTGCAGCGGTATTTCGCGGACCCTAAGGTAGCAAAGCTATTGCGTTGGCACGCGGATAGGGAGGAGAAGAAGCGAGAAGATGACACAAATGATCCGGAGATAGATAAAAAAGACAAGATGCTGAGTCACCCTAAGGATGCGAGCCAGTGGCAAGCGTTGAACTTCGAATACCCAGAATTTGGGAACGATCCAAGGAACATCATGCTGGGCGCGAGCACCGATGGAGTCAATCCGTTTGGCAGCCAGAGAAGCACACATAGCACCTGGCCTGTGTTCGTGTGGATGTACAACCTTCCCCCCTGGTTGTGCATGAAGAGGAAGTACATTCACATGAGTATGATAATTGAAGGGCCGAAACAACCAGGGAATGACATCAATCTGTATCTGGGGCTGCTGAAAGAGGAGATTGACACGCTGTGGAAAACGCCAGCCAATACGTGGGACGCCGCAGAGAAAGAATATTTCCCTATGAGAGCCGCACTGCTCACGACGGTGCACGACTATCTCGGTTACGGATATCTTGCGGGGCAGGTAGTCCACGGATTTTCTGGATGCGTAAGGTGCATGGATGACACAACGTATCGCCAGCTAGATAGAGATCCCGGGTCTTCGAAAACCGTGTTCATGGGACATCGAAGGTGGCTTCGCGACGATGACCCGTGGAGGAAACGCAAGGATCTGTTCGATGGTGAAACCGAACCCCGAAAACGCCCGTGTACGAGGAGCGGCGAGGAAATAGACAAGCTGTTGAAAAATTGGAAAGACTGCCCACTGCCGGGAAAGAAGCAAAAGGCGCCAGAGCCGCTGCTGAAGGTATGGAAAACGAGGTCTATTTTCTGGGACTTGCCGTACTGGAAGATCCACCGTGTGCCTCACAGCCTTGATGTCATGCATATCACGAAGAACGTGTGCGAGAGTCTGCTTGGTACCCTGCTCAACATGCCAGAGAGGACCAAAGATGGGCCGAAAGCAAGGGCAGACTTGAAATCAATGGGCATCAGGCAGGAGCTTCACGCTATATATGATGATGATGATGATGATGATGATGATGATGATGAGGCGAAGCAGGACACAGAAAGTCGTCGCAAAGGCAAAAAGGCCAAGAAGACCGGAAATGACTACCCTCCCGCGTGCTTCACTCTAAGTCAGGAGGAGATCGAGCGGTTTTTCACCTGCCTCCTAGGAGTAAAACTTCCTTACGGTTACGCGGGGAAGATAAGCAGATACCTAGACCCAGCGAAGCAGAAGTTCAGCGGGATGAAGTCTCACGACTGTCACGTGCTGATGACGCAGATACTTCCAGTTGCAATCCGTGGGATCATGGACGCGCACGTCCGTGAAATGCTATTTGGCCTATGCAACTTCTTCGACGTCATCTCTCGGAAGTCGATTGGCGTGAGGCAACTCAGAAGGCTACAGGAAGAGATCGTGGTGATACTATGCGAGCTTGAGATGTACTTCCCGCCCGCATTCTTCGACATTATGGTGCATCTGCTGGTCCATATAGTGGAGGATATCATCCAACTCGGGCCGACGTTCCTGCACAGCATGATGCCGTTCGAAAGGATGAATGGTGTCATCAAAGGATACGTTCGCAACATGTCACGTCCAGAGGGAAGCATAGCCAGGGGCTTTCTGACCGAAGAGTGCATCTCCTACTGCACGAATTATCTAGGCATCGAGAACCCCGTTGGTCTGCCCGTCAACAGGCACCTCGGCAGGCTCGCTGGATGGGGTCACCGTGAGGGTCGCCGCGAAATGCATGTCGACTTCGAGGGTCGACTCGCCGACTTTGAAAGAGCAAACCTAGTCGCGCTACAATACATAGACGTGGTCGATCCTTGGGTGGTAGAGCACAAAACCTTTATTAAGAAGACGTACAATGACCGAGGCCAACAGGGGCCGCCCCCGATTCCTAGCTTCATGGCCAGCAACTCGCATAATGCGATGGCGGGGCCATTGGTGCCTCCGGCGGAGGCGGCATTGGTGTCTCCGACGCCGGCACGGGAGCTTAATGCACCCGGGTGTACGCCGGCCGACACCTCTTCAGCAAGCGGCCCCTCCGTCAACTGCACGCCCGAAGTTGGCGGTGCCTTGACATTAGCCGAGCTCGACGCCATCATCACGGTAACTAATTAAGCCTCTCTCGGCCGAGGACTTCATCTCCTTGCCTTTGACTGGGCATCCCTGACGCCCTACATGTTTTCGCAGGGCGCCGCTGACGTTCCGTGCACTCTCCTCCACTTCATGAACAACGAGTTGGTCGATGTCGCCAAGGGCAAAATCGTTCAACCGGGCAACCCCTTGTTCCACGGTACCCAGATGCCACCCAACTTGTTTAGGGTTCAACTGGCTCGGGTGCTGCCAGGCTGCGACGACTTGTTACCTCCGATTCGACCCGTCGGGGCTGACGATGAAGACGTGATGACCCTCAGCGCCTGCCTGAGCTGGCCCCTGCTTTGGCCGAAGAGCCAGATTCGTTTGGGGGCGGGGGACACCACCCCAAAGACAACACCGCCAGTCGTGCCGACGCCAAGTCGGCCCCATGGCAAGACCGCCGTAACGGTGCCGGACATCCCTATGCCACTGGATCCAAACATGCATATGGCACAGGATCAGAACGACGACGACTACGACGATGATACATTTGGCAACGTCGATCAGTACTTTGCCGAGCATGGGTACGGTGGCGACTTCATGGGGCCTCCTTCTCAAGAACCAAACCCAACAAAAGACGTGTGCGATCTAGCTCGTACCGCGGAGAAGCCAAGTTGCAACAGGCGCCGTCTGGCGTTCAGCTCTCAGGAGACGCCTCCAGCTGCCGACTTCACCGAGCCTCAGATAGGCGAGGTGCGAAATATTATCAGCCCCAACACACTCAAGAAGGCGGTCTGTGAGCAGAACTCGGTCCCATTACAGGAGAAGAAGAAGGCACGCAAAAGAAAGACTAAGAAGGGTGCGAGCCAGCCGGCACCGAGTACGATCCGTGCTCAGGACGGGCCACCTTCACCGTAGGATATCTCGAGGAGGGTGCATGTGGCGGGTAGGGCGATGCTACCGACAAATATGCTCAATGCTGCAACCGGTGCTATGCGGAGTCTGCATGACAGTGTTCTTGCTTTGGAGAAGCGGCGTCTTAGGGAGAAGGATGTGGCATACCCGGTTTTCACGGCCAAGGTGCCAGAGGGCAAGGGCTTTGTGGATAACTCCATCGGGCGTACGATCGTCCTGCGTTTTGATGACATCCACGCTATGTTGAACCTTCATCCGCTGCACTACACCTTCGTTCGGCTATTTTCGCTGAGTATGGAGATGCGGATCATTCGCGACAAGACCCCGGACATCGTGATAGTCGACCCCTTCTACATGTGTGCCAAGATCTTGGGCAGCGCTGGGGACCGGCAAGTCGCGAGTTCTTACCTCGAAGGCGTCATTCTAGCAAACCAAGATAAGGATAACTTCCTCGTGCCTTACTTTCCCGAGTAAGTCCTCCCCTCAACCGGCCCGTAACATATGAATTCTTACATTTCGATCGTTTTTCTTTTAACATTCCGTGTTTTCTGCAGTGACACACGTTGCACGCTCATCCTCCTAAGCCCCAAATATTCCATGGCCACGTATTTCGACCCGGACCGTCAGTCGAACGTAGACTACACAAATGTCAAGAAGGTTCTTGATGATGTTCTCCCTGGCTACGCCCAATATGGAGGCACCTTCACCAGGCCTATTCGTAAGTACGGCAAGCACGTGTTCTCCCACAATACGACGTTCTGCTGCGTCAAGCAGCCGCCTGGCGGTCAGAAGGGTGCCTACTACGCCATCCATCACATGCGGGCGATCGTACGGGACCATCATCAACTTCTGCTACCGAGTAAACTCAAAGATTGGGCCGCGAGCGTGTCGGCAATCCAGGACGTGGACCTCCGACAAGAATTCTTTTGCATCCAGTCGGAGTTTGCGGATATCATCCATCAAGATGTCCTTCGTACCTCGGGGCAGTTCTACCTCAGAAATCAACCGTCCAACAGTGACATCGACACAATGCTACAAATGCAGGATGACAACGCCCGTTCTTTCATGACTCCCACGATAGACGGCGGCTTCATCCACGCTCCGGTCCCTTGAGTCGAGTTGTCTAGTTCTGAAACATCGATTGGTTCATGTTGTAATTAAACTTTAATGAACTTGTAGTATGTCTCTTTGGTTTCGAGAGTCGTTCAACTTAGATGTAATCGATGCTATTAATGTCTTGCTTTTCTCTTCCGATCGTTCTGTTGCATAATTATATATTGCTTATGTATTGTCTGTGAATTGGTACTAACGTTTCGTTTGGCTAGTGCATAGCGATGCCGACGTATGTCGTGTACAAGGGTAAGGTTCCCGGAGTCTACGATGACTGGGAGGAGTGTCGGAGACAGGTTCACCGATTCAGCGGTAACAGTTACAGAGGGTACACCACTAGGGCCGAGGCCGAATCTAGATACGCCCGCTATCTAGCGGGAGAGGGGAGGGAGCGTTGGAGGAACCGGATGAAGACGAGTTTCATCGTGATGATGCTCATCGTGATGACCGCAGCTCTCTTCTATGTGATGGTATTTTAGATGATCGATATCGACTTGTAATGTGAAGACAAACTCGCTACTCGCGGTCTCGAGACTTGTAATATAATGTTCTATCTTTGTTCGGTCTTTTTAATTCGGAGACTAATATGATGAATTGTATTCGGAGACTAATATGATGAATTGTATTCAAAGACTAATCTTCTATTGTATTCGATGAATCTGTTGTTGATGTGTGCTGTCTATATTTTGTCAAATTATACATTTTGTAACCTGTGCAAAAAACAGAAAATAAAAAAATAAAAAAAACCTAATATTCATACTAATGGCGCATCACATGACAGTGCGCCATTAGTATGACAGTGCATACTAATGGCGCATCAAAGGGCAGTGCGCCATTAGTATGTCGCGGTTACTAATGGCGCATCCAGTGGTGGTGCGCCGTTAGTATGCCAAAGCACCTGGGTATACATGGCCCCTGGGAGGCATACTAATGGCGCACGTTGGCCTATACTAATGGCGCACCCGCGGTGCGCCATTAGTATACCAGATACTAATGGCGCACCATGTGGTGCGCCATTAGTAAAAATTACTAATGGCGTGCTGTTAATGGCGCACCACTGATGCGCCATTAATGGCCATATTAGGTGCGCCATTAGTAGTGGTTTTTCTAGTAGTGACTGGCTAGGATCACCTCTGAGCATGTTCCAATCAAGATACAGATTGATAGCAACATTTCTAAAAGCGAGATTTTCAAATTTGAGGAATTCTAGACTGAATTCAATGGTTTTATTGAAACGGTTGAGGATCACTGGAAAACTCAACTTACTTTTTAGATTCTGCAAAGAATATTAGTGCAAAATTCAAGGCCCTTAGAAGAGGACTAAAAAAATGAAGTAAACAGTTCTCCCAACTCAATAAAACCATTGACAATTGTTGCTTCTATGTGAAAATGCTAGATGGCATTGAAGATCAAAGAGCTCTCTAGAATGAAATATAATTTCAGGAAAATATTAATTGCACATACCAATAAACTCCTTGAGGCAAAAAGAATCTACTAGAGGATTAGAGCTAATATTAGATGGGCAAATCTTGGTGATGAAAACACAAAATTCTTTCATGCCATTGCCACCCAGGTTTTCAGACATAATTACACCAAATTTCTTAAATCAACTGATAATTTGTATGTGCATGAGCATGATCATAAAGCTGCTATATTATGGGCCTCATTTAAGGAGAGAACTGGTACCTCCATTGATACTACACAAAACTTTGATATTTTCCATCTAGAAATGGATAATGACCTGCAGGAATTGGATAGCCCTTTCTGCAAGGAAGAGATTAATGACATTATCAATCATATGCCTAATGACAAATCACCAGGTCCCGATGGCTTTAAGGGCCTATTCATGAAGAAATGCTGGCACATAATCAAAGAGAGCTTCTATAACTTCATTGAAGATTTCTATAATGAGAAAGTCAAGTTGGTTCCAATCAATACTGCCTATATTACTCTCATTCCAAAGAATGACCATCCTGAAACCCCTAATGATTATAAGCCTATTTCATTGGTAAGTATGCCTATTAAGATACTTACTAAGCTCCTAGCTAACAGGGTCCAACCTATTACCATTCCAAGAGTGAGCAAACACCAGTATGGCTTCATCAAATCCAGGAATATCCAGGACTATCTTGCATGGAGTTTTGAATACCTTCGTATGTGCCACAAATCTAAAAGGAAATCATTATCTTCAAGATAGATTTTGTGAAAGCATTTGATAAGGTGCATCATAATGCAATACTGTACATGTTAAAGCACATGGGTTTTAGTAACAAATGGATCTGATGGATAAAAATGATACTATCTACTGCTTCTGCTTCTATAATTCTTAATGGAGTTCCTGGGAAAACCATACAATGTAAATGTGGGGTCGGGCAAGGAGACCTTTTCTCTCCTCTCTTTATGTCATGGTGGGTGAATTGTTGCAAATCTTGGTTAATAAAGCATGGGAAAATGGTATCCTAAAACCCCCCATTGACAGTGCATTTACTGAAAGCTGCCCAATTATTCAGTATGCAGATGACATGCTGGTCATTCTCCCTGCTCTTGAGGAACATATTAATAGTTTTATTGATATTCTGGATTCCTTCTCCAAATTGACTGGTTTGGTGGTAAATTATAGCAAATCCTCTTTGGTGCCCATAAATATATCTAATGACAGGGCACAAGAACTAGCTAACTTACTCAAATGCAAGAAAGAATCTATGCCATTTACTTATTTGGGTTTGCCAATGGGCTCTACTAGGCCAAAGGTTGAAGATCTTATGCCCATGGTTTCAATACTAGATGCTAGGTTATCTGGTATTGCCTCCATGATGACATACCCTGGTAGACTTATCCATCTGAAGGCTATCATATCTGCTCTTCCAATTTTTGCCATGTGTTGTATCGGAGTGCCTTTCATCATCTTGGATCACTTTGAAAAGTCAGGAAAGAATTTCTTGTGGTATGGTAAAGGCATAAACAAAAGTGGGAAATGCCTTGTTAAATGGGAAAATGTCTGTCTACCAAAATGGCTGGTGGCTTAGGTGTTCTGGACCTCAGAGTTCAAAACAAAGCTCTGCTTACAAAAAATTATATAAGTTTTTTAACAGAGTTGATACTCCTTGGGTAAACCTAATATGGAATACCTACTATGCCAATGATGATCTTCCCAGTTTTCCAACAAAGGTAGGATCATTTTGGTGGAGAGACTGTTGCTCCATTCTAGAAAATTTCAAAAAGATGATAGTGTGTAATGCTGGCAAAGGGGATTCTATTGCCTTGTGGTATGAAAAATGGGTTGATGATACTCTGGAAACCACTATGCCTCACCTGCACTCTTATGCCAAGAACAAGAAAATCACCCTAGCACACGCAACAAATCTGGATGAGGATAACTTCTATGATATGTTTCATCTTCCTATGTCATCCATTGTTGTCCAACAGAGTCTTGTTGTAAGAGAGATGATTAATGGTAGAGCTAGAATTCAATCTCCTAACATATGGTAGTTTTTTTGGGGTGGCACGAAATATTCTAATAAAAGGGTTTATCTAGAATACATTGGAAATCCACCTGATGCTCCTAAACCTTTTCAATGGACATGGAAATCTAGCTCTCTTCCTAAACAAAAGTTTTTCTTCTGGTTGCTTCTCCAAGACAGACTTAACACCAGAGACCTCCTTGTGAGAAAGAATTTTCATATTCAGTCCATCATGTGTCCTATGTGATGATGATCTCAGTGAGGAATTCATTCACTTATTTTTCAGTTGTGATTTTAGCCACAATTTTTGTTTAGCCATTGGATTTCAATGGAACACAGATCTTGACTTGGTGGAGATGCTTATGGAAGGAAAGAAGCATAACAACATATGTTGCTTTAATGAATGCCTAATTGTAGGGTGTTGGAGAATTTGGAAGCACAGAAATGGTATCATATTTGATCATCAGACCAGGAACATCAATCACTGTATTGCTAGTTTCAAGGAGCATTGTCATATGATCATCAAAAAAGTTAGGCCTAGTTTGAAAGAAGGGATGCAGTCTTGGTTAGATTACTTGTAAACTATCTATGTGTGACTCTTTTGTACAACCACTTGTAATTGTCCCACCTTATTAATGAGTAAGAGTTACAGAAGGGGCCTTCCCCACTGTGTTTGCTAAAAAAATGGGAATTATATTTTGTATTACTCATGTAGCCTACAAAGTCTATCGCACAGCCTTGTAACTTCTTACTCCATTTCTAAATTTGTACTAGTCCTCTATACCATATATTGCGCTACTCGTACTACTACCTCCCTCCTGGTTTATTGGCCCCTTCGTAATTTGTGTCAAATTTTGACCATAAATTTAACTAACTAAATGTTAATGCATGTCACAAAAAATTATATCGTTTGATTCGTATTTGAACATAGTATCCAATGGTATAATTTTCGTTGACATGCATTGACATTTTGTTAGTTAAACCTATGGTTAAAATGTGACACTAAATACGACTAGTAAGTAGTACAGTAGTAGTACTAGTATACGTCGGTCAAATTATTCATCATGTCCTCACATTGGATTGATATGACAACATGCTGCGCGTGAGGTGACACAAGAGTCCCAGCGGCGTGTTCGGCTCACCCCTCTCGTACTACAACAACACTCTCGCATTCTCTACAAAGTCACTCTCCCATTTTCTCCCAGTCTCCCCGCCTCCCAGTCGTCGCCTTGTTCTGATCCATTTGGTACGACGAGTGATGAGATACCAGAGTTGCTATACTTCATTGCAAGTAGTTAAAAGGAAGGCGCTGGAAAATCAATCTCAACAAGGATGCTCTTCATGCTAGCTGGATAAAGGAAGGGACTAGTGAGGCCGCTCCTCTGAGTATTCGTCCCGTCACCCTGCATTATGATTTCAATCTTTATGGGGGTTTTCAAGTCTTTAGAGTCTACATGTAGTAATGAAGCCGAGACTCCTGTTTGTTCGGGTATTGTGGACTTCAGATTTGGAGTACCACTTATCTATCGAAATCTTTCATCATTTACTTAAAACAGTCAATTGATCATACAATAAGTACCATTTAACTGGAATTAACCGATGCAAGTCCAAGAAGGATTGGCCGGTGCTGTCGACTGGGGTCAAGTTCGATCCCATGGATCAGGAGCTGATCGAGCACCTTGAGACCAAAGTGAGTGCTGACAGTACAAGATCTCACCCTCTCATCGATTTGTTCATACCAACCATCGACAGTGATCACGGCATATGCTACACCCATCCTGAGAAACTTCCAGGTGAGACACCGATCGGCCGTCTACTTGCACAAACAAATTCCTTTGTTTATAGCTCTATTTTTCTTTTTAGACGCAGACCTAGTGAAGCAATTATAATCTGACAGTTAATAAAAAGTGAAACAAGTGACTGCAACATGCCAAAGATGTTATGAAAATGCCAACTACGTACACTAAAACATGTATTCGACAATACTGCAGGTATCACACTAAGTGGCCTACGCAAGCATTTCTTCCAGCGCAACTCTAGGGCATTCAAAAGGGGCACACAGATGCGTTGCAAGATACAGTCGGAGTGCGGCGTGCACGCGATGTGGCACAAGACCGGCAATACCTTGCCGGTGATGGTTAACGGCCGGCAGAAGGGCAGCAAAAAGGTTCTGGTGCTGCACACCAACAAGAACTTCGACCAGCAGAGGACCAACTGGGTGATGCACCAGTACCACCTCGGAGACCTAGAGCAAGAGAAGGAGCAGGAACCGGTCCTCTGCAAGATTTGCTACCAGACGAACACTAGGGCCAGGACTAAAAAGATTATAAGTTAGTTTGGTATTGGTACTTGTACTACCTAGTCGTCTGCAAGTTGGTATTGTTGTTAAGGATCTTTCAGTATGAACTTGGCATTTTCTTCCAACCATCATGTCGAGGGTCAACGTGGATATAAAGTTGAATCATTTGTTTCGACATGAATTTTCAGGCACCTGATTTTTATTTGATGGGTAGCATAAGCACCTGTCGTTTGAATTCCCAGTTCTCCATTTTTTTTACATCTTTGAAGTACGCAGGGGATCCATCCGGTTTCACAGGCTGATAGTTGGATGCAGCATGTCAGAACTGGGATGTGGCATGCCAAGCCCAGCTGCAAATTGTTAAAAGAGAGGAGCGATGGATTTGGGCCTTCCAGAACAGTTAAGTGTCGCGACCTCGATCGTGAAGCGCCTCTGATGGACTAAAAAAGGCCTAGTCCATTATTATTTGTTGAAATATGTAAAATATTCCACAATGAAAATAAATATGTAAAATGCAATAAATTTAGTTCACTTTCACTGAAAGCCATCCGAATTGCATGAAATTCGTTCGTGGAACCACAAGAGGGCTGTCCATGGCCGTACGCAAGCAAGTGCATGCACTTATTATCACGATGGAAAAATGATGCTCACGTCTGAGACGGTGAAACCCATGAAGTCTTCAACGTAGTAAATAGACGAGAGAATTCTGCAAGTACAGACTGATAATTGGGATCTAGCCGGTATATTGTTTTTTCAGGTCGAGCAAGTTTCAACTAGGTTGTAGACTACCCAGGCTTGGTTTTGTTTTTAACAGGCCCAGCCCATGACGATAACAGGGCATAGAGATCCAGCAGGTATCTACTAGCCTCTGGCCCGCTAGCCTTACTGAATCTAACACACAGCCCAGTGATGTCTACTATGCAACCTTCTTCTTGTAGATGTTGTTGGGCCTCCAAGTGCAGAGGTTTGTAGGACAATAGCAAATTTCCCTCAAGTGGATGACCTAAGGTTTATCAATCCGTGGGAGGCGTAGGATGAAGATGGTCTCTCTCAAACAACCCTGCAACCAAATAACAAAGAGTCTCTTGTGTCCCCAACACACCCAATACAATGGTAAATTGTATATGTGCACTAGTTCGGTGAAGAGATGATGATGCAAGTGCAATATGAATGGTAGATATAGGTTTTTGTAATCTGAAAATATAAAAACAGCAAGGTAGCAAGTAACAAAAGTGAGCGAAAACGATATTGCAATGCTTTGAAACAAGGCCTAGGGTTCATACTTTCACTAGTGCAAGTTCTCTCAACAATGATAACATAATTAGATCACATAACAATCCCTCAACATGCAACAATGAGTCACTCCAAAGTCACTAATAGCGGAGAACAAACGAAGAGATTATTGTAGGGTACGAAACCACCTCAAAGTTATTCTTTCTGACCAATCTATTGGGCTATTCCTATAAGTGTCACAAACAGCCCTAGAGTTCATAGTAAAATAACACCATAAGACACACATCAACCAAAACCCTAATGTCACCTAGATACTCCAATGCCACCTCAAGTATCCACGGGTTTGATTATACGATATGCATCACACAGTCTCAGATTCATCTATTCAAACCAACACAATGAACTTCATAGAGTGCCCCAAAGTTTCTACTAGAGAGTCAAGACGAAAACGTGTGCCAAACCCTATGCATAAGTTCACATGGTCACTGAACCCGCAAGTTGATCACCAAAACATACATCAAGTAGATCACGTGAATATCCCATTGTCACCACAGATAAGCACATGCAAGACATACATCAAGTGTTCTCAAATCCTTAAAGACTCAATCCGATAAGATAACTTCAAAGGGAAAACTCAATCCATTACAAGAAGGTAGAGGGGAAGAAACATCATATGATCCAACTATAATAGCAAAGCTCGCGATACATCAAGATCATGCCAAATCAAGAACATGAGAGAGAGAGAGAGGGAGAGAGAGAGAGAGAGAGAGAGAGAGAGAGAGAGAGAGATCAAACACATAGCTACTGGTACATACCCTCAGCCCCGAGGGTGAACTACTCCCTCCTTGTCATCGAGAGCGTCGGGATGATCAAGATGGCCATCGGTGATGGTTCCCCCCTCCGGTAGGGTGCCAGAATAGGGTACCGATTGGTTTTTGGTGGCTACAGAGGCTTGCAGTGGTAGGACTCTTGATCTAGGTTCTATTCTGGAAGTTTGGGGATATATAAGAGGTTTTGGCGTCGGGAACAAGTCAGAGGGGGTCCCCGAGTTAGCCATGATGTATGAGCGCACCCAGGGGATAGAGCACGCGCTCCACCCTCGTGGTTGACTCGGGACTCTTTTGGTCATCTCTGATGCTCCGTGGGCTTCTTCTGGTCCAAAAATAATCTCTAAATTTTCAGGTCAATTGGACTCTGTTCAACATTCCTTTTCTGCGATACTCAAAAACAAGGAAAAAACAGAAACTGGCAGGTTAATAGTTTAGTCCCAAAAATCATATAAAATAGCATATATATATACATATAAAACATCCAAGATGGATAATATAATAGCATGGAACAATCAAAAATTATAGATATGTTGGAGAAGTATCACCCAGTTCTATTTTCCTCTTGAAACGCCATGTCCTACTTCCATTTCCTAATCTCTACCTATAGTTTTAATAGTTCATTTACAAGTATTACTATATCCTATTGAAAATACATAAAGTTCCCTTTTTCATCTTTACATCCTTATTTTGTTGTTGTTGTTTCCGTCCCAGCGCTGATTTTTTACCACTGGTTTTTCTTAAACCAACTCAATTGTCCCATGTCTTATTAGCTTAAAAAACAAATTGATTTTTTTGGCAAATCAATAAGTTCTTAAAAAATAAATGTTTATCATTTCTGGATCAAAACAGTTCGGACTCCATCGAAATATGCGAAATAAGGTTGAACTTGTTGACCGTGGTCCTGGGCAGAAAATGGGTTGTAATAAATTCCTTAAGAATTAGCAAATGGGCTGCAAATTATTAAAAAAATAGCAAATGGGCTCTATGTTGTCTGCCACAGATTTGGAGGCTGAATTGTAGGCCTACAAAGTTCATGCGCACACAAGGTTTCTCAAAAAAAAAGAAACTTAGTTAACAATCGACTCTACCAGCGTCACACCATTAGATGTCAATCTAACGACAATCGTGCTTCTTTAGTCTCTGATCTTCCTGCTCTAGCCGCCCAAACCAGCGCCGGCAGAACCGCCTGCTCGTGCCTCCCATGGCTGGCTGTGTTGCCAGGAAGGCCTCACGGCCCCATCATACTCGCCCCTGGCCTGGCTATCCCTCTACTCACCCACACCTCCTATTATTCTCCGGCGACAGCAGCCTCACACTACTACAGAACAAGTAAACTCTCGTACCCACTCCGCATGGGAAACAACTGCCGAGTCTTCCTTGGCTCCGGGTCGTTCCCTTACTTGGCCTCACCGTCGGCCACCGCCTTGGTGCTTTCGGCACGGCGTGGTCAATGAATGACATCCATCAGAAGAGGACTGTACGTGGAGAGGCTGACAGCTGGGTCCATAGCCGCTCTCAAGGAAGTGTCTCCTTTTTTACGTGTAGGAAGTGCCTCCTTATTACGCGTAAACTAATGATTCCTCCTCCTGACAGCTGGGACCCACTAGAAGGGCCTCTGTATTTCGTGAAAACACCCCCCCCCCCCACTGACAGATCGGATCCACCAGCTATTACGCACAAAAATAAGGAATAGCCCCGCTGCTAGGCCAGTCCCACCATATTTGGAGGCTGATTTGTGGGCCTACTAAGTTGACGCGGATGTAGGGCTTTGTCAACTTAGTCATATAAACGATTCTAGCTGCGGTGACCATACGTTGTCCATCCAATGGTCGTCGTGCTTCTTCAACCTCTGGTCTTCTTGCTCCTGCCGCTCAAACCAGCACCGCTCGTGCCGCCTGCTCCTACCTCCCATGGCCGGTTGTGCTGCCACGCAGTCCTCAACGCCCCACCCTACTCCCACCGCTGGCCAGGCCTTCCCTCTACTCACCCACACCCCTTGTTATTCTATGGAGACGGCAGCCTCAAACTGCAGCCGAAGAAGTCAACCATCATACTGCTGTGTATTCCCCCACTCCGAGTCCTTCCCTTCCTAGGTCGCACCGTCATCCACCTTGGTGCTCTCAGGCAGTACGGCATCGTCAAAGCGGTCAATGAATGACAGCCATCAGAAGATGATTGTAAGTGGAGAGGTTGACAGTTGGGTCCATGGCCGCACACAAGGAAGTGCCTCCTTATTATGCGCAAAATAATGATTCCTCCACCTAACACCTCGACCTACCGGAAGGGCCTCTATATTTCATGAAAAAATGTTCCCCCTGACAGCTGGGACCCACCGACTTTATCTTCACATGGAAGGAACTGCCTTCTTACCTCGTGACAGCTGGGACCCATCAGGTTGAAGCGAAGGTAGCATTATCTGTCCGGCCGCGAATGTGTATGTACGTAGCGGTCGATCAGTCTCTCTGCACTGACGTGCCGTGGCCGAGTAAGCAGCGGCACGTGTTGAAGTAGAGGCGCGACGTAGCATGTCACATAGTCCCGTCTATATCATGTACATGTACGTATGACCCATGATGTAAGATAGTAAATACGGCTACGTACGTACATACGGGCGGGGTCTCGAACGCATACTCACGCATATGTACGGCTAGGGCTTGTGTACATGGAGAGGCAACGAACGGTAGCAACGGCGTCCTGTTCATCAGGCAGCTAACCGGCTGGGTCGGAACGGAGAAACAACATCCTATTCATCAGGAGGCAACAGACTGGGTCGGAATGCGTTCCGTTCAACGGGAGCCAACCGGCTTGGACGGAGCAGCCGAAACGGGGTCTGGCTTACCGCAGTACGGAGGAAACGGCCTTCTGTTCGACTAGCTACGGTCAAAATGGGGGTCCTGTTGATCAGGAGGGATGTGGTGTATCACAAAACAGAGGAAATAGATTTGTATTGGAGTGCTACGGTCGAAACAGGGGTCCTGTTGATCGGGAGGGGTGCGGCGTACCGCAAAATGGAGGAAACAGACTTGTGTTGGAGCACCTACGGTCGAAATGGGAGTCCTGTTCATTGGGAGGGGTGTGGTGTACCGCAAAATGGGACTCCACAGGCTACTGTTCATCCATCGTCGACTTCCTCCAGCCTCCACCAGCTACTGTTCATCCATGGGGTCCTGTCCATCCAGCCTCCACCGGCTATTGTTCATCCAGCCCTCCACGGGACCCTGTTCATCCAGCCTCCACCGGCTACTGTTCAACCAGCCCTCCATTGGGTCCTGTTCAACCAGCCCCTCCACGGGGTTCTGTTCAACCAGCCCTCCACGGGGTCCCTCCACCGGCTACTGTTCATCCACCCGCATCTCCGCGATCGGGGTCCTGTTCACCCAGCGGCAACGGCCTCTACTACCATAGGATCCTATTCATCCAACCCCCACCGGGAACTGTTCGTCCAACCCCCATCGGGAACTATTCATCAAGAGGCAGCTTCGATCGGCTTTAGCAGGAAGGGATCGATCGGGGTTCAGTAACATAGCTAGTGCAATCGCTCGGGTTCAGTTAGACCCCAATGCCTCACTCGGGTTCAGTTAGAGCACAACACCTTGCACACACGCGCGTATGTGTACGAGAGAAATGCGCAAACCTCCATGCATCGCTCGGCCCCAACCACCCACCGTAACCGGGAACTCCCCGAAATTTTCCTCGCCCTCGCTTCTACCATGATTTTTTCTGTCATGGACAGCCCAAAGAATGTCATGCAGGTATGCCTCCGACCCGCCCAGGATGAAAAGCCCATTTTCTGTCATGATTTTTTGTCATAGAAGTAGGATCCCACCACATCTATGATGATACCGGGTTTTGTCACAATTATCGGCATAGAAGTGCCATAAGCATGACAGGAAAAAATTTGTTCGGCCCAAAATGTCACGGATGTGTGTTTTTTTAGTGAACTTAATCGATACACGACTGTAATTTGTTCACCACACCAAGTTATATTTTATTGGAGAGATTCCACTAGTGAAACTATTGGGCCCACCTCATTCACCCCTATTGCTTTCAATCTCGATCAAAGACTCTTAAAATTCTTGGCTTGTATTTCTTTTGTTGCAATCAATACTTTCAAACATAGGTTGTTCTAATCCCCGTAATTGGCAAGGGTGGCAAGACTAACAATCTTACTAGTTTCGTTGGGGGACAAGGCAAGTTTGTATTTGTGTACTGATAATTGGTGGATATCAAAGCTCTTACTGGTGGAATAAACTTCAAGGTCATCCACTTGACGGAAATTGATGCTCGCCTACAAATCGTTGCACTTGGGGTCCCAACACCTACCTAGATTAGGGGAAGCAAGGCTTTTTTTACGTTGTTGCCAGGGAGTCTTTGATTACTACAATACGTCCTACACTCTTTTTTATTTATTTCATTGTTATCTATCTGGCTTAGTTACTTTCTGTTAGTTGTTTTCTTCCTTTTGTGGTTTCTAAAAAATTCAAAAAACACAAAAATATTTAAATCACATCAAGCTGTTACTTAGGCTTGAAATCATGTCTAATTTTCTCAACACACCAAATTTTATGACTTCACATGTAGTAATAATGATGATTTCATTAGCACACCTATTGCTCCACCAACCACTAGTACCGAATCTTATGAAATTAAGCCTGTTTTGTAGAACTTGGTAATGAAAGAACAATTCTTTGGTTCTTCTAATGAAGATGTTTCTTTTCATGTAAATAATTTGTTCAGGTATGTGGTATGCAAAAATATAAAGAAGTACAAGCTTATATTGTCAAGTTGAAACTTTTTTCGCTCCTTTTAAGAGCTAGGCTAATGAATGGTTGTTATCTCTGCCTAAGAATAGTATCGATTCTTGGAATAAATGTAAGGATGCATTCATTGCTAAATATTATACTCTTGCTAAAATTATTCACTAAAGAATCTTATCATGAATTTTGAACAACTTGCTCATGTTCATAAAACCCATGTTTGGAAAGATTAAAAACAATGACTAAGAACTGTAATACACATGGTTTAAGTGAGTGGATGCTTCTATAAAATTTCTATGTTGGCCTTAACTTTATGTCAAGAAATTTGTTAGACTTGACTGCAGGTGGCACCTTTATGGTTGTAACCTTGGGGGATGCTACAAAGCTTCTTAATGAGATGACATCAAACTACACCCAATGGCACACTAAAGGATCTCCAACAGGTAAGAAGATAAATTTTGTTGAAGAGATCTCTTGTCTTATTGAAAAGATTGATATGCTTGTTGTCGGTGGGAACGACACCTATGGGATCAACGGGATCCCTACTGTGGTTGGTGGGCGCGGGGTTGTGAGAAGAGCAGGTCTAAGAACCATCACAAAGGTCGTTTACCCAGGTTCGGGCCGCGGAGATCGCGTAACACCCTAGTCCTGCTTTGGTGTGTATATCAGTGTTCTTGAACTAGCTATCGAGCATGACTTGCTCAAAGAGCCGAATCCCCCCCCCCCAGTACGCCTCAGGCCTCCTTTTATAGTCGAAGGAGGCGCCACAATGGCACACAGGAGGTGGAAAGGGTACAGTAGCTATGTTTATCCCTTGTCATTACGGGACAAAACACATTAAATGCGCCTCTGAGGTGTCCCCCTGCTTTATCGTCACCTCGCCCTACTTTGACGCGCCTCCAGGCCAGCGAGGCGGGCGGCACCATGTAGGCGGGCAGGCTGCTGAGGTGGCACGGTGGCAGTGTCTTCACGAAGATCTACATGCCACCACGTAGGTGCTTGCTGGGTTGGCCTTGGGACCGCACGTCGCCACGCAGGTGCCCGCCTGGCTGGCTAAGCTGGCAGCTGCATGGGAACGGCGGTGGGGTCTTGCCGCGTGTGGGCCTGGCCGCGGCCCCACTGTTATCCTCGGCAAGAGTCTTGCCGTGGCACCGCGGTCGTCCCCGTCAAGGATGTTGCCGGAGGTCTCGTCTTCTGGTCTTCATCTGATATTGTGTGTTAATGATCTTCACAAAGATCTACATGCCACCATGGAGGCGCCTCCCAAGCCTTGGTTCCAATGTGGTTGATGGTATTGGGAACCTCGGGCTCCAGGGCGGCGCGCTCCGCTGGTGCTGGGCAGGTTGCCCCGGCAAGGCTCTTGTCGGGGCCGTGGAGGCCGCCCCGACAAGGGTCTGGCTGGGGGAGTCCACCTCACCCTCTTGCTCTTTGTATCTTCGCCTTGGTGTTGCTTTGACCGTCTCGTGGCTTTGGCCTCCCTCCTCTGCCTTGCTAAGTGTGGCCGCAGGTGCGGCTCTGACTGCCCGTGCACAGGTAAAGGGGTGCAAAGTAGAGCCCCTACTTCTATACACCGACAGGAGCCCCCGGGCCTGGGCCACACATAAGCGCGATGCATTGTTGGGCTAGGCCAAGAACAGTGCACGGGCAGGCGGGGCCGATTTTACCGCGGTAACTTTTCCGTCCGGTGCGCTTCTCCATGACCCGCATTGAATGGGCGACATGGAGGGCCGTGCGTGACGTGGGAGGCATGCGTGGGGCGTCTGCTGCACGCAGGCGTCACGTCGTAGTAAATGGTAAGGAGGCAGCCTGTGCCTTCCCCATAAAAAGGAATAACCGCAGGCGCGCTGCTCATTTACCCTTTGTGTTTTCCCCAATCTCCGCACTGTCGTCCCCATCTTCTTCCTCCTCGAGCTCGCCTCTGCTCGTTGATGTCGCTCCCCTATTGCTCTCGATCCTCTGCCTTCACCCAGTCGCCATGGCGCCCAAGACCTGCAAGGGAAAGGGCAAAGGGGCGGCCAAGGATGTCGTGGAGAAGGAGGCGCCGGAGAACAAGGCGGCGGTGCCACGAGCGCAGTTCGCCTACTTCTCCCCATCATCGGTCGACGTGTTCCATCTCAAGGACGTCTTCAGGCCTCTGTGGGCGGCGGAGACGACGGGGCACCCTGCCACGCGCATCATCCTTCGCCGACTGCAGTGAGGCCGGTCCCAGTCGGTACCCCTTCTTCGTGGATTTCTTCTCCTGCGGGCTCTGCCCCCCTTTTTTCGATTTCTTCAAGGATGTCATCCGCACCTTCGGCTTCCGTCTCCTAGACCTCATGCCAAACGCTGTGGCATACATGGCGCTCTTCGCCCACCTCTGCGTGGGCTCCGTTGGAGTGCTTCCCAGCATGGCGCTCTTCTGCCACTACTTCTCCCCTCACCTCCAGCCAGGGGGCGCCCTCTCCGGGAGCATCTCCTGGATCTCGAGGGCCCAAGGGAGGGTCACATATTCATAGGTGCCCACAAGGAGAGGTGGGAAGAGTGGCAGGGTTGGTGGTGCTGGATCGAGGAGAAGAATCCGCCGGAGTTCAGTCGGGTTCGCCGAAGCCCACCGCTTCACGGAGATGACTGGAGCGACGTCGATGCTGACGATGCGAAGCTCTCAATTGCCGTTGCCAGGATCCAGCATCTCACCACGGCCGGGCTCACCCTTGAGATGATCGGGGCAGACTTCATCCGCCGCTGAATCGCCCCGCTGCACAACAAAGGGAGGCCGGCCTGGGATTTCAGGAATGCGACCGACATCATGAGGCTCCGCCCCGGCCTGAAGCACAACTTCACGGTGATGGGGCACGCCATCACTGCCAGAGGCTCTTACAGCTCGACGTGTTCGCCGATGGCAAGGTGGAGAGGACCGGCAGGGCCGCGAAGGCCGGCAAGTCCATCAAGGGGCCCTTATTTGGTTTGCCGTCGGGCGTGTTCCCGCTAAGCAACAACACGTGCCAGGCTTCCATTCTTGAGATGATGCCGGTCTTCAACACGCACGGCCTTGACCCATCCTGGGTCGCGCCCCTGGCACGCGAGGTGTAGGAATTCTTCGACAACTTGTCGGAGGACTTCGAGCATGAGGAGCCGCTGCTCATCGCGGAGACCACCCAGGAGGAGATTAACTACATCGCCTCCTGGGTGATGGAGGCATAGCTCGCCATGGAGGCCGGCAACGTTGGCGGCATGGAGGATGAGGACGGCATGGCCTTAGAGGAGATGGAGCTCGCTCAGTGGGCGAGGGCTGCCGAGAAGGCCAGCGGTGCCAACACCGGGGCTCCTCTCGTCGAGGAGTCGTCTGAGGGAGAGGCCGAGGCTGAGGATCCTCCGGCCACGGGAAGAGGGCGTGTCCTGCGGCGAGCCAGCTCTGGCGAGCTGGTCCGGCCCAGGAGGACCAAACCGCGGCAACGGGCCCAGGGGGAGTCCGTGCGCCAGACAAGGGCCGCGGCAGCGAAGAAGGCGGCGAAGACCATGGTGGCGAAGAATAAGGCGACTGCCTCTTCTTCGTCCAAGCGTCGTTGGACTCCATCCCCCTCTCCTCCTTCCGCAAACGTCGACACGGGGGTCGTCTTCAATCTTGGGTCCCTCAGCCCAAAGAGGAAGAGGAAGGCAGCGGGAGAAGAGGCAAAGGATGACTAAGTGTCTGCCCTTCTTCACCCTTGCTTTTTCAAACCACGCAGCTTATCGTGACTTGCTTTTATTTTTCGCAGGGACAGGGAGACGCTGGCCTAGAGGGTGGCGAAGAGGGCCAAAGCGTTGACGAGCGACCAGCCCCTGGCGGGCACTTCGCACACGCTGGTGGTGGAGATTAGCTCGGACAGCAGCCCCCGGCGTGCATCCACCGCCTATTCCTCATCAACGTGTGCCGGCGCACAATCTTGTGGTACTAACTTTGTCGTTGCTGCAGGAGGAGAACATCAGCAGGAGGAGCCACCAAGGGCCACCCCCAACACGCCGCCCCCATCGACCACATCACCCCGAGGAGCATCCCCGGCAAGGGCACCAAGCACCGAGCCCATGCGCACGGAGGAGGAGGAGGAGCACTTGGGCACTGGCAGCTCTGTCTCGGCAATAGATGTTGGCGGGGAGGGGGCCAATTATGCTCAGTCCGGCACGGGTAAGTCACTCGTGCTTTGTTCTTGCTTTTTCTTATGTCGTCTCTTTTTCTTTGATCCTTGATCTTGGCCTTGCCTCATTCTCTTTTTCGACATCCAGATCCTCTCTCGGCGGACCAGGAAGACGTAGATACCGTCATCACGGAGGTCGCCAAGGACGTCGTGGCCGAGGCCGACAAGGTCGCCGCCGAGGACACCACCAAGGGGTCTGCCGGAAGCACCGGGGAGGCCGCCGCAGAGGAGGCCGGCAAGGGCACTGCCAAGGGGGGTGGCAAGGGCACAGCCAAGGAGGCCAGAAAGGGGCCTGCCGGGGAGCCCGGCAAGGCCGCTGTCGAGGAGGAGGTAGTCGACGAAGCAGGTACCTGAGGGTGGGCAACGACATGTTCGTCCACCTCCCAGGGACGGCGGGCACCAGGGCGCCGGCCGAGGGGGAGGTGTTCGACGACGAGGTTCTTGCTGCCTCCAGGTGAGGGAGTCCTTGATTAGGGGGTCCTCGGACAGCCGGACTATATACTTTGGCCGGATTGTTGGACTATGAAGATACAAGATTGAAGACTTCGTCCCGTGTCCGGGTGGGACCCTCCTTTGCGTGGAAGGCAAGCTTGGCAATTCGGATATGTAGATCTCCTTCTCTGTAACCAACTCTGTGTAACCCTAGCCCCCTCCGGTGTCTATATAAACCGAAGGGTTTAGTCCGTAGGACAAGAACAATCATAATCATAGGCTAGCTTCTAGGGTTTAGCCTCTACGATCTCGTGGTAGATCAACTCTTGTAATACTCATATCATCAAGATCAATCAAGCAGGAAGTAGGGTATTACCTCCATCGAGAGGGCCCGAACCTGGGTAAACATCGTGTCCCCCGCCTCCTGTTACCATTAGCCTTAGACGCATAGTTCGGGACCCCCTACCCGAGATCCGCCGGTTTTGACACCAACATTGGTGCTTTCATTGAGAGTTCCACTATGTTGTCACGATAAGGCTTGATGGTGAAGGAAATAATAAAGTTATTATTTATTTCCTTATATCATGATAAATGTTTATTATTCATGCTAGAATTGTATTAACCGGAAATATAATACATGTGTGAATACATAGACAAACATAGTGTCACTAGAATGCCTCTACTTGACTAGCTCGTTGATCAAAGATGGTTGTCTTTCCTAACCATAGACATGAGTTGTCATTTGATTAACGGGATCACATCATTAGGAGAATGATGTGATTGACTTGACCCATTCTGTTAGCTTAGCACTTGATCATTTAGTATGTTGCTATTGCTTTCTTCATGACTTATACATGTTCCTATGACTATGAGATTATGCAACTCACGTTTACCGGCGGAACACTTTGTGTGCTACCAAAAGTCACAACGTAACTGGGTGACTATAAAGGAGCTCTACAGGTGTCTCTGAAAGTACATGCTGAGTTGGCGTATTTCAAGATTAGGATTTGTCACTCCGATTGTTGGAGAGGAATCTCTAGGCCCTCTCGGTAATGCACATCACTATAAGCCTTGCAAGCAATGTAGCTAAAGAGTTAGTTGCGGGATGATGCATTACGTAACGAGTAAAGAGACTTGCCGGTAACAAGATTGAACTAGGTATTGAGATACCGACGATCGAATCTCAGGCAAGTAACATACCGATGACAAAGGGAACAACGTATGTTGTTATGCGGTTTGACTGATAAAGATCTTTGTAGAATATGTAGGAGCCAATACAGGCATCCAGGTTCCGCTATTGGTTATTGACCAGAGAGGTGTCTCGGTCATGTCTACATAGTTCTCGAAACCGTAGGGTCCGCACGCTTAACGTTTGCTGATGATATAGTATTATATGAGTTATGTATGTTGGTGACCGAATGTTGTTCGTAGTCCCGAATATGATCACGGACATGATGAGGAACTCCGGAATGGTCCGGAGATAAAGAATGAAATATGGGATAATAGTGTTTGGTCTCCGGAAGGGTTCCGGAATTCACCGGAAGGGCTTCCGCATGTTTTCCGAAATGTGTGGGCACGAGAACACTTTATTTGGGCCAAAGGGGAAAGCCCACAAGGTTTTTGGAAAGCGCAAAAGAAAGATTTGCGGAGTCCAGGGGCCAGACGCCAGGGTCCCTGGTGTCTGGGTCCAGACGCCGTGAACCCTAGCGTCTGGCCCTGGAGTCCGAGAAGGACTCTTGCCTTTCGGGTGAAACCGACTTTGTGGAGGCTTTTACTCCAAGTTTCGACCCCAAGGCTCAACATATAAATAGAGGGGCAGGGCTAGCACCAAAGAAACATCAAGAAACACCAAGCCGTGTGCCGGCAACCCCGTCCCCTCTCGTTTATCCTCCGTCATAGTTTCCGTAGTGCTTAGGAGAAGCCCTGCGGAGATTGTTCTTCACCAACACCGTCACCACGCCGTCGTGCTGCCGAAACTCATCTACTACTTCACCCGTCTTGCTGGATCAAGAAGGCTAGGACGTCATCGAGCTGAACGTGTGCAGAACTCGGAGGTGCCGTGCGTTCGGTACTTGGATCGTTCGGATCGTGAAGACGTACGACTACATCAACCGCGTTGTCATAACGCTTCCGCTTAGCAATCTTCAAGGGTATGAAGATACACTCTCCCTCTCATTGCTATGCATCACCATGATCTTGCGTGTGCGTAGGAAATTTTTGAAATTACCACATTCCCCAACAGATGGCTCCTTCAATCATCTTTAACGATGCGGTCCAAGGTGAGGTTTTCCTCCCCAGTCCTCGTATTTGGCGGCTTCATACTGTGGGCCAACTCGCTTGGCCATCTGGAGCAGATCGATAGCTACGCCCCTGGCCATCAGGTCAGGTTTGGAAGCTTAAACTATATTGCCGACATCCGCGGAGACTTGATCTTCGACGGATTCGAGCCCATGTCAGGTGCGCCGAACTGTCACGACGAGCATGACTTAGATCTGCCATCAGGCTGTGTTCGGGAGATCACACCTGCGGCTGCCCCGGCCCTCAATCCAAAGCAGATCGCGCCATCCGAGGACGGGTGGATGGACCCCGCCACGGAGGCCGCACACTCAGTTGCGATAGAGCCGAACACAGACTCCCCCTCCTATGAGGCTGGTGTCATCGGACCCCCGGACTCGTCTCCGTCCACAGGCTCAGAACCGTGTGGGTCCGTGCCTATCAAATTTGATTGGGCACCGATCATGGAGTTTACCTCCGCGGATATCTTTCAGTACTCGCCTTTTGGCGACGTGCTAAATTCATTGAGGTCTCTCTCTTTGTCAGGAGACTCTTGGATGAACTATGTCCGGCTGGAGTGGGAAGCGGACGACGAAGAAATTCGTTCCCCACCCACCACCCATTTAATAGCCACTGTCGATGACTTAACCGACGTGCTTGACTTCAACTCCGAAGACATCGGCATGGACGACGATGCAGGAGAAGAACAGGAACCACCGCCCACAGGGCGCTGGACAGCCACCTCATCATATGATATATCTATATATATATATATATATATATATATATATATATATATGATAGACACGCCCAAAGAAAGCGATGGCGATGAGGCAATCAAGGATATTCCCCCTGAGAAGGAATCTAAGCACCGGCGTCATAGGCGCCGCTCTAAGCCCCGTAAGAGCAAAAATAGCGATACCGACACAGATAGCAATCCGGATGGTGCCGAAGACGAAAACAATCTTGCCCAGCCAGGCTTCGAGCAGGCCGAACGGGAGGATGGGCAAGCTAGCCCTAAGGAAATGTCAATGGATGGAGAATCAGAGGATGACGATTACATGCCCCTCTCCGAAGATGAAAAAGCGAGCCTCAGTGACGAAGAATTCATCGTGCCTGAGGATCCCATCGAGCAGGAGCGCTTCAAGCGCCGGCTTATAGCCACTGCAAAAAGCCTGAAGAAAAAACAGCAGCAGCTTCAAGCTGATCAAGATCTGCTAACTGATAGATGGACTGACGTCCTGGCAGCCGAGGAATACGGACTCGGGCGCCCTACCAAAAGTTACCCAAGGCGCAGGTTGCTACCTCAACTACAGGAGGAGGCATCAAAGCCTACAGTACCAGCGCATGACGCGGCTGACCGACCACCTTGTGGCCGAGAAAAAGCGGCGTGTCAGCCCGAAGTCTAGCCCACACCCCGACGCCAAAAAAGCAATAACACGAAGGCCCGGGGCTCCATGCATGACCTGCAAGACAAATTGAAAAAAGCAGGACGGCCAAGATCGGTCTATGGATCACGGGGGCGTGCCCCAATGTGTGATGATGACCGTCACGCCGGATATACTAAAAACAAATCCGGCCAGGCTGAATACAACAGACCAGACCCATTTGAACTGCGTCATGATGTAGCCCGGCATAGAGGCGCCGCACACCCCATATGCTTCACTGATGAAGTAATGGATCATGAATTCCCAGAAGGGTTTAAACCCGTAAACATTGAATCATATGACGGTACTATAGACCCCATGGTATGGATAGAAGATTTCTTCCTCCACATTCACATGGCCCGCGGAGATGATCTACATGCCACCAAGTACCTCCCACTAAAACTCAAGGGACCGGCTCGGCATTGGCTGAATAGCTTGCCGGCAAACTCCATCAAGAGTTGGGAGAACCTGGCAGACGCATTCCTGGACAACTTCCAGGGCACGTATGTGCGACCACCGGATGCTGATGATCTAAGTCACATAACCAAACAGCCCGGAGAGTCAGCCAGGAAATTTTGGACTCGGTTCCTAACTAAAAAGAACCAAATTGTCGACTGTCCGGATGCCGAAGCCCTAGCGGCCTTTAAGCATAACATCCGTGACGAATGGCTTGCCCGACATCTCGGCCAAGAAAAGCCAAAGTCCATGGCAGCCCTCACGACACTCATGACCCGCTTTTGTGCGGGCGAGGATAGTTAGTTGGCTCGTAGCAACAACACAGCAAGCAATCCCGGCACATCAAAGGCCAGAGATAGCAACGACAAACCACGACGCAACAAACAAAGCGTCGCAAAAATGGTGATAGCGCCGAAGACACGGTAGTCAATGCCGGATTCAGTGGCTCTAAGTCCGGTTAGCGGAAAAAGCCATTAAAAAATAACAATTTGGGCCCATCCAGTTTGGACCGCATACTCAACGGCCCATGCCAAATTCATGGCACCCCGGGGACACCAGCCAATCATACCAACAGAGAATGCTGGGTCTTCAGACAAGCCGGCAGGTCAGGTGCCGAAAACAAGGGGAAGGGGTCTCAAAGCGATGATGACGATGAGGAGCGCCGATCACCGAATATAGGAGGGCAAAATAAATTTCCCCCGCAAATCAAAACGGTGAACATGATAAACGCCACCCACATTTCCAAGCTGGAACGGACGTGCACTCTTAGGGATGTCGACTTAACGGAGCCAGTCACCCTACAATATAAACTATGGCCGGTCACTTTCGATCATACGGATCGTCCGGCCAATACCAATCAGGGCAATTCAGCCGCACTCGTCCTTGACCCAATAATTGACGGGTTCCACCTCACACGAGTCCTTATGGACGGAGGCAGCAGTTTAAACCTGCTGTATCAGGACACAGTGCGCAAGATGGGTATCGATCATTCGATGATCAAGCCCACTAAGACTACCTTTAAAGGTGTTATACCAGGTGTGGAGGCCAGTTGTGCAGGCTCCATCACCCTGGAGGTAGTCTTCGGATCACCAAACAATTACCGTACCGAATAGTTAGTCTTTGACATCGTCCCCTTTTGCAGTGATTATCAGGCACTGCTCGGATGAACCGCGTTCGCTCGATTCAATGCGGTGCCGCATTATTCCTACCATAAGCTCAAGATGCCCGGTCCGCGCAGCGTCATCACGGTTAATGGCAGGGCCAAACTCTCCCTCGGTGCCGAAGAGTATACCGCTGCTTTAACAGCAGAATCAACGAGTAGCATCTTTCAATCAAACCTCGAGTCAAGGGCCAAGCTCCCGGACATCATCAAAGGAGTCCGAACTACTTTGCGGCAGGATAGCCCGGCTCATCCGGAGCTCAATTAAACACTCCGGCAAAAGCTAGGACAGGCCACATACTGCGGCTCAACCGCTCTGTGGCACACAAACATTTCTTGCATTTTCTTTGCAGGTTCACCTTTGCGTAGGCCAGGACTGGCGACATGGAAACAGCTTGAACGCGTAAGGGAACCTCTGGACATTCCCCTCGATAACCATCCGACTACACTTCGGATCCGCACACAGCTCCCCCCTCCTGGTCCCAGCAGGTTCTGCAGTCATATTTCTTTTTATCACATTACCCATACTCGTACGCATCGGCGTACTATTCAAATACAACATGTGGATTTATATGACGCTTATCTGCTGTTATTTCTTATTGAAATTCTTTTGTCAAAAGGCATCTGCCAGGGGCTTCATTGTACCCATAATATGGCAACAAAATCCGAACACCTTCACGGTCGTTCGGCACCCCGAACTTATAGCATTATATGCATCAGCTCCGAATCATGTCTGGGGTCAATAGTTGGGTTTGCCCGGCTCCCATGTTTTGGTACCTTACGTTCCGCTATATCGGCTAAGGTAGCACAGGGAGAACTACTGTGATTGTGTCCTGGTTCTTCTGGACGAGCACCTCAGTAGAGAAAGCCGAAAACTGGCTGTCATGATAAAGCGAGAGCTGGTTAGCTGTTCGAGAGGTTGTAAAATCTTTAAGGATTTCTTCCGCATAATGCCATAACTAATGCAGCGTGCGATGGATCGGCTTTTCTTCCGATCAGGTGCTTATAGAGCCCCTCGTGTGGTCTTTCAAACACCAGGGGCTGCGCCTACCTTCCTTTTGTTAAGCTCCTATGGCTAAGTGAGAGTGATAAAGCCCTATAGTCCGATTGCCTGGTTCATTGTGCTGAACACCTCCTTCAAGGACCCAAAATTGGGATAAAGAGTGATCAGGTTTATCCCGAACACCCCCGTACTTCCTACGTGGGGGCAGAAGCCGACGACTAGCCATCTCTCAGGATTAATATATAAAACGGCCGCGCAGGAGGAGAAACTTTCAAATAACAGGCAGTAAATAATAGAAATGACCTTGTTCAACATCACAAAGGACAACATGACTGTATTCATGGAAATATAATGTCCTTGGTGCATTGCTCTGCCGCAAGGCGGGCTCCTTTCAGGACACTATCATAATACAATTTGGGCTTGCGGTGCTCCTTCCCCTCTGGCGGTCCCTCAGTCATCAGCTTCTCCGCATCCATCTTCCCCCAGTGCACCTTTGCGCGGGCGAAGGCCATTCGCGCACCCTCCATATAGACCGACTGCTTGATGACTTCAAGTTGAGGGCAGGCACTCACAAGCCGCTTCACGAGCCCGAAGTAACTGCTTGGAATCGGCTCGGCAGGCCATAGCCGGATAATTAAATCCTTCAAGGCTAGTTCGGCTGCCTTATGCAGTTCGATCAGCTGCTTCTGTCAGGACCCCGACTCAATGCCACATCGATCTAGCATGTAACACCTCATATCACTTTGCGGCCTCACGCACGGTATTCCCACGGGTGTCGCCTTACCTTTGCCCGGGACCGTTTGCGCCTTTTGGCACACGTATATGATAGTGTCGCTAGCATCCATATGTAAGGAGCCCGGGCTGACATGGCTAGTCGTAAACCCAAAGTGGCACAAACTTACAGGGACAGGCATCCATGACCCAGCATCGAACGTGTCGGTCATCAGCGAGTGAATCCAGGCTGTAGCACTGGGCTAGCAGGACTCCGGTGAACCGGGTTGTGGCGGGCTAACAGGACTCCGGTATTCATCACGTGACATTTCCCCGAAGGGACAGACACAGGAATGAAGAAGGACACATGCCGGCCAACCTAAGTGTTCCGGAGCAGTAGCAAGCTACCATGGCTCAGTGGAAGCACTAGGAGACATTTCTCGGTAAGAGAGGCTACTAAGGATAAACAACTAGATAGTCAGATCCCACACATACCAAGCATTTCAATAACATGCACACAATATGCTCGATATGTGCAAATACAACATGGCATCACAACATGACTCTACAACTCAAGTATTTTATTCAATAGGCTCCGAGGAGCGAGATATTACAAACATGGGTCTCATGACCCAACATTCAGAGCATACAAGTCAAAGCACACGCGGAAGCTTAACATGTCTGAGTACAGACATCTACAAATGAAAAAGGCTGAGAAGCCTGACTGTCTACCAGATGCTGCCGAGGGCACAAGATCGTAGCTGAGGTAACAAGCTAAACGTCGAAGTCCACATGGTACTACTAGTGAGACTGAAGTCTCTCTGCAAAAACATAAAATAGGCAAACGTGAGTACAAATGTACCCAGCAAGACTTACATCAGAACTAACTACATATGCATCATTATCAACAAAGGGGATGGTGGAGTTTGACTGCAGCAAGCCAGCTTTGACTCAGTGGCTATCCTGAACTACGACTGCAAGTAACTCTTTTGAGGTGGCGCTCACGAGTCCACATATTCACCATATCAATACACCACTATGGATCCGCTCCCGTCTCCCTACGAGAACGCCATCCATAGCACTCATGCTTATCTTGCGTATTTTAGAGTATCCACTTTCACTTGTCTATGAACTGTACAGGCAACCCAGAAGTCCTTTACCGCGGACACGGCTATTCGAATAGATCATATTAACCCTGCAGGGGTGTACTTCTTCACACACGCTCTCGCCACTTACCGCCATGTACACCTCGTGTATCTCAGCAACCTTCAAGCGGAAGCCTGGTGTAGGAGTCGGCCACGATCTAACTAACCACACAAGTCTCTCGTCCAGGTTTATCACCTATTCGGGTTCCATCCGCAAGGAGATCCGGCTGGGGTGTCGCTCACGGCCCCAGACGATGTGTGCAGGGTTCCCAAGTCCACCAACCGGGTGCCACTTGGTACACCGGGCCACTGTGCCTAGTCTGTCCCAAGCCCACCTGTACCGGGTGCCACTTGGTAGACTACTAACACTACCTACAAACACCAGAAACTAGTTGCAACTCCTGGACAGAGATCAGGTTGACTAATAAGTCGAGAGAGCTTGGAGCGCCCGGAGCCCAATGTGTGGTAGTAACTGTTCATGGATCACAAACACAGAACTCAGTTCCTGAGGACGGTGCAATGAGACAACCCACCATGTACTCCTACATGGCCTCTCACCGCTACCTTTACCAAATCGTGTTCACACACTTAGCTCTCAACAGCAGGACATGTTCACCACTTCCAATTCATCCCCGATGAATCAGACCTGACACAACTCTAAGCAATAGCAGGCATGACAAACAAGCATGTATGAGTAGGCACATCAGGGCTCAAACAACTCCTACTCATGCTAGTGGGTTTCATCTATTTACTGTGGCAATGACAGGTCATGCAGAGGAAAGGGGTTCAACTACCGTAGCATGTAACAGTTGAATCATTGTTGTCCTAATGCAGTAAAAGAGAGCAGGAGCGAGAGAGTGGGATTGTATCGGAATGAACAAGGGGGTTTTGCTTGCCTGGCACTTCTGAAGATAGTATAGTTCTTCATTGGTGTCATTGATCACATTGTCGAGACGCGTCTATCGAGAGGGGGCAATTACCGGCAACTGAGAAAGCAACACAATCAATGCAATGCACAATATGATGCATGATCATGACATGGCAATATGCTGGTGGTTTGAGCTAATGCAACTAGCAGCAAGTTAAATGAAGTTGGTTTGAATCCAAGATTCAAATTCAAACTCCACATGTAGTTATTTAAATGCCATTCATTTCATTTGTCCTAAACAGCCGCTATAAGTTGTTCTAAGATGCATGAAAATGGTACAAATGGATAGATTGGATTTTTCTGATCATTTTTCATATATAAATTGTTTGATTTGGAGTTACGGTTGAATTACTATGAATTTTTGAAGTTTGCAACATTTTCTGGAATTTCCTGTAAAAGAATAAATCCAGGAAATTATTTACTGCGTCAGCATGACGTCACTGTGATGTCAGCAGGTCAACAGCAGCGGTCTAGGTCAAACCTGACCATTGGGGTCCACTAGTCAGTGACACAGTGTTGTTCAGTGTCAATGACAGCTGGGGCCTGGTCAACGGCCATGTCAGCCGGGTCAGCACTGACTTGTGGGGTCGGTCAACGCTGAGGTGGCAAGGTCAAACAGACCGGTGGGGCCACGGTCATTAGCTTAAATTAAACATGGAATAACCCTGTGGTTAATTAACGGGTGGGGCCCGTCTGTCAGCGTCTGTTAGGGAGGGATTAGTGGTGATTAGCCTTAATTAAGCGACCACGTCAGCGGTCGACGCCGGCGACCAAAAGCACGGCGGTGGCTCACCGGAGATGCTCGGGTTTGAGCTACGGGCGGCTAAATTAAGCGCGGAAGGGCTCTCTGGAACGCCCGCGGAGCGGCGCATCCAACGGTGGTAGCGGTTTGCGCGGGGGTGGGCTCTAGCGGCGGCGGCAACGAAGTCAGCGGCGGCCGGAGCTCGGGTGCTCGCGGATTTGGCGCCACGGCCTGCATTCGAGCAAGTAGCAGGCTAGGGAGGTACTACGCGTTTCTATGAGTGCAACGGGCACACGCACGGGAACAACTGGTCACTGAAGTGTGGCCGGCGATGAGCTCGTGCGGCGGCGCGATTCGGTCTTCAAGGGGGCGACGGCTACGGCGAGAAATCGAGGCGGGGAGGAGGGGGGTTTGGTCCGTGAACTCACAAAGGGGGCGATGGGATGGTCAGCGTGCTCGGGGGAGGCCTGGAGACGACGAAACAACGACGAAGATCTCCGGCGTCGGGAGGTTGAAGATGATGTCGTTGGCGGCGATACAGCGCGTCCCCGGTTGGTTGGCTAGTCGAGGGCATAGAAGACGTCATTGCGGAGCTCTCGGGCACGTCGGTGAGGCGTGGGGTGGCCGGTGGCCGCGGGAATGGCAAGCGGCGCGCGGCGGTTTCGGCGGCTGTGCGTGGGAGAGACAGAGGAGGGGAGAAGCACGGGGAGAGGTCGAGGGGACTCCAGGGGGTGCGTGGCGTCTCCGTGACGTCGTCTAGGAGCACCGAGGAGGAGCCAGGCAGGCAGGGAGGGAGGAGGTGGCCGGCGCGAGGCGGCCACGCGCCTCCGTCCTTCTGGCGAGGGAGGAAGACGACAGGGAGGAGGCGGTGGTGGGCTGGGCCAGCTCCTGGGCCGGCCAGCTACAGTGCAAGGCCGCACAGGTAAGCCAGGTGAGTTTGCTCTCTCTCCCTTTTATTTCTGTTTTCTATTTATTTGCTTTGTTTTGATTTAGTTTACAAAACAAATCATTTTTATAAACTTTCTGTAAATTGTTATGTAAGCTCAGGACTAGCCCAAGGTCACATGCAACTTACAAAAATATTGAACATTATTTCTTATATAGCAGAAATAATTTCAACCCAAATATATTATTGATTTAAATCAAAGAACCAAAATAAATTATTTCTGTGACTCCAAAATATTGGTTTGAATTTTACCTCATGCCAATATTTTCACAGAATAACAGGAACATTTTCTTGGACTCATTTGATGAGATTCAAATGTTGGTTATTTTTAGAGGTTTTCTGAGGCTTTTGAAAATTCCTCAATTCAAGTTTTATTTGAATTTAAACATGATGCTCACATGGAAGCTAGCATAGGTCAGCCCAGAATTAGGGATGTGACAGCTTCAGCTGATCGGCAAATGGCACTGGATAATTCGGCGCCAAATACTGCAACTAGAAGAGCTTCTCCGCAGTACCCTTTTCCTCAGCTCAGTAGAATTGGGTGGCATCAGATATGCTGCGTGGCAGCTCCGCAAAAACCCCTAGAGAAATAAGAATTCAAATTATCAACTTGATTTTCTCCTTTCAAATACCTGCTTTGTATCGAAAAAGCCTTACCAGCCGCAATCTTACTCACCTCCTGGATTTCTTTCAGGGCACCTTGGGCTTCCCCCCGGGCATCACTTGCGGCTTGGCGAGCTTGGGAGAGTTCGGATTCTTTCCCTGATAGACTCTGCTCCAAGGTCTCGCATTTCTTCACGACCTCTTGAAGCTCTCGCTCAGCCACAATAACCCTGGCCTCATGCTTTTCGCGAAGGGCCTACTCTGTGGCAGCCTTCCTCTCAGCTTCGGCCACAACCTTTTTAAGAGCCTCAATTTCGGTCGTCGCCCCTAGAGCACATCATGAAATATTTTCATCATGCACACTTATTCATTTGTGCTAAATGAACAAGATTTCTGCATACCTTGGTTATCCTCCAACTACTTCTTCACTCGACCAAGTTCTTCTTCGTCCCGCTCCAGACTCTGCCTCAGTCCGGATAATTCCGTAGTATGAGAGACGACAGTCGCTACAGACTCCTGCTTATAAAAAAAGGAGAGATAGATGTCATCAAGTGAGTCTCTTGCGAACGTAAATTTTATCCTCTGTCCGGTTCTTTCTTTCATCGAACAGTGTATCAGGGGCTACTATCTATACTATGACACTCTTCGAAACCTCATAAAACATACCTCAAAGCCTCTTATAAGACTGATACAGGATTCATTCAGTCCACTCTCAGCAGACTGAATCTTCTTAATTACCGCCCCCATAAGGGCACGGTGTTCATCGACGATGGAGGCGCTTTTCAGCGATGCCGATAAAGTATCCGGCACCTCTGGTTGGACAGAGGTTGCCGGTGGAATAGGCACATCCCTCCAGCCAAAGGAGGCTGCCTACCTGATTCTGGAGCCGTATGGGTCTCCGGGATTGTGTCCGGATGGGGGCCGAATTCAAGATCGCCCCCGCCATTGTCGTCCATGGGGCCTTCTCTCCCATGTGTTCGGTCCCCGAAGTTTGACCTCCTGGCGCTGCCTTTACGATCTTTTCCCCCACCCCTTGGCCTGGGTCCTCCTGGGACGAAACCTCAGCATCATTCACATGTTTGGCGGAAGGGGCCTTTGGGGGTGTCCCGCTCTCCATAGCATCCGAACCCAACAAATCCTCCAACGAGGATTGTTCGGAGCGGGACCTCACCGGACTGCAAAAAAAGTATGGCTCAGATTAAAATATTATGTAATGACGAGCCCGAACACATAAGCGTGTTCGGATTTTATATACTCACGAGTTCACCAGGGGTTGGTCCTTGGGATCCCACTCCGAGCTGCTATCGGCGGCGGCGGTGGACTCCTCTGGAAGAGGAGTTTTATCCCTCTTACGCGACTCGGCCTCCAAGGATGTGGAGGCCTTCCTTTTCTTTCTTCCCCCCGCTGGAGATTCGTCTTCCTCCTCCTCCTCGTCCTCTCTGGAGGAAGAACGGGCATTGGAGTCTTCAGATTTTGTGTCCGAGGCGCGCGAGGCCGCCCCTGGTCTTCTTGACCTCCTTTTAGGTCTTCTTCTTCGGCGCCTTGTAAGGTGCCAGGACCAGCATCTTCTTCAGAAGGGGCCGGCCGGTTCTTCTGGCAGTGGGGCCGGACAGTAGATCCTCCCCGCCTTCTTCATCCAGCCCTAGGAGAGTTGTGGAAAATACATTAAGCATTTTCCTCAGGATATGCGAATAAAACATACGAATTGCCAACATAACAGTGACTTACCGAACTTGCAGGGCGGGACAGTTGGTACCCACGGTCCTCGGCGGAGTCCGACCACGGTTTGCCTGACTTAAAAAGCACCTTCTAGATGTCCTTGTGCGAGGAGCTAAAGAGCTCCAGTAGGGTCTGTAGCTTGGCCGGGTCAAATTCCCATAAATTGCAAGCCCGATGTTGACAAGGAAGGATCCGGCGAACTAACATCACCTGGACTACATTGACAAGTTTGATATTCTTGTCTTCCATATCCTTGACGCCCATCTGGAGCACCGACAGTTCGTCGGACGAAGACCAGTTCAGGCCCTTCTTGGGCCAGGACGTAAGCCGCAGGGGGGCTCCGGATTGGAGTTCGGGAGCAGCGGCCCATTCCTTGCCGCGCGGCTCAGTGATGTAAAACCACTGCTGCTGCCACTCCTTGACGGAATCATTGAAAGTACCTGTTGGCCATGTGACGTTGGGCATCTTGCTCACCATGGCGCCTCCGCACTCGGCGTGCTCGCCGCTCACTACCTTGGGCTTCACGTTAAAGATCTTCAGCCATAAGCCAAAGTGTGGCGGGATGCGGAGAAAGGCCTCGCACACGACAATGAATGTCGAGATGAGGAAGGAATTGGGGAATAGATCATGAAAATCGATCCCGTAATAATACATGATGCCGCGAATGAATGGGTGGAGGGGAAACCCTAGCCCGCGGACAAAATGCGGGAGGAATACAACCCTCTCGTGGGGTTCCGGAGTAGGGATGATTTGTCCCGCCATCGGGAGACGGTGGCTGATTTTCTTGGCCAGATACCCGGCCTCCCGAAGTTTTTTGATATCCTTCTCCCGGACGGTAGAGGCCATCCACTTGCCTCCAGCTCTAGATTCAGACATTTTCGGAAGGCCTTTGTGGGCGGAGAAGACGAACGCTTGGGCGCTAAGGCTCGAGCGAGGGGGAATGGATGAGCAGAGGAAGAAGAAAGCGTGGGTGAAAAAGGGAGTCCTTATCTCCTTATGAAGGCAGCGGGGATCCTGCGCCTCCCCACTTGCTCGGTAAACTTGCTTATTCCCCAAGCGCCGCGTTGATGGCGCGGCTGGGTTACCCACACCCGTATTGATGAGAATCCTGTGATAAGGGGTCATGATCTCTGCTTCGACAAGACGTGCCAATAAAACTGCCTCGCGATATGCGCGGTGGCAGGCTGAGAAAAACGGTTCGCATGATGACCGGGCCACAGCGTGATGTCACGCTGTGAAAAGTTGTCAGCAGATTAGATTTGTGGAATATTGTGCTCTCTACGGTGGTGTGTGGGATTTGTTTTGCAGAGCCGGACACGATCCTCGTGTTCAAAATCTTCTATGGAGTATTCGGAGAAGGAACCCGCCTTGCAATGTCGAAGACAATCTACACACCGGACTCATCTTCATTGAAGCCTGGTTCAGGGGCTACTGAGGGAGTGCTGGATTAGTGGGTCCTCGGACAGCCGGACTATATACTTTGGCCGGACTATTGGACTATGAAGATACAAGATTGAAGACTTCGTCCCGTGTCTGGGTGGGACTCTTTGCTTGGAAGGCAAGCTTGGCAATTCGAATATGTAGATCTCCTTCTCTGTAACCGACTCTGTGGAACCCTAGCCCCCTCCGGTGTCTATATAAACCGGAGGGTTTAGTCCGTAGGACAAGAACAATCATAATCATAGGCTAGCTTCTAGGGTTTAGCCTCTACGATCTCGTGGTAGATCAACTATTGTAATACTCAAATCATCAAGATCGATCAAGCAGGAAGTAGGGTATTACCTCCATCGAGAGGGCTCGAACCTGGGTAAACATCGTGTCCCCCGCCTCCTGTTACCATTAGCCTTAGACGCACAGTTCGGGACCCCCTACCCGAGATCCGCCGATTTTGACACCGACACTAGGCTCGAGGTTGTTGATGAACCGAGCGCCGGTGGCGGCTGTACCCAGGAGGAGCAGCTTCTCTGGGCCATGGGCGCTAGCTTCTGGAAGCTCCAGGGGCTCCATCATGCCCGACTGGACAAGACGAAGTCCAGGGAGGCGGCGGCGGGCAAGGCAGAGGCGGATCTCAAGGAGCGTGTCACCGAGGCGCAGGTCTGGTTCTGCCAGGCCCACGAGGAGCTGAGGGCTACCCAAGACCAGCTGGCCGAGAGCCAGCAGGAGCTCCTCTTGAAGCAGGCCGACATTGAGAAGGCCCAGGAGGCGGCGAGGGAAGAGGCTGCCAAGGCCGAGGCCGCCTGGTCCCAGCGCCAGGCCGAGCTAAACTCCCAGGAGGAGGACCTCGTCGCTCGCGAGACGGCGCTCACCGCCACACTCCACAGCAAGGACGAGGAGGTCGCGGATCTCGTCGCGCAGCAGACCCAGGAGCTGGAGCGGAAGCACAAGGACGCACTTGATGCTCAAGCCCTGGCCCATGGCGACAAGGTGAGGGAGCTGGAGGCGGAGTGGGGCGGCCTAAAGAACATGGCCGAGCAGCTGGCGAAGGAGAAGGACACGGTCAGCTGCGCCTTGACGGAGGCGCGGGACGCAGTCTTCGACAAGGCCAAGCTGCTCACTCGCGCCAACGATTCCATCCAGGACCTGAAGCTGAAGCTGGAGGGTCTCGAGAGGATGCTTTCGGAGGTCAAGGCCTGGGAGGAGACCCTGACCAAGAGCCTGGAGAAGGAGAGGCAGCTGCGGAAGAACGATGCCGCCAATCACGAGGATTTCGTGAAGGGCGAGAACCTTTGGATCAGTCGCCTCGTTGACGTCGCCAACAGGATCACCGAGAAGTTGGCTGACATGGGGATGTCGGACATGAGGTACACCCCAGAGCCGAATGTGAGCCCCAACGCCAGGCTGACCCTGTTCTTCGAGGGTGTTCTTGGAGCCTTGGAGCAGTTTCGCTCTAACAGCACGAGCTCTCCGGCCAATGAGGCCCGGCAGCTTTGCCGGGGTGCCCTGACCAAGGTCCTCACCAAGCTGGCGTACTGGTACCCCAACCTCGACTTTGACGCCGCGCTGGAGAGCTTACCGGAGGACGTGGACCTCGCGCCGCTCAAGGAGCGTATCAAGCCCATCATCAGCCGCGTTGACGGGATCGAGAGGATCGAAGGCCAGCGCCGAGACTAGGTACCCCGTTTGCAGGTTCACGACCAAGACAATTCATATCTTTAGTTAGAACCGCAGCAACAATTGATGCAATATAACCCTGCAGTACTTTTGAAACGATGCATGTTATTTTCCAATTCGATCTTTATTTGTATGTCCATCCTACGCCAATTGGGTAGGCTTGTCGGCGCGTAAACCCATGTCACGGCACCTCGAGGACGGATCCCCAATAGCCTGCCGGGTGTGCGTGCGGCCAGGAGAACCACCTTGCCGTTCTCAACGCGTCCGCTCGAGCTGTCGAGCGGACTCGAGACAGAAAGGAGAGCGTTGCCAATAGCGGAAGGCTACCCTGCCGTTCTTGATGCAGCCATTCAAACTGTTGAGCAGACTCGAAACAGAACGAAGGCGTCGCCAATAGCGGAAGGGCCCCATTGCGTGCAGGTTTCGTATACAGAGGGAAAGATCTTCAGGGAGAATAACCTTATATAGAAAGAATTGTTCAAAGTTTTCGCGTGACTTAGCTTTTCTGTCGTCGCGCGAGCGTTTGCTGCACCCGCAGATGACGCCGCCCATTCGATCGCCTCCTTCCTTGGAAACCATGGCGATGAAGAGATGCTAGACTCGCTACTAGACCAGATTCTCGGGACTGCGCCCCCTACCTGGCGCGCCAAAGATGTCGGTGGGAACGACACCTATGGGATCAATGGGATCCCTAGTGTGGTCGGCGGGCGCGGGGTTGTGAGAAGAGCAGGTGTAAGAGCCAGCACAAAGGTCGTTTACCCAGGTTCGGGCCACGGAGATCGCGTAACACCCTAGTCCTGCTTTGGTGTGTATATCAGTTTTCTTGAACTAGCTATCGAGCGTGACTTGCTCAAAGAGCTGAATCCCCCCCCCCCCAGTACGCCTCGAGCCTCTTTTTATAGTCGAATGAGGCACCACAATGGCACACAGGAGGTGGAAAGGGTACATTAGCTACGTTTATCCCTTGTCATTACGGGACAAGACGCATTAAATGCGCCTCTGAGGTGTCCCCCTGCTTTATCGCCGCCTCGCCCTGCTTTGACGCGTGTCCAGGCTAGCGAGGCGGGCGACGCCATGTAGGCTGGCAGGCTGCATAGGTGGCGCGGTGGCAGCGTCTTCACAAAGATCTGCATGCCGCCACGCAGGTGCTTGCTGAGTTGGCCATGGGACCGCACGTCGCCACGCAGGTGCCCGCCTGGCTGGCTGGGCTGGCAGCTGCATGGGAACGGCGGTGGGGTCTTACCGCATGCGGGCCTGGCCGCGGCCCCGCTGTTGTCCTTGGCAAGGGTCTTGCTGGGGGGCTGGCAAGGGTCTTGTCGCGGCACCGCGGTCGTCCCCGGCAAGGATGTTGTCGGAGGTCTTATCTTCTGGTCCTCATCTAATATTGTGTGTTAATGATCTTCACAAAGATCTGCATGCCACCATGGAGGCGCCTCCCGAGCCTTGGTTCCAATGTGGTTGATGGTGTTGGGAACCTTGGGCTCAAGGGTGGCGCGCTCCGCTGGTGCTGGGCAGGTTGCCCCGGTAAGGCTCTTGCCGGGGCCGTGGAGGCCGCCCCGGCAAGGGTCTTGCCGGGGGAGTCCACCTCGCCCTCTTGCTCTTTGTATCTTCATCTTGGCGTTGCTTTGACCGTCTCGTGGCTTAGGCTCCCTCCTCTGCCCTGCTAAGTGTGGCCGCAGGTGCGGCTCTGACTACCCGTGCACAGGTAAAAGGGTGCAAAGTAGAGCCTCTACTTCTGTACACCGACACTTGTGTCTATGCTTGCTTATAAACATGCTCCTTATTATCTAAAGGTTTTTCTATTGCTGCACTTGTTGAACAAAATAATGATCAAGTGGACCTGAACTTCAGAAATAGAAACAATTTCAATAACAATACTTGTAGGATCAATTTTGGTAATAATTGTGCTAGACTGTATCCTCAAAACTCTTATGTGAATTCTTATGGTAATAAAAATGTATCTTCTGATCGGTGGTGTGTCGGCCGGCTCTGTCGCCGTCGCTCGCTCCCTCCACAACTTCAGCTGCAAGTAGTGTAGCTCCTCTGGTGCGATCGACCAGATCGATAGAATATCAAATGGCTCCATTTACGGTGGCGGGGGCAGGGCGACAATGAAGGGGGTGCTGGTAGGTGTCGAGGGCTCTACGACAATGGGCTGGACCCATGGCGGTGAGATCGAGCGGCGAAGGATCTATGGTGGAGCGTGATGTTCTTGTGGAGTGTCTATATAATGGCGGATGAGGAATTTTCACTTATGTGCATTGGTTATTGCGGTAAACCTTTTCGCTTTGATCCCCTCTAATGAATAAGCCACACGCGCATCCTGAGATGCAACTTCGGCCACATACTAGATCGATAACATGCTTTTGGCAAGTGACAATCATATTTGATCTCACGACTATTTTCACAATTTCAAAATAAAGAAGGCTCGGGCATGAAATAAACTCAAGATTCCATTCACTTGCTTAAGCAGACGACTTATGCATCACCAAAGAAAGCCATGGGCAATGGTCATCGTTATTTGCCATTTGTAAATACAAGGCAAATACAAACGCAGTACGAACATAATCATTTGCAGATAAGAAAACAACATTCAAATAGTTTACCTAGCTTGTCGATTGCATTTGGATTTTGCCCATTTATGGATCATTCATAAAACATGTTGTCATAGATTGCTTGGCTACCATAGTTCTTTGCGTCTAGGACGCAACAAGTCATCTAGTAAAAAATAGATGGTAAGTCATGGTGATTCTTACCAAACCATACGACAAATGGATCCCATCTAGCTGAGAAATAACTATGTATCGTTCACCTTACATCGAAAATGTTTTTTTAGTCCGTTTGATATTTCCATGGGTCATTGGGTTGTTTCTTAGTTGCGGTTGTCAGTTCGGGTTTTTGTCTTTGCCTAGTTACACACTTGCAACTGCGCACGAACGTGTCATGTGGCAACTCGTGCACGTGTGACTAGTAGGGGGGAAAATCAGGCCGACACCAATTGCATACGTGTTGCGACAATTGCAATTGCGCAAGGATGTGTCGCATGCAACTAGCACACGTGAAACTAGTAGGAAAAAAACAGGACAACACGAGTTGCATACGTGTTGCGATGGTTGAATTGTGCATGGGTGTGTCGCATGCAACTTGCGCACATGCAGACTAGTGTGAAAAAAATAGTTTGACCCCTATTGACGTTGCTTTGTATCAGTGCAGTTGCAGTCGTGTTACAATACTTGAAGTTGGGTGTCTAGTGATGGACATGCAACTACCCTGACAACTCCACTCCCAACCTCAATTACAATTACTTCGTGTCCATGCAGTTGCAGTCGGGTTACAATGCTTGCAATTGCATGTATCGTAGTGGACATGCAATTGGACCTGATAACTCCCCTTCGAACCCCATTTGCAGTTGCTTTGTGCCCTTGCAATCAGGTTACAACGTTTGCACTTGCATGTCTAGTGGTGTACAATCGGCCCCGACAACTCCCCTCTCGACAACAGTTGCAATCGCTCTGTGCTCGTGCAATTGCGATCGAGTTACAGTGTTCGTAGTTGCATGTATGATGGTTGACATGCAACTGGCCCGACAACGCCCCCCCCCCCCCCCTCACAACTCCAGTTGAGTTAACACCCTATCCCAACTCCTGTTGATGGTTGAAATGCTACTGGGCCGAACCCCCCCCCCCCCTCCCCTCGCGACCCCAGTTGAGTTAGCACCCTATCCCGACTCCTATTGCACTCGTTTTATGACCATACAATCGCAGTCGGGTTACAACATTTACAGTTGCTTGTCTAGTAGTAGAAGGCATGCAACTACCACATTTATGGGTATCTGTGTCATAAAAGTTAAAAAAACAATGAAATTACATACTCCCTCCGTCTGAGAAAAGTTGTCCGACGCAGAAGGTGACCTCCTTCGCCGCATACTCACGCGCCCACTGCTGCTACTCGCTCATGCTGCCGCCGCGGGCGAGCTGCTGCCATTGCGCCGAGGACCTGGAAATGGCCGCCGCCGCCCAGTACATGGCCGCGTGTTTTTGTGTGTGAGGTGGGTTTGGCGAGAATTGAACCCGTCTCTCGTCGGTGAAGGCCGCCGCCGTCGAAGAGCAGATCGACAGAAAAATCGAGCCTTCTCCTAGCCATGGATCACCTTGGGGAAGGAGGGGACAGGGAGAGGGGAGTTGCGGGGGAGGCGTGGGGGGAGGGGTGCGGCGGATGAGCTCCGGCAACGCGTTGGGAGCCAAGCAGGGGAGCTCCAGCGCGGGAGAGGAGTGGGGGAGACAACAGGGAGCAAGGGGCTTGTCGGGAATTCGCTGGGGAAGGGGGGGGGTATTCCTGAAAAAAGACCTCAGGGACAACTTTTATTGGACGGAGGAGTACTTTTGTTCCTCGTACAAACAAAAAATAAAAACAGCCGACACAGAAAAAGAATTAGACACAACAACAAAAAACACAAGCTCAGTCCATGGCCACACGCAAAACAGATAACGGGCCGCCCAACAGCACAACACAAATCTTGTCGCATTCCAGATCAGACAGTGCATAGAAGAATCTCATCTAGCTGAGTTTTAGCAATTCCGAAAAGAAAACGGCTTGCGCTGTTACAAGGCAAGAATAATATCAATCGCTACCATGCGGCCTATCAGATTTTGCTCCACAAATTAAAATGAGATCCATGGGCGCTAGTACCCAGGACATATGTTTACAGAAGAAGCCCACCCGGATGAGGAACCAGAAATTCGCTCCCGACGGGATTTGAACTCTGGCTGCAGGGTGCACCACTGTGACCCTTCACAAATTAACAGATGTGATATATGTTATACATTGTACAGAAAAAGATGTGATATATGTTATACATTGTAGAGAAAAAATGATCTTACACCTCGTTTGGATGTAGACATTGGAGTCTGGATTTCATAATTGGCATTGGGCTGGCCCGAATGCCACCGTTTGGATGGCTCAGGTATTCTGGTGTGGAATTCGGTCGCGATATCGAACAGTTTTCGCCAACACACGCACGGCCCTGCGCGAATACAGAGCGCTTGGGCTCCGTATTCGCTGGAATCGCCTCGCTACTCCTTCGCTGGACTCGTCATCTGATTCACCAGCGCATGCACCTACCCGTTAGAAGATCAAGGCCGGACCGCCCGGCCGCCGCTGACCGGCGGCTTCTCTGCAAAGACCCTAGCGGCTGCCTCCACCGTCCAGGACGCCAGCTTCTCTGCGCATCCAGGCTGCCTCCACCACTGCCCAGGCCGAGATGACCTAGGCGAAGCTCGACGTACGGAGGCGCTCGTATGGCCATGCCCGCCTCGCCCACATCCCTTCCCCTTGCGCCCTCTGTAACTGAGCCGTGATTCGCCAGTGCATTGTCCCTAGCCTGGGAGCTGCTGCCTCGGACGGGGGCGCGAGCAAGCAAGGGCCGGCATTCTTGGATGCAACCGGCGGCGGCGGCGAGTCCAACGCTGAAGCTCCGATTTGCCGGCAGCGCGGTCGTTGCAGCTACGCGTACTTGGCTGTGTCCGTTCGATTTCCGGCAATGTGCGCCTGCTCGGTGTGCATCTGATTTACCGCAGTGCACGTGTTGCTGCTTTGCATGCGCGCGTCTGATTTCCGGCCATGTGTGTGCTCTGCGCTAGTTGCTATGTGTGTGCTCTGCCCTGCTCTGTGTGTGTACGATGTGCAATTCTATACTTTCACCATCCAAACAAGATTTGGAATTGTTGCTCCTCATGGATCCCAAGTGCTGAATACATGCACATCCAAACACTAAAATTGATATTGAAACTCAATGTCAATGTCATGGATATTTGGCATTGGAGCCAATTCAATGCCAAGCTCTTCAATGTCTACATCCAAACAAAGCTATGATTTACAGTAATTTGCAGTACGTGTTCCTTTGCATGTTCATGTGCAAGATATAAATACATGTATTTTCTGCTACGATTCCCAAAGTGGAAGGGATAAAGAGCTAGCAGCTAGCCGAGTCTTCAGTTCATATCCCCTCTAGACTTTTAGAAGGTAGTATACGGAAGGAACAGCCACTACCAAACTAAACATGTGCCTTGAATGTCCACAATAAACCGCAGAAGAGGTGTCAGATCCTTTCATTGTAAATCATCTTTGTTGAGTGTATCACACACAGATACGATGTGTTGATGTGATGAAGCAACTGCATCTCCATTTCATATATATGTGGCTGTTCCAGAATATCTCAGTAAGGATACGGAAGATAGAATGAAAATGTGGTAAAACACCGGTAATAACATTGTAGTACAGCAGAAGAAAAACGTCATGTCATAGCATAAGATGTAAAATCTCATACCAGCCAAGCACAAAGCTTACCTCAACATGTTAGGAAAGGCTAGATGACGTATGGATAATCCCTGTAGCCGAATAAGACGATGCATATTCTTCTATATTCTCCAACCTGAACATATTGATAGTGTTAGAGAAGCTAGTGTCCGTGACAGCCATCCAAAGGTATCCAGATTGACGTTTGTTTTGATAAAAGGCTAAAAGCATACCTGTACAGATAATTGACCATGATACCGCCACTTTGTTCAATGCCCTTCTCGGATTGGTCGGCCATCCAGTTTATTCTCTCAACCATCTACCATACAATAAAAGCGGTGTTCAGCTGTTACGTAATGCCCACTGAATTGCTTCAAATAGCTACTCCTTGAAAGTCAATATAATTAAGCCCAAAGTTCATACAGAGAAACGCAACAGTACACCATGTCAGAAAACAAAATTACAATGTGGTTCGGGGACAAGCATTAGAATTTTAATTTCAGGTAGAAGACCAAAGAAAAAACAATCTGGTTTCTTAAGTATGAGCCCAGCACAGCCGCATCCAATACTCAGGATCGATATTTAAAGTTAAGACTGAATGGGGTGACAGTGGGTATCTTACTGCTCCATTTTGCAAGTGAAAATTAGCAACAGCATCTAGAGCTTTTCCTCGTATTTTCTCTCTGGTAAGATACCTATACATCATATGAGAAGGCTGTCAGCTTCTGCAATTGAAACATATAATGTACCGTCCATTCAGAGAATGAATAGTGTTAACTCCAATCGTTGGTAACATTCCCAAATTCCAATGTGTCTTTTACATACCTTACACACAAACGCATAAGAGGAGATTTCAGCGCAGCAGATAATTTGTCAGACTTTGCCCATTGACTTGATTTCAGTATATCTTGCAAAAGTTCTATTCCTTGTTTACCGTTGACTTGATCGCTGAAATAACAGTAAGGGCACAAATGACAATAAATCAAGAAGTGGTCATTTACCCTATTCGTTTTTAAAATGAATAGCCAAAATATTCACAGCAGAATTTTAAAATTAAGATGCCCACTTTCTTCAGCAATTCAAAGCATGTGAAAGAAAGTACAAAGATCATGGGCACTAACTTCCCAAAAGAACAAAATAAAGTTTTTGAGAAAAGACTACATGCATAGAAGCCTTAGAAGGTGAAACTGGGTCAAGTGAAATTCGCCATTTTGCTTTCTTAAATGGAACATACATGGCACTGTGTATCATCTTCTCTTCCTCCGGGAAAAGGATGGATTCTCTGAAAGTAGAACTGGCACCTTCTATCGAATTGCCCTCTTGCATCTCTGTCTCTGCTAATTTTATTTGAGAGGCCAACTTAGCGAGAAGCCATTGCATGAAACCAGGTATCGGGCTAAGAGTAGCAAAAATCTGTATAAAATACCAACAAATAAATACATAAAATTAGATGTATCAGTAAACATAGCTATAATAAACTTTTCGCATGATGAATTATACATATACAATTGACGCTACACCCAGAGAAGCATGCAGTTTATTGCATTTCCAGACAACAATGATCGAGATATTAGAAGCGGTACCTGCACGGAAGGCATGTCTTTTCTCAACATGTCAATGACACGCTTGAGAAGAAACTTTCCCAGATTAATACCTGATAAGCCTGGCTGACAACAGGAATAGATAATCAGTTTGTAGGTGTGAGTTCGTCGCTCAAGCTAGCACAATACTTCCCTTCGTATTTATAATCCTTAAAAACTTTGTTTACCTGGGTTGACGATATTGAGTAAAACAGTGCACATTTAGCTTCACATTCAGCGATTGGAGGGACATCCAACAAAACTTCCTGATATGACAAGAGAACATAAGGTGCAAAGAAGTAGAGTAGAGCACCCATTTATTAAAAGAAATCATGCCAAACTATAATAACCTGTATAGATGTGGCCATATCTTTGAGGAGAGCAACTTCGATGAAAATCAGGGGCTCCCCTAGTGTTAATGAAGACAGTAATAGCACTCAGACAAAGTTACTAAGAGATCTCAAACCATCGTCCTAGAAACTGTGAATCACTCTGTTTATAATACTATGAAAATATGTTTAAAATTTCAAACATGTGCAGGCAATACTACTGATATTGTGCAATCTAAATATCAACTCTTCGTACAACATCTGGGCATGCGTGGTCAAAATTTATAAGTTTCAGTTGTAGCATCAGCAGTAATAGTCCCAATGTGCAAAAATCACAAACAGAAACAAAATGTCCCAACTAACCTGGTATCGCAGGATGGAAGTAACCAAAACAACGTCGGCCCACACCCAGCCTTCTCTTCAAGTCTATCAGATTCCTGATTGGATGCACAGCCTGAAAAAAAAAGAACAAAATCATCAGCAAAACCACAAGAAAGCGCATTGAACAATCTAATGGTGAGTCCAACACAGACTTCATAAGCCACAATCTTCTCGAGCAAGGAGGCAGGATCATCCCAGGTTATCTGGTGGAGTGCCAGTGCCGCTGGGCTGAGCCACGTCACGAGCTTCTCCTTCAAGTATCCATCCAGTGCACGCAGCACTGGAGCATTCTCCTCCCTGCGTTGCACTTGTAAGTTCCAATTAGAACAGAGAACCAGGAAGGGGACATCTCGGTTAAGCCCCCTAATGTCCCCAGTATCAGGCAGTAACTGCAACAGCAAGGTGTCAATGTCAATGCCAATCTCACCCCAGCAAGGCGAGGAGATCGGCTCGGATGACCGCGAGGAGCTTGAGCCCGCCAGGCTGCGCGTTCATGGCCTCGAGGAACCCGGCGTACTTGGGCCGGAGCGCGTCCCGGAGCCCCCTCTCCATACGGTACAAAGCCGATGCGGCGCCGCCCTCCTCTCTCTCCGCCCCCGGCTGCTCGTCCCCACCCTCCCCGGTGGCGGAGACGCTCACGTACTGGCGCATGAGGTCGCGAACCCGCGCGCGGGGCACGTCGTAGTCTGTGGCGAGGGATCGGAGGATCTCGTGGCGGCCGCCTCGGTCGAGGGAGCGGTACCCGTCGGAGAAGCACTCGAGGGCGGCGGGAGGCGGGGAGGCCGCGGCGATTGAGGCGTGGAGCCAGTGGCGGACGGAGGAGGCGGCGGCTGTCCGGGCACTGGGGCCGGGCTCGGGGCTGGCGGCGGGTGACGGAGCGGGCGGCGGCGAGGGGATAGAGTCGGGGTGCATCCTGGCACGGAGCAGGACGGCGAGGGATTTCGGGGTGTGGCTCCTGGTCATGCGATGCGATCGGAGCTGCCGCCACCGGCGACGGAAGGAAGATAGATGTGGTCAGGAAGGGCGGTGTCACCGGCGCGCGCGCCGACGGAGGTTGCGAACTGGGAGGTTTGGAGAGGACGGACGGTGGCGGTGCGCCAACTATGCGGTTGGGTTCAGCCGGTCAGTCGTCACCAAAACAGTACGTCGTACAGTTGGTGTAAAGTTGAGGGCATTTAGGGCAACTTCAATAACAAATAAGAAGTGTACATCTAGCTTTTGTCTAAAGTTAAAGTTTTGAAACTTTGATCAATTTTATTCGGAAAAGTAGCAACACTTATGTCACTGAATTAGTATCAATAGATCCGTTTTGACATACCAATTTGATGTCATATATGCTAATACTCTTTTTTTTATAGTTGGTCAAAATTTTAAATTTTTGACTTGAGACAAAAGGTAGAAGTACATATTCGCAGACGAAGGGAGTATGTCCGCATCCGATTACGTCCGTGCAGACAAAAAAAGGACCCGACGACGCAAACGAATGCATATTCGTTGCTAGGTTCATTTGGACTCATTTCCTGTTTAAATTTGGCCCAGGTTTGTGTCCTTACGAACACATCACGGATGTCTGTGGCGTCCTTCCTGGCCCGTCAATCGGTGGCGCACCATCTCCACTCCCATCATTCCTCCCTCAAAACCCTTCCGCCTAGAGCCATGGCCGACGCGCCCTACCCCTCCGCCGCCACATTCTCGCCGTGGAAGCCCTCGTCGTGGCCCCGAAGAAGATGAAGAAGCTGGAGGTCACACTAATAATCTACGCCCTCTGTAAAGAAATATAAGATGTAGATGTAGTGATCTAAATGCTCTTATATTTCTTTACGGATGGAGTACAAAGAAAGTGGGGGTCATGGAGGTCTATTTGAACAAGATGACAAAAAAAGGCTTAGCTTGAGAGGAAGCAAAAGTTCATGATGGACCGACATGCATAATCATCTCTTATTTGTTTTTTTTTTCATGAATTATGGCTGAGAAGCATGAGCTATGGCCGTGGAGCCTGCGGGGCTCGTTTGACTATTCTGGTGCAATCTTGTATGCCGTCATGCCATATGGTACTATGCAAAAAAAATGCTAGATTTATTTTACTAAATCTACGTGCCATGTTTGATGGAAAAGAAGACGAGACTATGCTTGAAGCCCGACTCAAGACTACTCGACTGTTGCAGCTCCCACGTCGCCCCTGCGCCTCCCTTGTCTGAGTGATGATGGCCAGGGGCGGGCCCAGGAATTGAAGTGTGTGTATTCAAATTTGGAGAACTTTTATTTGTAAAGCCTATAGCCTCCTGTTGGCGTGTATAACCGATTATAGGGACATATATTGTACACACTGTAAAATATATTAAGAAAAAATATGTTGCAATATATCATATTTACAAAAATTTAAATACTTGGAATTGTCCAATATATAGAAGTAATAATTTTTCAACATAGCATGGCAAAAATCTAAGATATATAGAGGATAGAAAATAGGAAATGATAAAAAAGTTACAAATTACATGATAAATTTGCGATCCCTGATGCTTTGAAAATGAGTGATGATGTCTTAATCCTTAACTTGTAAGAATAATTCCCTTTCAATGACTAATCTTTATAGATTATGCTCACGGTAACAAATTCAAAATTTATACACGCTCCCACTTTACAAATTCAAATGAAAAGTTGCAAATTATCATGTCTAAACAACTCATAATTGACGGCAAACAACTCTCTCATTCCACTATAATTAAATAGAAAGACAAGTGGTCACACTAACTTTACCTAGTCTTGTACGTTTGTACTGCAGCCTGCTCGACAGTAAGAGAAGAAAACCATGCCCTTGCCAGCAGTGAGAAATGAATTCAGTTCGACTAAGAAATAAGAATCGGCTTGAGAGGAGAAATCCCAATTCCAGAAGATGAAGGATTAATATATCTAATTAGCAGTTATACCTGAATCTGTGGCTTGTGGCTTTGAGAATTGAGATTGCATCGATGCCTGATGCTCGTTGCGGACTGCAGTGATCAGAATCAAAGGGGGCAAGGGATGGACTTGTTGCGGTGTCCGAGGCGCCGCACGCACGTGCGACCGCCGATCAGGCGATGGCAACAGCTCTGGCCCCTTGCGGCTCGTGTGCGAAGAGATCGAACAGGGGAAGGGAGGTGCCGGTTATCCTGCTGCGTCTGATCCATGGACGGTTTTTTTGGGAGACGATGGACGTGTGTGTGCTGTGCGCTACACCCATTTGGGCCAATGGGCCAAGTCGTGGTGTTAGGGAAAACAGAGGGTGGGCTAGCCTCTGTTCTGGGCTGAAATGCCTAACTAGCATGTGCTGCGTATCAGTTTCGTTTTCTCCTTATACGTACATGGTATATATACAATATATACCTATTTTTTGGCAAAAAACATGGGTATTCAACTGAATACCCTTGAATTGAGGTGGGCCCGCCCCTGACGATGGCTGGGCCGACTGGAGGGAAGACGTCCAAGTGTCGTTGGTGTATCCGAGTGGATTTCTTGCAATGCACATCCGAATGCGTTTGTGGTCCAGGGACCTACCAATGATGGTGTGGGACCCCGGGTGGGCCTTAGATCTCAGGCCCTTGACCCCACCAGTAGTAGGTGACCCTATCATTAGCCCCCGAATCGGATGAGGTTCCACGGGACGGGTGATTTGAGTCTTTGGACTGGTCTGAGTGATTCGGGTCACTCGGCATCCGGTCTCAATCGGTTATCCTTGAGTGAAACCGTGACAGATTCTGGACTAAAGGTTTTCCGAGTGATCGGACAATGTTGATCACTGGACAAAACTTAGTGGCATTCATGTGTCTCTCGGGAGAGATGGACTTGTGGTCCGAGTGGGGACATGCCATAAAAACCCGAGTGGCGATGCCGGCGTGTGGGATGAATCTCCGGAGAGAAGTCACTCCGTATCCTAGGGGATTGTCAGTGGTGAAGGAAATATGCCCTAAAGGCAATAATAAAGTTATTATTTATTTCCTTATTTCATGATAAATGTCTATTATTCATGCTAGAATTGTATTAACCGGAAACATAATACATGTGTGAATATATAGACAAACAGAGTGTCACTAGTATGCCTCTACTTGACTAGCTTGTTAATCAAAGATGGTTATGTTTCCTAACCATGAACAAATAGTTGTTATTTGATTAACGGGATCACATCATTAGTTGAATGATCTGATTGACATGACCCATTCCGTTAGCTTAGCACCCGATCGTTTAGTATGTTGCTATTGCTTTCTTCATGACTTATACATGTTCCTATGACTATGAGATTATGCAACTCCCGTTTACCGGAGGAACACTTTGTGTGCTACCAAACATCACAACGTAACTGGGTGATTATAAAGGTGCTCTACAGGTGTCTCCAAAGGTACTTGTTGGGTTGGCGTATTTCGAGATTAGGATTTGTCACTCCGAATGTCGGAGAGGTATCTCTGGGCCCTCTCGGTAATGCACATCACTTAAGCCTTGCAAGCATTGCAACTAATGAGTTAGTTGCGAGATGATGTATTACGGAACGAGTAAAGAGACTTGCCGGTAACGAGATTGAACTAGGTATTGGATACCGACGATCGAATCTCGGGCAAGTAACATACCGATGACAAAGGGAACAACGTATGTTGTTATGCGGTCTGACCGATAAAGATCTTCGTAGAATATGTAGGAACCAATATGGGCATCCAGGTCCCGCTATTGGTTATTGATTGGAGACGTGTCTCGGTCATGTCTACATTGTTCTCGAACCGTAGGGTCCGCACGCTTAAGGTTTCGAAGACAGTTATATTATGAGTTTATGAGTTTTGATGTACCGAAGGAGTTCGGAGTCCCGGATGAGATCGGGGACATGACGAGGAGTCTCGAAATGGTCGAGATGTAAAGATCGATATATTGGACGACTATATTCGGACATCGGAAAGGTTCCGAGTGGTTCGGGTATTTTTCGGAGTACTGGGGAGTTACGGGAATACGGGGGAGAAGTATTGGGCCTTATTGGGCCATACGGGAAAGAGAGAGGGGCTGCCTAGGGCAGGCCGCGCGCCCCCCCATGGCCTAGTCCAAATTGGACTAGGGGGAGGGGCCGCACCCCCTCCTTCCTTCCCTTCTCTCTTCCCCTTCCTTGTCTCCTACTCCTAATACTTGGAAGGATTCCTAGTTGGACTAGGAAAGGGGGAATCCTACTCCCGGTGGGAGTATGACTCCCCTAGGGCGCGCCATAGAAAGGGCCGGCCCTCCCCTCCTCCACTCCTTTATATATGGGGGCAGGGGGCACCCCATAGACACATAAGTTGATCTTCGTGATTGTTCCTTAGCCGTGTGCGGTGCCCCCCTCCACGATATTACACCTCGGTCATATTGTAGCGGTGCTTAGGCGAAGCCCTGCGACAGTTGAACATCAAGATCGTCACCACGCCATCGTGCTGACGGAACTCCTCCCTGAAGCTTTGCTGGATCGGAGCCCGGGGTGCGTCATCGAGTTGTACGTGTGTCAAGAACTCGGAGGTGCCGGAGTAACGGTGCTTGGATCAGTTGGACCAGGAGGACGTACGACTACTTCCTCTATGTTGCATCAACGCTTCCGCTTTGGTCTACGAGGATACGTAGACAACACTCTCCCCTCTCGTTGCTATGCATCACCATGATCTTGCGTGTGCGTAGGAAATTTTTTGAAATTACTACGTTCCCCAACAGCGGTATCAGAGCCTAGGTTTTATGGATTGATGTTATATGCACGAGTAGAACACAAGTGAGTTGTGGGCGATATAAGTCATACTGCTTACCAGCATGTCATACTTTGGTTCGGCGGTATTGTTGGATGAAGCGGCCCGGACCGACATTACGCGTACGCTTACGCGAGACTGGTTTTACCGTCGTGCTTTGCACATAGGTGACTAGCGGGTGTCAGTTTCTCCAACTTTAGTTGAACCGAGTGTGGCTACGCCCGGTCCTTGCGAAGGTTAAAACAGCATCAACTTGACAAACTATCGTTGTGGTTTTGATGCGTAGGTGAGATTGGTTCTTGCTTAAAGCCCGTAGCAGCCACGTAAAACTTGCAACAACAAAGTAGAGGACGTCTAACTTGTTTTTGCAGGGCATGTTGTGATGTGATATGGTCAAGACGTGATAAGATATAAGTTGTTGTATGAGATGATCATGTTTTGTTGAAGTTATCGGCAACTGGCAGAAGCCCTATGGATGTCTCTTTGTTGCATAAGATGCAAGTGCCAAATAATTGCTTTACTTTATCGCTATACGATAGCAATAGTTGCAAGAGCAATAGTTGGTGAGACAACCATGTGATGACACATTGATATAGATCAAGATGATGAAGATCATGGTGTCGTGCCGGTGACGATAGAGATCATGACAGTACTTTGGAGATGGAGATCAAAGGCGCAAGATGATCATGGCCATATCATGTCACATATTTTGATTGCATATGATGTTTATCTATTATACATCTTATTCTTGCTTTGATTGGCGGTAGCATTTTAAGATGATCTCTCACTAATTATCAAGAAGTGTTCTCCCCGAGTATGCACCGTTGCCAAAGTTCGTCGTGCCCAGACACCACGTGATGATCGGGTGTGATAAGCTCTACGTCCATCTACAACGGGTGCAAGCCAGTTTTGCACGCGCGGAATACTCCGGTTAAACTTGACGAGCCTAGCATATGCAGATATGGCCTCGGAGCACGGAGACCGAAAGGTCGAGCGTGAATCATATAGTAGATATGATCAACATAGTGATGTTCACCATTGAAAACTACTCCATCTCACGTGATGATCGGTTATGGTTTAGTTGATTTGGATCACGTGATCACTTAGATGACTAGAGAGATGTCTGTCTAAGTGGGAGTTCTTAAGTAATATGATTAATTGAACTTAAATTTATCATGAACTTAGTCCTGGTAGTATTAGCATATCTATGTTGTAGATCAATAGCTCGCGTTGTTGCTTTTATATGTTTATTTTGATATGTTCCTAGAGAAAATTGTGTTGAAAGATGTTAGTAGCAATGATGCGGATTGGATCCATGATCTGAGGTTTATACTCATTGCTGCACAGAAGAATTATGTCCTGGATGCACCGCTAGGTGATAGACCTATTGCAGGAGCAGATGCAGACGTTATGAACGTTTGGCTAGCTCAATATGATGACTACTTGATAGTTTAAGTGCACCATGCTTAACGGCTTAGAATCGGGACTTCAAAGACGTTTTTGAACGTCATGGACCATATGAGATGTTCCAGGAGTTGAAGTTAATATTTCAAGCAAATACCCGAGTTGAGAGATATGAAGTCTCCAACAAGTTCTATAGCTAAAAGATGGAGGAGAATCGCTCAACTAGTGAGCATGTGCTCAGATTGTCTGGGTACTACAATCGCTTGAATCAAGTGGGAGTTAATCTTCCAGATAAGATAGTGATTGACAGAATTCTCTGGTCACCATCACCAAGTTAGTAGAACTTCGTGATGAACTATAGTATGCAAGGGATGATGAAAATGATTCCCGAGTTTTTCATTATGATGAAATCGATGAAGGTAGAAAGAACATCAAGTGTTAATGGTTAACAAGACCACTAGTTTCAAGAAAAGGGCAAAGGAATAGAAGGGAACTTCAAAAAGAACGGCAAGCAAGTTGCTGCTCAAGTGAAGAAGCCCGAGTCTGGACCTAAGCCTGAGACTAAGTGCTTCTACTGCAAAGGGAATGGTCACTGGAAGCGGAAATGCCCTAAATATTTGGTGGATAAGAAGGATGGCAAAATGAACAAGGGTATATTTGATATACAGGTTATTGATGTGTGCTTTACTAGTGTTTATAGTAGCCCCTGAGTATTTGATACTTGTTCGGTTGCTAAGATTAGTAACTCGAAACAGGAGTTACAGAATAAACAAAGACTAGTTGAAGGGGAAGTGACGATGAGTGTTGGAAGTAGTTCCAAGATTGATATGATCATCATCGCACACTCCCTATACTTTCGGGATTAGTGTTAAACCTAAATAAATGTTATTTGGCATTTGCGTTGAGCATGAATATGATTTGATCATGTTTATTGCAATACGGTTATTCATTTAAAATCAGAGAATAATTGTTGTTCTGTTTAAATGAATAAAACCTTCAATGGTCATACACCCAACGAAAATAGTTTGTTGGCTCTCGATCGTAGTGATGCACATATTCATAATATTGATGCCAAAAGATGCAAAGTTAATAATGATAGTGTAACTTATTTGTGGCACTGCCGTTTGGGTCATATCGGTGTAAAGCGCATGAAGAAACTCCATAAAGATGGATTTTCGGAATCACTTGGTTATGAATCATTTGATGCTTGCGAACCGTGCCTTTTGGGCAAGATGACTAAAATTCCGTTCTTCGGAACAATGGAACGAGCAACAAACTTGTTGGAAATAATACATACTGATGTATGCAGACCAATGAGTATTAAGACTCGTGGCGGGTATCGTTATTTTCTGACCTTCACAGATGATTTAAGCAGATATGGGTATATCTACTTGATGAAACATAACTCTGAAATAGTTGAAAGGTTCAAAGAATTTCAGAGTGAAGTGGAAAATCATCGTAACAAGAAAATAAAGTTTCTGCGATCTGATCGTGGAGATGAATATTTGAGTTACGAGTTTGGTCTTCAATTAAAACAATGTGGAATAGTTTCACAGCTCATGCCACCTAGAACACCACAAACATTATGGTGTGTCCGAACGTCGTAACCGCACTTTATTTGATATGGTGCGATCTATGATGTCTCTTACTGATTTACCACTATTGTTTTTGGGTTATGCATTAGAGACAGCTGCATTCACATTAAAAGGGCACCATCTAAATCCGTTGAGACAACACTATATGAACTGTGGTTTAGCAAGAAACACGAGTTGTCGTTTCTTAAAAGTTTGGGGCTATGATGCTTATGTGAAAAAGTTTCATCCTGATAAGCTCAAACCCAAATCGGAGAAGTGCGTCTTCATAGAATACCCAAAGGAAACTGTTGGGTACACCTTCTATCACAGATCCGAAGGCAAGACATTCGTTGCTAATAAATGGATCCTTTCTAGAGAAGGAGTTTCTCTCGAAAGAAGTGAGTGGGAGGAAAGTAGAACTTGATGAGGTAACTGTACCTGTTCCCTTATTGGAAAGTAGTTCATCACAGAAATCTGTTCTTGTGACTACTATACCAATTAGTGAGGAAGCTAATGATGATGATCATGTAACTTCAGATCAAGTTACTACCGAACCTCGTAGGTAAAACAGAGTGAGATCCGCACTAGAGTGATACGGTAATCCTGTTCTGGAGGTCGTGTTACTTGACCATCACAAACCTACGAACTATGAGGAAGCGATGATGAGCCCAGATTCCGCAAAATGGTTTGAGGCCATGAAATCTGAGATATGATCCATGTATGAGAACAAAGTATGGACTTTGATGGATTTGCCCGATGATCGGCAAACCATAGAAAATAAATGGATCTTCAAGAGGAAGACGGACGTTGATAGTAGTGTTACTATCTACAAAGCTAGACTTGTCGAAAAGGTTTTTTGACAAAGTTCAAGGTGTTGACTACGATGAAATTTTCTCACTCGTAGCGATGCTTAAGTCTGTCCAAATCATGTTAGCAATTGCCGCATTTTTATGAAATCTGGCAAATGGATAAACAAAACTACATTCCTTAATGGATTTAAAGAAGAGTTGTATATGATGCAACCAGAAGGTTTTGTCAATCCTAAAGGTGCTGACAAAATACGCAAGCTCCAGCGATCCATCTATGGACTGGTGCAAGCATCTCAGAGTTGGAATATACGCTTTGATAAGTTGATCAAAGCATATAGTTTATACAGACTTGCAGTGAAGCCTGTATTTACTAGAAAGTGAGTGGGAGCACTACAGCATTTCTGATAAGTATATGTGAATGACATATTGTAGATCGGAAATAATGTAGAATTATTATGCAAAGCATAAAGGAGTGTTTGAAAGGAGTTTTTCAAAGAAAGACCTCGGTGAAGCTGCTTACATATTGAGCATCAATATCTATAGAGATAGATCAAGACGCTTGATAAGTTTTTTCAATGAGTACATACCTTGACAAGATTTTGAAGTAGTTCAAAATTGAACAGTCAAAGAAAGAGTTCTTGCCTGTGTTACAAGGTGTGAAATTGAGTAAGACTCAAAACCCGACCACGGCAGAAGATAGAAAGAGAATGAAAGTCATTCCCTATGCCTTGGCCATAGGTTCTATAAAGTATGCCATGCTGTGTACCAGATCTATTGTATACCCTACACTGGGTTTGGCAAGGGAGTACAATAGTGATCTAGGAGTAGATCACTGGACAGCGGGCAAAATTATCCTTAGTGGAATAAGGATATGTTTCTCGATTATGGAAGTGACAAAAGGTTCGTCGTAAAGGGTTACGTCGATGCAAGTTTTGACACCGATCTGGATGACTCTAAGTTTCGATCTAGATACATATTGAAAGTGGGAGCAATTAGCTAGAGTAGCTCCGTGCAGAGCATTGTAGACATAGAAAATTGCAAAATACATAACGGATCTGAATGTGAAAGACCCGTTGACTAAGATTCCCTCACAAGCAAAACATGATCACACCTTAGTACTCTTTGGGTGTTAATCACATAGCGATGTGAACAAGATTACTGAATCTAGTAAACCCTTTGGGTGTTGATCACACGACGATGTGAACTATGGGTGTTAATCACATGGTGATGTGAACTATGAGTGTTAATCACATGGTGATGTGAACTAGATTATTGACTCTAGTGCAAGTGGGAGACTGAAGGAAATATGCCCTAGAGTCAATAATAAAGTTATTATTTATTTCCTTATTTCATGATAAATGTCTATTATTCATGCTAGAATTGTATTAACCGGAAACATAATACATGTGTGAATATATAGACAAACAGAGTGTCACTAGTATGCCTCTACTTGACTAGCCTGTTAATCAAAGATGGTTATGTTTACTAACCATGAACAAAGAGTTGTTATTTGATTAACGGGATCACATCATTAGTTGAATGATCTGATTGACATGACCCATTCCGTTAGCTTAGCACCCGATCGTTTAGTATGTTGCTATTGCTTTCTTTATGACTTATACATGTTCCTATGACTATGAGATTATGCAACTCCCGTTTACCGGAGGAATACTTTGTGTGCTACCAAACGTCACAACGTAACTGGGTGATTATAAAGGTGCTCTACAGGTGTCTCCAAAGGTACTTGTTGGGTTGGCGTATTTCGAGATTAGGATTTGTCACTCCGAATGTCGGAGAGGTATCTCTGGGCCCTCTCGGTAATGCACATCACTTAAGCCTTGCAAGCATTGCAACTAATGAGTTAGTTGCGAGATGATGTATTACGGAACGAGTAAAGAGACTTGCCGGTAACGAGATTGAACTAGGTATTGGATACCGACGATCGAATCTCGGGCAAGTAACATACCGATGACAAAGGGAACAACGTATGTTGTTATGCGGTCTGACCGATAAAGATCTTCGTAGAATATGTAGGAACCAATATGGGCATCCAGGTCCCGCTATTGGTTATTGATTGAAGACGTGTCTCGGTCATGTCTACATTGTTCTCGAACCGTAGGGTCCGCACGCTTAAGGTTTCGATGACAGTTATATTCTGAGTTTATGAGGTTTGATGTACCGAAGGAGTTCGGAGTCCCGGATGAGATCGGGGACATGACGAGGAGTCTCGAAATGGTCGAGACGTAAAGATCGATATATTGGACGACTATATTCGGACATCGTAAAGGTTCCGAGTGGTTCGGGTATTTTTCGGAGTACCGGGGAGTTACGGGAATACGGGGGAGAAGTATTGGGCCTTATTGGGCCATACGGGAAAGAGAGAGGGGCTGCCTAGGGCAGGCCGCGCGCCCCCCATGGCCTAGTCCGAATTGGACTAGGGGGAGGGGCCGCACCCCCTCCTTCCTTCCCTTCTCTCTCCCCCTTCCTTGTCTCCTACTCCTAATACTTGGAAGGATTCCTAGTTGGACTAGGAAAGGGGGAATCCTACTCCCGGTGGGAGTAGGACTCCCCTAGGGCGCGCCATAGAGAGGGCCGGCCCTCCCCTCCTCCACTCCTTTATATACGGGGGCAGGGGGCACCCCATAGACACACAAGTTGATCTTCGTGATCGTTCCTTAGCCGTGTGCGGTGCCCCCCTCCACGATATTACACCTCGGTCATATTGTAGCGGTGCTTAGGCGAAGCCCTGCGACAGTTGAACATCAAGATCGTCACCACGCCGTCGTGCTGACGGAACTCCTCCCCGAAGCTTTGCTAGATCGGAGCCCGGGGTGCGTCATCGAGCTGTACGTGTGTCAAGAACTCGGAGGTGCCGGAGTAACGGTGCTTGGATCGGTTGGACCAGGAGGACGTACGACTACTTCCTCTACGTTGCATCAACGCTTCCGCTTCGGTCTACGAGGGTACGTAGACAACACTCTCCCCTCTCGTTGCTATGCATCACCATGATCTTGCGTGTGCGTAGGAAATTTTTTGAAATTACTACGTTCCCCAACAAGTGCGGGCAGCTCCGGGTCTAAATTTATGAGGCTTGCGCCTTGGAGCCTAGTAATAGGGCCAAGTCAACCCGTGGAGGGACGCCAAGCTCATCCCATTGCAATCTTGAAGATGACTTCAGTCGAGTGTTTTACGTGTCCGAGTGCACGGTGATCCGCGGAGGGCGGTTAGTCGGGCTGACTGGTGTCCTTTAGGAAAGGAGCGGTGAGCAATCAATCGGGTTAATTTGCTATAGAAATTTTGGGACTCAAAATCGATTGTGCGCGCAGGGAAGCAGTAACGTCGTGGCTTAGCGGGAAAAGTGGGGCACAACGCCTCGATTTTTGCCCCAAAAATCCGCCACGTGCCGTAGTTAACCAGCGCACGCGGCCGCCGCGGGTGCCGTCCATCCAGAGATTTGTGGCTGAGGACTCGCGGTGAGATCTTCACCTGTGGTATAAAAGATTCGGAGAGTTAGGGTAAACCCAGATCCCCTTTGTCCCCCGCACACTTCACGCTCCGTCCTCTCCGCCTCAGCATTCAGCGCATTGATAACCCACAAGTATAGGGGATCGCAACAGTTTTTGAGGGTAGAGTATTCAACCCAAAATTTATAGATTCGACACAAGGGGGGCCAAAGAATATTTGCAAGTATTAGCAGTTGATTTGTCAATTCAACCACACCTGAAGATTAAATATCTACAACAAAGTGACCAGTAGCACAATAGTATGATAGTTTGATAGTAGCGGTAATAGTATAAGTAACAATAACAGTGATAGCCATGATTTTGTAGCAATAGTAATAGTAACAGCAGCAGTAGTAACTTAGCAAGAACAATATGTGGAAAACTCGTAGGCATTGGATCAGTGAATTCGTTGGATGATATTCATCATATAACAGTCATAACCTAGGGCGACACAGAACTAGCTCTAGTTCATAAATATAATGTAGGCATGTATTCCGTAAATAGTCATACGTGCTTATGGAAAAGAACTAATCTCATCCAACTCTTCACCGACCAGTGAATCTACGAAGGAATTACTCACTCCCGGTGGGGAGCATCATGGAATTGGCGATGAAGGAGGGTTGGTGATGACGAAGACTGAAGATTCCCCTCTTCGGAACCCAAAACAGGCTCCAGATTTGGCCTCCCGATGAAGAACAGGAGGTGGCGGCGGCTCTGTATCATGAAACGTGATGAAACTTCTTCCTCGAGTTTTTCCTTCAAAAATAGGTATTTATGGAGTTGGAATTAGGGTCAGGGGGGCCACAAGGGCCCTACAATCCCACTAGGGCGCGCCTAGAGGGGGTGGCGCGCCCTGGTGTATCGTGGCTGATGTCGCTTGAAGCTACATCGGTATTTCCCCAAAGAGGAAGGGATGATGCAGTATAGCGACGGTAGGTATTTTCCTCAGTGATGAGACCAAGGTTATCGAACCAGTAGGAGAACCTCCTCACACCACGTAAAACAACACCTGTACACAAATAACAAATACTCGCAACCCGACGTGTTAAAGGGGTTGTCAATCCCTTTCGGGTAGGGCGCCTTTAGTGGGCAAATAACGTGAGGTAAAAAGTGGTAGATAGGATAAATAGATCGCGGAACAAATAAATTGTGGCAAGGTATTTTTGTATTTTTGGTTTAATAGATCTGAAAATAAATGCAAGAGAAAATAGATCGCAAAGGCAAATATGATGAAAAGAGACCCGAGGGTCGTAGGTTTCACTTTTGGCTTCTCTCGAGAAAAATAGCAAACAGTGGGAAAACAATTACTGTTGGGCAATTGATAGAACTTCAAATAATCATGACGATATCCAGGCAATGATCATTATATAGGCATCACGTCCAATATTAGTAGACCGACTCCTGCTTGCATCTACTACTATTACTCCACACATGGACCGCTATCCAGCATGCATCTAGTGTATTAAGTTCGTGAGAAAATGGAGTAATGCAATAACAACGATGACATGATGTAGACGAGATCCGTTTATCTATTGCGGCAGATATAGATCTCATCTTGTTATCCTTAGTAGTAACGATACATACGTGTCGGATCCCTTTCGATCACTGGGATCAAGCACCGTAAGATCGAACCCACTACAAAGCACCTCTTCCCATTGCAAGATAAATAGATCAAGTTGGCCAAATAAAACCCAAATATCGGAGAAGAAATACTAGGGTATAAGCAATCATGCACATAAGAGATCAAAGACGATTCAAATAACTTTCATGGATAAAAACATAGATTTGATCGTAAGCTCAAAGTTCATCGGATCCCAACAAACACACCGTCAAAAGACTTACTATCACGCCCAATATGCGACCCTATCCAAAAGGAACTCGAAGGTCCCACCAAGGATAGACCCGCATATTGAAACGCTTTTGCAAGGTGGATATCATTACATCAACATTACATAATAGTGGGGGGGTACAACCAAGACATACAATGCCACATGAATACAACGATCATCATATACAAGATCAACATCCGACTACGGATGAAACATAAACAGAAACTCAAACGACATCCACCCTGCTAGCCCAGGCTGCCGACCTGGAACCTATCCCCTGATCGAAGAAGAAGCAGAAGAAGAACTCCAAATCAAGGAACATCGCTCTCGCGTCAAGATCATCACAAAACCTGTACCTGCAACTGTTGTTGTAGTAATCTGTGAGCCACGAGGACACAGCAATCCCATTACCATGGGTATCAAGACTAGCAAAGCTTAAATGGGAAAGAAAGGGGTAAAGTGGTGAGGTTGCAGCAGCGACTAAGCAAGATATGGTGGCTAACATACGCAAATGAGAGCGAGAAGAGAAGCAAAGGAACGGTCGTCAACTAGTAATGATCAAGAGGTGATCCTGAACTCCTACTTACGTCAAACATAACACAGAAACCGTGTTCACTTCCCGGACTACACCGAGAAGAGACTATCACGGCTACACACGCGGTTGATGCGTTTTAATTCGGATCTGGTGTCAAGTTATCTACAACTGGACATTAATAAATTCCCATCTGCCACATAACCGCGGGCACAGCTCTTGAAAGTTTAAACCCTGCAGGGGTGTCCCAACTTAGCCCATGATAAGCTCTCGCGATCAACGAAGGATATTCCTTCTCCCAGGAAGACCCGATCAGTCTCGGAATCCCGGTTTACAAGACATTTCAACAATGGTAAAACAAGACCAGCAAAGCCGCCCGATGCGCCAACAATCCCGATAGGAGCTGCACATATCTCGTTCTCAGGGCAACACCGGATAGGTCAGCCTACGAGTAAAACCAGACCTTGAGTTGCCCTGAGGGGGCCCCGCAGTCTGCCCGGTTCAGACCAGCACTTAGACAAGCACTGGCCCGGGGGGGGGGGGGGTTGAAAATAAAGATGACCCTTGGGTTGGCCGACCCAAGGGAAGGGTATAGGTGGTGGTGAGGCAAATGATAAAACCAAGGTTGGGCCTTGCTGGAGGAGTTTTATTCAAAGCGAACTATCAAGGGGGTCCCATAAATCACCCGACCGCGTAAGGAACGCAAAATCCGGGAACATAACACCGGTATGACGGAAACTAGGGCGGCAAGAGTGGAACAAAACACCAGGCATAAGGCCGAGCCTTCCACCCTTTACCAGATATATAGATGCATTAATAATATAAGAGATATTGTGATATCCCAACATAACCCTGTCCACCATGGAGCAATCTTCAACTTCACCTGCAACTAGCAACGCTATAAGAGGGGCTGAGAAAAAGCGGTAACATAGCCAAACAACGGTTTGCTAGGAAGGGTGTCAAAGGTTAGAGGTTCATGGCAATATGGGAGGCTTGATAGAACAAGTTATAGGAAGCGCAGCATAGCGATAGAACGAAGCAACTAGCATAGTAATGATAGTAGTGAGATCCAGGGTAGCGGTCATCTTGCCTGAAATCCCGCTAGGAAGAATAACAAGTCCATGAAGAAGATGAAGCCACGAAGACGAACCAAGCGTAGACGAACGAATCCTCACGATCGCAACGAAATGGGAACTATCGAGAAGAAGCACACAACATGGTAAACACACCACACATATACATGACATGATGCACAACCAAGCATGATGCATGACAAAGATACATGAAGCTACTCATGGCAAGAGACGATGCAGACAAGAACAACACATCAAGGCAAGTTTAAATGAGGCCGGGAACAACATATAACAATTCCGGTAAGTCCTCATATGCAAATTTCGAAATGGGTCCAGATCTGAATAAACCTTATGTTCAAGTTGTTAAACAGCAAGTTAAGATGCACCAAGATGATCTACACGAGATTCTAGTCAAGTTTCATATAAAGTTCATTAGATTTGGAGCTACGGCCTAGAAGATATGAGCAAAACAAGTTAAACATGGCATTGATGCAAAATGCATACAAACATCAAGCAAACACACCAAAACAAGGATGCAACATGATAATATGAAGCTACATGCAAAATCAAGCAAGTTTCATATAGAGCACACCCAAAACGGAGCAACGGTTCAACACACGCACATGAAACAAGTCATAGCAACAATCTGTCCAAAACAGCAGCTAGGCATATTGCAAGCATCAAAACAATATGCTACAGCATCCCAACATAATAACAAAAGGCATGGGCATGAAGTACAGGTAAAGCATTACAAACCATGAACACTGAGCTATCTCCAGAAATCACTAGAACATGCTCAAAAGGACATGGAAAGATTGCAAATAATAACAGTTTCAGACTTTGCAGAAATAACATCAGGTTGCAATGTTTAGAGCTATCAAACGATATTTTACAGGAACTTATCATGGCAAACAAAGGCATGGCATGAATCTACTAATTTCATAGAACAAAAGTCCCTTACTGACCATGAGCCAAAAGGGCACAGAAAATATAATGGCACCCATGTAAACATGGCAAGTTATATTACAGATTCATACATGGCAGGAAAACAATAAGTAGGCATGTTGGTGAGCTTGAACCACTCACCACAGAGCAATACATGGCATGGCAAGGCAACCAATAGTAAGAAGACATGTTTGTGAAGCTAAGCATGGCAAGAACAAGTTCATAGGGTGCATGGATCACTAGAAAAGCACATGGCCAAAACTGAACTTCATGTTAACAGGTTGACAGCAACATTATTTAGCAAACTTTGGAGCAAGATAACAACATGTTTCAGCAGGCTATAATTGCAACCAGGGGCATGAATGAATAGAGCAAGACATGTATAACAAAACGCCCTTAGTGAACATCTCCAGAATAATGCACGAAATGACTTATAGCAGCATGTTAACATAGCAACAAAATATAACAGAATCTGTCAGGAAAATAGCAACAGCAAGTACCCTACTTAGCAAGCTCGATGCACTCAGCACACAACTCACAAAAATACATGGGTGGCACCCCTGGAAAGATGGCATAGCATAGATCAAAACACATGTAGACATCAACCTCATAGGATGCACACCTCAAACATGACAAAAATGACAAATGAGCAAGTTATAACAGTTTCAGCAGGTCAACATCATCATGCACTCTTCCAACAGCATTTCGGACATCAAGATGAACTCAAATGAACATGATGCAATTTAATGAAGTGAAGTACTCGTCGAGACGAACAATTTGACATATTACAGGCACGAAACGGAGCAGTATGCACAGAGTTATGATGCGATGAACATGGCAACATTATGATGAAAACTTAAGGACATAGAGGGATTTTCGGGGTCAACCTCGTTGCACGGATTTCAAAGCGGCGCGGATCTCCCCGGATCCGCGAGGACGACGGCCGGAGAGGGAGAAAAACGTCGCCGGAGGGGAGACTCGCCGGAGGGGGACGTCGGGGAGGCGACAGAGGGGCACCGGGGCGGGGCCGGACTGCGGGCGGCGGAGCTCGGCTCCAGCCGACGAGGTCCGCGGCCGCAGAGGACGAGGTCGCTAGCGCAGGCGAGGCGCAGCCGGCCGAGCGGCGCGGCAGAGGCGCGCGGTGGGCGCGGGCGGCGGCGAGCGCCGCGGGGCCGGCACGCTCGAGGCCGACGGGGCCGCGGCGGGGCAGGATGCCGGCGGAGGCGGCGGAGGGCGGCGGCGCTCGGCGCGGGGCGCGGGCCGGCGGCGGCGGCGCGCGGGCCCGCGACGGGCTCGGGCGGGCCGCGGCGGCGGCGGGTGGCGGCGTGCCACGTGGCGCGATGCCAGTGGCTGCGGGGCGGCGGCGATTTCGTCCGGACGGCGGCGGATATGTCCGGGCGCGGCGGGGGCGATTTGATCTAGGGTTTGCCCGAAAATTCGGGGGAGGGGACTAATATATAGGTAGAGGGAGCTAGGAGAGTCCAAATGAGGAGCGGTTTTCGGCCACACGATCGTGATCGAACGACCGAGAGCATGGAGGGGAGTTTGTTGGGTTTTGGGCCACTTTGGAAGGGGTGTTGGGCTGCAAAGAGAAGAAGGCTTTGCGGTTACCCGGTTAACCGTTGGAGTATCAAACGACCTCCAAATGGCACGAAACTTGACAGGCGGTCTACCGGTGCTATACCAAGGCTGCTTGGCAAGACTCGGTCCATTCCGAGAACGTTTAACACCCGCACACGCAAAGAGGCAAAAGGGGAAACGCCGGAGGACATAGGAGTCCCGGATTGCAAAACGGACAACGGGGAAAATGCTCGGATGCATGAGACGAACACGTATGCAAAATGAAATGCATATGATGACATGTCAAAATGCAACACGCAAGCAAAAGACATGGCAATGACGGCGAATAACTGGCGGACACCTGGCGCATCGAATCCGGGGCGTTACAACACTCCTCCACTAACAAGAGATCTCGTCCCGAGATCTTAGGATCGAGACGGAAAGGAAAAAGGATGAGGTGAAACAAGAACTCAAGAGAAGAAGCAAAGAAATCCAGAGCACTCGAGAAGAAGAGAGGAACGACGAGGATGACGAGAATCGAAAGCTCGCGGAATCAGATAGACTATGAAACCACTCGTCCTAACCGGAGTGGTTAGAATGAGAAAAGAAACGAATAAGACTGAAAGGATTTAGGAAGCACTCCGTCTGAAAATGGAAGGATTAGAACATGAACTAGAGAGGATGGAATGATACTTGATGAACTCTTGAAGAATGAATGAAATCATGAAGAACCACCATGAAGAACTCCGGTGACAAAAAGATGATGAGATAGAATAATGGATGAAAGAATAAGATTAAAGCTTGCGATGATTTAGATGAAGGTTCCGACGAAATGGTCGAGGAAAGTTGAACTCCGGAAAAGAAAAGATGAAAAGACTTGGAACTATAATTTATTCATCAAGAACAAACTCTGATCGAAGGGATTAAACTCACTTGGATGAAATATGAATAAGATTTATTGTATGTTTATCCTTCATCAAATTAAATTGATGACAAGCAATGCATTTTGCATACTACTTAATCTTCTTGAAAAGGATTGAGAACTGACATATCACAAACTTGAGAAGGTCTTCAATGAACCACCGTTGGGATTGAAAAGAACAAATGAATTAATATGATAAACAAGGAAAAGAATCTTGAACGAACCACCGTAAGAATTTGGAAATGACTGATGAAAGAGAATGAATCACCGGGAAGAATACTGAGATGAACGAAGGGGCACGGATATAGAATAATTGGAGAACGAATCTGAAAACTTAGAATGAAGAAATCTTCTGAAAAGATGGCCTCCGGATGATCGAGAGAGAAAGCAACTCCTGAAATACTCCGGATGGATGAAAAGAATAACTGACAGATGGAATGATTCTAGAGGATAACATGAAGCTAGAACCACGAAACTTCAAGAGAACGAGCAAGATTTAGAGGAAAAACTCTTCTTCAACCTTCAAATGACGATGAGAAAACACCATCAAAATTACTGAGATACTCCGAGAGAATGAAAAGCAGAGAGGTTGATCCAACAATGAAAAGAATTTGAAAGCGATCTTGGAGAAGGCATGTGACTGATGAAATTCATTCTTACGTCACACTTAAAAAGAATTGAGAATAACTCCGGGTGAATTAGAAGAGTCAGGTAAGATCCTGGGAAAAGACCTGTGGGTTAGGGCCCACTAAAGCGATAACACCATTGGAAAGGGATGTTGAACAGATAGATGATGCACCGGAACAATTGAAATATTTGAATGAGGTGACAACCTCGAATTAATTGGAACACAGACGAATCTCCTGAGATGTCATGAGCACTCCGGAAGGATAAACTGGCGAGAGGCGAACGAGCAAGGAAAACACTTGATCCAAGGAAAAGAATGTAATCACCCGAAAAAACTTGAATTGAATCCACCGGAAAAGAAAAAGAGATGAAGAATGTCGAACAAAACGAGAATTCACCGGTTGAGATAATTGAGGGAAAAACCTGAAGAGGTTCTGCACGAATGAAATTGATGCTCGAAAGAGACTCGGGCTCCGGGAAGAAAAAGGGTGGGAGGGCGGGAAAACAAAGGCAACTTGGAAGGGGAAACAGACGAATATCTTGAAGAGAAAAACACCTGTTAAAAAGAAAGACTTCGCACGAGTAGGAAGGATACTCGATTACGGACTCCGGTTCCGAGGAGAAAAAGGGGAGGGCAGGTGGGAAAATAAAACAACTGAGGATTGAACTCAAAGATGAAGAGGCTCGAGTCAACTTGACGAGAAATGCACCGGATGAAAAGAGCTGAGAACCAACGATCGGAAAACCAACTGCGTGATCCTAAATAAAAATTTGAAGGGGAAGAGGAATAGTTCAAAACACCTACGTCAAGATTCCTCACCAGAGCAACGAAGGAGCTGAGGAGTAAAAAGAATCCTACTCTCCGATATAACTAGACTCCGGAAATAGGTTTCTTCTAGACTCAACAACGGCCAAACTACACGATCAATCAAGGGGGCTCCTAGGGTCGGTCGAGGCTCTGATACCAACTTGTCACGCCCAATATGCGACCCTATCCAAAAGGAACTCGAAGGTCCCACCAAGGATAGACCCGCATATTGAAACGCTTTTGCAAGGTGGATATCATTACATCAACATTACATAATAGTGGGGGGTACAACCATGACATACAATGCCACATGAATACAACAATACATCATATACAAGATCAACATCCGACTACGGATGAAACATAAACAGAAACTCAAACGACATCCACCCTGCTAGCCCAGGTTGCCGACCTGCAACCTATTCCCTGATCGAAGAAGAAGCAGAAGAAGAACTCCAAATCAAGGAACATCGCTCTCGCGTCAAGATCATCGCAAAACCTGTACCTGCAACTGTTGTTGTAGTAATCTGTGAGCCACGAGGACTCAGCAATCCCATTACCATGGGTATCAAGACTAGCAAAGCTTAATGTGAAAGGAAGGGGAAAAGTGGTGAGGTTGCAGCAGCGACTAAGCAAGATATGGTGGCTAACATACGAAATGAGAGCGAGAAGAGAAGCAAAGGAACGGTCGTCAACTAGTAATGATCAAGAGGTGATCCTGAACTCCTACTTACGTCAAACATAACACAGAAACCGTGTTCACTTGCCGGACTCCATCGAGAAGAGACCATCATGGCTACACACGCGGTTGATGCGTTTTAATTCGGATCTGGTGTCAAGTTATCTACAACCGGACATTAACAAATTCCCATCTGCCACATAACCGCGGGCACGGCTCTTGAAAGTTTAAACCCTGCAGGGGTGTCCCAACTTAGCCCATGATAAGCTCTCGCGATCAACGAAGGATATTCCTTCTCCCAGGAAGACCCGATCAGTCTCGGAATCCCGGTTTATAAGACATTTCGACAATGGTAAAACAAGACCAGCAAAGCCGCCCGATGCACCGACAATCCCGATAGGAGCTGCACATATCTTGTTCTCAGGGCAACACCGGATAGGTCAGCCTACGAGTAAAACCAGACCTCGAGTTGCCCCGAGGGGCCCCGCAGTCTGCCCGGTTCAGACCAGCACTTAGACAAGCACTGGCCCGGGGGGGGCTAAAAATAAAGATGACCCTTGGGTTGGCCGACCCAAGGGAAGGGTATAGGTGGTGGTGAGGCAAATGGTAAAACCAAGGTTGGGCCTTGCTGGAGGAGTTTTATTCAAAGCGAACTGTCAAGGGGGTCCCATAAATCACCCGACCGCGTAAGGAACGCAAAATCCGGGAACATAACACCGGTATGACGGAAACTAGGGCGGCAAGAGTGGAACAAAACACCAGGCATAAGGCCGAGCCTTCCACCCTTTACCAGATATATAGATGCATTAATAATATAAGAGATATTGTGATATCCCAACATAACCCTGTCCACCATGGAGCAATCTTCAACTTCACCTGCAACTAGCAACGCTATAAGAGGGGCTGAGCAAAAGCGGTAACATAGCCAAACAACGGTTTGCTAGGAAGGGTGTCAAAGGTTAGAGGTTCATGGCAATATGGGAGGCTTCATAGAACAAGTTATAGGAAGCGCAGCATAGCGATAGAACGAAGCAACTAGCATAGCAATGATAGTAGTGAGATCCAGGGTAGCGGTCATCTTGCCTGAAATCCCGCTAGGAAGAATAACGAGTCCATGAAGAAGATGAAGCCACGAAGACGAACCAAGCGTAGACGAACGAATCCTCACGATCGCAACGAAATGGGAACTATCGAGAATAAGCACACAACATGGTAAACACACCACACATATACATGACATGATGCACAACCAAGCATGATGCATAACAAAGCTACATGAAGCTACTCATGGCAAGAGATGATGCAGACAAGAACAACACATCAAGGCAAGTTTAAATGAGGCCGGGAACAACATATAACAATTCCGGTAAGTCCTCATATGCAAATTTCGAAATGGGTCCAGATCTGAATAAACCTTATGTTCAAGTTGTTAAACAGCAAGTTAAGATGCACCAAGATGATCTACACGAGATTCTAGTCAAGTTTCATATAAAGTTCATTAGATTTGGAGCTACGGCCTAGAAGATATGAGCAAAACAAGTTAAACATGGCATTGATGCAAAATGCATACAAACATCAAGCAAACACACCAAAACAAGGATGCAACATGATAATATGAAGCTACATGCAAAATCAAGCAAGTTTCATATAGAGCACACCCAAAACGGAGCAACGGTTCAACACACGCACATGAAACAAGTCATAGCAACAATCTGTCCAAAACAGCAACTAGGCATATTGCAAGCATCAAAACAATATGCTACAGCACCCCAACATAATAACAAAAGGCATGGGCATGAAGTACAGGTAAAGCATAACAAAACATGAACACTGAGCTATCTCCAGAAATTACTAGAACATGCTCAAAAGGACATGGAAAGATTGCAAATAATAACAGTTTCAGACTTTGCAGAAATAACATCAGGTTGCAATGTTTAGAGCTATCAAACGACATGTTATAGGAACTTATCATGGAAAACAAAGGCATGGAATGAATCTACTAATTGTATAGAACAAAAGTCCCTTACTGACCATGAGCCAAAAGGGCACAGAAAATATGATGGCACCCATGTAAACATGGCAAGTTATATTACAGATTCATACATGGCAGGAACAACAATAAGTAGGCATGTTGGTGAGCTTGAACCACTCACTACAGAGCAATACATGTCATAAAAAGGCAACCAACAGTAAGAAGACATGTTTGTTAAGCTAAGCATGGCAAGAATAAGTTCATAGGGTGCATGTATCACTAGAAAAGCACATGGCCAAAACTGAACTTCATGTTAACAGGTTGACAGCAACATTATTTAGCAAACTTTGGAGCAAGATAACAACATGTTCCAGCAGGCTATAATTGCAACCAGGGGCCTGAATGGATAGAGCAAGACATGTATAACAAAACATCCTTAGTGAACATCTCCAGAATAATGCACGAAATGACTTGTAGCAGCAGGTTAACATAGCAACAAAATATAACAGAATCTGTAAGGAAAACAGCAACAGCAAGTACCCTACTTAGCAAGCTCGATGCACTCAGCACACAACTCACAAAAATACATGGGTGGCACCCCTGGAAATATGGCATAGCATAGATCAAAACACATGTAGACATCAACCTCATAGGGTGCACACATCAAACGTGGCAAAAATGACATGAGCAAGTTATAACAGTTTCAGCAGGTCAACATCATCATGCACTCTTCCAACAGCATTTCGGGCATCAAGATGAACTCAAATGAACATGACGTAATGGAATGAAATGAAGTACTCGTCGGGGCGAACAATTTGACATATTACACGCACGAAACGGAGCAGTATGCATAGAGTTATGATGCGATGAACATGGCAACATTATGATGAAAACTTAAGGACTTAGAGGGATTTTCGGGGTCAACCTCATTGCATGGATTTCAAAGCGGCGCGGATCTCGCCGGATCCGCGAGGACGGCGGCCGAAGAGGGAGAAAAACGTCGCCGGAGGGGAGACTCGCTGGAGGGGGACGTCGGGGAGGCAACGGAGGGGCACCGGGGCGGGGCCGGACCGCGGGCGGCAGAGCTCGGCTCCGGCCGACGAGGTCCGCGGCGGCAGAGGGCGAGGTCGCCAGCGCAGGCGAGGCGCGGCCGGCCGAGCGGCGCGGCAGAGGCGCGCGGGGGGCGCGGGCGGCGGCGAGCGCCGCGGAGCTGGCGCGCTCGAGGCCGACGGGGCCGGCGGCGGGGCAGGACGCCGGCGGAGGCGGCGGAGGGCGGCGGCGCTCGGCACGGGGCCAGGAGGCGTGGGGCGCGGGCCGGCGGCGGCGGCGGCGCGCGGGCCCGCGACGGGCTCGGGCGGGCCGCGGCGGCGGCGGGTGGCAGCATGCCACGTGGCGCGATGCCAGTGGCTGCGGGGCGGCGGCGATTTCGTCTGGACAGCGGCGGACATGTCCGGGCGCGGCGGGGGCGATTTGATCTAGGGTTTGCCCGAAAATTCGGGGGAGGGGACTAATATATAGGTAGAGGGAGCTAGGAGAGTCCAAATGAGGAGCGGTTTTCGGGCACGCGATCGTGATCGAACGACCGAGAGCATGGAGGGGAGTTTGCTGGTTTTTGGGCCACTTTGGAAGGGGTGTTGGTCTGCAAAGAGAAGAAGGCTTTGCGGTTACCCGGTTAACCGTTGGAGTATCAAACGACCTCCAAATGGCACGAAACTTGACAGGCGGTCTACCAGTGCTATACCAAGGCCGCTTGGCAAGACTCGGTCCATTCCGAGAACGTTTAACACCCGCACACGCAATCAAAAGACATGGCGATGACGGCAAATAACTGGCGGACACCTGGCGCATCGAATCCGGGGCGTTACACTTACATCATATGGATCTCCAAGAGACCATTGTATTGATAATCAAGAGAGATAGGGAAGCCATATAGCTACTAACTATGGACCCGTAGGTCTACAAAGAACTACTCACGCATCATAGGAGAGGAACCAATGGAAGTGGTGAACCTCTCCATGACAGTGTCTAGATTGGATCTGGTGGTTCTGGACTCTACGGTGGCTGGATCAATATTTCGTCGCCTCCCCTAGGGTTTCTGGAATATTGGGGTATTTATAGAGCAAAGAGGCGGTCCGGGGGGCACCCGAGGTGGGCACAACCCATCAGGGCGCGCCTGGGCCTCCTGGCGCGCCCTGGTGGATTGTCCCCTCCCCGGGACTCCCCCCAGATGCAACCAGGGCCCAACTTCTTCCTTTTGGTCCATAAAAATCATTGTAAAGCTTCGTGGCATTTGGACTCCGTCTGATATTGAATTCCTGCGATGTAAAAAAACATGCAGAAAATAGCAACTGGCACTTGGCACTTGGCACTATGTCAATAGGTTAGTACAAAAAAAGATATAAAATGACTACAAAATGATTGTAAAACATCCAAGCATGATAATATAACAGCATGGAACAATCAAAAATTATAGATACATTGGAGACGTATCAGTGGCCAGCCAGGGCACCCCCTCCGGTGGTTCTTGGTTCCAGTTTTTTATTTATTTGGAATAAATCTCCAAAAAGTTTTGTCCAATTCCGAGAACTTTTATTTTTGCACAAAAACAACACCATGGTAGTTCTGCTGAAAACAGCATCAGTCCGGGTTAGTTTCATTCAAATCATGCAAATTAGAGTCCAAAACAAGAGCAAAAGCGTTAGGAAAAGTAGATACGATGGAGACGTATCAACTCCCCCAAGCTTAACCCATTGCTTGTCCTCACGCAATTCAGTTGACAAACTGAAAGTGATAAAGAAAAACTTTTACAAACTCTTTTGTTCTTGTTTACATACATATGCTAAGTAGCACCCAGTTTTTCAGCAAAGATCATGACTAACCATGTCAACAATAACTCATATCAGTGACATAATCAACTAGCGAGCAATAAGAGAATATCTCAAATGCTAACACTTTGTCAAAACAATCAAGATATAATATGACAACAGTGGTATCTCGCTAGCCCTTTCTGAGACCGCAAAACATAAATGCAGATCACCTCCAAAGTTCAAGCAGCGACTAAACATTGTAATTCATGGCAGAGAAGATCGAGTCATGATGCATTCAACATTAACTATACACAATGCATGAGGATGACAATAGTGCTCTCAGGTCTGGCGCTTGTATGAGAAGGTGATGACTCAACATAAAAGTAAATAAATAGTCCCTTCACAGAGGGAAACAGGGATTTGCAGAGGTGCCAGAGCTCAAAGCTTAAATCAGAGATAAATATAATTTTGGGAGGTACAGCCTTCCTGTCAATGTTATGACCAAGAGTTATCAATATCTTCCATGCTAAACACAGTAGTGGCGGTTCCCAAGCGGTAAAAGTAAAGATTTACTCCCCCCCCCCCCACCAACAAACACACTCCACGGCTAACCAAATCCATGGGTACCGTACATACCAACAGCAATCCTAGGGGAGTTTTGTTTAATTATTTGCAATTTTTTATTTCAGGATTGGGAATCCCTATTATCACCCCTCTCGTGCAAGGACGAGTGAATAAACACTCATCATGAGAATAACCCGCTTAGCATGGAAGATACTGACTGCCCCCTGTCGCTCCATGAGCGGTCCAGGTACACAAAACAGATGTTCATTTGAAATTTTAGAGGTGGCACATGCAAATTTACTTGGAACGACAGGGTAATACCGCATATAGGTAGATATGGTGGACTCTCTGAAATAACTTTGGTCTAAGGATTTTGATGCACAAGTAGTATTTCTGCTTAGTACAGATGAAGGCTAGCAAATGGGTTGAGAAGTGGCTAGCTAGAGAGTGAAAACGGCCATGAACGTGCGTTATGCATAATCAACATTGAATACTAGCATGAGTAGGATATGAACACCATGAATATAAATATCGTAGAAGCTATGTTGGTTTTGCAACACATGCAATTACAACCATAGTGGTTGTCGGTGTCAAAACCGGCGGATCTCGGGTAGGGGGTCCCGAACTGTGCGTCTAAGGCTAATGGTAACAGGAGGCGGGGGACATAATGTTTATCTAGGTTCGGGCCCTCTCAATGGAGGTAATACCCTACTTCCTGCTTGATTGATCTTGATGATATGAGTATTACAAGAGTTGATCTACCACGAGATCGTAGAGGCTAAACCCTAGAAGCTAGCCTATGATTATGATTGTTATTGTCCTACAGACTAAACCCTTCGGTTTATATAGACACCGGAGGGGGCTAGGGTTACAAAGAGTCGGTTACAGAGAAGGAGATCTACATATCCGGATTGCCAAGCTTGCCTTCCACGCAAAGGAGAGTCCCACCCGGACACGGGACGAAGTCTTCAATCTTGTATCTTCATAGTCCAACAGTCCGGCCAAAGTATATAGTCTGGCTGTCCGAGGACCCCCTAATCTAGGACTCCCTCAGTAGCCCCTGAACCAGGCTTCAATGACGATGAGTCTGGCGCGCAGATTGTCTTCGGCATTGCAAGGTGGGTTCCTTCTTCGAATACTCCATAGAAGATCTTGAATATGAGGATCGTGTCCGGCCCTGCAAAATAATTTCCACATACCACCGTAGAGAGCATAATATTCCAAAAATCTAATCTGCTGACAACTTTTCATAGCATGATATCACGCCGTGGCCCGGTCATTACGAACCATTTTTCCTAGCCTGCCACTACACGTGTTATGAGGCGGTTTTATTGGCACATCTTGCCGAAGCAGAGATCGTGTTCCCCTTATCACGGGATTCTCATCAATACGGGTGTGGGTAACCCAACCATACTTGTTGGTATGACTCCTCGATTTTAGGCAAGTTCCAAACGGCCACGTGGAGGACGCTTGATATTCACCCTCTTTATAAAGCGGCCAAGGCCTGTCCTTTTCTTCCCACGCTTGATCCTTCCCTTCCCCCACCTCGAGTTCCAACACCCGAGGCTCAGGCTAAGCGCTTCGGACCTTCATCCATGTCCGGACCCAACCTTCAAGGCCGGTGGATGGCCTCCTCTATCACAGAGGAGGACATCAAGAAGCTTAGGGAGGCCAGGTATTTGACCGCCGAAATCCCGCACAGGCTGCCTGCTCAAGGGCAGGTCATCCCCACTCCCGAACCCAACGAGAGCATCGTATTTGTTTCCCACTTCCTCCGAGGGCTAGGCTTTAATCTTGATCCCTTTGAGGGCTCATGTTCTATTACGGGTTAGATTTCCATGATCTAGCTCCGAATTTCATCCTTCACATCTCGTCGTTTATCGTCGTGTGTGAGGCCTTCCTCTGCATCACCCCACACTTTGGCTTATGGCTCAAGACCTTCAATGTGAAGCCGAGGACGATCGACGGGCGACGCGCAGAGTGCGGAGGTGCAATAATAAGAAAAGGCGCCGACGCCCAATGGCCAAAGGGTTCCTTCCCGGAGGTGTCCGACTTATGGCGACGAGAGTAGTTTTACATCATAGCTCCCCGAGGTACAAAGTAGGAGGCCGCCCCTGCCTTCCGCTCGGGCCCTTCGCCTCAACTGGCGTCTGATACGTCCATTTTGCATCATGCTTTTATATCAATATTTATTGCATTATGGGCTGTTATTACACATTATATCTCAATACTTATGGCTATTCTCTCTTATTTTACAAGGTTTACCATGAAGAGGGGGAATGCCGGCAGCTGGAATTTTGGCTGGAAAAGGAGCAAACATTGGAACCTATTCTGCACTGCTCCAAAAATCCTGAAACTCCACAAAACTTTTTTTTGGAATTAATAAGAATTATTGAGCGGAAGAAACACCTCAGGGGGCCCACACCCTGGCCAGGAGGGTAGGGGGCGCGCCCATCCCTACTGGGCGCGCCCCTTGTCTCCTGGGCTCCCTGGTGGGCCCTCGATGTCCATCTTCTACTATATGAAGGCTTTTACCCTGGAAAAAATCGTGGGCAAGCTTACGGGACAAAACTCCACCGCCACGAGGTGGAACCTTGGCGGAACCAATCTAGAGCTCCGGCAGAGCTGTTCTGCTGGGGACACTTCCCTCCAGGAGGGGCAAATCATCACCATCGTCATCACCAATGATGCTCTCATCAGGAGGGGGTCAATCTCCATCAACATCTTCACCAACACCATCTCCTCTCAAAACCCTAGTTCATCTCTTGTATCCAAACCACAAATTGGTACCTGTGGGTTGCTAGTAGTGTTGATTACTCCTTGTAGTTGATGCTAATTGGTTTACTTGGTGGAAGATCATATGTTCAGATCCTTTTTGCATATTATTACCCCTTTGATTATGAACATGGATATGCTTTGTGAGTAGTTACGATTGTTCCTGAGGACATGGGTGAAGTCTTGCTATTAGTAGTCATGTGAATTTGGTATTCGTTCGATATTTTGATGAGATGTATGTTGTCTTTCCTCTAGTGGTGTTATGTGAACGTAGACTACATGACACTTCACCATTATTTGGGCCTAGAGGAAGGCATTGGGAAGTAATAAGTAGATGATGGGTTGCTAGAGTGACAGAAGCTTAAACCCTAGTTTATGTGTTGCTTCGTTAGGGGCTGATTTGGATCCATATGTTTAATGTTGTGGTTAGGGTTACCTTAATACTTCTTTTGTAGTTGCGGACGCTTGCAATAGGGGTTAATCATAAGTGGGATGCTTGTCCAAGTAAGGGCAGTACCCAAGCACCGGTCCACCCACATATCAAATTATCAAAGTACCAAACGCGAATCATATGAACGTGATGAAAACTTGCTTGACGATAATTCCCATGTGTCCTCGGGAGCCCTTTTCTCATTATAAGAAATTGTCTAGGCTTATCCTTTGCTACAAAAGGATTGGGCCACCTTGCTGCACTTTATTTACTTTCATTTTTGTTACTCGTTACAATTTATCTTATCACAAAACTATCTATTACCTACAAGTTCAGTGCTTGCAGAGAAAACCTTACTGAAAACCGCTTATCATTTCCTTCTGCTCCTCGTTGGGTTCGACACTCTTACTTATAGAAAGGACTACGATAGATCCCCTACACTTGTGGATCATCAAGACTCTTTTCTGGCGCTGTTGCCGGGGAGTGTAGCGCTTTTGGTGAGTGGAACTTTGCAAGGAAACATTTATATAGTGTGCTGAAATTTTCTGTTACTTGTCACTATGGAAATTAATCCTTTGAGGGGCTTGTTCGGGGTATCTTCACCCCGACCAAAGAGCAAAGATTTGCTCCTCAACCTACTGAACTTTTTGAAAATATTTATTTTGAGATTCCTTCGGGTATGATAGAGAAACTGCTAGCTAATCCATTTGCACAGGATGGAACATTGCATCCCGATTTACATCTTATCTTTGTGGATGAAGTTTGTGGATTATTTAAGCTTGCAGGTATTCCCGATGATGTTGTAAAAAGGAAGGTCTTCCCTTTATCTTTGAAGGGAGATGCATTGACATGGTATAGGCTATGTGATGATACGAGATCTTGGAATTATAAACGATTGAAGTTGGAATTTCACTAGAAGTTCTACCCTATGCATCTTGTTCATCGTGATCGTAATTACATATATAATTTCTGGCCTCGCGAAGGAGAAAGCGTCGCTCAAGCTTGGGGGAGTCTTAAGTCAATGTTATATTCATGCCCCAATCATGAGCTCTCCAGAGAAATGCTTATTCAAAAATTTATGCTCAGCTTTCTCTCAATGATCGCAACCTGCTCGATACTTCCTGTGCTGGTTCTTATATGCTGAAGACTATTGATTTCAAATGGGACTTATTGGAAAGAATTAAACGCAAATCTGAAGATTGGGGTTCCGACGATGGTAAGGAGTCAGGTATGACACCTAAGTTCGATTGTGTTAAATCTTTTATGGATACCGTTGCTTTCCGTGGATTTAGCACTAAGTATGGACTTGACTCTGAGATAGTAGCTTCTTTCTGTGAATCTTTTCCTACTCACGTTGATCTCCCTAAAGAGAAGTGGTTTAAATATAATCCTCCCATTGAAGTAAAGGTAGTTGCACCTATTACAGTTGAAGAAAAGACTGTCACCTATAGTGATCCTATTGTTCCTACTACTTATGTTGAGAAACCTCCTTTTCCTGTTAGGAAAAGGATCATGCTAAAACTTCGACTGTTGTTCGTAAGAGTAATACTAGGACTTATACACCTCCTAAGGAAATAAAAGTTGAACCTAGTATTGCTATGGTTAAAGATCTCTTGGATGATGATTTAGATGGGCATGTTATTTATTTCTGTGGTGAGACTGCTAATACTGCTAGACTAGATACTAAGATACATAGACCTGTGGTAGGCATGCTTGTTATTTCTGTTAAAATAGGAGATCATTGTTATCATGGCTTATGTGATATGGGTGCTAGTGCTAGTGCGATGCCCTATGATTTATATAAAGAAATTATGCACGACATTGCACCCGTTAAATTGGAAGACATTGATGTTACTATTAAGCTTGCTAATAGAGACACCATTAAACTAGTTGGGATAGTTAGAGATGTTGAAGTCTTGTGTGGGAAGGTTAAATATCCTGCTGATTTTCTTATTCTTGGTTCCCCACAAGATGACTTTTGTCCCATTATTTTTGGTAGACCCTTCTTAAATACAGTTAATGCTAGGATTGATTGTGAAAAGGATACTGTTACAATTGGCTTAGAGGGTATGTCTCATGAGTTTAATTTTGCTAAGTTTCGTAGACAACCTCATGATAGAGAATCACCTAGTAAGGATGAGATTATTGGTCTTGCTTCCATTGTCGTACCTCCTACTGATCCGTTAGAACAATATTTTCTAGACCATGAAAACGATATGTTTATGAAGGGAAGAAGGGAAATAGATGATGTGTTCCTTAAACAGGAACCTATGTTGAAACACAACCTTCCCGTTGAAATTCTTGGGGATCCCCCTCAACCCAAGGGTGATCTCGTGTTTGAACTCAAACCATTACCTGATAATCTTAAGTATGCTTATATTGATGAAAAGAAAATATATCCTGTTATTATTAGTGCTAACCTTTTAGAGCAAGAAGAAGAAAGATTATTGAAAACTCTGAAGAAGCACCGCGCTGCTATTGGATATACTCTGGATGATCTTAAGGGCATTAGTCCCACGTTATGCCAACACAAAATTAATGTGGAGGCCGATGCTAAACCAGTTAGAGATCCTCAACGATGACTGAATCCCAAGATGAAAGAAGTGGTAAGAAAGGAGATACTAAAGCTCCTTGAGGCAGGTATAATTTATCCCGTTGCTGATAGTGAATGGGTAAGACCTGTCCACTGTGTTCCTAAAAAGGGAGGTATTGCCGTTGTTCCTAATGATAAAGATGAATTGATCCCGCAAAGAATTATTACAGGTTATAGGATGGTAATTGATTTTCGTAAATTAAATAAAGCTACTAAGAAAGATCATTACCCTTTACCTTTTATTGATCAGATGCTAGAAAGACTTTCCAAACACACACATTTCTACTTTCTAGATGGTTATTCTGGTTTCTCTCAAATACCTGTGTCAGCGAAGGATCAATCTAAAACTACTTTTACTTGCCCTTTCGGTACTTTTGCTTATAGACGTATGCCTTTTGGTTTATGTAATGCACCTGCTACCTTTCAAAGATGTATGATGGCTATATTCTCTGACTTTTGTGAAAAGATGTGTGAGGTATTCATGGATGATTTCTCCGTTTATGGATCCTCTTTTGATGATTGCTTGAGCAACCTTGATCGAGTTTTGCAGAGATGCGAAGACACTAGTCTCGTCTTGAATTAGGAAAAGTGCCACTTTATGGTTAATGAAGGCATTGTTTTGGGGCATAAGATTTCCGAGAGAGGTATTGAAGTTGATAAAGCTAAAGTTGATGCTATTGAAAAGATGCCATGTTCCAAGGACATAAAAGGTATAAGAAGTTTCCTTGGTCATGCCGGTTTTTATAGGAGGTTCATTAAGGAATTTTCTAAAATCTTTAGGCCTCTGACTAATTTATTGCAAAAAGATATTCCTTTTGTCTTTGATGATGATTGTGTAAAAACATTTTAAATACTTAAGAAAGCTTTGATCACTGCACCTATTGTTCAGCCACCTGATTGGAATTTACCTTTTGAAATTATGTGTGATGCTAGTGATTATGCTGTAGGTGTTGTTCTAGGGCAAAGAGTTGATAAGAAATTGAATGTTATCCAGTATGCTAGTAAGACTCTTGATACTGCCCAGAGAAATTATGCTACTACTGAAAAAGAATTCTTAGTAGTTGTGTTTGCATGTGATAAGTTTAGACCTTATATTCTCGATTCCAAAGTTACTATTCACACTGATCATGCTGCTATTAAATATCTTATAGAAAATAAAGATGCTAAGCCTAGACTCATTAGATGGGTTCTCTTGCTCCAAGAATTTGATTTACATATTATTGATAGAAAGAGCTGAGAACCCCATTGCAGACAACTTGTCTAGGTTAGAGAATGTTCTTGATGACCCACTGCCTATTGATGATAGCTTTCCTGATGAACAATTAGTGGTCATTAATGCTTCTCTTACTGCTCCTTGGTATGCTGCTTATGCTAATTACATTGTTGCTAAATTTATACCTCCTAGTTTCACATACCAACAAAAGAAAAGGTTCTTTTATGATTTAAGACATTACTTCTGGGATGACCCACAACTTTATAAAGGAGTAGACTGTGTTATTAGACGTTGTGTGCCTGAGCATGAACAGGAACAGATCCTACGCAAGTGTCACTCTGAATCCTATGGAGGACACCACACTGGAGATAGAACTGCATACAAGGTACTGCAATCTGGTTTTTATTGGCCTATTCTCTTCAAAGATGCTCGTAAGTTTGTCTTATCTTGTGATGAATGTCAAACAATTGGTAATATTAGTAGATGTCAAGAAATGCCTATGAATTATTCTCTTGTTATTGCACCGTTTGATGTTTGGGGCTTTGATTATATGGGACCTTTTCCTGCCTCTAATGGTTACACTCATATTTTAGTTGCTGTTGATAACGTTACTAAGTGGGTAGAAGCTATTCCAACTAGTAGTGCTGATCATAACACTTCTATTAAAATGCTTAAAGAAGTTTTTTTTCCGGGGTTTGGAGTCCCTAGATATCTTATGAATAATGGTGGTTCACATTTTATTCATGGTGCTTTCCGTAAGATGCTTGCTAAGTATGATGTTAATCATAGAATCGCATCTCCTTATAATCCACAGTCTAGTGGTCAAGTAGAGTTGAGCAATAGAGAGATCAAATTAATTTTGCAAAAGACTGTCAATAGATCTAGAAAGAATTGGTCCAAAAAACTTGATGATGCATTATGGGCCTATAGAACTGCATACAAAAGTCCTATGGGTATGTCTCCTTATAAGAAGTTTTATGGAAAAGCTTGTCATTTACCTCTTGAACTTGAACATAAAGCATATTGGGCTATTAAAGAGCTCAACTATGACTTCAAACTTGCCGGTGAGAAGAGGTTGTTTGACATTAGCTCACTTGATGAATGGAGAACCCAAGCCTATGAGAATGCCAAGCTATTCAAAGAAAAAGTCAAACGCTGGCATGACAAAAGGATTCAAAAGCGTGAGTTTAACGTAGGTGATTATGTGTTATTATTCAACTCTCGTTTAAGATTTTTTGCAGGAAAACTTCTCTCTAAATGGGAAGGTCCTTATGTTATTGAGGAGATCTATTGTTCTGGTGCCATAAAAATCAATAACTTCGAAGGCACAAGTCCGAGGGTGGTGAACGGTCAAAGAATTAAACACTATATTTCAGGTAATCCTATCAATGTTGAAACTAATATTATTGAAACCGTAACCCTGGAGGAATACATAAGGGACACTTTCCAGAACGTTCCAGACTCCGAAAAGGAATAGGTATGTGGTACGGTAAGTAAACCGACTCCAAAACAACTCCAATGGCAATTTTTATTAGTTTTGGAATATTTAAGAATTTTCGGAAGAAAGAAGTAGTCTCAGAGGGACACGAGGCCCCCACGAGAGTGGAGGGCGCGCTCACCCTTATTGGGCGCGCCCCCCTGTCTCATGGACACCTCGTGTGCCTCCTGGACTCCGTTTTCTTGCACGTTACGTATTTTGGTCGGTAAAAATTCATTATATAAACTCCCGAAGGTTTTGACCACTATATCACGCAAATATCCTTTGTTTTCATTTCGAGCTGTTTCTGTTTCAGATCTAGAGCATCATGGCGTCTCCAAGCGCTCCCAAGGTCAAGTTTTTCGAGAGGGTTATCAACCCCTATCTCGCGGAGGTGCTACAACACCCTCAAACCATTGAGATGCGTGAGGGGGTGCTGCACATCCGCGATGTGGAGGGACCAAGGCGTACCGGAAGCGTGGAGACAAAGCTCAAAGCCGTGGAGCAGCAAGTTTTCAAGTGCCAAGGGATGGTGGAGCGTGGACTCACGCCAACCAGATGATGATCACGGAGTTCACCAACAACCACAAGCTAGATGCCAAAGTCATTGGGGAGACCATCTTCAAGCTTCAAGAGAAAATTGAGCACCTCCAAGCCCAGATCTATGACCTGCAAAACCAGAACTGTGAGTATGAATATAGATTCAAGAGGATGAGTTTGGCTGCAGATTTAAGGATCCCGGAGACTTGATCATCCTTCTATGATGGTGAGCCTATGCCTTGGAAGACGGACGACAAGCCTACATCATCAACAACTCCTACTTCACCACCTCTGAGGACATAATCACATGGGTATGGGCACTCCCCTTGGCAACTACCAAGCTTGGGGGAGGTGCCCCGGTATCGTATCACCATCACACTCCTATCTTTACCGTTTTATTTAGTTTGTTTAGTAGTATCTTGATCTAGTAGATTGAAGTTTTGATATCAAGTAGTTTTGAGTTTTGCTTTGTGATCTCTTTATGTAATCGAGTCTGTGAGCTATCTATAATAAAGATTAGTGTTGAGTCAAGGGCTTTGCTATGTTGCTATGATCTTGAGAAAGTAGAAAGAATAAAAGAGTTCATATTGATCTTATGGTTAGTGATGACTTCACACATAGAAAGTATGAGGCATAAAAGTTGTTGAGAGTTGATAAACGTAGTTTTGGTCATCGTTGCAATTAATAGGAAGTGATAAGGAAAGAGACGCTCACATACAAATATATTATCTTCGACATCTTTTATGATTGGGAGCACTCATTAAGTATGACATGCTAAAAGAGTTGATGTTGGACAAGGAAGACAACGTAATGGTTTATGTTTTCTAACATCTCAGTTAAACTATATTGTCATTGACCTTCCAAACATGTTGAGCTTGCCTTTCCCCCTCATGGTAGCCAAATTCCTTGCACCAAGTAGAGATACTACTTGTGCTTCCAAATATCCTTAAACCCAGTTTTGCCATGAGAGTCCACCATACCTACCTATGGATTGAGTAAGATCCTTCAAGTAAGTTGTCATGTTGCAGGCAATAAAAATTGCTATCTAAATAGGTATGACTTATTAGTGCAGAGAAAATAAGCTTTATACGATCTTGTTGTGGAAGTAATAAAAGCGACAGACTGCATAATAAAGGTCCACATACAAGGGGCAATATAAAGTGACGTTCTTTTGCATTAAGATTTTGTGCATCCAACCCTAAACGCACATGACAACCTCTGCCTCCCTCTGCGAAGGGCCTATCTTTTACTTTATGTTTTCACTTTATGCTTGAGTCAAGGTGATCTTCACCTTTCCCTTTTTCATTTTATCCTTTGGCAAGCTCCTCGTGTTTGAAAGATCATGATATATATATCCAATTGGATGTAAGTTAGCATGGGCTATTATTGTTGACATCACCTAAAGGTGAATACGTTGGGAGGCAACACAATAAGCCCCTATCTTTCTCAGTGTCCGGCTGAAACTCCATAACCACAAGTATTCCGTGAGTGTTAGCAATTGTAGAAGACTACAGGATAGTTGAGTATGTGGACTTGCTGAAAAGCTCTATTGTTGACTCTTTCTGATGTTATGATAAATTGCAATTGCTTCAGTGACTTAGATTATAGTTTGTTAGTTCTCAATGAAGTTTCTGAACCATACTTAACATTCTGAATTGATTGTTACTTGAGTATAAGAATTCATATGACAAAATCTACATATGTTGATGTTATAAGAATGATCATGATGCCCTCATGTCCGTATTTTATTTTTATCGACACCTCTATCTCTAAACATGTGGGCATATTTTTCGATTTCGGCTTCCGCTTGAGGACAAGCGAGGTCTAAGCTTGGGGGAGTTCTTACGTCCATTTTGCATCATGCTTTTATATCAACATTTATTGCATTATGGGCTATTATTACACATTATATCTCAATACTTATGGCTATTCTCTCTTACTTTACAAGGTTTACCATGAAGAGGGGGAATGCCGACAGCTGGAATTCTGGCTGGAAAAGGAGCAAACATTGGAAACCTATTCTGCACTGCTCCAAAAATCCTGAAACTCCATGAAACTTATTTTTGGAATTAATAAGAATTATTGAGCGGAAGAAACACCTTAGGGGGCCCACACCCTGGCAAGGAGGGTGGGGGGCGCGCCCACCCCTACTGGGCGCGCCCCCTGTCTCCTGGGCCCCCTGGTGGCCCCCCGGTGTCCATCTTCTGCTATATGAAGGCTTTTACCCTGGAAAAAATCGTGGGCAAGCTTACGAGACGAAACTCCGCCGCCACGAGGCAGAACCTTAGCGGAACCAATCTAGAGCTCCGGCAGAGCTGTTCTGCCGGGGACACTTCCCTCTGGGAGGGGGAAATCTTCACCATCGTTATCACCAACGATCCTCTCATCGGGAGGGGGTCAATCTCCATCAACATCTTCACCAGCACCATCTCCTCTCAAAACCCTAGTTCATCTCTTGTATCCAATCTTGTATCCAAACCACAAATTGGTACCTGTGGGTTGCTAGTAGTGTTGATTACTCCTTGTAGTTGATGCTAATTGGTTTACTTGGTGGAAGATCATATGTTCAGTTCCTTTATGCATATTATTACCCCTCTGATTATGAACATGAATATGCTTTGTGAGTAGTTTTGTTCCTGAGGACATGGGTGAAGTCTTGCTATTAGTAGTTATGTGAATTTGGTATTCGTTCGATATTTTGATGAGATGTATGTTGTCTTTCCTCTAGTGGTGTTATGTGAACATCGACTACATGACACTTCACCAATATTTTGGCCTAGAGGAAGGCATTGGTAAGTAATAAGTAGATGATGGGTTGCTAGAGTGACAGAAGCTTAAACCCTAGTTTATGCGTTGCTTCGTTAGGGGCTGATTTGGATCCATATGTTTAATGTTGTGGTTAGGGTTACCTTAATACTTCTTTTGTAGTTGCGGACGCTTGCAATAGGGGTTAATCATAAGTGGGATGCTTTTCCAAGTAAGGGCAGTACCCAAGCACCGGTCCACCCACATATCAAATTATCAAAGTACCGAACGCGGATCATATGAACGTGATGAAAACTAGCTTGACGATAATTCCCATGTGTCCTCAGGAGCTCTTTCCTCATTATAAGAAATTGTCCAGGCTTATCTTTTTCTACAAAAGGATTGGGCCACCTTGATGCACTTTATTTACTTTCATTGCTTGTTACTCGTTACAATTTATCTTATCACAAAACTATCTATTACCTACAATTTCAGTGCTTGCAGAGAAAACCTTACTGAAAACCGCTTATCATTTCCTTCTGCTCCTCGTTGGGTTCGACACTCTTACTTATTGAAAGGACTACGATAGATCCCCTACACTTGTGGGTCATCAGCATCATGGGTCAACAAGGGGCTGGACTGGGGGGCCAGTTAATGACGTGCTGACATTGCAAAGCCGCATCCGAGATCTCCTCAAGAGGGATGTCAGTCTTGTCAAGGTAATGCAAGTAATGCTAGTTCATCGGGTTCAGCCATGCCAACGTCGATCTCTCCGTATGTGGGAGTTCAACCCGGAAGGACCACGAACTATTCAACAATTCTTCGGCGTGATGCTCGAAGAGATGTATGGATTGTTCTTCGGACCACGAATAAAGTGTCCGGACACCACCGAGGATGCGGGTCTCAACTGCAACCGTACAGATACTCAAGTAAGTAATTCCGCGACCGAGCATGTCGTCTTTATATTTGTCACAACATCATTCTGAAAAATTGCTCTTGGCCAGGACTGGCTAAGAAAGGCGGAGATGATTAGGTGTTTGGCCCCCCTTCCCGAAGGCTCGCCGGATCCTGTATTAACCAGGATGCTTGAGCGCGCACCATATCAAGTGCCATCAGGAGAAGATGAGGGGAGGAATAGAGAAGCCAAAAGCAGGCTTCATACCTTACACATCCAAACCGGGGGAGTAAGCGCCTCCGAGAAGGAGGATAATTGGGGAGGTGAATCTAGAATCCCCTCTCCTCACGGGAAGAAAAGGGCCGCCTCTAAAGACTTGGAAACTGAGGTTTCAAACAAGGGAAGAAACCTTCGCCAGGAGGCCCTGCCCCAGAGGGCATCCTTACCGCACAGCGCCCGCAAGGGGGCCAGCCCTCAACCGAGCTATAAGTGAACAAAAGTACTTTGATAAATATATCCTGCTTTATCTCTGAGAATAATAACCAAGACATATATCTTGCAATCCGGCCCATAGCCCTTCTCAACAAAGTTCGTCTTCGGGGGATCTGCTTCCGGAGATGATGGAGAGCAAAACGCCACCTCCTGCCTCCCCGCCTAATAGGGCGGACGACCCCGAGGTGTCGTCACGGAGAATTTCTCCTGATCCGCAAAGGCCAGAAGGTAACTCTTCGGCCGCCCGAAGTCCGGAGTATTCGGCTCCCAAGGAGAGCAACAGAAAGAGTCCGGGATTGTCCGTGGCACAATCGAACACACTGACGGGTCTTCTGGAGCAGGCGGCTATCTCAAAGGCGCATCGTACCTTAATGGGTACGGTGATTGAGAGGATTTCATTCGCCAAAAGTGGGTTGAATGAAGCTTTTACGAGCCTGCTAAGAGGCTTTGAGGTACGCAAAGTAATATATATGTATTTTTGACGGTACCGCACACGCTAGGTGTGCTCTGTATAGATAGTAGCCCCTGAGACTCTGGTTGCCGTCCAGAGGCAGCAAACAGAGGTTCATAGTCCCAGGTAATGATTGCACTGCTTTCATGTGCAGGCGGCTGAGGGTCCGGCAGCTGGCCAGACTGCTGATTTTGCCGAACTGACGTGGCAACTTGACGTGGCGGATGCCGACATCGCGCTTGTGAACAAGCGGCTTGACGAGGCACAGGGTATGTATTTTCGGGTGGTCAGCAAGTATTAAGAGGAGCATGATACTAGTATCTATAATATGCCATGACTACAGATGGAGCTGCCGCCGTGGAGACCCTTCGGGCGGAACTTGCCCGAGCCAAGGAACAAGCCAGGAGAAGTAATGCGGCCGCCCTAAAGGCGACCGGAGAGTTAAAAGCCGAACATGCTGCTCATCGCCAGAGCGAAGATAAGATAGCCACGATGGCTGTTGAGCTTAAAGATGCCGCCGACCGATATGAGCTCCTTGAAAAGGAAAACCAAGCGAAAGTAGCTGACCCACAGAAGGCCTTGGAAGCAGCCAAGGAAACTCGCTCTGAGATCAGAGCGTCAAGGGAGGAGCTTCGTCAAGCCGGAGATATCACGGCTGGGAAGCCCTTTCTGTTGCGGACGAAGTTTGGAGATCCGAAGTATGCCCCTCTGGATCAATTATGGAGTGCTGAGGACGCGTACTTGGACTTGGCAAAGAGTGTTGCTGATGCGACTGAATATTTCAAAGATCAGAAAGATCATGAGGTGGAAAGGTTGTTTTGGTCGCAGTTCAGCGCTCCAAAGCGTCCGCTGCTGTTAAATGAACAAATGGCCGAGTGGGCCGAGCTCTATAGGTTGTCCGGGCTTGCCATGAGGTCTGTCGTGGACCATCTTTGGCCGAAGGGACCAAGGCCGGACAATTATTTTCGCTTAGTGCAACGACTCCTTCATGTTGTGCCGCATATCGAGGCTGTAAAGAGGTCGGCGTGCATAGAGGGTGCCCGGATGGCTCTCGCCTGTGTTAAGACAGATTGGGCAGGGATGGAGGCCACCGCTATTGCATCCCGGGGTCCGGCCGGAGGCCAGGGCTCGCCCGAGCACTATTTTGAAGAAGTCTTAGAAGGCGCCCGTTAAATAGAGGCTCAGTGCTCAAAGAGTACCATGTTCGAGTGACATGTATCTTGATTGTAAAAACAATGCTATTTTGATTATAAGGGTTGTGTTTATACTTTTGACCGAAAGTATTATAGTGCCTCCTGTGCGGCCGTTTATGTATGTATGTATATAACCTGAAAGTTTGCAGTCGTCGGCTTCAGCCCCCACGCATATAATGCGGGGGGTGTTCGGTAAAGCGCGTAATCACACTTGATCCAACGTCTTGGTCCGTTAAGGAGGTGATAGCGCGGCGAACAAGGCAATCGGACTATATAGCTTTAACACTTTCACTTAGCCATAGGAGTTTGACAGTGGGGCTACTATATAGCCCCTGATACTTCTGCGTTCATCCGAATACGGTGCGCGTTCGTACATGACCGAGAATTTGGTCCTTCGTTAATGCAGAGGAATCATGAAGATTCTGCTGAGTCACCGAGTGGTTGACCAGTCTCTCGTTGTATCATGACAGTCAGTTTTCGGCTTTCTCTACTGAGGTGCTCATCCAGATGAACCAGGGCACAATCGCAGTAGTTCTCCCGGTGCCGCCTTAGCCGATAGAGCGGAACGTAAGGTAGCAAAACATGGAAGCCGGGCAAACCCAACTATTGACCAAAGACATGATTCGAAGCTGATGCATATAAGGCCAAACTCGCGACGTCGAACACTCCCTAAGGTATTCGGACTTTTACGACATATACTAGGCTGAGTAACGCCCTCGATAATGAGCCCTGAATTTCCAGATACATCCATTAGTCTGGCGTGACGAAATGCCAATAACGCCAGCATCCCTCTCGGTTGTGTTGAGTGCCCGGAGGGTGTGAAGCAACAAGAGACATTAAAAAAGGTTTACACAGGGTCTCAATCTAAAAAGAAACCTTTGAACGGGGCCCTGCTGCACGTTTGCGCCTTTGTCTCTATTGTGCCGTATCCTGGAAGGGTGTAGCACGATGATTATCTATAAAAAGGAAAAACCCAGGTGAGAGACTTCGTGCAAAAAGTTGGTTATTCTTAATAAACCATGAAAATGCAATCTATTATTGTATTAATAGGGTCGAGCCGAACTATGGGCCTTTTTACATGTGGGCAGCCCCTAGCACCACCTATGGGGGTATATCCATCGACCCAAGCTCAGGTTTATCTGGGCTACTACAACTAGTGGTGCGCCGGACTCGTCTAACCGTGTCCGCGGTCTTGACGACCGATCATTTACTCTGTTTGAAGAGGTCGTTCAATGTTCGGCTGCTAGAGCTGCCACCTATTCTTCCGCACGTAAGGAATGCTCTGTGTTTCCGCTAACTGTGATGACACCGCATGGACCGGGCATCTGAAGTTTAAGATAAGCGTAGTGCAGTACTGCATTGAAACGAGCGAAGGCCATTCTTCGAGTAGTGTGTGATAGCCGCTTCGGAGTGGAGCGATGTCGAAGATTAATTCTTCGCTTCGGAAGTTGTCGGGAGAACCGAATACAACCTCTAGTACTAGAGAGCCTGTACAGCGGACCTCTACACCTGGTATTACTCCTTTAAAGGTAGTATTACTTTGGCTTATTCTTGACGTCTCTATCCCCATTTTGGAGATAGTCTCCTGATATATCAGATTAAGACTACTGCCGCCGTCCATAAGGACTCGGGTGAGATGATATCCGTCAATTATTGGGACGAGCACCAAGGCAGCCGATCCTCCGTGCCGAATACTAGTCGGATGATCCCTGTGATCAAAAGTGATCGGGCAGGCCGACCAAGGGTTGAACTTGGGGGGCGACGGGCTCTACAGCGTATACGTCTCGGAGTGCGCATTTGCGTCTCCTCTTTGGTATGTGAGTTGCGTAAATCATATTCACTGTTTTGACCTCCGGTGGAAATTTTTTTGTCCCCCAGTGTTCGGCTGGCAAGGCTCATCCTCGTCTTCACTTGGTGTCTCCCTCCCCTTGTGTTCGGTATTTAGTTTGTCGGCCTGCTTGAAGACCCAGCATTCTCTGTTGGTGTGATTTGTAGGTTTTTCGGGGGTATCATGAATCTAACATAATCTGTCTAGAATCTTGTTTAGGCTGGACGATCCATCTCTGCTATTTTTAAATGGCTTTTTCCATTGACCGGGTCGAGAGCCCCTGAATACGGCGTTGACCACCGTGTTGTCTGGGCTGTCTTCATTATTTCGACGCTTGTTTTTATTGCGTCGCAGCTTCCCGTTGCCATACCTGACTTCGGATGTGCCTGGGTTGCTGGTGCCGCTGCGGGCCAACCAACTGTCCTTGCCCACGCAAAAGCGGGTCATAAGGCTTGTTAGGGCTGCCATTGTCCTCGGCTTTTCTTGGCCGAGGTGTCTGGCGAGCCATTCGTCTCGGATACTGTGTTTGAAAGCCGCTAAGGCTTCGGCATCCGGGCAGTCGACGATTTGATTCTTCTTAGTGAGAAATCTATTCCAAAGCTTACGGGCTGACTCTCCGGGTTGTTAGATTATGTGACTTAAATCGTCTGCGTCTGGAGGTCGGACATAGGTCCCTTGAAAATTGGCCCTGAAAGCATCCTCAAGTTCCTCCCAACTTCCAATTGAGTTTTCGGGGAGGCTTTTCAACCAATGCCGGGCTGGTCCTTTCAACTTGAGGGGCAGGTATTTAATGGCGTGGAGATCATCTCCGTGAGCCATGTGGATGTGAAGGATAAAGTTCTCAATCCAGACCCCAGGGTCTGTTGTTCCGTCGTATGCCTCTATGTTCACGGGTTTGAATCCCTCTGGAAATTCATGATCCAGCACCTCATCGGTGAAGCATAGGGGGTGCGCGGCACCCCTGTATCTGGATGTGTCATGGCATGCTGTCAACGGTTGTTATGCTCGGTGTTGATTCTGAGCTGGTATTCGATCAATATGATCGTTTTGGTGGCTGTGACCCTGGGCCGGAGCACGCTTCCTAGATCCATAGATGGACCTGGTCATATCGGCTTTTGTGTCCAGGTGCTCACGTAAATCGTGTGCTGACTTGTGTGCGGCGTCATTAGCCACCCTGGCACGGCCACGGGATGGTCGGTCCAGCTGATCGACCATTTTATTTTTTTGACTGAATGGGCTCTATAGCCTCGTCGTCGAATTCGGGCAGCAGCTTGTGCTTTGGGTAGCTCTTTGTGTTGTGATCGCTGCCGTATTTTTCTTCAGTGTCGAGTACTTTGTTCCATCTGCGGTTGAGCGTATCCTACGCGGCCTTAAGCCTTTGCTTCTGCTTCTTCATGCTCCTCGCGGTGGCAATAAGCCTTCTATGGAGGTTCTCTTGTTCCAAGTGCCTTTCCGGGATGATGAGTGCATCGTCGTCCGGACTGTTCTCCTCTCTGGAAACAGGTTGATGAGTTTTACCCTCGGCATCGTCGTGATTGAATAGCGGCTCCGGACTATGTTCGTCGTCCCCTGGCTCGTCCTGCTCCATCGCTGGGTCCACGGGGTCGTCGTTTCCTTTGGAGTCAACCGGGGTATTATTTCTTCTTGCGCTGTTATCGCTGTTTTTAGTGTGGCGGGATTTAGAGCCGCGCCTACGTCGTCGCTTTGGTTGCTTCTCAAGGGGATTATCCTCCGTTGCATCCTTCCGTTCCTCACCGTTTTTTCTTTGGGTGTATCCACCATGTATATATCATACGATGAGGTGGTTGTCCAGCGCCCCATGGGCGGTGGTTCCTGTTCATCTCCAGCATCGTCGTCCATACCGTCGATGTCTTCGGAGTCGAAGTCAAGCATGTTGGTAAAGTCGTTGACAGTGGCTATTAAGTGGGTGGTGGGTGGGGAACGAATTTCTTTGTTGTCCGCTTCCTACTCAAGCCGGACATAGTTCGGCCAAGAGTCTCCTGACAGGGAGAGAGACTTTAATGAATTTAGCACGTCGCCCAAGGGCGGGTACTGAAAGACATCCGCGGAGGTAAACTCCATAATCGGTGCCCAATCGGATTCGATAGGCATGGACATGCGCGGTTCGGAGCCTATGGTCGGTGACGAGTCCGAGGGTCCGATGACACAGACCTCTTTGGGGGTGAAGTCTGTGTTCGGCTCCAACGCCGATGAGTGTGCGCCCTCCGCAACGGGGTCTATCCACCCGTCCTCGGATGGCGCGACCTGCTCCGGATCTAGGGCCAGGGCAGCTGCAGGTGCGTTCTGCTGGACAACGTCTGATGGCAATTCTACGTCATGCTCATCATGACTGTACGGCGCACCTGTCATGGGTTCGAATTCGTCGAAGATCAAGTCTCCGCGGATGTCGACAGTATAGTTTAAGCTTCCAAACGTGACCTGATGGCCAGGAGCGTAGCTATCGATCTTCTCCAGATGGCCAAGCGAGTTGGCCCGCAAAACGAAGCCGCCGAATACGAAGATCTGTCCGGGAAGAAAAACCTCACCCTGGATTGCATCGTTGCAGATGTTTGAAGGAGCCATCAAGCCTTATCGTGACGGCACAGTGGAACTCTCTATGAAAGCACCAATGTCGGTGTCAAAACCGGCGGATCTCGGGTAGGGGGTCCCGAACTGTGCGTCTAAGGCTAATGGTAACAGGAGGCGGGGGACACAATGTTTACCCAGGTTCGGGCCCTCTCGATGGAGGTAATACCCTACTTCCTGCTTGATTGATCTTGATGATATGAGTATTACAAGAGTTGATCTACCACGAGATCGTAGAGGCTAAACCCTAGAAGCTAGTCTATGATTATGATTGTTGTTGTCCTACGGACTAAACCCTCCGGTTTATATAGACACCGGAGGGGGCTAGGGTTACACAGAGTCTGTTACAGTGAAGGAGATCTACATATCCGGATTGCCAAGCTTGCCTTCCACGCAAAGGAGAGTACCACCCGGACATGGGACGAAGTCTTCAATCTTGTATCTTCATAGTCCAACAGTCCGGCCAAAGTATATAGTCCGGCTGTCCGAGGACCCCTAATCCAGGACTCCCTCAGTGGTGGACATGCAACTGACTACCCCCTTCCCTTAGTTTCAGGCAGGACAACATGTGCAGTTGCAACTGTAGTGGTGGACATGCAACTGGACAACATCCCTTCCCCTCTAGCTTCAGTCACGTTGTATTTCTTGCAGTTATAAACACGTTGGGACACATGTAGTTGCAGGTTGTGTCATGGAATTCACTTAATTCAAGTTACACACAAGAAAGATGGTGCAAATAGATGAAAAAAAAGGGAAAAGGAATAATTTACCAAAATAAAAATGAATGTCAAGAAAAATATAACTAAAATATTTGAGAGAAAAAACACAAAAACATGAACGGAAAAACAAGAAGGAAAATCAAAGATATACCAAAGAATAAAATGAATTCGAAATAAGAAAACAAAAAAATTGCAGCCAAACAAAAAAAGGACAATAGAAAAGGCCCCAACCCCTGGCCAATCACCGTGCAAACCACGACCCTACAGAAAAAAAAGACAAAAGGAGAGCATCTCAATCCCTCAATCGTTATATGTGGGCCGTTTACACAAAAAAGTTAACGGTGCACATCTTAAAGCATAAAACTAATCTGATGACCAGGAAAAACCGATTAACTTAACCATGTGGGACAGCCCATCCAATTTTCTGGTCCTTCTATTACGATTTCCTATGATTCTCGATCTACCGCCACAGGCTACAGCCGCTAGGCCTTGCTGCCACGTGTCGTGACGGCAAGTGACACATGTCGCTTGCCGGGTGCCGCCACGGTAGTTTTGTCAATTCCACCCAGAGATGGTTTTTTCTGTCATCACACTCATGCAGTGGTCCAAAAGGTCAAACATACGTTAAGGAATTTAAAAGACTGAGGCACCTAATTTCAGTAAAGTTTGGAGCTCTTTAAATTTGCTTTCTGAGGCACCTAATTAACTTCAGAATACAAGTATCTAATCTTCACCATCCTGATCGGTCTCCTCCTTATTGTTCATTCACTACTCTCCTTTGTTCTTTCGTTTGACTAAGGGACTTTTTAATCCCAGAGACTAGAAAAAGTCCCTAAAAAGTCTCTAGGAAATAAACGGGAGGGACTTTTTTTATAGGGACTAGAAAAAGACTAGAGTCTTTTTTATTAGTCCCTGGGACTAGAAAAAGTTCTAGGACTTCTGAAACAAACACCCCCTAAATAAACCTCTCTCATATGAACACTTCAAAAAAAGATCTTATATGGAAGTAAGTCCGTATACGAGAAAGAAAAAAGAATTTCCCACCCAAGCCAATGCCACCTTTATCTACACTTCGCCGAGAGCCCCAGCGCCGCCCCTGGGCGGCACCCCTCCTCCGCCGCTGCCGTCGACAGGTTGTGCAGCCTGGCGAAGACGGCGACCATGGGCGCCGTGTTGTATGTGCACGCCTCGGTCTGCACGTAGTTGGCGCGGTCGTCCCTGAACTCGTCGCGGCAGTTGGGCCCGCCGACGATGGCGCCGGTGAGCACGTTGGGGTTGGGCCGATTGCGTAAGTACCAGTGGTCGAACCCCTGCATGCAGCCGATGAAACGGTTGTTCGCCTTGTGCGACACGATGGAGGCGGCGCGGTGGTGCACCTGCGCGGGGAAGCGGGGGCCGTAGCCCACCATGTAGCTCAGCCGCAGCGGGTTGCGGCCCAGGATGTACTCGGCCTGTGAGCGCGCCAGGGCCAGGAGCTCGGACGGCGGGACCGCCGGCGCGTCGGGGCAGCGGAGGCGGGCGCCGGCGCCGGCGAGGTAGCGCGAGTAGACGGTGAGGAGGAAGGCGGCGCTGGAGGCGTACTGGAGGTTGTTCCACTGGCGGACGTACAGCATGCCGCCGGGGCTCCGGTCCACGTTGCTGCCGTTGTTCAGGCGCAGGCACGCGCACAGGTAGTGCTCCGCCTTCGCCCTGTACTGCTCCAGCACCAGCCGGTCCTGCTTGCCCAGCGGATCGCCGTCCAGCAGCAGCTGAAAAAAGAAAGTTACCAGGTCAATGTCGCATAAATCCACGAGTTACCAACACTGGAAAAAACACCTAGCAATGCATTACTGTAAAAAAAAGGGCATTGTTGCTGAAATAATCAAATTGACAAAATCATTCGGTGATAGTAGTACTGATGAGTTAGGCTGGTCGTAATGATAGTATTATAGCTAGTATCATGCATGCCAAGTAGGCAATTTTGATAAGGTGGCATAGCATTAAATGAAGAAAGAAAGGGTGTAGTATCATATGATGATACCGTATCATATTAAATGATATGCTACTTTGTGTCATGCATGGCAATAAATAGAGTATAACATGATATTAATATATGATACTATGTATTAGGGAGGTAGTATCATACACTAGTATCATATGCATGATACTAATATATGATACTCCCCATTACAACCAGCCTTATGCAAATGGATTGAACGAAATGCAGATTCCCGAAGAAGTTGGGAACCAGCTCGATGGATCGATGCAAGCTGTAACTATCGAATCTGTCTTTAATTCGGCGCAGTGCTGCTGTCGGTGGCTGCGAGCGAGCGAGGCTAGGCGGGCCACATGGTGTACTACTCGCCCGGCCGGCGTCGCTTTCCCTCTGACTCCAGGCAAGTATATTTTCCACTCTCACTGGCCAACTAATGGACTCCAGAGGAGCGAGCGATGCTGGCGCATGCATACGGGAGCATCGGCCACGTCGTCCTCCGATGTTAACCCTTTCAGCTGAATCGAACGAGTGAATGAGTGAAAGCCGGCATCTCGTTTTGCCTCAGCAGGTGTCCGGTGCTGGGCTTCGAAGAAAAAACAAAGGACGGAACATCTTGATTCCGTTTGCCGCGCCGTTTGTCTGATTTCCGTTTCAGAAATTTTGGGCCCGAAGAATATTCCATCGCCTCCACAAAAGGTTAAGAGGGTGCTTGGATACGTTTTAGTCTCATGACTAAAAGTAGTGGGACTAAAACTTGCTAGCCTCACCGATGCTTGGATACAAATACTAAATAGACTAAAATGAGTTAATGAGCATTTATTATCCTTCAAACCGTCCAATCCCGAACTCGCATGTGTTAAAGGAGAGGAGTTAAATGAGGAGAGAGAAGACTAATCCACATTTTAGTAAGGTTCCCCTGACTAAAATTTTTTAGTCTCAAGACTAGTTCTAGCCTCTCTTTAGTCAGGGGTGATTGGAACTTTAGCCTCTAAAAGAGACTAGTTTAGTCAGACTAAAAATAGTCCCTTGAATCCAAGCATGGCCTAATACTGCACAAACTTGCAAACGACAGCAATAGCTACGACGCACAGAGCGCATTTACCTCATGAAATAATGCATCTATGCATGCCTGGCCGTGTACGTAGAAGCCTAAGGCTCAAGAAGAGTCGATATATATGAACGTCGCCTCCAGTCCAGCACAGCAAAAGCTGACAGCGCCATGAAGCGAACACTTCGTGGTGAAAGTTGAGAGACAGCCCAAAAAACAGACATCGTCCTTCAGGGAAACAGTCGTAAGGATGTGAGTTGACACGGCGTACTACCATGATGGACAAAACCTATGTATACCAGCTCAACAACCGCTACGATTGCGATATTAATTTGCTTGGGCCATCGTATAGTACTGCCGTGCCAGGAGCCCCTATGGTTAGTCATAGCTAGCTAGCTAATTGCTTGGAAATGAAGCATGTTCTTTTCTTAGACGCCATGTGCGTGCGAAGGTTTCAGCTAGGAGTATATGCAAGCAGTGAGTACGAGCACATTTATTTGTATAACCGGCGCTCGATCGGAAAGAAGAAGAAAAGGAGCACGCTATTAATACATTTTTAGCATCTTGTCAGTCATGTCATGTCCAAGAAAACATGTCCACATCTTACAACTAGTTGGCAGACGCCTTCAAAGCAGCTAGCATATTCATTGCTTACTGCTTTTTAAAAATAAAAGGAAAATCGATCCACGCTATACTCACCTAGATTACTGATTTGGCTCCCTTGACTCCTTAAATTTTGGTTCTCATGTAGTAAGTGACATCACCATAGAATTTTGTTGTTGTTCTTTCCTTCTGTTTTTTTTTCTTCTTCTTTCACATTTATTTTTTCATGCTTCACCTTTCTTATGGTATTTTTGGCTCTCATCTAGATGAGAATTAGTTAGTTCTCATCCATCGGCATATAATCTTTTAAATTTTTAAAATTTTCTTTACTTTTTTCCTGCTCTTACTTTTTCATTCTCCACCTTTTATTGTATTTTTAAACAAATTATGTAACGATATAGTCGGTGGAGCATGCAACTAAATTTGGGCGTGATCGTTGGACATGCAGTCGCACATAGTCATCAGTCGTGCAATTGTGCGTGACATGCAATGCAGTTGCGCGCACGTGTGCAAAATGCAATTGTAATTACCCATGGCGTGGAAAAAGACATAAACGAAACCTAAAAGAACAATAAACAAAGAAAGTCATCGGAGGGGACTTTGGAGGTCCTCTCAGCTCATCCTCCGTCCCAACGATGCCTCTAGCGTCATCAGAGGGACTCTGGAGGTGTGTGTGTCTGTTGCGGATCTCGTGGGATTCGATTAGTGTTGGTCTTCGGTGGATCTCCGTGGATCCAGTCCTCCGTCGTATGTGATCGTGTGTCTACATATTGGATCCTACGTATTGCTCTCGTGCGCTGGTCGTGTGGGCCTTAGCATGATGACTTCTCGACTGTCTACCAAGACAAGGTTTGTATGGCTCCAGTGAGGGGTGCGACGGGTATGCCTTTGGATTTCCAGTGAATATAGTTGTCCTTAGGTGGTCTATGGAGCTGGATGTAATTTTTATTACTTAAGGTGTTTTTGGTGCTGCCATGACAGTTGATGTATAGATCAAAAAAAATCGCAAAAAAATGTTGTTTTCTCAAGTAACCCCCATAGGTGACCGTAAACTCACAACGGTTTCATCCGACGTGTTTGAGGGGCTGGCGTGCCTCGCCTTGTCTTTGCGGAGTCGGTGCTACTTAGGAGGGGCCTTCACGGAGATGATGACACAAAATGGATGGTCGGTTCCAATGCTTGCTCGGTCGACGGAGTGGAAGCTGACTAGTCGCTGACAGGGTGGTCGATTGTTTGGCATAGGCCAGCATGGGTCTCAACACTTATTTGTGGTGAGGGCTACGTTGATGGTCGAGTTGTACGTAGTCGCTAGCTCGCAGAGGAGTAATGGTGGCATTGGATGCCATGCTCGACGAGGTTGTTCCACTTGACAGCGTGTGCATATTTGTGTGGGTAGCTAGGTGCCTAGGTTGGCCGAGGTGCCCTGACTTTGCGGACGTGTTGTCACCGTATTATTATTATTTTGCTATTTTTCAAACAAAAACGTTGATGCAAAACTTCCCATAAAAGGAGATTTTTGTGGTGCAAGCTCGTCCGGTAGAAGAAGAAAGAAAAAGCTACAGTAAGAAAGCTACTGCGCCGTGAAGACCAGGGCTGATGAGGAACTCGCTATGAGACAACGCCGCTTCCATTACCTACTATACCCTCACGACAGTGCGCTCGAGGCCAGGCCAGGTCACCCATGCCACTCATCCCTCTGTGGACCAGGCCATCCATGTGGAATTCTAGGAGCATGGTGGGGCCGCACGAGGCCACCAAGTGTGAAGTGCACGGCCAGAGACAGAAGAGAGTGAGGTGATTTCTTGCTCCGCATGCAAGCGATGCGACGACACCGTCGACGGGTCCTCCAGATGGCTTGCACGGAAAATAGAGTGAAAGGCGATTTCTTGTCTAGTTCTCTCCTCCGTAACGCGTGGCGTGGGGGTCTACGAGGGAGCGAGCGAGTGACACCACCAGCGTTTTGCCGGGTTCCCTGCAGAATACATGCGGCGCCATCGGTCGCCCGTGTCTTTTCCCGCGCGTCAGTTTTGGCCTTGACCAAGTTAGTTAGCTGGCGGTATGCGTGTGGATTAGCGGCCCTATCGCAGGTATCGCGAGCGAGAACACAGCCCCAAATTTCCTGCGCTTTTGGGCGGTTTCTGCAACCGGGGGCGGGAGAGAAAAAATATGTCTGGTCTGGCGCGCACGCTCCTCGCATCATCAGCAGCAAATTAAAAGGAGTACGCCTAATCGGATCCAGCAGAGCAGATAGATGGCCAGCCAGAGGATATAGCGGCGGCCGTATACTGATCTCAGCACGCATCGGGCGCCATGTGCCTGGCCATCGATCGCTTTGCAGCACCGGGATCCTGAGGCGTCCGTCCGTACGTCCATGCCAGGCGTCCGATTCCTCGCTGGTGCGGTGTGGCTGTGGCAGGGTCAGACTGCCAGGGGACGCCGGATAGCCAGCCTCACCGGCTTGTCGACGCGCTCGTAATAATTCGTAATTGAGACGAGATTGATGGTGACAGGGCGAGGATTGACGAGACTCCGATAAAGCACCACTTCCTACTAATCCGAGACAAAGGAGACGGCTATCTTGCTTCCCTTTTCCTCCGTAAAAACTACTCCTACTACCGAGAAAGGATCAAGTCGTGCCTTGCTAGTTAAGCGTACGTAGAGTAGAGAGGTCGCCGGCCGGTTCAAACCCTACCAGGTCGGGTCAGGGAGCAGTTGTGCGATCGGAGGCTTTTCCTCTGTTTAGCGGCAGCACGGCTCAAGTTTTTCCGGAAAGGAAACCGAATAATCCTAAAGCGGGGCGAGCGCGATGTGGACAGGAAAAGCAAAGCCTCGGCTTAATTAGCAAAACCCCGCGGCTTTCAGGCGGGAAAGTCCCCCTGCGGATCGATCCAGATGCTCGGCCATGTGAGTGAGTGCAGGGCGCTCCCGCTGATCCCCGGCCATCATCATTGCTGGAACCTGATCTACTGACTGGCTCGCTCCAAGCTAACAAGTGGACTTGTTAGTCGTTGATGATGAACAGCGACGTGTTTTGGAGCTATGTATCTGTGGATGGATCCCAGTCCACTCATCACCGTCTGATGGGTGGATCGCAGGTGGAGTGTATGAAACAGGTTTGATTTTTTGCATCTGAGCGCGCCTAATGCCTGCTCGAGCTAGGCATGGGACAGAGGTGTGGATCCTACATGGCTTCTTTCGGGGAGCAAGAAAGTGTTTCAGCCATGTGAGACATTAATTCCCGTTTCTTAAGCAACAACCGTCTAGTGTTTGTCGTCGTGGGAGTGAAAAAAGAGTACTGTTACGAATACTCCTACTACTTGGCAGCGCAGGACTGTTGGTGGCTAGGCGTACTGATTTCAGCGAGGAGGGGAGGGGAACATGCACGGTCATAGGCTAGCCCTTGGTAGCACGGCTCAACCACCAGCACCAACTTAATTTACTGATCAATCAGGGAGGAAGAGAATCATCAAGCATTTGTGATGAAAGCGAGCGAATTCTTCTAGTACCAATAGTAAATGATGAATGAGCAAGTAGTAAAAAAAATTGAGTGTGGACGTACCTTGGAGGCGAGGACCTGGAGGCCGGCATACTTGACGTCCCAGCTGAACTCGGTCATGGCCCAGCCGACGCCGCCGAAGCAGTCGGCCTTGTCGACGGCGTAGCGGAGGAACTCCTCCTTCCCGGTGGCGCGGTGCAGCCAGAAGGCCGCCCACAGCAGCTCGTCCCGGTACCCGCTCACCGACGCGTAGAAGCCCCGCACCTCCGTGATGCTCATGTCGTAGTTGCCCCTGTATCTGTCCCCGAACTCGAACAGCTGCACGCACAGTCGCAGTCAGAATCAGATACAGATACAGGTGGCTTGTCCCGCACCGGTGATGTGTTACCACGTAGAGACACGTACCTGTTGTGCGTGGTGGAGGAGGATGTGGGAGTAATGCGGGTTGGAGGCGCGGAAGACGATGGAGGCGGCGGCGAGCGCCGCGGCGGTCTCGGCGACGAGGTCGGAGCCGGGGTTGTCCTTGTCCACGCGGTACGCCTTCCGCGACGTCGTCATGTCCTCCGGCCGCTGCCAGCAGTAGTGGTCCGTGTCGCCGTCCCCCACCTGCGTGCGGGTCCCATCCCGTCAGACATCGTCCGCCATCAAGGCCATCATTCGCATCGCAGCAGTAAATTAATGGCGGTCGCCTTGGGCATCCGCTTTTCCCGTGTCGTCTCGAAGTGGTCGCGCGGGCGATCGGACGGAGGACGGTCGTGGCGGTAAAAAAAGAAGAGGGAAAATGCGCAACGTGCGTGCGTACCTCGGCCCAGTAGACGAAGGGCTCGGTGTGCGCCTTGATGAAGTAGTCGGTGCCCCACTTGATGGCCTCCAGCGTGTGGTGCCACTCGCCGGCGGCGGCGATTTCGTCGCCGAACTCGATGGCGCCCCAGGAGAGCATGGTGACGGTGAAGGCCATGGGCAGGCCGAACTTGACGTGGTCGCCGGCGTCGTAGTACCCGCCCACCAGGTCCACGCCCTGCTGCAGCCCGTCGGTGATCCCCGAATGCCCCCGCCACCTCACGCGCTGGTTGTACGGCAGCCGCCCGGAGCGCTGCGCCTCGAAGTAGAGCAGGCTCTTGGACAGCGCCTCCCGGTAGTCCGGCTCCGCGTCGGTGGTCACCGCGGCGGCATCGCACCCGAGGGACAGTGCCAGGACGGCCGCCTGCAGGAGCACCAGCGCGGCGGCGGCGGCGACGACGGGGCTACCAGCTGCCCGCCGGACGCGGCCCCAGCTCATGGCACGCACGCGCGCGCGCGCCGACGCACGGCAGCAGTCACCACTCACCAGCGCGTCGGTCTCTCGCCTCCCAAAGCCCGCGATCAAGGCCCTTGTGTTTAGCCGGAGTGTTTGCTTGCTGCCCCGGTTTCCAGTGGAGACCCTTTCTTTCCTTTCTATCTCTCTTTATCTCTATCTTTGAAAGTGTCTGACTGTCTCATCCGGGCTGGGGTGTAAGCAACTGACGCTATTATGCGCGTGTAAGCACGCAAGCAAGGGAGGCCCAGTGTCAAAGTCTTTCCAGGTGCGCCAGAGATGACGGGCGGGTCCCGCGCACGTAGTACGTACCACCGCCGTCTACACGGCGTGGCCGTGGCGTTGGCGTACCCCCCGCGACACGTACGCGCGCGACCGGTGCACCGATTTACGTGTCCCCGGCGGCCCCGCGCGCGGCCAAATGGGTGCCGACTGACGAGACGCTTCGCCGGTGCCCGGGCGCTGCGTTGCGTAGAGCGCTCGGCCTCGGCCTCGGCGGGGGTGGGGGATGGAGATCGGAGGTCAGTGGTTGGACGGACCTGATCACCGCTCCTGCAGCTTGATTGTGGGTGAGCGACATTAATACTGGCTGGCTAAGTGGGGGAGGGGATTATTGACCGGCCGTGCAGGAGCAGGCAGGCAGGCAGGCATCGAGTGAACACAGGGCGTGCTCCGAGCCCACGCTCCACGCTGGTTACCGGCAGGCCACGCGTACCCAACGCCCACCGGGCTTCATTCAATGGCGCAGCCGGGCTGGGGCGAGGATAAACAAATGTCGGTAGTAGTACGTTGGTAGGGCATGACAGGCAGTGCGGCCTGGCATGGGCGGGGCGGCCCGGCGCGTGCGTACACGTACGGGCCGGATGGCCGCGGCCACGGACAGATCGGATGAGCTGGGCTCTCGACGTGCGTGCGTGCCTGCGGAGGACCGTGGTGACTGCGGTATACGCGTATGAAGCTCCGGTAGGAAAAGAGAGGAAGCTGTAGTAGTGCGCATTGGCTGGCAATGGCATGGCGCGACCGATGGAGCGAGGGGTGCTCTGCTCGAGCGCCGACGAGCGGATGCGGACGAGAAATTGCGTATGGAGCAGAAGCCACTATTAATCACGACGTGCACGTGTCGGATCCACTAGCCACGGCGGGAATCGAACTGGCAAGCAAGCGAACCAAAGGTGACATCGCGCGGCGTGGACGCGTCAGTCGACGCCGACGGCGCTCTCGCGAACTGCGGGATGTCACTACGTGCTCGCCGATCCGCCGGTCGCCGGTGACCATGCACGTCCTAGTCTCGACCCACTCACGCGTCACGCGACACCTGATTTGGGCGCAATAATCACGGCGACCCATCGCACACGCATTACGGCTTTACGGCCCGCCTAATTGACTCGGTTCGCCGGCCGGCCGCCGGCGCCGCTCGTTACGTGTCGTCGGCGCGGAACCTTTGCACGGTCTGGACAGCATTTGGCATGCACGTTCTTGAGGCCGCCTACGTGCCGAGCCCCGCGCTTCCCATTTTTCCCGGGCGCTTTCAAAGCGCGCACTGTGGCCAGTCGCGGGCACCCTACGGAATTTTGCCGGGTTTAGCGTGACACGTCGGGGGAGGGTGATCATTGCCGATCGGTGCGACGGAGACGGAGACAGAGCCCATTAACCGTCACGTAGTACTACGCGAGATGGTGATAACCACATGTCCATGATTAGCTAGTTTCAGCGACCAACTGCGCGAGATTTCTGTCTCAGAGGTGTGGTTACTTTTGTCCTCTGAGGATAGTGTGGACAATTTTCAGGATTCGCTGATAATGCGGACAATCATCAGGATTTCAACCGGCCTGGCCAGACAGACGCCGCGTAACGTGTCTATATCCCGGGAAAACTTTCATACATCAGTTCAGACGGCTGCTGTCTGCAACACCTTGCCACCTCACGTATAGACAGCTAAATAGACACCTAGTGCAGCGAGCCGTCTAATTTACTGTCTGGAAGTGTTTAATGCGATGCATGCATGCACGATCAATTGAAGATTATTTTATCTATACTACTATGAAAAAAGCAAACTTAAATTTTTCTAAAGCCACACAACAAAATGCACACGAAAGTATTAGAGGCGTTAGATCAACCAGACTAACTCACATCCAACAATCTATATTACATCAAGGGTCTGCCACACGAATTAACGATCCAGATTAAATGTTCTGCCAGGCAGACTGTCCCTCCCACGATCCACTCAGGCAAATAGACTGCCGCACATCACGCACCTAAACAGATTAGCTGAGTGCCCATGCGTTGCCACGGAATATAACTTTACACGTCTCTCACCATCGTTATTCGCCGCCAATGTTGACCCAGTCTTGCTAGTTGTTTCATTATAATCGACGAACCCACGATAAGCCTTCTTGTGGTCCTAGTAAACCCTCCTTAAAGCGCTCATCCCACAAAATAGTATGACCTCTTTCTTACAAAGTACTACCAAACCATATACATGTGGCTCAAACTTGAATTCCAGATATAAATACTTATCGTCATGAGTGAAAAAAAGGATCCCCATGTCTTAACCAAATCTCGTATAGCTTGAGGAACACTGGCCACCAAGTAAACCACTATGATTGTAATTCCAAAAGCTTTACTATTGATAAAACCATATGAAACAGCAAGCGCAGATGGCAAATGAGTCTATGGCTCCATGCTAACTACAAACATGTACTTACGTAATAGTATTCAAAACGAATCCCTGTTCATGCCAAAAGTAAAAAATAGAAGAGGCTCAACAATACTGGAATACATTTAAAAAAGGTCCTCTTGCCGTAAGAGTGACAGTAAGCAGAGGTGACGGAACATGATTCAACGACTTGCAAGACCATGTTGATGAACAATTTAAGTAACCGATCTTGTCCTGAGTGAATTATCCTCCTGCTGGTGTACGCCTGCTTCTCACCCACCAGGATGGTGATGCGTACACTCGGGCTCGCCATCGCACCACCTCTGCTAGCGAGGGCATCAAGCAATTTTCATTGCTAGGTCATTTCCATAGCCGCAAGTGGGTGAATTATAAAAATTGTCCAACTCAAAGGATGCACCTCTGTACATTATCTACCTTGAATAATGCTTAATTTCACATAAGAGTCTCCCTATTAACCATTTGCTCTTTCAGAAGGAGAGATAATCTTATGAGTAAATCAACATGCTACGACAAATTGGATGTGAACAGATTCCATATTATTCGAGCTTACTAAACAATATGAAGGATATAGGAATGTCGTCGAAGAACCAAATTTCTTGTCCCCCTACACAAAAATTCACGAGCAGCGCTACCGCTGTGTACGCCTGCTTCTCATCCACCAGGATGGTGATGTGTACACTCAGGCACACCGTCGCGACCACCTCTGCTGGCGAGGGCATCAAACCCTTTTCACTGCTAGGTCAAGGCCATAGCTGCAAGTGGGTGAATTATAAATATTCTCAAATTCAAAAGGATGCACCTCCGTACATTCTCTACCCTGAATAATGCTTCATTTCAGAAAAAGATTCTCCCTTTCACCATTAGCTCATTAGGAAGGAGAGATAATCTTATGAGTAAAGCAATATGCTAAGACAAATTAAATGTGATCGGGTTCGTTCAAACATACTAAACATTATGAAGTACATAGAAATGCCATCCACGATCAAACGCATTTAATTGCACAATAAAACTATAACTTTGTGGATGGAGACTCTGGCATGCATGTCAGTATGGAAACAATAACAAATAGGTGAACCTGGCACACAATAACTTCGCCTGAGTGCTCATGGTGTGCATTATGTGATCCGGAACAATTTAGCAGAAAAATAAAGGTGTACCAATGTTCACGGAGTACCTTATGTAGTTACGTTTCTAAACTGCAATATGATACATGTTGTGAGGCCGATCAGACCAGCGGGAGCAACAAAGGCGGACAGAGGAGTCAACGACCTCGATGGACACCAGCTGTGAGGACGATCAACCAGCCGGCGACGGCCGCCACGAACAGCCAAGCAATCATTCATCTACACAATTAGCATGACCATGGAGCACAGATAATCACGAGCTACTCATGTAGAAAATGCACGGCCAGTATGGATGACTGCTTAATATGGTAACAGGTCAATATGAAACAATTTGAATCAAAATGAAACAATTTACTGATTTATAGGAAATTATCTGGACAAAATATTGGTAGAAAAGAATTGCACATAACTTTTAAGAAACAAAGTTCTAGGGACTGATAGTCCCTTGTAAAGCTACTGTAAGTAATCATGTACTAAACCATAATAGTAAACTGGAGATTTTGGATATTAAGATAATACCTTCTAATCCAGCACAAGCCACTAATCACTGGAATCATCTATTACAGTCAATCTACCTATGACCATATTTATTGAAATTTCCTCCGACAGCCAAAGGAGTTCTGTCACGGCAGATGCTGTCCTTATGGCCCCAATGCAAGTAAAGTAGCCACGGTTTCATCAAGTCAGGATTCTAAACACAACTCAGTCACAAATCGCATGGAGCACAAACAAGACCTGCTATATTTCTCTGATTTTCATCGTCGCAGCAGTAAAAGATTTAAGTCTGATGCTTTCCCTATTTGCCCAAAGTAACTAATTCCTAAGATAACAAACTGAGAACAACACACTCACCAATCCCATGGACTAAAGAAACTGCAGACACTGATTTCCACACAAAAATCACAGGCAGTACTAAACCATTTACCTCTTTGGCCATCCCAATGTGTTCTTCCTTGGCCTCACCTCATCCCCACTTGGTGTCCCTCGGAGGAGGCTCTGCCCATGATGGTGGGGATCCTAGGCTGCTGGGTAGGTAGATGGTGCGAGTCGGGGCCTGCCAGCGAAGTCCCTCTCCATGTCATCCCTACCAACCTCCGTTTGACAGGGGCGCTGAACTGCATACATCGACAGTGGCCGCATCCGCTTTTCCTGACGATCCGGATCCAGTGGAACGGGATCGACCAGCACCGCCGCTGCGCTCCTCCTCCCTCCCTCCCTCCCCCTCTCTCTCTGCAGGCAAATGGCCTCCAACACCGCCACTGCGCTCCTGCTCCTCCTCCCTCCCTCCGCCCTCTCTCTCTCTCTGCGGGCGAAAGGGACCCATCACCGCCGCTGCTCTCCTCTCTCTCTCTCTCTCTCTCTCTCTCTCCTCTCTCTGTGGGCGGATCGCAAGGTGTCGTGCGTGGGTACGGGACGTCGAGCACAACCGGAGGCGGGAGAGAGATGGGATCGGGGGTGAGGGTTCGGGGAGAGCAACGTAATGTACTCGGGAGTCAGGGGGAGAGACGTGATCTGGGGCGAGGGGTGGGGAGAGTGGGACGTGGAACGTGTGTGCATCTGTGGCGATGTTTTTTTTTCTGTTCCGAGCGGGGACGGGCAACGTAATGTACTCGGGAGTCAGGGAGAGAGACGTGATCTGGGGCGAGGGGTGGGGAGAGTGGGACGTGGAACGTGTGTGCATCTGTGGCGATGTTTTTTTTCTGTTCCGAGCGGGGACGGGAGGGCGTGGCGGTTTTTTTTTCTGTTCCGAGCGGGGACGGGAGGAGGTCCATGGGCCGAATATCGGATGAGTTGCCGGCTTGCGGGCTGGATTTTGTGCGGGCGTGTGGGACACTGCGGGATGGCTATCGTACGAGGCGGGGGATCGAATGAGGTGGTCTAACCATCACGACGTTCGATCCCCCTTTAATAGTAGAGATAACAATGAAACTTGTGTGCAGCTGCTGGTAATTTCAGAAAAAATCTACTTCACACCCCCCCCTCGCCATTCGCTGACAATGCCTAACCTCCATCCCTAAAGATGCCTAATAATGACATGTGATATTTCCAGCCAACATCTTGTGTCTAACTCTAATATCATGGACGGTTCAAAAAAAAATCAGCAAGAAACACACGGTTATCTTTTAGTCACCTTATGAAAAGTGTCGTATATCATGACTATCTATTGCAATTTCTTCCTCAATTCGTATATCATGACATAGTATAGCTCGAGCTACGAAAAGCAGTTAATTAACTGCCCAAGTAAATCAAAAAAGTAGTTAAGCAAATTTTAGACTTTTCTTGAATGTTGGATCTTGGATGGCTAGATGTGTACTATTTCTTATGCTGCAGCCATAGAAGACCCTCCAACTGAACCGAATCCATGATAGACTGCTCACAAACACAGAATAACAAATTGGGCCAATGCACATATGGAGTAGGCGACATCGGCCCGCGGGCGATTTGCCGAGTTCGCAAACACTATCCCTGCATCCAGCAAAAAGATTTCACCAGGGCCGCATAGATGCCGCATTGCATGGTCAGGAAGGGGGAATCACTCACTCCTGAAGTGCCGCTCCTTGGGCGGGCACTCCACGTGGTTCGTCGTCTTCACGATGGCGATATCCAAATCCTGCAGAGATCAGAAATTCTTGGGGCGCATTAGCAATTGATGTGGCATAATGCAGGATAATCAGACAGATACAGAGAGGAGCGGGATGCAGGTCATATGCGGCAGGAGATACAAGGCGAGGTGTTGATGGCAGGATGGGGGGGGGGCTGACCTTGTACTCGATGTTGAAGTTGGCGAGGCCAACCTTGGTGGAGTCCTTGAGAGCGCCGTAGGCCTTGCGCCAGGTGCCGGACCCCATGACCGCCGTCGTCGCCCTCGCCCCGGCTCCGGACCCCGCCCCGCCGCGCCCGCGGTCCAGCTTCGGCAGCCGCGCTCGCGCGCACGACGGACGATGGTACTTAGCCACCGGCGGCGATTTCTCTCGCGAGAGGATTGGAGACGAGGGATTGTGGGGTTAGTGGGAGATGAGGTGTGCGGTCGTGGGCTGTTTCTTTTTTTTTATCGAGCGGCGAGGCGTCACGGCTTTCCTCATATTTTTGGAAGAAAAAAAATCTGCGTGCGTGCGATGGGAGGGAGATAGAGCGAGGTCGAACCATCACGACGTTCGATCCTCCTTTAATAGTAGAGATTGCCCCAACAAATCATCACCTGCAGATAAAAAAAAAGAAACAAATCGTCCCAAGCAGATAAAAAATAGAAACAAATCATCCCCTGCCCCAACTGCATCCCCGCCTCCCTCTCCCCACGGACGCGTTCCCCGCCGCCGCCCCGCGTGATGGACGCCATTTCTCCCCTATTTCCCTCTTCTCCTCCACGGCCACGCCGCGTCGCTAGCAGAGCCCGCTGCGTTCGTTGTGAGCCGCCGCCCCGCCCCGTAGCCCTACGCCCGAAGCTGCAGCCGAAATGCATCTGAGCGAGAACGAGGGGATCGAGGGCGTGCGGTTCGCGGTGACTGGCGGGCAGGGCTTCATCGGCGTCGCCCTATGTCTGGAGCTGATCCGCCGCGGCGCCCTGGAGGCCGGATCTCTCAACCTGCGCGATTCCTCCTGGTCCCAGCAGCTCCTCGACGCCGCCTTGCTTCTTTCATGGTCTTAAATTACTGTGTGTTTTTTTTCTTCTGTGGCCATGAGTGGGCGTGAGACTTACAAGGCAGCGTCACAGCCAAGAAGGTAAATTGCTATGCTGTACTGTACTTGCTTAGTAAATTGTTTAGGTTGGTGTGAGACTTATAATACATGCCAATTTAGTGAATTGATAAACCTGGACATTTGTGTTTTTCACTTTAACTTGAATTTGCTCAATTCAGATGGATTTGACATGCCATTTTTATGCAGACAATGGTGGGAGGTAGATGGGCATGGCTTCTGTTCGTCATGCATTTGGTTCAGGAAGAAGAAGGTGGTCCACAAGATGGCGACGAGTGTAACTGCCTTGAGGCTTTTCTGAATTTCTTTGTTCTAACAATAGTACTTGCATTACGACGTTCTCTACACATTTGGAATAGATTGTCAAGAAAACTTATCTGAAGTCTGAACAAATTCATTTAGATCCAGTTTAATTAGCTGGTCTGTTCATTTTATGCATTGATTTTGTCATGTTATAAAATTGGAATACCATATAAAACATATTGTCACAATGCTGCAAATATACGGTGCATGGATGCATATTTTAACTCTCATGAGTACTTCTAGAATAAGAATTGTACGATGCTTAAAGATGTTATTTGCATCTGCAAAGAGCGATCATATCTTTTGATTGATTCCATAAGAGTGAGGTCACTCCTTGACTAAGTCGAACTTGAATCATTGGTTGGACATGTGGTCGATCAGCAACTAATTCTATCTAAAGCAAATGTTGTTCTATCCTTCTAATTACTGTTATTCAGATCTTCTTTTATTTTTTCTTTTGTCATTCAGAGTATAAATGTTATCAGAAGAATTTCAGGAATTTTCTCATGTCTTTCTCCCAGTTACCTTAATTTTGTAAATTGTGTTCTCATTCAATTTTGATATTATTTTCAGAAAAGCCTACTTTAAAGTTGCGTGAATCCATTATCTCCTTTTGAGTTTGACGTGGAGGTGAGTTGGGAACCTTTTTTTAAACTTGGTGGATGTACTGTTGTAGTGACGGAAACTTGCCTGAATGTTGCTTTCCTCTGCATGAAGTGCTTAGAATTCTCAAAGGCGTCAACAAGTCCCGGAGGAGATTGACAAGGTGTAGGCAAGACCGCTGATCTTAAATTCATTGCTGTCTTTTTCTGTCTGAATGTTTTCTTATTTGGAGTTGCAGCCATGGTGTATCAACCAACTTGGTTTAGGATGTATTTTAGTTGGTTTGGTTGCATGAACCAACAAGGCTTATGATGTATTGCAGTTGGTTTGGTATGATCAGCCTACTGAGATATAATTACTCTAGCCAGTTTGAAAACTAGCAGGGAAAACATGCACTGTGAGCTCCCCTCGCATTCAGAGTTTAGAGCTTGATGAGCAATGCTGTGAGATCTTGTTGGTGATCTTCTATTTTTCACAAAATTGGTACATGTTGGATGGTCAATGTGAGGTTCACCAAGTAAAAAGTTCCTCATTTGTCCGTTCTGATAGTATGATGAATTTTATTGAGAAGAACCTATAGTTCCTTTGGTAAGTTTGGGTTAGGAGTTCCGTATATATGCGTATGTAGGGGAATCATGATATGCTTCTTTTGCAGTGCCAACACTGAAAATGTAAATTGTGTCATGCATGACTTTTATATGTGTTTTAGGATTTGGATGATAGCTCTATAAACAAAATTCCTTATTCTGCGCTTCTCTGCTTTGCTTGGCAGTTGTTGGAAAGAACGAAGGCATGGTTTGCGTGACATTATCCTCAATGGGCTGGATATAGCGGGGATCACTGATCGGAGATATTGTGTTCACATGCCAACTACAGAAGCTAGGTAACTCTAAAGTCAAATCCTATCATGTGCCAACCACATATGTGTATTCTTTTTTATCCTTTGGTTCGCACCTTCGGGTGTTAGGCGTTGAATGTTTACATATCTACATTGTGTAAGAGAATGTTGTACTACAATAAAAAGAATGTATTGTTGGCGTTGATAATAGTAGTACCAAATATTTGAAATAAAGTGGATGATTTTCGTAAGCCATGTTAAACGTTCTCAAACCTTGTGGTTTGTCATGCACATTGTTTGAGTTGTGACATATACCGCGGTGTATACTTGTAAACTTCATCAGTGGCTACTCAAAATCTCACTTTGTGCTTGCTATGCCGATTTATACTTTTTGTGGGGACCTCATTTGTCGATTTATACTTTGTTCATCAACGGAGTGAAATGTGCAATACTACATAATGATGTACTGAAGAAGTTTCATGGGATAGCATTATTTGAATCTGTTGAAGGTTCTCAAACCTTGCGGTTTGTTGATTTATACTTTCTGTCTTTGTTCGTCAACTGAATGAAATGTGCAATCCTACATAATGATTTACAGGTTATTTGGGATGACATTTGCTGGGTGACCATTGAAGTAAAAGTTATTTCATGCAATAACATTATTTGAATCTGTTGCACATTCTGTAGTGACAAAAGAACAGGCTAAGACAGGTCACTCATTTCACAGTTACAAGCTAGCATTGGTTGAATCTGTTGCATATTCAGTATGGTTTAGTTGGTTGCCTTATGGAGTTCTGGAAAGGAAGGAACTATATGCTATTTGCATAAACGGTTGTTTGACTTGCAGGTTATTTTCGATGAGAATACCGCTGACCAAGTTAGAGCCTCTGTCAAAATATGAACATGCGGCAGGTTGCTACTATATATCCATATAAAATAGGATTGGCATTACATTATGTAAGTAGCAAATTTTGTTCTTGCACTATATTCTTTTTTGGTGTACCTTCATAAGTTTCTATTCCTGATAATTATATTAAGATGGCATGGAAAATCTAGAAGGTCATTTCGCAGTGTGAGCTTTTTGAAATCCTTTAATTGAATTACTGAGATTCAGTACTTCTAATGTTCTTCAATCTTTAGACTAATGAATTGCTGAGATCTTGATGTTGCAATTTTTTTCTTTAATCTTTAAGGTTGGTTTCAGATGGAGAGCTAGGCCCATTTTCAATACCAATGTTGGTTTTTTTTTCAATGATTCATTGCATCATACGTTCCTATAGAATTTGTTATGCAAGCTTTTGATGCTAACAACTACATCCTTATAATGTAAAGGGAAGCAAGAGTGGATAGCAGTAGCAGTTCTTGAATCTGTAACCAGTCAGCTCTGCTTCAACCATGGTAATCATATGGACTGCAATATTTTCTGAATTTTAAATAAAGGTGGATGGTTTCTTACAAATCAAGCATACCTTTTGAATCTTGATGTTGTTTCTTATATAGCATATCTAAATGTGAAGTTTTATATACAAGTGTGGTGTTTCCAATACAGAAGCTAAATAGAAGGGGAATATGTGAACTTCCTAAACATGGGTGAAGGGGGAAGATTATAACAACATTGGCATTGGCTCTATTGGTTTGATGTCGCAGATTTATTGGTTGTCAACTATCGTCCACACATAACGAACGGACTCGATTCCTATAGAGAGCGCTCTTCGTCCACCTCCAGCAATTTTTATTTGTTTCACCTTAGTCTTCATAGTCCCTCAAGACAATTATCATTGAAGTCTGACAATGGCCTCCTCTCACTTTTGTGAACGACACTTGCATCTTCTCACTTTTGTGAACGACACTTGCATCTTCTCACTTCTGTGGACGACAAAAGATTTTCTCATAGTAATAGTTCTTTACTATTTTTGATACATAAATGGTTCTTTACTGAATGGTACTTGTATGTGTGTATGGAGAATGGTGATGGATCTTTTAAATAATCCATTGTCCAACAAGGGGATTGTAATTTCTGATTCGATTAACCTATAACAATATGATTAGCAAAACTTCAAATGTTGTAATATTTGACACATACTACAATGGCCCGAAGCCTGCATGGATAGTTTTTTTTTGTTTTGTTTTTGGTGAAAGAGACTGCATGGATAGTTTGCTCACATACTGAAATTCGTTTACAGGAGATTATAACCATTTCGGTGCTATGCGTTGACAAAGTGTGCATTTAGATACGAGATTATATAATTAACGCAATGATGTGATATTTGTTTCAAAAAGAATGTTGATTCATGAAGAATGATATTCAAATTATTTGTATGTGTCAAGAATAAGGTATTATACACTGATTTTTTTTTTAATTTTCAAGAAATCTATCTATATTTTGTTAGATTTTTTCATGTTTGATACGTGCGTAGCACGTGCATACTATACTTACTAGTTGAAGAAAGGAGGCAGATGCACTTTTGCAGACGGTCACTCGATACAATGGTGGAAAGCTGTCTGTAGCGACCGGATTTTCAGCGCTGCAGATCGTTGGTAATTTTACCGACGGATGTTTTCTCTCTCTTCATTCTCTCTCCTCCACATAATCTGAAATCCTAGTTGTCATTCCTTACAGACAGCTGAGTGGACATCATTGTACATGCCCTAACTAAAATTCCACAACCTCTGGTTTATCTGACGTCTGAAAGGTCCCACATTGTTGGAGTATTCGGCAATAAAGCGAGAGTGTTTTCTTTTGGCGGTAACTGTGAGAGAGAGTTCGGTACTTGATAAAAGAATATGCGAAAAGACTCATATTTATCATAAAAGTTTAACAGAATACAAAGCTTTTCAAACATAATAAAAATTACGTTAAGATCTCTAAACCAACAAATAACCATACACTTTTTTTTAATGAATTTTCTTGGAATTGAAGAACCATCCTGGCTTATAATTAGGATGGCCATAGTGGGCTATCATAGCTGGTCTCATGCACTCGGGAATAACAAACATGATGATTTGGCAGAGAATTAAAAAAAAGGAGTGTTAGACTAGCCACAGTGGGAGTAACTTCAGCACTAACATCGAGTCCAACTCAGCAAATTTGCTTTATGTGGCAGTGAGTTAATGAGGAGAGAGGTAGTTATAGTAACTTAGCTAGTTACTGTAACATCACATGTCCCAATGCAATATGAGTCTATAACCTAATAAAAGAAGCTTTGCATGTTACCACACTTATGTTACTACCCACTATGAAGGTAGTAATAACATAGTCTAGGGATATGTGTATGTTACTAGTGTATGTTATACTCACCATTGTGGCTAGTCTTAGAATAACATAGGTAGATACCATAACATAATAAATACTATACTACTTTGTGTCATGTGTGGCCATAAAAAGGTCATATATGATATTACTCTATGATACTATATATGATATTGTTGGGAAACGGAGCATGCAATTTAAAAAAAAATTCCTACGCTCACGCAAGATCTATCTAGGAGATGCATAGAAACAAGAGGGAGAGAGTGTGTCTACGTACCCTCGTAGACCGTAAGCGGAAGCATTTGATAACGCGATTGATGTAGTCGAACTTCTTCTAGCGACGACCGATCAAGTACCGAATGTACGACACCTCCGAGTTCTGCACATGTTCAGCTCAATGACATTCCTCGCCCCTTGATCCAGCAAGGTGTCGAGGAAGTAGATGAGTTCCATCAGCAAGACGACGCGGTGACGGTGATGGTGAAGTGATCTGCGCAGGGCTTCGCCTAAGCACCATGACAATATGACCGGTGTAAACTGTGGAGGGGGGCGCCGCACGAGGCTAACAGTTGATGTTCTATGTTGTAGATGCCCCGCTCCCCACATATATATAGGTTGGAGGGGAGGAGAGGCATCCAAGGGGGCGCCCCAAGTAGGAGGAATCCTACTTGGGGTCTGTCGGTGTCAAAACCGGCGGATCTTGGGTAGGGGGTCCCGGACTGTGCGTCTAAGGCTAATGGTAACAAGAGGCGGGGGGACACAATGTTTACCCAGGTTCAAGCTCTCTCTATGGAGGTAATACCCTACTTCCTACTTGATTGATCTTGATGAATATGAGTATTACAAGAGTTGATCTACCACGAGATCGTAATGGCCAAACCCTAGAAGTCTAGCCTATGAGATTATGACTGTTCTTGTCCTACGGACTAAACCCTTCGGTTTATATAGATACCGGAGGGGGCAAGTGAGGGAGTCCTGGATTAGGGGGTATCCGGACAGCCGGACTATATACTTTGGCCGGACTGTTGGACCATGAAGATACAAGACTCAAGACTTCGTCCCGTGTCCGGATGGGACTCTCCTTTGCATGGAAGACATGCTTGGCGATTCGTATGTTAGATCTCCTTCTTTGTAACCGACTCTGTGTAACCCTAGCCTCCTCCGGTGTCTATATAAACCGGATGGTTTAGTCCATAGGACAGGAACAATCATAATCATCATAGGCTAGCTTCTAGGGTTTAGCCTCTACGATCTCGTGGTAGATCAACTCCTGTAATACTCATATCATCAAGATCAATCAAGCAGGAAGTAGGGTTTTACCTCCATCGAGAGGGCCCGAACCTGGGTAAAACATCGTGTCCCCTGCCTCCTGTTACCATTAGCCTTAGACGCACAGATCGGGACCCCCTACCCGAGATCCGCCGGTTTGGACACCGACAGCAAGGGTTACACAAAGTCGGTTACAAAGAAAGGAATCTAGATATCCGAATCGCCAAGCTTTCCTTCCACGCAAAGGAGAGTCCCATACGGACATGGGAAGAAGTCTTCTATCTTGTATCTTCATAGCCCAACAGTCCGACCCAAGTATATAGTCCGCCTGTCCGAGGACCCCTTAGTCCAGGACTCCCTCAGTAGCCCCTGAACCAGGTTTCAATGACGACGAGTCCGGCGTGCAGATTTTCTTCGACATTGCAAGGTGGGTTCATTCTCCGAATACTTAAAAGTAGATCTTGAACACAAGAATCGTGTCCGGCTCTGCAAAACTAGTTCCACACACAACCGTAGAGAGTATAATATTTCACGAGTCCAATCCCCTGACAACTTTTCATAGCATGACATTATGTCATCACCCGACCATTATTTTGAATCATTTTCTAGCCTGCCACTCCACGTTTCGGGAGGCGGTTTTTATTGTCATGTCTTGTCAAAGCAGAGATCGTGTCCCCTTATTGCGGGATTTTCATCAACACGGGCGTGGGTAACCCAACCGTTCTGTTGGTATGATTCCTTGGGAATAGGCATGTTTTAAGGCCACGGAGGGGACGTTTGATATTCGTCGCCTTTATAAAGGGGCTAACACATGTCCTTTTTCTTCCATGCTAGTTCTTTCCTCCACCTCCCACCTCAAGTTCCAACACCCAAGGGTCAATCCAGTCGCTTCGAGCTTCCAGCCATGTCCGGACCCAGCCTTCAAGGCCGGTGGATGGCCTCTTCTATCATAGAGGAGGATATCTTGAAGCTCAGGGAGGCAAGATACTTGACTGCAGAAATCCTCCACAGGCTTGCTGCTCAAGGGCAGGTTATTCCTACTCCTAGATCCAATGAGAGGGTCGTGTTTATCTCTCAATTCCTTTGAGGGCTTGGGTTTGCTCTTCATCCCTTCGTTCAAGGGCTCATGTTTTATTACATACTAGATTTCCAAGATCTAGCTCTAGACTCCTTCCTTCACATCTCGGCGTTCATCTTCACGTGCGAGGCCTTTCTCCGTATTTCCCCACACTTCGGCTTATGGCTTAAGACCTTTAACGTGAAACCGAAGGTAATCGACGGGAAACAAGCGGAATGTGGAGGGGCTTCAATAAGCAAACTCACCACTTCTCCTTGGCCAAAGGGCTCATTCGCAGAATCTTCTGACTTATGTCAACGGGAGTGGTTTTACATTACCGAACCCCGTGGTAAAAAGTGGGTAGCTACACCTGCGTTTCGATCTGGCCCTCCGCTACAGCTTGCATCGTGGGTCAACAAAGGGCTGGACTGGGGATCTATTGATGAAGTGCAGACGTTGCAGAGTCGCATTCAGAGTCTTATTGAAAAGGACACCGGTCTTACCAATGTGATCCAAGTAATGGTAGTCCGCTGGATCCTACCGTGTCAGCGGCGTCCTCTCCGTATGTGGGAGTTCAATCCGGAAGGTCCACGGAACCTTCAACACTTCTCTGGCACAATGCTCAGAGGGATGTGGAAATTATTCTTCGGCGCACGAAAACAGTGGTTGGATACTAAAGAAGACCTCGGTCTGGACTGCAATCATCCGGATACCCCGATAAGCACTTAACTCCCGAACACAGTTTAGTCAAATTCCTCACAACAATGTGCTGATAAAACTCTACTCGGCCATGGCTGGATAAAGAAGGCAGCGAGAATTAGGTGTTCGGCTCCACTCCCCGAGGACTCTTCCGATCCGTTGTTAACAAGGATGTTGGCTTCGGCACCATATCAAGTTCCGGCGGGGGAAGATAAGGAGGAGAGCGAAGAGGCCCAAGGTGGCCTCCATTCTGGAGGCACACCAGGCAATCCGTCCGGGGGGACCAGAACTTCCACTTCCGGAGATGGAAGGGAAGGGCAAGCTGATATCCCTTCTCCTCATGGGAAGAAGCCGACCGCCTCTGAAGACTTGAAGATAGAAGCTTCTAAGCGGGGGAAGATATCCCAGTCAGGGGGCGATGCTGACACGCAGTCATTCCGTAAAGATAGGCCCTTAGCCGAATCGTAAGTGAACCAGGGTGTTTTAAACATATCCCGTTCTTTCCTGGCTGTAAGGGTAATATTTTTAATACATGTTTGCAGTCCGGTACGCAGCCCTCCTCAACAGTCCTTCTCTTCGGGGGATCTTCTTCCAGAGATGATGGAGAGCAAGATGCCTCCATAGATCTCCCTGCCTGATAAGGCAGACAAAGCCAAGGTGTTGTCCCGGAGGATCTTTCCCGATCAACGAGTGGCGCAAGGGGCAATGAAGACCGGGGCCGAAGGTAATACTTCGGCCGCCCAGATTCCGGGGTGTGCGGCCTCTATGGGGAACAACAAAAGTCCCGGACTATCCAATGTCCGAGGGAGGACGCAAGCTGTTCCGGATCCGGAGGCACCGGATACATTGATGGACATGTTGCAACATGCGTCCGTCCCAGAGGAACATCGTACCTTGATGGGTACGGTGATTGAAAGAGTTCGGTCCGCGAAAAGCGGACTGAATGAAGCCTTTACGAGCCTACTAAGAGGTTTTGAGGTACATAGTGTAATTTTATTTATGTTATAAATGCAAATTTCACTTGTGTATAGATAGTAGCCCTTGAGACTGTGATTTCCATCCAAAGGGAGGCAATCAGAGGATCAAAAATATATGCCCAGGAAATGATCTGACTAATTTGAAACACAGGCTGTTACATCCGTGGCAACTGCCCAAGCTACCGAGGTAGCACGTCTGAATCAGAAAGTTGATGTAGCGGATGATGACATCACGCTTATTAACAGGCGACTTGACGAGGAGCAAGGTATGTCTTTGGGGGCACTCAGTACATGCTAGTATTATGAAATGAGCATGATACTAAGAATTTGTATATGCATAACTACAGATAGTGCCGCCGCAGTTGAGACCCTTCGGGCTGAACTTGCCCGAGCCAAGGAGCAAGCCATGATGAGTAATGCGGCTGCCGAAAAGGTAGCCGCCGAATTAAAAGCTGAGCAGACTGCTCGGCTGCAGTGCAAGGAGAGAATATCTACTATGGCACTTGAGCTGAAGGATGCCACTAGCCGATGCCAAGTTCTTGAGAAAGATAACAAAGCCAAAGCGGCCGATCTTGACAAGGCCTTACAAGAGGCGAGGGAAGCCCGGTCTGAGTCTTGAGCAGCTCGAGAGGAGATCCGACAAGCTGGGGAGATCGCGACTGGTAAGCCCTTTTTATTGCAAACTAAGTTTGGCGATCCAAAGTATGCCCCGCTTAATCAACCGTGGAGTTCTCCAAACGCCTTTTTGGACCTGCCGAAGAGTGTTGCCGATGCGAATCGGTTTTTCCATGCACAAGAAGGACATGCGACGAAAAAGCTATTCTGGTCGCAATTTGACACGGCAAAGCATCCACTGCTGAATGAATAGATGGCACAGTGGGCCGAGCTCCACAAGATGTCCGAAACTTCCATCAGGATGTCATAGCCCGACTGTGTAGCAACCAAACCTCAAACAGTTTGATCTTTGTGCATCAGTGTCATCCCTGGATCGGTAATGCTGACACGCATAGTACTTGAAGGATCTATAGCAGAGTAGCAATCACACACTTATTACATCGAATGTCTCATAAGAGAACTTATTACAATAAATCTGGCTTAAGGCCATCTAATAATGATAACAGCGAAAGGCTCCATCAACTCCAACGACATCACTGAGTATAGAACCACGACCTAAAGGCACCTTACTCGTCGTCTGAAAAGTCTGCAACATGAACGTTGCAGCCCGAAAATGGGTCAGCACATGGAATATGCTGGCAATGTAACACATAGAGAGCAATAAAAGAATAAGACTATACTACATGCAATTATGGCTGGTGTAAAGCTCTATGGTTACAGTATTGCGTAAAGCCAATTTTTCCCTACTGCAAAGGAATAAATTTTATTTAACTATCATGGTGGTTGTTAAACATTGAGAAGGGTACTCCAACTCAATCCCAATTAAGCATCATCATTAAATCCAACAAAATTTAATTAAGTAACATGATGAGATTCACATGATAATCCAAGTACTAGATACTCAAAACGTCCATAACCGGGGACACGGCTAACCATGATTAGTTTACACTCTGTAGAGGTTTGCGCACTTTTCCCCGCAAGAGTCGATCTCCTCCACTTGATTTCTCGCACTACATGGTGTTTGAGAAACGAATGACCGAGACACAATCTTTCAGAAGCATTAACTCTCTACTCCGGGTAGACAGTACCAACCTATATCCCCTACATCTGCTAGTCTACCTCTTCAAGAGCTCACGCAACTTAATCAACTATGCTAGAGCCCATAGTAGCTTGTGGCTGCACACGGAAGTTTCTAGCATGAATAAACTCATGATCCCTTTGAGCCTGGGTGGTGGTCGATACGAGAATCACACGGTACCCCGGGATTTCCAAAAATACAGGCAACACTGGGTTCCCCAGGTGCCTCAATTCACCCAGATGTGAATTTAAGTTGCCACCTTAAGTAAACCATTAGTTAAACAATCTCACATCTGTCATGGAAACACTCACCCAATCCACGTCTACTAGCATAGCATGGCAATATAAGCAAACATAGAAGTAACTCCCAAAGGTTTGATAATAACAGGTAATAGGTTCTACCTCATCTACTTCCCAACACCCACATGTTAATCAGATCCTAATCATGCAATTATTTGAGGATTGATCTAATGCAATAAAACTGGGTAATAAAGAGGTATGATCAAAGTGTTACTTGCCTTGCTGATGATCCGTGAAACCTAGAGATTCGAAGTAGCAAGCGGCGCACTCCGGGTACTCTATCACAAACAAACAAGCATACAATAAGCACTCATCTAATGCACAGGTAAAACTCAAATAAGAGGTCTAACCAGAAAGTTCAACTTAAGAACTCCGATTTGCAAAAAGAATCAAATCAAACGAAACAACAAAACTCAAACGGCGAAAGAAACAAACTTCGTTTACTAATCTGGACCTAAGTCAATTTTTTTACAGTAGCAAAAACTTGTTAGAGTTGGTTAAACGGAAAGAGGGTTTCGAGACAAAACTCTAGGCGCTTGAATCGCCTGATTCCGATAAACGAGCGAAAAGTTATACTAAAACGAAAAACAGATCGGAAATCGCGATTAGAAATAATCGCGGAAAATCCGAGAAAAAGAAAAACGGACGAACAGGCTAACGAACGAACGTTCGCTGTCTGTGAAAAAAAAATGAAAACCGTTCGTTAAAACAAACATACGAACGAACGTCTGCTAAATAAACTAAACCGAAAAAAACAAATCTAGGTTTTTTTAACAAAACCGAACAAAAAACTGGCGGAAAAACCGAACGATTTTCTGAGGAAAACGCCGGCGGCGGAGGCGGCGGCTACCTCTGGCGAGGGGGCGGCGAGGTCCAGCGGGTGGGGCGGCGGCGGTCCGGCGACGAGGCGGCGTGGTCCGGCGGTCGGCGGCGTCGGGCGGGGCGGCGGGGTTCGGCGGCGACGGCGGTCGGCGGCGGCGACGAGGGCGACGGCGGCGGCTCGGGGCTAGGGTTTCGGCGCGGGGCTCGGCTGGGCTGACGGGCTCGGGTCGATGCCTTATAAAGGCCCGGCCAGGCGGAGTCATGGCCGAACACGGCCCAAAGGCGGTTCACATTTTTTTAAATACTTTCGTGCAGAAAAACAAATAAAAGAAATACTAAACGAACTCCAAAAATCCCGAAGTAAATTTTCCCCGGCTTCTAAAATCGAGACGGACAAGATGAACATTTATTTGGGGCCTAAATGCAATTTTGGAAGATGCACATTTTTCCTAAATTCAAATAAAATAGCGATAAACTCCAAAATAAAATCTTATTTGATTCTATTATCAAATCCTCAATATTTCTTTATTTTGGGAAAGTCATTTTATTTTCTCTCTCTTATTTTTATAATAGAAATAATTGAAGAAAAGATAAATAAAATCAAATGATTCTATTTTCAAAATTTGAGAAAACTAAAATATGAAAATAACAAAATCCCCAACTCTTTCCGTGGGTCCTTGAGTTGCGTAGAATTTCTAGGATCGAGCCAAAATGCAATAAATATGATATGCAATGATGATCTAATGTATAACATTCCAAATTGAAAATTTGGGATGTTACAAACCTACCCCCCTTAAGATGAATCTCGCCCTCGAGATTCGTGTTGGCTAGAAAATAGGTGAGGGTGGTCCTTCAGTAGATCTTCCTCTCGCTCCCAGGTGGCTTCATCCTCGGTGTGGTGGCTCCACTGAACTTTGCAAAACTTGATAACCTTGTTGCGCGTGACTTGGCTGGCATACTCGAGAATCTTGACTGGTTTCTCCTCATAGGTCAAATCACTATCCAACTGAATTGCTTCCAGCGGCACTGTATCTCTAAGTGGTATATCAGCCATCTCTGCGTGGCACTTCTTCAACTGGGAAACGTGGAACACATCGTGAACTCCTGACAATCCTTCGGGCAATTCCAACTTGTAAGCAACTTCTCCCATACGCTCCAAAACTTTGTATGGTCCCACAAAACGTGGCGCTAATTTCCCCTTAACTCCAAAGCGCTTAATTCCTCGAAGTGGAGATACACGAAGATAAACTCTGTCTCCGATTTCGTAATCTGTCTCCTTGCATTTTGAATCTGCATAGCTCTTCCGCCTGGACTGGGCTACCTTGAGCATATCGCGAATCAACTTCACCTTCTGTTCAGACTCCTTAATCAAATCCGGTCTAAACAACTGGTGGTCTCCAACTTCATCCCACGATAATGGGGTCCTGCACCTCCTTCCATATAAGGCTTCGAAAGGGGCCATCTTCAAACTGGATTGATAACCATTGTTGTAAGAGAACTCTACATATGGCAAATTGTCGTCCCAACTAGATCCATAATCTAGCACACAAGCTCTCAGAATATCCTCCAAAATCTGATTAACACTCTCGGTCTGTCCATCTGTCTGCGGATGAAAAGCTATACTGAACTCTAGCCTGGTACCCAAATTTCGTGCAACTGATTCCAGAACTTTGAGGTAAACTGGGTTCCTCTATCTGATACAGTGCTCCTCAGAACTCCATGCAGACATACGATCCTGGTCATGTATATCTTTGCCAACTTAGCACTGGTGTAAGTGGTCTTCACTAGGATGAAATGAGCTACCTTCGTCAAACGATCGACTACAACCCAAATCGAGTCGTAGCCTGAAAGAGTTCTGGGCAATCCCGTGATAAAATCCATGCCTAGCTTATCCCACTTCCATTCGGGTATTGGCAATGGCAGTAGCAATCCTGCTGGCTTCTGATGCTCTGCCTTCACTCTCTGACATACATCACAAACTGCTACATACTCCGCAATATCCTTCTTCATTCCGCTCCACCAGAAAGTGTCCTTCAAATCCAAATACATCTTGGTATTTCCTGGCTGAATCGAACATGGTGAATCATGGGCCTCCTGTAGAATCAACTTCCTGATCTCCGGGTCATTAGGCACATAAACGCGGTCCTCAAACCATAAGGTATCATCCTCATCCTCACGAAATCCCTTAGCTTTTCCTTTGCTTATCTTCTCCTTTATCTTGGCAATCTCCTTGTCAGTCTTCTGGGCTTCTCTGATCTTATCCATCAAAGTAGACTGAATCTCCAATGCTGCTACATAGCCTCTCGGAACTATCTCCAAGCATAGTTCGCGAAGATCCTCGGCTAACTCCTTTGGTAACTCTCCGGTCATGAGTGTGTTGACATGGCTCTTGCGGCTCAACGCATCGGCTACTACGTTAGCCTTTCCGGGGTGATAATGCAATCTCATATCATAATCCTTGATGAGCTCCAACCATCTCCTTTGCCTAAGATTCAACTCCTTCTGGGTGAAGATGTACTTCAAACTCTTGTGATCCGTGTACACCTCACAATGGTTTCTGATGAGAAAATGTCTCCATGTCTTCAATGCACACACTACGGCTGCTAACTCCAAATCATGCGTAGCACAATTTAACTCATGGGGTTTAAGCTATCGTGAGGCATAGGAAACAACTCTTTCCTCCCGCATAAGCACTGCTCCAAGTCCTCGACGAGAAGCGTCGCAATATACTTCATAATCCTTCCGCTGATTAGGCAGAATCAACACTGGTGATGTAACCAAACGTTTCTTCAACTCCTGGAAACTAGCCTCACATTCCTCAGTCCATTTGAACTTGGTGTCCTTATTCAACAACTCTATCATGGACTTTGCAATCTTCGAGAAATTCTCACGGTAGTATCCTGCGAGTCCGAGAAAACTCCGGATCTCTCCAACTGTTGTTGGAGCTTCCCAATTTGTCACGGTGACAACTTTGGTGGGGTCTACTGCGATCCCTTCTCCGGATATAACATGTCCGAGAAATCCAACTTCCTTCAACCAAAACTCACATTTGCTGAACTTGGTATATAACTGATGTTCTCTGAGCTTCTCCAGTACCAAACGCAAATGCTCCTTATGCTCCTCTTCATTCTTCGAGTAGACCAAAATATCATCAATGAACACCACGACAAACTTATCCAAAAACTCCATAAACACCTTGTTCATCATGTTCATGAAATAGGCAGGTGCGTTAGTCAGACCAAATGACATAACGGTATGCTCATATAGCCCGTACCTGGTGGTAAAAGTCGTCTTGGGTATATCCTGCTCTCGAATCTTTAACTGGTGGTAACCTGATCGCAAATCGATCATGGAAAACACCTTAGCTCCTTGCAATTGATCAAACAAGTCACTGATCATCGGTAGTGGGTACTTGTTTTTGATTGTCACCTCATTCAATCCTCGCTAGTCAACAACCATCCTCAATGATCCATCCTTCTTCTCCACTAGAAGCACTAGCGATCCCCAAGGTGAAGAACTTGGGCAAATATAGCCTTTATCCAGTAACTCCTTAATATGCTTCTTAATTTCCTCCAAATCCTTTGCGGGAATCCTGTAAGGTCTCTTAGATATCGGCTCGGTGCCTGCCAAAAGCTCAATCAAAAACTCAATGTCTCTATCCGGTGGCATGCCTGGCAACTCCTCTGGAAATACGTCAGGAAAATCCTTCACCACTGGTACTTCTTCCTGTACAACTCCTGATAAAGAATTCACTTGAGTCCTCTTCGGCACATGCCAGGATACATACTTGATCCTTCTTCCTTCTGGCGTGGTAAGCAAAATCGACTTACTGGCGCATTCAATGTTCCCTCCATACTTCGCTAACCAATCCATGCCTTATATCACATTCAGTTCTTGCGATTCCAGTACTATTAGGTCTAAGGGAAACACGTAGTTACCAATCCTTAATGGTAACCGATCACACCATAGACTAGCCATATACTCTGCTCCTAGCGAGGTTACTAATATGGGTGACCTAAGGGCGTGGGTTGGCAGGTTATACTTATCCACAAATCCCCTTGATATATATGAATGCGATGCACCAGTATAAAAAAACGATTGCAGTAAATGACTTAACCAAAAACTTACCTATTACTGCATCTGGCTGGGCTTCTACCTCCTCCACGCTAACGTGGTTGACCTGTCCTTTGTTGAAAGGATTGGGCTTCTTCCCAGAACTTCCATTACCGTTTCCATTTTTCGCTTCAGGACATTCGGTGGCGTAATGTCCAGTCTTGTGGCATTTGAAACAGGTGATGTGGCTCAGATCCCTCTTGGCTGGTGTTGATGGGTTGGTGCGGTTTTGTCCGTTGCTTCCTCCATTCCCATTACCATTTTTGGGGCCACTATGGTTGTGCGAACTACCTCCTTCATGGCTATGCTGAAAATGTCCTCCCGAGTTCGGGGTAAAACGAGGCTTCTGCTGAGCTCCAGAATTGTACTTCCCTTGTCCATACTTCCTCTTGCGGCTGTCAATCTGCTGCTGCTTCCCTTCAATCATAAGAGCTCTATCTACCAACTCCTAGTAGTTGTTGAAGGTTGCTACCATCAAATGCATGCTCAGCTCATCATTCAGTCCTTCCAGACACTTCTCCTGCTTAGCTGCATCCGTAGCAACATCATCTGGGGCACAATATGCTAGCTTACTAAAGTCATCCACATATTGGCCAACAGTACGTCCTCCCTGGCGTAGGTTGTGAAACTCACGCTTCTTCATGGCCATTGCTCCTGCTGAAACATGGGCAGTACGGAAAGCCTGCTGAAACTGATCCCATGTGACAGTGTCGATAGGATAAGTGGCTGTGAAATTCTCCCACCATGATGCTGCGGGTCCATCAAGCTGATGTGCGGCAAAACGCACCTTCTCTGCATCTGTGCATCCTGCAGTGGTCAACTCCCTTCCCATCTTGCGGAGCCAATCATCTGCAACTATCAGCTCGGTGCTACTAGAGAACACCGGCGGATTCAGTCTAAGGAAACGGGTTAAGTGATCAACAGGTGGTGGGGGTGGTGGTGGGTTGTTGTTGTTGTTGTTCCCCTGATTCTGATTCTGGACTAGTATCTGCATCAATGCATTCTGCTGCTGGATCAACTGGGTGAGCTTCGGTGGGAAAGCAAATCCATTGTCACGTCTCGGAGGCATCTGAGGGTTTAGAAAAGATGAGAATATAGAATAGAATGAGGTCTAGAGAGAAAAACACTACCCATATGCACATGAGGCAAAAGCAAACAATATCACTTCAATCAATCAAACAAGGGCATACAACGGTCTAACTATTGTTACAAAAGTGCTCGGACTATACTATATACATGGGGGATTCTACTACTGTCATGGTGGTCGACTAGAAAAACTGCTTGGTCGAAGACAAAAGTGCTCGGACTATACAATATACATGGGGGATTCTACTACTGTCATGGTGGTCGACTAGAAAAACTGCTTGGTCGAAGACTCCATGATATCTGCTCCAGCTTCATCAACAAAGTCATCATCACTATCATCTGGGTTCGAGTCGGTGTCGTCGATGATGATGTAGTTATCTAGACAAGGGCAATCATCTTCTCCTCCAGTTGCGGGAAATCCCAGGAACACTTTTAGCTTCTTCTTCAGATCATCATTCTTCTCCACTAGTGTTGCTATTTCCTCCTCATATCCATCGCGTGTAGACTTGAGTTCTTCCTCCAGCTCCATGATCTTGGTCATGGCCTTCTTCAAGTCTATCATGCCTGCGCACATCTGGTTCTCCTGGCGTCGAATGTGCTGGTTTAACTCCTGGATGAAAGCTGCAATTGATCTATCCTTCCTGGTGCTGATCATCTCCCATTGCTCATCTCGGCGCCCACAAATCTGGTACATAGTATCTGAGGGAGTCCTGGACTAGGGGGTGTCCGAACAGCCGGACTATCATCGTCGGCTGGACTCCAAGACTATGAAGATACAAGATTGAAGACTTCGTCCCGTGTCCGGATGGGACTTTCCTTGGCGTGGAAGGCAAGCTTGGTGATACGGATATGTAGATCTCCTACCATTGTAACTGACTCTGTGTAACCCTAGCCCTCTCCGGTGTCTATATAAACCGGAGGGTTTTAGTCCGTAGGACGAACAACCATTACAACAATCATACCATAGGCTAGCTTCTAGGGTTTAGCCTCCTTGATCTCGTGGTAGATCCACTCTTGTACTACCCATATCATCAATATTAATCAAGCAGGAGTAGGGTTTTACCTCCATCGAGAGGGCCCGAACCTGGGTAAAAACATCGTGTCCCTTGTCTCCTGTTACCATCCGCCTAGACGCACAGTTCGGGACCCCCTACCCGAGATCCGCCGGTTTTGACACCGACATTGGTGCTTTCATTGAGAGTTCCTCTGTGTCGTCACCGATAGGCTTGATGGCTTCTTCAACCAACAACAACGCCATCCAGGGTGAGACTTTTCTCCTCGGACAGATCTTCATATTCGGCGGCTTCGCACTGCGGGCCAATTCACTTGGCCATCTGGGGCAGATCGAAAGCTACGCCCCTGGCCATCAGGTCAGATTTGGAAGCCTAAACTTCACGGCGGATATCCACGGAGACTTGATCTTCGATGGATCGGATCCGCAGCCGAGCGTGCCGCACTGTCACGATGGGCATGATCAAGCTCTGCTGCCGGATAGTACTTTGGAGGCCGCACAACGAATCCGCGCCGACCCATAATTCGGAGCCAAGCGCGCAGATCGAGGACGGGTGGTTGGACACCGCCTCGGGAGCTGCAACTTCCACGGCGATGGAGCCGAACACTGACCTTGTCCCTTATAAAGCTCGTGACTCTGAGGTGCCGGACTCCTTGCCGGACTCCGAACCTCCTGCGCCCCTGCCAATCGAATCCGATTGGGCGCCAATCATGGAGTTCACCGCTGCGGACATCTTTCAGCACTCACCCTTTGGCGACATCTTAAATTCGCTAAAACATCTCTCGCTATCCGGAGAGCCCTGGCCGGACTATGGCCAGGATGGTTGGGATGCGGACGACGAAGAAATTCAAAGCCCACCCACCACCCACTTTGTAGCCACTGTCGACGATCTAACCGACATGCTCGACTACGACTCCGAAGACATCGACGGTATGGACGACGATGCCGGAGACGATCAAGAACCAGCACCTACAGGGCACTGGAAGACCATCTCGTCATACGACATATACATGGTGGACACCCCAAAAGATGGGGATGGCGAAGAAGCAGCGGAGGCAGATTCCTTAAAGAAACAGCCCAAGCGCCGGCGTCAGCGGCGCCGCTCTAAATCCTGCCAAAGCAAGAATGGAGATTCCGGCATAGGAGATAATAACACCCCAGAAAGTGCCGAAGACAATCCCCTCCTGCAAGATTCAGCGCAGGAGGATGCAGAAGCAAGCCCTCACGAGAGAGCGGCAGACGAAGAGGTCGAGGATGATAATTACATACCTCCCTCCGGAGACGAGGCAAGCCTCGACGACGATGAATTCGTCGTGCCTGAGGATCCCGTCGAACAAGAGCGTTTCAAACGCAGGCTAATGGCCACAGCAAATAGCCTAAAGAAAAAGCAGCAGCAGCTTCAAGCTGATCAAGACCTGCTGGCCGACAGATGGACCGAGGTCCTCGCGGCCGAAGAGTATGAATTCGAACGCCCCTCCAAGAGCTACCCAAAGCGCAAGTTGCTCCCCCGACTAGAGGAGGAAGCATATATACCTTCATCACCAGCGCACAATACGGCAGACCGACCACCCCGTGGTCGGGATAGAGAGGTACCTAGGCCCTCCACCAAGACCGTACCCCGGCATCGCTCGAAAAGTACGAAGCCACGGGGGAACGCGCCGGACTTGCGGGATATATTGGAGGACAAGGCAAGACAATCCAGATCTATCTATGGATCACGAGGGCGCCCCATGACCCACGACGAATACCATCGCGCCGGATACAACAACTCCGGCCGGGCCGAACACAACAGACAACGCTCCCTTGAGCTACGTCGTGATATTGCTCAATACAGAGGCGCCGCACACCCGCTATGCTTCACTGACGAAGTAATGGATCATCAAATCCCTGAAGGGTTTAAACCCGTAAACATTGAATCCTACGATGGCACAACAGATCCCGCGGTTTGGATCGAAGATTATCTCCTTCATATCCATATGGCCCGCGGTGACGATCTCCACGCCATCAAATATCTCCCACTCAAGCTTAAAGGACCGGCTCGGCATTGGCTTAACAGCCTGCCCGCAGAGTCAATTGGGTGTTGGGAGGACCTGGAAGCCGCATTCCTCGACAACTTCCAGGGCACATATGTGCGACCACCGGATGCCAACGACCTAAGCCACATAATTCAGCAGCCAGACGAATCGGCCAGGCAATTCTGGACACGGTTCTTAACAAAGAAAAATCAAATTGTCGACTGTCCGGATGCAGAGGCCCTCGCAGCCTTCAAACATAACATCCGCGACGAGTGGCTAGCCCGGCACCTAGGACAGGAAAAGCCGAATTCCATGGCAGCCCTCACATCATTAATGACCCGCTTCTGTGCGGGAGAGGATAGCTGGCTAGCCCGCAGCAACAACCTCAGTAAAAATGATGGTAGTCCGGATACTAAGGACCACAACGGCAGGTCACGTCGAAGCAAAAACAAACGCCGCGTTAACGGCGATAACAATGAGGATACGACAGTCAACGCCGGATTCCGAGGCTCTAAACCCGGTCAGCTGAAGAAGCCATTCAAAAGAACCACTCCGGGTCCATCCAATTTGGACCGAATACTCGACCGCTCTTGCCAGATACATGGCACCCCCGAAAAGCCAGCTAACCACACCAACAGAGATTGTTGGGTATTTAAGCAGGCAGGCAAGTTAATTGCCAAAAACAACGACAAGGGGCTGCACAGCAACGACGAGGAAGAGACCCGGCCGCCGAACAGTAGAGGACAGAAGGGTTTCCCCCCACAAGTGCGGACGGTAAACATGATATACGCAACCCATATACCCAAGAGGGAGCGGAAGCGTGCACTAAGGGACGTATATGCGATGGAGCCAGTCGCCCCGAAGTTCAATCCATGGTCCTCTTGCCCGATCACTTTTGATCGAAGAGACCATCCGACCAGTATCCGCCATGGCGGATTCGCCGCATTGGTTTAAGACCCAATCGTCGATGGATTTCACCTCACGAGAGTCCTGATGGACGGCGGCAGTAGCCTGAACCTGCTTTATCAGGATACAGTGCGCAAGATGGGCATAGACCCCTCAAGGATTAAACCTACAAAGACGACCTTCAAAGGCGTCATACCAGGTGTTGAGGCCAATTGTACAGGCTCAGTCACACTGGAAGTGGTCTTCGGATCCCGGATAATTTCCGAAGCGAGGAGTTAATCTTCGACATAGTTCCGTTTCGCAGCGGCTATCACGCTCTGCTCGGACGAACCGCGTTCGCAAAGTTCAACACGGTGCCGCATTATGCATACCTCAAGCTCAAGATGCCAGGCCCTCGTGGAGTCATCACGGTCAACGAAAATACAGAACGCTCCCTCCGAACGGAGGAACATACAGCGGCTCTCGCGGCAGAAGTACAGAGCAGCCTTCTAAGGCAATTTTCGAGTCCGGCCGTTAAACGACCGGACACGGCCAAACGCGCCCGGAGCAACATCAATCAAGACCACCTGGCACGTTCCGAGCACGCGTAGCAATGCGGCCCCAACCCCAGCCCTCACATGATTGCAAGACCATCTCTCCGCGTACATTATTACGCTCTGAAGATACCATGGGCATAGGGGGAGGGGCACGACCACAACAGACCCAGAGTGCGGCTCGACCACACCAGGGGCTCCCAAGTGTGTCACCTTTTTTATTTTTATTTTCCTTCTTTTTATACACAGGATTCCGCTCACCAGAGGCCCTGTCCGGCGGCGAACCCGCCGAACTCACGATGCAACAGCCAGGGAGGGAAAAAGGCTGCGACGAACACTCAGGTGGTCTCCATTACGAGCATTAACATTTATTATATACACCAGTCCGCAGCCCACCCCTGGAGGGGGACATGTTTAATTAGTCCAATCCCTTGCTTTTCCGCACCATTTGTATCATTCCGCACTCATAGCAGAATTCCTTGAATAAATAATGCAGCACTTTTTGCCTATAATTGCATTACCTTACATATATGTTCATTAATGACATTTTTGCACCCGTATATTTTGGTACGGCCGAATACACCAGGGGCTTATGTTCCCCGCATTATGGTGTGATAAGTCCGAACACTTTCACAAGTGCGGCACCCCGAACTTATAGCATTATATGAATCGGCTCCGAATCATGTCTTGGGTCAATAGTTGGGTTTGCCCGGCTCCCATGTTTTGGTACCTTACGTTCCGTTCTGTCGGCTAAGGTAGCACTGGGAGAACCACTGCGATTGCGCCCCAGTTGAGCTGGGCGAGCGCCTCAGTGGAGAAAGCTAAAACTGACTGGCATGATAAGGCGAGAGACTGGTCGCTGTTCGAGAGGTCTTTTCGAGTCCCTAAAGACTTATGCCGCTTCGAGCGAAGAACCGGATAATGTCCGGCCAAGGCGTGGATAGCGCCCCGAACTCGGTCTTCCGAATACTCGGGGCTTCGCCGAAATTTAAAATTATAGAATTCTATGGCTAAGTGAGAGTGTTCAAGCATTATAAGTCCGGTTGCCTTGTTCGTTGTGTTGAGCACCTCCCTAGATGGACCCAAAAATGGGAACAAGAGTGCTCAAGTTTATCCCGAACACCCTAGCACTAGTGGCATGGGGGCTGAAGCCGACGACTTGCCATCTCTCAGATATTATAAACGGCCGCACAGAAGGTAATATTTTAAATCAAACAAGCGTTGCCTAGCGCATATGAACAAAGTTTTCAGCGCACAGGATAACACATAGCGAGTTTACTCAATAATTACATCTCTGGGGCACTCATCCGCAATCTTGCGGGCACCCTTCAGGACAGTCTTATAGTACATCTCGGGCGTACGATACTCCTTGCCCGCTGGCGGCGCGTCGGTGATAAGCCTCTCCGCATCCAGCCTGCCCCAGTGCACCTTTGCGCAGGCAAGGGCCCGACGAGCACCTTCAATACAGGCAGAACGCTTGATGACCTCCACCCAGGGGCACGCATCCACCAGCCGCTGCACGAGGCCGAAGTAGCTCCCAGGCATGGCCTCTCCAGGCCACAGCCGGACTATGAGGCCCTTCATGGCCTGCTCGGCTACCTTGTGGAGCTCGACCAACTGCTTCAGCTGGTCGCTAGGGGGCACCGGATGGCCGGCCTCAGCGTACTGAGACCAGAAGACCTTCTCCGTTGAGCTCCCCTCCTTGGCTCGGTAGAATGCGGCGGCATCGGACACACTGTGAGGCAGATCTGCAAACGCCCCTGGAGAGCTCCGAATTTGGGTAAGTATCAGGAAGTTTACATTAACATGCTTGCTTTGCATGAAAAATGCCTTACCCGCCGCTATTTTCTTCACATCCTCAACCTCCTGAAGGGCCTTATGGGCCTCGGCCTTGGCAGTTTTGGCACTTTCGAGAGCCGAGGCAAGCTCGGACTCTCGAGTCTTTGAGTCGCGCTCCAAACTCTCATGCTTTTCCATGAGAGTCTGGAGCTCTTGCCGCACCTCCGCCACCCGCGCCTCCTGCTTCTCCCGCTCTGCCCGTTCCACGGCCGCATTGCGTTCGGCCGCGGACACAGCCTCCTTCAGGGTTGCCACCTCGTTCATGGCCCCTGCAGTACCCACGTTATCCTTGTTATTTTTATTGCAACCTAAATCCTTTTCTGTAAGGTAACTATTCAAAGTGGTGTTACTCACCTTCTTTATCCTCGAGCTGCTTCTTGGCACGGCCGAGCTCTTGCTCGGACCGCTCGAGGTCCTGCTTCAAAGCACCGACCTCCGCAGTCAGTGCGGCAGAGGTCAGCAGCGCAGCCTGCAAACCCATATTGACATAATTTTTAGCAATCCTGCGTATATCTTTTCAGATCCTCAGTCCGGATTTTCTTTCCGAACACCGAACCGAGCATCAGGGGCTACTGTCTATGCGGTATTTCAACTTCTTACCTCAAAGCCTGTAAGAAGGCTACTGCAGGCTTCGGTCAGCCCGCTCTTGGCAAGCTGAACCTTCTGAATCACCGCACTCATAATAGTGCGGTGTTCTCCCTCGATGGAAGCGCCTTTGAGCGCCTCCAGCAAGTTGTCCGGCGCCTCCGGTTGGACGGGGGCTGCCGGCGTCACGGTCTTGCCCTTCTTTCGAAGGGGCCGCCTGCCGGACTCCGGAACCACTGCAGGTTCCGGCGTGGAGTCTGGCGCAAAGTCCGGGAGGCTGCCTTGTGGCGCCTCCAGAGCCTCCTCCCGATGGGTCCCTTCCTGGGATCCCACCTCGGCGTCCTCAGCGGCGCGAGGGGTGGAGGCAGTCGGGATGGAATCTACATTCGACGGAGCCAACGACCCGCTCGACGAAGCGGGGAGATCATCATCGGCCGGACTGCAGGCAAAGTGCGGCATTAGAAGGACACTATGTGGCACAAAAGAGAAATTACAAATCATTCAGGAATCCAGATACTTACGATCTTGCCGGAGGCCTGGCCCTTGAGGGCCACTCTTCGTCGCCAACGTTGGCGTTGGTGGAGCTGTCCCGAGGAATATTCCTTCCCCTCTTGGACCCTTCGGCCTCCCCTGTTGGGGAGGCCTTCCTCTTCCTCTCTCCCTCCTCTGGGAGAGAGTCCTCTTTCTCCTCCTCGTCTTCGGGGGAGGAGTCCGCCTCGGAGCCGTCGGACGATGAGTCCGATATCACCTGGCGCCGGGAACTTCTTCGAGTTCCCGTGGCCTTCTTCTTGGCCTTCTTCTCCAGCACCACATAGAGTACCGGGACCAGCAGCCCCGTTAAGCGGGCATCCGCTGGGTCTTCGGGAAGGGGAGCCGGACAGTCTACTTGTCCGGACGTCCTCTGCCAGTCCTGTCAAAGGCATTGGGAGTTTTAGATCCCATATAGATTCAAACTATGAAAGAAAACAACTGTCCCGTAGAGGATAACGAAGCTTACCTCACCGGCCGGGCGCTTGGTGCTGAATCCGCGATCCTCAGTCGCGGACGCGGGGGCTTCTCCGCCCTTGAACAGCACCCTCCAGACGGCTTCATATGTCGTGTCGAAGAGCCCGCTCAGAGTCCGGTGCTGTGCCGGATCAAACTCCCACAGATTGAAGGCCCGTTGTTGGCAGGGGAGGATCCGGCGGATGAGCATGACCTGGATCACATTGACAAGCCTAAGCTTCTTGTTCACCAGGGTCTGAAGACAGGACTGGAGTCCTGTCAGCTCCTCCGAACTGCCCCATAGCAAGCCCTTCTCTTTCCAGGAGGTGAGCTGCATAGGGATACCCGATCTGAACTCGGGGGCCGCCGCCCACTTAGGGTCGCGTGGCTCGGTGATGTAGAACCACCTCGATTGCCACCCCTTGACGGATTCCACGAAGGCCCCTTCGAGCCAGATGACGTTGGGCATCTTGCCCAACATGGCGCCTCCGCACTCCGCTTGAGAGCCCTTCACTACCTTCGGCTTGACATTGAAGGTCTTGAGCCACCAGCCGAAGTGGGGCTGGATGCAGAGGAAGGCCTCGCACACGATGATAAACGCCGAGATGTTGAGGATGAAGTTCGGCGCCAGATTGTGGAAATCCAGGCCATAGTAGAACATGAGCCCCCGGACAAAGGGGTGAAGTGGAAAGCCCAGTCCGCGGAGGAAGTGGGGAAGGAACACAACCCTCTCATGGGTCCTGGGGGTGGGGATGAGCTGCCCCTTGTCGGGCAGCCGGTGCACGATGTCGCTGGACAGATATCCGGTGCTGCGTAGTCTTTCGACGTGCCCCTCCATAACGGAGGAGGCCAGCCATTTGCCTCCCGCTCCGGACATGATCGGAGAAGGTCGAGACGAGATGCACAGACTTGGGCGTTGGAGCTCGAGGGTGCGGAAGATGGATAAGCAAAGGAGGAAGAAGGCGTAGGTAAAAAGGGTAGATCCTTATCCCCTTATATATGGGCGGACGAAGACTATACGTCCCCACCGGCCTGGTAAAACTCGCTTATCTCCCAAGCGCCACCATCAATGGCGCGGTTGGGTTACCCACGTCCGTATTGATGAGAATCCCGGGATAAGGGGAACACGATCTCTGCTTCGACAAGACGTGCCAAGGAAACCACTTCGCTAAACGCGCTGAGGTGGTATAATAAAAAACGATTCAAGTAAAGGCTTGGTAGTGGCGTGACGTCATGCTACAAGATACGTCAGCAGATTGAACTTGTGTACATAATATTCTCTCTACGGTGGAATGTGGAATTTATTTTGCAGAGCCGGACACTATCCTGGTGTTCACAATCTTCTATGAATTATTCGGAGGAGGAACCCGCCTTGCAATGCCGGACAATATGCGCGCCGGACTCATCGTCATTGAAGCCTGGTTCAGGGGCTACTGGGGGAGTCCTGGACTAGGGGGTGTCCGGACAGCCGGACTATCATCGTCGGCCGGACTCCAAGACTATGAAGATACAAGATTGAAGACTTCGTCCCGTGTCCGGATGGGACTTTCCTTGGCGTGGAAGGCAAGATTGGCGATACGGATATGTAGATCTCCTACCATTGTAACCGACTCTGTGTAGCCCTAGCCCTCTCCGGTGTCTATATAAACCGGAGGGTTTTAGTCCATAGGACGAACAACCATTACAACAATCATACCATAGGCTAGCTTCTAGGGTTTAGCCTCCTTGATCTCGTGGTAGATCCACTCTTGTACTACCCATATCATCAATATCAATCAAGCAGGAGTAGGGTTTTACCTCCATCGAGAGGGCCCGAACCTGGGTAAAAACATCGTGTCCCTTGTCTCCTGTTACCATCCGCCTAGACGCACAGTTCGGGACCCCCTACCCGAGATCCGCCGGTTTTGACACCGACAGTATCCTTGAGATCCTTGTGGTAAACTTCTCCAATGCGTCCCATGGTGATGTGAGCTGCCATGCTCTTTCCTAGACTCCAGGTTGGTGCATCAAAGCGAAACTCTATGGGCTCAGTGACTGGCATGAACGTTCTTCCTGGAACTTGAACTTGAATCATCCGGCGCTCCACTTCAGGTAAAGTGGCGATGTAGGTCCCGGTGAAGCTTGGTACTCCGATGTTCAGGTATCTAGTGACTTCCTTCAAGTGGCGTCCAAAGGGTGTATCTTCATCCGGTTGCGTGAACTTGTTCCTTGCATCCGCCATCCTAAAAGAGTAGAAAAGATGAGGGGCAGAAATGAGAAGAGAGAGTAGTTATCTAGGGTTTTAGCTTAGTGGTCGTGTCCTACAGTCAGCGTGTGCTCTGATACCATCTTGTAGCGACCCGACCTCAAATGGTCAAGTCTCTGTGCTTAAGTGTCATCCCTGGATCGGTATGCTGACACACACAGTACTCAAGGATTTATAACAGAGGTAAATCACATGTATAAAGTAACGTAAATACTATTACCTCAATCCAAATAACGGAAGTAACAAGATTGTGGATTCCCATCAACACTAACGGCAAAGTTGAGTGTAGAAATCACATGTACAATGTACTGACCTACATGGCTGCGACGTCCCATGTTGCAGGATTTCTTACGACGAGTAAGTGATACGTTAGGGTTACGATTTCTACACTCAATGTACTGACCTACATGGCTGCAATGTCTCATGTTGCAGGATTTCTTACGACAAGTAAGTGATACGTTAGGGTTACGATTTCTACATTCAACTTTGCCGTTGGTGTTGATGGGAATCCACAATCTTGTTACTTCCGCTATTTGGATTGAGGTAATAGTATTTACGTTACTTTATACGTGTGATTTACCTCTGTTATAAATCCTCGAGTACTGTGTGTGTCAGCATACCGATCCAGGGATGACACTTAAGCACAGAGACTTGACCGTTTGAGGCCGGGTCGCTACAGGCTGTGGCCGACTGAGCGAATTCCGAATAGTTATTTCGGTTTGGTGCGGCAACTTGTTAATGCGGTGCCGCGTATCGACGCTGTTAAGCGGTCAACATGCATAGAACATGCACGGATGGCCCTTGCCCATGTTAAGACGTATTGGACGAAGATGAAGGCCACCGATATTGCAGCGCAGAGTCCACCCGAAGGGAAGGACCCTAATATGCTAGAACATTACCCTGAAGATATCCTAGAAGGTGCCTGCTTGATAGAGGGTCAAAGCTCGAAAGATATTATGTTCGAGTGAAGTGTACGGAAGTTGTAAAAGCAATGTTATGATATGTTTTAAGGCTATGTTTTTATACTTTTGCACGAAAAGTTTTGGTGCCTCCTGTGCAGCTGTTTATATATATATAATCTGAAAGTTTGCCAGTCGTCGGCTTCAGCCCCCTCACATATAATGCGGGGGTGTTCGAAAAATCACATGATCACTCTTGACCCAACATCTTGGTCCATTAAGGAGGTGTCAGTGCGGCGAACCAGGCAATCGGACTATAGGGCTTTAACACTTTCACTTAGCCATAGGAGTTTGACGGCGGGTCTATGATATAGTCCCTAGTACGTACGCAGTTATTCGTATACGGCGTGTTCACATACGTGACCGGAAAAACGGTCCTTCGTTAATGCGAAAGGAATCGGTAAGATTCCGCTTAGTCATCAAGTAGTTTACCAGCTCTCGCCGCATCATGATAGTTAGTTTTTGGCTTTCTCTACTGAGGTTCTCATCCGGATGAACTAGGACACAATCTTGTAGTTCTCCCTTTACTACCCTAGCCCATATAGCGGAACATAAGGTAGTAAGCACAGGAGCCGGGCAACCCAATGATACGTCCATTTTGCATCATGATTTTATATCAATATTGATTGCATTATGGGCTGTTATTACATGTTATGTCACAATACTTATGTCTATTCTCTCTTATTTTACAAGGTTTACATGAAGAGGGAGAATGTCGACAGCTGGGATTTTGGGCTGGAAAAGGAGCAAATATTATAGACCTATTCTGCACAACTCCAAAAGTCCTGAAACTCCATGAAAGTTAATTTTGGAATTAATAAAAAATACTAGGCAAAGAAAGTACGAAAGGGGGCCCACACCCTGTCCACCAGGGTGGGGCGCGCCCTACCCCCTGGGCGCGCCCCCTGCCTCGTGGGCCCCCTGGCAGTCCTCCGGTGGCCATCTTCTGCTATATGAAGTCTTTTACCCTGAAAAAAAATCATAAGCAAGCTTTCGGGAAGAAACACCGCTGCCACGAGGTGGAACCAATCTAGGGCTCCGGTGGAGCTGTTCTGTCGGGGAAACTTCCCTCCAGGAGGGGGAAATCATCACCATTGTCATCACCATTGATCCTCTCATCGGGAGGGGGTCAATCTCCATCAACATATTCACCAGCACCATCTCGTCTCAAACCCTAGTTCATCTCTTGTATCCAATCTTTGTCCCAAATCCTGAGATTGGTACCTGTGGGTCACTAGTAGTGTTGATTACTCCTTGTAGTTGATGCTAGTTGGTTTATTCGGTGGAAGATCATATGTTCAGATCCTATATGCATATTAATACCCCTCTGATTATGAACATGAATATGATTTGTGAGTAGTTACGTTTGTTCCTGAGGACATGGGAGAAGTCTTGGTATAAGTAGTCATGTGAATTTGGTATTCGTTCGATATTTTGATGAGATGTATGTTGTCTCTCCTCTAGTGGTGTTATGTGAATGTCGACTACATGACACTTCACCATTGTTAGGGCGTAGAGGAAGGCATTGGGAAGTAATAAGTAGATGATGGGTTGCTAGAGTGACAGAAGCTTAAACCCTAGTTTATGCGTTGCTTCGTAAGGGGCCAATTTGGATCCATATGTTTCATGCTATGGTTAGGTTTACCTTAATACTTCTTTTGTAGTTGCGGATGCTTGCAATAGGGGTTAATCATAAGTGGAATGCTTGTCCAAGAAAGGGCAGTACCCAAGTACCGGTCTACCCACATATCAAATTATCAAAGTAACGAACACGAATCATATGAGCGTGATGAAAACTAGCTTGATGATAATTCCCATGTGTCCTCGGGTGCACTTTTCTCCATATAAGAATTTGTCCAGGCTTGTCCTTTGCTACCAAAAGGATTGGGCCATATTGCTGCACCTTATTTACTTTCATTGCTTGTTACCCGTTACGAATTACCTTATCACAAAACTATCTGTTACCGATAATTTCAGTGCTCGCAGAGAATACCTTACTAAAAACCACTTGTCATTTCCTTCTGCTCCTCGTTGGGTTCGGCAATCTTACTTATTGAAAGGACTACGATTGATCCCCTACACTTGTTGGTTATCAAGACTCTTTTCTAGCACTATTGCCGGGGAGTGAAGCGCCTTTGGTAAGTGGAACTTGGTAAGGAAAAATTTATATAGTGTGCTGAAATTTACTGTGACTTGTTACTATGGAACATAATCCTTTGAGGGGCTTGTTCGGGGTATCTTCACCCCAACCAGTAGAGCAAAGAGTTGCTCCTCAACCTACTGAACCTACTGAAAATGTTTACTTTGAAATTCCTTCGGGTATGATAGAGAAACTGCTAGCTAATTCTTTTACAGGAGATGGAACATTGCACCCCGATTAAGTTTGTGGATTATTTAAGCTTGCAGGTATGCCCAAGGATGTTATCAAGAAGAAGGTATTCCCTTTATCTTTGAAGGGAGAGGCATTTACATGGTTTAGGCTATGTGATGACATGTGATCATGGAACTACAACCGATTGAAATTGGAATTTCATCAAAAGTTTTATCCTATGCATCTTGTTCATCGTGATCGTAATTATATATATAATTTTTGGCCTCGTGAAGGAGAAACCATCCTCAAGCTTGGGGGAGGCTTAAGTCAATGTTATATTCATGCCCCAATCATGAGCTCTCAAGAGAAATGACTATTCAAAAAAATTTATGCTCGGCTTTCTCTCAACAATTGCTCCATGCTCGATACTTCTTGTACTGGATCTTTTATGATGAAGACTATTGAATTCAGATGGGATTTATTGGAAAGAATTAAACGCAACTCTGAAGATTGGGATCTCGATGAAGGTAAGGAGTCAAGTATTACACCTAAGTTTGATTGTGTTAAATCTTTTATAGATACCGATGCTTTTCGTGACTTTAGCACTAAATATGGACTTGACTCTGAGATAGTAGCTTCTTTCTGTGAATCATTTGCTACTCATTTGACCTCCCTAAGGAGAAGTGGTTTAAATATAATCCTCCCACTGAAGTAAAAGTAGTTGCACCTATTAAAGTTGAAGAAAAGACTATCACTTATAATGATCCTATTGTTCCTACTACCTATATTGAGAAACCACCTTTCCCTGTTAGGATAAAGGATCATGCTAAAGCTTCAACTGTGGTTCATAAGAGTAATACTAGAACACCTACAGCACCTGAGCAAATTAAAGTTGAACCTAGTATTGCTATGGTTAAAGATCTCTTGGCTAATAAGATTGAAGGGCATGTTATTTACTTCTGTGATGAAGCTGCTAGAATTGCTAGACCTGATACTAAAAATAAACATAGACCTGTTGTAGGCATGCCTGTTATATCTATTAAATTAGGAGATCATCGTTGTCATGGCCTATGTGATATGGGTGCTAGTGCTAGTGCAATGCCTCATTCCTTATACAAAGAAATTATGCATGATATTGCACCTGCTGAGACAGAAGAAATTGATGTTACAATTAAGCTTGCCAATAGAGATACTATTTCACCAGTTGGGATTGTTAGAGATGTTGAAGTCTTGTGTGGGAAAGTTAAATATCCTGCTGATTTTCTTGTTCTTGGTTCCCCACAAGATGACTTTTGTCCCATTATATTTGGTAGACCCTTCTTGAATACTGTTAATGCTAAGATAGACTGCAAAAGGATGTTATTACTATTGGTTTGGGAGATATGTCTCATGAGTTTTATTTTGCTAAATTTCGTAGACAACCCCATGATAAAGAATCGCCTAGTAAGGATGAAATTATTGGTCTTGCTTCTATTGCCGTGCCTCCTAATGATCCTTTAGAACAATATTTGCTAGACCATGAAAATGATATGTTTATGAATGAAAGAAGGGAGATAGATGAAGTATTCTTTAAATAGGGACCTATTTTGAAACACAACTTGCCTGTTGAAATCCTAGGGGATCCTCCTCCACCCAAGGGTGATCCCGTGTTTGAGCATAAACCATTACCTGATACTCTTAAATATGCTTATCTTGATGAGAAGAAGATATATCCTGTTATTATTAGTGCTAATCTTTCAGAGCAAGAAGAGGAGAAATTATTGAAAACTCGGAAGAAGCACTGTGATGCTATTGGATATACTCTTGATGATCTTAAGGGCATTAGTCCCACTCTATGCCAACACAAGATAAAATTGGAGAAAGACGCCAAACTAGTTTTTGATCACCAACGATGGTTAAATCCTAAGATGAAATAAGTGGTAAGAAAAGAAATACTAAAGCTCCTGGAGGCAGGTATAATTTATCCTGTTGCTGACAGTCAATGGGTAAGTCATGTCGATTGTGACCCTAAGAAGGGAGGTATTACGATCGTTCCTAATGATAAAGATGAATTGGTCCCGCAAAGAATTGCTACAGGTTATAGGATAGTAATTGATTTCCGCAAATTAATTAAAGATACTAAAAAAGATCATTACCCTTTACCTTTTATTGATCAAATGCTAGAAAGGTTATCCAAACATACACATTTTTGCTTCTAGATGGTTACTCTGGTTTCTCTCAAATACATGTGTCAAAAGAGGATCAAGAAAAGACCACTTTTACTTGCCCTTTCGGCACTTTTGCTTATAGACGTATGCCTTTTGGTTTATGTAATGCACCTGCTACCTTTCAAAGATGCATGATGGCTATATTCTTTGACTGTTGTGAAAAGATTGTTGAGGTTTTCATGGATGACTTCTCCATTTATGGATCTTCTTTTGATAATTTCTTGAGCAACCTTGATTGAGTTTTGCAGAGATGTGAAGATACTAGTCTTGTCTTGAATTGGGAAAAGTGCCACTTTATGGTTAATGAAGGCATTGTCTTGGGGCATGAAATTTCTGAAAGAGGTATTGAAGTTGATAAAGCTAAAGTGGATGCTATTGAAAAGATGCCATGTCCCAAGGACATTAAAGGTATAAGAAGTTTCCTTGGTCATGCCGGTTTTTATAGGAGGTTTATTAAGGACTTCTCTAAAATTTCTAGGCCTCTGACTAATCTCTTACAAAAAGATATCCCTTTTGTCTTCGATGATGATTGTGTAGAAGCATTTGAAATTCTTAAGAAAGCTTTGATTTCTGCACCTATTGTTCAGCCACCTGATTGGAATTTACCTGTTGAAATTATGTGTGATGCTAGTGATTATGCCGTAGGTGCTGTTCTAGGACAAAGAGTTGATAAGAAATTAAATGTTATTCAATATGCTAGTAAAACTTTAGACACTGCCCGGAGAAATTATGCTACTACTGAAAAAGAATTTTTTGCAGTTGTATTTGCTTGTGATAAGTTCAGACCTTATATTGTCCCATCTTCTGCTATATGAAGTCTTTTACCCTAAAAAAAAGTCATAAGCAAGCGTTTAGGAAGAAACACCGCCGCCACAAGGCGGAACCTTGTGGGAACCAATCTAGGGCTCCGGCGGAGCTGTTCTGCCAGGGAAACTTCCCTTCGGGAGGGGGAAATCATCACCATCGTCATCACCATCGACCCTCTCATCGGGAGGGGGTTGATCTCCATCAACTTCTTCACCAGCACCATCTCCTCTCAAACCCTAGTTCATCTCTTCTACCCAATCTTTGTCCCAAAACCTCAGATTGGTACCTGTGGGTCACTAGTAGTGTTGATTACTCCTTATAGTTGATGCTAGTTGGTTTATTCGGTGGAAGGTCATATGTTCAGATCCTATATGCATATTAATACCCCTCTGATTATGAACATGAATATGATTTGTGAGTAGTTACATTTGTTCATGAGGACATGGGAGAAGTCTTGCTATGAGTAGTCATGTGAATTTGGTATCGATTTGATATTTTGATGAGATGTATGTTGTCTCTCCTCTAGTGGTGTTATGTGAATGTCGACTACATGACACTTCACCATTGTTTGGGCCTAGAGGAAGGCATTGGGAAGTAATAAGTAGATGATGGGTTGCTAGAGTGACAGAAGCTTAAACCCTAGTTTATGTATTGCTTCGTAAGGGGCTGATTTGGATCCATATGTTTCATGCTATGGTTAGGTTTACCTTAATACTTATTTTGTAGTTGCGGATGCCTACAATAGGGGTAATCATAAGTGGGATGCTTTTCCAATAAAGAGAAGTACCCAAGCACCGGTCCACCCACATATAAAATTATCAAAGTAACGAACGCGAATCATATGAGTGTGATGAAAACTAGCTTGACGATAATTCCCATGTGTCCTCGGGAGCGCTTTTCTCCATATAAGAATTTGTCCAGGCTTGTCCTTTGCTACAAAAAGGATTGGGCCATCTTGTTGCACCTTATTTACTTTCATTGCTTGTTACCTGTCACGAATTACCTTGTCATAAAACTATCTGTTACCGATAATTTCAGTGCTTGCAGAGAATACCTTACTGAAAACCGCTTGTCATTTCCTTCTGCTCCTCGTTGGGTTCGACACTCTTACTTATTGAAAGGACTACGATAGATCCCCTACACTTGTGGGTCATCACCCAACTATTGACCAACGACATGATTCGGAGCTGATGCATATAAGGCCAAACTCGCGACGCCGAACACTCCCTATGGGTGTTCGCACTTTACAATACACCGGGCTGAATACAGCCCCTAGTGATAGACCCTGGTATCAAGGCACGTGTGGCAATCCGATGTGGGGAAAGAGCGCTGGTGGTGAGAGCATAAATCTCAAAACACAATACGAACCAAGATGCTTCTATAACGTCCACTTTAGTACGGCGAGCCGTATATTTACAGGTAATGCCGATATCTTTCTTGGACATTTTACATGCCAGGAAAGTATAAAACAAAGAGAGATAAAAAAGGTTTACACAAGGTCTTAATTTAAAAGAAACCTTAATGCGGGGCCCTGCTGCACATCTGCGTCTTTTTCTCCGTTGTGAGGTGTCCTTGAAGGGTATAGTGTGATGGCCATCTGTAAAAAGGAGAAAAAACTAGGTAAAATAATCTGGTGTGGTCGTAAGCAAAACTAGTTTGTTTTAATGAATCGTGAAATATAACTTCTAGAGTCCGAATAGAGTCGAGCCGAACTATGGACTTTTTGTGTGCAGTGTGCCCCCGTCGCCACCCAAGGAGTTTTGAGTGTATATTTATGTATACGTGGCACATGTGCTATCTCCTTATGGGGCGGTCGATGGGGGCGTAGCTGCTAATCGAGCTCAGGTTTATCTGAGCTTCTGCACTAAGGGCCGAATACGTTTAGCTGTGTCTGCGGTCTTGACGATCGATGTGCTATTCGGCTTGGATAGGCCATTTTGTGCTTCGACTGCTAGAGCCTCCGTGTATTCTTCTGTACGAAGAGAGTGCTCCATATTTCCGCTAACCGTAATGACACCACGTGGTCCAGGCATTTTTAGTTTTAGATAAGCATAATGCGAGACTTCATTAAAACGGGCGAAGGCCATTCTTCCGAGTAGTGCATGATAGCCACTTTGGAACGGAGCTATGTTGAAGGTTAGTTCTTCGCTTCGAAAGTTGTCGGGAGAGCCGAATACAACCTCCAATGTCAGGGAGCCCGTGCAGCGAGCTTCTACGCCCGGTATAAGTTCTTTAAAGGTAGTGCTGCTTGGCTTGATTCCTGATGGGTCTATCCCCATCTTGTGGATGGTGTCCTGATATATCAGATTAAGACTACTGCTACCGTCCATAAGGACTCGAGTAAGGTGGTATCCGTCAATTATTGGGTCGAGCACTAGGGCAGCCGAACCCACGTGACGGATACTAGTTGGATGATCCTTGCGATCAAAGGTGATCAGATAGGCCGACCATGGGTTGAATTTGGGGGCAACGGGCTCGACGGCATAGACATCTCGGAGTGCGTGCTTGTGCTCCCTCTTTGGGATATGAGTGACATAGATCATGTTCACTGTTTTGATCTTCGGTGGAAATTTCTTCTGCCCCCCCATGTTCGGCTAGCGAGATTCGTCCTCGTCTTCACTCTGAGGCCCCTTCCCTTTGTGTTCGGCGTTGAGTTTGCCGGCTTGCTTGAAAACCAACATTCTCTGTTGGTATGATTGGCTGGTTTATCTGGAGTGCCGTGGATGTGGCAGGGCTTGTCTAGGATTTTATCCAGGCTGGAAGGACCGTCTTTGTTGCCTTTGAATGGCTTGTTTCGTTGACCGGGTCTGGAGCCCATGAATCCGACGTTTACCGCTGTATTGTCTGGGCTTTCTTCATTGTTCTGACGTTTGTTTTTGTTGCGTCGTTGTTTTCCATTACCATCCCTGACTTCAGATGTGCCGGGGTCACTGATGCTGCTATGGGATAACCAGCTATCCTCGCCCGTGCAAAAGCGGGTCATTAGTGTAGTTAAGGCTGCCATTGTCCTTGGCTTTTCCTGGCCAAGGTGCCTGGCTAGCCATTCGTCCCGGACAATGTGTTTGAAGGCCGCTAAGGCTTCGGTGTCCGGACAGTTGACGATTTGGTTCTTCTTAGTGAGAAACCGGTTCCAAAGCTTACGGGCTGATTCTCCGGGTTGTTGGATTATGTGACTTAGATCGTCTGCATCCGGGGGCCGAACATAGGTCCCTTGGAAATTGGCCCGAAAAGCGTACTCAAGTTCTTCCCAGTTTTCGATGGAATTTTCAGGGAGGCTTTTTAGCCAGTGCCGAGCTGGTCCTTTTAGCTTGAGGGGTAAGTATTTGATGGCGTGGAGATCATCTCCGCGAGCCATGTGGATGTGAAGAATAAAGTCTTCAATCCAAACCGCAGGGTCCGTCATTCCATCATATGCCTCGATGTTTACGGGTTTGAACCCTTCTGGAAAATTGTGTTTAGCACCTCATCGGTGAAGCACAGGGGGTGTGCGGTACCCCTGTATTTGGCTGTGTCGTGGCATGGGTCCGACGGTTGTAGTGTTCGGTATTGGTTTCGAACTGGTAGGTGACCGGTGTATTTAGTTTGATAATCGTGATCCCGTATAGGAGCACGTTCCCTGGATCCATCGATGGACCTGGTTTTGCTAGCATTTTTGTCCAGGTCTTCCCGTAGATCGTGTGTCTAGTCCTGAGTTGCAACCTCCCTTCCTTTACGGGGAGGGGGTGCACGTTTGTGTGCGGCATTGCTAGCCGCTCTGTCTCGACCACGAGGTGGTCGGTTCGGCTTGTCACCCGTATTGTTTTTCGGCGGTATAGGCACAATAGCCTCGTCGTCGAATTCGGGTAGAAGCTTACGCTTAGGATAGCTCTTTGTTTGGCGATTACCGCAGTATTTCTCCTCAGCGTCTAGCACTTCGTTCCATCTATCATTGAGCGTATCCTATGCGGCTTTAAGCCACTGCTTCTGCTTTTTCAGGCTCCTTGCAGTGGCGGTAAGCCTTTGATGGAGGCGTTCTTGTTCTAATGGTTCTTCTGGGACGACGAATTCGTCGTCGCCCAGACTGATCTCCTCTTTGGAGATAGGTTGATAGTTGCTATCTTCGGCATCGCTGTGGTTAGACAACATCTCCGGACTGTGTTTGCCGTCCTCTCACATCTTCTGCTCCAACGCTGGGTCTGCGGGGTCTTCGGCTTGGTCCAGATTATCATCGTCGTCCGTGACAATGTTGTTGTTTTTCCTTTTTCCAGATCAAGGTCGGCGCTTCTGACGCCGACGCTTGGGAGGTCCATCGACATGCATACCGTTATCACCGTCGGCCTCCTTCTCTTTAGGTGTGTCCACCATGTATATATCATATGAGGATGTAGCCGTCCATCACCCTATGGGTGGTGGTTTTTGTGTCTGCTCCTCTCCAACATCGTCGTCCATACCGTCGATGTCCTCGGAGCCGTAATCGAGCATGTCGGTTAAGTCCTCGACAGTGGCCATGCAGTGGGCGGTGGATGGGAAACGAAGTTCTTCATCGTCCGCTTCGCATTCGAGCCGGACATAGTTCGGCTGAGATTCCCCTGACAAGGAGAGGGATTTCAATGAGTTGAACACATCGCCAAGAGGCGAGTGCTGGAAGATGTCCGCGGAGCTGAATTCCAAGATCGGCGCCCAACCAGGTTCAACGGGTGCGGATGCACGCGGTCCAGAACCTATGGCTGGAGACGAGTCCAAGGTTCCGGCGACACAAGCCCAGCTCGATGTTGGGTTTGTGTGCGGCTCGAGCGCCACTGAGTCTGCGGTTTCCATGGTGGGGTTGAGCCTTCCATCCTCGGACGGCGCGATCCGCTCTGGATCTAGGGCCATAGTGGTTGCGGGTGCCATCTCCAGAGCGCGGTTAGATGACAGATTTAGGTCATGTTCATCGTGGTGGCGGGTGAGGGAGTCCCGGACTAGGGGGTGTCCGGATAGCCGAACTATCATCTTCGGCCGGACTCCTGGACTATGAAGATACAAGATTGAAGACTTCGTCCTGTGTCCGGATGGGACTTTCCTTGGCGTGGAAGGCAAGCTTGGCGATACGGATATGTGGATCTCCTACCATTGTAACCGACTCTGTGTAACCCTAACCCTCTTCGGTGCCTATATAAACTGGAGGGTTTTAGTCTGTAGGACAAACAACAATCATACCAAAGGCTAGCTTCTAGGGTTTATCCTCTCTGATCTCGTGGTAGATCTACTCTTGTACAACCCATATCATCAATATCAATCAAGCAGGAGTAGGGTTTTACCTCCATCGAGAGGGCCCGAACCTGGGTAAAAACATTGTGTCCCTTGTCTCCTGTTACCATCCGCCTAGATGCACAGTTCGGGACCCCCTACCCGAGATCCGCCGGTTTTGACACCGACATTGGTGCTTTCATTGAGAGTTCCTCTGTGTCGTCATCTTTAGGCCCGATGGCTCCTTGATCATCAACAACGATGCGGTCCAGGGTGAGACTTTTCTCCCCGGACAGATCTTCGTATTCGGCGGCTTTGCACTGCGGGCCAATTCGCTTGGCCATCTGGAGCAGATTGAAAGCTACGCCCCTGGCCATCAGGTCAGATTTGGAAGTTTGAACTACACGGCTGATGCCCACGGAGACTTGATCTTCGACGGGTTCGAGCCACAGCCAAGCGCGCCACACTGTCATGATGGGCATGATCTAGCTCTGCCGCCGAACAGTGCCCTGGAGGCCGCACAAGTGTCTGCTCCGACCCTTAGCTCGGAGCCGACTGCGCCGATCGAGGACGGGTGGCTGGACACTGCCTCGGGGGCTGCTACCTCTACGGCGATAGAGCCGAACACCAACCCTGTCCTTTACGAAGCTCGTGACTCCAAGGCGCCGGACTCCTCTCCGGACTCCGAGCCTTCCGCGCCCCTGCCAATCGCCTTTTGGGCGCCGATCATGGAGTTCACCACCACGGACATCTTTCAATACTCGCCCTTCAGCGACATCCTGACTTCACTACTGTCTCTCTCTCTATCAGGAGAGCCCTGGCCGGACTATGGTCAGCAAGGTTGGGATGTGGACGACGAAGAAATTCGACTCCCACCCACCACCCACTTTGTAGCCACTGTCGAAAGTTTAAACGACGTGCTCAACTTCGACTCGAAAGACATCGATGGTACGGACGATGATGTAGGAGACAAACATGAACCAGTACCTATAGGGCACTGGACAGACACCTCATCTCACGATGTATACATGGTGGACACACCTAAAGGAAGTGACGACGAGGAACAACGAGACGACACGAGGGATCATCCCCTCGAAAAGCAGTCAAAATGGCGACGTAAGCGCCGCTCAAAGTCCCACCTCGACAAAGACAGCAGCCATACAGACCCAGCCATAGAGCAGGGCGAACCGGTGGACGGCGAACATGCTATCGAGCAACCGTCCGAACAGGACAATATGGATAAACAATCCGTCCCCGGCGAAGATAACAGTCCGGGCGATCTCACGCCGGACAAGTTGCTGGAGGAGAAGAACCTCCACAAAAGGCTCGTCGCCACTGCATGTAGCCTGAAAAAGCAGAAGCGGAAGCTCAAAACAGCGGAAGATGCGCTCAGAATCAGATGGAGCAAAGTACTCAACACCCCAGACAAATACGACGATAGTCGCCGAACAAAGAGCTACCCGAAGCGAAAACTACTGCCAGAATTTGATGAGGAGGCCGTAGAGCCACCGCAATCAAAGAACAAGGAGACCACCCGGTCGAATAGATGACCCCATGGCAAACATAGAGAGGCAAACAGCGCTGCATACAAGCCGGCACGCGATCAAAAAGATGGCCCAATTAGATCTATCTACGGGCCAAGAAAGCAAGCTCTAGTAAGCAATGCAACACATCAAATATCCGAATATTACGGTACACCCAAATATAGGGGTGTCGCACACCCCCTATGTTTCACCGATGAGGTCCTGGATTATGAATTTCCAGTGGGATTCAAGCCCGCAAACATAGAGGCGTATGACGGAACAACAGACCCTGGAGTCTGGATTGAGGATTACATCCTCCACATACACATGGCTAGAGGAGATGACCTCCACGCCATAAAATACTTACCCCTCACGCTCAAAGGGCCAGCCCGGTATTGGCTCAAAAGCCTCCCCGAAAACACCATTGGAAGTTGGGAACAGCTCGAGGATGCTTTTCGGGCAAATTTTCAAGGGACCTATGTCTGACCTCCGGATGCAGACGATTTAAGTCACATAACTCAACAACCCAGAGAGTCAGCCCGAAAATTCTGGAACAGATTCCTTACTAAAAAGAACCAAATAGTCGACTGTCCGGACGCCGAAGCCTTAGCAGCTTTCAAACACAACGTCCGAGACGAATGGCTCGCCAGACACCTCGGCCAAGAAAAGCCAAGAAAAATGGCCGCATTAACAAGCCTCATGACCCGCTTTTGTGCGGGAGAGGATAGCTGGCTAGCAAGATGCAGTATCAGCGACCCAAGTACATCCGAAGTCAGGGATGGAAACAGGAAACCACGACGCAGCAAGGACCAGCGCCGGACCAAGGGCAACAGCCGAAAGAGCACGACAGTTGAGGGAGTCCTGGACTAGGGGGTGTCCGGACAGCCGGACTATCATCATCGGCCGGACTCCAAGTCTATGAAGATACAAGATTGAAGACTTCGTCCCGTGTCCGGATGGGACTTTCCTTGGCGTGGAAGGCAAGCTTGGCGATACGGATATGTAGATCTCCTACCATTGTAACCGACTCTGTGTAACCCTAGCCCTCTCCGTGTCTATATAAACCGGAGGGTTTTAGTCTGTAGGACGACACAACCATTACAACAATCATACCATAGGCTAGCTTCTAGGGTTTAGCCTCCTTGATCTCGTGGTAGATCTACTCTTGTACTACCCATATCATCAATATCAATCAAGCAGGAGTAGGGTTTTACCTCCATCGAGAGGGCCCGAACCTGGGTAAAAACATCGTGTCCCTTGTCTCCTGTTACCATCCGCCTAGACGCATAGTTCGGGACCCCCTACCCGAGATCCGCCGGTTTTGACACTGACATTGGTGCTTTCATTGAGAGTTCCTCTGTGTCGTCACCGATAGGCTTGATGGCTTCTTCAATCAACAATGACGCAGTCCAGGGTGAGACTTTTCTCCCCGAACAGATCTTCGTATTCGGCGGCTTCGCACTGCGGGCCGATTCACTTGGCCATCTGGAGCAGATTGAAAGCTACGCCCCTGGCCATCGGGTCAGATTTGGAAGCCTAAACTTCACGGCGGGCATCCGCGGAGACTTGATCTTCAATGGATCCGAGCCGTAGCCGAGCATGCCGCACTGTCACGATGGGCATGATCTAACTCTGCCGCCGGACAGTACCTTGGAGGCCGCACACGAATCCGCTCCGACTCATAGTTCGGAGCCGATCGCGCAGATCGAGGACGGGTGGCTGGACACCGCCTCGGGAGCTGCAACCGCTACGGCGATGGAGCCGAATACCGACCTTGTCCCCTATAAAGCCCGTGACTCCAAGGTGCCGGACTCCCTGCCGGACTCCGAATCTCCTACGCCCCTGCCAATCAAATCCGATTGGGCGCCGATCATGGAGTTCACCGCTACGGACATCTTTCAGCACTCACCTTTTGGCGACATCCTAAATTCGCTAAGACATCTCTCGCTATCAGGAGAGCCCTGGCCGGACTGCGGTCAGGATGGTTGGGATGCGGACGATGAAGAAATTCAAAGCCCACCCACCACCCACTTTGTAGCCACTGTCGACGATCTAACCGACATGCTAGCCTACGACTCCGAAGACATCGACGGTATGGACGACGATATCGGAGACGACTAAGAACTAGCGCCTACGGGGCACTGGAAGGAAGCTTCAAACCATGGTGTATATATGGTGGACACCCCAAAAGGAAGCGATAATGAGGAACAACGGGAAGCGGCAAAGGATAATTTCGCCGAAAAACAAGCAAAACGGCGACGTAGGCGCCGCCCTAAGTCCCGCCTCGACAACAAAAGCACTCCTAAGGACCCATCCATAGAGCAGGGAAAATCAGTGGGCCATGAACATGCAATCAAGCAACCATCCGAACAGGATGAATCGGATAATCAATCTATGCCCGGCGAAAACAACAGTCCAGACGATCTCACGCCGGACACACCACCGGAGCATAAGGACACTCACAAAAGACTTCTCGCCACTGCAAGAAGCCCGAAGAAGGAAAAGAGGAAGCTCAAAACAGCGGAAGACATACTCAGAATGAGGCAGAGCAAAGTACTCAAGACCGCAGACAAATATGGCAATGGCCACCAAACAAAGATCTACCCGAAGCGCAAGCTGCTGCCAGGATTTGACGAGGAAGCCATAGAGCCCCCACAGTCAAAAAACAAAGAGGCCGCCTGGCCGGATAGACGACAAGATGACAGGCCAAAAGTGACAAGTGGCACCGCACTCAAGCCGACTCATGATCCTAGGAAAACAGATGGCCCGGCCAGGTCCATTTATAGGCCAAAAAAGAGGGCCCCAGGAAGCAACACAACACGCCAAGTGTTCGAAGACAACAGCACACCCAAATACAGGGGCGCCGCACACCCACTATGTTTCACCGATGAGGTGCTGGATCATGAATTTCCAGCAGGGTTCAAACCCGTAAACATAGAGGCATACGACGGAACAACAAACCCTGGAGTCTACATCCTCCACATACACATGGCTAGAGGAGATGATCTCCACGCCATAAAATATCTGCACCTCAAACTCAAAGGGCCAGCTCGGCATTGGCTCAAAAGCCTCCCAAAAAATACTATTGGAAGTTGGGAAGAGCTCGAGGACGCGTTTAGAGAAAATTTTCAAGGGACTTATGTCCGCCCTTCGGATGCAGACGATTAAGTCACATAACTCAACAGCCCGGAGAATCAGCGTGCAAATTCTGGAACAGGTTCCTTACCAAAAAGAACCAAATAGTCGACTGTCCGGACGCCGAAGCCTTAGCAGCTTTTAAACATAACATCCGAGACGAATGGCTCGCCAGACACCTCGGCCAAGAGAAGCCGAGAACAATGGCCGCGCTAACAAGCCTCATGACCCGCTTTTGCGTGGGGGAAGACAGCTGGCTAGCAAGATGCAGCACCAGCGACCCGAGTACATCCGAGATCAGAGATGGAAACAGAAAATCACGACGCAGAAAGGATCAGCGCCGAAATAAAGAAAAAAGCACAAAGAACACGGCGGTCAACGCCGGATTCAAAAGCTCGCGGCCAAACAATAAAACACTGCCTCTTAAGGACAACAGCGATGAGCTATCCAACTTAAACAAAAGTTTGGATCGGATATGTCAAATCCACAGTACCTCCGGAAGGCCTGCAAACCACACCCACCGAGATTGTTGGGTTTTCAAACAGTCCGGCCGACTCAATGCCGAACACAAGGGGCTCGACACGCCAAGCGAGGATGATGATGAACCCCACCAGCAGAGCACCGAAAAACAAAAGACTTTCCCACAAGAAGTCAAAACAGTAAACTCACTTCATGTGATAGTACGGAAAAACAATGCGGCACCCGCTAAAATAAGTGCCGCACGGTCCACCCCAGCGGAACCTCAAGGTTGGATGTCAAAACCAATCACTTCCGACCACCTGGATTATTCCAGAGGTATTCGAAACGCAGGATGGACTGCTCTGATATTGGATCCTATAATCGACAGACTACAATTTACACAAGTCCTGATGGACGGCGGCAGCGATTTAAACCTGCTATATCCGGACACAATCCGTAAGTTGGGGATAGACCTTACTAAAATTCGACATAGCCGCACTTCCTTTAAAGGAGTAACGCCAGGCCCTTACGCCAAGTGCACAGGCTCCTTATTACTAGAAGTTGTTTTCGGGTCACCTGACAACTTCTGACGCGAAAAGCTAATCTTTCATGTCGCCCCATTCAAAAGTAGCTATCAAGCACTATTGGGACGTGAAGCTTTTGTCCGCTTTAACGCAATACCACATTACGCGTCTCTTACACTTAAAATGCCCGGTCCACGCGGCATCATTTCATTAAAAGGTCATTTAAGACCCCGGACACGGCTAGACGAGTCCGGAATAAATAAGCTAGGGGCTCCCTAGCCGCACATCCCTTCACAAGGGGCTGTGCATATAAGCAATAAGGAGCTAAAATAGGCTCAGCTCTATTCATTTATTAATATTTCAATTTTTCATGCACTTTTCGCACGATTTCCTTTCAAACTAAGTTCCTCTCTTTTTACAGATGAACAACGTGCACACTCGTCCAGGATACGGCACAACGGAGACACAGGCACAGACGTGCAGTAGGGACCCGTTGCAAGGATTCTTTTCAGATTAAGACCCTGCGTAAACCTTTTTTACTGTCTCTTGTTGCTATAATCCCCTGGTTTCTCATTATAACCAGAGAGGAGACTGGCGTTTTGGCATCGGCCGCGCCAGAGGACCTTGCCCGTACCTGGACACTAGGGGCTTAGGGCATTGTTCTGCCCGTTATTATAAAGACCGAAGACCTTAGGGAGTGTTCGGCGTCTCGAGTTAGGCCTTATATGCATCAATTCCGAATCATGTCTTTGGTCAAATGTTGGGTTTGCCCGGCTCCTGTGTTTTGCTACCTTACGTTTCGTATCATCGGCTAACGCGGCACCAGGAGAACTACAACGATTGTGCCCTGGTTCGGCTCGGCGAGCACCTCAGTAGAGAAAGCTGAAAACTGACTGTCATGATACAGCGAGAGACTGGTCAACCACTCGATCGACTACCGGAATGTTTAGAATTCCTCCGCTTTGACGAAGGACCGTTTCCCGGTCAGGCACATACGCGCCCCGAATTCGAAAAGCGCGGTGCCCCTAGGGGCTATATCGTAGCCCCACCCTCGAACTCCTATGGCTAAGTGAAAGTGATAAAGCACTATAGTCCGGTTGCCTCGTTTGCTATGCTACCACCTCCTTCACAGGACCGAGACGTCGGATTAAGTGTGAAAATGCGCTATTTTTGCGAACACCCCTACACCTTGTGCGTGCGGGCTGAAGCCGACGACTGCCATCTTTCAGGTTATACACAAGTATACATAAACGGCCGCACATGAGATATTTCAATACTTGAATGCACAAGTACAAAAAGCGCTTACATCATAAACATCGTTTTACAAACCAACACGTTCACTTGAACGTGACATTTTTTGAGCACTGCGACTCTATTACACGAGCACCACGCAGAACTTCCCCAAAATAGTGCTCAGCGGGTAACCGGCTCTCGTCCGAACCCTGGGTCGCAACAGCTGTGGCATCCATCTCTGTCCAATGTGTCTTCACACGGGCGAGGGCCATCCGCGCACCCTCTATGCAGGCCGACCGCTTCATCACCTTGATATGAGGCACCGCCCCAAGAAACTGCTGCAATAAGCCAAAATAACTCTTCGGCTTGGGCCTATCCGGCCAGACATGAGTCACGATATCCGTCATGGCAAGTACGGACAACCTATTCAGCTCATTCCACTCAGCCAACCGATCGGTCAGTGGAAGTGAACGCTCCAGACTATGGAATTGAGACCAAAACAGCTCTTCCGTCTTGTGAGCCTTCTGACTTCGGAAGTGCACAACAGCATCCGCCGCACTCGCCGTTAAGTCCATATAAGGATCCTCCGGACCCCACAGCTGGCCAAGCTGAGCATACTTTGGATCCATAAACCTTCGGCGCAGCAGAAAAGGCTTGCCAGCCACAATGTCTCCGGCCTGGCGCAGCTCCTCCTTTATAGCCCGCATTGTAGAATGGGCATCATTGGCTTCGGCAGTGGCCCTCCCCAGGTCTTCTCGCTCCACTAGGCACTCCTTTTCAAGAACCTCATTGCGGTCGGTAGCATCTTTTAACTTCACGGCCATTTCGACCATCTCTTCCCTGCTTCGGCAGTGTGCAGCCCTTTCGGCTTCTAACTCCTCGGCCGCCCTCGAGGCAGCCGCATCACTCCTTCTGGCTTGCTCCTTGGCTTGAGCAAGTTCTGCCCGAAGGCTCTCCACAGCAGCAGCACCATCTGTGTCAAGCACACATATTGTAAGGGGTGGGCTTCGGCTCCCTTACTAGGTGACCACACAAAAAAAACAACTTACCTTGCGACTCGTCAAGTTGCGTGTGGACTAGCGCCATGTACGCATCCGCAACATCGAGTTGCCGCTTTAGTTCAGCAACTCTATCAGTCCGGCTGGCCCCCGGACTATCCGCCACCTGCATAGGAAAGGCGAAAATTAATACCTGCGATTTTGATCCTCGGCACGCTGTCGCTTTCGACAACCTATCGAGTCTCAGGGGCTACTATCCATACAGGGCGCACTTTATGTGTAAAACTGTCAAAAGGTGTGTCATTTTTACGTACCTCAAACCCCGCCAGCAAACACCTGACGGCATTACGCAATCCGCCTTCGGCGGACGAAATCCTTCCAATCACCATACTCATCAATGCATGGTGATCTTCTGAGATAGACGCCCTCTCAAGCAGATCCTTCAGCTCCCCCGGCCGAACACCAGGTGCCGGACTACTTGGCCCTGCCGGACTCGGGGATACCCTCCGTGACGATACTTCAGGCTCGTCCGCCTTATCCGACGGCACAGCGGACGGAGGCGTCTCGCTTTCCACCATCTCCGGACGAAGGTCCCCCGAAGACGAGCTCATCTGCGAAGGATGGAGATCCGAACTACAAGGTAAAAACTTAAGTTATCCTCAGAAGCACAAATAGGGATGTCCCTTATTACAAAACTCCCTTTTTTGTACTTACGGCTCGCTGGAGGGATGATTCTTTAGGGGAGACTGTGCGGCCGGGGTCTCCCTGGATGCAGGACCCTCTGGTGAAGATTTCTTCCCCCGCTTAGGGGCTTTGGCCTCCGGGTCTTTGGAAGCGGTCCTCTTCTCCCCTTGGAAGGAGGGATTCTCGATCCCCCCTTCCTCAAAAGCCTCCTTGGGCGAGGCGGTAGCTCCTCGGTTTCCCCCTTCGCCTTCTTCTGAAGGCGCAACCTCAAGCATCTTGACCAACACGGGATCCGGCGCGGTCTCTGGGAGGGGGGCCGGACACCGTATTAGCTTTGCCTGCGCTATCCACTCCTGTTAAAGGACACCGGGTCAAAAGGCGAATTGTAGGAAGGCAAACAAACGGTATGTCCGAACAACAGAGCTACTTACTTGTGTATCCGGGCGATTGCAGCTTAGGCCGGCGTCCTCGGTCAATTCCGGACACACCTCCCGTGATCCGAAGAACAATTTGTACATCTCCACAGGTGTCGTACCCATGAAGTGTTGGAGAATCCATGGTCCCTAGCCAGAGAGGATGGCGTTTGCAAGGCAGGAGACGCCTAATCAGCATAACCTGCATCACCACGACCAGATCGATCTCCCTCGTTTGGAGATCTCGAATCCGGCCCTGCAATAGGGGCACGTCCTTTGACGGCCCCCAGCTGAGCCCTTGGTTGACCCATGACATCAACCGTCGTGGAGGTCCCGAGCGGAATACGGGCGACAGCTTTTGCCTGCTGCCCCTGGGAGCGGTAATATAGAACCACTCCCGTTGCCACAGGCCGAGCTCCTCTTGGAAGGAGCCCCCGGGCCACGGGGCATCGGCCCTCCTGCTTATGGCCGCCCCGCTGCACTCTGTTTGACGCCCCTCGATCATCTTCGGCTCCATGTTGAAGGTCTTCAGCCACAGGCCGAAGTGAGGGGTAATGCGGAGGAAGGCTTCACAGACGACGATGAATGAAGAAATATGGAGGATGGACTCCGAAGCCAAGTCGTGGAATTCCAACCCATAGTAAAACATGAGCCCTCTCACAAAAGGATCCATCGGGAGGCCTAAACCCCGATGGAGGTGGGATACAATAACGACGTACTCGCTGGGCTCGGGGGTGGGGATGGCCTGCCCTTCGGCGGGCAACCTATGCGAAATCTCGTAAGACAGGTACTTGGCCTCTCGCAGCTTTAGCACGTCCGGCATCCACCGGCCCTGAAGGTCGGAGCTGGACATTGTTGAAGGTCCGAAGCGCTCGAATCTGGGGCTCTGGGTGTTGGAACTTGGGGCAAGGAGAAGATTCGATGAAAGATTGAAGAAAAGAAAAGAGCCTTGGTCCCATTATAAAGAGGGAAAATACCAAGAGCCGTCTCCGTGACCGTTCGGGACTCGCCTCCGATAGAGGAGGCGTGGCGACGGGCACGGTTGGGTTACCCACGTCCGTATTGATGGGAATCCCGGAATAAGGGGGACACGATCTCTGCTTCGACAAGACGTGCCAAGGAAACCGCTTCGCTCAACGCGCTAAGGTGGTATAATAAAAAAAACGATTCCAGTAAAGGCTTGGTAGTGGCGTGACGTCATGCCACAAAATACGTCAGCAGATTGAACTTGTGTACATATTATTCTCTCAACGGTGGAATGTGGAATTTATTTTGAAGAGCCGGACACTATCCTGATGTTCACAATCTTTTATGAGTTATTCGGAGGAGGAACCCGCCTTGCAATGCCGAACATTATGCGCGCCGGACTCATCGTCATTGAAGCCTGGTTCAGGGGCTACTGAGGGAGTCCTGGACTAGGGGGTGTCCGGACAGCCAGACTATCATCATCGGCCGGACTCCAAGTCTATGAAGATACAAGATTGAAGACTTCGTCCCGTGTCCGGATGGGACTTTCCTTGGCGTGGAAGGCAAGCTTGGCGATACGGATATGTAGATCTCCTACCATTGTAACCGACTGTGTGTAACCCTAGCCCTCTCCGGTGTCTATATAAACCAAAGGGTTTTAGTCCGTAGGACAACACAACCATTACAACAATCGTACCATAGGCTAGCTTCTAGGGTTTAGCCTCCTTGATCACGTGGTAGATCTACTCTTGTACTACCCATATCATCAATATCAATCAAGCAGGAGTAGGGTTTTACATCCATCGAGAGGGCCCGAACCTGGGTAAAAACATCGTGTCCCTTGTCTCCTGTTACCATCCGCCTAGACGCACAGTTCGGGACCCCCTACCCGAGATCCGCCGGTTTTGACACCGACAACAGTCAACGCTGGATTCAAAAGCTCTCGGCAGAATCATAAAAAACTGCCCCTTAAGGATAATAGGGACGAGCTATCTAACTTAAACAAAATCTTGGACAAGATATGCCAAATCCACAGTACTCCCGGGAAGCCTGCAAACCATACCCACAGAGATTGTTGGGTCTTCAAGCAGTCCGGCAAACTCAACGCCGAACACAAGGGGCTCGACACACCAAGCGAGGACGATGACGAACCCCACAAGTAGAGCACTGGAAAACAAAATAATTTCCCACGGGAAGTGAAGACAGTTAAGTCACTTCACGTGACAAAAGGGAAAAATAGAGCGGCGCCCATAGAGGTACGCGCCATACGGCCTATCCCAGAGGAGTCCCACTACTGGTTGTTAAAACCAATCACCTTCGACCATCAGGATTACTCTAGAAGTACCCGAAATGTAGGATGGACTGCCTTGATATTAGATCCGATAATCGACGGACTCCAATTTACACAAGTCCTAATGGACAACGGCAGTGATCTAAACCTGCTATATGAGGACACATTCCGCAAAATGGGGATAGACCCAACCAAAATTCGCCATAGCAACACTTCCTTTCAAGGGGTAATACCAGGCCCACATGCCCATTGTACGGGCTCTCTACCGCTAGAAGTTGTGTTCGGCTCACCCGACAACTTCTGCCGCAAAAAGTTAACCTTCCACCTCGCCCCATTTACAAGTGGCTACGAAGCACTACTGGGACGCGAAGCTTTCGCCCGCTTTAACGCAATACCACATTATGCATCCCTTACACTTAAAATGCCCGGTCCGCGAGGCATCATCTCCTTAAAGGGAAATATCGAGTGTTCCTCGAGCGCGGAAGATTGTGTGACGGCCTCGACAGCCACACACTAAACCGGCTTCACTAATCAAAGCACCTAAACAGGTCGTCCAGACCCCGGACACGGTTAGACGAGTCCGGCGTAAACATACAAGGGCTTACTAGCCGCATACCCCCGCACTAGGGGCTCCGCGCATGTACAACAAGAGACATTAAAGCTCAAATTTTATTCTTTTTTTGAATTGTACTTTGTTTATTTAGTATAACGTACATTTTCGCACGATCCTTCTCAACTAAGTTCCTCTCTTTTACAGATGAACACCATGCTACACCCATCCAGGATACGGCACAACGGAGACATAGGCGCAGACGTGCAGTAGGGACCCGTTGCAAGGATTCTTTTCAGATTAAGACCCTGCGTAAACCTTTTTTACTGTCTCTTGTTGATACACATCCCCCGATTTCTTGCTATAACCGAGGAGGATGCTGGCGTTTTGGCATGGGCCATGTCAGAATTTTGCGCGTACCTGGACACCAGGGGCTTCTACCAAGGGCGTTGTTCGGTCTGTTTTCATAAAGACCGAATACCTTAGGGAGTGTTCGGCGTCTCGAGTTAGGCGTTATATGCATCAGCTTCGAATCATGTCTTTGGTCAAATGTTGGGTTTGCCCGGCTCCTGTGTTTTGCTGCCTTACGTTCCGCTCTATCGGCTAACACGACACTTGGAGAACTACTGCGATTGTGCCCCGGTTCGTCCAGGCAAGCACCTCAGTAGAGAAAGCCGAAAACTGACTGTCATGATATAGCGTGAGACTGGTCAACCACTCGACGACCCGCCGGAATCTATAGGATTCCTCCGCATTGACGAAGGGCCGTTTCACGGTCAGGCACATACGCGCCCTGAATTCGGGTGAGCGCGGTGCCCCTAGGGGCTATATAGTAGCCCCACTGTCAAACTCCTATGGCTAAGTGAAAGTGATAAAGCAGTATAGTCCGGTTGCCTGGTTTGCTATGCTACCACCTCCTTTATAGGACCAAGACGTTGGATCAAGTGTGAAAATGCGCCTTTTGCAAACACCCCCGCATTATATGCGTGGGGGCTAAAGCCGAAGACTGCCATCTTTCAGGTTATATACACATATACATCAATGGCCGCACAGGAGGTATTTTAATTCTTGAAGGCACAAGTATAAAAAGCTTTTATATTTCATCGAAACTTTGTTTCACAATAAATACATGTTATTCGAACATAATATCCTACGAGCACTGCGTCTCTATTAAACGAGCGCCCTGCAGAACTTCCTGAAAATAGTGCTCGACAGGTACTCAGCTTCCGTCCGAATCTTGGGATGCAACATCGGTGGCCTTCATCTTCGCCCAGTATGTCTTGACACGGGCAAGAGCCATCCGCGCACCCTCTATGCATGCCGACCTCCTCATTGCATTGATATGCGGCACCGCACCAAGGAACTACTGCACCAAGCCAAAATAACTCTTCGGCTCGGGCCTCTTCAGCCACAAAAGACTCACGACATCCTTCATGGCAAGTCCGGATAACCTATTCAGCTCCGCCCATTCGGCCAAGTGATCGATTAATGGAAGAGGGAGCTCTGGATTATGGAACTGCGACCAAAAAACATTTTCCATTTCGTGATCCTTTTGATCTCGGAAGTGTTCGGCCGCGTCCGCAGCACTTGCCGCCAAGTCCAGATAAGCATCCTCCGAATTCCACAGCCGGTCCAACTGAGCATATTTAGGATCTGTGAACTTCCTCAGCAGCAGGAAGGGCTTTCTAGCCGCGATATCGCCGGCCTGACGCAGCTCCTCCTTCATAGCTCACATCGCAGAGCGAGCATCCTTGGCCTCGGTAGTGGCCTTCTTCAGGTCCTCTTGTACCGCTCGATCTTCTTTTTCAAGAAGCTTGCAGCAGTCGGCAGCATTCTTCAACTCCACGGCCATCTCAGCCATTTCCTCCTTGCTTCGGTAGTGAGCAGCCTAATCGGCTTTTAGCTCTTCGGCCGCCTTTAAAGCAGCCGCGTCATTCTTTCTGGCCTGCTCCTTGGCTCGGGCGAGCTCCGCCCGCAGGTTCTCCATGGCAGCGGCACCATCTGCATCAAGCATACATGTTATAAGGCACGGGCATCAAGCTCCCTTACCAGGTGTCCGCGGGGAAATTGCATACCTTGTGACTCGTCAAGTCGCCTATTGACAAGCGCGATGTCGACATCCGCCATGTCAATTTGCCGCTTTAGTTCGACAAATTCATCAGTTCGGCCAGCCACCGGACCCTTCGCCACCTGCATAGGAAGGGAGACACATTATACCTGGGATTATGATGCTCGGCGCGCTGTCATTTTTGACAACACACCGAGACTCAGGGGCTACTATCTACACAGGGTGCATTTTATATGCGGAACTGTCAGAAGGTACATCATTTTGCGTACCTCAAAACCTATCAGTAAACTTCTGATGGCTTCGTGCAATCCGCTCCCAGCGGATGAAATCCTTTCAATCACCGTACCCATTAACGCACGGTGATCTTCTGAGATAGATGCTCGCCTGAGTAGATCCTTCAGCTCCTCCGACCGTACACCAGGTGGTGCCGGACTTGTCCGATGGCCTTTTTCGAAGGCCGGACACGGAGGGCTTTGAGGGGAAATATGACCGCCTTCCGGCCCCGCCGGACTCGGAGAAACCCTCCGCGACGACACATCAGGGTCGCCCGCCTCGCATGACGGTACGGCAGGGGGAGGCGTTTCGCTCTCTATCATCTCCGGACGAAGATCTCCCGAAGATGAGCTCTGCCGAGAAGGGCTGAGATCCGAACTACAAGGTAAAACTCCGGTTATCTTCATCAGAAATAGGGCAGGGATATCCTTTATTTTAATAAAAACTCCCCTTTTTACTTATGTCTCAGTGGAGGGCTGATCCCCTTGGGGGCATAATGCGGCCGAGGCATCTCTCGGCGCCGGACCCTCTGACGAAGATTTCTTCCCCCGCTTTGAGACCATGGTCTCCGGGTCTTCAGAGGCGGTCCTCTTCTTCCCTTGGATGGAGGGATTCTCGATCCCTCCTTTCCTGGCAGCCTCCTTCGCGGAGGCGGTAGCTTCCTTGTTCCCCCCTTCACCTTCTTCTGACGGCGCAACCTCCAGCATCCTGGTTAACACGGGATCCGGCGTGGTCTCAGGGAGGGGGGCCGGACACCTGATTAACTTTGCTTTCGCTATCCACTCCTGTTCAAGGAACAACTCTTTTAAAGGGCAAGTTTGTGATAAATATGGGATAGCGTGTCCGGGTACAGGGCTACTTACTTGAGTATCCGGGCGATCGCAGCTCAGACCTGCGTCCTCGGTCAAGTCCGGACACATCTCTTGTGATCCGAAGAAAAGCTTGTACATCTCCATGGGCGTCGCGCCCATAAAATTTTGGAGAGCTCGTGGTCCCTCCGGGTTAAATTCCCATAGGCGGAGGGGGCGACGTCTGCAGGGCAGGATGCGACGAATTAGCATGACCTGTGCTACTATGACCAGAGTGATATCTCTCTCTAGGAGGTCTCGAATGCGGCCCTGCAACAAGGTCACGTCCTTGGACAGCCCCCAGTCAAGCCCTTTATTGACCCATGACGCTAGCCGCGGTGGAGGACCCGAGCGAAAGGCAGGTGGCGCCACCCATTTGGTGCCCCTAGGAGCTGTGATATAAAACCACTCTTGTTGCCATAAGCTGAGCTCCTCTTGAAAAGAGCCTTCGGGCCACGGAGCCTCAACAGTCTTGCTTATAACAGCCCCTCCGCACTCTGCCTGTTGCCCCTTGATCATCTTTGGCTCCACTTTGAAGGTCTTGAGCCACAATCTGAAGTGAGGGGTAATGCGGAGGAAGGCTTCACACATGACAATGAACAATGAGATGTGGAGGGTGGACTCCGGATCCAAGTCGTGAAATTCCAACCCATAGTAAAACATGAGCCCCCTCACGAAGGGGTCCGTCGGGAAGCCTAGTCCCCGAAGGAAGTGAGACGCGAACACCACGCTTTCACCAGGCTTGGGAGTGGGAATAACCTGCCCTTAGGCAGGCAACCTATGCGAAATTTTGCCGGTTAAATACCTGGCATCTCTTAGCTTTAGCACGTCTTCTTCCGTAACGGAGGAAGGCATCCACCGGTCTTGCAGGTCGGAGCCGGACATCATCGAAGGTCCGAAGCGCCTGAATATGGAGCTTTGGGTGTTGGAACTCGAGGCGAGGGGCGGATTCGATTGAGATTGAAAGAAGGGAGTGGAGCCTTGGTCTCTTTATAAAGAGGTTGAATACCAAGAGCCTCCCCCCTGACCGTTCGGGACCCGCCTTCGATAGAGGAGACGTGCCAACGGGCACGGTTGGGTTACCCACGCCCGTATTGATGAGAATCCCGGAATAAGGGGACACGATCTCTGCTTTGACAAGATGTGCCAAGGAAACCGCCTCGCTAAACGCGCTTAGGTGGGACAGTAAAAATGATTCGAATAAAGGCTTGGCCGTGGTGTGATGTCACGCCATGAAATATGTCAGCAGATTGAATTTGTGTAAATATAATTCTCTCTACGGTGGTATGTGGAACTTATTTTGCAGAGCCGCACACTATCCTTGTGTTCAAAATCTTCTATGAAGTATTCGGAGGAGGAACCCGCCTTGCAATTCTAAAGACAATATGCGCGCCGGACTCATCGTCATTGAAGCCTGGTTCATGGGCTACTGAGGGAGTCCCGGACTAGGGGGTGTCCGGATAGATGAACTATCATCTTCGTCCGGACTCCTGGACTATGAAGATACAAGATTCAAGACTTCGTCCCGTGTCCGAATGGGACTTTCCTTGGCGTGGAAGGCAAGCTTGGCGATACGGATATGTAGATCTCCTACCATTGTAACCGACTCTGTGTAACCCTAACCCTCTTCGGTGCCTATATAAACTGGAGGGTTTTAGTCCGTAGGACGAACAACAATCATACCATAGGCTAGCTTCTAGGGTTTAGCCTCTCTGATCTCGTGGTAGATCTACTCTTGTACTACCCATATCATCAATATCAGTCAAGCAGGACTAGGGTTTTACCTCCATCGAGAGGGCCCGAACCTGGGTAAAAACATCGTGTCCCTTGTCTCCTATTACCATCCGCCTAGACGCACAGTTCGGGACCCCCTACCCTAGATCCGCCGGTTTTGACACCGACAGCGGGGGACAGCCGTCATGGGCTCGAATCCGTCGAAGTTCTAGTCTCTGTGGATATCGGCCACAAAATTCAGGCTTTCGAATCTGACCTAATGGCCAGGGGTGTAGCTATCGATCTGCTCTAGATGGCCAAGCGAGTTGGCCCGCAGTGCGAAGCCGCCGAATACGAAAATCTGTCCGGGGGGAAGATCTCCCCCTGGACTGCGTTGTTGTAGATGATTGATGGAGCCATCAAGCCTTCTGGTGACGACGCAACGGAACTCTCAATGAAAGCACCAATGTCGATGTCAAAACTGGCGGATCTCGGGTAGGGGGGCCCGTACTGTGCGTCTAAGGCTAAAGGTAATAGGAGGCGGGGGACACAATGTTTACGCAGGTTCGGGCCCTGTCTATGGAGGTAATACCCTACTTCCTGCTTGATTGATCTCTATGAATATGAGTATTACAAGAGTTGATCTACCACGAGATCGTAATGGCAAAACCCTAGAAGTCTAGCCTATGAGATTATGATTGTTCTTGTCATACGGACTAAACCCTCCGGTTTATATAGATACCGAAGGGGGCTAGGGTTACACAAAGTCGATTACAGAGAAAGGAATCTACATATCCGAATCGCCAAGCTTGCCTTCCACGCAAAGGAGAGTCCCGTCCGGACACGGGAATAAGTCTTCTATCTTGTATCTTCATAGCCCAACAGTCCGGCCCAAGTATATAGTCTGGCTATCCGAGGACCCCTTAGTCCAGGACTCGCTCAGGGTCCTCTCCCAATTCGGCCAACCCCCCTCTCCTATTCCTATTTGGAGTAGGAAGGGAAGAGGGGGAAGGGGGAATCCTATTCCCTTTTTCCTTTCCTCCATCCCCTTTCCTTCTCCAATTTGGCCAGTCCATATGGGGGAGGGGGGTGCACCAGCCACAAACGTTTCCCCTATTGGCCGATAGGGCCCATATCTTTTTCCGGGGGTGCCCGGAACCCCTTCTCGTGACCCGATAAGTACCCGACGCTTCCCGAAACACTTCCGGTGTCTGAATACCATCGTCCTATATATAATCTTTACCTCTTGACCATTTCGAGACTCCTCGTCATGTCCGTAATCTCATCCGGGACTCCGAACAATATTCGGTCACCAAATCACATAACTCATATCATACTATGTCGTCAACGAACGATAATTGTGCAGACCCTACAGGTTTGAGAAGTATGTAGACATGACCGAGACACATCTCTGGTCAATAACCAATAGCGGAACCTGGATGATCATATTGGCTCCCACATATTCTACGAAGATCTTTATCGGTCGAACCGTTATGACAACATACGTTATTCCCTTTGTCATTGGTATGTTACTTGCCCGAGATTCGATCGTCGGTATCTTCATACCTAGTTCAATCTCGTTACCGACAGGTCTCTTTACTCGTTCTGTAATACATCATCCTGCAACTAACTCATTAGTCACTTTGATTTCAAGGCTTCTTATGATGTGTATTGCCGAGAGGGCCTAGAGATACCTCTCTGATACTTGGAGTGACAAATCCTAATCTCGATTTATGCAAACCCAACAAACACCTTCGGAGATACCTGTAGAGCATCTTTATAATCACCGAGTTACGTTGTGATGTTTTATAGCACACAAGGCATTCCTCTGGTATCCGGGAGTTGCATAATCTCATAGTCGGAGGAATATGTATTTGACATGAAGAAAGCAATAATAATAAAGCTGAACGATCATAATGCTAAGCTAACGAATGGGTCTTGTCCATCACATCATTCTCCTAGTGATGTGATCCCGTTTATCAAATGACAACACATGTCTATGGTTAGGAAACTTAACCATCTTTGATCAACGAGCTAGTCTAGTAGAGGCTTACTAGGGACACGGTATTTTGTCTATGTATCCACACATGTATCAAGTTTCCTGTTAATACAATTCTAGCATGAATAATAAACATTTATCATGAAATGAGGAAATATAAAATAACAACTTTATTTTTGCCTCTAGGGCATATTTCCTTCAGTCTCCCACTTGCACTAGAGTCAATAAGCTAGTTCACATCATCATGTGATTTTACACTAATAGTTCACATCTTTATGTGATTAACACCCATAGTTCACATCGCCATGTGACCAACAAACAAAGGGTTTACTAGAGTCAATAATCTAGTTCACATTGCTATGTGATTAACACCCAAAGAGTACTTAGGTGTGATCATGTTTTGCTTGTGAGAGAGGTTTAGTCAACGGGTCTGCGACATCCAGATCCATATGTATTTCGCAAATTTCAACGGGTCTGAGTCATCTGGATTGGTGTAAAAGCTTGCATCGACATAACTCTTTATGATGAACTCTTTATCACCTCCATAACCGAGAAATATTTCCTTAGTCCTCTAAGGATAATTTTGACCGTTGGCTAGTGATCAATGATAATCCACAAGTATAGGGGATCGCAATAATTTTCGAGGGTAAGTATTTAACCCAAATTTATAGATTCGACACAAGGGGAGCCAAAGGATATTTAAGGTATTAGCAGCTGAGTTGTCAATTCAACCACACCCGGAGATTAATTATCTGCAACAAAGTGATTAGTAGCATAGTAGTATGATAGTTTTGATGATAGCAGCAGTAGTAACGGTTGAGGGAGTCCTGGATTAGGGGGTATCCGGACAGCCGGACTATATACATTGTCCGGACTATTGGAGCGTGAAGACACAAGACTCAAGACTCTGTCCCATGTTCGGATGGGACTCTCCATTGCGTGGAAGACAAGCTTGGCGATTCGGATATTATATTTCCTTCTTTGTAACCGACTCCATGTAAACCCTAGCCCTCTCCAGTGTCTATATAAACTGGAGAGTTTAGTCCTTAGAGACAAAATCATAATCATCATAGGCTAGCTTCTAGGGTTTAGCCTCTACGGTCTCGTGGTAGATCAACTCTTGTAACACCCATATCATCAATATCAATCAAGCAGGAAGTAGGGTTTTACCTCCATCGAGAGGGCCCGAACCTGGGTAAATATTGTGTCCCTTGCCTCCTATTACCATTAGCCTAAGACACACAGATCGGGACCCCCTACCCGAGATCCGCCGGTTTTGACACCGACATTGGTGCTTTCATTGAGAGTTCCTCTGTGTCGTCGCTATAAGGCATGATGGCTCCTTCAATCGTCAACAACAATATGGTCCAGGGTGAGACTTTTCTCCCCGAACAGATCTTCGTGTTCGGTGGCTTCGCACTACGGGCAATTCACTTGGCCATCTGGAGCAGATCGACAACTACGCCCGTAGCAACCAGGTCAGGTTCAGAAACCTGAACTACACGGCCGATATACGCGGAGACTTGATCTTTAACGGATTCGGGCCTGCGCCAGGAGCACCGGACAGTCACGATGAGCACAGTTTAGACCTGCTGTCGGACAATGCTCGGGATATCGCCCCTGCTAGAGCCCCGGACCTGAATCCGGAGCAGATTGCGTCGCCCAAGGACGGGTGGATGGACCCCGCCCCGGAGGCCGCACGCTCATTGGCGGTAGAGCCGAACACAGGCCTCACCCCCAAGGAAGCCTGTGACACCGGACCCCCAGACTCGTATCCAGCTGTAGGTTCCAATCCGCGCACTCCCGAGCCCGCCGAATCTGGTTGGGCTCCGGTAATGGAGTTCACCGCTGCGGATATCTTCCAGCACTCGCCCTTTGGCGATGTGCTGAACTCATTAAAGTCTCTCTCTTTGTCAGGAGACTCTTGGCCGAACTATGTCCGGCTCGAGTAGGAAGCAGGCGACGAAGGAATTCGTTGCCCACTTACCACCCACTTCATTGCCACGGTCGATGATTTAACCGGCGTGCTTGACTTCGATTCCGAAGACATCGACGATGTGGACGACGATGCTGGAGAAGAACAGGAACCACCGCCCACGGGGCGGTGGACAACCACCTCCTCATATGATATATATATGGTGGACACTCCAAAAGAAACTAATGGCGATGAGGCAATGGAGGATAACCCCTCAAGGAAGAAAATGAAGCATGGGCATCGTCGGCGCCGCTCCAAGCCCCACAACAGCAATACCGGCACAGGTGACGAAAATAGTCCGGATGGTGCCGAAGATGAATACAACCCCGATCAGCCCGCCTTCGAGCAGGCCGAACAGGAAGATGGGCAGGACAACCCAGATGAACAGGCGACGGATGGATATCCGGAGGAGGACAACTACATGCCCCCCTCCGAGGACGAGATTAGCCTCGGCGACGACGAGTTCGGCGTACCCGAGGACCCCATGGAGCAAGAGCGCTTCAAGCGCTGGCTTATGGCCACTGCAAGAAGCCTGAAAAAGAAGCAACAGCAGCTCCAAGCTGATCAAGACCTACTCACAGACAGATGGACTGAAGTCCTGGCAGCTGAGGAATACGGTCTCAAGCGCCAGACGGCTGACCGGCCACCTCATGGCCGGGATAAAACGGCATACCAGCCTGAATACCAGCCCACATCCCCACACCAATACACTACGGCCCGAGGCAATAGGCAGGACCAGCAAGATATACTGGAAAACAAGGCAGGACAGCCAAGATCGATGTATGGATCGCGGGGGCGCGCCCCAACATGTGACGATGATCGTCACGCCAGATACACTACGAACAAGTCCGGCCGGGATGAACATAGCCACCCGGACTCATTTGAACTGCGTAGCCACATAGCCCGGCATAGAGGCGCCGCACACCCCCTGTGCTTCACTGACGATGTGATGGATCATGAATTCCCAGAAGGGTTCAAACCTGTAAGCATCGAATCATACGATGGCACAACAGACCCCGCTGTATGGATCGAAGATTTCCTTCTCCACATTCACATGTCCCGCGGAGACGATCTACATGCCATCAATTATTTCCCCCTCAAACTCAAAGGACCAACCCGGCATAGGCTAAACAGCCTGCCAGCAAATTCCATTGGCAGTTGGGAAAACCTGGAGGACGCGTTCCTCAATAACTTCCAGGGCACATATGTGCGACCATCGGATGCCCATGACCTGAGCCACATTACCCAACAGCCTAGAGAGTCAGCCAGGAACTGGACTCGGTTCCTAACCAAAAAGAACCAAATAGTTGACTGTCCGGACGCTGAAGCCCTGGCGGCCTTTAAGCATAATATCCATGACGAGTGGCTCGCCTGACACCTCGGCCAGGAAAAACCAAAGTCCATGGCAGCCCTCATGACAGTCATGACCCGCTTTTGTGCGGGCGAGGATAGCTGGTTGGCTCATAGCAGCACCGCGCCGATAAATTCAGGCTCCTTAGATGTCCGCGACAATAACGGCAAGCCACGGCGCAGCACACATAAGTGACGGAACAATGGCAACAACACTGAAGACACGTCAGTCAACGCCGGATTCAGTGGCTCGAAATCTGGTCAGCGGAAAAAGCCGTTCAAAATAAACAATCAGGGACCGTCCAATCTGGACCGCATACTTGAACGCTTGTGCCTAACAGAGACTGTTGGGTGTTCAAACAGGCCGATAAAATAAACGCCAAAAACAAGGACAAGGGACTGCACAGTGACAATGACGAAGAGCCCCGGCGTCCGAACACAGGAGAACAGAAGAAATTTCCTCCCCAGGTGAAAGCGGTCAACATGATCTATGCCACCCATATTCCCAAACGGGAACGGAAGAGAGCACTACGGGACGTCTATGTGATGGAGCCAGTCGCCCCAAAATTCAACCCATGGTTAGCCTGTCCGATCACCTTTGATCGTAGGGATCACCCTACCAGCATCCGTCACGGCGGTTCAGCCGCATTGGTCCTAGACCCAATCATCAACGGATTCCACCTCACGCGAGTCCTTGTGGATGGCGGCAGCAGCCTGAACCTGCTTTATCAGGACACAGTGTGCAAAATGGGCATCGACCCTTCAAGGATCAAGCCCACCAAAACCACCTTCAAAGGTGTAATTCCAGGAGTAGAGGCTCGTTGCATGGGCTCCATAACACTGGAAGTGGTCTTCGGATCTCCGGATAACTTCCGAAGCGAGGAGTTAATCTTTGATATCGTCCCTTTCCGCAGTGGTTATCACGCACTGCTTTGACGAACCGCATTCGCTCGATTCAATGCGGTACCACACTATGCATACCTCAAGCTCAAGATGCCAGGACCTCGTGGGGTCATAACAGTCAACGGAAACATGGACCGCTCTCTCCGTACAGAAGAGCACACTGCAGCCCTCGCATCAGAAGTACAATGCAGCCTTCTCCGGCAAGCCACCAATCCGGTGACAACAACCCCGAACACCATCAAACGAGTCCGGAGTACCCCACAACAGGATCGCCAGGCACGCCAAGAGTGTGAGTAGCAGTCCAGCCTCTGCTCAAGCCCCATCAAAGCAGCATTCGTGCCGCGCGTACACAATTACGCACTTAAAATACCATGGGCATAGGCGGAGGCGCAACAGTGACTCAGTCACCAGTGCGGTATAACCGCAACATACTTTAATAATCCCCCCTTTACCTTTCAGGACACTGCTCTCAGGCAGCCTCTTCAGAAGAGCCGGATTGTCGGACTTACACAGGAGAGAAAACCAAGGAGGCAACAGGCTTTGCGCAGAAAGGGAATACTCAGGTGGAATCTATTCACGATCGTTATACCTGTTTTATATACCTACATGCAGCCCGCCCTTGGATAGGACATGTTAAATAGTCCTCTTTACTTCTGATTAAACGCATTCATTATAAACATACGCTTAAACGTATTATTCATCAATGGGAGATAATATATAGCGTTAGCTTATTATTCCTATTTACACATTTTTTCTATAAATGTTTATCTAATATTGCATCTGTACACCTTGGTACGTTCAGTTTGCCAGGGGCTTCTTATGGCGCCCCATAATACGGCAAGACAAGTCCGAACACTTTAAACAGTGCGGCACCCCGAACTTATAGCATTATATGCATCAGCTCCGAATCATGTCTTGGGTCAATAGTTGGGTTTGCCTGGCTCCCTTGTTTTGGTACCTTACGTTCCGTTATATCGGCTAAGGTAGCGCAGGGAGAACTACTGCGATTGTGTCCCAGTTCTTCCGGACGAGCACCTCAGTAGAGAAAGCCGAAAACTGACCGACATGATGCGGCAAGAGCTGGTCGCTGTTCGAGAGGTCTTAAAATCCTTAAAGATTTTTTCCGCTTTAGGCGAGGAATCGGCTTCGTCCGATTTAGGCGTATATAGCGCCCCGATTCGGCTTTCCGAATTCTAGGGGCTTCGCCGAAATTTAAAATTGTAGACTTCTATGGCTAAGTGAAAGTTATAAAGCCGCATAGTCCGATTTCCTTGTTCACTTCGCCAAACACCTCCTTCATGGACCAAAAATTTGGATAGAAGAGTGTTTTGGGTTTTGCACGAACACCCCGTTATAGGTTACGTGGGGGCGGAAGCCGACGACTGGCCTACTTTCAGAATTTTATAAATAGCCGCACAGAAGGTAATATTTTAAATCAAAATAAAGAGCTACATAGCACAAATAACTTCGTCTTTATATTACAAAAACGACAGAAGTACATTCATTCAAAGATCATGTTCTTGGTACATTCTTCGGCCACGAGACAAGCGCCCTTCATAACGCCATCATAATATTTTTCGGGACAACGATGCGCCTTGCCCTCTGGCGGCCCGTCCTTCACCAGCTTCTCCACATCCAGCTTGCCCCAATGCACTTTCGCACGGGCAAAAGCCCGGCGGGCACCCTCAATGCAAACGGATCGCTTGATCACTTCAAGCCGCGGACATGCATTTACCATTCGTTTGATCAGGCCGAAGTAGCTAGTGGGCAGGGGCTCACCAGGCCACATCCGGACTATGAAATCTTTCATAGCCACTTCGGTCGCCCTGTGGAGTTCAACCAACTACTTCAATTGGTCACTCAGAGGCATTGGGTGTTTGGCTCCAACATACTGGGACCAGAACAGCTTCTCCGTTGAGGTCCCCTCCTCGGCATGGTAGAACTCCGCGGCATCTGATACGCTGCGTGGCAGATCTGCGAATGCCCCTGGAGAGCTCCGAATTCGGGTAATTAAAAGAAACGCCTCCTCCACATGCTTGCTTTGCATAAAGAATGTCTTACCCGCCGCTATCTTCTTGGCCGCCTGGATTTCCTGCTGGGCCTTTTCGGCTTTGACCTTGGCGTCTTTCATACTCGCAAGGGCCTTTGCAAGCTCAGACTCCTTCGTCTTGAGGTCACGCTCCAAGGACTCGAACTTCTTGACGAGATCCTGGAGCTCTTGCTGTACCTTGCCCACCCTAGCATCCTGATTTTCGCGCTCAATGCGCTCCAAGGCTGCCTTGTCTTCGGCCTTGGACAGCGCTTTCTTCAAGGACACCACTTCAGTTGTGGCCCCTATTTCAAAATCATGACGATTTACCGTTAGAATCACCAATTTTGCCTATTCTTTATGATACACGAACGGGGTACCACAAACCTTTGTTCTCTTCGAGCTGCCTCTTCGTGAGGCCAAGCTCTCCTTGTGCCTGCTCCAGGTCCCATTTAAGTCCGGCAAACTCGGCCGTGCGGGCAGCAGCGGCAAGCAGCACCGCCTACTTAGTCACATGCAAAATTGCTATTAGACTCCTGCGGATTTAAATTGACCCTCCGTTTGGCTTTTCTTTTCGAACACCAAACAGAGTATCAGGGGCTACTACCTATCTGGTGGTAATTTCACACATTTATGATTACTTACCTCAAAGCCTGTCAGGAGGCTGGTGCAGGCTTCGGTTAGTCCGCTCTTGGTGGACAGAACCTTCTGAATCACCGCACTCATAAGAGTACGTTGCTCCTCATCCATGGAAGCGCCGAGAAGTGCTTCAGCAGACTATCCGACACCTCGGGCGTAACGGAAGTCCTTGGCACGGATGGCTCGCCCTCCCTAGCGAGGGGCTGCCTGCCTTAATCCGGAACCATTGGAGGTTCTGGCACAGTATCCGGCTGAGAGCCCGGATTGCTGCGGCTCTCGTCGGCACAATCCGCGGGGATCTTATACCCCATATGCCCGACGTCTGGAATCTCGCCTTGGGGCGTCTCCAGAGTCACCTCCTCCTGCTCGGTGAGCCTTTGGGACAACACCTCTGTGTCATCCACAGGCCGAGGAGTAGTGGCCGTCGGGAGCGAGTTCATCGCCGAATCACTCAAGGACCCATCCGAAGACGATACCTCGGGATGAACCCTGGCCGGACTACATGTATGAGTTCGGCATTATAACAAACTATGAAACGAGGTCGCACTAAGGTATAATAGAGTGCGGATACTTATGATCTCACCAGGTGTTTCCCCCTGGGCAGCCACTCCTCCTCGCTATAGGCGGCCGTGGTGGAGTAATCCGGAAGGGACGCCTTTCCTTTCTTGGGCATCCTGGCCTCTCCCTCCAGGGCGCCTTTCCTCTTCTTCTCCTCCCTAGTGCATGGAGGCAGAGTTTCCTCGTGTTTCCCCTGCCTCCGTGGGAGGAATCCGCCTCGTCGTCTTCGGACGACGAGGGTATGAAGGCCTTGCGCCGGGGACCTTTCATGGTCCCATGGGCCACCTTTTCAGGCCCCTCATCCTCTCCGGATGGGGCGGCCCTTTCCTCTTCCTCCTCCCCTTCGTGGGAGGAGTGTGCCTCGTCGTCTTCGGACGAGGTGTCCGGTACGACCTTACGCTGGAGACCCTTCCAGGTCCTCGGGGCCTTCTTTTCAGCCTTCTTTTTCGGCGCCTTGTAGGGCGCCGGGACAAGCATCTCCGTCAGGAGAGCATCTGCTGGACCTTCTGGCAGTGGAGCCGGACAGTCGATCCGCTCCGCCGTCTCCACATACTCCTGAGCAAATACACACAATAACTTAAGATTCCCCCGTGAGTACATTGGGGAAAACTACATCCGGTGATAGTCAGAAAAATCACCGGACGGGGTGGGGGGGGGGGGGGGGAGGGGCGTGGCATGAAGTCCACGGTCCTCGGATGTGGGAGGAGGTATTTTGGAGGCCTTGAACAACGCCTTCCATGCGTCCTTGTGTGTCATGTCGTAGAGCTTTCGAAGCATCTGATGTTCGGCCGGGACGAACTCCCATAGATTAAATACCCGTCTTTGGCACGGAAGAATCCGGCGGACAAGCATGACCTGGACCACGTTGACAAGCTTGATTTTCTTGTCCTTCGTGTTCTTGATGCAGTTCTGAAGTCCGGTCAGCTCCGCAGGCTCGCCCCAGGCCAGGCCCTTCCTATCCCAGCAGGTGAGCCGCATGGGGATTCCGGATCAGAATTCGGGGGCCGCCACCCAGTTGGCGTCGCGCGGCTCGGTGATGTAGAACCACCCCGATTGCCACCCTTTCACGATCTCCGTGAAGGAGCCGTCAAGCCAGGTGACATTGGGCATCTTGCCCACCATGGCACCTTCGCACTCCGCTTGCTGGCCGCTCACGATCTTCGGCTTCACGCAGAAGATTCGTATCCACAAGCCAAAGTGAGGCTTGATGCGGAGGAAGGCCTCGCACACGACGATAAATGCCGAGATGTTGAGGACGAAATTTGGGGCTAGATCATGGAAATCTGGCCCGTAGTAGAACATGAGCCCGCAGACGAAGGGATAAAGGTGAAATCTCAGTCCACGGACGAAGTGGGCGAGAAACACGACCCTCTCGTGGGGTTCCGGAGTTGGAATGATCTGCCCCTTGTCCGGTAGCCAGTGCGCGATGTCTGCGGCCAAGTATCTGGCCGCCCGGAGCTTCGCAATATGCTCCTCCTTCACGGTGGAGGCCACCCGCTTGCCTCCTACACCGGACATGTTTGGCTGGGCGGAGAAAGGTTGAACTAGGGTGCTGGAGCTCGACGGTGTGAGAATGGATAAGCAGAGGAGGAAGAAGTCATGGGTGAAAATGGGGAACCCTTATCCCTTTATAGAGGCGACGAAAGCGGTCCGCCTCCCCACTTGCCCGTTGAGAATCGCTTATTTCCCAAGCGCCACGATTGATGGTGCGGTTGGGTTACCCATACCTGTATTAATGGAAATCCCGTGATAAGGGGACACGATCTCTGCTTTGACAGGACGTGTCAAGGAAATCGCCTCGCAATGTGCGCTATGGCTGATTGTAGGAAAACAGTTCGAACAATGACCCGACCGTAGTGTCATGTCACGTTGTCTAAAAGTTGTCAGCTGATTACATTTGTGAAATATCATTCTCTCTATGGTGGTGTGTGAAGATCATCTTGCAGATCCGGACACGATCTAAGTGTTCGATAATTACTATGGAGTATTCAGAGATGGAACCCGCCTTGCAATGCCGAAGACAAACTGCGCGCCGGACTCGTCGTCATTGAAGCCTGGTTCAGGGGCTACTGAGGGAGTCCTGGATTAGGGGGTATTCGGACAGCCGGACTATATACTTTGTCCGTACTATTGGAGCGTGAAGACACAAGACTCAAGACTCCGTCCCGTGTCCGGATGGGACTCTCCTTTGCGTGGAAGACAAGCTTGGCGATCCGGATATTATATTTCCTTCTTTGTAACCGACTCCATGTAAACCCTAGCCCTCTCCGGTGTCTATATAAACCGGAGAGTTTAGTCCTTGGAGACAAAATCATAATCATCATAGGCTAGCTTCTAGGGTTTAGCCTCTATGATCTCGTGGTAGATCAACTCTTGTAACACCCATATCATCAATATCAATCAAGCAGGAAGTAGGGTTTTACCTCCATCGAGAGGGCCCGAACCTGGGTAAACATTGTGTCCCTTGCCTCCTATTACCATTAGCCTAAGACACACAGATCGGGACCCCCTACTCGAGATCCGCCGATTTTGACACCGACAACGGTAACAGTAACAATGATAGCAGTGATATTATAGCAGTAACGATAGCAGTAGGAACAGTAGTAACTTAGCAAGAACAATATGAGATAAATTCGTAGGCATTGGATCGGTGACTTGTTGGATGATATTCATCATGTGATAGTTATAACCTAGGGCGATACGGTAGTAGCTCCAGTTCATCAATATAATGTAGGCATGTATTCCATAAATAGTCATACGTGCTTTATTAAAAGAACCTGCATGACATCTTTTGTCCTACCCTCCCGTGGCAGCAGGGTCCACATTGGAAACTAAGGGATATTAAGGCCTCCTTTTAAAAGAGAACCAGAACAAAGCATTAACACATAGTGAATACATGAACTCCTCAAACTACGGTCATCACTGAGAGTGGGCCCGATTGTTGTCACTCCGGGTTGTCGGATCATAACCGTAGTAGGTGACTATAACTTGCAAGATCGGATCTAAAACATGGATATAATGATGAATTCATAAACGGTTCAGATCTGAGTTCATGGCACCCGGGCCCAAAGTGACAAGCATTAAGCATAGCAAAGTCATAGCAACATCAATCTGAGAACATAGTGGATACTAGGGATCAGGCCCTAACAAAACTAACTCAATTACATGATGAATCTCATCCAACTTCTCACCGACCAGCGAGCCTACGAAGGAATTACTCACTCCCGGTGGGGAGCATCATTGAATTGGCGATGGATATGTGTTGGTGATGACGAAGAACGAAGATCCCCCTCTCCGGAGCCCCAAACGAACTCCAGATCTGCCCTCCCGAGGAAGAACAGGGCTTGGCGGCGGCTGCATCTTGTGGATCACGATAATTCTTTCTCCCTGATTTTTTTCTGGAAATATGTGATTTTATAGTATCAGGGGGTCGTCTGCAGGGCCACCACGTGGGTACAACCCAGCTAGGCGTGCCAGGAGAGGGGGACGCGCCTTGGTGGGTTGTGCCCACACAGGTGCCCCTTTCCTGCAGGTCTTGGCTCTAGAAATTCTTATTATTGATATAAAAAATCCTCGCAAAGTTTCGTTCCATTCCAACAACTTTTATTTCTGCACAAAAACAACACCATGGTAGTTCTGCTGAAAACATCGTTAGTCCGGGGTTAGTTTCATTCAAATCATGCAAATTAGAGTCCAAAACAAGAGGAAAAGCATGAGAAAAAGTTGATACATTGAGACGTATCAAGTCCCCCAAGCTTAAACCTTTGCTTGTCCTCAAGCAATTCAGTTGATAAACTAAAAGTGAGAAATAAAAACTTTTAGTAACTCTTTTGATCTTGTTTGCATAAATAAGCTTAAATAGCACCTAGGTTTTCAGCCAACATTATAACTAACCATGTCAACAATAACATTTAAAGATTATAATGACTCATATCAATGACATAATTAGCTAGCGAGCAATAATAAAATATCTCAAACAGCAACACGTTGTTAAAACAACCATGATATAATATGACAATAGTGGTATCTCGCTAGCCCTTTGTGAGACCGCAAAACATAAATGCAGAGCACCTCCAAAGTTCAAGCAGTGACTAAACATCGTAATTCATGGTAGCAAAGATCTAGTCATGATGCACCCAACATTAGCTACACATAATGCATAAATCATGACAACTGTGCTCTACTCAGTTTCTGGCGCTTGTTTTAGAAGGTGGTGACACAACATAAAAGTAAATAGATAGTCCCTTCACAGAGGGAAGCAGTGATTTGCAGAGGTGCTAGAACTCAATTTTTAAAAAGGAGATAATTGATATTTTGAGACATGCACCCTTCTTATTCACTTCATGACCATTAGTTATCAATATCTTCCATGCTAAGCACGCAAGTGGCCGTTTTCAAGTGTTAACAAGTAAAGGTTTACTCCCCCTCCACCATCAATCACACTCCATGGCTTGTCCGAAACAATGGGTGCCATCCATACCAACAATAGTCCTGGGGGAGTTTTGTTTAATTATTTGCATTTTTGAGTTCGGGACTGGGAATCCCTATTACCGCCCATTTTCTCGTGCGATGACGAGTGGATAAACACTCGACCTGAGAATAACCCTCTTAGCATGGAAGATACCAACCACCTCCTGTCGTTCCATGAACGATCAAGGCACACAAAAGGATAATTTTTAGAAGTTTTTAGAGGTGGCACATGCAAATTTACTTAGGACGGCAGGGTAATACCGCATATAGGTAGGTGTGGTGGACTCATCTGGAATAACTTCGGGTTCAAGGTTTTTGATGTACAAGGATAATCCCCACTTAGTACAGGCGAAGGCTAGCAATTAAGATTGAGAAGCGACTAGCTAGAGAGCAACAACGATCATAACCATGCATTATGCATAAGTAACACTGGACACTAGCATGAGTAGGATATGAACACCATGAACATAAATATCATAGAGGCTATGTTGGTTTTGATTCAACTACATGCATGAACATGTGCCAAGTCAAGCCACTCGAACATTCAGAGGAGGATACCATATCATCATACTACATCACAATCATTTTAACGCTATGTTGATATCCAAGATAAATCATTATTAACTCCTAGATACGTATGCATGGCATGAGAAACTATATTCTCTAATTGTCATTGCAGACATGTTTAATCATAATGGGCTGAATCATGGATACTAGGTTAAAAATATTTACAAAAATAGAACAAGTCAAGTTCATACTAGTTTCTCCTTGCCACGGCCAGTTCATCGGATATCGTCATTATTGCCTTTCACTTGCACGACCGTATGATATGAAAATAATAATAGTGCAAGAGTGCCATGGACTAAGCTGGAATCTGCAAGACATTTTATTCAACAGGAGAAGACAAGGTAAAATGTGCTCTCATTAGTTCAACAATTATTCATATGAGAGCCACTCAACATTTTCATCATGGTCTTCTCCTTGGTAAGATTCGAATAAAAAGAAAAGAAGTTCAGAGAAACACACTGAAATATTTTTGGATTTTTCGATTTTCTACAACGGGCAAATAAAAGGGAAAAGAAAAAACGAGAAAAACTATTTACACGGGAAAGCTCCCAGCAAGCAAAAGAAGAACAAGGAAATCTTTTTGGATTTTCTTTTTAATACTACTACTAAGCATGCATAGAAAGTAAATTACTATAACTATTTTTTTTGGTTTTTCTAAAGTTTTTCAAACACACAAGAAGAAAGCAGGAAAATAAGTGTGAGCATGGATGATACAATGAAAAAGTGTGAACACCGACTAATGAAATATGTGGACATGAATGTAATGTTGGTGGAAACACGTACTCCCCCAATCTTAGGCTTTTGGCCTAAGTTGGTAATCGATCAGTAGCCTGGAGGGTAGTAGGGGTGCTGAGGAGCGGGCATCCACTCATCCCACTGTTGAGTCTCCTCCTGTGCTACCTCCGCAACAGCCTAAGCGTTCCGATAGGCGATGATGTTTGCAGGCGTAATCCTATATCCGCCCCTGGCAACAGAATCAAACAAAGCAGAAGCAGGCAACGGAATAATATCATGAGTTATTACACTAAAAACCAGGTTATGCGGAATAGGGATGTTTGGAGATTCGATATCAGTAAAATGGTGGTGATCCATGGCTGCACGGTCGAGGTAAATTTGCTCAGAGGGTAATCATGAGGGTGTATCTCAACCTGGAAGAGAGCCGCCAAACGAGTAGCATAAATCCCACCATGTATTTTGCCCTGGGATTTATTAAGATGGAGGCGACGAGCCACAATAGTTCCCAAGCTATAAGTGTTGTGGCCCTCTAATGCACGACATAAAACAGCAAGGTCTGGTGAACTAAGTGCGTCCACCTTCTCCCTAGCAAGCAAGCATTTTGCAATGAAAAGTGCAAAGTAACGAATAGCAGGAAAATGTAAGCCAGTGGCCATGATGGCTGACACTCCTCTCTCATCACTAAAGGAAATATGCCCTAGAGGCAATAATAAAGTTATTATTTATTTCCTTATTTCATGATAAATGTTTATTATTCATGCTAGAAATGTATTAACCGGAAACATAATACATGTGTGAATATATAGACAAATAGAGTGTCACTAGTATGCCTCTACTAGACTAGCTCGTTGATCAATGATGGTTATGTTTCCTAGCCATAGACATGGGTTGTCATTTGATTAACGGGATCACATCATTAGAAGAATGATGTGATTGACATGACCCATTCCGTTAGCTTAGCACACGATCGTTTAGTATGTTGCTGTTGCTTTCTTCATGACTTATACATGTTCCTATGACTATGAGATTATGCAACTCCAGTTTACCGGAGGAACACTTTGTGTGCTACGAAACATCACAACATAACTTGGTGATTATAAAGGTGCTCTACAGGTGTCTCCGAAGGTACATGTTGGGTTGGCGTATTTCGAGATTAGGATTTGTCACTCCGATTGTCGGAGAGGTATCTCTGGGCCCTCTCGGTAATGCACATCACGATAAGCCTTGCAAGCAATGTGACTAATGAGCTAGTTGCGGGATGATGCATTACATAATGAGTAAAGAGACTTGCCAGTAACGAGATTGAACTAGGTATTGCGATACCGACAATCGAATCTCGGGCAAGTAACATACCGATGACAAAGGGAACAACGTATGTTGTTATGCGGTTTAACCGATAAAGATCTTCGTAGAATATGTAGGAGCCAATATGAGCATCTAGGTTCCGCTATTGGTTATTGACCAGAAATGTGTCTCGGTCATGTCTACATAGTTCTCGAACCCGTAGGGTCCGCACGCTTAAGGTTTCGATGACAGTTATATTATGAGTTTATGAGTTTTAATGTACCGAAGGAGTTCGGAGTCCCAGATGAAATCGGGGACATGACGAGGAGTCTTGAAATGGTCGAGATGTAAAGATCGATATATTGGACGACTATATTCGGACATCGGAAAGGTTCCGAGTGATTCGGGTATTTTTCGGAGTACCGGGGAGTTACGGGAATATGGGGAAGAGTATTGGACCTTAATGGGCCTTAGTGGGAAGGAGCCAGGAGGTGGCGCGCGCCCCTCCCAAGCCCAGTCCGAATTGGACAAAGGGTTTGGGGCGCGGCCCCCCTCTCCCTTCCTTCTCCACTCCCTTCCTTTCCCCCCTTCTCCTAGTTGGACTAGGAAAGAAGGAGTCCTACTCCCGATGGGAGTAGGACTCCCCTGGGCGCGCCCTCCTTGGCCGGCCAACCCCTCCCCCCTTGCTCCTTTATATACGGGGGCAGGGGGGCACCCTAGAACACACAAGTTGATCTTCGTGATCGTTCCTTAGCCGTGTGCGGTGCCCCCTCCACCATATTCCACCTCGGTCATATCGTAGCGGTGCTTAGGCGAAGCCCTGCGTCAGTAGAACATCATCATCGTCACCACGCCGTCGTGCTGACTAAACTCACCCCCGACACCCTGCTGGATCAGACTCCGGGGATCGTCATCGAGCTGAACGTGTGCTGAACACGGGGGTGCCGTACGTTCGGTGCTTGGATCGGTCAGATCATGAAGACATACGACTACATCAACCGCGTTGTCATAACGCTTCCACTTACGGTCTACGATGGTACGTGGACAACACTCTCCCCTCTCGTTGCTATGCATCACCATGATCTTGCGTGTGCGTAGGATTTTTTTTTGAAATTACTACGTTCCCCAATAGTGGCATCCGAGCCAGGTTTTATGCGTAGATGTTATATGCACGAGTAGAACACAAGTGAGTTGTGGGCGATACAAGTCATACTGCTTACCAGCATGTCATACTTTGGTTCGGCGGTATTGTTGGATCGAAGCGGCCCGGACCGACATTACGCGTACGCTTACGCGAGACTGGTTCTACCGACGTGCTTTGCACACAGGTGGCTGGCGGGTGTCAGTTTCTCCAACTTTAGTTGAACCAAGTGTGGCTACGCCCGATCCTTGCAAAGGTTAAAACAACACTAACTTGACGAACTATCGTTGTGGTTTTGATGCGTAGGCAAGAAAGGTTCTTGCTCAGCCCGTAGCAGCCACGTAAAACTTGCAACAACAAACTAGAGGACGTCTAACTTGCTTTTGCAGGGCATGTTTTGATGTGATATGGTCAAGACGTGATGCTATATTTTATTGTATGAGATGATCATGTTTTGTAACCGAAGTTATCGGCAACTGGCAGGAGCCATATGGTTGTCGCTTTATTGTATGAAATGCAAACGCCCTGTAATTTCTTTACTTTATCACTAAGCGGTAGCGATAGTCGTAGAAGCAATAGACGGCGTAAACGACAATGATGCTATGATGGAGATCAAGGTGTCGCGCCGGTGACGATGGTGATCATGACGGTGCTTCGTAGATGGAGATTACAAGCACAAGATGATGATGGCCATATCATATCACTTATATTGATTGCATGTGATGTTTATCCTTTATACATCTTATCTTGCTTTGATTGACTGTAGCATTTTAAGATGATCTCTCACTAAATTATCAAGAAGTGTTCTCCCTGAGTATGCACCGTTGCCAAAGTTTGTCGTGCCTAGACACCACGTGATGATCGGGTGTGATAAGCTCTACGTCCATCTACAACGGGTGCAAGCCAGTTTTGCACACACGGAATACTCAGGTTAAACTTGACGAGCCTAGCATATGCAGATATGGCCTCGGAACACGGAGACCGAAAGGTCGAGCGTGAATCATATAGTAGATATGATCAACATAGTGATGTTCACCATTGAAAACTACTCCATCTCACGTGATGATCGGTTATGGTTTAGTTGATTTGGATCACGTGATCACTTAGATGACTAGAGAGATGTCTGTCTAAGTGGGAGTTCTTAAGTAATATGATTAATTGAACTTAAATTTATCATGAACTTAGTCCTGGTAGTATTTTGCAAATTATGTTGTAGATCAATAGCTCGCGTTGTTGCTTTCGTATGTTTATTTTGATATGTTGCTAGAGAAAACTGTGTTGAAAGATGTTAGTAGCAATGATGCGGATTGGATCCGTGATCTGAGGTTTATCCTCATTGCTGCACAGAAGAATTATGTCCTTGATGCACTGCTAGGTGACAAACCTATTGCAAGAGCAGATGTAGACGTTATGAACGTCTGGCTAGCTCAAAATGATGACTACTTGATAGTTTACTGCACCATGCTTAAACGGCTTAGAATCGGGACTTCAAAGACGTTTTGAATGTCATGGACCATATGAGATGTTCCAAGAGTTGAAGTCAATATTTCCAGCAAATACCTGAGTTGAGAGATATGAAGTCTCCAACAAGTTCTATAGCTAAAAGATGGAGGAGAATCGCTCAGCTAGTGAGCATGTGCTCAGATTGTCTGGGTACTTCAATCGCTTGAATCAAGTGGGAGTTAATCTTCCAGATAAGATAGTGATTGATAGAATTCTCTAGTCACCATCACTAAGTTACTAGACCTTCGTGATGAACTATAGTATGCAAGGGATGACGAAAACGATTCCCGAGCTCTTCGTGATGTTGAAATTGACGAAGGTAGAAATCAAGAAAGAGCATCAAGTGTTGATGATTGACAAGACCACTAGTTTCAAGAAAAGGGCAAAGGTAAAGAAAGGAAAACTTCAAGTAGAATGACAAGCAAGTTGTCACTCCCGCGGGGAAGCTCCAAGCTGGACCAAAGCCTGAAACTGAGTGCTTACACTGCAAAGGAAATGGTCACTGGAAGCGGAAATGCCCTAAATATTTGGTGGATAAGAAGGATGGCAAAGTGAACAAGGGTATATTTGATATACAGGTTATTGATGTGTGCCTTACTAGTGTTTATAGTAGCCCTGAGTATTTGATACTTGTTCAGTTGCTAAGATTAGTAACTCGAAACAGGAGTTATATAAACAGAGACTAGTTGAAGGGGAAGTGACGATGAGTGTTGGAAGTGGTTCCAAGATTGATATGATCATCAGCACACATTCCCTATACTTTCGGGATTAGTGTTAAACCTAAATAAATGTTATTTGGCGTTTGCGTTGAGCATGAATATGATTTGATCATGTTTATTGTAATACGGTTATTCATTTAAAGTCAGAGAATAATTGTTGTTCTGTTTACATGAATACAACCTTCAATGGTCATACACCCAATGAAAATAGTTTGTTGGATCTCGATCGTAGTGAGACACATATTCATAATATTGATGCCAAAATATGCAAAGTTAATAATGATAGTGCAACATATTTGTGGCACTGCCGTTTGGGTCATATCGGTGTAAAACGCATGAAGAAAGTCCATGAAATATGGATTTTCGGAATTATTTGGTTATGAATCATTTGATGCTTGCGAACCGTGCCTTTTGGGCAATCTGACTAAAACTCCGTTCTCTGGAACAATGGAACGAGCTTGTGACGCCCGGATAATCATGCTACAGTAATCTCACGTTAATGGTGCCACATCACCTTTGTCACTGTAATTAATCTCGCGTTAATTCAAAACTGTTTCAAATTTAAATCCTAAATAAGTCAAACGACAATATTTTTCAAATATTAAAACAAAAATGTTCGGGCTATGTCAATTATTGCATCGGTAATTATGGTGAAGTAAACACATTTTTATGAAATGCCTAAATACTTTTAAATGAATTTAAACAGAAAAGAAATAATAAAAGAGAATACAAAAATAGAAAACAAAACTAAACAAAAAAAAAGAATAAAAAGGCCCCCTGACCAACTGGGCCAGGCGGCCCAACTCACCGGCCAGGCCGGCCCACCTGGCCCAGCCGGCCGACCCACCCGTGTCTTATCCCCAGGGGGGAAAACCCTAGGCACGGACACCCCACTTCCCCCCACACGCGCCCCACTCTCCCTCTCCCCCGATCCAATCGGGATCGGGCTTGAACGCCTCCGTCACCTCGCCCCGACGCCGCCGGGATTGAACCCGTCTTCGCCGGACCGCCCCGGCGCAACTCGCCAGCATCGCCGGCGCCGCCCCATCGTCTCTTCCCTGCCGGCCTCCTCGAGCCACGCCGACCGGGACGACCGCACAAGACGACATCGCCTACGTCCACCCCGCCGGTGGATCTCGTCGCCCCGCCGCACGTCGTCGCCGTCCTCCTCCGCACGGATCGTCCCCGAGCCCACTGCCATGCCCCTCCCATTCCCTTGTGAGCCGCCACCTCCCTCCTCCCTCTCCTCCTCTATGTGTGCATGTCGCCCTCACCGCGCGCTCGACGCCCCACTCCGTCGTTGCGACGCACGGCCACGCGCGAGCCCGCACCCGCGCCCGGAGTTCACTCCGTCGTGGCCTCCCCCCTGTCACTGCCCCCGTCGTCCCGCTGCGCCCGTCGTCGCCTACACGTGCGGCCACAACACCTCGCCCGTCTGCCCCGCCGCTGCCACCGTGCGCCCACGCCCCCGCTCCCTTGGCCTCGTCCGCAGCCCCCCGGTGCGCTGCCCAGCATCGCCGCCGTTCGCCGACCCGCCGCCGTCCACCGGTGCCGTCCGTGGCCGGGCTCCGGCGAGCCACCCGGCCGCGCCATGGATTTGCCCGTTCGGGCGCCCACTGCCCGCTGGTGCCTGCTGCCTGTTCGGGTATTACCCGATGCCCGCACCCATTAAGGCCCCTCTAGGCCTATGACAGCTAGGGCCCAGCCCCTGGGAACGTTTCTAAATAATAATAATAATAATTTATTTAATAAAATTAATAATTAATTAATTAATAAGTGAATTAATTAAGTTAATTAATCCAGTTTAATTAATCTAATTAACTAATTAGTTTAATTAAATAGTAATTAGTTTAACTAAGACCTAATTAACATAAACAGAGTATGACAGGTGGGACCCACTGGACCCACATGTCAGATTGACTTAGTCAATCCCTGTTGACTGCTGATGTCAACATGACATCATGCTGATGTCATTAATCCAATTTTGAATTAAATTAAATGATTAATAAAATTCCAGAAATTAGTAAATCTTTAGAAAATCATATCTTTTAATCCGTAACTCGAATTAAATTATTTTCAACATGAAAGTTGCGCAGAACGACGAGACAAATCCGGATACGTAGCCCGTTCGACCGCCACACATCCCTAGCATAGCAAACACGCAACTTTCCCCCTCCGTTTCATCTGTCCGAAAACGTGAAACACTGGGGATACTTTCCCGGATGTTTCCCCCCTTCACCGGTATCACCTCCTACTGCGTTAGGGCACACCTATCACCGCGTATTGCCATGTTATGCTTTGTGATGCTTTGATTGCTCTGTTATTTATTGTGTTCCCCCTCCGTTACTTCTTTCCGGTAGACCCCGAGACTGCCGGCGACCCCAGTTCGACTACGGAGTTGACGACCCCTACTTGCGAGAGCAACCAGGCAAGCCCCCCCTTGATCACCAAATATCGCCTATTCTCCTCTATACTGCTTGCATTAGAGTATTGTAGCATGTTACTGCTTTCCGTTGATCCTATTCTGATGCATAGTCTGACATTGTTGCTACATCTGTTGATACCTTACCTGCAATCCTAAATGCTTAGTATAGGATGCTAGTTTATCATCATTGGCCCTACATTCTTGTCAGCCTGCCTTACTATACTATCGGGCCGTGATCACTTGGGAGGTGATCACGGGTATATACTATACATACATACATACTATACAGATGGTGACTAAAGTCGGGTCCGCTCGAAGAGTACCCACGAGTTATTCACGGATTGGGGGCTGAAAGGACCTTTGTCCCGACAGCCCTTTGTGTGGATCTTTGTGGCGAAGCGACAGGGCAGGTTGAGACCACCTAGGCGAGAGGTGGTCCTGGCCCTGGTCAGCGTCCGCGGTTGCTTCATAATACCACGCTTAACGAGATCTGGGTATTTGATCTGAGTCTGGCCATTTGGTCTATATGCACTAACCGTCTACGCGGGAGTAGTTATGGGTATCCCGGCGTCGTGGTATCAGCCGAAGCCTTCATGACGTCAGCGACTGAGTGGTGCGCGCCGGATTGGACTGGAACGCCACTAGGCTAGGTCTGCTTTCGGCCGCGTTCGCAACGTGCAGGTGTGAAAAGGGCGATGGGCCCAGACCCCTGCGCCATAGGAGTTAGACCGGCATGCTGACCTCTCTGTTGTGCCTAGGTGGGGCTGCGACGTGTTGATCTTCCGAGGCCGGGCATGACCCAGGAAAGTGTGTCCGGCCAAATGGGATCGAGCGTGTTGGGTTATGTGGTGCACCCCTGCAGGGAAGTTTATCTATTCGAATAGCCGTGTCCCTCGGTAAAAGGACGACCCGGAGTTGTACCTTGACCTTATGACAACTAGAACCGGATACTTAATAAAACACACCCTTCCAAGTGCCAGATACAACCCGGTGATCGCTCTCTAACAGGGCGATGAGGAGAGGATTGCCGGGTAGGATTATGCTATGCGATGCTACTTGGAGGACTTCAATCTACTCTCTTCTACATGCTGCAAGACAGAGGCTGCCAGAAGCGTAGTCTTTGACAGGATTAGCTATCCCCCTCTTATTCTGGCATTCTGCAGTTCAGTCCACTGATATGGCCCTTTACACATATACTCATGCATATGTAGTGTAGATCCCTTCTTGCGAGTACTTTGGATGAGTACTCACGGTTGCTTTCTCCCCCCCTTTTCTCCCCCTTCCTTTCTTTCTGGTTGTCGCAACCAGATGCTGGAGCCCAGGAGCCAGACGCCACCGTCGATGACGACTACTACACTGGAGGTGCCTACTACTACGTGCAGGCTGCTGACGACGACCAGGAGTAGTTTAGGAGGATCCCAGGCAGGAGGCCTGCGCCTCTTTCGATCTGTATCCCAGTTTGTGCTAGCCTTCTTAAGGCAAACTTGTTTAACTTTGTCTGTACTCAGATATTGTTGCTTCCGTTGACCTGTTTATGTCGAGCACTTGTATTCGAGCCCTCGAGGCCCCTGGCTTGTAATATGATGCTCATATGACTTGTTTTACTTTTAGAGTTGTGTTGTGATATCTTCCCGTGAGTCCCTGATCTTGATCGTACACGTTTGCGTGCATGATTAGTGTACGATTGAATCAGGGGCGTCACAAGTTGGTATCAGAGCCGACTGCCTGTAGGAATCCCCCTTCCACACTCCTTGGCCAAAGTTGAGTCTAGTCGATGAAAACTGTTTTACTAACATGGCTGTGCGGCCCATGGGCCCACGTCGCCATTTGGGTGGTATTAGGATCTTTTATTCCTCGCCTTTACTCTGGGACCCTGATCTCTCTTCTATTCGGGTTAAATGGTTTTGCTAACTCTAACTCTAGGTTCTCATAAATACTTTCTCTCGGAGAGCCCCTTCATTCCAGATGATGGCCTGCTTCACCAGAAGATTCCGAAGATACTCTTTGATATTCTCTTGAGACTTTGTGCCCAAAACTTTTGCGATTCCCGACCACCGATAAATCCTTATGGATAACTACTTACACTTGCCATTCATACGATCATCCCCTATTGATCTTGTTATTACAAGATACCCCGAAGTTTTCTCTATTGTTCCGAGAATACTTTGTGCCTACTGCCTAGCAGTTCTTTGCCAACTTAATACCCCTTCAGATAAATCCTCGCACTTGTCGAGTATCCGCTCATCCTCAGTTGTTCATGTGTTTCACAAAAGTCTTCAAAATACTATTCGATCTCCCGAAAATCCTCTGGAGCCTTTTGCTCTTGAAATTCTTGCTTGCTTGCATTATGGTTAATCCCATAAGTCTCGTAGTCTTATTGACATTCCTTGTCATTATCATTTTGAGTCTGTTGACTCAATATGTTTGCGGATACACGCAATCATCATTGATCCTTATAAATTACCTTTCCAGCTGAGCTGCCATTCTTTTAACTGGAATTGGTTCTCGACCAATCCAATTGTCGTTGATTGTACCCTAAGGCTATTCAACTTATCCATCCCTAATCAGAGCATTGCTTCTGATCCTTTGTTTTGGAAATCAAAATTCCTTTGTTATCTAAGCATCGAATTATTCCGATGTTCTATACTATGATGCTCGTGCATTCTTTCTTCCTCTAATGGAGTACCGATACTCACACCAGCTCCATTGTGGATCACCCGATCCATTGTTGGATTGTTATCCGACAATGTCCTTCATATTCAATCACCTTGTGAGTTCTTCCCCTGATACATAGTGCCTTTGGTAAATTGTATCATCTGCTTGGCCAACCATGCTTTGCTTTCGAGCTGGTGGTATTTACTATTGAAGCTTGTGGTATATGTTTCCACGATACCCTGACGGGTTGAACCTATGCCTTCCTTTATATGTGTGAACTCGGAAGTTTTCACGAGTCATACTCATCTGGTATTTCACCAGGTAAATTTTTCAACACTAATGCCTTTATCAAAGCGAGAAGTGAATGGAAGGTTATACATTGAAGAAGTGGGAGTCGACCTTGGACCTTGCGTTCATGCCCATGGACACGATGTATAACTTATCATGGAAGCTGCTCGTAAAAGTAATTACCCCCTTGTTATAAGTTCATCTTGTATCCGTGGTTCGATCCTTTATGATCGTGGTTTCCGACCATGTTTTCCTTAAATACCATTTCTCGTGCAAGTTTAAGCACTTGTCTTCTGCAGAGTAATACCCCAGTTCAACCTCTACTTTGATTTGTCGTCGAGTATTACCCCCCTGGTATCTCAAGATTATCACGGAACTTCATAACTTCTTATGAGTTCTTCATCAAGTGTTACACTCTCATTGATTCCAATTTTTCACGGGCTCTGAGTTATTAAACACTCAAAGACACCGATAACTGACTCGAGTCCGCATCGCGATTAAGCAACTCTTGGTAACCTTCATTACTTACGAGTTTGAACTCAATCACGTCATTCCTAGCTTGTTTGGCTATATCCTTGTCGTGCCGATTTTAACTGTGCTACCTGGCCCTTCTTCACAGAGCATATTTTTTTCGACAATGAGCTAAGCTTACGTCGACTTTGCTCATCATATCATTTCGCCTTGAACAACAAGCTTGATTTTGAGTTGCGCCGTACTCGTGGTTCCAATAACCTTTCGCGTCATCATTCCTTTGACTTGATGTCATCGCCGATCTATTACATCTTCGTGGAGCCTATTCACAAAATTTGTCGTGATCATCATCAACATCTTGACTCCTTCCTGGATATCAATTGAATTCATGATGAGAAATACCATCCTTGCCCTCGATGATATGTGTTGTCATCGACCACCTTAATGCCTCCCCTCCAACACAAACTTGTTTGTGTTCTGTGTTATACCTTGAGTTCCTTGCTATCTAGCCTTTGTTCTTATTTACCTTGGAGTATTACCATCTGTCTTGTCAAGAATGTCATGAGACTTTCACCACCTCTTATGAATTATTGTTGCAAGTAATACTCCTCACCATAACCTTCCCTTCTTGGTTCCTGTGTTGATTCTAACCGGGATTCCAACAAGTGAACGGTACTGCGTGGATTTTGTACTTCTAACAACCCTATTGCTTTGAAGTTGATGGTCGATAGTTCGTTCTTAGACTATTGGTTGTTGAACCACCATTCTAACGTTGATCATGCTACCTAAGCCCATCTTTCGGGAGCACCTTTCAATCAATGTTCAATTGGGTATGCTTTCCTCGAGCATACATCATTATATCATTTGATCTGACAAATGTTATCTCCTCGTTCACATAATTGTGGAAACCCATCCTTTCGAAATCTCGATGAATTGTCACTAAGTTCATCAATTACCTCCTTATCCCTTCATTGGTTTAGTGATGAATGCTTGTTTCGGAACTCGCTTCCATAGTTCATATCCCGAGAATCTTACAATGTCATCTTGACAATTTGTGTTGCACCTTTCTTCTCAGGCATGTCGAGTCTGAGGTATCCTGCCACCTATCAGAACTGAATCTCGGTCTGATATGATGGTTGGAACATAATTCCAAGAGTTATAACTTTGGTCTTAATATGACCCGGTAAGGTGGTGTCATTCCTAGCCCACCTGGCCGGAGGCCCTATTGTTATAGTTTCCTTTTTAACAAGGTTAACCATTTTTCCATGAGGAAATTGAATGCCTTGTTTAATAAGTTCATCATGATGGATCCTTGGTGTATCCAAAGTCCGACCTTTGCTTGAAGACCATGTCAATGCTATCTCGAAGCATGTCTCTGATACTCCAATTTTCAACAAGAACATTTAAAGCCCAATGCTAAATGTTTCTTTATCAATTATCCAAACACCGTTGTATGGGTAATGTCATGAAATTTCTCTCCCCTTACCTAAAGGGTTTTCTACATTATTTCCTATCATGGATATCATACTCTGCTTGTCCTTGGGAAGGCTATACCCCCTGAAATATGTGTTTAAACACATTTTCCTTTCCATTGTTTTGCTTAAACCTTCTTGTGATCTATATAAGCAGTAATATTTCCCTGCTTATGTAAACACCTCGGTGTACCATCTTGTCTGGTGTAACCCTGATACTATTGTTGATGACATTCCGGTAGCCACCGATGGACGAGAACCTTGCCTATTGGCCCGCCTCGTTCAACGAGCGGGAAAATGGTTCTCTTCGTCCCTCGCCCTTGGTATCGATGTTGTTGCTGACATAACTGATAGGATACCCTCTGACACGCCTTACTATCGTGACCGTGCAAGATGTCGGCCCCCTTCCTACTTTCAACCACATGGTGGGCCCATAACCCACAGGTCCACTGGATCGAAACCTGACTCTTCTTTATAACCCGGATCCTAATGTATCCTTTGCACCTGGCTTCGTATGTGATTCACGAGCTGAATGCTATACCATTGTTCATCCTGGAATCAAACACCAGGTTATTCTCGTTGTTCAAGCCCCCATTCCAGCTTCTGTCTAGTCATCGAATGATTGCCTACCCGTTTGAAACTTTGGTACCATCGTATATTGCACTCAACGAATTCCCTAAAATACAACTCGTGGGGGTACCTTGTGTATTTCCCATTGAGTTCCCCGTCATATGCCCAGCTTTGTGGAGACGTGTTCTTCCGGAGTTTTTCCCTTTGGTCGCGTTGGTAGTATGATGGAGTTTCCGAAGAAAGGATGCCGACTTCGTCATGATGACATGAAGCAGAGAAATGGAGACATCAACGTAAAGGGTCAGCTACTTCGGGAAGTGCAACAAAGACCGAGAAGAACCGTTGGAATTTCGCAACCTAGTATTTCCCCCTTACTCCCCTCCTAAATCTCGGGACGAGATTTCTTGTAGTGGAGGAGATTTGTGACGCCCGGATAATCATGCTACAGTAATCTCACGTTAATGGTGCCACATCACCTTTGTCACTGTAATTAATCTCGGGTTAATTCAAAACCGTTTCAAATTTAAATCCTAAATAAGTCAAACGACAAAAGTTTTCAAATATTAAAACAAAAATGTTCGGGCTATGTCAATTATTGCATCGGTAATTATGGTGAAGTAAACACATTTTTATGAAATGCCTAAATACTTTTAAATGAATTTAAATAGAAAAGAAATAATAAAAGAAAATACAAAAATAGAAAACAAAACTAAACAAAAAAAAGAATAAAAAGGCCCCATGACCAACTGGGCCAGGCGGCCCAGCTCACCGGCCAGCCGGCCCACCTGGCCCAGCCGACCGACCCACCCCTGCCTTATCCCCACGAGGGGGGAAAACCCTAGGCACCGACACCCCACTTCCCCCCCACTCACGCCCCCACTCTCCCTCTCCCCCGATCCAATCGGGATCGGGCTTGAACGCCTCCGGCACCTCGCCCCGCCGGCGCCGGCATTGAACCCGTCTTCGCTGGACCGCCCCGGCGCCGCCCCATCGTCTCTTCCCCGCCGGCCTCCTCGAGCCACGCCGACCGGGAAGACCGCACCAGACGACATCGCCTACGTCCACCCCGCCGCTGGATCTCGTCGCCCCGCCGGACGTCGTCGCCGTCCTCCTCCGCACGGATCGTCCCCGAGCCCACTGCCATGCCCCTCCCGTTCCCTTGTGAGCCGTCACCTTCCTCCTCCCTCTCCTCCTCTATGCGTGCGTGTCGCCCTCACCGCGCGCTCGACGCCCCACTCTGTCGTTGCGACGCATGGCCACGCGCGAGCCCGCACCCGCGCCCGAAGCTCACTCCGCCGTGGCCTCCCCCCTGTCACTGCCCCCGTCGTCCCGCTGCGCCCGTCGTCGCCTACACGTGCGGCCACAGCACCTCGCCTGTCTGCCCCGCCGCTGCCAACGTGCGCCCACGCCCGCGCTCCCTTGGCCTCCTCCGCAGCCCCCCCGGTGCGCTGCCCAGCATCGCCGCCGTTCGCCGACCCGCCGTCGTCCACCGGTGCCGTCCGTGGCCGGGCTCCGGCGAGCCACCCGGCCGCGCCATGGATTTGCCCGTTAGGGCGCCCACTGCCCGCTGGTGCCTGTCGCCTGTTCGGGTATTACCCGATGCCCGCACCCATTAAGGCCCCTCTAGGCCTACGACAGCTAGGGCCCAGCCCCTGAGAACGTTTCTAAATAATAATAATAATTTATTTAATAAAATTAATAATTAATTAATTAATAAGTGAATTAATTAAGTTAATTAATCCAGTTTAATTAATCTAATTAACTAATTAGTTTAATTAAATAGTAATTAGTTTAACTAAGACCTAATTAACATAAACAGAGTATGACAGGTGGGACCCACTGGACCCACATGTCAGATTGACTTAGTCAATCCCTGTTGACTGCTGATGTCAACATGACATCATGATGATGTCATTAATCCAATTTTGAATTAAATTAAATGATTAATAAAATTCCAGAAATTAGTAAATCTTTAGAAAATCATATCTTTTAATCCGTAACTCGAATTAAATTATTTTCAACATGAAAGTTTCGCAGAACGACGAGACGAATCCGGATACGTAGCCCGTTCGACCGCCACACATCCCTAGCATAGCAAACACGCAACTTTCCCCCTCCATTTCATCTGTTCGAAAACGCAAAACACCGTGGATACTTTCCCGGATGTTTCCCCCCTTCACCGGTATCACCTCCTACTGCGTTAGGGCACACATATCACCGCGTATTGCCATGTTATGCTTTGTGATGCTTTTATTACTCTGTTATTTATTGTGTTCCCCCTCCGTTACTTCTTTCCTGTAGACCCCGAGACTGCTGGCGACCCCAGTTCGACTACGGAGTTGACGACCCCTACTTGCCAGAGCAACCAGGCAAGCCCCCCCCCCCCCTTGATCACCAGATATCGCCTATTCTCCCCTATACTGCTTGCATTAGATTATTGTAGCATGTTACTGCTTTCCGTTGATCCTATTCTGATGCATAGCCTGACATTGTTGCTACATCTGTTGATACCTTACCTGCAATCCTAAATGCTTAGTATAGGATGCTAGTTTATCATCATTGGCCCTACATTCTTGTCAGTCTGCCTTGCTATACTATTGGGCCGTGATCACTTGGGAGGTGATCACGGGTATATACTATACATACATACATACTATACAGATGGCGACTAAAGTCGGGTCCGCTCGAAGAGTACCCGCGAGTGATTCACGGGTTGGGGGCTGAAAGAACCTTTGTCCCGACGACCCTCTGTGTGGATCTTTGTGGCGGAGCGACAGGGCAGGTTGAGACCACCTAGGCGAGAGGTGGGCCTGGCCCTGGTCGGCGTCCGCGGTTGCTTCATAATAACACGCTTAACGAGATCTGGGTATTTGATCTAAGTCTGGCCATTTGGTCTATACGCACTAACCATCTACGTGGGAGTAGTTATGGGTATCCCAGCGTCATGGTATCAGCCGAAGCCTTCGTGATGTCAGCGACTGAGTGGCGCGCGCCGGATTGGACTGGAATGCCACTAGGCTAGGTCTGCTTCCGGCCGCGTTCGCAACGTGCAGGTGTGCAAAGGGCGATGGGCCCAGATCCCTGCGCCATAGGAGTTAGACCGGCGTGCTGACCTCTCTGTTGTGCCTAGGTGGGGCTGCGACGTGTTGATCTTTCGAGGTCGGGCATGACCCAGGAAAGTGTGTCCGGCCAAATGGGATCGAGCGTGTTGGGTTATGTGGTGCACCCCTGCAGGGAAGTTTATCTATTCGAATAGCCATGTCCCTCGGTAAAAGGATGACCCGGAGTTGTACCTTGACCTTATGACAACTAGAACCGGATACTTAATAAAACACACCCTTCCAAGTGCCAGATATAACCCGGTGATCGCTCTCTAACAGGGCAACGAGGAGAGGATTGCCGGGTAGGATTATGCTATGCGATGCTACTTGGAGTACTTCAATCTACTCTCTTCTACATGCTGCAAGACAGAGGCTGCCAGAAGCGTAGTCTTCAATAGGATTAGCTATCCCCCTCTTATTCTGGCATTCTGCAGTTCAGTCCACTGATATGGCCCTTTACACATATACTCATGCATATGTAGTGTAGATCCTTGCTTGCGAGTACTTTGGATGAGTACTCACGGTTGCTTTCTCCCCCCTTTTCTCCCCCTTCCTTTCTTTCTGGTTGTCGCAACCAGATGCTGGAGCCCAGGAGCCAGACGCCACCGTCGACGACGACTACTACACTGGAGGTGCCTACTACTACGTGCAAGCTGCTGACGACGACCAGGAGTAGTTTAGGAGGATCCTAGGCAGGAGGCCTGCGCCTCTTTCGATCTGTATCCCAGTTTGTGCTAGCCTTCTTAAGGCAAACTTGTTTAACTTATGTCTGTACTCAGATATTGTTGCTTCCGCTGACTTGTTTATGTCGAGCACTTGTATTCGAGCCCTCGAGGCCCTTGGCTTGTAATATGATGCTCATATGACTTGTTTTACTTTTAGAGTTGTGTTGTGATATCTTCCCGTGAGTCCCTGATCTTGATCGTACATGTTTGCGTGCATGATTAGTGTACGATTGAATCGGGGGCGTCACAGAGCTACTTACTTATTGGAAATAATACATACCGATGTATGCGATCCAATGAGTGTTGATGCTCGTGGCAAGTATCATTATTTTCTGACCTTCACGAATGATTTGAGCAGATATGGGTATATCTACTTGATGAAACATAAGTCTGAAATAATTGAAAGGTTCAAAGAATTTCAGAGTGAAGTGGAAAAATCATCGTAACAAGAAAATAAAGTTTCTATGATCTGATCGTAGAAATGAATATTTGAGCTACGAGTTTGTCCTTCATTTTAAATAAAGTGGAATAGTTTCACAGCTCACGCCACATGGAACACCACAGCGTAATGGTGTGTCCGAACGTCATAACCATACTTTATTAGATATGGCGCAATCTATGATGTCTCTTACCAATCTACCACTATCGTTTTGGGGTTATGCATTAGATACAGCTACATTCACATTAAAAAGCGCACCATCTAAATCCGTTGAGATGACACCTTATGGACTGTGGTTTGGCAAGAAACCAAAAGTTGTCGTTTCTTAAAATTTGGGGTTGCGATGCTTATGTGAAGAAGTTACAACATGATAAGCTTGAACTCAAATCGGAGAAATGCGTCTTCATAGGATACCCAAAAGTTACTGTTGGGTACACCTTCTATCACAGATCCGAAGGCAAGATATTCGTTGCTAAGAATGGATCCTTTCTAGAGAAGGAGTTTCTCTCGAAAGAAGGGAGTCGGAGGAAAGTAGAGCTTGATAAGGTAATTGTACCTTCTCCCGAATTGGAAAGTAGTTCATCACTGAAATTAGTTCCAGTGATTTCTACAGCAATTAGCGAGGAAGCTAATGATGATGATCATAAAACTTTAGATCAAGTTACTACAGAACCTCGTAGGTCTTCCAGAGTACTGTCTGCACCAGAGTGGTACGGTAATCCTATTTTGGAGGTCATGTTACTTGACCATGACGAACCTATGAACTATGAGGAAGCGATGATGAGCCCAGATTCCGCAAAATGATTTGAGGCCAGGAAATCTGAGATGAGATCCATGTATGAGAACAAAGTATGGACTTTGATTGACTTGCCCAAATGATCAGCAAGCCATTAAGATCAAATGGATTTTTAAGAGGAAGACGGACGCTGATAGTAGTGTTACTATCTACAAAGCTAGAATTGTCGCAAAAGGTTTTCGACAAGTTCAATGAGTTGACTACGATGAGAGTTTCTCACTCGTATCTATGCTTAAGTCTGTCCGAATCATGTTAGCAATTGCCGCATTTTATGAAATCTGGCAAATGGATAAACAAAACTGCATTCCATAATGGATTTATTAAAGAAGAGTTGTATATGGTGCAACCAGAAGGTTTTGTCGATCCTAAAGGTGTTAACAAAATGTACAAGCTCCAGCGATCCATCTATGGACTGGTGCAAGCATCTCGGAGTTGGAATATACGCTTTGATAAGTTGATCAAAGGATATAGTTTTATACAGACTTGCGGTGAAGCCTGTATTTACAAGAAAGTGAGTGGGAGCACTACAACATTTCTGATAAGTATATGTGAATGACATATTGTTGATCGGAAATAATGTAGAATTATTCTGCAAAGCATAAAGGAGTATTTTAAAGGATTTTTTCAAAGAAAGACCTCGGTGAAGCTGCTTACATATTGATCATCAAGATCTATAGAGATAGATCAAGACGCTTGATAAGTTTTTCAATGATTACGTACCTTGACAAGATTTTGAAATAGTTCATAATGGAACAGTCAAAGAAAGAGTTCTTGCCTGTGTTACAAGGTGTGAAATTGAGTGACTCAAAGCCCGACCACGGCAGAAGATAGAGAATGAAAGTCATTCCCTATGCCTCAGCCATAGGTTCTATAAAGTATGCCATACTGTGTACAAGATCTATTGTATACCCTACACTGATTTTGGCAAGTGAGTACAATAGTGATCTAGGAGTAGATCACTAGACAGCGGTCAAAATTATCCTTAGGGGAATAAGGATATGTTTCTCGATTATGGAGGTGACCAAAAGGTTCGTCGTAAAGGGTTACGTCGATGCAAGTTTTGACACTAATCTAGATGACTCTAAGTCTCGGACTAGATACATATTGAAAGTGGGAGAAATTAGCTAGAGTAGCTCCGTGCAGAGCATTATAGACATAGAAATTTGCAAAATACTTACGGATCTGAATGTGACAGACCCGTTGACTAAAATTATCTCACAAGCAAAACATGATCACACCTTAGTACTCTTTGGGTGTTAATCACATAGCGATGTGAACTAGATTATAAACTCTGGTAAACCCTTTGGGTGTTGGTCACATGACGATGTGAACTATGGGTGCTAATCACATGGTGATGTGAATTATTGGTGTTAAATCACATGGCGATGTGAACTAGATTATTGACTCTAGTGCAAGTGGGAGACTGAAGGAAATATGCCCTAGAGGCAATAATAAAGTTATTATTTATTTCCTTATTTCATGATAAATGTTTATTATTCATGCTAGAATTGTATTAACCGGAAACATAATACATGTGTGAATATATAGACAAATAGAGTGTCACTAGTATGCCTCTACTAGACTAGCTCGTTGATCAAAGATGGTTATGTTTCCTAGCCATAGACATGGGTTGTCATTTGATTAACGGGATCACATCATTAGGAGAATGATGTGATTGACATGACCCATTCCGTTAGCTTAGCACACGATCGTTTAGTATGTTGTTGTTGCTTTCTTTATGACTTATACATGTTCCTATGACTATGAGATTATGCAACTCCCGTTTACCGAAGGAACACTTTGTGTGCTACCAAACATCACAACGTAACTGGGTGATTATAAAGGTGCTCTACAGGTGTCTCCGAAGGTACATGTTGGGTTGGCGTATTTCGAGATTAGGATTTGTCACTCCGATTGTTGGAGAGGTATCTCTGGGCCCTCTCGGTAATGCACATCACTATAAGCGTTGCAAGCAATGTGACTAATGAGTTAGTTGCGGGATGATGCATTACATAACGAGTAAAGAGACTTGCCGGTAACGAGATTGATCTAGGTATTGGGATACCGACGATCGAATCTTGGGCAAGTAACATACCGATGACAAAGGGAACAACGTATGTTGTTATGCGGTTTGACTGATAGAGATCTTCGTAGAATATGTAGGAGTCAATATGAGCATCCAGGTTCCGCTATTGGTTATTGACCGGAAACGTGTCTCGGTCATGTCTACATAGTTCTCGAACCCGTAGGGTCCGCACGCTTAAGGTTTCGATGATAGTTATATTATGAGTTTATGAGTTTTGATGTACCGAAGGAGTTCGGAGTCCCAGATGAGATCAGGGACATGACAAGGAGTCTCTAAATGGTCTAGACGTAAATATCAATATATTGGACGACTATATTCGGACATCGGAAAGGTTCCGAGTGATTCGGGTATTTTTTCGGAGTACCGAGGAGTTACGAGAATACGGGGAAGATTATTGGGCCTTAATGGGCCTTAGTGGGAAGGAGCCAGGAGGTGGCGCGCGCCCCTCCCAAGCCCAGTCCGAATTGGACAAAGGGTTTGGGGCGCGCCCCCCCTCTCCCTTCCTTCTCCACTCCCTTCGTTTCCCCCTTCTCCTAGTTGGACTAGGAAAGAAGGAGTCCTATTCCCGGTGGGAGTAGTACTCCCCTTGGCGCGCCCTCCTTGGCCGGCCAACCCCTCCCCCCTTGCTCCTTTATATACGGGGGCAGGGGGGCACCCTAGAACACACAAGTTGATCTTCGTGATCGTTCCTTAGCCGTGTGCGGTGCCCCGCTCCACCATATTCCACCTCGGTCATATCGTAGTGGTGCTTAGGCGAAGCCCTGCGTCGGTAGAACATCATCATCGTCACCACGCCATCGTGCTGACGGAACTCATCCCCGACACCCTGCTAGATCGGAGTCCGGGGATCGTCATCGAGCTGAACATGTGCTGAACACGGAGGTGCCGTATGTTCGGTGCTTGGATCAGTCGGATCGTGAAGACGTACGACTACATCAACCGCGTTGTCATAACGCTTCCGCTTACGGTCTACGAGGGTACGTGGACAACACTCTGCCCTCTCATTGCTATGCATCACCATGATCTTGCGTGTGCGTTGGAATTTTTTTGAAATTAGTACGTTCCCCAACAATCACCCACCGTTAAAGTGCGATAAAAGGCCTCAAACTCGGCTGGCCTAGGCTCGGCCAGGCTCCCATCAGAAGGGATCATGCATATGTTAGAAAAATCAGTAAGTGGTATATGATGCTTTTTAGCATATAAATCAAAGCTCACTTCAGGAGGATTATTCCTAGGCAGGAAAGTAAAACTTTGAACAAAGATGTTTGTGAGGATTTGGTGCTGGTCACACTCATCTATGATGAAGTCGGTGAGGTCGGCATTAGCAATATATTGCATGAAATCCTCAAGAATTCCAGCCTCTTGTAGGAACGGGGTGTGCGGCCATTCACACGACCATACTTCCGCCAACCTCCGAGGGTTGAGATCACTATCAGAAGACTCCCCAATAACACCCTTGGAGTTCTTCTTCGATCCAAACTTCCTGAAGATATTCATGTTCGCGTAGAATTTTCTAAAAATAAAATTTTTGAGGTGACAAAAATTATCAGCAAAACTTTATAAAATTGATAACAGCTACTCATAGTACTTATAGGGATACATAGAGGCCATAGCAAGCTTTCAAACTACTTAGAACGCTAAGAATTCAACATGCAAGTTCATCTACATCAGCACCAAGAGTAACTAATTATTCAAAGTATAAACCACTAAAACAAAAACTAATTGGACAAACGGTGGAGTCACATACCAAGAAGCAATCCCCCAAAATAGTTTCAGAAACGGAGCTTTGAGCAAAGAGATCGAAATCCGCGGGTTTGAGCTCAAGAACACGGGAGAGAGAGCATTGGAGAATTTTTTTCTAGAGGTAAGTGATGATGTGGGCTAAAGAGATAAGTGAGGGGGCCCACGTGGGGACCACAACCCACCAGGGTGCGCCTGGGGGTCCAGGTGCGCCCAGGAGGGTTGTGCCCACCTGGTGCACCTCCCTCTGGTATTATTTGCACCAAAAATTCATAAATATTTAGAAAAAAATTGTATCAGGTTTTCGGAGCATTCTAAGAACTTTTATTTTTGGGTCATTTTTTATTGCACGGGAAACTCAGAAAACAGACAAAATATGGCATTTTGTTTTATTTTACTAATTCTAACATATAATGTTGCTAGCCAACTTGGCTCCACGAAGCTCCCTCGATTTGGTCCACTTCTGACCATCGGATCGGCCATCAGATGCATTTCAGCCATTAGATCTCCACTTCGTGGTCAAATACAATTTTCACCCCACCGTCATTTTCATTGGCCAATGACTGGTGGGCTCATTGCGTGCGCTCATTGGCTGGGTGTGCCTTTCCAATGTCTTTGCCAATCCCCTCCGGCCGCGCCCCATGCTCGACCTCGAGAACAAGCAAAAAGGTCAAACCCTATCGTCCCGAGCCCCGGGCCCCCTTCGCCTCATGTCATCCTCGCTCCATCCTCTCCCACGCCGCCGCCCCCTCCCTGTCGCCTAGACGGCCTTATCTCCTCCCCGTGCCGCCGGCCCCCCTTCTCCGTGAAGCAGAGATGCCTCAGTAGGGGTAGAACACCGGGGCTCTCCCTGACCTCTCCTCTCCTTCCTTCTCTCTCACATCCTTCCCCTAAGTTCTTTGCTTTCTCGATCCGCAGCAACAGCATCTCCATGGACGTCAGCAGCAGCAGTGTCTCAATGGACGCGGCGGCGTGACGGCTCCCCGGGGTGGATCCCCTCCTCCGCCCCCATCCTGCACCTCTCCGGCCGGCCAGTTGCAACAGTGAGCTCTCCCTTTCCCCGACTCCTCTCCTCTCCTCTCTCATATCACATCAGATCGGATCAGACCCTTGATTTCTTTTTTTGTTCGATTCGGTCCGGAGCAGCAGTAGCAGGCGACCTGCAGCAGCTCCTTCCTACCTTCCATGGACGAGCTCGACGGAGACGCCGTCCAGCCCAACCACAGCCACGACTACCTCACGCACAAGGTCCCTTCCTGCTCCCCCACCTTCTTCCATGGATCAAGATGCTACATACACTGCTGCTGCTGTTTTTCAGATGAATGAACGAACCTTCCTTCCTTACTTCATTTGACAAATAAACCAACCTTCCTCTAGATCTAGCAGCGAATGAATTAATGAATTTGCAACTTTGCTGCTAAAATGAATAGCCAACTTCTCTGAGGTTTATTTTGGTCAATGGATTTTTATACAAATGAATTAGACTATCATTTGGTTTCTTATTAGTCACGCCTACCGGAGTGACTATTTCTTTGCTACAACAGAGTTTGCAATGGATGCTTACTTCCTGAGGTGAGTGACCACCTATGCATCGTGACGGTGGTGGATGATGGAATCACCTACAAAACCCCAATGTTGAGCTCTCTCCCTGCTCGCTCTGAGTCATGCCCGTCAAGACAAGGTTATGCCATGCTAGGGTTGTTCACTTGCCATGTACTATTATAAGAATTGTTGTTATCCTCTGTTTATTCCCCCTGTAGTACATGTTATTATGGTTTATTACATGCTCGACTGATGATCTGCTATTCATGTGATCACTACTTCAGTTAGTGTTCTAAGCACTTGCCATGTACTATTATAAGAATTGTTGTTGTCCTCTGTTTGTTCCCCCTACTGTACATATTATTATGGTTTATTACGTGCTCGATTGATGATCTGCTATTCATGTGATCACTACTTCAGTTAGTGTTCTAAGTGCTTAACTAACTGCGCCTCAAACGGCAGCTGCTCTTCTCTGCCTTGGACTAGAACCCCGGCGGCTGGATAAGAGCAGAGGACCGAGTAGAGCAGATGGTTCAGCCGGCCTCCTCCTCTCTCTCCCTCCCCTTGCTTTCACTCGCTTTTGGCACCCTCACCGCCATTGGTCGCATACCCAGGTTCATCTCTCCCCTTCTTTGCCCCTGTGTCTCTTATTTATTTTATTTGATCTGAGAATAGAATCACCAGCAATATGTATTTTAGATTTAGGTCTTCAGAAAGAGTATGGGATGTCTGAGGCAAGCTTTTTATCCATGCATTTTTTCCTATTGCAATATTTAGTTGATTTCGCAATAGAATATTTGGACATATTCCTTGTAGATTTAGGCATGTAATTCATGTGTTTGTTACTCTTCAACATTCAGATCAAGAAGTATTTATATCAACTTTTTTTCATATGCTTCGAATAAAATTGTGTTCAGAGATCATGTTGTATACACTTAGGATGCATACAATCATTTTTGCAGGTTCAAATAGGAGAAGAAGTACTATCTTGCCTGCCTGAAATTGGTAGGAGCTCATCCTGAATGTCGGATGTTCTTGAAGAAATACTTGGAATGTAGGATGGAGAGGTTAGCATGCTTACTCCATGTGTAATAATTTCAGAACTACTGTGTTGTAGTAATGTGTTTAGCTAAACCTCTTATTTGGCACAACCATAATTCAAACCAGTTTATGCGTGATGATTTAGGGTGTGTTTTGCTTTTTTCCTACTTTAAATTTTAATGCTCAAGAAATTTGATAAGCGTAGATGTAGCGACCAGACCTCAAACAGTCTGATCTCTATGCATCAGTGTCATCCCTGGATCGGTAATGCTGACATGCACAATACTTGAAGGATTTATAACAGAGTAGCAATCACGCACTTATTATATCGAATGTCTCAAAAGAGAACATATTACAATAAATATGGCTTAAGGCCATCTAATAACGATAACATCGGAAGGCTTGGAAGATAAGCAAGTCCATCAACTCCAACGACATCACTGAGTATAAGACCACGACCTAAGGCACCTTACTCGTCGTCTGAAAAATCTGCAACATGAACGTTGCATCACAAAACGGGTCAGCACATGGAATATGCTGGCAATGTAACACATAGAGAGTAATGAAGAGAATAATGCTATCACTACATGCATATATGGCTGGTGGAAAGCTCTATCGTTACAGTTTTGCATAAAGCCAAATTTTCCCTACAACAAAGGAATATTTTTTTAACTAATGGTGGTTGTTAAACATTGAGAAGGTTCCTCCAACTCAATCCCAATTAAGCATCATCATTAACCCAACAAAATTAAAGTAAGTAACATGATGAGATTCACATGATAATCCAAGTACTAGATACTCAAAACATCCATAACTGGGGACATGGCTAACCATGATTAGTTTATACACTCTGCAGAGGTTTGCGCACTTTTCCCCGCAAGACTCGATCTCCTCCGTTTGATTTCTCACACTACATGGTGTTTGAGAAACGGATGACCGAGACACAGTCTGTTAGAAGCATTAACTCTTTACTCTGGGTAGACACTACCAACCTACATCCCCTATGTCTGCTAGTCTACCACTGAAAGAGGTCACACAACATACTCAACTATGCTAGAGCCCATAGTAGCTTGCGGCTGCACACAGAAGTTTCTAGCATGAATAATCTCATGATCCCTTTGAGCCTAGGTGGCGGTCCATAGGAGAATCACACGGTACCCCGGGATTTCCAAAAATACAGGGGTGCCTCAATCCACCCAGATGTGAATTTAAGTTGCCACCTTAAGTAAACCATTAAATAACAATATCACATCTATCATGGATACACTCACCCAATCCACGTCTACTAGCATAGCATAGCAATATAAGAAAATGTAGAAGTAACTCCCAAAGGTTTGATAATAAAACAGGTAATAGGTACTACCTCATCTACTTCCCAATACCCACATGTTAAACAGATCCTAATCATGCAATTGTTTGAGGATTGATCTAATGCAATAAAACTGGGTAGTAAAGAGGTATGATCAAAGTGTTACTTGCCTTGCTAATGATCCGTGAAACCTAGAGACTCGAAGTAGCAAGTAGCGCACTCCGGGTACTCTATTGCAAACAAACAAGCATACAATAAGCACTCATATATTGCACAGGTAAAATTCAAAGAAGAGATCTAACCAGAACGTTCAACTTAAGAACTCCGGTTTGCAAAAAGAATCAAATCAAACGAAGCAAAAAAACTCAAACGGCGAAAGAAACAAGCCTGGTTTACTAATCTGGACCTAAGTCAAATTCTGAAGTAGCAAAAACTTGTTTGAGTTGGTTAAACGGAAAGACGGTTTCGAGACGAAACTCTAGGCGCTTGAATTGCCTGATTCTGATAAACGAGCGAAAAGTTATACTAGAACGAAAATCGGATCAGAAATCACGATCAGAAATAATCGCGGAAAATCCGAGAAAAAGAAAAATGGACGAACAGGCTAACGAACGAACGTTCGCTGTCCGCGGCTAAACGACGAACCATTTGTCAAAACGAACGAATGAACGGGCGTTCGCTAAATAAACTAAACCATAAAAAAACCGATCTAATAAAAAACAACCGCGGTTTTATAAAAAAATGGGCGGTTTCCTGAAGAAAACCGCCGGCGGCGCGGGTGACTACCTCCGGCGAGGCGGCGGGGCTTCGGCGGCGGGGTCAGGCGGCGGTGGCGGTTCCGGCGGCGGCTGCGGGGCGGCGCGCGTCGCGGGCGGCGGCGGCGGCGGCGGCTTAGGGTTAGGGTTTTGGGGCGCGGGCGGTTCGGGTTGGCTGGGGCGGCGGCCTCCCGGCTGATAAAGGACGGCCGGGCCAGGAGTCCTAGTCAGACACGGCCCGGTAGGTCGGTTCATTTTTTTAAATAATTTCACGCAGAAAAACAAATAAAAGAAATACTAAATGGACTCCAAAAATCCTGAAATAAATTTTCACCGTCCTCTAAAAATAAGCCGGACAAGATGAACATTTATTTGGGGCCTAAATGTAATTTTGGAAAACGCGCATTTTTCCTAATTCAAATAAAATAGCGACAAAACTCTGAAATAAAATCTTATTTGATTTTAATATTAAATCCTCAATATTTCTTTATTTTGGGAATGTCATTTTATTCCTTATCTCTTAATTTTTATAATAGAAATAATTGAAGAGAAGATATTTAAAATCAAATGATCCTATTTTCAAAAGTTGAGAAAACTCAAATATGAAAATAACGAAATCCCCAACTCTCTCCGTGGGTCCTTGAGTTGCGTACAATTTCTAGGAGCAAACCAAAAATGCAATAAAAATATGATATGCAATGATGATCTAATGTATAACCTACTCCCCTTAAGATGAATCTCGCCCTCGAGATTCGGGTTGGCTAGAAAATAGGTGAGGGTGGTCCTTCAGTAGATCTTCCTCTCGCTCCCAGGTGGCTTCATCTTCGGTGTGGTGGCTCCACTGAACTTTTCAAAACTTGATAACCTTGCTGCGCATGACTCGGCTGGTATATTCGAGAATCCTGACTGGTTTCTCCTCATAGGTCAAATCACTATCCAACTGAATCGCTTCCAGTGGCACTGTATCCCTCAATGGTATATCAGCCATCTCTGCGTGGCACTTCTTCAACTGGGAAACGTGGAACACATCGTGAACTCCCGACAATCCTTCGGGCAATTCCAACTTGTAAGCAACTTCTCCCATACGCTCCAGAACTTTGTATGGTCCTACAAAACGTGGCGCTAACTTTCCCTTAACTCCAAAACGCTTAACTCCTCGAAGTGGGGAGACACGAAGATAAACTCGGTCTCCGACTTCGTAAACTGTCTCCTTGCGTTTAGAATCTGCATAGCTCTTCTGCCTGGACTGGGCTACCTTAAGCCTATCGCGAATCAACTTCACCTGCTGTTCAGACTCCTTAATCAAATCTGGTCCAAACAACTGGCGGTCTCCAACTTCATCCCACAACAATGGTGTCCTGCACCTCCTTCCGTACAGAGCTTCGAAAGGGGCCATCTTCAAACTGGATTGATAACTGTTGTTGTAAGAGAACTCCGCATATGGCAAATTCTCGTCCCAACTAGATCCATAATCTAGCGCACAAGCTCTCAGCATGTCCTCTAGAATCTGATTGACTCTCTCGGTCTGTCCATCTGTCTGCGGATGAAAGGCCGTACTGAATTCTAGCTTGGTACCCAAAGTTCTGTGTAACTGATTCCAGAACTTTGAGGTAAAGTGGGTTCCTCTATCTGATACAATGCTCCTTGGAACTCCATGCAGACATACGATCATGGTCATGTATATCTTTGCCAACTTAGCACTGGTGTAAGTGGTCTTCACTGGGATGAAATTAGCTACCTTCGTCAAACGATCGACTACAACCCATATTGAGTCATAGCCTGAACGAGTCCTGGGCAATCCCGTGATAAAAATCCATGCCTAGCTTATCCCACTTCCATTCGGGTATCGGCAATGGCTGTAGCAACCCTGCTGGCTTCTAATGTTCTGCCTTCACTCTCTGACATACATCACATACTGCTACATACTCTGCAATATCGTTCTTCATTCTGGTCCACCAAAAAGTGTCCTTCAAATCCAGGCACATCTTGGTATTTTCTGGGTGAATCGAATACGGCAAATCATGGGCCTCTTCTAGAATCAACTTCCTGATCTCCGGGTCTTTAGGCACATAAATGCGGTCCTCAAATCATAAAGTATTGTGCTCATCCTCACGAAAACCTTTAGCTTTTCCTTTCCTCATCTTCTCCTTTATCTTGGCAATCTCCTTGTCTGTCTTCTGAGCTTCTCTGATCTTATCCATCAAAGTAGATTGAATCTCCAGTCCTGCTACATAGCCTCTCGGAACTATCTCCAAACATAGTTCGCGAAGATCCTCGGCTAACTCCTTCGGTAACTCTCCGGTCAAGAGTGTGTTGACATGGCTCTTGCGGCTCAACGCATCAGCTACTACGTTAGCCTTCCGGGGTGATAATGTAATCTCATATCATAATCCTTGATGAGCTCCAACCATCTCCTTTTCCTGAGATTTAACTCCTTCTGCGTGAAGATGTACTTGAAATTCTTGTGATCCGTGTACACCTCACAATGGTTTCTGATGAGAAAATGTCTGCATGTCTTCAATGCATGCACTACAGCTGCTAACTCCAAATCATGTGTAGCATAATTCAACTCATGGGGCTTAAGCTGTTGTGAGGCATACGAAACAACTCTTCCCTCCTGCATAAGTACTGCTCCAAAGTCCTCGACGAGAAGCATTGCAATATACTTCATAATCCTTGCGCTGATCAGGCAGAATCAACACTGGTGATGTAACCAAACATTTCTTCAACTCCTGGAAACTGGCCTCACATTCCTCAGTCCATTTGAATTTGGTGTCCTTGTTCAACAACTCCGTCATGGGTTTCGTAATCTTCGAGAAATTCTCAATAAACCTACAGTAGTATCCTGTGAGTCCAAGAAAACTCCGGATCTCTCCAACTGACGTGGGTGCTTCCCAGTTTGTCACAGTGACAACTTTGGTGGGGTCTACTGCTATTCCTTCTCCGGATATAACATGTCCAAGGAATCCAACTTCCTTCAACCAAAACTCACACTTGCTGAACTTGGCGTATAACTGATGTTCTCTGAGCTTCCCAAGTACCAAACACAAATGCTCCTTATGCTCCTCTTCATTCTTTGAGTAGACCAAAATATCATCAATGAACACCACGACGAACTTATCCAGAAACTCGATAAGCACCTTGTTCATCATGTTTATGAAATAGGCGGGTGCGTTAATCAGACCAAATGACATAACGGTATACTCATACAACCCGTACCTGGTGGTAAAAGCCATCTTAGGTATATCCTGCTCTCGAATCTTCAACTGGTGGTATCCTCTTCGCAGATCGATCTTGGAAAATACCTTAGCTCCTTGCAATTGGTCAAACAAGTCATTGATCATCGGCAGCGGGTACTTGTTATTGATTGTCACTTCATTCAATCCTCGATAATCAACAACCATTCTCAACGATCCATCCTTCTTCTCCACTAGAAGCACTGGCGATCCCCAAGGTGACGAACTTGGGCAAATATAGCCTTTATCCAGTAACTCCTTAATCTGCTTCTTAATTTCCTCCAAATATTTTGCGGACATCCTGTACGGTCTCTTAGATATCGGCCCTGTGCCTGGCAAAATCTCAATTAAAAACTCAATGTCTCTATCCTGTGGCATGCCTGGCAACTCCTCTGGAAATACATCAGGGAAATCCTTCACCACTGGTAGTTCCTCCTGTACAACTCCTAATAAGGAATTTACTTGATTGCTCTTCGGCACATGCCGGGATACATACTTGATCCTTCTTCCTTCTGGCGTGGTAAGCAAAATCGACTTACTGGCGCATTCAATGTTCCCTCCATACTTTGATAACCAATCCATTCCTAATATCACATCCAGTCCTTGTGATTCCAATACTATTAGGTCCGAGGAAAACACGTAGTTACCAATCCTTAATGGTAACCGATCACACCATATACTAGCCATATACTCTACTCCTGGCGAGGTTACTAACATGGGTGAGCTAAGGGCTTGGGTTGGTAGTTTATACTTATCCACAAATCCCCTTGATATGTATGAATGCGATGCACCAGTATCAAAAAGAACGATTGCAGTAAATGACTTAACCAAAAACTTACCTATAACTGCATCTGGCTGGGCTTCAACCTCCTCCACGCTAACATGGTACACCTGTCCCTTGTTGAAAGGGTTGGGCTTCTTCCCAGAGCTCCCATTGCCATTTCTATTCTTTGCTTCAAGACATTCCGTGGCATAATGTCCAATCTTCTGGCATTTGTAACAGGTAATGTGGCTTAGATCCCTCTTGACTGGTGTTGATGGGTTGGCACGATTCTGTCCGTTGCTTCCTCCATTCCCATTACCATTCTTGGGGTCACTATGGTTGTGTGAACTCCATCCTCCATTGGTATGCTGAAAATGTCCTCCCGAGTTCAGGGTAAAACGAGGCTTCTGCTGAGCTCCAGAATTGTACTTCCCTTGTCCCTACTTCCTCTTGCGGCTGTCAATCTGCTGCTGCTTCCCTTCAATCATGAGAGCTCGGTCTACCAACTCCTGGTAGTTGTTGAAGGTTGCTACCATCAACTGCATGCTTAGCTCATCATTAAGTCCTTCCAGAAACTTCTCCTGCTTAGCTGCATCCGTAGCAACGTCATCTGGGGCATAACGTGCTAGCTTACTAAAGTCATCCACATACTGGCCAACAGTACATCCTCCTTGGAGTAAGTTGCAAAACTCACGCTTCTTCATGGCCATAGCTCCTGCTGAAACATGAGCATGGAAAGCTTGCTGAAATTGATCCCATGTGACAGTGTCGATGGGATAAGTGGCTGTGAAATTTTCCCACCATGATGCTGCGGGTCCATCAAGCTAATGTGCGGCAAAACGCACCTTCTCCGCATCTGTGCATCCTGCAGTGCTCAACTCCCTTCCCATCTTGCGGAGCCAATCATCTGCAACTATCGGCTCGGTGCTACTGGAAAACACCGGTGGATTCAGCCTCAAGAAATGGGCTAAGTGATCAACAGGTGGTGGTGGTGGTGGGTTGTTGTTGTTGTTGTTCCCCTGATTCTGATTCTGGACTAACATCTGCATCAATGCATTCTGCTGCTGGATCAACTGAGTGAGCTCCGGTGGGAAAGCAAATCCATTGTCACGTCTCAGAGGCATCTGAGGGTTTTAAAAAAGACGAGAATATAGAAAAGAATGAGGTATAGAGAGGAAAACACTACCCGTATGCACATGAGACAAATGCAAACAATATCACTTCAATCAATTCAAACTAGGGCATACAATGGTCTAACTATCGTTACAAAAGTGCTCCGACTATACTACATACATGGGGGAATACTACTACTGTTATGGTGGTCGACTAGAAAAATTGATCGGCCGAAGACTCCATGATATCTGCTCCAGCTTCATCAACAAAGTCATCATCGCTATCGTCGGGGTCCGAGTCGGTGTCGTCGATGATGATGTAGTTCTCCGGGCAAGTGCAATCATCGTCTTCTCCTCTAGTCGCCGGGAATCCCATAAACACTTTTAGCTTCTTCTTCAGATCATCATTCTTCTCCACGAGCGTTGTTATTTCCTCCTCATAACCATCATGTGTAGACTTAAGTTCTTCCTCCAGCTTCGTGATCTTGGTCATAGCCTTCTTCAGATCTATCATGCCTGCACACATCAGGTTCTCCTGGCGATGAATGTGCTGGTTTAACACCTGGATAAAAGCTGCAATTGATCTATCCTTCCTGGTGCTGATCATCTCCCATTGCTCATCTTGGCGCCCACAAATTTGGTAGATAGTATCCTTGAGATCCTTGTGGTATACTTCTCCAATACGTCCCTTGGTGATGTGGGCTGCCATGCTGTTTCCTAGACTCCAGGCTGGTGCATCATAGGAAAACTCTATGGGCTCAGTGACGGGCATTAACGTCCTTCCTGGAACTTGAACTTGAATCATCCAACGCTTCTCTTTTGGTAGAGTGGCGATGTAGGTCTCGGTGAAGCTTGGTACTCTGATGTTCAGGTATCTAGTAACTTCCTTCAAGTGGCGTCCAAAAGGTGTATCTTCATCCGGTTGCGTGAACTTGTTCCTTGCATCCGCCATCCTAAAAGAGTAGAAAAGACGAGGAGTCAAAAATGAGAAGAGAGAGTAGTGATCTAGGGCTTTAGCTTAGTGGTCGTGTCCTACAGTCAGCCTCTGATACCATCTTGTAGTGACCAGACCTCAAACAGTCTGATCTCTGTGCATCAGTGTCATCCCTGGACCGGTAATGCTAACACGCACAGTACTTGAAGGATTTATAACAGAGCAATCACACACTTATTACATCGAATGTCTCAAAAGAGAACTTGTTACAATAAATATGGCTTAAGGCCATCTAATAACGATAACAGCGGAAGGCTTGGAAGATAAGCGAGTCCATCAAGTCCAATGACATCACTGAGTATAAGACCACGACCTAAGACACCTTACTCGTCGTCTGAAAAGTCTGCAACATGAACGTTGTAGCCCGAAATGGGTCAGCACATGGAATATGCTGGCAATGTAACACATAGAGAGTAATGAAGAGAATAATGCTATCACTACATGCATATATGGCTGGTGGAAAGCTCTATGGTTACAGTTTTGCATACAGACAATTTTTTCCTACAACAAAGGAATAAATTTTATTTAACTATCATGGTGGTTGTTAAACATTGAGAAGGTTCCTCCAACTCAATCCCAATTAAGCATCATCATTAACCCAACAAAATTAAATTAAGTAACATGATGAGATTCACATGATAATCTAAGTACTAGATACTCAAAACGTCCATAACCGGGGACACGGCTAACCATGATTAGTTTATACACTCTGCAGAGGTTTGCGCACTTTTCCCCGCAAGACTCGATCTCCTCCGTTTGATTTCTCGCACTACATGGTGTTTGAGAAACGGATGACCGAGACATAGTCTTTCAGAAGCATTAACTCTTTACTCTGGGTAGACAGTATCAACCTACATCCCCTACATCTGCTAGTCTACCACTCAAAGAGGTCACACAACATACTCAACTATGCTAGAGCCCATAGTAGCTAGCGGCTGCACACGGAAGTTTCTAGCATGAATAATCTCATGATCCCTTTGAGCCTGGGTGGTGGTCCATAGGAGAATCACACAGTACCCCGGGATTTCCAAAAATACAGGCAACACTGGGTTCCCCAGGTGCCTCAATCCACCCAGATGTGAATTTAAGCTGCCACCTTAAGTAAACCATTAAATAACAATCTCACATCTATCATGGATACACTCACCCAATCCACGTCTACTAGCATAGCATAACAATATAAGCAAACGTAGAAGTAACTCCCAAAGGTTTGATAATAAAACAGGTAATAGGTACTACCTCATCTACTTCCCAATACCCACATGTTAAACAGATCCTAATCGTGCAATTGTTTGAGGATTGATCTAATGCAATAAAACTGGGTAGTAAAGAGGTATGATCAAAGTGTTACTTGCCTTGCTGATGATCCGTGAAACCTAGAGACTCGAAGTAGCAAGCGGCGCACTCCGGGTACTCTATCGCAAACAAACAAGCATACAATAAGCACTAATCTAATGCACAGGTAAAACTCAAATGAGAGATCTAACCAGAAGGTTCAACTTAAGAACGCCGGTTTGCAAAAAGAATCAAATCAAACGAAGCAACGGAACTCAAACGGCGAAAGAAACAAGCTTCGTTTACTAATCTATACCTAAGTCAAATTTTACAGTAGGAAAAACTTGTTTGAGTTGGTTAAACGGAAAGAGGGTTTCGAGACGGAACTCTAGGTGCTTGAATCGCCTGATTCTGATAAACGAGTGAAAAGTTATACTAGAACGAAAATCAGATCAGAAATCGCGACCAAAAATAATCGCGGAAAATCCGAGAAAAAGAAAAATGGACGAACAGGCTATCGAACGAACGTTCGCTGTCTGCGGCTAAACGATGAAAATTGTTCGTTAAAACGATCGAACGAACGGGCATTCGCTAAATAAACTAAACCGTAAAAAAAACCGATCTAATAAAAAAACAACCGTGGTTTTATAAAAAAACGGGCGGTTTCCTGAAGAAAACCGCCGGCGGCGCGGGTGGCTACCTCCTGCGAGGTGGCGGGGCTCCGACGGCAGGGTCCGGCGGTGGCGGCGGCTCCGACGGCGGAGGCGGGACGGCGCGGCAGCGGCAGCAGCGGGCGGCGCGGGCGGCGCCGGCTTAGGTTTAGGGTTTGGGGCGTGGGCGGCTCGGGTGGGCTGGGGCAGCGGCTTCCTGGCTTATAAAGGCCGCCTGGGCCAGGAGTCCTAGTCGGACATGGCCCGGTAGGTCGGTTCATTTTTTTAAATTATTTCGTGCAGAAAAACAAATAAAAGAAATACTAAAAAGACTCCAAAAATCCCGAAATAAATTTTCCCTGTCCTCTAAAAATAAGCCGGACAAGATGAACATTTATTTAGGGCCTGAATGCAATTTTGGAAAACGCGCATTTTTCCTAATTTAAATAAAATTGCGACAAAACTCCGAAATAAAATCTTATTTGATTTTAATATTAAATCCTCAATATTTCTTTATTTTGGGAAAGTCATTTTATTCCCTCTCTCTTATTTTTATAATAGAAATAATTGAAGATAAAATAATTAAAATCAAATGATCCTATTTTCAAAATTTGAGAAAACTCAAATATGAAAATAACGAAATCTCCAACTCTCTCCGTGGGTCCTTGAGTTGCGTAGAATTTCTAAGATCAAACGAAAAATGCAATAAAATATGATATGCAATGATTATCTAATGTATAACATTCCAAATTGAAAATTTGGGATGTTACAGTAGATTGTTGTTGCAGAGAGTGTGGGCATAGAAGTTTTGAAGAAATTTGTGAAGGTTGTCACTAAGATCTTTGAAGATAGATATCTCCTTGTACCAAATGAAGCAGACACTACAAGGCTTCTGTAGATGGGTGCATCAAATGGCTTCCCTGGTATTTGTGGAAGCACAAAATGTATGCATTGGAGGTGGAAGCGTTGCTAAAGATCTACATATTGTAGCAATAATTTTTACTATGAAGCATAAGCTCTTTTTACAGTGCAATTATTTAATTGTAGTAGTAGTTTTTCTTGCGGCTTGTAGTAGTAGTTTTTCTTGTCGAAATCAGTCCTTTCTCTGTACTTGTTGATCTTTTTAGTCTGAATTTTCTAGCCAATTCAGGATTTTTGTTTTGCAAAATTATGGGCGATGCATGTATTTTAGATTGGCTCAGATTGCAAGCTCTTCTTTGCATTGGTGACACATATGGCCTACAACGTTGAATCAGTTGTATTTTTGGTTGAATGGCCCAGATGAAGAAGGCAATCCCGCCTCACTTCTTCCAGTGCTCGGTGATCAGGTCCTTCTCTTATGTGGTCTATGACCTCGTCATCATCGCGTCCCTCCTGTACGCCGTGTTGGTCTGGATCCCAGCACTCCCGAGCATGCAATAGCTGGGCGCCTGTCCGCTCTACTGGGTCGTGTAGGGCTGCATCATGAACATCATCTGGGTGATCGCCCACGAGTGCGGCCACTGAGGGAGTCCGGGATTAGGGGGTATCCGGACAGCCGGACTATATACTTTGGCCAGACTATTGGACCACGAAGATACAAGACTCAAGACTTCGTCCCATGTCCGGATGAGACTCTCCTTTGCGTGGAAGACAAGCTTGGTGATCCGGATATTGTATTTCCTTCTTTGTAATCGACTCCATGTAAACCCTAGCCCTCTCCGGTGTCTATATAAACCGGAGGGTTTAGTCCTTAGAGGGACGATCAGAATCATAATCATCATAGCCTAGCTTCTAGGGTTTAGCATCTACGATCTTGTGGTAGATCAACTCTTGTACTACTCATATCATCAATATCAATCAAGCAGGAAGTAGGGTTTTACCTCCATTGAGAGGGCCCAAACCTGGGTAAAACATTGTGTCCCTTGCCTCCTGTTACCATCAGCCTTAGACGCATAGATTGGGACCCCCTACCCGAGATCCGCCGGTTTTGACACCGACATCGGTGCTTTCATTGAGAGTTCCTCTGTGTCGTCACTGCAAGGCTTGATGGCTCCTTCAATCATCAACAACAACATGGTCCAGGGTGAGACTTTTCTCCCCGGACAGGTCTTCGTGTTCGGTGGCTTCGCACTGCGGGCCAACTCGCTTGGCCATCTAGAGCAGTTCGACAGCTACGCCCCTGGCCATCAGGTCAGATTCGGAAGCTTAAACTACATGGCTGATGTCCGCGGAGACCAGATCTTCGACAGATTCGGGCCTATGCTAGGAGCACCGAACAGTCACGATGAGCACGGCTTAAACCTGCTGTCGGACGATACTCGGGATATCGCACCCGCAGGAGCCCCGGACCTGAATCCGGGGCAGATTGCGTCGTCCGAGGACGGGTGGATGGACCCCGCCCCGGGGGCCGCACACTCTTCGGCAGAAAAGCCGAACACAGACTTCATCCCCAAGGAAGCCTATGTCTCCGGACCCATGGACTTGTATCCGGTTGCAGGTTCCAGACCACGCACCCCCGAGCCCGCCGATTTTGGCCGGGCTCCGATAATGGAGTTTACCGCTGCGGATATCTTCCAGTACTCGCCCGTTGGCGACATGCTGAACTCATTAAAGTCTCTCTCTTTGTCAGGAGACTCTTGGCCGAACTATGTCCAGCTCAGAGGGCAAGAAGGTGATAAAGTAATCCGTTGCCCACCCACCACCCACTTCATAGCCACTGTCGACAATGTATCAGACACGCTTGACTTCGACTCCGATGATACCGACGGTATGGACGTCGGCGCAGGAGACGATTCAGAACCAACAGGGCACTGGACTGCCACCTCCTCATATGATATATACATGGTGGATACGCCTAACGAAGACGACGGCGAAAAAACGGAGGATAAAACCCCCGGACAAAAGCCAAAACTATGGCGCAGACGCCGTTCCAAGTCCAGCAATAGTAAAAATAGCGATAACAGCGCTAGAAAGATCGACACCCCAGTCAACTCCGAAGGCAACAACGACCATATGGACCCAGCAATGGAGCAGGATGAGCCAGGTCACGCCGAACACAGTTCGGAGCAGATGCCCGATCACAATGATCCTGAGGGACGAACTTATCAAACCGCCCTGGGACAAGACCACAGTTCGGATGACGATGCATTCATCATCCCGGAAACACGCTTGGAATGAGATAACCTCCACAGAAGGCTTATGGCCACTGCAAGAAGTCTAAAGAAGCACAAGGAAAGGCTTAAGGCCGCACAGGAATTGCTCAATCACAGATGGAATAAAGTGCTAGACACTTAAGGAAAGTACCACGACGATCGCCACACAAAGAGCTACCCAAAATGCAAGCTGCTGCCAGAATTCGATGATGAGGCCGTTCTACCGAAGAACAATACGGCTAGGAGGCTGGACAAACCACTTCGCAACCGCAATAGAGCAGCTACCGACGCCGCACACGATTTGCATGAGCTCCTGGATAAAAAGGTCGGCGCGGTCAGGTCCATCTATGGATCTAAAGGACAATACCCGGTGCAGGACTACGGTCACCAAAACGATCAGACCGCCCGGATACCAGTTCAAAATCAGTACCGGACGCAACAACAGCCGACGGCATACCATAACACGTCCAAATACAGAGGGGCTGCTCACCCCCTGTGCTTCACCAAAGAGGTGCTGGACCACGAATTTCCATAGGGTTTTAAACCTGTGAACATAGAGGCATATGACGGAACGACAGACCCCGGGGTCTGGATCGAGGATTTTATCCTGCATATCCACATGGCTCATGGGGACGACTTCCACGCCATCAAATACCTTCCGCTCAAGTTGAAGGGACTAGCTCGACACTGCTTGAAAAGCCTCCCCGAAAATTCAATTGGAAGTTGGGAAGAACTCAAGGATGCTTTCAGGGCCAATTTTCAAGGGATCTATGTCCGGCCTCCGGTGCAGACGATTTAAGTCATATAATTCAACAGCCCGGAGAGTCCGCCCGCAAGCTTTGGAATAGATTCCTCACTAAGAAGAATCAAATTGTCGATTGTCCGGATGCCGAAGCCTTAGCGGCCTTCAAACACAGCATCCGGGACGAGTGGCTCGCCAGACACCTCGGCCAAGAAAAGCCGAGGACAATGGCAGCCTTAACAAGCCTTATGACCCGCTTTTGCACAGGTGAAGATAGCTGGTTGGCCCATAAAGGCACCAGCGACCCAAATACATCCGAAATCAGGGATGACAATGGGAAGCCATGGCGCAGTAAAAACAAACGTCAAAACAAGGAAGAGAGTCCGGACAACACAACGGTCAACGTCGGATTCAGGGGCTCTCGACCCGGTCAACAAAAGAAGCCATTTAAAGGCAGCAAAGAGGGAAGGTCCGGCCTGAACAAAGTCCTGGACAGATTGCGCCAAATTCATGGCACCCCCAACAAACCTGCGGACCACACTCACAGAGAATGCTGGGTCTTCTAGTAGGCTGGCAAATTAAATGCCGAACACAAGGGAAGGGAAACACCAAGTGAAGACGAGGATGAGCCTCGCCAGCCCAACACTGGGGGATAGAAAAAATTCCCACCAGAGGTAAAAACAGTAAACATGATCCACGCGACTCACACACCCACGAGAAGGCGCAAACGCGCGCTCAGAGATGCATACGCTGTAGAGCCCGTCGCCCCCAAACTTAACCACTGGTCGGCCTGCCCGATCACCTTCGATCACAGGGACTACCCGACTAGTATGCGGCATGGAGGATCAGCTACCTTGGTGCTCGACTCAATAATCGACGGATACCATCTCACTCGCGTCCTCACGGACGGTGGAAGTAGTCTTAATTTAATATACCAGGACACTGTCCACAGGATGGGGATAGACCAATCCAGAATCAGCCAAAGTAACACCGCCTTTGAAGGGGTGATACCAGGCGTTCAAGCCTATGGCAGGGGCTCCATCGTACTGGAGGTAACATTCGGTTCCCCAGGCAACTCCAGAAGCGAAGAACTACTCTTCACCATCGCCCCCCTCCAAAGCAGCTATCACGCATTGCTTGGGAGAACGGCCTTCGCCCGCTTCAACGTAGTACCGCACTATGCCTACCTTACACTCAAGATGCCCGGTCCACGTGGCGTCATCACCGTTAACGGAAACATAGAGCGCTCCTCACACGCGGAGGAATACGGGACGGCTCCAGCAGCCGGACTCTAAGTGGCCTCTAATACCAGAAAGCACGACTGGTCGTTAAGACCACGGACACGGTTAAACGAGTCCGGCAGCCCGGATAAACCTGAGCTAGGGTGACACACATGTAATCCCATAGAGGACACCAGGGGCCATAGATATTTAATAAAGCCCCACTATTGGCTTGACCTTATTAACAGGCCAATGTCTTACACTTTTACTATCCATTGCATGCTTACGTTATACTCTTCTATATGAGTTTTTCATTTTACAGACACCATTCGTGCGATACCCTCGCAGGACACGGCACAACGGAGACAAAGGCGCAGACGTGCAGCAGGGCCCCGCTCAAAGGTTTCTCTTTAGATTAAGCCCCTATGTAAACCTTTTTTTATTGTCTCTTGTTGTTTACACATCCCATGGGTACTATACCCACAGAGGGTACTGCCGTTATTGGCATTTCGCCATGACAGACTAATGCACGTACCTGGAAATACAGGGTTCATAATGAAGCGCATTCTTCAGCCCATTTTATGTTACAAAGTCCGAATACCTTCGGGAGTGTTCGGCGTCACAAGTTTGGCCTTATATGCATCAGCTCCAAATCATGTCTTTGGTCAAATGTTGGGTTTGCCCGGCTCCTGGGTCTGCCGCCTTACGTTCCATTCTTATCGGCTAAGGCGGCCAAAGGAGAACTACTGTGATTGTGCCCTGGTTATTCCGGATGAGCACCTCAGTAGAGAAAGCCAAAAACTGACTATCATGATACAGGAGAGACTGTTCAACCACTCGAAGACTTATCAGAATCTTTAGGATTCCTCCACATTAACGAAGGACCGTTTCCCGGTCATGTACACACGCACCCGTATTAGGATGACCGCGAAGGTACCAGGGGCTACATAGTAGACCCACCGTCAAACTCCTATGGCTAAGTGAAAGTGTTAAAACTATATAGTCCGGTTGTCTAGTTTGACGTGCGATCACCTCCTTAGCGGACCAAGACGTTGGATCAAGTGTGATTATGCATATTTTCACGAACACCCCTGCATTGTAGGCGTGGGGGCTGAAGCCAATGATTGCTAACTTTCAGATTACATTTATACATAAAACGGCCGCACAGGAGGCACCATAACACTTTCGGGCAAAAAGTATAAAAATAGCCTTCATCATTAAAATAGCATTGTTTTTACAATGAAACGATTTGTCACTCGAACATAACATTTTTTGAGCACTGAGCCTCTATCAAGTGAGCACCTTCTGTTACCTACTCCAAGTAGTGCTCGGCCGCATCCTAGCCTCCCGCCGGATTCTGGGTCGCAATGATGGTGGCGTCCATATCTGTCCAATATGCTTTAACGCGGGCAAGCACCATCTGTGCACCCTCTATACACGCCGACCTCCTCATGGCATCGATCTACGATACGGCACCAAGGAATTGTTGCACTAAACCAAAATAACTGTCCGGCTTAGGCCCCTTCGGCCAAAGATGGTCTATTACAGACCGCATTGCAAGACCGGACAGCCTATGAAGCTCAGCCACAGCAGCCATCTTCTCACTCAATGACAATGGGCGCGCGGGAGCATTGAATTGCGACCAGAACAGCTTCTCCACTTCTTTATCATCTTGATCCTCGAAAAACTTGGCCGCATCAGCCGTACTCTTCGCCAAGTCCGCGCACGCGTCTGCAGGGCTCCAGCGTCGATCCAGGGGAGCATACTTCGGATCTAAAAACTTCATCCACAATAAGTAGGGGTTGCCAGCCGCGATTTCGCCGGCCTGGCGAAGCTCCTCCCGCGCATCCCTGATTTCAGACCGCGTCTCCTTGGCCGTATCAAGTGCCTTCTTCAGGTCATCCAAGTTCACCTGATTCTCCTTCTCAAGGAGCTCATACCGGTTGGCGGCATTTTTCAGCTCCACAGCCATCTCGGCTATTTTGTCTTCGCTTCGGTGATGAGCAGCCTATTCGGCTCTCAACTCTTCGGCTGCCTTTAGGGCAGCCGCATTGCTAGCCCGAGCTTGTTCCCTGGCCTGGGCAAGTTCCTCCCTCAGGGCTTCCACGGCAGCAGCACCATCTGCAGTTCAAGCACATCACATCAATATTATGCTCCTTTCAATTTTTCCTATAAATAATAAAGAAAGCAGAGCACGTACCTTGTGACTCATTCAGCCACTCGTTCACAAGCGTGATGTCGGCATCAATAAATCCAATCTGCCTCCTCAGTTCGAAAACTTCAACGGACCGGTCAGCTGCCGGATCCTTAGACGCCCGCGCATAAATACATTGCGATCTTTACTTACAAATGTGATCCTCCGTTTGTCGCCTATGGCTGGCAACCAGAGTCTCAGGGGCTACTATCCATATGGAGCACACCTAGCGTGCGCGTCACAGTCAAAAATTATGTATTTTCATTACATACCTCGAAGCCTCTGAGCAGGCTCGTAAAAGCTTCATTCAACCCGCTGGTGGCGGATGAAATCTTCTCAAGCACCATGCTCATTAATGAATGGTGCTCCTCCGGGAGAGCAGCTCGCTCCAGAAGGCCCGTTAGTGTGTCCTGTCGGACACCAAACAGTGTCGGACCCTTCCTATCGCCCCCCATGGGAGCCGAACGCTCCGAGCTCAAGGCGGCCGAAGTATTAGCTTCTGGCTTCGGCAAATCTGGAATCCTCCGTAACGACACCTTGGGGTCGCCTGCCTCATGAGGCGGATAGGTTGGTGGAGTCTCACTCTCCATCATCTTCGGAAGGAGATCCCCCGATGACAAACTCTGTCAAGAAGAGCTGCTAGCCGGGCTGCAAAGAATTGATCCTGGTTATTGTTCTCGGAGAACGAAGCAGTACCTTCGTATTCATGATTAACTTATAGCTCGGCTGAGGGCTGGCCCGTTGGCGGGCATGGCGCGGTGAGGGCGCCCTTCGGGGCAGGGTCCCCTGGTGAAGCTTTCTTCCCTTTTCTGGGAACCTCCGTCTCCAAATCTCCGGAGGCGGCCCTCTTCTTCCCGCGAGGGGAGGAGGCCTTAGATTCCCCTCCCCGACTATCCTCCTTTGGGGAGGTAGCAATTCCCCCGGTTTGGATGCGCAATGTGTGAAGTTCTGCTTCTCTATTCTTCCCTTCTTCTTTCCCTGAGGGCATTTTGCTTAGCACACGACCAAGCATCTTGGCTATGGTGGGACTAGGCGAGCCTTCGGGAAGTGGCGCCGGACACCTGATTCTCTCCGCCTTGCTGAGCCATTCCTGGCACGGAGGATTTTCAGAATAATGATTATGATAAATATAAACGAAGTGTTTGGTTTCGAGGTTACTTACTTGGGTATCTGGGCGATTGCAGCTCAGTCCCGCATCCTCGGTGGTGTCCGAACACTTTACTTGCGGTCCGAAGAATAATTTACACATCCCTTCAAGCGTAAGGCCGAAGAAGTGCAGTATCGTCCGCGGACCTTCTGGATTGAACTCCCACATCCGGAGAGGCCGGCGTTTGCACGGCAACATCCGTCAGATTAGCATTACCAGAATTATGCTGACGAGGCTAATGTCCCGCTCAAGACGCTCCCGGATATGGCTCTGCAGTGTTAGTACATCGCTAGCAGACCCCCAATCCCGTCTTATGTTGCTCCATGACGCCAATTGAGAAGGAGGGCCCGAACCGAAGTCGGGGGCAGCCACCCACTTCGTGCCTCAGGGAGCTATGACGTAAAACCACCTCCACTGCCATAAATCGAACACCTCTGGGAAGCAACCCTCTGGCCATGGGGCATCGGCGTTCCTGCTTATTACAGCACCTCTGCACTCCGCGTGTCGCCCCTCAATCATCTTCGGCTTCATGTTGAAGGTCTTGAGCCATAAGCCGAAGTGTGGAGTGATGTGGAGAAAATCTTCGCACACAACGATGAACAACAAGATATGGAGGATAGCGTCCGGAGCTAGATTGTGAAAATCTAACCCGTAATAGAACATGAGCCCTCTCACAAAGGGATCAAGGGTGAGGCCCAAGCCGCGGAAGAAGTGAGAAACAAATACGACACTCTCGTTGGGCTCGGGAGTAGGGATAACCTGCCCTGGAGCAGGAAGCCTGTGCTGGATGTCGGCAGTCAGATATCCGACCTCCCTAAGCTTCGCAATGTCCTCCTCTGTGACTGAGGAGGCCACCCACTGGCCTTGAGGGTTGGCTCCGGACATAGTGGAGGATCCGGGGTGCTTGAGCTTGGGTTTCGGGTGTTAGAACTCAAGATGCGAAAAGGTACAAGGGTGGTGAAAAAGAGGGATAGGCCTCGGTCCCTTTATAAAGGGGGTGAATATCAAGCGTCCTCAGCGTAACCTCTTGGGACTTATCTAAAAACACGGAGTCATACCATCAGTCGTCATGGGGTTGCGCACGCCCGTATCAATGGAAGATCCTGCGATGAGGGGAACATGATCTCGGCTTTGGTAGGGCATGCCAATAAAACCGCCTCGCAACGCATATCGAAGCGGGCTAAGAAAAACCGGTTCGTGTTGGGCCGGTCCACGATGCATGGGCACGACATACAAAAATTGCCAGCAGATCAGATTTCTGAAGTGCTACGCTCTCTACGGTGGTATGTGAAGATCATCTTGCAGATCCGGACACGGTTTAAGTGTTCGATAATTACTTTGGAGTATTCAGAGATGGAACCCGCCTTGCAATGCCGAAGACAAAACTGCACGCCGGACTCATCATCATTGAAGTCTGGTTCAGGGGCTACTAAGGGAGTCCTGGATTAGGGGGTATCCGAACAGCCGGACTATATACTCTGGCCAGACTGTTGGACCACGAACATACAAGACTCAAGCCTTCTTCTCGTGTCCGGATGGGACTCTCCTTTGCATGGAAGACAAGCTTGGTGATCCGGATATTGTATTTCCTTCTTTGTAAAAACCGACTCCATGTAAACCCTAGCCCTCTCCGGTGTCTATATAAACCGGAGGGTTTAGTCCTTAGAGGGACGATCAGAATCATAATCATCATAGGCTAGCTTCTAGGGTTTAGCCTCTATGATCTCGTGGTAGATCAACTCTTGTACTACTCATATCATCAATATCAATCAAGCAAGAAGTAGGGTTTTACCTCGATCGAGAGGGCCCGAACCTGGGTAAAACATTGTGTCCCTTGCCTCCTGTTACCATCAGCCTTAGACGCACAGATCGGGACCCCCTACCCGAGATCCGCGGTTTTGACACCGATAGCCACCATGCCTTCTCCGACTACTTGCTGCTCGACAACATGGTCAGAAGCTCATTATCGTCTTGTCTAGCATTGCTATTATTCTGAACCTGGTCTAGCCTCAAAATAAACTGAAATAGGGGAGTTATTGCTCAAACAAATAATTCTGCATGTTTGGACACTCAGTTTTCTACACTTTAGTCATCTGTATGGTTTGTGTTCATGAATAATCAGTGGCTGGCATCATTTTGTATTTGCACCATTTGAGTGCTAATTACAGTAGGTCTACATTTTTTAGTCAAAGTGCTTTTATGTTGCTTTGTTCTTTCATTTTTCTGTCTGTAGTTTGTTCAATTCGTATGCTTGGGATTTGTTTGATTGACGGACCTTAAAGCTGATGCAATAATGCATGAACTATATTCCGCCCTTTTTATGCCGAAGGCTTGCCAACCAAAAGGTGGTTCTTCTGTTAATTGTTTTGATCCTTATTTTTTATTTATGCAAAAAGGAATGCTATTGCTTATGTTCTTTGACGAACTATACCTTGAATTCTTTGTTTTGCAATTCATTGAAGAATTGTCCATCACAATCTCTGTTCATTGAGAACTTTACCTAGATAAGCTAAAGCTTGTGCACTGAGATTTGTTGTCCAGTTAGCGCTGGAGTTGTGTAACTCCCATGTAGTTTTCTAATGTGTCAGCAAACTGAAAATTGTTGATCCTTCTCACTGCAGATTGTGTCATGAGCTCGGAGACATTAAGGCACTGTTAGTTAGATGTTCCAATCCTTGTATACAGGAAGCTACATGGTGGCTCATGAGATAGATGCACTAGCTCAATCATTAGATCTTGGTGATGTAATGATGCTTGGCTAGCTAGGCTTTAGTAATGTACTAATTATATACCTGTGAATTACATCAGAGATTAGAGGAGTTGCATGTGAATATATGTTGGAATAAGAGAATAGGGAAAAGGCGCAATACAGTGCTGCAATGACCAAAATGAACAAAAACGAAGATTATAGTGTTGGATCTTCACATCCAGATAGGCAAGGGAACTTTTTTCTTTTCAAATGCAATGTACCTCTTACATTACATAGACCATGCCAGTTAGTTTCTAGCAGCCGATGAGAATGAATACAACCATTTGTTCCTTGTCTGGCATGTGTATTTTTGCTTTGTACTCTGCTTTTGATAAGGCAAGACAGATCAAACCAACATAGTAATCCTCTGATACTTCATTATATTCTGAAAAAACATCGATTTTCCATGTCAGGGTAGTATTATGTCAAACTGATGCTTTGTACTACATGTTCTGGTGTATACCCTGATAATATTAGGCATTTGCATTGTCCTTTGATTTGTTTGTTCATATGACATTTGTTTCTTTTCAGTTATAGCCACTTTCATTTCCGATTCGTACCCATCCATTTGTCTTGTTTTCATTTGTTTCTTACAAGTTCTTTCTGAAAAGATGTTGTCTTTCAGTTGTATATTCATTCTCTTGATTTCATTTGTTTCTTATGCAAGGGTTCTCTCAAAAATTAATTTTGAAGCAAGACGAAACTGAAAAGGTCATCTGGGACAAGTGGAAGGAGGAAAGCCGCCGTAAGATCGATAGTAACTTGCCTCCGCTCTAACAAGAACATTGGAACTATCAAATTGGAAATATCAAATTCAAACTCCTAGATATCTATGTTAGGATGTAGGACTTTGTCCAGGCAGTGATATCCCCTCTGATCTTTTCATCAATACTTTCACACTTTTTTCTGTAAAGTGCTGCTGATATTAATAAATCCCTCTGTTCAAAAAACAATATAATTTCTAGCTCCTAGAAGAGCTTGTTCATTCAGACCTTTCCATACATTTTAACTATGATAGTGACCTCTTCTATTTTTCTATGTAACGTTCATATGCATAAATAGTTGAAAATGGTGTCTGAATGGCGCGTTTTTAGCTCATTTTTTACCATCCACCTAAATAATTTCTAAAACTTAAAATATATTAAAGAAACACAAATGGTTTCAAAACAGTTCGTGTTTGAATTTTTACCTTGTGCCGTTTGGTCCTATGTTATTCGAATAAGATAACATAATATGCATGCTCAAGTATATATTTTCAAAGATAAAGTATCCTTCATTTTTCATCTTCTAGGGTTTGAATTAGTACCTAAGTGGTTGCTAAAACCTACTTATATTAAAGTTAAATATTTTCAAAACACTTCAAGTTGACATGGTATCTGTGCTTTCTTAAACATAAAGATGTTGAAAAATGCAAAATATTTCAACGCGCACATGGTTTCAAATGGGGCTCTACGCTGCGTTAAATTTGTTACCATATGTGCTTGCCCACAACTAAAACAACTAGACCATGAATTTTCTTTTCAATGTGAACATTGATTTAGTGTGTCTCTGCGTCGGTTTTCAAGCACATGTCGAATACTTTCAAACGCATAACCATATTTTCAATATAGCATGGTTTAACATATGAGCTTTATACTATCAATATTGAATATGTCCTTGCAAAATGAAACTATTTTCATCGACGACATGGCTTTAGCGGGTCTCTGCGCCATTTGGCGCAACTGGTTACCTAGTAAAAATAGAAAACAAAAGGAAGGGAAAGAAGGTAGTGCTTACTAAATTCATCAATTTCATACCGCTCAAAAATGATTCATTAATAAGGTTGATCAGGTCTTATTAACAGTCACTTTCGATTAGCATGAAACCGAAGAACTTTCATAATTCACTAAGTTACCTCAATGGGGATATGCATTTCCCCAACAATAAGCATTTCATATTTCTTTTTGACAGTAAGTAGAAGTATTTGAAAACTTCCAATAGTGACCGTCGGAGATTTTTCAATAACATTAATACCATTCACTTGGAATTGTTTCTTCAGAATGTGCACCATATGCTCATTACCATTAATATGAAAAGTGACCTTGCTTTTATTACAATCAATAACAGCCTCTGCAATATTCAAGAAGGGTCTACCAAGGATAATCGACATGTTGTCATCCTCGGGCATCTCAAATATAACAAACTCAGTCAAAATAGTAACATTAGCAACAACAACGGGCACATCCTCATAGATACTGATAGGTATGGCAGTTGATTTGTCAGCCATTTGCAAAGATATTTCAGTAGGTGTGAGTTTATTCAAGTCAAGTCTTTTATATAAAGATAAAGGCATAACACTAACACGAGCTGCTAAATCACACAAAGCAGTTTTCACATAATTCCTTTTGATAGAGCAAGGTATAGTTGGTATACCTAGGTCTCCATGTTTTTTAGGCACTCCATCTTTAAAAGTATAGTTAGCAAGCATAGTGGAGATTTCAGCTTCCGGTATTTTTCTCTTATTTGTGATGATGTCTTTCATATACTTTGCATAAGGAGGCATTTTAAGGATATCAGTCAAGCAAGTACGCAAGAAGACCGGCCTCAGCATTTCAGCAAAGCGTTCAAATTCTTCATCATCATTCTTTTTAGTTGACTTGGGTGGAAAAGGCATAGGTTTTTGAACCCACGGTTTTCTTTCTTTACTGTGTTTTCTAGCAACAAAGTCTCTTTTACCGTATCTTTTATTCTTAGGTTGTGGGTTATCAAGATCAACAGGTGGTTCTATCTCAACATCATTATCTGTCTCTTTATCATTATTTGGTGAGTGTCTTCATGAACCTCATCATTGTCTTTTTCATTATCACTAGGTGGATGTTCATTACCAGATTGAGTTTCAGCATGAGATAGAAGTTTCATTTTCATTATCAGGAGGTTTGTCTATGTCAAGTTCACTAGAAGCATGTCCTATCATTTTTCTTTTTCTTTTTCTTTTTAGAATGACTAGGTGCACTAGTGTTGTTTCTTTGCGAATCTTGTTTAATTCTTTTTGGGTGTCCCTAAGGAAAAAGTGGTTCCCGAGTCATTTTACCTCCTCTAGTTGCAACTCTAACAGCAAAGTCATGTATATTATGATTCATTTCATCAAGTAATTCTCTTTGTGATTTAGCAACTTGTTCTAACTGGGTTTGAACCATAGAAGCATGTTTTCCAACACCTCTAACATCATTTTAGATTCTAAATAACAAGTCACTCGAGCGAGCAATCATATCAGAATTATATTTCAATTGCTTCATAACATTTGCATTGAAGTGGTATTCTCTTCTAATGTAGTTTTCAAACTCAAAAAGGCATTGGCTAGGATGTTTATTATGAGGATCATCACTATCATTGAATTTCATTAAAGATTTTACCTCTACCACCTTGGGTGGTGGCGGTGCTTCAAGCCCATGTATTTCTTTGATAGGTGGTAAATTTTTAACATCCTTGACCTTAATACCTTTTTGCTTCATAGATTTCTTTGCCTCTTCCATATCTTCAACACTGAGATATAATATACCCCTCTTCTTCAGAGAGGGTTTAGGCGGTGGTTCGGAATAGTCCAATCATCATAATTTTTCAATATGTTATTCAATAATTCTTCAGCTTGAGCAATAGTTCGTTCCCTGAAAACACAACCAGCACAACTATCTAGGAAGTCCCTAGAAGATATCAAGTATTCCATTTTTCTTAAGAGGATGATCAGGCAAAGCATTAAGTAACTGGCAAAGCCTCTCCCAAGCTTGTGGGAGACTCTCTTCTTTAGTTTGAACAAAGTTAAATATTTCTTGTAAGGCAGCTTGTTTCTTATGAGCAGGAAAATATTTTTCAGAGAAGTAGTAAATCATATCCTAGGGACTACGCACACAACCGGGAGCAAGAGTATTGTACCAAGCTTTAGAATAACCCTTTAATGAGAAAGGAAATAATTTGAGAATAAATTAGTATCGAGTTTTCTCATCATGAGTAAAAAGGGTGGCTATATCATTCAACTTTGTAAGATGTGCCACAACAGTTTCAGTTTCATAACCATGGAAAGGATCAGATTCAACCAAAGTAATTAGCTCTGGTTCGACAGGGAATTCATAATCCTTATCAGCAATAACAATAGGTGAAGTAGCAAACTCAGGATCACATTTCATTCTAGCATTCAGAGATTTTTCTTTATACTTGTGTAATAATTTCTCTAGATCATCTATATCCTTACAAGCAAGAATATATCTAGTTGCCTATTCACTCATAACATAGCCTTCCTGTACATTAGGCAATTCATATCTAGGAGGGCTAGCTCTAGCAAGTGTTTCAGGAGTTTCAGTTTCAAGCTCATCATCAGGTTCAACAACACCATGTTGTATTACTCTAGCAATTTGTTCATCAAGAAATTCACCAAGTGGCGCATCATCATTATCAAGCATGGTACTAGCATCATCATCATAAGCATCATTCATAGTAGAAGTAGCATCATCAATAACTTGTGACATATCAAAATTAATAGCATGTGCTGGTGGTGGTGCAAGTTTACTCATAACAGAAGGTGAATCTAAAGCAGAACTGGATGGCAGTTTCTTACCTCCCCTCGTACTTGAGAGAAATATCTTAGTCTTTGGATCCTTCAGATTCTTCATAGTGATAAATTGATAATAATCCCAAGTGACTCAACAAATGTAGCTATGCTCCCCGGCAACGGCGCCAGAAAAAGGTCTTGATAACCCACAAGTATAGGGGATAGCAACAATTTTCGAGGGTAAGTATTTAACCCAAATTTATAGATTCGACACAAGGGGAGGCAAAGAATATTTGAAGGTATTATCAGCTGAGTTGTCAAATCAACCACACCCGGAGATTAATTATCTGCAGCAAAGTGATTAGTAGCACATTAGTATGATAGTTTTGATGATAGCAGCAGTAGTAACGGTAATAGTAACAATGATAACAGTGATATTGTAGCAGTAACGATAGCAGTAGCAATAGTAGTAACTTAGCAAGAACAATATGAGATAAATTCGTAGGCATTGGATCGGTGACTTGTTGGATGATATTCATCATGCGATAGTTATTACCTAGGGCAATACTGCAGTAGCTCCAGTTCATCAATATAATGTAGGCATGTATTCCGTAAATAGTCATACGTGCTTTATTAAAAGAACTTGCATGACATATTTTCTTCTACCCTCTTATGGCAGCGCGGTCCACATTGGAAACTAAGGTATATTAAGGCCTCCTTTTAATAGAGAACCGGAACAAAGCATTAACACATAGTGAATAGATGAACTGCTCAAACTACGGTCATCACCGAGAGTGCGCCGGTTGTTGTCACCCGGGGTTGTCGGATCATAACCGTAGTAGGTGACTATAACTTGCAAGATGGGATCTAAAACATGGATATAATGATGAATTCATAAACGGTTCAGATCTGAGTTCATGGCACCCGGGCCCAAAGTGAAAAGCATTAAGCATAGCAAAGTCATAGCAACATCAATCTAAGAACATAGTGGAGACTAGGGATCAGGCCCTAACAAAACTAACTCGATTACATGATGAATCTTATCCAACTCCTCACCGACCAGCGAGCCTACGAAGGAATTACTCACTCCCGGTGGGGAGCATCATGGAATTGGAGATGAATGTGTGTTGGGGATGACGAAGAACGAAGATCCCCTCTCCGGAGCCCCAAACGGACTCCAGATCTGCCCTCTTGAGGAAGAACAGGGCTTGGCGGCGGCTCCGTCTCGTGGATCGCGATAATTCTTTCTCCCTGATTTTTTCTAGAAATATGTGATTTATAGGATCAGGGGGTCATCTACGGGGCCACTAGGTGGGTACAACCCACCTGGACGCGCCATTAGAGGGGGGCGCGCCTTGGTGGGTTGTGCCCACCCAGGTGCCCCTCTCCTGCAGGTCTTGGTTCCAGAAATTCTTATTATTGATATAAAAAAATCCTCGCAAAGTTTCGTTCCATTCCAAGAACTTTTATTTCTGCACAAAAACAACACCATGGTAGTTCTGCTGAAAACAGCGTCAGTCCAGGTTCAGTTTCATTCAAATCATGCAAAGTCGAGTCCAAAACAAGAGGAAAAGCGTGAGAAAAAGTAGATACATTGGAGACGTATCAATCTACTCCTGGATCGCTATTGTATCCCCTTGCCAAACTCATGGCAAGGTACACAACATGTTTTGGTACACAGCGTGGCATACTTTATAGAACCTTATGGCTGAGGAATAGGGAATGATTTTCATTCTCTCTATCTTCTGCCGTGGTCGGGCTCTGAGTCTTACTCAACTTCATACCTTACAACTCAGGCAAGAACTCCTTCTTTGACTGGTCCATTTTGAACTCCTTCAAAATCTTATCAAGGTATGTACTCATTGAAAGACTTATCAAGTGTCTTGATCTATCTTTATAGATCTTGATGCCCAATATGTAAGCAGCTTCACCGAGGTCTTTTCTTTCGAAAAACTTTTATTCAAGTATCCTTTTATGCTATCCAGAAATTCTACATCATTTCCAATCAACAATATATCATCCACACACACACACACACACATATATATATATATATATATATATATATATATATATATATATATAATATTAGAAATGCTATAGAGCTCCCACTCACTTTCTTGTAAATACAGGCTTCTCTGGAAGTCTGTATAAAACCATATGCTTTGATCAGCTCATCAAAGCACATATTCGAACTCCGAGATGCTTGTACCAGTCCATGGATGGATCATTGGAGATTGCACACGTTGTTAGCACCTTAAAGATCGACAAACCTTCTAGTTGCATCATATACAACTCTTCTTTTAGAAATGCAGTTTTGACGTCCATTTGCCATATTTCATAATCATAAAATGTGACAATTGCTAACATGATTCGGATAGACTTAAGCATCACCACGGGTGAGAAAGTCTCATCGTATTCAACTCCTTGAACTTGTCGAAACCTTTAGCAACAACATGAGCTTTGTAGACAGTAACATTACCATCAGTGTCAATCTTCTTCTTGAAGATCCATTTATTCTCTATGGGTCGCGGATCATCGGGAAAATCCACAAAAGTCCACACTTTGTTCTCATACATTGATCCTATCTCAGATTTCATGGCCTCAAGCCATTTATCAGAATTTGGGCTCATCATAGCTTCTTCATAGTTCATAGGTTCGCCATGGTCTAGTAACATGACTTCCAGAATAGAATTACCGTACCACTCTGGTGTCGATTGTGTTCTAGTTGACCTACGGGGTTCGGTAGTAACTTGATCTGAAGTTTCATGATCATCATCATTAGCCTCCTCTCTAGTTGGTGTAGGCATCACGGAAACATGTTTCTTTGATGAGCTACTTTCCAAATTGAGAGAAGGTACAATTACCTCATCAAGTTCTACTTTCCTCCCACTCACTTCTTTCAGAGAAACTCCTTCTCTAGAAAGGACCCATTCTCAGCAACAAAGATCTTGCCTTTGGATCTGTGATGGAAGGTGTACCCAATTGTTTCCTTAGGGTATCCTATGAAGATGCACTTCTCCGATTTGGGTTTGATCTTATCAGGCTGAAGCCTTTTGACACAAGTGTCACAACCTCAAACTTTAAGAAACAATAGCTTAGGTTTATTGCCAAACCATAGTTCATACGGTGTCGTCTCAATGGATTTAGACGGTGCCCTATTTAACATGAATGCATCTGTCTCTGATGCATAACCCCAACATGATAGTGGTAAATCAGTAAGAGATATCATAGGTCACACCATATCTAATAAAGTACGGTTATGATGTTCGGACACACCATTACACTATGGTGTTCCAGGTGGCGTGAGTTGTGAAACTATTCCACATTGTTTTCAATGAAGGCCAAACTCGTAACTCAAATATTTGCCCCCATGATCAGATCGTAGAAACTTTATTTTCTTGTTACAATGATTCTTCACTTCTCTCTGAATTTTTTTGAACTTTTCAAATGTTTCAGACTTGTGTTTCATTAAGTAGATATACCCATAACTTCTCAAGTCATCTGTGAAGGTTAGAAAATAATGATACCCGCCGCATGCCTCAACACTCATTGGACCGCATTCATCGATATATATTATTTCCAATAAGTCATTAGCGCGCTCCATTGTTCCGGAAAACGGAGTTTTAGTCATCTTTCCCGTGAGGCATGGTTCGTAAGTATCAAATGATTCATAATCAAGTGATTCCAAAAGTCCATCGGCATGGAGTTTCTTCATGTGCTTTACACCAATATGACCTAAACGGCAGTGCCACAAATATGATGCACTATCATTATCAACTTTGCATCTTTTGGCATCAATATTATGAATATGTGTATCACTACAACCGAGATTCAATAAACCATTTACATTGGTTGTATGACCATAGAAGGTTCTATCATACTTATTCCTACAATTTCTAACCCTACTACCTTATCACATTACAGGCCGATAAGTTTATGTAACATGATATATAAGATCATCTCCAAGTGTCTGGTGAACTGCTTGAGACCTCTTCTGGATGATATAGTTTCACTAGAGCAGAGTGCATTTATCCCTGGGCGTATGATCACCGATAATGCGCTGGTGGCCTTTGAATGTATTCATCACATTAAGCAGGAAAAACACCCCAGCAAGAGTTTTTGTGCTTATAAGCTTGATCTCTCGAAGGCATATGATAGGGTGGACTGGAAGTTCTTGAAGCAGGTGATGCAAAAGTTGTGTTTCTCTCAGCGGTGGGTGGACTGGATAATGTCTTGTGTCACATCGGTGAGATACACTGTCAAACTTAATGTGACGCTCTTGGACAGTGGCAGAGACAGGGGCGAGCAGGAGCCTTCCCCCCCCCAACAATCGAGCGATGCTATCAAATTAGCGATACAGATGCATCTAATCCCACGTATAATACATACCTGGCCCTCTATCTTAACATTAAGTTTAGAAAAAGGAATAAGGCCCATGTGAAGCCCACTAGTAGTTAGGTTGGGCTATTGGCTCAACTCTCCTCCTGGCCTGGGTGTTGTGTTCTCCTGTTATTTGGTTTCTACATGGATTAGTACGCAGAAATTTTCCGTCGCCATTCCATTCCCTAGCTCGCCCGACCGCCTCTGCTCTCCCTACACTGTTGCTCTCGAACCTATTCTTACAACAACAGCGCGACGCAATCAAATCTTCCGGATCCATCCAACAGGAACTAGCCAAATACACAAGGTTTAACACATCACTACATCACATCTAGTAATCTCAATTCACATCTTGTATCATTGTTCAATTTATACATAAGCTTTTTGTTGTTTGCATGTTTTGGTTGTGTGATTTGTGATGCTATGATTCTATGAAGAGTTCCTATCTTGTACTGTCCTCAAAATAGTCATGATCATGATGCAAATTATCTTATATGAGTTCCCAATTGTGATGCAGTTTTTTCCTATGTTGAACATCTAATTGTGAGATTGCAATTCGACAGATACGAAGAGAAAAGCGTCGCGAAATGCCGCTATGATTAATTCTTTTTTAAGCCAGATTCTTCAAGTTCTCAACCTATTGAATTGTTAATGATGCTGATGCGCAAGTTACAAATCACAGTTGAATTGACACTAATGATCAGAATATGGCGGACGTGGTAAAAGTTGCAGAACAAGAAAACAACATAACCCCAACTATAGTATGATGGTAGTTTTTTTTGGTCCAGAAAAAATGAACTTGACTTGGCCCCCTCTATACCAAAATCTCGGCTCTGCCCTGCTCTTGGATTCATTTGCACCGACGCATGGACTTCAACAGGGCGATCCTCTCTCTCCCTTTTGTTCCTTTTTGTTGCTGATGGTTTATCTGCAATTCTTAAACATTATGTGTCTTCGGGCGACATCTCTCCAGTTAAGGTGTGCAGAAGAGCACCTGGCATCTCGCACATAATGTTTGCTGATGACACAATGTTGCTTTTTGAAGCTAATAAAACTCAGGCCGAACATGTTAAGTTGGCCTTGGATCAATATTCTATGGCAACGGGTCAATGTCTAAATTTTGATAAATGTTCCATCCTCTTTGGTACAACATTCCCTTTTGTGAATCAAATGGATGTCAGGGAAGTGCTCAATGTTACAAGTTTGGTATTTGAAGAGAGATATCTTGGCCTACCTACCCCTGATGGTCGTATGTCAAAGGGTTGGTTTCAAAACCTCCAGATGTGTCTAACAGAAAGACTGATTTATTGGGGAGATGGTCATCTTGCACAACCTAGTAGGGAGACTCTCATTAAGTCTGTCGCTCAAGCCCTACCCACTTACATTATGGGAGTATTCAAATTGCCGTTTTTGGTGTGTGACGAATTGACAAGGATGGTGAGAGGTTTCTATTGGGGTGCTAACAGGAGTAAAAGGAAAGTGCATTCATGAGCATGGGATAATTTGATGCAACCTAAAAGTAAAGGAGGTGTTGGGTTTCGAGATTTTCGAATTTTTAATTAAGCTTTATTGGCTCGACAAGCTTGGAGATTAATCGTAAAGCTTGAAAGTTTATGTGCTCAAGTTTTGAAAGCAAGATATTATCCACAGGGAAATATCGAGGACACTGTCTTCTCTGGTAATGCATCTTCCTCATGGCAAGCTATCAATTATGGATTAGATTTATTGAAGAAGGGATTGATATGGAGAGTGGGGAATGGGAGGAGCATTCGGATCTGGCATGACAACTGGATTCGTTTAAGGCACATGCAGGATGCGTTTTGTCTCAGAACTTCTTAATGAGAATGGTTCCTGGAAGTCCAATATGCTACAACAATATTTCTTGTCTACATACGTAGCTGAGATCATGAAGATTCGGGCGTCGCCACAGTTAGAAGGGGACACCCTCGCTTGGGGCCTTGGTAAATACAACATTTTTCAGTGAAAAGTGCTTACAATTTAGGTTTGACGAATCCCATAGGAACACAACGACTGCATCAAGCTCATGTCTAGATGGACGCCTTTCCTGCTGGAATCTAATCTGGTCGACTGATGTGCCTCCGTCGGTCCGTAATTTTGCTTGGAGAGACGCAACAAATTCCCTACCAACTTGGAGTAACAAGCATAGTCGAGGGCTTGAAACTAGTGATTTATGCCCGATATGTGCAGTCGAGACTGAGGATTCCTTTCATGCTCTTTGCCATTGTATCCTTTCATGTATTTTGTGGGAAACTATGGCTGAAGTGTGGTCTTTGCAAAGTATTACATCTGTACAGTATACTGGTGTGGAGTGGCTGTTACCTGCTCTACAACCTTTGCCGGAAATTGAAAGGTCTATGCTTTTGATGACAATGTGGCGGGCTTGGCATTTACTCAATGAAGTGGTCCATCATAAACATATGCCGGACATGGAATCATCGAGACGATTTATGATGAGCTATCTAGACTCCTTCATTAGCATCAAAACTGAATTATCACCAGACCCTAATAAAGGCAAGACTGTCCTTACATATGATAGTACCTTCAGTACACCGCATGTGACAGTAAGCGATGCCGGTTCCAAGTGGTCGGCTCCTAAGATTGGCTGGGTGAAGTTATGCACTGATGGCTCCTATGCTGATGATGGTTCAGCGGGTGCTGGTATGGTTTTAAGAGAGTAAAAGGGAGTTGCCATTTTCTCTTCATGTAGGCAACTTTTCTCCTGTCACAAAGGATTGGAAGCCGAATTATATGCATGTATGGAGGGTTTGTCATTTGCCATCCAAAGAAGCGAATTACCCATCGAGATCAAGATGGATTCTCTTGTTGCAGTTAAGTTGATCCAAGCAAAAGAGGTGGATAGATCGGTCTACACATCTCTCGTCGAGGGGATCAAACATGTTATGTCTCTCTGTGAATCTTGTATTACTCATGTTAATCATAGCCAGAATAAGGTTAGTGATAGCATAACGAATTTTGCTTGTTCTGAGGGCAGGATTATGACCTGGGTTGGGTCAGGCCCAATGGCTGATGTGAAGTTAGCTACGATCGACTGTATGAACCTTTGAGATGAGTAATACATGTGTTTCACCCACAAAGAAGAACAAAATAACAATTATTGTCTAACTTAAATGAATAACCATATTGCAATAAACATGATCTAATCGTATTCATGCTCAACGCAAACACCAAATAATATTTATCTAGGTTCAACACTAATCCCGAAGGTAGAGGAAGTGTGCGATGGTGATCATATCAACCTTGGAATCATTTCCAACACACATTGTCACCTTGCTTTTAACTAGTCTCTGCAACTCCTATTTCAAGTTACTAATCTTAGCAACTGAACCGATATCAAATACCTAGGGGTTACTATGAACACTAGTAAAATACACATCAATAACATGTATATCAAATATACCTTTGTTCACTTTGCCATCCTTCTTATCCGCCAAGTATTTGGGGTAGTTCCACTTCCAGTGACCATTTTCTTTGCAGTAGAAGCACTTAGTTTCAGGCTTAGGTCTAGCTTTGGGCTTCTTCACGGGAGTGGCAACTTGTTTGTCATTCTCTTGAAGTTCCCTTTCTTTTCCTTTGCCCCTTTTCTTGAAACTAGTGGTCTTGTTAATCATCAACACTTGATGCTCTTTCTTGATTTCTACCTTTGCTGATTTCAGCATCGCGAAGATCTTGGGAATCTTTTTCGTTATCCCTTGCACATTAAGTTCATAACGAAGTTCTAGTAGCTTGGTGATAGTGACTAGAGAACTCTGTCAATCACTATCTTATCCGGAAGATTAACTCCCACTTGATTCAAGCGATTGTAGTGCCCAGACATTCTGAGCACATGCTCATTAGCTGAGCTATTCTCCTCCATATTGTAGGCAAAGTACTTGTTAGAGGTATCATACCTCTCGACACGGGTATGATTCTGAAATACCAATTTCAACTCTTGGCACATCTCATATGCTCTATGGTATTCAAGCTTCTTTGAAGCCCCGATTCTAAGCCATAAAGCATAGCTCACTAAACTATCAAGTAGTCATTGTATCGATCTTGCCAAACTTTCATAACATCTGCATCTGCTCCTGCAATAGGTCTGTCACCTAGCGGTGCATCAAGGTCATAATTCTTATGTGCCGCAATGAGGATAATCCTCAGATCAAGGACCCAGTCTGCATCATTGCTACTATCATCTTTCAACTTAGTTTTCTCTAGGAACATATCAAAAGTAGGGGAGCTACAACGCGAGCTATTGATCTACAACATAATTTGAAAATGCTATCTAGACTAAGTTCATGATAAATTAAGTTCAGTTAATCAAATTACTTAAGAACTCCCACTTAGATAGACATCCCTCAATTCATCTAAATGATACGTGATCCAAATCAACTAACCCATGTCCGATCATCATGTGAGATGGGGTAGTCATCAATGGTGAACATCTCTGATCATATCTACTATATGATTCACGTTCGACCTTTCGGTCTCTAGTGTTCCAAGGCCATGTCTGTACATGCTAGGCTCGCCAAGTTTAACCCGAGAATTCCGCATGTGCAAAACTGTCTTGCACCCGTTGTATGTGAACATAGAGCCTATTACACCCGATCATCATGTAGTGTCTCAGCATGACGAACTGTCGCAATGGTGCATACTCAGGGAGAACACTTATACCTTGAAATTTAGTTAAGGGATCATCTTATAATGCTACTTTCGTACTAAGAAAAATAAGATGCATAAAAGATAAACATCACATGCAATCAAAATATGTGACATGATATGGCCAGATGACGTTGCCGAGCTCCAGGGTGAACGCGCGGCATCCTGCAGTTGCCACTGGAGCCCATCGAGGGGGTGGAACCTGGTCCTGGTGCACACGCACCGCCACCTCCCGCGGAGGTACGCGGGCCTGGTGCAGGGGTGTTGGAAGTACGCGCGCTTCTCCTTGAGGTTGCTACATCACCTTGCAGCTCACGTCCTCCCGTGCTGGCGCAGGGCACGGTGGGTCGCGTTGTGGTGCCACACGCCTTGGCCCGACAACGACACCCTGGGCCGGAGGTGGTGGAGGAGACCCGTGAGCCACGTCGCCCACTATAGGTGGCTGCTGAGGCAGTGAGCGAGCCGGGGCGGCAGAGCCCCTGGCCATGCTGACGAGCTCAGCGATCCGCTCGATCCACTCCTTGTAGAGGTCGCCAACCGGGCGGTAGAGAAGGAGCTCCCGTGCCCTGAGCAGAGCAGCCTGCACGTCCGGCTGGCCGTGACGCGCGTGGGAGAACGAAGCTACTGGAGTCAGTGACAGAGTAGCGGTGCACCCCTCGCGGTGCACCGACGGGTGCATCGATGAAGCTTGCTTCTCATGGCCGGCAGGGCCCGTGGCGGTGGTTGCCATCGGAGACGGGGCACGACGATCACAACCATCGCCCGCCGGAGCCGTCTGAGCAACGCAAGCGGCAACTGCGGCCCAACACTCGGCGCAAGCTCGGCGTGCGTCAGCCATGTAGGTGTCGGAGTGGCGGTGGATCGATCGATAGAAGAGAAGATCCGATGCACCCCTACCTGGCACGCCAAATGTCGGATTACGAGTTCTGCAAACCCTTGAGAGGTTCGAACTCTGGGGTGCGTGCGGAGATCTCAACCTATCCAGCCTGCCTACTTGCGATCCTCCTAAGCCTAGCGCGATGAGCTCAAAGAGACAAAGGGACACATCAGTTTCTCCTGGTTCGGGCCACCTTGCGGTGTAATACCCTACTCCAGCATTTTGGTGGATTGCCTCGGAGGGCCGAGGACAGACTAAGTGGATGAACTGGCCTCAGGAGGTGAGGTGTTCTTGAGGTCGATAGAGCTGAGGGGGTGTGAACCAGATCCGATCCCCCTCTATGGTGGTGGCTAAGTCCTATTTATAGTGGCCTTGGTCCTCTTCCCAAATCTTGGCAGGAAGGAATCCCACAACGACCGGATTTGAAAGGGGACAAGTAGTACAACTTGTCCTGACAAAAGTAGTCTTTGCCTGTGAAAAGCCCCCTGGTCGTGATGCTGTGGTGGGCTCGGTGATGACCTCCGTCCTACCGTCCTGGCGGTCTTTGTCTTGTTGCACCAGAATGGAAACCTTTGGCTGATTCCTCGGGACTCCGCGCCTGTGACTTGCCTCCCTTGCACCGAAGAGGAAACCTGCGCTCTACGCCCGCCTGGTGCCCGCTTGGCCTTGGTCATCATGGCTCACGTCAGCTGAGCCTCGTGAGGTATACCTTGCATAGAACTCTCCACCCCTCCGGAGCCAGCCTGAAGAGGCCGATCCCCTCGGGGGTCTTGGTGTCGTCCACCATGCGAGGCATGGCTCCTCGCGAGTGTCTTGAGTTGTTAATGCTTGAAGCTCGGCCATACCAGGCCGTTGATGGAGCCACGTGGTGGGCCATAGGCAAGCAGGGCTGGATACCCCCATATCCAGAACGCCGACAAGTTGTTACCCTTCTGCTGTCATTCTTGGGGAGAGGGGGGAGGGAGAGAAACACGTATCGAGAGTGTGCGCGCGGTAGGCACCGAGGCACACCTAGCGGGTGTGTGTGTGCGTGCGTGTGTGTGTGTGTGTGTGTGTGTGTTTGAGAGAGAAGCGAGTAGATAGATTACTATCAAGATCGAGGTGCCACCCTACTCCTTCAGTATCGGGGTGTGTGTGTGTGTGTGTGTGTGTGTTTGAGAGAGAAGCCAATAGATAGATTAGTATCAAGATCGAGGTGTCACCCTACTCCTTTGGTGTCGGGAAGTGTGTGTGTGGGGGTGGGTGGGGGGCAGTGACACTTAGATATAGGGAGAAGGAGTTTGTGTGACACATATCTATATTAAGTGGTAGGTAGATAACATGTGTGCGAGGCATACTTAAAATATCACATAGATAACAAGCAGTGTGCATGCAAGTGCCGAATTTTTTTTGAAGAGAGAAACAATGTCTACATGTGTGTGTGTGTGTGTGAGTGAGAGAGAGAGAGACTAAAATCTCAAAATAAAAGGTGCTTTGTTCGATCCCATCGTATGTATTCATATCGTTTCAGGACTCAAAAGACGACGGAGGTCTTAGCCTTCAAGTCAATAATAACCTCCTCGTCTTTTGAGTCCCGGAACCATATGAATACCTACAATGGGATCCACCTCGAGTTAACCTTAGGCATATTTGTGCGAGAGATAATTATACTTTGATACATTAGTGGCGGTGGGTGGGCGGAATTAGGGGTGGGCGTGTTCGACAGAGAGAGCGTGTGTGTTTATGTGTGAGAGACTTGTAGGACGGGGTAGAAATACGAATACTAACCTTTACGGAGGGAGAGAAATACACGAAGTGCGTGTGTGTGATTCCGATGCCCACGGAGAAATGATATATGTATGCGTGTGAGAGAGATTGCACAATTCATTCACATATCACTATCTGGAATTCATGGGTGTGCATCGCTTGACATAATAAATATCTACTTCATATAGTGGCAAAAGATACAATATCGATTAAACGCTATAAATATTGGACACTCACATATCACATTTTTTCTAAATAATCCTTTTCAATTGTGCATGCCAAAGTTACACCGATGTTTCTTCAAACAACCAATGTAGCTATCATGTACATGCACCATTGTTAGTCTTGCATTCAGATTCATTAGTCTTGGATGATTTAAGGTTCTATTATGAAGTAATATATGTAATATTCATATATGAATTCAACGGGTACGCAATTTCTGAAATGGAGGCTATGTAATCATATGAGGTAACATTTTTAAGTAGTGTCCTACAATATCCATTTCTTTTGTGTGACTACAATATCCATTTCTTTTTGTGTGCCTCTACAATAACACGTCAATGCATTATGTTTAAAGTAAATAACCAATGGCACCAAATTATATATTTACACGAGAAATACATAGGCTGAGCATTTGATCCCTTTTTTGTGAATGTGCCTCTACACCCGTACGATTGGCCGCACCCGTGTGAACGTCCAAGTTATTGGTGCATCATCCCGAGTTACTGTCTTTTTTGCTGGGGTGGACTTCACACCAATTATTAACTGCTGACCTGTGCCCCATGTACACAGTCTCGCATTACCTTCCCACGACAAAATCTCTTGTTCTCGTTTCGAGCTGTTTTCTGCCAGAGTTTTCAAGGCGAGGCATCATGTCTTCTCCCTCCTCCAACAATGGGGGAGATGATGCTTGGGTAATGAAGATGGAGATGAAGAGAGAAGAACTTGGGGAAACCAACGAGGGTGATAACATCAAGAAGGTCACGGGAGATCAAGTTCCAGCAGGAAAAGAAGAAGACATCCTTCAACCATACTACAATCATCTTACACCTACTGAAAATGAAGCTTTTATGAAATAGTTCGTGTGCAAAATAAATATCTCACTCATGAAAATATTCTGTTGCAAGAGCATATCATCACCCTCCAGAGCATCATTCGTAGATTGGAGTATCTCCTTCGCTCGAAGTGTGGCACTACTTCATCAACAACTCCATCATCACCACCTCCGAAGAAAGAGTCATAAATACATGGCCATGGGCAGTCCACTTGGCAACTGCTACGCTTGAGGAGGTGCCCCGGTATCGTATCACCATCACACCTTTACTTTTATCATTTTTTTAGTTCGATATATTTGGTTATATCTTGATCTAGTAGAATAAAATTTTAGTATGATTTAGCTTTGAGTTTGATTTGAGAGCTATCTATGTAATCGAGTCTGTGAGTTATATATAATAAAGAGTAGTTTTGAGTTGAGGGCTTTGCTTTCTTGCTATGATCTTGAGGGAATAAAATAAGAGAAAGAATAAAAAGAAAAGAAATCATATATTGATCTTATGTAGAGTAATGACTTCACATATAAAGAGTGTGATGAATAAAATTTGTTAAGAGTTGACTAGTTTTGGTCATTGTTGCAATTAATAGGAAGTAATAAAGAAAGAGAGGTTTCACATATAAATATACTATCTTGGACATCTTTTGTAATTGTGAGCACTCATTAAAATATGACATGCTAAAAGGTCGATGTTGGACAAGGAAGATAACATAATGGGTTATGTTTTCTTATATCCAAATAGAAGTTATATTGTCATGGATCCTCCAAAATGTTGAGCTTGCTTTTCCCCCTTATCCCAGCCAAATCCTTTGCACTAAATAGAGATACTAGTTGTGCATCCAAATATCCCTTAAAACCCAGTTTTGCCTTGAGAGTCCACCATACCTACCTATGGATTGAGTAAGATCCTTCAAGTAAGTTGTCATCGGTGCAAGCAATAAAAATTGCTCTCTAAATATGTATGATCTATTAGTGTGAAGAAAATAAGCTTTATACGAACTTGTGATATGGAAGAAATAAAAGCGACGGACTGCATAATAAAGTTCTTTATGACAAGCAGCAATATAAAGTGACATTCTTTTGCATTAAGATTTTGTGCATCCAACTATAAAACGCATGACAACATCTGCTTCCCTCTGCGAAGGGCCCATGGTGATCTTCACCTTTCCTTTTTATACTTTTTTCCTTTTGGCAAGCACTATGTGTTGAGGAAGATCTATATATCCACTCGAATGTAGGTTATCATAAAGTATTCTTGTTCACGTTACCCTTGAGGTAAGAGGTTGGGAGGAGAAACTATAAGCCCCTATCTTTCTCTGTGTCCAACTGAGGCTTTGAACCCATAAGTATCGCGTGAGTGTTAGCAATTGTAAAAGACTAAATGATAGTTGAGTATGTGGACTTGGTGAAAAGCTCTTAAATTGACTCTTTCCGATGTTATGATAAATTGCAATTGCTTCAGTGATTGAGATCATAGTATCTTAGTTTTCAATGAAGTTTTTGATTCATACTTTACCTTGTGAATGAATTTTTACTTTAGCATAAGAAATTTTATGACATTATATGTTGATGTTCTAAAGATGACCATGATGCCCTCAAGCCCCTATTTTATTCTATCGACACCTCTATCTCTAAACTTGTGGACATAGTTTTCAATTTCGGCTTTCGCTTGAGAACAAGCCAGGCCTAAGCTTGGGGGAGTTGATACGTCCATTTTGCATCATGCTTCTATATTGATATTTATTACATTATGGGCTGTTATTACACATTATAGCAAAATACTTATGCCTTTTCTCTCTTATTTTACAAGGTTTACATAAAAGATGGAGAATGCCGGCAGCTGGAATTCTGGACTGGAAAAGGAGAAAATATTAGTGACCTATTCTGCACAACTCCAAAAGTCATGAAACTTCACGAAGAGTCATTTTGGAATTAATAAAAAAAATTGGGCGAAGAAAGCACTAGAGGGGGGGCCACCAGCCATCCACAAGGGTGGAGGGTGCGCTCCCTGCCTTGTGGGCCCCTGTCAGGCCTCCGATGCCCATCTTCTGCTATATGGTGTGTTTTGACTTGGAAAAAAATTAGAAGGAAGCCTTTCGGATGAAGCACCTTCGTCTCGAGGTGGAACCTGGACAGAACCAATCTAGGGCTTTGGCAGAGCTATTCTGCAGGGGAAACTTCCCTCCGGGAGGGGGAAATAAAAGCCATCGTCATCACCAACGATCCTCTCATCGAGAGGGGGTCAATATCCATCAACATCTTCACTAGCACCATCTCCTCTCAAATCCTAGTTCATCTCTTGTATCCGATCTCTGTCTCAAAACCTCAGATTGGTACCTATGGGTTGCTAGGAGTGTTGATTACTCCTTGTAGTTGATGCTAGTTGGTTTATTCGGTGGAAGATCATATGTTCAGATCCTTAATGATAATTAATAATCCTTTGATTATTAACATGAATATGCTTTGTGAGTAGTTACATTTGTTCCTGAGGACATGTGAGAAGTCTTGTTATAAATAATCATGTGAATTTGGTATTCATTTGATATTTTGATGAGATGTATGTTCTCTCTCCTCTAGTGGTGTTATGTGAACATCGACTACATGACACTTCACCATTGTTTGGGCCTAGGGGAAAGCATTGGGAAGTAATAAGTAGATGATGGGTTGCTAGAGTGACAAGAGCTTAAACCCTAGTTTATGTGTTGCTTCATGAGGGGCTTATTTGGATCCATATATTTCATGCTATGGTTAGATTTATCTTAATTCTTATTTCGTAGTTGCGGATGCTTGCGAGAGGGGTTAATCATAAGTGGGAGGCTTGTCCAAGGAAGGGCAGAACCCAAGCACCAGTCCACCCACATATCAAATTATCAAAGTAACGAATGCGGATCATATGAGCATGATGAAAACTAGCTTGACAGTAATTCCCATGTGCCCTCGGGAGCGCTTTGCTTTATATAATAGTTCGCCCAGGCTTGTCCTTTGCTACAAAAAGGATTGGGCCACCTTGCTGCACCTTAGTTACTTTTGTTACTTGTTACCCATTACGAATTATCTTATCACACAACTATCTGTTACTAATAATTTCAGTGCTTGCAGAGAATACCTTGCTGAAAATCGCTTGTCATTTCCTTCGGCTCCTAGTTGGGTTTGACACTCTTACTTATCGAAAGGACTACGATAGATACCCTATACTTGTAGGTCATCAGAGACCTGCCAGGGGTCCCACAAGCCCTAGGGGCGCGCCTTTGGGGGTAGGGAGCACCTCCAGGCTTGTGGCCACCTGGTGGGTCCCCTCTGGTAGTTTCTTTGCCCAATAATTTTTTATATATTCCAAAATAATTCTTCATAAATTTTTAGGACATTTGGAGTTGTGCATAATAGGTCTCTCATATTTGCTCCTTTCCGGTCCAGAATTCCAGCTGCCGGCATTCTCCCTCTTCATGTAAATCTTGTAAAATAAGAGAGAAAAGGCATAAGTATTGTAATGTATAATAACAACCCATAATGCAATAAATATTAACATAATAGCATGATGCAAAATGGATGTATCACTGCGTTCCAGGGGTTGGGCTCTAGAAGGCCGTCCTCTGGGTCTCTAATTCGATAGGCTCCTCCGATTAGCACTTGGTCGATGATGAACGACCCGTCTCACATAGTCAAAAAAAAATAATGGCCCGTCCCATCTAGGGGATAGTTTATGCTTCTGCTTTTTGGGATGTAATATCATGACGAGGTCCCCGACGTTGAAGTCCTTTGCATGGACCTCTCTGTCATGGTAGTGTTGGGCCTGCTGTTGATATATGGCGGACCTTGCCCATGCGATGTTGTGCTCCTCTTAGAAAGCGTCTAGGGCATCTTGTCGATCGAGCTCTTCATACATACGTACCCGAGGTCCGTCGTGTATACTGTCGCAGGGGAGGACTATCTTGGTGCCATATACCATAAAAATGGTGTGTAACCAGTGGATCTATTGGGTGTAGTACACAAGCCCCACTAGACGGAATCAAGTTCCTCGACCCATTTGCAGTCGACTTTTTGAAGGGAGCGCACGAGCCTTGGCTTGATGCCGCTAAGGATTAGTCCATTGGCTCGCTCCACTTGCCCATTGGACTGCGGGTGGTAGACGGACGTGTAATTGAGCTTACTGCCCATTTTTTTGCACCATGGCTTGACCTCTTTGGCCGTGAAGTTTGTTCCATTGTCGGTGATTGGACTGTGGGGGACACCATAATGATGTACCACCCCGGAAATAAATCTAATGACTTGGACAGCTTCGGCCATGGTAACCGGCTTTGCTTTGATCCATTTGGTGAATTTATCTACCATGACAAGTAGATACTTGTTTTTGTTTGCTTCACCCTTGAGTGGCCCGATCATATCTAGTCCCCAGACCGCAAAAGACCAGGTGATGGGGATGGTACGAAGGGCCATGGGGGGCATGTGGCTTTGCTTGGCAAAGGTCTGACAGCCTGGGCAACACTATAGTAACGTCAAGGCGTGTCGGGGGTTGGGTGCGACATATGCCAAATGATGGCTTATCATGGTGGGGGCGAGTAGAACGTCGCCGGTGCTGGAAACGGGATAAGGCGTAGACATGCACGCCGGCGAATCTTACCCAGCTTCGGGACTCTCCGGGGAGATAACACCCCTACTGCTGCTCTGCGGGGTCTCCGCATGGTCACTAAAGCAAGGTGACTACAATGGTGCTCCTGGAGCTGTATTGGGAGGCAGGAGAGAGCAAGGCTAGTTCTCTCCTTCCTGGGCTATGTGGTCTATCTCTATCAAGGTCCAAACCCTTTGCATGGGTGCTCCGGGGGGTTTATATAGGCCTACCCCCCGGGGGTACAATGGTAATCCGGCTGGGCGTGGGTCCTAGCCGTCTGTCTCTCATGCCGCCGTCCTTCCCGCCAGCTTCTGGGGCCCGCCGACTGGTGGGTCCCGTGGACAGGCCGACACTATGTGGCACTCCTGGTGACGCAGGCTTGGTCACCAGGTCGTGGCAACAGTGCCGCCGTCTATCGGCGATCACTGTCGCCACTCCCCGTCCAATCTGGTTAATGGCTTGCGGGGCCCTGGAGGGGAGACGGCAGACTCCAGGGAGGCCGACTCCCACAGGGCCGTCTTCGGGCGCTCTGGCCTCCTTCGGTCCACCCACTGATAGGCGGCCCCGCGGTCTTCGGGCCGTACAGGCCGGCGTCATGGGCACAGTGCGTCGCGCACTGTGGCTGACGTCAGGGTAGGCATGGCAACAGTGTCGCGCCTCGCCGGAGATCTTCCGGCGATACGGCTCATTGTAGCCATGCCAGTCCCTCGTAGGCAGGGAGGGATGGCCACGTCGTGACCGTACCCCGCATCGGGCTTCGTGAAGTGTCATGGGCCGACTCCCATAGTCAGCTTTCCTGGAGGTCACCAGCTTGGAGTCGGCTTGCCTTGGAGTCGTCATCTGGGACTCGGCTCCTCTGGAGATCGTCAGCTGGGACTCGGCTTCTCTGGAGATCGCCAGCTGGGACTCGGCCTCTCTGAAGGTCGCCCGCTGGGACTCGGCTGGAGGGGCGTGGCCTACCCCGATGTCTTGAAAGATCCTGGGTCCCGGGTCAGCCTACCCGTGGCCCATTACTCCGACAGTAGTCCCCGAAGCTGGTGAAGCCCTGCGGACGCCGCCTCGTGGGGCTTCAACAGTTTCAAACTTCCCGGCGCTGACTCTGAGACTCGGCCGTTGTCTTCTTTTTGGCCGACTCGCTGAAGTCGGATTTTTTCAGCGAGGGGCCGCTGTTTGTAAGTCGCGGCGGGAAATCAGGCGGCGTATCGGATACGCTTCCCTGCTGCCATTGAGGCGGTCCTATCACGTGGCGCCACGTGGGGAGGATAGTATGCTCACCCACGCGCGCGACGGGATGGGCCGTCAGGTGGGGCCCGCCACTACCGCGCCTCCGCATCCAAACGGATCCACTACGGTCGCGAACGGTTGGCTTCCCCACGTCGTTACTGCGCGCAGTAACTTCGTGGGGTAAATCGTGGGGCGGCGTGGGGCGGCGTGCGTAGTCAATCCCGCGCCCGCCCCCTCGGCTCCTCAGCCCATAGGGCTATAAATAGGCAAGGAGGAGCGGGGCGGCACCGCACGCGCATCTTCTCCCCCACTCTCTTGCCTTCTCTTCTTCCTCCGCCGCGAGCAAGGGCACCTCACACCACGGTGATGAGTTCTTCCTCAGCCGCGGCCCCTGCCACGCGCTCCGGCGTGTGGGACGGTTCGGATGTGGAGGCGGAAAACATCGAGTTCCTCCGCCGGACCCGCCGTCTCCCTAGCGTGGACCTCGTGCGCGCCCGTCCCGTGCCGGCGGGAGATACCCGGCCCGCGCCGGAGGAGGGTGAGCGGGTCGTCTTCCGCTCGCACCTCATGCGTGGGCTGGGGCTGCCGGCGAGCGGTTTCTTCCGCTCGTTCCTGGAGTTCCACAACCTTCAACCGCACCACCTCACCCCAAATGCGGTAGTGTTGCTCTCCTCCTTCGCCACCCTGTGCGAAGGTTTCCTCGGTGTTCTCCCCACCCTCGAGTTGTGGGGAGAATTTTTCTCTTCGAAGATCGGCACGCAGGTCACCGGCACACCGGCTCAGTGCGGCACCTACATCGCGGTGCGGCGCTCGACGGCCGACAACCCCTTTCCTCCCATCTCGCTGATAAAGTCGGTGAAGATGTGGCAGTGCTCCTACTTCTACGTGAAGAACCTCTCCACCGACGGCGACTGGGTCAACCTGCCGCCCTTCAACCCGGCCCCCCTAACTGGGAGGCTCCCCAGCTGGTCTCATCAGGCCAAGTCGCTGACTCCCTCCGGAGCCGCCGCCGTAGCGCAACTCCGAGTCCTGCTGCAGTCGGAGGGCCTCGTCGGATCCGACCTTCTGGCCGCCTTCGTGGCGCGCCGAGTCCTCCCTCTCCAAGGCCGGCCTCACCTAATCTGTCAGATGAGCGGCCGCCACGACCCGAGTCGGATGTGCACCAAGGAGGTGCCCTGCAGGGAGGTGGCGAACTTGGTGAACCACATCGCGCACTGCGAGTTCACGAAGGACTGGCAGTTCGGCAAGGAGCCGTACTCGCGTGACAACCCCCCTCCAGTGGTAAGTCGCATCTTTCTGTAGTTTGGTCTTCTTTGCAGCCGACTCCGGCTTCTAATTCTTGTTGGTTTCTTCTGGGCAGAACCCCCTCATGGAGCCCGCAGCCGGCGCCATGAGAGAGCCCCGCGACTATGTCCCAGACCGCGAGGATAGCGACGTTGACGACCCTGACTTGGGGGCGGCGGCATTGGAGGCCGACGCCGAAGGCGGCGGAGAAGGGGCAGACAGCGGCTTCAGGCCCTCGGCCACCTTCGCCGACTGGCCCGAAGACGATGCCAACGTGGAAGTCGTCCCACGCCACCAGCCGAAGGCCGGCCACTCCGGCCAAGGCGGTGCGAAGAAGCGTCATGCCGGGCCGAGCGCGCCCGGCAGCAAGCCGAAGAAGTTCAAGGGGGCGGCCGCCGCGACCAAACGGGAGGAGGCGGCCGCGAAGGCCAACCGCTTCCGAAGGGAAGTGAGAAGGCCGCCGTTGGTTTCCGTGTAAGTCTTTACGCTCTTTATTCTCCTTTGTTGGATCTTGTCCGAGTCTTCTTTGATTTTCCCTCCGTTCTTCTCTAGAGCCCCCCTCTCCCTTGAGAGAGTCGCCGTCCCCTCTGTCATGGGGTCGGTAGAGACGTCTGCCAACACCCGGCGGGTCGATCCCGCCGCCGACCTTCGGAAGGCGACGGAGCAGAACGCGCGGGAGAAGCGCGACGAGGAGGAGGCCGACCACCTGGAGAAGGCGCAGGCCAAGAAGGCGGCCGCCAACGCTCAGAAGAAACTGGAGGAGGCCGAAGCCGCCGCCGCGGCGAAGCGGCGTGCTGAGGAAGCCTCGCGTCGCCGATCGGCGATGCTCGTCCCTCCGTTGTCATCGGCGCCGCCGGCTCCGGAGTTCATGGGGCAGACCGGAGAGGTTGGCACCGAGAACCCCCTCGCGGAGGAGGGTGGCGAGGCTTCAGGCTCGGACACCCTCGCGCCGCCTCCGCCGCCTCCGCCACCGTCTGGGAGGCCGCACGGCAATAGCCGGTGGGCCCGTTGGATCCGCCGATCGCGGACAAGGCCGAGGCGCGGCTGCTTCTTCAAGTCGCCGCGCCGGCGCGCCACCGGCTTGAGAGGACGACCTCGGCGCCGCGAGCTCGGGAGACCGGCGCTGCCAGCTCGGCGAGTCTGGACGTCGAGGCCTCCAGTGCCGCGCCCGCCGGGTGGTTGCGCGGAGGCGGCACCAGCCCGCTGAACCAAGCGCTCCTGGACGTCCAGGCAAAGCTGCGCGCGGAAAGCGACGCCCTCAAAGTCTGCACCAGGGCGCATCTGGCCGTGCGGACATCCGTCCGAGTATGTTTCCTTCTTCTTTTTTGATTCCTGTCTTCCTCTGTGGGGGCGCGCCAGCGCACCCACTGGGTGTAGTCCCCGAGTTCCGGGCCGGCTGCTGAGCAGGCGGTTCGGAACTCCCTCTCGCGAGTTCCGAATACTAACTTTGCCTTTGTCGGCTTTTTGTAGGAGTATCATAACCTCCGTGCCACTGCCTTCAACCGCAATGTCGAGGAGCTAAACAAGCGGACCGCCGACTTGGTGGAAAGCCGGGGTGAGCTCTTTCTTCCTTCTTCGCGGGGGCGCGCTGGCGCACCCGTGGGCTGTAGTCCCCGAGATTCGGGCCGACTGCTGAGCAGTCGGGCCGGATCTCCCCGGCGATCTACTTTACTGACGACTTGCTTGTCTCTTTCTTCGTTCTTCAGGTGCCAACGCCGCTCTTGAAGAGCAGCTAGGCGAGGCCAGCACCGCTCGGCGTGCCAAGGAGGAGTGCGGCAGGCTCGCCAAGGAGCGCGACCTGCTGGCGCCGCAGCTGGCCGAGCAGAAGGAGCTGCTCTAGAAGGCGCAGGACGAGGCCAAGACGCGGGAGGCCGCCCTTATGGCCGAGTTCGAGATCGAGCGCTCCGCCTGGACTGATAGGGAGGCGATGCTGACCTCTGGCTACCACAAGCTCGAGGACATCGTTGATGGTAAGTCTCTTTCGTTTCTTTGGGCTTCCGACTATGTGTCAGGCCGACTTCTGATTTTCCGACTTTCTTCTTTTTGTTTTGGCAGACTTCTTTCCTGGTCATTCATAGGCAGTCCCTCTGGCCATCGAGGCTGCTCGGGAGGCACGAAGGGTGAAGGGTGAGGTGATCGCCGCCAATGCCCCCCGAACCATCGACGAGCAGCTCCTGAGCATTGGGGCCCGTCTTCGTCCGGCTCACCGGCTGCTGCGCCGGCTTCAGCGTGCCGGCGCCCAGGCGGTTGCCGCCCTGTGGCCTGACATGCCGGCTCTGCCCACCGCCAGTCGGACTGCCGACTGGCTGGAAGTCACCGCCGGCCGTCTCAAGGCTTGGAAGGGCTCCTCGGCCCGGGCCGGAGCGCGTCGGGCCTTGGAGTTCGTCAAGGCGTGGTATCCGGGGCTGGACCTGGACCGTCTGACCGTGTTCCGGTCAGAAGCCCAGGCCGAGCTGGAGGCCGTGGAAGGCGCCCTTGTCGAGCGCGCGGCAGCCATCGCCGAGTACACGGACACCAACGTCTTCGTGCCCGAGCGGGCTGAAGGCGGCGAGGAAGTGCTGCCGGACTGGTTCGGGATGAACCCGGAGTATGGCGAAGACTCGGCGGAGGTGATCGACTCCAGCGCCGAGGAGGAGGACGAGTCGGAGGACGGAGGCGAGGAGGAGGCGCCCGAAGACGGGGCAGGCGGCTAGCCTCAGCCTGATCGCGCCTCCAGCAACGAGCCGTGCGGAGACAAGGCGACCGCCGCCGGAGGCGACCAAGCTAAGACCGCCCAGCCGACTGCCCCGGCACCGGACACCGCCGTCACCTCCAATCCTCCGGCCCCGGAGGCCACCTCCTAGACTGCTTTTTCCAGCTCTGTTTATCTGTCTTTAGTAATCTTTTGAAAGACTTGTTAGGTTCGAACAATTCCACCCGTGGGGTGTATCCTGAATTTCTATTCGAAAATTCGGCCAAGGGCCTATGTAAATATTTATCCGATTTCCACCTTTCCTTGCTTATTGCTCCTTAGACCTTTTCCTTTGCCGCCTTCCTTTAGTTGCCGCCTTGCCGGCTGGACAGCTGCTCTGCAGATTGTCGCAAGGTCAAGTGCTTGGCTACTTCGGGAAGGCAAGTACTTGGCCGTTTAGAGTTTCTTTAGAAAGTCGGCTAGAAAGTGACAGGCCGACTATCCGAGAGTCGGCTCTGTGGGGGGAGGCTGGTAGCCGTCTTGAGCTATGCATAAGCTTTTAGGTCCTTAGCCATTTTTTCATGCGTGCGCTCATTCTTGCTTGTTCTCTGCCTACCAGCAGTCGCTCTGCGAGCTGCGGCTTTCGACAGGAGACGGCTTGAGCGCAACACATTACTTGTCCGACTATAGGAAGCATTTCATAGTGCAAGACGGCAAGTCCCCGGGCCGACTAGTCGGACCCGGTGCCAGACGGTATGATAAAAAAGAGTAGCATATTCGGAAGCGTAATTCTTATCATACAGATAACAAAAAGGCAGTCCCCGAGCTCGTCTCGGGGGGCCTAAGGTCTTAGTACTTTAATACAAAGGGGGTAGTGCGATACATACTGCATCAACTGTAAAATCTTCGAAGAAGATTCGCGTTCCATGGGTGCTCTGTTTCTTTGCCGGAGTCGTCCCTCTTGTGCGCTCGAGGCTTCTGAGCGTCGATCAGATAGTAGGCGCCGTTCCCTAGCACCTTGCTGATGATGAAGGGACCCTCCCAAGGTGCCGACAACTTGTGCTGGCCGGCTGTTCTCTGAATCAGCCGGAGCACAAGGTCGCCCTCTTGGAACGATCTCGGCTTGACCTTGCGGTTGTAGTATCGGCGCAGACTCTGCTGGTAGATGCCGGACCGGCTGAGTGCCAACAGTCGGCCCTCTTCCAGCAGATCAACGCCGTCTTGGCGTGATTCTTCAGCTTCCTCTTCGGTGTACATGGTGACTCGTGGAGAGTCGAACTCTATATCCGTCGGGATGACGGCTTCGGCACCGTAGACGAGGAAAAAAGGCGTGAACCCGGTTGACTTGTTTGGAGTCGTGCGCAGACTCCAGAGGATGGCTGGCAGCTCCTTGACCCAACAGCCGGCCGATCGCTCGAGTGGTTCGACCAGTCGAGGCTTGATGCCGGACAGGATGAGGCCATTGGCTCGTTCCACCTGGCCGTTTGACTGCGGATGGGCAACGGACGCTAAGTCGAGTCGGATGCCCTGCGTCGCGCAGAAACGGGCCAAGGCGCCCTGGGCAAAGTTTGTGCCGTTATCGGTGATGATGCTGTGCGGTATGCCGTACCGTACCGTTATGTCGGCGATGAAGGTTACTGCAGTCGGCCCGTTCAACTTCTTGATGGGCTTTGCTTCCACCCACTTGGTGAACTTGTCCACCGCGACAAGCAGATGAGTTAGGCCGCCTCGGGCCGTCTTGAATGGTCCTACCATGTCCAGGCCCCAAACTGTGAAGGGCCAGGCGATGGGGATTGTCTTCAGCGCGGAAGCCGGCTGAAGTGGCTTGGAGCGGAACATCTGGCACCCCTTGCATTTTTGGACTAGTTCTTTAGCTTCTTCCAAGGCAGTCGGCCAAAAGAAACCGTGTCGAAAGGCTTTGGCGACGAGTGCCCTTGAAGCCGCATGGTGGCCGCACTCGCCCTGATGGATGTCTCTGAGAATTGCTTGGCCTTGTTCTGATTCTACACAGCGCTGGTAGACACCAGTGACACTGCGCCTGACTAGCTCTCTGTTGACTATGGTGTGTGCTGCCGCTCGGCGCTGCACTTGCCGAGCCAGGATCTCATCTGTCGGCAACTCTCTGTTCACTAGAAACTTGAGGATGGGCTGCGCCCATGAAGGTGCTACTATCTCTTCAACTGCTACCACAGCGACTTGGACAAGGGTGGCTGGGCTGGGAGGCGGCGGGCTGGAGTCTGCGGCCGTTTGCTGGATTGACGGAGTCTCTGGGCCGACTGGCGCAGTTCCCGGGCCGGGCTCTGAAGTCCTCGGGCCGACTGGCGCAGTCCCCGGGCCGGGCTCTGAAGTCCCCGGGCCGGTTGGCACAGTCCCCAGGCTGGGTTCTGAAGTCCCCGGGCCGGTTGGCAGAGTCCCCGGGCCGGGTTCTGGAGTCCCCGGGCTGGTTTCAACTTTGGTTTTCTTGAGGCTGTCTGCTGGGGCTTTGGAGTCGGATCCGACTACTTCTGGAGGAGCCGGCACAAAGATGGAGTCTGACTCTGGTGAAGGCTTGATAGACGGCTTGAGGAGGCGCTGAAGGGCGACGCCGGAAGGTATCGCTTGGCGAGTGGAGCCGACTCGTGCCAAGGCATCTGCTTGATCATTGTCATTTCTTGGCACGTGAAGGAATTCGCACCCCTCGAAGTATCCACTAAGTTGCTGCACCAGGAAGCGCTAGCTCGCCATGTTTGTGTCTTTGGCGTCCCAGTAGCCAGATGATTGCTGAACCACCAAGTCGGAGTCGCCATAGCACAGGATCCGGTGAATGCCGAGTTGTTTGGCAAGCCGGAGCCCATGAATGAGCGCCTCATATTCGGCGACGTTGTTGGAGGCGGCGAAGTGGATCTGCAGCACATACTTGAGCTTGTCGCCCTTAGGGGAGGTGAGGACGACGCCGGCTCCCAGGCCGGTGCGCATCTTGGAGCCATCAAAATGCATCCGCCAATGGGTGGAATCAGGCGCTGGCGGCAGGTACTGGGTCTCGGCCCAGTCGACGAGGAAATCGGCCAGTGCCTGCGACTTGATGGCGGTGCGGGGCTGGTAGTAGATGGTATACGGAGCCAGATCTATAGCCCATTTGGCTACTCGGTCGGAGGCGTCTCGGCTTCCAATGATCTCGGCGAGTGGAGCAGTGTAAACCACAGTGATTGGATGCTCTTGAAAGTAGGGCTTCAGCTTCTTGGCGGCAAAATGCACACCGTAGCACATCTTTTGGTAGTGAGGGTAGTTCTGCTTGGAGGTCGACAGTACCTCGCTCAGGTAATATACCGGTCTCTGTACAGGGAGCGCCTTGCCTTCCTCCTTGCGCTCGACTACGATGACTGTGCTGACTACTCGGCTGGTGGCGGCGATGTACAAGAGCATGGGCTCTTTGGGAGTCGGAGCCGCCAACACGGGGGGAGTAGTCAACATCTTCTTCAGCTGGAGAAATGCCTCATCCGCCTTGTGGTTCCACTCAAAAAAGGTGGTCTTCTTCATCAATTGATACAAGGGCAGAGCTTTCTCGCCCAGCCGACTGATAAATCGGCTGATGGACGCCAGGCAGCCGGTGAACCTCTACACATCCAACAGTCGGCTGGGTACCTCCATTCTCTTGATGGCTTTGATCTTCACGGGGTTGCACTCTATGCCACGTTCGGAGACCAGGAAGCCAAGGAGCTGGCTGGCTGGTACTCCGAAAACGCGCTTCTCAGGGTTGAGCTTGATCTGGAATCGGCGCAGATTCTCAAAGGTCTCCTTGAGGTCTTCCAGCAGTGTCCCACGCTTCTCCGTCTTCACCACCACATCATCCACATAGACGTGGGCATTCCTGCCAAGTTGCTTGAGGAGGCACTTCTGCATGCAACGCTGAAAGGTGGCACCGGCATTCCTCAAGCCGAACGTCATTGTCAGGTAGCAGAAGGCTCCAAATGGCGTGGTGAAGGCGGTCTTTAGTCTGTCCGCCGGGTTCAGCTTGATCTGGTGGTATCCTGAATATGTGTCTAGGAAACTCAGCAGCTCGAATCCGGCTGTGGAGTCTATCACCTAATCAATTCTTGGCAGAGCAAACGGGTCCTTTGGGCTGGCTTTGTTGAGGCTTGTGTAGTCGATACACATCCGTCATTGCTCGTTTTTCTTCAGCACCAAAACCGGGTTTGCCAGCCACTCTGGAAAAAACACTTCCATGATGAAACCAGCTGCCAGGAGCCGGGCTATCTCTTCTCCAACAACTCTTCGTTTCTCTTCTGACAGGCGGCACAAGGGCTGCGTGACGTGCTTCATATCTGGCCTGACGTGTAGCTTGTGCTCGGTGAATTCCGTCGATACACCCGGCATGTCTTTGGGGGACCATGCAAAGATGTCTTGATTCTCATGGAGGAAATCGACGATCTCGCCTTCCTATTTGCTGTCAAGGCCCGTGCCCATGACAGCATACCTCTCTGGGTGCTCCGGGTCCAAGGGTATCTTCTTGGTCTCTTTGGCCGGCTTGAATGATCCTTCTGCCTCCGACTCCTTGGGGTCGGGCGACATCTCTGGCTGCTTTCCGGCCATCGCCACGACTCGGTCAAGGAGCCGCTTCTCGACCGCGATCACCAGGGACTCGGCCAGCCGACTGCTCTCGGCCGCGCAGGCGGACGACTTCTTGTAGTCGCCAGCTACGGTCAGAATCCCCTTGGAACTCGGCATCTTCATCTTGAGGTAGGCGTAGTGGGGAACCGCCATGAATTGGCCAAGGCAGGTCGGCCAAGCAGGGCGTGGTACGGGCTCTCCAAGTCCACCACCTCGAACCAGACCGGCTCTCGGCGGAAATGATCTTTGTCTCCGAAGAGGACGTCTATCAGGATCTTGCCGATCGGCGAACAGGAGAGGCCGGGTACAATCCCATGGAACACGGTCCGGCTGCTCTGCAGCTGTCTTCGCTTGATTCCTAGCTTCTCCATGGTGTCCTTGTATAGGATGTTGATGCTGCTGCCTCCATCTATCAGGAATCGCGAAAAACGGGCGGCCCGCCTATCAGTGGCCAAGGTCGCACCTAGGACCAGGGCATAAGAGCCCGGACTCAGCATCACCTCTGGGTGATCCGCCCGACTCCAACTGATAGGCCTCTCGGACCAATGAATGAACTCTGGAGCATCTGTTGCTACTACATTTACTTCTTGTTGCTGTTGGCGCCTGCTGCGCCGGTTATCTGCCACACTGGTGAACACTACATAGGCCCCGTGCTCTTCTGGGAACTCGTCTTGCACTGCGCCGACTGGCCGAGCCGCCGGCTGCTGGGGCGGCGGCGGAGGCGGCGGCCCAGCAGGCGGTGGAGGCGCGAGGCCGTCTCCCTTGGCGATTCTGGTGAGCCAGTGGCACTTTCTGGTGGTGTGGTTTGACGGCTTCACGCCGCTGTGAAACTTGCAGGGACCATCCAAAGTCTTCTCATAAGAGAAGGCTGGCAGCCAATTGGATTTGCCGCCCTTCTGCCGCTTGGACGGAGGCTGCCCTTCCGGTTGCTGATCTTCAACTGCCGCGACCTGCCGACTGTTGGAAGTCGGCTCCTGGGCCTTGCGCTTGTTGTCGTTCTGTTGTTGTCGCCGACTGGTGTCTCTAGCCGGAGTTCTGGGAGCCTGGGGAGTCACCTTGCCAGCCGCGTTGACTTGAATCTCCGTCTTCATGGACGAGTCGGTCGTGGCGTACTTGTCTGCTATGACTAGCAGTTCGTCGAGGGTTTCTGGCTCTTCGCAGAGGAGCTTGTGCTTGAGGAGGGTGCCCTCTCGGCACCCGGCAGTGAAGTACTCGATAGCCTGCACCTCGTGCACGTCCTCGCAGGAGTTTCGAAGCTCGCCCCAGCGCGTGAGGTAGTCGCGTGTTGATTCATCAGGGCCTTCCACGCACAAGGAGAGATGGCGCGGCTTGGGAGGTCGCTTGTACGTGCTCGTGAAGTTGCGGATGAAGGCTTCAGTGAAGTCGACCCAGCTATTGATGCTGCGGGGCTTCAGGCTGTTCAACCATGTCCGGGCCGTGCCCTGGAGCATGAGAGGAACGTACTTCACGGCAACTCGCTTGTTGCCGTTCGCTATGCTGACGGCTGTGGAGTAGTCTATCAGCCAGTCCTCCGGCTTCACGGAGCCGGTGTACTTGGGTGTGTCACGGGGGAGCGTGAACCCTTTGGGGAAGGGCTCGTCTCTGATGCGGGGCCCGAGGCAAGGCGGACCCAGCTCATCATCCTCTTCCAGCGCCAGGGACCGGTGGAGTCGGTCGATCCGATGGCGGGCGTCATTCTCTCCGACTCCCTCTCGGCGGCCAAGGCGACCTCCGAGAGTCGGATGCTCAACAGGCGGCGGGGAAACTCGCCGCTCTCTTCTGGGCGGGGGAGGCAGGTAGTCGTCCCGCCGCTCTACTGCTCTCGGGCGGCCGTCTTGGTCGCGCTCGATGGTGATGTGAGTCCGACTGTGACTGACAGCCGGCTCCTTCTCTTTTCTTCCGCGGACTCCGCCAGTCGGCATCTGAGAGGTCGCGCCTTGATCTTGGCGGGGAGGCAAGTCGTTGTTCGGCTGTTGCAGTGCATCTGCGCGGCCGCCGGCCGCGTTTTGCGCAGCAACCGCGTCAAGGAGCTGCTGGACTCGCTCCGTCATCACACGGCGCTCTTCGCCCTCGAAGTTCTTCAGCTCGTCAGTCGCTGCTTGGGCGGCGCGGATGTTCTCTGCTGGGGTGGCGTACACGGGGCGTTTTGCCCCGAGCAAGTCGGCGATAGCTGCGCCGCGCTGCCGGACCGCACCTAGATGGCTCGGCCCAGTCGGAGCCGGCGAGCCGCCTACGGCGCGATCCATCTCGCGCTGGTATGCCTCTGACAAGCGCCTCATGCTTGCCAGCTTCTTGGCACCTTCGATGATCTGAAGGCGGCGCGCCTCCAGCGTCTCGGCGTCTGCGTCCTCTGGAATGGGCGCGGTTAGGTCTTGCAGGGCCGCAGCTAGCGGGTCCTGGGCTTCTTCGCCGGAGTGCTCGCCGTGGCTGATGACGAGCACCTCCGTGATGGCGCTTCCGTCGCTCTCCTCGTACGGAAACGGCTCGTTGTAGACCACCACGTTGGTGGGAAAAACGTCGAGCGACACGGCGTCGGAGTCGACCAGCATCGGGTTGGAGGAGCCTACGGACTCCAAGTCTACGGCAGGCTCGCCGGCGATGTGGAGTTGGTCGAGGAGGCCCGCGAGAAGGCTCTCGGGGCCACCCGTGCCCGCATCGGATGCAGGCTTGTCGGAGAGGCGCACCTCGCCGATAAGTTTGGCGAGGCCGCTCGTGGCGCAGGCGGCCTCAGCGCCGCGCAGCGTGTCGATGCAGACTCCATCTGGCGAGCCTGGCTGGCTGCGCTCGCCAGGGAGGAAGAGGGTTCCCGTCCAGAACAGATCTCCGGACGATGGTGCACCTCGCCCCACGGTGGGCGCCAAATGTCGGGGGTTGGGTGCGACATATGCCAAAGGATGGCTTATCATGGTGGGGGCGAGTAGAACGTCGCCGATGCCTGGAAATGGGATAAGGCGTAGACATGCACGCCGGCGAATCTTACCCATCTTCGGGGCTCTCCGGGGAGATAACACCCCTTCTGCTGCTCTGCGGGGTCTCCGCATGGTCACTAAAGCAAGGTGACTACAATGGTGCTCCTGGAGCTGTATCGGGAGGCAGGAGAGAGCAAGGCTAGTTCTCTCCTTCCTGGGCTATGTGGTCTATCTCTATCAAGGTCCGAACCCTTTGCATGGGTGCTCCGGGGGGTTTATATAGGCCTAGCCCCTGGGGGTACAATGGTAATCTGGCTGGGCGCGGGTCCCAGCCGTCTGTCTCTCATGCCGCCGTCCTTCCCGCCGGCTTCTGGGGCCCACGGACTGGTGGGTCCCGCGGACAGGCTGACACTGTGCGGCACTCCTGGTGATGCAGGCTTGGTCATTGGGTCGTGGCAACAGTGCTGCCATCTATCAGCGATCACTGTCGCCACTCCCCGTCCAATCTGGTTAATGGCTTGCGGGGCCCTGGAGGGGAGACGGCCGACTCCAGGGAGGCCGACTCCCACAGGGCCGTCTTCGGGCACTCTGGCCACCTTCGGTCCACCCACTAACAGGCGGCCCCGCGGTCTTCGGGCCGTATAGGCCGGCGTCGTGGGCACAGTGCGTCGCGCACTGTGGCTGAGGTTAGGGTAGGCATGGCAACAATGCCACGCCTCGCCGGAGATCTTCCGGCGATACAGCTCACTGTAGCCATGCCAGTCCCTCGTAGGCAGGGAGGGACGGCCACGTCATGACCGTACCCCGCATCGGGCTTCGTGAAGTGTCATGGGCCGACTCCCATAGTCGGCTTTCCTGGAGGTCGCCAGCTTGGAGTCGGCTTGCCTTGGAGTCGTCATTTGGGACTCGGCTCCTCTGGAGATCGTCAGCTGGGACTCGGCTTCTCTGGAGATCGCCAGCTGGGACTCGGCTGGAGGGGCGTGGCCTGCCCCGATGTCTTGAAAGATCCTGGGTCCTGGGTCAGCCTACCCGTGGCCCATTACTCCGACAAGGCGTCAGCGCCAGCAGTCGACCAATAGAAGATGGCACGAAAAGCCTTGCTTACCAGGTTCTGGGCAGCGGCATGATGTCCGCTCATGCCGGAGTGTATCTCCTGAAGCAAGAGTCTTCCTTCTTCCTAGGATATGCATCGCTGGAGGATGCCTATGGTGCTCATTTTATAAAGTTCCCCCTTGTGAACCTTGTAGGCTTTAGATTGCCTTATGATCCGACGTGCGATGGTTTGGTTGTCGGGGAGCTCTTTTTGGAGCAGGTACGCGAGGAGCGGCTCAGTCCATGGTGCGATTACTACCATGTCTTCATGTGCGGATGTGGTTTCCTGGACCGCTGAGCCGCCAACTATGCCTTCATCGTCTTTGGGCGGGGCGTGTTGCCCGACGTTGCTTGGCTCCGACGTCCCTTTGTTATCTAGCCATACTACGGATGGCTTGAAAAGTTGCTCAAGGAAGGTGTTCTCCGGGACATTATCCCATTTGGCGCCCATTCGGGCAAGGATATCTGCAGCCTGGTTGGTGTCACGGGGTATGTGTTGAAATTCCGACCCCTCGAACTTGGCCAAGATCTTTAGGACGGCATTCCGGTAAGCTGTCATCTTTGGGTATTTGGTGTCAATATTGCCATTGACTTGCGAGATGGCGAGATTGGAATCACCTTAAACCTCCAAGCATTTGACACCCATGGAGACTACTATTCAGAGTCTATGTAGGAGGTCTTCATATTCTGTCGCATTGCTGGAGTCTGTGTACATGATTTGTAACACATATCTAATGTTGTCTCATGTGGGCGATGTGAGCACGACGCCAGCCCCTAGGCTGCCGAGCATTTTAGAACCGTCAAAATACATGGTCCAATGCAAACAGGTGTTGTATTCCCGTGGAAGCTCGGCCTCCGTCCATTCGGCCCAAAAATCGGCCAGCACCTGGGATTTAATGGCCCAACGCGGGTTGTAAACGATTTTCAAACGTAGGAGTGCTACCTCTTGAGCTTGCATTGGTTTTTCCCTTGAAGAGGAAAGGGTGATGCTGTAAAGTAGAGATAAGTATTTCCCTCGGTTTGAGAACAAGGTATCAGTCCAGTAGAAGACAATGCACATATCACCAAATACCTGCACAATCAATCAAACAAACTTGCACCCAACACGATAAAGGGGTTGTCAATCCCTTCACGGTTACTTGCAAAAGTGAGATCTGATAGAGATAGATAAATGATAAAGTAAATAATTTTGGAATTTTTGGTTTATAGATTGGAAATTAAAAGAGTGCAAGAATAGTAGTTGGAAACTAAGATTGTAGATCAGAAACTTGTATGATGGAAATAGACCTGGGGCCATAGGTTTCACTAGAGGCTTCTCTCAAGATAGCAAATAAAACGGTGGGTGAACAAATTACTGCTGAGAAATTGATAGAAAAGTGCAAATTTATGATGATATCTAAGGCAATGATCATGAATATAGGCATCATGTCCGTGTCAAGTAGACCAACTCCTGCCTGCATCTACTACTATTACTCCACACATCGACCGCTATCCAGCATGCATCTAGAGTATTAAGTTCATAAAGAATGGAGTAACGCATTAAGTAAGATGACATATTGTGGAGGAATAAACTCAAGCAATATGATGTAAAACCCATCTTTTTATCCTCGATGGCAACAATACAATACATGCCTTGCTGCCCCTACTATCACTGGGAAAGGACACCACAAGATTGAACCCAAAGCTAAGCACTTCTCCCATTGCAAGAAAAACCAATCTAGTTGGCCAAACCAAACCGATAGTTCAAAGAGAATTACAAAGATATCAAATCATGCACATAAGAATTCAGAGAAGATTCAAATAATATTCATAGATAAGCCGATCATAAATCCACAATTCATCGGATCTCGGCAAACACACCGCAAAAAATTATTACATCGAATAGATCTCCAAGAACATCGAGGAGAACATGGTATTGAGAATCAAAGAGAGAGAAGAAGCCATCTTGCTACTAGCTATGGACCCGTAGGTCTATGGTAAACTACTCACGCTTCATCGGAAGGGCAAAAGAGTTGATGTAGAAGCCCTTGATGCTCGAATCCTCCTCCGGCAGGATGCTGGAAAAGGCCCCTAGATGGGATCTCACGGGTACAGAAGGTTGTAGCGGCAAAAAAGTCTTTTTGTGGATGCCTCCTGTTGGTTTGGGGATATATGGGAATATATAGGCGAAAGAATTAGGTCAGGAGGGTCACAAGGGGCCCACAAGGGTGGGGGTGCATCCTCCATCCTTGTGGCCGCATCATGGCTCCTCCGACTTCATATACAAGTCTCCTGGTTGTCTTCTGGTCCAAAAAAATCATCGTGAAGGGTTCATTCCGTTTGGCATTCCTTTTCTGTGAAACTCAAAAACAGGGGAAAACAGGGACTGGCACTGGGCTCTAGATTAATAGGATAGTCCCAAAAATAATATAAAATAGCATATTAATGCATATAAAACATCCAAAAAAGATAATATAAGAGCATGGAACAATAAAAAGTTATAGATACGTTGGAGACGTATCAAGGAGCTCTATGGCCCACTAGGCTATACACCCCGTTGCATCCCTATTATTGATTATGTCACTTAATGGGACGTCGGATGCAATGGTCATCGAACACTCCTAGAAGTAGTGCCAAAGTTTTCGTGATGCCATGAATACGGCGTAGGCAATCTTTTGGTAGTGAGGGTATCGTGACTTGCACGGGGTTAAGACCTTAGAGATGAAATAGACGGGTCTTTGGGCCTGGAATTTGTGGCCCTCCATGTCTCGCTCGACCACAACTGTGCTCACCACCTGATTTGTGGCCGAGATGTATAATATCATCGGTTCACATAGACCTGGTGCTGCTAGGATGGGATTGGTGGCGAGGAGGGCTTTAATGTCTTCCAGGGCCGCCACAGCCTCCTCGTTCCATTTGGATGTTTTTGCCTGCTTTAATAGCCTGTACAGGGGCAAGGCCTTCTCACTGAGTCATGATATTAAGCGACTCAAGGCCGCCACACAGCCTGCTAATTTTTGTACATGTTTGAGCTCTGTTGGTACCTCCAAATGGTCCAAAGCTTGAATTTTGGATGGATTGGCTTTGATCCTCGGCTGGATACGTTGAAGCCAAGGAGTTTGCTAGCCGGGACCCCGAAGACACACTTATTCGGATTGGGTTTAATTTGATATTCCTGTAAGCTTGCGAATGTATCCTGAAGGTTGTCCACCAATTGTCTGACATTTTTTGATTTGGCAACCACATCATCGATGTAGGCCTCGACAGTATTTTCGATGTGTCTCTCCAAGTATGTTTGAATCATGCATTGGTATGTGGTGCCAGCGTTCTTTAGTCCGAGGGGCATCGTGTTGAAGTAGAACGACCCATAGGGTGTAATGAAGGTTGTAGCTGCCTGGTCACATTCCTGCATCTTTATTTGATGGTATCCCGAGTAGGCGTCCATGCAACATAACACATCATGGCCTGCCGTGGCATTTACAATGTGGTCAGTGCGGGGTAGGGGAAGGGGTCTTTGGGGCAGGCTTTATTAAGGTCTTTGAAATCGACGCATAGCTGCCAGGACCTATCCTTCTTTGGTACCATGACCAAATTGGCCAACCAATCGGTGCATTTTCTATCTCCGATGAACCCGGTCTCTAGTACTTAGCCAGCTCCTCGCCCATTGCTTGACACGTGGGTTCAGAAAAACGTCGAAGTGTTTTCTTGACATGCTTTTATCCCTTTAATATATTCAAGTTGTGTTCAGCGAGCCTGCGGGGTATCCCTGGCATGTCAGAAGGATGCCATGCGAATATGTCCCAATTCTCCATGAGGAAGGTGTGCCAGGCCTCGATGATTTCTGGATCCAGGTTGGCTCCTATGGAGGCCGTTTTGGTGGGATCCGTTGGGTGCGCCTGAAAATTGACTATTTCATCGACTAATTTGAATGAAGTAGACTTCGATTGCTTGTCAAGGATGACATCGTCCCGGTCGACTTCGGCGTGTAATGCAGTTAGTTCCTTGGCCATGAAGGCTTCGAACAAGGTATCAAGGGCGAGTGATACCATCTTTTTCTCGCCTTTAACGACTCTATCGGGGTCACTCGAGATAGTGATGATCTCTTTTGTGCCTGACATTTTAAGCTTCAAGTAGCAATAATGTGGTACCGCCTGGAATTTAGAGAAGGCGTCTCACCCGAAGAGGGTGTGGTATCCACTCTTGGAAGGAGCGATGTGAAATATGATCGCCTCGGAGCGGTAATTATCCAGCATTCAAAAGTGTTGGGAAACATAGTAGAAAACAAAAAAATCAGACCTAAGACCACCAAGATCAATATGAAGATGCATAATGGGTTGGGATCAACGATCGTTACCAACTCCGGAGTGCAGCAGAAGAAGAAGAGTTGGTATAGATCGTGCTTGAAGTCCCTCGAACATTAATGACGATCCCACGAACCGCCCTTGAACGATCCCTTGAACCAAAGACCGAAAGCACAACCTCTCTACTTGGTTGCAAGCGTACGGTCTTCACGATCAGGCAGCGCTTCACCGTCCAGAGCTAATCGTCACCGAATAATTAGAGGGAGGAGATTAGAACCACACTGGGCTTCTAATTATGATTATTAGAGGTGGATAGGGATAGCTCTAATTAGTCTAGGACCAACTAGAACTAGAACTAGATCAACTAGAAGAGCCACCCAAAACTTGTGTTTCAATAGGGTGGAAAACCTATACTATATATAGGTTAGGAGGAGAGGAGAGGGCAGCCACAAAGGGAGGTAATCCTCCCTTCGTGCGCCGGCTGTAGGTGTCAAAACTGGCAGATCTCGGGAGGGGGCCCAAGCTGTGCGTCTAAGGATGAATGGTAACAATGGACCAAGGGACACAATGTTTACCCAGGTTCGGGCCCTCTTAAAGGAGGTAAAACCCTACGTACTGCTTGATTTATTCGATGAGTATAGGGGTTACAAGAGTTGATCTACCTCAAGATCGTAATGGATAAACCCTAGCTTGTCTAGCCTAAGAATATTATGATCCTACCTCCGGTCTAAACCCTCCAGTTTATATAGACACCGGAGGGGCCTAGGGTTGTACAGCGTCGGTTTACAGAGAAAGGAAATAGCATATCCGAACACCTAATCTTTCTGTTCACGCATACAGGAGTCCTACCCGGACACGGGAGGTGGTCTTCTTCCTTTATCTTCATAGCCCATCAGTCCGACCCATATTTAATAGACCGGACACCCGAGGACCCGATAGTTCAGGACTCCCTCAGTAGCCCCTGAACCAGTCTTCAATGACGACGTGTTCGGCACACGGGTTGTCTTCGGCATTACGAGGCGGGTTCCTCTTCTTGAATATCATATGTCAACTTCCCTTATAAAAGAACTGTATCCGGCTCTGTATAGTCAACACAACCCTTAACAGTGAAGGAAAAATATAAAAATAGGAATAGTGTCTTTACTGACAACTTATTCTGGTGAAGCATTACACTTGACTCTTCAGTATTTTGAAACATTTTCACACTTTCCGTTTCGTGTTTCGATGTCGAGACCCCTTGGCCCGTCTTGTCAAAACAGATATCGTGCCCACTTATTATGGGATTCTCATCAATGGGACTTGGGGTAACCCAACCACTCCTGGCGCATGATCTAATTGGGAATAGGCGAGGTTTAAGGCTTAAGTGGGGGACGGTTAGCATTTTCATTGCCTATAAGAGGGCAAAAATTCATCCTTTCTTCCCCACGCCTTCCTCTAGCCCCTCTCTTCCAATCTTCCAAGCTCCAGCGCCCAAAAAAGCTCCCATCTTTCCCACCACAACCACCCTCTCCAGCCATGGCTGGTTCAGTCTCGAAGGGCAAGTGGGAGGCCTCCTCAGTCACTGAGAAGGACGTGAAGGAACTCTGGAGCGCGGTGTACCTGTCCGCAAACATTGCGCACAGGCTTCCCGACAAGGACCAAGTCATCCCCACTCCAGCGCCCGGCGAAAGGGTGGTCTTCCTCCCCCATTTCCTCAGGGGGCTAGGGTTTCCCCTCCACCCCTTCCTCCGCGGCCTTATGTTCTACTATGGGCTAGATTTCCATGATCTAGCCACGAATTCCTTCCTCCACATACCGTCATTCATCATTGTGTGTGAGGCTCTGCTCCGCATCCCACCACACTTCGGCCTGTGGCTTAAGGTCTTCAATCTGAAGACAAAGGTGGTCGACGGACAATATGCGGACTGTGGCGGGGCCATGGTAAGGAAGCTGCCCAATGCCACATGGCCCAAAGGGGCTTTCATCAAGACCGTCAAGGTCTGGCAGGAGGAGTGGTTCTACATTACCGAATCCTGCCGCGCCAACTGGGTGGCAATTCTAGAGTTCGGATATGGACACCCCACTAGGCTCACCTCGTGGACCGCTAAGCGCCTCGATTGGGGGTCCCACACGAAGGTGAAAATGCTGCAGAAGCGCATCACCAATGTGCTATGCACAAACATCGGTCTCACTAATTTGGCGCAGATCATGCTCTTCCGCCCCATCCTCCCTTGCCAACATCGGGCCTCCCCCATGTGGGAGTTCAATCCGGAGGAGCCGTGGACCCTGAAGCGCTTCTCCGGCACCATGCACGAAGAGATATGGAAGCTACTCTTCAAGGCCCAGAAGAGTTGGCCCATGAAGACCGAGGACATCAGGCTCGACATCGAGAATCCGGCCTCAGAGGTCCTTATTAGCTATTCTAGAGACCTATTTGGTCAATGCTTTAATCAATAGAAATCTTATCAGTCCCTTCCTTACAAGGCTGGACAGCAAAGGCAGAGTGGATTGACAGTCCGGCTCTGCTGCGAGAGGGCCCAGCCACTCCCCAGCTGACGGAGATGCTGGTCCCCACGCCCTATTAGGCGCCAAAGAACAAGGGCAAGAAGAAAGGCAAGGAGCCCAAGGGTGGTCCCCACCGCAGAGGCCCTTTGGATGCTATGCCCGAAGAGACCGAGATCTTCTCCTATCATGAGGGAGACGAGGAACAAGAGGAGGAGGAGGAGGTGGTGGTGGAAAGCGATTCCCCCGCAAGGGGAGGAGGAAGAAGAGGACGGCCTTCGAAGACCCGGAGGTGGTGGCGCTGAAGAGGGGGAAGATGACCCTTTCAGACAGTTCGGACTCAGAGTCCGAACACATCCCCAAGAGACCTCCCAGGGTGAAGCCCCTGGCTGAATCGTAAGTATTCATAATCTTACTGTTCGGTTTCCGCTTACCTGCCTCTGTTATGTAAGTTATATTATTATTTGCTTTTCAGCCCTCGCCATGAGATTACGAACACCCCCTCATCGGAGGGAAACTCCCTGCCGCCTGAGCAGGAGTAGAGCGACACTCTGTCGCGAGCCCCCACACCTACTGCCATGGAGTACACCGAGGTGTTGTCCCGAAGGACTTCTCTTGGCCGAGGAGGGGCGGATGAGGTCGTCGAGAAGGCGCCTGAGGTTGACACCTCGGTCGCTGGAGACCTGGGGGAGGCGACCCCCATGACAACCAACAATAGGGAGCCCCATCAGTCTGGGCCCCCGCCACACACCATTCCGGAGGCCAATGTGGCTCTGGGAAGGGATGTGCAACCCCTTCGGGAGAGGAGGGAGGAGGTGCAGCTCCATCAGCGGCCTCCATTAATCCGGAGGGTGCTCATGCTCTGGAGAAAGTGCTGCAACATGCTACTATCATGGAGGAGCACCGCACCCTGATGGGTGTGGTTATGGAGAAGGTTCAGTCTGCAAAAAGCGGACGGAACGAACCCTTCAACAGCCTACTAATGGGCTTTGACGTATAAGACGTAATGTTCTAAAAGACTTTTTATATGAAAGGATGAACCCGTGTATAGACAGTAGCCCCTGAGACTTTGTCCGGATTAGAACAATCCGGACAGGGGATCCCATGACAATTCGGGCATTAATATACTGTGATAATGTACGCAACATGCATCCAAGTTGGCGGCTACCGCCCAGGCCGCAGAGGTTTCCGAGCTTATCGGAAACTGCGAGTGGCTGATGAGGAGCTCGACGGCATCAACAAGCGGTTCGAGGAGACGCAAGGCATGCGGAAGTTATATATCAGAAGTGATATGTATGGTGTGTCTTTTAACTCACTGGATTTTGTGATTATGATCACAGTTGGCGCAGACGAGGTCGAGTCCCTTAAAATTGCGCTTGCTGATACGTCTCCAACGTATCTATAATTTATGAAGCATTCATGCTATTTTATTATCTATTTTGAATGTTTATGGGCTTTATTACACACTTTTATATTATTTTTGGGACTAACCTATTAACCGGAGGCCCAGCCCATATTGCTGTTTTCTTGCCTATTTCAGTGTTTCAAAGAAAAGGAATATCAAACAGAGTCCAAACGGAATGAAACCTTCAGAAAAGTTATTTTTGGAACAGAAGCAATCCAGGGAACTTGGAGTGCAAGCCAGGGAAGCTTCAAGGAAGCCACAAGATAGGGGGGCGCGCCCACCCCCCCTAGGTGCGCCCTCCACCCTCGTGGGCCCCTCGTGGCTCCCCCGACCGACTTCTTTCGCCTATATATTCCCATATACCCTAAAACCGTCGAAGAACAAGATAGATCGGGAGTTCCGCCGCCGTAAGCCTCTGTAGCCACCAAAAACCACTCGGGAGCCCGTTCCGGCACCCTGCCGGAGGGGGAATCCCTCACCGGTGGCCATCTTCATCATCCCGGCGCTCTCCATGACGAGGAGGGAGTAGTTCACCCTCGGGGCTGAGGGTATGTACCAGTAGCTATGTGTTCGATCTCTCTCCCTCTCTCTCTCTCTCTCTCTCTCTCTCGTGTTCTCTCTATGACCCAAAGGTGAATACATTGGGAGGCGAAATTATAAGCCCCTATCTTTCTCAGTGTTCGATTAAAACTCCATAACCATAAGTATTGCGTGAGTGTTAGCAATTGTAGAAGACTATATGATAGTTGAGTATGTGGAGTTTGCTAAATCAAAGCTCTGACATAGACCCTTCCTAAAAATAGGATGATTTGTAATTGTTTGATGACTGAGAATGAAGTTTATGGTTTATGCTTTAACATGTGAATAGCTTGTTACTTGATCTTGATAAGTTTTATGAGATGAACTACTGTTATGACATATAATCATGCTAGAAAAGGTGATTGAAATTATCATTGATCAAACTTGTGCACCTGCTAGCATTCACACTTCATAAATTCTTTCTTTTATCATTTACCTACTCGAGGACGAGCAGGAATTAAGCTTGGGGATGCTGATACATCTCCAACGTATCTATAGTTTATGAAGCATTCATGCTATTTTATTATCTGTTTTGAATGTTTATGGGCTTTATTATACACTTTTATATTATTTTTGGGACTAACCTATTAACCGGAGGCCCAGCCCATATTGTTGTTTTCTTGCCTATTTCAGTGTTTCGAAGAAAAGGAATATCAAACAGAGTCCAAATGGAATGAAACCTTCTGAAAAGTTATTTTTGGAACAGAAGCAATCCATGGAACTTGGAGTGCAAGCCAGGGAAGCTTCGAGGAAGCCACGAGATAGGAGGGCGCGCCCACCCCCTGGGCGCACCCTCCACCCTCGTGGGCCCCTCGTGGCTCCCCCAACCGACTTATTTCACCTATATATTCCCATATACCCTAAAACCATCGAAGAACAAGATAGATCAGGAGTTCCGCCGCCGTAAGCCTCTGTAGCCACCAAAAACCTCTCGGGATCCCATTCCGGCACCCTGTCGGAGGGGGAATCCCTCACTGGTGTCCATCTTCATCATCCCGGCGCTCTCCATGATGAGGAGGGAGTAGTTCACCCTCGGGGCTGAGGGTCTGTACCAGTAGCTATGTGTTTGATCTCTCTCTCTCTCTTGTTCTCTCGATGGCACGATCTTGATGTATCGCGAGCTTTGCTATTACAGTTGGACCTTATGATGTTTCTCCCCCTCTACTCTCTTGTGATGAATTGAGTTTTCCCTTTGAAGTTGTTTTATCGGATTGAGTCTTTAAGGATTTGAGAACACTTGATGTATGTCTTGCCGTGCTTATCTGTGGTGACAATGGGATATTCACGTGATCCACTTGGTGTATGTTTTGGTGATCAACTTGCGGGTTCCGCCCATGAACCTATGCATAGGGGTTGGCACACGTTTTCGTCTTGACTCTCCGGTAGAAACTTTGGGGCACTCTTTGAAGTACTTTGTGTTGGTTGAATAGATGAATCTAAGATTGTGTGATGCATATCGTATAATCATGCCCACAGATACTTGAGGTGACAATGGAGTATCTAGGTGACATTAGGGTTTTGGTTGATTTGTGTCTTAAGGTGTTATTCCAGTATGAACTATATGATAGATTGAATGGAAAGAATAGCTTCATGTTATTTACTACGGACTCTTGAATAGATAGAACAGAAAGGATAACTTTGAGGTGGTTTCGTACCCTACCATAATCTCTTCGTTTGTTCTCCGCTATTAGTGACTTTGGAGTGACTCTTTGTTGCATGTTGATTTATAGTTATATGATCCAAGTATGTTATTGTTGTTGAGAGAACTTGCACTAGTGAAAGTATGAACCCTATGCCTTGTTTCCTACCATTACAATACCGTTTACGCTCACTTTTATCATTAGTTACCTTGCTGTTTTTATAATTTCAGATTATAAAAACCTATATCTAGCATCCATATTGCACTTGTATCACCATCTCTTCGCCGAACTAGTGCACCTATACAATTTACCATTGTATTGGATGTGTTGGGGACACAAGAGACTCTTTGTTATTTGGTTGCAGGGTTGTTTGAGAGAGACCATCTTCATACTACGCCTCCCACGGATTGATAAACCTTAGGTGATCCACTTGAGGGAAATTTGCTACTGTCCTACAAAACTCTGCACTTGGAGGACCAACAACGTCTACAAGAAGAAGGTTGTGTAGTAGACATCACTTTCCCAAGCCAAGAAGGAGGCGGAGGCAAACAAGGCAGCCGCTGACAAGGCGGCTAAGGAGCTGGAGGCGGAGCAAACTGCCCGCCGCCAACACGAAGCTCGGGTGGCCGAAGTCGAGCAAGAGCTCAAGGACGCCATCAACAAGTGCGAGTCCTTGGAGCAGAAGACTTCGGGCCAAGCGTCCGAACTTGCCAAGGCTCTCCAGGACGCCAAAGATGCCCGGGTTGAGTCCCAGAGCGCTCGTGAGGAGATCCAGCAAGCGAGGTAGATAGTGGCTGGTAAGGCCTTTCTTCTGCAGAGTAAATTTGGAAGTCAAAGGTATATCTTGCCGACCCGAGTTTGGAGTTCTCCAGGCGCGTTTGTGGATCTTCCGAGGAGTGTCACCGACGCCATGCAGTTCTTCCGAGCCTAGGAGGGGAGGTCGATCGAGAAGCTGTTCTGGTCGCAGTATCTCGCGCCAGAGCATCCGACGCCTCTGAGCGACCAGCTGAAGCAGTTGACCGAGCTGCATAGGGGTGGCCAGCTTGGCCATGAAGGATCTAATAGTCCAACTTTGGCCAGCCGAGCCCATGCCCAGCAGCTACTTCGGCCTCGTGAAGCGGCTTGTCAACACGCATCCTCGGATCGACGCCATAAAGCGGTCGGCCTGCATAGAAGTTGCCCGGATGGCCTTCGCCCATGTCAAGATGAAATGGGTGAAGATGAAGGCCACCGAAGTGGCAACTGCAGGCCCGCCCAAGGGCAAAGATCATCGAAAGCCGGAGAGGTACTTTGAAGATGTCCTAGAAGGGGCCCGAATAGTAGAGGCCCAGTGTTCAAAGGACGTTATGTTCGATTAGATGTATTCGAGTGGAATAAACTATGTTATGAATCAGGGGTATGATTGCGCCCTTTGTGTTTAATTTATCCTCCTATGTGACCGTTTATTGTTTATATTTCTGAAGGTTTCCAGTCGTCGGCTTCTGCCCCCATGTAAATATTACAGGGGTGTTTGTGAACGCATGGCCGCAGTTTAGCCAACGTCTTGGTCCGTAGAGGAAGAGTCCGCGAGGTTAACTAGGCAATCAGACTATGTGGCTTTATTACCTTCACTTAGCCATAGGAGTCTATTTGTGGGGCTAAGTACTAGCCCCTATTGCATTGTGCGGCCATCCGGATTACGGTGCCTTTGCAATGCGGCTCGCCGAAGCGCAGTACCTTGTGTGAAACGGCAAGAATCGCTAACGATTTGTAGCATAACACTAAGTCACTGGATCGCTGTCCAGGTCTCGTTTATCATGACAGTCAGTTTTTGGCTTTCTCTACTGATGTACTTAACCGGACGAACCAGAAATACAATCGCAGTAGTTCTCCCTTTACAACCTTAGCCGAACTGGCGGAACGTAAGGTGGTAAGCACAGGAGCCGGGCAACCCAACTATAGACCAAAGACATGATTCGGAACCTATGCATATAATGCAATATCCGGGACGCCAAAGAGTTCCCTATAGGTGTTCGGACTTTAGAATGTGCAAGGCCGAATATAGCCCCCGGCGTGAAGGCCGGGCTAAAGCACGTATTCAGTCAGAAGTAAGGAGGGGATACAGATGATAGTATAACATGAGTACCGAACAAAAGGTGGTGATCATTTGCTTCCTTTATAACCTTATTAATACATCGAGACATGTTTAGACAAATAATGCCATGAATATTGAGGTCATGTTACACGCCCAAAAATTTACATAAGGGAAAGGCTTACACATGGCCTAAAAGTAGTGGTTTCAATATCCCAGTGGTGCCATGTCGCACATCTGCATCGTTTCTCCTTAGTAGTGAATCCTTTGAAAGGAGGATTAGATGCTTGTCTATAAAGAAGAAAAAGAGGGGCCGAGGCGGGAGCCCTCATGCAACCATACAGCTGGTAGGTTTTCAAATGAACCTGCAGTGAAAGAAAGAAAAAAAAGGTATGTGGGGTCCGAATAGGGTCAAACCGTACTATGGATCTTTTCCGCGGTGTGCCTCCGGCATTGCCCAAGGTATTTTAAGTGCGTAGTTATGTACGCGCGCTACATATACCACGGGCTTATGGGGCAGTAGGCGGAGGCAGAACTGCAATTTGTTGTGCAGATCCATCGAGTTGTCTCAATGAGATGCGGGTTGGACTCTTTTGGCAATGTCATTGGTCTTGATGGACGATGAATTGTTCGGCTTAATAAGGCCACCATGCACCTCGGCTACTAGGGCCGCGGTGTGCTCTTTAGTATGGAGGGAGCGCTCCATATTTCTATTGACTGTGATGACACCATGTGGTTCGGGCATTTTAAGCTTCAAATAAGCATAGTGCAGGACCGCATTAAAATGGGTGAAAGCAGTTCATCCGACCAACGCATGATAGCCACTACGAAAGGGGACGATATCAAATATCAGTTCTTTGCTACAGAAGTTGTCTCGAGAGCTGAATACCACTTCCAGTGTTAATGATCCCATACAACGTGCCTCTACGCCGGGTATCACTCCTTTAAAGTTAGTGTTACTAGGCTGATTCTTGATGGGTCAATGCCCATTTTACGGACAATGTCTTGATAGATCAAGTTAAGACTACTACCGCCGTCCATCAGGACTCTAGTGAGATGGTATCCGTCAATGATAGGATCGAGTACCAGGGCGGCCGAACCCCCGTGACGGATACTGGTTGGATGATCCCTACGATCGAAGGTGATCGGGCAGGCCAACCATGGGTTGAATTTTGGGGCGACGGGCTCTATGGTGTAGACGTCCCTTAGTGCGCGCTTGCGCTCCCTTTTGGGTATGTGAGTGACATAGATCATGTTCACTGTTTTCACTTCGGGGGGGGGGGGGGGGGGACTACTTCTGACCCCCGGTGTTCGGCTGACGGGGCTCATCATCGTCGTCGCTTGGAGGTCCCTTCCCCTTGTGTTCGTTATTTAACTTACCGGCCTGTTTAAAAACCCAGCAATTTCTATTGGTGTGGTTGGTAGGCTTGTCGGGGGGGCCATGAATCTGACAAGGCCTCTTGAGGATTTTGTCCAAATTGGATGGACCGTCCTTGTTGCCCTTAAAAGGTTTCTTTCGTTGACTGGGTTTGGAACCACTGAATCGGACTTTGACTACCGTGTCTTCTGCGTCGTCATTGTTGTTTTGGTGCTTGTTTTTATTGCGGCATGGCATGCCATTGCCGTCCGTGGCCTCAGAGGTGCCGGGGTCACTGGAACTGTTGTTTCTATCGCCCATGCATAAGCGGGTCATAAGTGTTGCAAGGGATGCCATAGTTTTCGGCTTTTCTTGCCTGAGGTGTCGGGCGAGCCATTCGTCATGGACGCTGTGTTTAAAGGCTGCTAAGGCTTTGGCATCTGGACAATCCATGATTTGGTTCTTTTTAATGAGGAACCAAATCCAAAGTTTGTGAGCTGACTCTCCAGGCTGCTAGACTATGTGACTTAGGTCATCGGTGTCCGGTGGCCGGACATAAGTGCCCTGAAAGTTGGCCCAGAAAGCATCTTCTAAATCTTCCCAGCTCCTAATGGAGTTCACTGGGAGGCTATTCAACCAGTGTCCTGCTGGTCCCTTCAACTTTAGGGGAAGGTATTCAATGGCGTGGATGTCATCTCCATGAGCCATGTGAATGTGGAGAAGAAAATCCTCAATCCAGACGGCAGGGTCTGTCGTTCCGTCGTACTGCTCGATGTTCATAGGTTGAAACCCTTCTGGAAACTGGTGCTGCAATACTTCATCAGGAAAGCACATAGGGCGTGCGGAACCTCTATACCTGACTACATCACGACGGAGTTCGATTGACATCTGTGTTTGGTGCTGACCTCGAACTTGATGATGTTCATCGCGCCAGATTTGGTGGCCGTCGTCTCGTGCCGGAGGACGTCCTTTGGATCCGTAGATTGATCTATCTGGCCGGCTTTATTGGCCAGGTCCTGACGTAAGTCATAAGTGTAGTCTGGCGCCGCTGTCTCCTTGCCTCTACGGTGAGGTGGTGCAGGTTGGTGTTTAGTGTGAGGAGCCGTTTTGTCCCGTCCACGTGGTGGTCGGTCAGGTTGATCAGCATAATTGTATTTCGATGAAATTGGCTCGAGGGCTTCATCGTCAAATTGTGGCAGCAGCCTACGCTTGGGATAACCATTTACTGGTCTCTCAAGGCCGTACTCTTTGGCGGCTAGGACCTTGGTCCATCTATCGTTGAGTGTGTCCTGTTCAGCTTGAAGATGCTGCTATTTATTTTTCAGGCTCCGCGCAGTGGCGACGAGTTGTTGCTTGAAGCGTTCTTGTTCGAGGGGTTCCTCTGGCATGATGACATCTTCGTCGCCGAGGCTCACATACTTTTCAGAGGCAGGTAAGTAGTTGATGTCTTCCGAGTCCTCATGATCAGCGTGTTTGGGGCTGTACTGACCCTCCTCCCTCTCGTCATGTTCAAACATGGGCTCGATGGGGTGGTCGCGGTCTTCGACGTTATCCGGAGTGTCATCATCTCCGGTGCCGGTATTACTATCCTTTGTCCGACGTGATCGTGAGTGTCACCGTTAACGCCAGCGCTTTGGTGGTTCATCGATGGGCTTGTCCTTGCCTGGATCTTGAATGCCATCATCGTCCTTCTTCTCAGCAGTGTCCACCATGTATACATCATAGGTAGAAGTGGCCGTCCAACGCCCAGTAATAGGAGGGTTTTGGCTTTGTTCGGCATCGACATCATCGTCCATGTCGTCGATGTCTTCGGAGGCGTAGTCTAGCATGTCAGTTAGATCCTCGACCGTGGCTATTAAGTGGGTGGTGGGTGGGCTGTAAAATTTCCCAATCCGAGCCCCCAGTTTGAGGTGGGTGTGGTTTGGAGGGAAGGCTTCCGTAATGGCGAGAGATTGTATTAAGCCTAGTGCTTCATCTAAGAGCGAAAGCTCGATAGGAGTCTGTGGATCTGTGGGGCCGGGCACTTGATTGAGCCCGGCCGACCTCGACGGTTTGGAGTTATCGTCTAGAGGCGAGTCCAGCTCCCTAATGACTGGGAGAGTCTCATTTGACTCCGGGTTTACCAGTCGCGAGATCGCATCTGGGTCTCCGGTTGAGAGTTCCATGATAGGAGAGAGTCCAGCGGGGTCGACCCTCTCATCTTCGGACGACACAATCTGCCCCAAATATAAGGCCAAGGCAGGTGTGATCATTGACCCATGGACAGGATCTGATAGCGGATCCGAAGGGCTTTCTTCATGAGGGTAGGGAGTGGCAGTCGGGGCCGCGAACCCCTCAAAGATCAGATCTCCTCGGATATCAGTGACGTAATTCACGTTCCCAAACCTGATCTGGTGATCGAGGGCTTAACTATCGACCTGCTCAAGGTGGCCGGTCGAGTTGGCACATAGCACGAAGCCACCGAACATGAAGACTTGTCCAGGGAGAAAAGTCTCCCTGGACACAGCATCATCATTGGTGAAGAGGCGCGCCATTGATCCCTTTGTTGACGACACAACGGAGCTCTCAATGAAAGCACCAATGTCTGTGTTAGAACCGACAGATCTCGGGTAGGGGGGCCCAAGCTGTGCGTCTAAGGATCAATGGTAACAATGGATGAAGGGACACAATGTTTACCCAGGTTCGAACCCTCTTGAAGGAGGTAAATCCCTACGTCCTGCTTGATTGTATTCGATGAGTATAGGGGTTACAAGAGTTGATCTACCTCGAGATCGTAATGGCTAAACCCTAGCTTGTCCAGCCTATGAATATTATGATCCTGCCTCCGGTCTAAACCCTCTAGTTTATATAGACACCGGAGGTGCCTAGGGTTGTACAGAGTCGGTTTATAGAGAAAGGAAATAGCATATCCGAACACCTAATCTTGCAGTTCACGCATACAGGAGTCCTACCTGGACACGGGAAGTGGTCTTCTTCCTTTATATTCACAGCCCATCAGTCCGGCCCATATTGAATAGACCGGACACCCGAGGACCCCTTAGTCCAGGACTCCCTCATCGGCCAAGGATGTGGGAGTCCTACTCCCACCCACGGAACAATTCGGCCCCCTTCCTTAGGGAAGGGTGACACTTTCCCACTTGGGCGTTTTTGGCCCAAGCTGCCTTCCACCTCTTGGCCTTTTAAGGCCCGTTGATATTTAAATTATATATAAAATACTTCAAACATTTTCAGAGTATTATATATATATATATATATATATATATATATATATATATATAAACATCCTTGGAAACATTTTTGACCTATATATAATTAATGGGTAATACCCGGTATTACCCGATATTCACCTAAACCCTTTCGGTGACCCCGAAACGCTTCTGGAACCTCTCAGAACTATTACGGATATTAATGAAACTATTTCATGAATATATTATCATCACTCCCGTACTACTAACACTCGGCAGATCGTGATTACCTTAAGCTTGTGACACCGTAGGTTCAGTAAATCATAGACATGAACGAAACCCCTTCGTTCTATGACCGATAGCGGAACCGTGGACATCCATATCGGTCCCTATGATTACTCGAATGATATTCGAGTGAACCTTTGGTTATCATGCGAAGTTCCATTTGCTTCTCAATACTTTACAAAACCCGGTGTGTATCGGTATCCTCTTGAGTCATCACCATGCTCGCTATACCGTTGCTCCCGTTTATCGATTTTGTTCTTCTTTTTCATTAACGTGTTCCGGCATCCCTGTGACATAGTCACCTGTGTTTGGACAGAAGATGATGGATGCTGTCACACCGAGAGGGCCCTAAGAATATCTCTCCATCATCGGAGGAGCTAATCCCACTCTCCAGCTGTTTGGTCACTTGTCAAACTTTCTGGTGAGCCTGAAAGTTGTCGTTATGATCACCTAGTTACAGATGACGTTTGAGCAACCCCAAAGCCACTGGTATGCGTCGGTGCTATACAAATGGTTTTTAACCCCTTTCAGCAATGGCATTTGGAACCGTCGCAAAGTGAGTGCGGGTGATAAGGGGGTCCTTCCCACATGACCAAGAAACTGTCAGGGATAGGCCCTCCTGGCACACATGCCGGGGCAAAATGAGCTCGTGTGCGATCGAGCGAGGCATCAAAACCCAATTATTTCCGTTCGTATGTACATCCCACACAGTGAATCCCAGAAAAACATTTCCGTTCATATGTATATCACACACAATCAATCCAAGGAGAACATTTCCGTTCTCATGTACATGCCACACAGTGAATCCAGGGAAAACGTTTACGTTCATATGTACTTCCCACACAGTCAATCCAGGGAAAACGCTTCCGTTCGTATGTACATCCCACACAGTCAATCCAGGGAAAATGTTTCCGTTCGTATGTACATCCCACACAGGTTTATGTATAGGCTTGTGTGTGATACGTGTAACTATCACACACGCTCTGCATTGGTTAACCATTTGCTTTTATCAACTACATCACACACGATTTGATGAAGAAAACTGTGTGGCATTGGGCTATCCATCACAAGCGCTTTTACTTCTAGAACCGTTTGCAAAGTTCCATGACCCATTTAGCAAGTTTGTTAGTTTACAATTAATAATTCCAGTATTACGCAAATTCACATTTCATATCAAACAACTGTTTGCCAATTTCATATCAGGCACATAGATATATTTTAACATCACAGTACGATAGCTACCGGAAAATAGCACAGTACAGCATATAGATAGTTCAACTTCATAAGAACAATATTAGAACAATATATTCATTTCCCAAATCAAAATCATCCAGTCTCGCCTTATCCACCTTTGCTTTCAGTTCACTAAGAACCTGTTTTGCACTGGCCAACTGGGAAAATTCCTCCTCCTTCGCCAACACAATCTTAGCAAAGTCTGATTTAAAAAAATCTAAGCTCATTCTCCACCTTCCTCTTTTTACCCGCATCTTCAAATATTCTTCAGCATTGACAACACTTTCTATAACCCTACCTCTATTCTCTTCCTGATACATGCTCCACAGCTTTGCTAGGCACATCTTCAAAGACTGTGGCCACTCTTGATCAACTCACTCCAAGTAAGAACACTTCCGTTCATCCTATAATATTTAAAACTAGATCAGTAACAATAGTAGGGAAAATGGGTTTATAGCAACATAGAAAATCACCAATACTTATTTTCAAAAACTGAAGAAACAGGTTAATTATGACATATCTTCTCAAAAAGAGCAATGTGCAAATGAATTAATTGCTACTGAGACAACAACCAAATTCTGAAACATCAAAAGCTATAATTAACTACAACAACGCTACAAGTTCTTACTCATGTACTATAAATAACAAATTGAACATTTTAAGAGGAAGGTAAATATAACTGCAACAGCATAGCGACAGTGTTTTGATGACAGCAAATTGATACTGACAGGTGTGTACATGCACAAATTTAGTAACATAGAACTAATAGCACTAAGGCATCCACTATGTATGCCAAAACAGGTGTAAAAACAACTATTGCTACATCTCGCACCGCTGCCCTGCACTGGCAAGCTGATGCAACGGAAAAAAATCAGGGACTCAAACTCTGGAGCACCTAGTTGCTCCGGCGCCCAGTTCCTTCATGCCATAAAGATTTAGTATTTGACTGCTTGGATGCTCGGATGTGTGGACAAGTTGGCTCCACAAACTGTTGAAGCGGTGTCAAATAATTTTCTAATGGCACCACTGATGAGATGGCAACATTTTAGATAGTAGGTACAAACTGTGACACTGTCTTAGGATGCGTTTGGTTGAAGGTGTGGTATGAATTGGTTGGGACCGTGACAGTGTCTGAATCACATCTAACAAATGATTTGTAACAACGAAAGAGGGTCTAACCTTCTCTGCACATGCCAGAAACTTCCTCCCACTGTCCACAGATTCAAACGCCACTAGCTTCATGTATGGAGAATGTCAGTGTCAAAACTGGTGGATCTCGGGTAGGGGGTCCCGAACTGTGTGTCTAGGCGGATGGTAACAGGAGACAAGGGAGACGATGTTTTTACCCAGGTTCGGGCCCTCTCGGTGGAGGTAAAACCCTACTCATGCTTTATTAATATTGATGATATGGGTAGTACAAGAGTAGATCTACCACGAGATCAGGGAGGCTAAACCCTAGAAGCTAGCATATGGTATGATTGTTGTTCGTCCTACGGACTAAAACCCTCCGGTTTATATAGGCACCGGAGAGGGTTAGGGTTACACAGAGTCGGTTGCAACGGTAGGAGATCTACATATCCGTATTGCCAAGCTTGCCTTCCACGCCAAGGGAAAGTCCCATCCGGACATGGGACGGAGTCTTAAATCTTGTATCTTCATAGTCTTGGAGTCCGGCCAAAGATGATAGTTCGGCTATCCGGACACCCCCTAGTCCATGACTCCCTCAGTAGCCCCTGAACCAGGCTTCAATGAAGACGAGTTCGGCGCGCATATTGTCTTCGGCATTGCAAGGCGGGTTCCTCCTCCGAATACTTCATCGAAGATTTTGAACACAAGGATAGTGTCCGGCTCTGCAAAATAAATTCCACATACCACCGTAGAGAGAATAATATTTACACAAGTTCAATCTGCTGACGCGTTTCGTGGCGTGACATCACACCACGGCCAAGCCTTTATTCGAATCGTTTTTACTGTTCCACCTCAGCGCGTTTAGCGAAGCGGTTTCCTTGGCACGTCTTGTCAAAGCAGAGATCGTGTCCCCTTATTTCGGGATCCTCATCAATATGGGCGTGGGTAACCCAACCGGGCCCGTTGGCACGCCCCCTCTACCGAAGGCGAGTCCCAAACGGCCACGGGGAGGGCCCTTGGTATTCAATCTCTTTATAACGAGACCAAGGCCTGCTCCTTTATTTCAATCGAATCCGCCCCTCGCCTCGAGTTCCAACACCCAAAGCTCCCGATTCAGACGCTTCGGACCTTCGATAATGTCCGGCTCCGACGTGCAAGGCCGGTGGATGCCTTCTTCCGTCACGGAAGAAGACATGCTAAAGCTGAGAGACGCCAGGTATCTAACCGGTGAAATTTCGCATAGGCTGCCTGCCCAAGGGCAGGTTATTCCCACTCCCGAGCCTGGTGAGAGCGTGGTGTTCGTATCTCACTTCCTGCGGGGTTTAGGCTTCCCGACGGACCCCTTTGTGAGGGGGCTCATGTTCTGTTATGGGCTGGAATTCCGTGACTTGGATCCGGAGTCCATCCTCCACATCTCATTGTTCATCGTCGTATGCGAAGCCTTCCTCCTCATTACCCCTCACTTCGGATTGTGGCTCAAGACCTTCAAACTGGAGCTGAAGATGATCAAGGGGCAGCAGGCAGAGTGCGGAGTGGCTGTTATAAGCAAGAGTGCTGACGCTCCATGGCCCGAGGGCTCTATTCAAGAGGAGCTTGGCTTGTGGCAACAGGAGTGGTTTTACATCACCGCTCCCAGGGGCACCAAATGGGTGGCGCCTCCTGCCTTCCGCTCGGGTCCTCCACAACGGCTGGCATTATGGGTCAACAAGGGGCTTGACTGGGGGCCGTCCAAGGTCGTACCTCTACTGCAGGGCCGTATTCGAGACCTCCAAGAGAGAGAGAGATCAATCTGGTCGTAGTGGCGCAGTTCATGCTTATTCGGCGCCTTCTGCCCTGCAAGCGTCGCCCCCTCCACCTGTGGGAATTTAATCCGGAGGGACCACGAGCTCGCCAACATTTTATGGGTGCGACACCCATGGAGATGTATAAAATATTTTTCGAATCACAAGAGAAGTGTCCGGACTTGACCGAGGACGCAGGTCTGAGCTGCAATCGCCCGGATACTCAAGTAAGTAGTCTTGTACCCGGACACGCTATCTGTACATTTGTCATAAACTTGCCCTTTAAGGAGCTGCCCCTTGAACAGGAGTGGATAGCGAAAGCAAAGCTGATAAGGTGTCCGGCCCCCCTCCCTGAGACCACGTCGGATCCTGTGTTAACCAAGATGCTGGCGGCTGCGCCTTTGGAAGAGGGCGAAGGGGGGAACAGGGGAGCTACTGCCTCCGCAAAGGAGGCTTTCGATAAAGGAGGGATCGAGAATCCCTCCCTCCAGGGGGAGAAGAGGACCGCTTCTGAAAATCCAGAGGCCAAGGCCTAAAAGCGGGGGAAGAAATCTTCACCAGAGGGTCCTGCGCCAGGAGAAGCCCCGGCCGCACTATTTCCCCAAGGGAGTCAGCCCTCCAGCGAGCCGTAAGTAGAAAGGGGAGTTTTGTAATAAGGGACATCCCTGTTTTTATTTCTGATGATAACCAAAGTTTTACCTTATAGTTTGGATCTCAGCCCTTCTCAGCAGAGCTCCTCTTCGGGGTATCTTTGTCCGGAGATGATGGAGAGCAAAACGCCTCCATCTGCCGCACCGTCAGGAGGGGCGGACGACCCTGAGGTGTCGTCACGGAGGGTTTCCCCGAGTCCGGCGGGGCCGGGAGGTCCGGCACCAACTGGTGTACGGTCGGAGGAGCTGAAGGATCTGCTCTAGCGAGAATCTTCTGACAGTTTTGCATATAGAATGCGCCCTGTATAGATAGTAGCCCCTGAGACTCGGTACATTGTCGAAAGTGATAGCGCGCCGAGGATCATAATCTCAGTTTGTAAGATGTCACCTGTCCTATGTAGGTGGTGGAAGGTTCGATGGCCAGCCGGACTGATCAATTTGCCGAACTGAAGTGGCAACTTGACGTGGCGGATGCGGACATCGCGCTTGTCAATAAGCGGCTTGACGAGTCACAAGGTATGCAACTTCTCCGCGGACACCTGGTAAGGGAGCTTGACGCCCATGCCTGACAACCTGCATGCTTTATGCAGATGGTGCCGCTGCTATGGAGAACCTTTGGGCGGAGCTAGCCTGAGTCAAGGAGCAAGCCAGAAAAAGTGATGTGGCTGCCTTGATGGCAGCCGAAGAGCTAAAAGCCGAACAGGCTGCTCACTGCCGAAGCACGGAAGAAATGGCCAAGATGGTCGGAAAGTTGAAGAATGCTACCGACCGCTGCGAGTTTCTTGAAAAAGGACGTCGAGCGGGGCAAGAGGGCCTGAAGAAGGCCACCGCCGAAGCCAAGGATGCCCGCTCCGCGATGAGAGCTATAAAGGAGGAGCTACGTCAAGCCGGGGATATCGCAGCTGGAAAGCCCTTTCTGCTGCGGAGGAAGTTCACGAATCCGAAGTATGCTCAGTTGGGCCAGCTGTGGGGTGTGGAGGATGCTTATCTGGAATTGGCGGCGAGTGCCGCAGACGCGGTCGCACACTTCCGAGGCCAAAAGGATCACGGAATGGAAGAGCTTTTTTGGTCGCAGTTCCATAGTCCAGAGCGTCCGCTTCCATTGACCGATCGTTTGGCCAAATGGGCTGAGCTGAATAGGTTGTCCGGACTTGCCATGAAGGATGTCGTGACTCATTTGTGGCCGAAAAGGCCCGAGCCAAAGAGTTATTTTGTCTTGGTGCAGCAGTTCCTTGATGCGGTGCCGCATATCGATTCAATGAAGCAGTCGGCATGCATAGAGGGTGCGCGGATGGCTCTTGCCCGTGTCAATACATGCTGGGCGGAGATGAAGGCCACCGATGTTGCATCCCAGGATTCGGACAGAAGCTGAGTACCTGCCGAGCACTATTTTGAGGAAGTCCTGCCGGGCGCTCGTTTAATAGAGATGCAGTGCTCGAAGGATATTATGTTCAAATGACATGTATGATTTGTGAAACGATGTTCTAATATAATGTAAGAGCTTTTTATACTTGTGCGGTCAAGTAGTAAAATACCTCCTGTGCGGCCGTTGATGTATATGTGTATATAACCTGAAAGATGGCAGTCTTCGGCTTCAGCCCCCACGCACATAGTGCGGGGGTGTTTGCAAAAGGGTGCATTTTCACACTTAATCCAACGTCTTGGTCCTGTAAAGGAGGTGATAGTGTAGCAAACTAGGCAACCGGACTATAATGCTTTATCACTTTCACTTAGCCATAGGAGTTCGATTGTGGGGCTACTATATAGCCCCTGGGGGCACCGCACTCTCCCAAACTCGGGGCGCGTATGTGCCTGACTGGGAAGCGGTCCTTCGTTAATGCGGAGGAATTCTAAACATTCCGGTGGTCCATCGAGTGGTTGACCAGTCTCTCGCTATATCATGACAGTCAGTTTTCGGCTTTCTCTACTGAGGTGCTCGCCAGGCCGAACCGGGGCACAATCGCAGTAGTTCTCCTGGTGCCGCGTTAGCCGATAGAGCAGAACGTAAGTTAGCAAAACATAGGAGCCAGGCAAACCCAACATTTGACCAAAGACATGATTCGGAGCTGATGCATATAAGGCCTAACTCGAGATGCCGAACACTCCCTAAGGTATTCGGTCTTTATGAAAACGGGCAGAACAATGCCCTAAGCCCCTAGTGTCCAGGTACGCGCAAAAATTTCTGACGCGGCTAATGCCAAAACGCCAGCCTCCTCCTCGGTTATAGCCAGAAACCGGGGGATGTGTAACAACAAGAGACAGTAAAAATGGTTTACGCAGGGTCTTAATCTGAAAAGAATCCTTGCAACGGGTCCCTACTTCACGTCTGCGCCTGTGTCTCCGTTGTGCCGTGTCCTGGACGGGTGTAGCACGATGTTCATCTGTAAAAGAGAAGAACTTAGTTGGAAAAAAAGATCGTGCGAAAAATGTATTTTAAATAAACAGAGTATGATTCAAAAAAATTGAGCTTTATTGTCTCTTGTTGTACATGCGTGGAGCCCCTTGTAAGGGGGTACATGGCTGGTAAGCCCCTTGTTTATTTAGACAGGACTCGCCTAACCGTGTCCAGGGTCTGAATGACCTGTTTAGGTGCTTTGATCAGCAAAGCCGGATTAGTGTGTGGCTGTCAAGGTAGTCTCACGCTCTTCCGTATTCGGGGAACGCTCAAAGTTTCCCTTTAATGAGATGATGCCGCGTGGACCGGGCATTTTAAGTGTAAGAGATGCGTAATGCGGTATTGCGTTAAAGCGGGCGAAAGCTTCGCGTCCCAATAGTGCTTGATAGCTACTTTTAAATGGGGCGATGTGGAAGACAAACTTTTCGCGACGAAAGTTGTTGGATGAGCCGAACACAACTTCTAGTGGTAGAGATCCCGTACAATGGGCATATGGGCCTGGCATAGCTCCTTTAAAGGAAGTGTTGCTATGGCGAATTTTGGTTGGGTCTATCCCCATCCTGCGGATTGTGTCCTAATATAGCAGGTTTAGATCACTGCTGCCGTCCATTAGGACTTGTGTAAATTATAGTCCGTCGATTGTAGGATCTAATATCAAAGCAGTCCATCCTGTGTTCCGGATACTTCCAGAGTAATCCTGATGGTTGAAGGTTATTGGTTTTGACATCCAGTGTTGGGACTCCGCTGGGCTGGATCGTGCGGCGCGTATTTCAATGGGCGCTCTGTTATTCCCTGTTGTCACTTGGAGTAAGTTTACTGTTTTGACCTCTTGTGGGAAATTTCTTTGTTTTCCGGTGCTCTGCTTGTGGGGTTCGTCATCGTCCTCGCTTGGTGTGTCGAGCCCCTTGTGTTCGGCGTTAAGTCGGCCGGACTGTTTGAAGACCCAACAATCTCTGTGGGTATGGTTTGCAGGCTTCCCGGGGGTACTGTGGATTTGGCATATCTTGTCCAAGATTTTGTTTAGGTTGGATAGCTCGTCGCTATTGTCCTTAAGAGGCAGTTTTTTGTTATTCTGCCGAGAGCTTTTGAATCCGGCGTTAACTGTCGTGCTCTTTGGACTGTTTCCCTTGGTCTGGCGCTGGTCCTTGCTGCGTCGTGGTTTCCCATTTCCATCCCTGACCTCGGATGTACTTGGGTCGCTGGTGCTGCGTCTTGCTAGCCAGCTATCCTCTCCCGCGCAAAAGCGGGTCATGAGGCTTGTTAGTGTGGCCATTGTTCTCGGCTTTTCTTGGCCAAGGTGTCTGGCGAGCCATTCGTCTCGGACGTTGTGTTTGAAAGCTGCTAAGGCTTCGGCGTCCGGACAGTCGACTATTTGGTTCTTTTTGGTGAGGAACCTGTTCCAGAATTTGTGGGCTGACTCTCCGGGCTGTTGAGTTATGTGACTTAGATCGTCTGCATTCGGAGGGCGGACATAAGTCCCCTGAAAATTTGCCCGAAACCCATCCTTGAGCTCTTCCCAACTTCCAATAGTGTTTTTAGGGAGGCTTTTAAGCCAATGTCGGGCTGGCCCTTTGAGCTTGAGGGGTAAGTATTTTATGGCGTGGAGGTCATCTCCTCTAGCCATGTGTATGTGCAGGACGTAATCCTCAATCCAGACTCCAGGGTCTGTTGTTCCGTCGTATGCCTCTATGTTTACGGGCTTGAATCCCGCTAGAAATTCATGATCCAGCACCTCATCGGTGAAACATAGGGGGTGTGCGGTGCCCCTGTATTTGGGTGTGCCGTGATGTTCGAATACTCGACGTGTTGCATTGCTTTCTAGAGCTTGCTTTCTTGGCCCATAGATAGACCGGACTGGGCCATCCTTTTGGTGCGGATCGTTATGCGGATCGCGTGCCGGCTTGTGTGCGGCGCCAATTGCCTCTCTATGTTTGCCATGTGGTCGTCTATCTGACCAGACGACCTCTTTGTTCTTTGATCGTGGGGGCTGTACGGCCTCCTCGTCAAATTCGGGTAGTAGTTTGCGCTTCGGGTAGCTCTTTGTTCAGCGACTATCGCCGTATTTGTCTGTGATGTTGAGTACTTTGCTCCATCTCATTCTGAGTGCGTCTTCCGCTGTTTTGAGCTTCCGCTTCTGCTTCTTCAGACTACGTGCCTGAAAGTTGTCGTTATGATCACCTTGTTACAGATGACGTTTGTGCAACCCCAAAGCCGTTGGTATGCGCCGGTGCTATACAAACGGTTTTTAACCCCTTTCCGCAATGGCATTTGGAACCGTCGCCAAGTGAGTGCGGGTGATAAGGGGGTCCTTCCCACATGACCAAGAAACTGTCAGGGATAGGCCCTCCTGGCACACATGCCGGGGCAAAATGAGCTCGTGTGCGATCGAGCGAGGCATCGAAACCCAATTATTTCCGTTCGTATGTACATCCCACACGGTGAATCCCAGAAAAACATTTCCGTTCATATGTATATCACACACAATCAATCCAAGGAGAACGTTTCCGTTCTCATGTACATCCCACATAGTGAATCCAGGGAAAAAGTTTATGTTCGTATGTACTTCCCACACAGTCAATCCAGGGAAAACGCTTCCGTTCGTATGTACATCCCACACAGTCAATCCAGGGAAAATGTTTCCATTCGTATGTACATCCCACACAGGTTTATGTATAGGCTTGTGTGTGATACGTGTAACTATCACACACGCTCTGCATTGGTTAACCATTTGCTTTTATCAACTACATCACACACGATTTGATGAAGAAAACTGTGTGGCATTGGGCTATCCATCACAAGCGCTTTTACTTCTAGAACCGTTTGCAAAGTTCCATGACCCATTTAGCAAGTTTTTTAGTTTACAATTAATAATTCCAGTATTACGCAAATTCACATTTCATATCAAACAACTGTTTGCCAATTTCATATCAGGCACATAGATATATTTTAACATCACAGTACGATAGCTACCGAAAAACAGCACAGTACAGCATATAGATAGTTCAACTTCATAAGAACAATATTAGAACAATATATTCATTTCCCAAATCAAAATCATCCAGTCTCACTTTATCCACCTTTGCTTTCAGTTCACTAAGAACCTGTTTTGCACTGGCCAACTGGGAAAATTCCTCCTCCTTCGCCAACACAATCTTAGCAAAGTCTGATTTAAAAAATCTAAGCTCATTCTCCACCTTCCTCTTTTTACCCGCATCTTCAAATATTCTTCAGCATTGACAACACTTTCTCTAACCCTACCTCTGTTCTCTTCCTGATAAATGCTCCGCAGCTTTGCTAGGCACATCTTCAAACACTGTGGCCACTCTTGATCAAGTCACTCCAAGTAAGAACACTTTTGTTCATCCTATAATATTTAAAACTAGATCAGTAACAATAGTAGGGAAAATGGGTTTATAGCAACATAGAAAATCACCAATACTTATTTTCAAAAACTGAAGAAACAGGTTAATTATGACATATCTTCTCAAAAAGAGCAATGTGCAAATGAATTAATTGCTACTGAGACAACAACCAAATTCTGAAACATCAAAAGCTATAATTAACTACAACAATGCTACAAGTTCTTACTCATGTACTATAAATAACAAATTGAACATTTTAAGAGGAAGGTAAATATAACCGCAACAGCATAGCGACAGTGTTTGGATGACAGCAAATTGATACTAATAGGTGTGTACATGCACAAATTTAGTAACATAGAACTAATAGCACCAAGGCATCCACTATGTTTGCCAAAACCGGTGTAAAAACAACTATTGCTACATCTCGCACCGCCGCCCTGCACTGGCGAGCCGATGCAGCGGAAAAAAACCAGGGACTCGAACTCCGGAGCACCTAGTTGCTCCGGCACCCAGTTCCTTCATGCCATAAAGATTTAGTATTTGACTGCTTGGATGCTCGGATGTGTGGACAAGTCGGCTCCACAAACTGTTGAAGCGGTGTCAAATAATTTTCTAATGGCACCACTGATGAGATGGCAACATTTTAGATACTAGGTAGAAACTGTGACACTGTCTTAGGATGCGCTTCGTTGAAGGTGTGGTATGAATTGGTTGGGACCGTGACAGTGTCTGAATCACATCTAACAAATGATTTGCAACAATGAAAGAGGGTCTAACCTTCTCTGCACATGCAAGAAACTTCCTCCCACTGTCCACAGATTCAAACGCAACTAGCTTCACGTATGGAGAATGTCGGTTTCAAAACCGGCGGATCTCGGGTTGGGGGTCCCGAACTGTGCGTCTAGGCGGATGGTAACAGGAGAAAAGGGACACTATGTTTTTACCCAGGTTCGGGCCCTCTCGGTGGAGGTAAACCCCTACTCCTGCTTGATTAATTTTGATGATATGGGTAGTACAAGAGTAGATCTACCACGAGATTAGAGAGGCTAAACCCTAGAAGCTAGCCTATGGTATGATTGTTGTTCGTCCTACGGACTAAAACCCTCCGGTTTATATAGGCACCAAAGAGGGTTAGGGTTACACAGAGTCGGTTGCAACGGTAGGAGATCTACATATCCGTATTGCCAAGATTGCCTTACACACCAAGGAAAGTCCCATTCGGACACGGGACGGAGTCTTCAATCTTGTATCTTCATAGTCTTGGAGTCCGGCCAAAGATGATAGTTCGGCTATCCGGACACCCCCTAGTCCAGGACTCCCTCAGAGAATATGGTGACAACGAGTAGACAGATCCTCAGCCACCCCGCTCCATTCGTTGCAACTGATGGTCCTAGGGAACTACAAGTGGAAGAAATGACTCAAATCGACCACCGGGTAAAAATCTTTCATTCCAAGTCATAGCCCGAGAGATTAGGAGAGGCATACCGGGTGGTGAAGGAGTTGGAGGAGGAGGAGGAACCGCTGGAAAGGTCTTTTAAGAAAACCATGGCAACCTCGGCGATAGGATGCGAGATGGCGAGAGCGAGGAAGAAAGCGAGGAAGTGTCTATAGCTTGGGAAGGAAGGAAGGAAGGGGAAAATAGGGGAAACGTGACTTGTGGTTGGGCAGAAAAGGGGATGGGGAGGGGGAGGGTAGATATTTCGGCGATTGGCCAAAAATTTCAAAATGTGGAGAGAAACTTTGCGCGCGGTGCCACCGGACACCATTCACTTTGAACGATAATGTGCATCGCAAACGATTCTTCTGCTTAACGCGCATGGGATGAGTTTGATAATTGAAATTTTGGTGGAAATTTCCCTGCGTACGTCATTGCATAATTTAACATCGCTTGCTAATTTGGGCACAAAAAAGAGCGTACAACACATAGACCAGACTTACTGAATCGAGCAATTTTAGTAATTAAACAGAGACAGTTGCTACGTCTCGAGCTTGCGTTGGTTTTCCCCGAAGAGGATAGGATGATGCAGCACAGTAGCGTAAGTATTTCCCTCAGTTTTTGAGAACCAAGGTATCAATCCAGTAGGAGGTCACGCGCAAGTCCCTCGTACCTGCACAATACGATAGCAACTCTTAACCAACGCTTAGGGGTTGTCAATCCCTTCACGATTACTTACGAGAGTGAGATCTGATAGAGATAATATTTTTGGTATTTTTGATAGATAGATGCAAAGTAAAAAGTAAAGGCAAAGTAAAAACAAAGCAAGTAAATAAAGTGATATAGATTGATATGATGAGAATAGACCCGGGGGCCATAGGTTTCACTAGTGGCTTCTCTCAAGAGCATAAGTATTCTACGGTGGGTGAACAAATTACTGTTGAGCAATTGATAGAATCGAGCATTGTTATGAGGTTATCTATGTATGATCATGTATATAGGCATCACGTCCGTGACAAGTAGACCGAAACGATTCTGCATCTACTACTATTACTCCACTCATCGACCGCTATCCAGCATGCATCTAGAGTATTAAGTTAAAAACAGAGTAACACCTTAAGCAAGATGACATGATGTAGAGGAATAAATTCATGCAATATAATAAATACCCCATCTTGTTATCCTCGATGGCAACAATACAATACGTGCCTTGCAACTCTTTCTGTCACTGAGTAAGGACACCGCAAGATTGAACCCGAAGCTATGCACTTCTCCCATTGCAAGAACTACCAATCTAGTTGGCCAAACCAAACGGATAATTCGAAGAGACTTGCAAAGATAACTCAATCATACATAAAAGAATTCAGAGAAGAATCAAATATTTTCCATAGATAAGTTGGATCATAAACCCACAATTCATCGGTCTCAACAAACACACCGCAAAAAGAAGATTACATCGAATAGATATCCACAAGAGAGGGGGAGAACAATGTATTGAGATCCAAAAAGAGAGAAGAAGCCATCTAGCTACTAGCTATGGACCCGAAGGTCTGAAGTAAACTACTCACACTTCATCGGAGGGGCTATGGTGTTGATGTAGAAGCCCTCCGTGGTGGATGCCCCCTCCGGTGGAGCTCTGAAACAGGCCCCAAGATGGGAACTCGTGGATACAGAAGGTTGCGGCGGTGGAATTAAGTTTTTGGCTCCTCCTCTGATCATACGGGGATACGTAGGTATATAGGAGGAAGGAGTATGTCTGTGGAGCTCCGAGGGGCCCACGAGGTAGGGGGTCGCGCCCAGGGGGGCGCCCTCCACCCTCGTGACCTCCTCAGAAGCTTCTTGGAGTAAGGTCCAAGTCTCCTGGATCACGTTCGGTGAGAAAATCACGTTCCCGAAGGTTTCATTCCGTTTGGACTCCGTTTGATATTCCGTTTCTTCGAAACACTGAAATAGGCAAAAACAGCAATTCTGGGCTGGGCCTCCGGTTAATAGGTTAGTCCCAAAAATAATATAAAAGTGGAAAATAAAGCCCAATATAGTCCAAAACAGTAGATAAAGTAGCATGGAGCAATCAAAAATTATAGATACGTTGGAGACGTATCAAGCATCCCCAAGCTTAATTCCTGCTCGTCCTCGAGTAGGTAAATGATAAAAAAGAATTGTTGATGCGGAGTGATACTTTGGCATAATTTCAATGTAAATCTTCTTAATCATGGCATGAATATTTAGATCCGAAAGATTCAAGATAAAAGTTCGTACTGACATAAAAATAATAATACTTCAAGCATACTAATTAAATAATTATGTCATCTCAAAATAACATAGCCAAAGAAAGTTCATCCCTACAAAATCATATAGTTAGGCTATGCTTCATTTTTGTCACACAAAGATGTTCCCAACTTCTATACCCCCGATGACAAGCCAAGCAATTGTTTCATACTCAAATAATCTCAAACTCTTTCAACCTTCACGCAATATATGAGCACGAGCCATGGATATAGCACTATGGGTGGAATAGAATATGATGATGGGGGTTGTGTGGAGAAGAAAAAAAAGGAGAAAGTCTCATATTGACGAGGATAATCAACGGGCTATGGAGATGCCCATCAATTGATGTCAACATGAGGAGTAGGGATTGCCATGCAACGGATGCACTAGAGCTATGAATGCTCAACAAAAGAAAACTAGTGGGTGTGCATCCAACTTGCTTGCTCACGAAGACCTAGGGCATTTTGAGGAAGCCCATCATTGGAATATACAAGCCAAGTTCTATAATAAAAAGTTCCCACTAGTATAAACAAGACAATTTATGAGACTCACTATATGAAAAATATGATGATATTGGCCCCAGGAGGGATTATTAGTTTTATTATTGTTCATTTTCAATTTTATGCATTGTACCTAGTAGTTAAGTATCGTCATGTATATGTGATGATATTATATATATTCTGTGATGAACTAATGAACAATTAATATTCTATATATTATGAATTCCATTTTATATCTATTTTTGTATACTAATTTGAATCTATCTATTATCATTCACATATACTGAATGGAAAGCATATAAACACACATTGAAACAGAACATATAAGAAAGGAAAACAGAGTACACACATTGAAACAGAGCAATAAACAGAGCAATACTACGATTGCTGTGAATACATAACTATCCACGTCGAGATGACTCAAGAAAATAAAACACGTCCATGAGACCATGACCAGCAGGCCTTGCCTACGGTACCTCTTGGCTTTGCCTGAACTCGTGCAGGTATTCGTCCAAGTGGTTGACACGCTCGCGGTACATCTGGAGCGCGATCTTGAGCTCCAAGTTGGCTATTTCATCGGAGATCACCACCTCGAGGATGCGACGGCCATGTTCCTCTACTGCACCCAGGTCGACACCTGGGCCAAGGAGGCGGTTGAGCCTACCGACCAACGCGTTGGCATCGAGCGGGCCACGGACAAGGCGAACAGCACGACCCATGCAAACGGCATGGCGGGCGTCCGGTGCAAGTACGACGCGGCTGGCCTCTAGTGCAAGTATGACACAGAGGGCCTGTGCCCACTCCTGACGAGGAATGGGGGTACTGACGGGATGTGTACCCAGTTGCGACGCCCTGTCGATAGCAGGCAAGCGTCGATGGATACGCCCTTGTTGTGTGGCGCGCCGCGCCTCGCGCTCTGCAGCGCTCCAACGGTCTCGACGTGCGGCAAGCCGCAGCCTATCAGCGTGGACACGCGTAGCTTGCTCTGCAGCGCGCCATCGATCATGTTGTGTGGCGAGCTGCAACCTCTCGGTGCTGACATGCCTATCTTGACCCGTGGTGCTGAAGCGCCATGCGGCAAGGGTCTGCTCAACCCTAGCGATGACACGCATCACAGTGTCGTCCATCGCGTTGCAAGGGAGCACCGCAGCCTCAATGGGCCATGGCGCCTTCTGGTTTTCCTCGTCAACGAGGTTGATGGTAAAGGCGGCGCTTTGGTGCGTTGGCATGCTTGGAAAAGGTGGATGTCCTACAGGTTGTGCTTGTTGCCTCCGCGCGTCGCGGTGCGCCTAGGTTTATGTGCAATATCGCTGGGTGGCGGGAAACAGATGAGGAAATGGCGAGAAGCGGTGGCGTGTTCATAGAACACCATCAATTAATGGAAACTTAGCATATAAGGAACATCGAGCTAGCACAAGAAGTAGATGATGATGAGATGAACACGCACCACACTAGGGAACCCGTCGGTAATGAATTCATCAATCGCAAATGGTTGTACACTAGCAAGCGTTTTCCCACAACACACACGACTTATTCCATCACAAACAGGCCGGATGAATCAGCTATATGCCACGTATACATATTGTCAAAAAGTAATGCGGTAGACCTTCTTTAACATATGTTAAAAAATAAAATAGAAATCAAAAACAAGGACCTCGAGGTTAAATTAGCTGAGGGAATGGGTCTTTTCGGTCATTTGACTGAAATGACCCATCCTATCAGTTAATTTAACATCAACACAACTTCCAGTCCAGTCACACATCTGATGGCTGCTCCAGCCTGAGCACAGAGAGTTCTCTTAGATGAGCTATTGGTGGAAGCTAGTCCTTGCTGATATAGGATGCCTCTTCGCATCCTTATGGCATATCCCGATGACTGCCCGTCCCCCATGGCCAATAGATGTTGTGTAGACAAAGCATATCACATACGTCTTATTAGAAGCAATCATCTGTGTTATTATTGGTCTTCGCACACATTTCTGGTTACACACCTCTTTGTCGCGTATCACACACATCTTGTTATATTGAACCGTTTATGTTCTCTTGTCTCAACGCAAACAGTTCATCCGACTGAATCACATGCCATATATCGCACTCACCTTGATCTGCCTGACCGTTTCTTTTGTGTTGCCTAATCACAAACAACTCATCTGAGTGAACCATATGTTGTATATCGCACACGCCTTCATCTGGATGCCCATTTCTTTTGTTCCTCCTTGTCGTAACAGTTAATTGAACTTAATAGTATGCCCTGCATCGCACATGGAACCAAAATCTAAACCGTGTTTGATGCATCTGTCATCGCAAACGTTTTGCACCTTCTTTGACGGGTTTTTTTACACCACCGTTTGCGATTATTGCATCGCACACAGTTTCGCCCAAGGGTCTCTGATCGTAGTGTCGCTTTAGCAGCATCCTGCAGTAGTGAGCCCACCATCTGGTAGGAAGTGACCGAGACACTCTCATGGTCTGAGGAACTAAAACACATGCTAACACTCTATGTTAATACAATTGAATACAAACAATATTAACTCAATTCATAACAAACAAGTTTCAGTCGATTCAATATGATCGTTCTTCCAACATCATAATCTCAATGTTGTTTTAGGATCATCGTTACACTTAACGATATCCTAAGACCCGCAAAACTTGATCCCAACAACACTTGAGCTAGTCTTAGAGGTGAGACTAGGAACATTTATTTTATCCGTTTATCATTCCACACGTGCATATGAGTTCTCCACTGAATCACATATTCCAGGATCATAGCAGTTATAGCATGCAATATAAATCTTAATTATGAATAATGAAATATAGTAATACAATATTATTGCCTCTAGGGCATATTTCCAACAGTCTCCAACTTGCACTAGTGTCAATAATCTAGTTGCATACACTTAACAACATACCTTGTGTTATTAATGCATTGCTTGTGGTAGTGCCTTCGTCATTAGTTTGACACACTCAAAAACTTTGTGATATTTGTGCTAGTATTGTGTGATTCCTAGATCTTAATCCATATAATTTTTCAGCCATAATATTTTATTCAAAAAAATATTATTGGATTTCTGATCATAATAATCTTATGTCAAGACTCTTCTTGATCATATCTTGAATTAACCCATTTTATAAAGATTCGTCTTGCATAACCTTTATGGGTCACTTACAACTCTTGCAATATTTATTCAGACAAAACTTTTATATTAAGACATTTCTTTATTCAGATAAAATGGAAACATCTCATGTTTTCAAGACGCATATCCTTATCGTTTATAGATTCAACAAATTTGTTCATAAAATATTCTAAATTATTATAGCCCATTCATAACAACTATGAAGTTTGATATTAATATATTCTTAATAATGAATTTCAACTTCAATACCTGAGAATAAACATTTTATTCTTTTGAGTTCCTTGATATTTTAGTTACTAACTTCTAGTAAATATACTTTGGCCATTATATATATAATAACTTATCAAGACAATTTTATCTTCCAAGCTTATCATTCATAAGCATCAAGTTATATGAAATTTAGAGAAAACAAATTTCTCTATTTTAAAACCCTTTTAAAAAAATTGTCAAAATATATAAACTTTGTTTTAGCTTAACCAAACACCTTAATCTATATTCATAGATTCTTTCATGCCCAATATTTTTTCCTTTACACTTTGATGGAAAAAGTGTTTCAAAATCATTTTTGTTATGTGCTTTAGGAACTTTATATTGTTTCTATTCCATAATATGTCATATACATATAGGATTGAAAACTTTATATAGCTCCCACTGAGTTCTACAAAACTATTTTGTTAGTACTTAGGAGCTTTATATTATTTCTATTTCATGATATGTCTTACATATATATGACTTAAAAATATTATATAACTCCCACCGAATTTTACACAAAAATACTTTTGGACAAGTCCAAAACTTAATGCTAGTTCAAATCTTCAAACGGTTTTTGAAGTTTACACATTTATTCGGTTATCTCGAGAATAACAACCTTTTCTGGTTGTATCATTCATACATCCTTTTTGCAATTTGGGAAACTTGTTTTGAAATCCTTATTTTACTCCACACTCCTTGAAGTATTATTAAGTTCTAAACTTTTCAGAAAATAACAACTAAGTTCAGAACTTGATTATACATGAATTTCCATTCCGGTGTGCATGACCAATGACCATTCCTTATGAGCTAGGCAGCACCATTGTTTCTTTGTAGTGTTTATGTTCATCTTCTTACAAGATGAATAGAACTTTGTCGTGTCATTTCATAAATTCAACGATGTTCTTGATAATGTTTTAGCTTTTAGAATTTTCTACATCTAATGTAGTAACTAACGGTATATCCTGCAAAATTGGAACAAATTCCGATTAGTTTTGTACCGTTAAAAGATTCACTATTCAAGCTACAACATCCTACCACTTATTCCTTTGACAAGAAAACCCTTTCCATGACAAACATTTTGTCTTTTAGATATTTCAATGGGAGAAATCATATAAACCTACAATTCAACTATTATCTAGTTAAATAATGTTCATATCTCATATGATTTCGTTTAACAAGATCTATACGTGGTTTTCTATTTTAGTGTATATTTTGTTGTTTCAGTTATACCCTGATTATAGATAGTAGATAGAATAATTCCATCATCATTCAAAGGATCTTGCTAAACTTATGACTTTAGATCTATTTCTTCAAATGAAGAATCACAATATCAATTGTCATAATGATCCTTAATCTTCATTAAAATATTTGAACTCTTCAAATAAATTCTGAAATTCTATTGAACTATTCAAATATTTCAGTTTGAGTAAAACATTTTTACTTATTTTAATGAAGTTAAATTATCCACTATACTCTGTGTCTGTCTATCGGTTTTATACCTCATTATGTATTTTACCGATCATGATGATCGAATACTTCATCTATATGAAGATTATTCCCGATGTATCCAAGCAGAGATATATTCATGTGGAACTTATCAGTCTTCTTAAGACATTTAGCATAAATGTTGTAATACTTTAAATCAATATTTCATGAATAAACCATCGGAACTTGTGGTAAATCCAAAACATGTTATAATAATTATTTCAACAACTATTGTTCAAAACTTTATAAGAATGCCCATTGCATAATCCAAAACATAATGTCTTATACAGCCGTGGAACGTAATAACTATTACTCGATCCTAAGATAGATCTTGAAGATAGACTCCATCAGTCTTGAGTAGCCATCCCATCACCATCCTTGACTATCATCTTGTCTTTATTTATTCTCAACTTGTGAGCTTTCTGTAGTTCCTATATCAGATTGCAAAGTAAAAGCAATCTATTAGTATCAAATACTTATTACATACAGAAACAAGTAAACAACATTAATGTTGTATAACTTTTATACCTTGAAGAACCGTTCTTCTTATCTGCTAAGTACTTTTTGCAGTTCTGCTTTCAGTGACCCTTTTGTTTGCAGTAGAAACATTCAGTATCTTTGTTGGCTCCTCCCTTGTTCTTCTTCTGGATTGCGGTCTTACCGGCACTAGTAGATTTCTTCCTGGACTTGCCCTTCTTCTTGAAACTGGTAGTCTTGTTGACCATCAACACTTCTTTGTTCTTCTGCATCCCAGCTTCCGCAATTTTGAGCATAGCAAACAACTCGTTTGCACTTTTCTCCATCCCATTCATGTTTTAATTCATGATGAAACCATCGTAAGATGGGGGAGTGAAGCAAGCACAATATCTGTACCAAGTGTTGGCGGAATTTCAAATTCCAGTGAAGCAAGCCTATCAACATAGCCAGCAAGCTTCACTATATGCTCACTCATTGAGGAACCCTCTTTCATCTTGCATTCTATCAGGGCCTTGGTTGATTGAAACCGTTCGGTCCTTCCTATTCCTTGTACAGAACTTCCAGTGACCCAATTATAAATTGAGTGGTGGATCATTCAAAATGCTTTTGTAGTTCAGGATCCATGCAAGTTAACATGAGGCACTGGACTGACTCATAGTCATCACTACGAGTAGCGTAAGCAGCAACTTGTTTTGGTGCAGCACCTTTTGAAGGATCTTCACCTAGGGGTTGATCCAACACGTACTCCCTTTTAGCACTCCTAAGAACAAATCTCAGGTTTCAGATCCAATCTGCATAATTTCCACCATTTGCAGCCAACTTTTCTTTCTCAAGCATTGGGGCTAAGTTGAACATATTGCGAGCCATCTACAACGACAAGCACACTTATAATTGTAGACATAATTCATAATTAATTTATAATACTTATTGTTTAAACAAGTTTTAATATGAAGTGCACTCCACTCAAATTAATATCTCTCGTAATTAATTGTGAGTGATTCAAGATCCAAGTCTAGTTCTCAGCCATTGATGTGTGCAACATTGATGATGAGGATTTGACCGGTAGGCAATCTTTTGCCGATCATATCTCCATATGACTCTTGTTCATCTTTCGGTGCTTTGTGCTCCGAGCTTAGAACTATTATGCCAGAACTTCAAGACAACCGAATGTTATCTGCATGCATGGTCTGACCATCCCCGTATTACACCCCATGATCTGTTTGTGCTCATGTGTACATGTCGCACTCCGGAATGCTACGTGTTATAGACGGTTGCAACACTAGGAAGAGCACCTATTAGCTTGATATTTACTGTGAGAGATCACCCTAATAATTGACTACAGCGCAATCAAAGGGTGCAAACAACAAAGGGATAAACATCTGAGGCAATTCATAATAGCATGATATGGTATAGCCCTGGGTGTCGGGAACCCTCCATGATCGTCTTCAATCTCCAGTTGAAGCGACGTGATGACCAATATTTCGTTACCGAGGCAACTGTTTTAAAAACATTACCGTGGCGGCTATCTCAGATAATGTTACCGTGGCGACTATTTCAGAAAATGTTGTCGTGACACCAAAATCTGAAATTCTATCGTGGCACGAAATTATAGCTCCTTGTCCTGTGCCTGGTACACCTTTTCCTCATCGGGGTCCTCCATGTACGTTTTGCTGCCATCACTTGTAACCTATCTCTACATTATTTATGTTAAGGTGGCAATCCCGTGGCTCCATCCATCATGCCGTGATGTGCAGGCTACTTAACATTACAACATATAACTATCTCATACATAAACTCATTATCGTGATGAAGGCTATACCACATCATATGCAAACCCTGCAAAACCAAGTTAGACATCCTCTAATTGGTTTTAGAAAAAAATTAGTTACGAGGTTAACCAATTTTAGCAATTAAGACTAGATACCTATTCAAGCACAACAAGGCGATGATCTTGATGCTAGATTAAGTTTCGGGGTGTGTGAAAGAGAGACTTAATTAAAACTCTCGTCCCCCACACTAAACTTCGTCAATACGCGTGACCCCCTAGAAGATCATACATCTTTGGCACCCTATTGTGTACGCGAGGGTTCACTATTCTCGACTATGATGTACCCCAAGGAACTATTAGAAGACCATCGACAGCTAGAGTCAAACGATTGTTAGAACCTTGTAGCAAAACTGCATCATTTTGCCGATGAACTGAACCGAAGCAACACTCATGGGAAGCATAGCAAGAACATCAACCCTCACATATCATATGTGATCTAGATCGCAACCTGCATCTACTCATAAACCAGCTCTAATGCCATTGTTGGGAAACATAGTAGAAAACAAAAAAAATCGCACCTACGATCACCAAGTTCAATATGATCATTACCAACTCCGAAGTGCAGCGAAGGAAGAAGAGTCAGTGTAGATCGTGCTTGAAGTCCCTTGAACGTTGATGACAATCCCGCGAACCACCCTCGAACGATCACTTGAATCGAAGACCGAAAGCATGACCTCTCTACTTGGTTGCAAGTGTACGGTCTTCATGATCCGGTAGCGGTTCCCCGTTCAGAGCTATCATCACCGGAGAATTAAAGGGAGGAGATTAGAACCACACTGGGCTTCTAATTTTTAGGATTATAGGTGGATAGGGCTAGCTCTAATTACTCAAGGACCAACTACAACTAGAACTAGATCAACTAGAAGAGGCACCCAGTGTTTCAATATGGTGGAAAACCTAAAGTATATATAGGTTAGGAGGGGAGGAGAGGGAAGCCACCAAGGAGGTGGGAGTCCTACTCCCAACCCTAGTCCAATTTGGTCCCCTTCCTTAGGGAAGGGTGGCTCTTTCCCACTTGGGCCTTTTTGACACAAGTTGCCTTCCACCTCTTGGCCTTTTAAGGCCCGTTGATATTTAAATTATATATAAAATACTTTAAAAAATTTAGAGTAATATATATATATATATATATATATATATACACATCCACGGAAACATTTTCCACCTATATATAATTAATCGGTAATACCCGGTATTACCCAATATCCCCGAAACGCTTCTGGTGACCCCGAAACGCTTCTGGAACCTCTCGGAACTAGTCCGGATATTAATGAAAACTATTTCACAAATATATTATCGTACTCCCGTACTACTAACACTTAGAAGATCGTTATTACCTTAAGCTTCTGACCCCGTAGGTTCGGTAAATCATAGACATGAACGAAACCCCTTCGTTTAATGACTGATAGCGGAACCGTGGACATCCATATCGGTCCCTATGATTACATAATGATATTCGAGTGAACCTTTGGTTATCATGCAATGATCACTTTGCTTCATGATACTTTACAAAACCCGGTGTGCATCGGTATCCTCTTGAGTCATCACCATGCTCACTATACCATTGCTCCCATTTACCGCTTTTGTTCATCTTTCTCGTTAACGTGTTCCGACATCCCTGTGACATAGTCACCTATGTCTGGCCAAATGATGATGGATGTTGTCACAATGAGAGGTCCCTAAGAATATCTCTCCATCGTTGGAGGAGCAAATTCCACTCTCCAGCTGTCCAGTCACTTGTCAAACTTTTCGGTGAGCCTGAAAGTTGTCGTTATGATGACCTTGTTATAGATGACGTTTGAGCAACCCCAAAGCCACCTCTGGTAGGAAGTGACTGAGACACTCTCATGGTCTGAGGAACTAAAACACATGCTAACACTCCATGTCAATACAATTGAATACAGACGATATTAACTCGATTCATAACAAACAAGTTTGGGTCGATTCAATATGATCGCTCTTCCAACGTCATAATCTCAATGTTATTTTAGGACCATTGTTACACTTAACGTTATCCTAAGATCCGGAAAACATGATGACCAACAACACTTGAGCTAGTCTAGAGGCGAGACTAGGAACCTTTATTTTATTCGTCTATCATTTCACACGTGCATGTGAGTTTTCCATTGAATGCATATTCCATGATCATAGCAGTTATAGCATGAAATATAGACTCTTAATTATGAATAATGGAAGTATAATAATACAACATTATTGCCTCTAGGGCATATTTCCAACATAAAGACCATGTCCATGGTTGTTTTTCCACTGCAGCGTGCTTCTCGCCTAGGGACTATACCTTTAAATGTGGTGCAGCTCTGTTCTATGTGCGATTTGTGGGTGCACATCTTATGTAGAGTATTTGAATATATTAGATTTAGGCTGCTGCCCCCATCCATAAGGACCTTGTGAAGTCAGCAGCTGGCTACAACTGGGTTGAGGACCAGAGCGGTGGGGCGCATGTTTGGGGTTGACTTCGGTTGATCGCTATGATCGAAGGTTATTGGCGCGTCTATCCACACACCCTAGGTTGTAACGTGCCGAACAGAATTGATTTCACGCAGGGCCCGTTTGCGCTGGTTGTTGGATGCGAAGGTCTCGTAGATCATCAAGACCTCTTCCTTGTCCGAGGTTTGTTCAGCGTGGTGGGAGGTACCTACCTGGACAGCTGATACGTCCATTTCGCATCATGCTTTTATATCGACATTTATTGCATTAGGGGCTGTTATTACACGTTATATCACAATACTTATGCCTTTTCTCTCTTATTTTATAAGGTTTACATGAAGAGGGAGAATGTCGGCAGCTGGAATTCTGGACTAGAAAAGGAGCAAATACAATAGACCTATTTTGCACAACTCCAAAAGTCCTGAAACTTCACGGAGATCAGTTCTGGAATAAATAAAAAAATATTGGGTGAAGAAAGCACCAGAGGGGGGCGACTAGCCAGCCACAAGGGTGGAGGGCGCGCCTTACCCCCTGGGCGCGCTTCCTACCTTGTGGATCCCCTGTAGACCCCCAACGCCCATCTTCTGCTATATGGTGTCTTTTGCCCTGGAAAAAATAGTACAGAAGATTTTGGGACGAAGCGCCGCCGTCTCGAGGCGGAACCTGGGCAGAACCAATCTAGGGCTCCCGTGGAGCTGTTCTGCCGGGGAAACATCCCTCCCGAAGGGGGAAACCATTGCCATCGTCATCACCATCGATCCTCTCATTGAGAGGGGGTCAATCTCCATCAACATCTTCACCAACACCATCTCCTCTCAAACCCTAGTTCATCTCTTGTATCCGATCGTTGTGTCAAAACCTCAGATTGGTATAGTGTTGATTACTCCTTGTAGTTGATGCTAGTCGGTTTATCCGGTGGAAGATTATATTTTCAGATCCTTAATGATAATTAATGCTCCTATGATTATGAACATGGATATGCTTTGTGAGTAGTTACATTTCTTCCTGAGGAAATGGGAGAAGTCTCATTATAAGTAATCATTTGAGTTTGGTATTCGTTCGACATTTTGATGAGATGTATGTTTTCTCTCCTCTAGTGGTGTTATGTGAATGTCGACTACATGATGCTTCACCATGAATTGGGCCTAGGGGAAGGCATTGGGAAGTAATAAGTAGATGGTGGGTTGCTAGAGTGACAGAAGCTTAAACCCTAGTTTATGCGTTGCTTCATAAGGGGCTGATCTGGATCCATATGTTTCATGCTATGGTTAGGTTTACCTTAATTCTTATTTCATGGTTGTGGATGCTTGCGAGAGGGGTTAATCATAAGTGGGAGGCTTGTCCAAGGAAGGGCAGCACCCAAGCACCCCACCCACATATCAAATTATCAAAGTAACGAACGTGAATCATATGAGCATGATGAAAACTAGCTTGACAATAATTCCCATGTGTCCTCGGGAGTGCTTTGCTTTATATAAGAGTTCATGCAAGCTTTTCCTTTGCTACAAAAAGGATTGGGCCACCTTGCTGCACCTTGTTTACTTTTGTTACTTGTTACCCATTATGAGTTATGTTATCACACAACTATCTATTACCGATAATTTCAGTACTTGCAGAGAATACCTTGCTGAAAACCGCTTGTCATTTCCTTCTGCTCCTCGTTCGGTTCTACAATCTTACTTATCGAAAGGACTACAATAGATCCCCTATACTTGTGGTTCATCAAGACTCTTTTCTGGCCCCATTGCCGGGGAGTGAAGCTCCTTTGGTAAGTGGAATTTGGTAAGGAAACATTTATATATTGTGCTAAAATTTACTGTCACTTGTTACTATGGAAAATAATCCTTTGAGGGGCTTGTTCGGGGTATCTTCACCTCGATAGGGAGAGTAAAGAGTTGGTCCTCAACCTATTATACCTACTAAAAATATTTATTTTGAAATTCCTTCAGGTATGATAGAGAAACTGCTAGCTAATCCTTATACAGGAGATGGAACATTACATCCTGATATGCACTTAATATATGTGGATGAAGTTTGTGGATTATTTAAACTTGCAGGTATGCCCGAAGATGTTGTCAAGAAGAAGGCCTTCCCTTTATCTTTGAAAGGAAAGGCATTGACATGGTATAGGCTGTGTAATGATATTGGATCATGGAACTACAACCGATTGAAATTGGAATTTCATCAGAAGTTTTATCCTATGCATCTGGTTCATCGTGATCGGAATTATATATATAATTTTTGGCCTCGTGAATGAGAAAGTATTGCTCAATCTTGGGGATGCTTAAGTCAATTTTATATTCATGCCCCAATCATGAGCTCTCAAGAGAAATTATTATTCAAAAATTTTATGCTCGGCTTTCTCATAATGATCGATCCATGCTCGATACTTCTTGTACTGTTTCTTTTATGATGAAGACTATTCAATTCAAATGGGATTTATTGGAAAGAATTAAATGCAACTCTGAAGATTAGGAACTCGACGAAGGTAAGGAGTCAGGTATAAACCTTAAGTTTGATTGTGTTAAACCTTTTATGGATACCGATGCTTTTCGTTATTTTAGCACTAAATATGGACTTGACTCTTCTTTCTATGAATCATTTGTTACTCATGTTGATCTCCCTAAGGAGAAGTGGTTTAAATATCGTCCTCCCATTGAAGTTAAAATAGTAGAACCTATTAAATTTGAAGAAGAAACTATTACTTATAATGTTGATCCTATTGTTCCTACTGCTTAATTATATGGAGAAACCACCTTTCCCTGTTAGAATAAAGGATCATGCTAAAGCTTCAACTATGGTTCATAAGAGTTATACTAGAACACCTACACCCCCTGAACAAATTAAAGTTGAACCTTGTAGGCTATGGTTAAAGATCTCTTGGTCGTAATATTGATGGGCATGTTATTTATTTCTGTGATGCAGCTGTTAGGATTGCTAGACCTGATACTAAAGACAAACATAGACCTGTTACTGCCATGCCTGTTGTTTATGTTAAAATAGGAGATCATTGTTATCATGGTTTATGTGATGTGGGTGCGAGTGTGAGTGCAATACCTTATACCTTATGTGAAGAAATTATGAATAATATTGCACCTGCTGAGATAGAAGATATGATGTTACTATTAAGCTTGCCAATAGAGATACTATTTCACTAGTTGGGATTGTTAGAGATGTTGAAGTCTTGTGTGGGAAATTAAAATACCCTACTGATTTTCTTGTTCTTGGTTCCCCACAAGATGATTTTTGTCCCATTATATTTGGTAGAGCCTTCTTGAATATTGTTAATGCTAAGATAGACAGCGAGAAAGATATTGTTACTGTTGGTTTAGGGGATATGTCTCATGATTTTAATTTCTCTAAATTTCGTAGACAACCCCATGATAAAGAATTGCCTAGTAAGGATAAAATTATTGGTCTTTCTTCTATTGTCATGCCTCCTAATGATCCTTTAGAACAATATTTGCTAGACCGTGAAAATGATATGTTTATGAATGAAAGAAGGGAAATAGATGAAGTATTCTTTAATCAAGGGCCTATTTTGAAACACAATTTGCCTATTGAAATTCTAGGGCATCCTCCTCCACCCAAGGGTGATCCCGTGTTTGAGCTTAAACAATTACCTGATACTCTTAAATATGCTTATCTTGATGATAAGATATATCCTGTTATTATTAGTGCTAACCTTTCAGAGCATGAAGAAAATAAATTATTGAAAACTATGGAGAAGCACCGTGCCGCTATCGGATATACTCTTGATGACCTTAAGGGCATTAGTCCCACTCTATGTCAACACAAATAAAATTGGAGAAAGATGTTAAACCAGTTGTTGATCATCAACGATGGTTAAATCCTAAGATGAAAGAAGTGGTAAGAAATGAAATACTAAAGCTTCTGGAGGTAGGTATGATTTATCCTATTGTTGATAGTCAGTGGGTAATTCCCGCTCATTGTGTCCCTAAGAAGGGAGGTATTACTATTGTTCCTCATGATAAGAATGAATTGATCCCACAAGGAATTGTCACAGGTTATAGAATGGTAATTGATTTCCGCAAATTAAATAAACCTACTAGAAAGGATCATTACCCTTTACCTTTTATTGATCAAATTCTAAAAAGACTATCCAAACATACACATTTCTGCTTTCTAGATGGTTATTCTGGTTTCTCTGAAATACCTGTGTCAAAAGATGATTAGGAAAAGACCAATTTTACTTGCCCTTCCGGTACTTTTGCTTATAGACGTATGCCTTTTGGTTTATGCAATGCACCTGCTACCTTTCAAAGATGTATGACTGCTATATTCTCTGACTTTTGTGAAAAGATTGTTGAGGTTTTCATGGATGATTTTTCCGTTTAAGGGACTTCTTTTGATGATTTTATTAAGCAAACTTGATCGAGTTTTGCAGAGATTTGAAGAAACTAATCTTGTCTTGAATTGGGAGAAGTGCCACTTTATGGTTAATGTAGGTATTGTCTTGGTGCATAAAATTTTGGAAAGAGGTATTGAAGTTGATAAAACTAAAGTAGATGCTATTGAAAAGATGTCGTGTCCTAAAGATATCAAAGGTATAAGAAGTTTCCTTGGTCATGTTGGTTCCTATAGGAGGTTTATTAAAGACTTTCTAAAATTTCTAGGGATCTCACTTATCTCCTGCAAAAAGATATTCCTTTTGTTTTTGATGATGATTGTGTAGAAGCGTTTGAAATACTTAAGAAGGCCTTGATTTCTGCACCTATTGTTCAGCCACCTGATTGGAAATTACTCTTTGAAATTATGTGTGCGGTTGGTGTTGTTCTAGGACAAAGAGTCGATAAGAAATTAAATGTTATCCATTATGCTAGTAAAACTCTAGACAGTGCCCAAAGAAATTATGCTACTATTGAAAAGAATTTTTAGCAGTTGTATTTGCTTGTGATAAGTTCAGATGTTATATTTTTGATTCCAAAGTAACTGTTCACACTGATCATGCTGCTATTAAATATCTTATGGAAAATAAAGATGCTAAACCTAGACTTATTAGGTGGGTTCTCTTGTTACAGGAATTTGATTTGCATATTATTGATAGAATGGGAGCTGAGAACCCCATTACAGACAACTTGTCTAGGTTAGAAAATGTTCTTGATGACCCACTGCCTATTGATGGTAGCTTTCTTGATGAACAATTAGCTGTCATAAATGCTTCTCATAATGCTCCATGGTATTTTGATTATGCTAATTACATTGTTGCTAAATTTATACCACCTAGTTTCACATACCAGCAAAAGAGACATTACTTTTGGGATGACCCACACATTTATAAAGAAGTAGTAGATGGTGTTATTAGACATTGTGTAACTGAGCATGAATAGGAATAGATCCTACGCAAGTGTCACTCCGAGGCTTACGAAGGACACTGCATTGGAGATAGAACTGCACATAAGGTATTGCAATCATGTTTTTATTGGCCTACTCTCTTCAAAGATGCTCGTAAGTTTGTTCTTCCTACTAACATGGATGCTTCTCTTGGCCAACATTCAGTACAGAATGAAAGACAAATTTGTTTGTGAAGTCTACAATTTCTCTTGCAAACATAAGTGGTTTCACCAACAGCCGGAACCATGAGAATGAACCACACATGGAGGAACATCCACTGCAATATGATTTGGTCTTCTCTCAATCACACCGCGAGACTATTTTCCAAATACAAACTTTAACTTAGGCAAAATGATGCCCATTGTATAATCATACCAAAGCAATGAAGCACCTAGTGTTGGCCAATAAATAGTACAGTACTACTTTTCTGCAGTCCATGAAGTGACTATCCAATCTTTCTGTGTCTATTTTCAAATGGCACTGCATGCAGTGACTATACTATTCTTTTGTGCAGTTTAACCAAAATTGCGGACACTTTGTTTGTTTGCCAAATAGCAATGGGCAGACATATCTGTCTGCACAAATATCAAGCAGCTAGTAAACATATACCACGCCATGTATTTTCGGTTTAAACATGTCTCTTCAGCTTAGCATCTGTCATGTTCTACACTGGACAATCTTATACAGTTATGTTTTGCCCTGGACAATTTCATACTGAATTGATTTGCTGGTTCAGATCAGAAATATAGCGCCTGTTCTTCATCAGACCAAGGATATCCATGTCCACAGTGATGGAAGAGGTGAAATCGATACAACCGAAATTGAGCATCCAATCATTGAATCCTGTCCTGCACCTCCAATGTAGGTCCACCCTGCCAATAAATTCACATGTAAACCACTAGTATTACTATCTAATGACAGTACAAAAAGAGGAGCAAGATAGTAGCAAACCATGTACCTTCGTCATGAACAGCTCATAGTGCCACCAATTGGATATAAAGGTTTGGAAAAAACATGCTCCTAATGTTGAACCAGTTGGACTTTTTGTGCAGTTCCACTAAAATCGAGCATCCCTGTTTGCGTAGATATTAACAGTGTGATTACTATAAAAGTGGTACTAGTTGAAGCATAGACTCACAAATATAAGCATTCCAATTTCTTAATGGGAAAAGGTAGCAAGACTGTTTCTAACCATCTGTTTGAAGGAATAAATAAAGCAACATCGGCTGATGTCAGGAAGGCATACATAGTTTTTTCTGAAAATTTTAGCCATTCCTCACCTTTCCTCTTCTTTTAAGCATATTTTATGCGGTTCAACTAAAATAAAATGCCATCACTGCCTTGACAATTCAGTGACACTGTACAAAAGCAAATGACTTAACATTACATCATGATGTCAGGTATGTAGTCGACAGGCATTAGAGACAAACATACAGACCTCCTCCGATAACATAATGAACATTAATTTTAACAAAGGTGTGACTAGCTTTACCGGGATAATTTGAGTGAACTCTACACCCTCTTTCCCTTAATATAAGACGTTTTTGCGGTTTAATTTAAAGTACCCAAACGTCTAGTATTTAGAAAAACAGGTAGTAGATTTCTTGAGCACATATCTGGCAAAGCTTGCCACACTTTATTTATGTCCATACGCTAATGCAACACCATTCGAATACTACAAATATACACTAATCTAGTGGCTAGTGCAACAGTAGAGTAGTTAGTTTATTACAGGGTACAATACAATGGTTTTACTAAACATATTTCAATAAACTCTAGCACTGGAAGATTTCTATAAGAATTAACAATACAAAATGTAAAGGTAACAAGTTTCAGCATTGGTATACTAGCTGTGCATGAGCATTAAACCAAATACAAAAGTCTGAAGGTAACTAGCATTATTAACTAATGACAGTATAAAAAAATTGCAAACCATATACCTCCAAGGTAAATATCATTTCGAACTCGGGGGGACCTTAAAAATTGCTATCCCAATCTTGATAATCGATCAAACATCAAAACTTGATAGAACGAATCAAGAGAACAGCCGGAGGATGAGGTGCCCACTCTTGACCTTTCGTCTTGTCTTCATAATTTTTTGTGCAGTTTAACCAAAATAAAATGACATCAGTGCCTTGGCATTTTGGTGACACTGTACAAAAAATTAACTTATCTCATGAAAGTGAGGTATGTAATCTATAAGCATTAACATGGCAAAAATCTGAAGGTAGTAACAAGTTTCATCGTTGGTATACTGGCTGTGCAACAGCATTAGAATGCCTTAGCTGAAAAATCTTTAATGCATCCACAATCAATAGCTAACCCTGAAATAATCCAGTGACATTAAATGGCATTGCTTAAATTTATCGGTCGCATTAGACTGAGAGCGGCATTAGTTAAATGTGTCTTCACTTTAGCAGTAGCATTGCTTGACTCGACTGCTGGCGTTATACCAACAGCAAAAAAGTGGCAATAAGAGCATGGGAGGCCCATTCGGACAGTGGGCGTACCAGTACGATATACCTCCGCGGACGCAGAGTGGTGAGGGAGGTATGGTTGCCCAGAGCAACAAATATCCAGGCAGCATATGTGGATTACGTCCCATTTTTGTTCTCTTTAGCCACCTTTTTCCTATGTGAGGACAACAAACCGATTGACCTGGTCATTCTCGTTGTCATGCCTTTCTACCCTTCTTCCACCAAGAGACACGAGACTCGTTCCTTAGCTACTGATTTTCCCCTTTTCAACCTAGATGCGGGTTCGATGCCTACTCTCTTGGACAGTATAGTCTCCCTTCCTTTCATTATTCAACCCAGACATGGATTAGTCTGCATGAAGTAGGGTTTCCTTTAATAGTGCAAATTATGGTTTTCGTCTACGTGGCCAGCAGAGCAGAGGATAGCAAATTGGGAAGATGGTGGAGTGGAAAAAGATCCACATGCAACGACGTGGCAGATGGGGCAATAGAACAAGGGTATGGTTCGAAAAGAGGTAGCATACCTGAGGATCGGCGGGAAGTGGCTTCGCTCGTGGTCGTCGTCCTCCGCACACAATACAGTAGCGATCTTGGGGATGGAGGCCATCCCGCGCGGGCGCTAGGTCTGAGAGGACGGCCTTGTCGTCAGTGCATGACCTTGCTCGCTGACGATGAGTGCGTTAACGTTGCACGTCCTTTTCTTCCCCGGCGGATCTGTGACCACCGGTGAAGAGTGAGAGAGAGGCCGTCTTTTTTAGATCTGGAGAGAGGGTAGTAGTGCGAGAAGAAAGTGGGCAGCCCTTAGCAAGAAAGCACTGAAGCTCCAGCCTATATATCTTTTTTATACTACTAGTACTGGAGGTGGAGTAGTGGTAGAGTAGTTTATATTTTCTTTGTGTACAGTACCAGTTAGTCGTGCTTCAAAACTGAACGACACGCCATTAAAAAAAATAAAGGTCGATAACTACTGCGGCACCTCGGGCCAACGCGGCCAGATCACATTTTGCATGAGAAATTACACACCATGTTTCATTGACATGTGGTCCCGTTCCAACATATCAGTGAGACGATGGCGAGTCCTTTTCTACTAGTATTTCCGAATGGACGTGTAGGCCGGGGCGCCTCTTCATGAACCGTGGAAAATTGGCCACCGTCCACCGACTCTTCGCCTTTCCCTCTCGATTTGGAACTGCTGTCGCACGCTCTTCCTCTCCCTCCTCCATTTTCCTTCAGCAATTCACCCTTTATTCTTCCATTGTTCGATCGTCTTCTCCATGGAGGGAACAGGCTGGAAACGACCCCATTATTCTTGCCCCGATCTGAAAGATGACGTGGTGGAGGAACTCATTGATCGGTGCAACGTCATCACCTCAGCTAGGATGGCAGGTTCATTCAAGCCCATTCTCGACTCAACTAATAACATCATTACAAGGAACCCAAGAGTCAAGGAGCGGTTTGATCTCCCCTATCTTCTTTGCCGTGACCCTGATGACTGGCACGGGGACGACGGAGGCCTCACCTTGTGCAAGTTGATGCTGCTTGATAATGATATGTATGATGTTAAGATGCCATCGCTTGAGGGTAAGGCTTGGGCAGGCGCAAATGGAGATTCGGTTGTTTACATTAGGTCCAACTGCGAGTGGGAACTTGTGAATGTGTACACTCGTGACCGGGTTCCACTTCCAAAAATCTCAGCATACTGCCCAGAGGTTGAGCACACCGGTATTGTACGCACGTTCAAATACGATCATGGTGATTGCCTTCTATGGAAGATAGCAATTTGTCGAGTTCACAAGCTTGTTGCCGTCCTTCATGGTTGACTGGATGGATATTGCTCAAAAATCAGTTTCTGTACACGGATGAGTACTATGATGCAATTCAATACGAGGGCCTTGTGTTTGCTGCCACCACTCGTGGCACTGTTTTTGCATGGAATCCTTATGATTTCGGTACGTTTGTCTTCCACCGTAATTATAATTGTTTCATCCACATGCATGCGGGTTAGCAAGTTTCCCTTTACTAATTAACCTTCTTCTTGTGTTTCCAAGGTCCTGTGAACATTCCACCACCTATACTTGAAAATTTTTATAACCAAGGGAGAGATGACGATGGTGATGATCTCGAGCATGAGGACGAGCAGCGCCCATATACTCTGTGGCGCCTGGCAACTAATTCCGATGGATCACCTCTTCTTGTGTGTATACAGCCCACTGATGATGTTACTACTAAGGAAGCAGGTGTAGTCTCCCATGGTCGCACTCTCCGTACCTATTCCAACACCTGTTGCATGGTATTCGGGATGGATACTAGTGTGCTAGCGCCAACACCTTCTCCCTGGTACAGAATTGATAGTCTTGGAGAAAACTTGCTCTTCCTTGGACAAAACTATCCGATGATGGTGAAAGGCGATCCAACTGTTGTTGACACAACGTTACAAGTACCATTTATGAGAAGCAACTGTGTCTATACCTCAGACATTTGGGTGGTTCCTTACCCTGGTACTGATATAGTAGGCCGCTTCAGCCTGGATGATCAGTCCTGCGTTGGTCTCGAGATCAACAATGGACGGCCCGTCCCAGAGAATCACTTGTGATTCAAAGCAAGCTTTTCCAACGCCGAGGAATGGTTGAGTTGAAGTACATTTCATTGCTTGTTATTTGTTGTGTGGTGAAAACTTTAGTATTTATAATGTATCCTCGTTGTCGATGTGGGTTGATGGCCTATTCTATGTGATAAAATGATATGCCTGTGATAAACTTACTAAATTTATGAATGGCTTTCGAGTCGCTTCTCTGAGTGAGTGGTGCGATGAGGCAAAAAAATATTTTCCGAATACATAATTGTACGTGCATTGCAACAAGTTATCGGATGAGGCCAATCAACAATAGTAGTACACTATTTGTACTAGCTTCACATGCTTCGCGTGTCGGGCGGGTGTTTTTGCTGTAGCGATATGTTAATGCGTTCGCTGTACGTAACCAGCACCTCGATTCCTCGATACAAGTACTATATAGTAAGTAGTAGGAGTAGTAGGGTGGCATGGGCCAGAACAAGCATTCACGTCCAGGAGTACGGCACACGCCACCACCACGACATCCATCTGACAACATATTATTTCTTGGAGTCTGTGCTAGAGCAATCTCTTCAACCTCATCGTTTCTCTAACTTCAGCCATCGCACGGCGGGCGAGGTGGGGGTTTGCCAATAGTTGGTTTCCTCAACTGCGGTCCCACTTGTAAGGCCAACTCCAACGCACGACCCCGAACGGACCTCCGTTTTGCATGAACTCCAACGATAATTTTGACTAGAAAAGCAACACCAAAGAAAACAAGAACCACAAGAATAGATTTTACTACTCTAGAAGATATCCAACTTCCATAACTTCTCCTGTAAGTTGGATTAGTGCCTTCTTGATGCATTCATTGTTGATCTTCGCAGGCTCGATCTTGCGTGCTTCTTTCTTCTTCGAGTGTAAAGAATTAGACGTTGCTTCCTCGCATCTAGCCTCATGTCTAGCCTCTATTCTAGTAGGAGTATCAACAAGTGCACTAGTCTCATCTCTAGCCTCTATGCTAGCTAAAAGTGCTAGAATATCTACTAAATTGCGCTCTATCAATATATGGATGTACTCTTCTTCCCAATACAAAAACTTGCATCCATTGTAATCCCTCCGTTCCACAATACATGCCTTCGATTTGTCAAAATATAGATGTATCTATACATGTTTTAGTATATAGGTACATCCATTTTTGGACAAATGGAAGTCAAGTATTTTGGAACGAAGGGAGTACACAATAATTTTTTAAGTTAGCAAAACTAGTCTAATTCGAGAGCACAACCGAAGATTTGGTCGGGTTCTTCCTCCTTTTGCCGACACGTGGGACATCCAGCATCCAGGTCGTGTCATGCAAGATAATAGAGTGGTAGTTGAAGCCACGTGATGTGCATCTTAGGTTAAACTGTAAATAGAATCTTACTACTCTTGAGTAACTCCAAAAGCGACCACCGAAGATCTTTACTGGATTTGTTTTTCATCACCAGCACGTCGAGGTGAAAGATGTGCAGGTTCAGTGGGTCCTCTTGCGTTTTCACTGACATGTGGGACCGCATGTGAGCAAACAGATGATGGGTTCCGCGCGTCTGCTGGCTGGCTGAGAAGAGAGATAGAGGAGGGCTAAGCACGGACTCCAGGAAATTTGTTCTGCGTACCTCGATATAGGCTCGATATAGTGGGGTGGCGTGGGCCATAACTAGCATTCACGTCTAGCAGTACGGCACATGTCACCCACACAAGTCCCATCCGTCACCAATTTTCTTGGAGTCCGTGCTACAGCCATCTCTTCTCCCTCATGTTTTCTCAGCCATCACGCGGTGGGCGGGGTGGGGGTTCGCCGATAGTCGGTTTTCTCAACTGCGGTCCCACTTGTAAGTGAAAATGCAACACCGCATGCATTCCCCCTTGAGCGGCGTGCCAGACCAACTGTGTGGGGGTGCGACGTGAACACGGCAGGCTTTTCCTTTTGAACTCGTAACTTGTAAAATTTGGTTCTGCTCCATGGCGCGACCGGTAGATAGAAAATAACGATTTTGCTTAGAGTAATGAGAAGTTTGGTTCTGGCGCCGTTCATGCATGGAGTATGTACGAAAATTATGAAGTTCATGCGGAAGGTAAGATAATTACTAGTAGTATCATATACTACTACATGGATTTGACGGAAAGATAAAAATACATACGGATCCATCAACGACATCCTCACGCCCTAGTGTGTCGGGTCACCAACCGACGTGTGAGGAGCAGCGGCATTGGCGGCGAGCTCAACGTGCTTCTGAACAATGCCATCCAAGGTTGCCCTGCGGTCCAAGAAGGCCAGCATCCTATCATCCTCCTCTTGATGTAGTAGTCCTTGTGGACGATTTGCACGTAGACGTGGGTGATTATGTCGATGGTGTCTAGCTGCGCCAGGCGTTGTGCGGCGAGCGCGACCTCGAGGTGGACATTCTCTGGCACGACGGAGGACAGTCGCAGGGTCACCAGTGCGTCGAAGAGGTTATCACCATAGTGGCTATTGAGGGTGGCGGGCATCGCAGAGCCTGGGCGCGTCGGCTGGAGGCGTACGTCAAAGTCGTCCGCGAGCTTCTTGACAATGGTGAACTTGTCGAGGAAACCGACGAGGACCTCGTCGAACAAGGAGACGAAGTTGTCGTCCAAGCGGCCCCTCGCCCTGGCGGCCTCAAGCAATACCTGGAGACGTTCCTTGGTGCCGGGCCACAGGCCGGCGTCGTGGACCATCTGGCACAGCCGGCTGATGCTCGCGCTCATCGCCTCCATGGGTCTAGCTTAGCTTCTAGTCAACTGATCTTGCGATTCGAGTGATCACTCTTGCCCTTGGTTAGCGTGCGTAGGTGCATAGGATTTCGTACTACTCCTTGGCCCTCTACTACAACTGCCTTTGGCTGTATGATAGGTGGGCCAGCCACCCCTTGGGCCCACGTGTCATTCACCCAAAGGCAGTTGTAGTAAGTCAATGAAGTTGCGTCCCCCTCCGTGTCGGTGCAGTATAGTCATCTCACCGGACCTCTAGTTGGGGCCAAATGAGAGAAGTTTGATGTTTACTGGTTTATTGGCCCCCTTTGCATTTTGCGCTAAGTTTTGACCTTTGATTTAACTAATAAAATGTTAATGCATGTAAACAAAAATGTTGTCTAAGTCACCTTATGAAAACCAAATAATCACAAAACACTTAGGCACGGTGGATTAACTCCCTCCTTGTTTCTTATTTCATGACATATCAACCAATGAGAGATGTGGCTCGAGCATGCTTTCAATGACTTGAGACTACCAAACATGACATGCAGTGTTTAGTTAGCAAAAAGACAATAAGTTCTCTCGCCGATAGGAATAAAACAATACACCATGTATTTATTTACAGAGGGAGTAGTACATTTTTTGTGACATGCATTACTAGATATTGCTAGTCAAATACTAAAATCCAGATGGATGTGGTAGTACTCCTAAATCCAGACCGTGGTGCTACTAGTACTAGTAGTAGTACTACCAATGTAGTAGGAGTACCAGCACTGTACTACCCGTTGGTCAAATTATTACGTGCTGCTCCTCACAGTGAAGTGACAAGACCCTGCGCCGGAGATGACACCTGAGTATAGGCGCCGTGTTCGGCATACCATAGTCAGCCTCACCGTCTGCAGTCACTATCATCATGGCTCTAGAGCTAGCCTGCTTACAACTAGCCCTGTTCCACATAATTTCCCGTGCGTAGATGCCCGTGCATTGCACGGAACACCAAGATTGGGGGTGGACAGCACCGGCAGTGGCCATCGTGCAGATTTTTCCACGGCTTTCTAGATGTGGTGGGGAGGAGATAAGGCTGATTGTGAGAGACAAGGAATTGTTTGTAAATAGGGAACAAGTGCGGATCTTTTTGCAAAAATGGAGAAGCTTGGTTTGTATGCGTCAGATCTAGATCCGACGGCTATTGGTGAAAGATGGGAGGCACAACATCATCACCAACTCAGGACCTGTTTGATTTGCGGGATTTTGAAAACACAGGAATAGGACACGGCAATATTACAAGTTTCAAACTGATATTACAAATGTTAGGAGTAATGCTGCACCTATGAAGAGCGAATTACTAGGAAGTTTACGTAAGAACTTTCGTTACTTTAGGTGGATGCAGCATTATCATAGAAACTAAAATTCAGTGCCCTGACAAGTCACTAATGGGCAAATAAGTTTTTGAGTCTCTAGCCACTTGATGTTTCAAAAACAAATTCAGCTTATGCGGAGACTTTGTCATTTAGGCTTAGACACTTTCGGTGATCAGCATGCCATTCATTGTTGCGCCAGAGAACGCCAAACCTCATTACCTTGAGCACACTTGCCTCCAGAACAAAGAACCTGGCCAATTTAATCTCAGATGTGCTGCCTCGGTAGTCGATCAAATCAATTTCTGTAAGATGGAGATCAAGGCATTCGATGAGATTGTTATAGTGCAGCACATTTTTCACTTTCGGGTCTTCTTTTATCTGCAAAAGAAGAGAACATATTAGAGCGGCTGGCTAGTGATATTTTTTCACTCTCTCTCTCTCTCTCTCTGTGTGTGTGTGCTTTTCTGTTTCCTCTCATTTAACTAGGAGCATGTGAAGAGCTTGGGCATTTGTTGCCTTCCACTATGTGGCCGATGCCATATTTCGCAAAAGTATGCCACATAATACGCATCGATGTCATATCAAAAGATTTTGGCACCGCGCCGCGATGTGAGAGAGTTAGCACCGCTGTGCACACAGACCCACATGTATAAACAAATCAATCAAACCAACTACACCAGCCTCTCACTCTCCCAAACAAGTGTTTTTTATTCCCTCAGTCCTCTCTCTCTCTCTCCCACACAATGTTTTTTCATTGCATGAGTTAATTTGGCACCGGAGCAAAGTAGGTGATCCAGATTTGGGCACCAGGTGAGCAATGGAGGGGCATCGATGCCAAATGCATCACAAGTGAATTTGGCACGTGTTTTGGCCTACATAGCCCACTTTTGTACTCCCTCCGTCCCAAAAATTCTTGTCTTAAATTTGTCTAAATACGGATGTATCTAGTTACATTTTAGTGTTAGATACATCCGTATCTAAACAAATGTAAGAAAATAATTTTGGGACGGAGGGAATACTACCTCGTATTTAATATAAAATTTTGACCATAGATTTACCTAAGAAAATGCCAATGCATGTCACTAAAAATTACACCATTTGAAATTATGTTCAAATACGATTCCAACGATATAGTTCTTAGTGACATGCATTAACATTTTGTCAGTTAAATCTATGGTCAAATTTTGATACTACAAAATTGGAACAGTAAACCAGGATGGAGGTAGTCCTTGCTCTTAGGGTAACCATAGAGTTACTGGAGTAGTCTAAGTTACTTTCCACTATGACTAGCCTAGGCTACTATAGTAGTACAGCATAAAAATGATGCAGGTGATCACGTGAGAAAAAAATACTAAAAACATTTCTTTCGGTGCAGTGCGTAGATGCAGTTTTGAACACTACACTTGTCATCGTAATTTGGGAAAATTACGAAAAAATTGAGCTACGTTGTGATTACCATTTACTTATAACAAAGAAGTTTCACCTCGATGAGTAGCTTCTCCGTGCATGGATAGCATGTAAGGAATCCAACAACTTGATCCAGATTGGGGCCGATAGATTTTAGTGCCAAGATCTTCACTGTGCGCATGGACTCGGCCAAGCTTGTGGGAATCACTTTCTGGAAGACGGTCGTAAATACATCAAGAAGAAATTTAAAAATGTGAATTTCAAGAAGACGGAGAAGAAGATGAGCGTTGTACCTGAATGATTACGGATCCAATAAAGAGTTCGAAGAATTTGGCAGACGAGTACACCAACACTGTCAATTTCGGCGTGTCAATGACCCTGATTTTTGTTGGACCTTCTAGATCCGATACAAGCAATCTCTCAAGGAAAGGCGCATTCTCATTGACCATAACATGGAAGAGCAGGAGTGATCTCTTCCCAATTGATGTCTTGTTGCAGGGATAGCAAGACACATAAATCCATCGGAGATTCGTCGAGGCGATGTGGAGGCTAATGAACCCGTGGATCTGCTCAATATGAAGGTAATCGAGCGCAGTACAGCTGCGGAGCAGGTGCTCCATAGCCTTCTTCAACATGACAACGGCGAAGAGGTCAAGCTGCTTGAGTTGAGGGAGAAGAAGGGAGGGTGCGGCATTAATCTGGGGAAGATAGCAGGAGCTGAAGCGGGCGCGGCGTAGCATTGGTGTGAGGCAGAGCGCGGACGGCGGTAGAGAGCGACATCATGAGAGCAGGGCGGTCCTCACGGCAGATTTGGTGGGGGGGAGGCCGATGATGACGAGCAGCATGTCGTCGGGGAGGCTGTAGATGAATTCCAGGCTCACCGGATGCGGTTTTGGCCTGAGCCGCCTCCGCTTGTTGGCTACCTCGCCGTCCATCTCAACCGGCGGCGACGCCGGTGTACACGTGTGCTGGTGTGTGTTGTGTGCTGGGTGTGCGCGAGTGCGTCCTACTGTGCATGCCGCTGCGCAGTGGTGAATTGTGCACGAGTGCGTCCTTCACGCGCAAGAAGTGTGTCCTCAATGCGCCCTCAATTTACTAGCGTGCGGGGTGCTACCCCGAGTGATTTCAACTTTGTTTACTTCACCGCGTGTCAGATGGGCCTCTAGTTTACTTATTTTCACCCACTATCACATGGGCCAGCACACGAAGACACAGAACACAAGCTGACAAGGCAGCATGTGGATTGGTTGACCGGTCAAATAAACAATATATGGAGCTATACACTGACACAGTGAGCGTATAATCCGTCGGTATAGAGAGTTCGAGTGAGAGGGGAGGCCCGTGAGAGATATCAGAGAGAGAGAAAGAGCTACCCCCTCCGTTTGATAATGTAGTTCCAACATTTTTTTTAAAGTCAAACTTTTGAAACTTTGACCAAGTTTATAAAGAAATTACTTATATCTACAATACCAAAGATAAATGATAGTATGAAGTAAGTACATGTTGTGATGAATCTAATGATCGTTCCAGATGTAAATGTTTTTCTCCACATATACCTGGTCAAACTTTTCTAAGGGTTGACTTTTCAAAACATCCATATGCTTATGGACGTGACAGAGTCCCTAACTAGAGAGAGAGAGAGAGAGAGTGAATGAAAAAAGTGTGTGTGCGTGTGAAAAAGAGACATGGACAACATACAATAAAAGTAGAGAATAAGCGTGCGTTTCTTATGCAAACATAACACACATGCATCTTCGACAACGGAGGCAAGGTGAGGATATAGTGTGTGGTTATTTGGAACCGAGAGAGCAAGACCCCTAGTACGTGGCCAAGAGGGGTCTGACAAACAAGGGAGAGAGGTCGAGAGAGACGTACGGAGAAAATGCATACATGGGGAGGAGAGAGTGTATGTTTGTCATAGAGAGATCCCCTGGAGATCGTGATGGGACTACATGGGTGGGAGATCGAGTGACAAGGTGTGTGCGCGACACAAGATGCCCCGAGAGATATCGAGATAGACGTATGGATGGAAGGAGACAATACGTGTGTTCCTGATGACTAGTAAGAGATAATCATACTTAGGAGGGGGGAGTGCTTGTGCCTATGATGGAGTGAGGGATTATGGTACTTAGGGGGGTGTCACATGGAGAGAGAACAAGGGCGAAGAGTGTTGGATAGGTCTATATGTATAGCGCGAGCGAGACATGTGTATGTGTGAACCAGGGAGATATAAGGTCAGTTTGGCTTGCGTCTTGAGCATCTTTTTCCTGGCCTGGGGTTGTGGCTGGATTTCATGCACGCTTGTTTGGTTGCTACCCTGTGAAAAAGAAAGCCCGCTGTCGGTGTCAAAACCGGCGGATCTCGGGTAGGGGGTCCCGAACTGTGCGTCTAGGTAGATGGTAACAGGAGACAAGGGACATGATGTTTTTACCCAGGTTTGGGCCCTCTCGATGGAGGTAAAACCCTACTCCTGCTTGATTGATATTGATGATATGGGTAGTACAAGAGTAGATCTACCACGAGATCAGAGAGGGTAAACCCTAGAAGCTAGCCTATGGTATGATTGTTGTTCGTCCTATGGACTAAAACCCTACGGTTTATATAGGCACCGAAGAGGGTTAGGGTTACACAGAGTCGGTTACAATGGTAGGAGATCTACATATCCGTATCGCCAAGCTTGCCTTCCACGCCAAGGAAAGTCCCATCCAGACACGGGACGAAGTCTTCAATCTTGTATCTTCATAGTCCAGGAGTCCAGCCGAAGATGATAGTTCAGCTATCCTGACACCCCCTAGTCCGGGACTCCCTCAATAGCCCCTGAACCAGGCTTCAATGACGATGAGTCCGGCGCGCATATTGTCTTCGGCATTGCAAGGCGGGTTCCTCCTCCGAATACTTCACAGAAGATTTTGAACACAAGGATAGTGTCCGGCTCTGCAAAATAAGTTCCACATACCAATGTAGAGAGAATAATATTTACACAAATTCAATCTACTGACGTATTCCGTGGCGTGACATCACACCACGGCCAAGCCTTTATTTGAATCGTTTTTACTGTCCCACCTCAGCGCGTTTAGCGAGGCGGTTTCCTTGGCACGTCTTGTCAAAGCAGAGATCGTGTCCCCTGATTCCGGGATTCTCATCAATACGGGCGTGGGTAACCCAACTGCGCCATTGATTACGACGCTTGGGAGATAAGCGAGTTTTACCAGGCTGATGGGGACGCATAGTTTCGTCCGTCCATATAAGGGGATAAGGATCCAACTTTTTACCTACGCCTTCTTCCTCCTTTGCTTATCCATTTCCGCGCACTCGAGCTCCAGCGCCCAAGTCCACACATCTCGCCTCAACCTTCCCCGGCCATGTCCGGAGCGGGAGGCAAGTGGATGGCCTCCTCCGTCACGGAGGGGCACATCAAGAGGCTGCGGAAGGCCGGATACTTGTCCAGCGACATCGCGCATTGGCTCCCCGACAAGGGGCAGCTCATCCCCACCCCCGGGCCCCATGAGAGGGTGGTGTTTCTCACCCACTTCCTCTGTGGACTAGGTTTTCCACTTCACCCATTTGTCCGGGGGCTCATGTTCTACTACGGCCTGGATTTCCCTGATCTGGCCACGAATTTCGTCCTCAACATCTCAGCGTTCATCGAAGTGTGCGAGGCATTCCTCCGCATCAAGCCCCACTTTGGCTTATGGCTGAAGACCTTCAATGTCAAGCCGAAGGTAGTGGGGGGCCAGCAGGCAGAGTGTGGAGGCGCCATTGTGGGCAAGATGCCCAACGTTACATGGCTCGAGGGCTCCTTTGTGGAAACCATCAAAGGGTGGCAATCGGAGTGGTTCTACATCACCGAGCCGCGTGACCCTGAATGGGCATCGGCCCCCAAGTTCCGATCTGGCATCCCCACACGGCTCACCTCCTGGAAAGAGGAGGGCCTAACATGGGTTAATTCGGAAGAACTGACCGGACTCCAAACCTGCGTCCAAAACCTTGTGAACAAGAAGATCAAGCTCGTCAATGTAGTCCAGGTCATGCTCATCCGCCGGATCCTCCCGTGCCAACAACGGGCCTCCAGCTTGTGGGAGTTTGATCCAGCACAACACCAAACCTTGAGCAGGCTCTTCGACACTACGTACGAAGATGCCTGGAAGGTGCTGTTCAAGGGCGCCGAGGCTCCCGCATCTGCTACCTAAGATCGCGGATTCAGCTCGCAGCGTCAAGCCGGCGAGGTAAGCTATTTTACCCTTTACATGACACTTATTTTCCATAGTTTGACTCTATGCGGGATCTAAACTCCCTTACCTTTGACAGGCTTGGCAAAAGAAGTCCGGGCAGGTTAACTGTCCGGCTCCCTTGCCAGAAGACCCAGCGGACGCCCGATTGATGGGGCTGCTGGTTCCGGCACCTTACGTGGTGCCGGAGAAGAAGGCCAAGAAGAAGGCCACAGGAACTCAAAAGAGTTCCCGGCACCAGGTGTATTCGAACTCATCGTCCGATGACTCCGAGACGGACTCCTCCCGCGAAGGCGAGGAGGAGGAAAAAGAGGCCTCTCCCCCAGCGGGGGGAGAGAAGAAAAGGAAGGTCGCCCCAACGGGGGAGGCCGAAGGGTTGAAGAAGGGAAGGACCCTCCCTCCGGACTACTCCACCAACGCCGATGACGATGAAGAGGAGTGGCCACCAAGGACTAAGCCCCTGGTGACTTCGTAAGTGTCCGGATACCAAAATAACTCATGGTGCTTCGTTTGTCGCATAGAATCTCCTAACGCCGAATATAACCTTGCAGCCCATCGAAGGATGGGCTCGACACTTCGACGAGCGGCTCCCTGGCTCCATCAGACGTGAATAGCACTTCACTTCCGGCCGTCTCCTCTCCTCGCACTACGGATGACGCTGAGGTGGGGTCCCAAAAGGGGCCCAGCCAGGAGGAGGGGGTCCCGGAGGCGCCGCAAGGCAACCTCCCGGACTCTGGGCACAAGGGGAATCAAACCCCAAAGGGCTCTAAGTCCGGCCCTGGGCCGGACTCCGCACCGGAACCTTCAGTGGTTCCGGAGTCCGGTGGGCGGCCCCTTTGTAAGAAGGGCGAGACTGCGACACCGGTTACCTCCGTCCAACCGAAGGCACTGGATAATTTGCTGGAGGCGGTTAACGGCGCCTCCATCGACGGGGATCATCGCACTGTTATGAGTGTGGTGATCCAGAAAGTTCAGTCCGCCAAGAGCGGGCTGACTGAAGTCTGTGCCAGCCTTCTAATAGGCTTTGAGGTATGTATTAAGATATGTAAAAATATTACTGCATAGACAGTAGCCCCTGATGCTCAGTTTGGTGTTCGGAAAGAAAAGCCGAATTGAGGATCTAAGAAGATGTACGCAGGAGTCTAACATAAGTATGTCAATATGGGAATCCAGGCTGCACTGCTGACCTCTGCCGCACTGACTACGGAGGTCAATGCATTGAAGCAGAGCCTCGAGCGGTCCGAGAACAAGCTCGGCCTTGCCAAGAAGCAGCTCGAGGACAAGGAAGGTAAGTAATACCTTATGGAAGTATATAAAAGATGTGGTTGGAAAAAATAACAGGAATAACGTGAGAATTGCAGGGGGCACGAACGAGGTGGCGACCCTGAAGGAAGCAGTGTCCAGGGCCGAAAGCAATGCGGCCGCAGAACGCACCGAGCGAGAGAAGCAGGAGGCGCGGTTGGCGGAGGTGCGGCAAGAGCTCCAGGCTCTCGTGGAAAAACACAAGAGTTTGGAGCGTGACTCAAAGACTCGAGAGTCCGAGCTCGCCTCGGCTCTTGAGAGCGCCAAAGCCACTAAGGCCGAAGCCCAAAAAGCCCTCCAGGAAATTGAGGCAATAAAGAAGATAGAGGCGGGTAAGGCATTCTTCATGCAAAGCAAGCACGTGAAAGTGAATTACTTGTTACTTACCCGAATCCGGAGCTCTCCAGGAGCATTCGCAGATCTGCCCCGTAGTGTGTCTGATGCTGCCGCATTCTACCGGGCTAAGGAAGGGAGCTCGACGGAGAAGGTGTTCTGGTCTCAGTATGCTTAGGCCGGACACCCGGTGCCCCTGAGTGATCAGATGAAGCAGCTGGTCGAGCTCCATAAGGTGGCCGAACAGGCCATGAAGGGCCTCATATTTCGGCTGTGGCCTAAGGAAGCCATGCCTGGGAGCTACTTTGGGCTGGTGAGACGGCTAGTGGACGCCTGTCCATGGATTGAAGTCATCAAGCACTCTGTCTGTATCGAAGGTGCCCGTAGGGCCCTTGCCCGTGCTAAAGTGCACTAGGGCAAGATGGACGCTGAGAAGCTTGTGACGGACGCTCCACCGCCGGGCAAGGAGTGTCGCAAGCCCGAGATGTATTATACTGGCGTCCTGAAGGGTGCCCGCCTTATAGCGGGTGAATGCTCCAAAGATGTAATTTTCGAGTGAACTCGCATTTGTTATCATGTACGCTTGAAAACTTGTTCATATGCGCTAAGCAACGCTTGTGAATTTAAAATATTACCTTCTATGCGGCCGTTTATTAAATTTGAGACATGGCGAGTCGTCGGCTTCTGCCCCATGCCACGAGTGCTGGGGTGTTCGGGATAAACTTGAGCGCTCTTTTTCCCATTCTTGGGTCCTTCGAGGGAGGCGCTCAACGCAACGAACAAGGCAACCGGACTATGATGCTTGAACACTCTCACTTAGCCATAGAATTCTATAATTTTAAATTTCGGTGAAGCCCCTAGTATTCGGAAGACCGAGTTCGGGGCGCTATCCACGCCTGGGCCGCACAAAGCCGACTCCTCGCTCTAAGCGACATAAGTCTTTAGGGACTCGAAAAACCTCTCGAACAGCGACCGGCTCTCGCCCTATCATGACGGTCAGTTTTAGCTTTCTCCACTGAGGTGCTTAACCCAGCTCAACCGGGGCACAATCGCAGTGGTTCTCCCAGCGCTACCTTAGCCGATATAACGGAATGTAAGGTACCAAAACATGGGAGCTGGGAAAACCCAACTATTGACCCAAGACATGATTCGGAGCCGATGCATATAATGCTATAAGTTCAGGGTGCCGCACTTGTGAAAGTGTTCAGACTTATGACACCATATTTTGGGGTACTTAAGCCCCTGGTGTGTTTGTCCGTACTAAAGCGTACGGGTGCAACATGTCATAAGTGAACATGTATAGATAAAATAAAAAAAGGAATGCAATAATAGGCAAAAGCTATGCATTGTTTATTCAAAAAAGCTGCGGTAAAAGCAGAACGATACAAATAGTGCGATAAGCAAGGGACGGGACTATTTGACATGTCTCCCTCCAGGAGCGAGCTGCGGGATGATATGTAAAACAAGTATACTGCTCGTTATAGAGACCACCTGGACACTCGACGTAGCTTTCTGCTTCCCTGGCTGTTGCATCGTGTGTTCGGCGATTCTACTGCCGGACAGGGCTTCTTGAGAAAGGAGTCCTGAAAGTAAGAGAAAAAAGAAGAATGACACAATTGGGAGCCCCTGGTGCGGTTGAGCCGCATTCTGGGCCTGCCGTGGTCGTGCCCCTCCCCCTATGCCCATGGTATTTCCAGAGCGTAATTATGTACGCGTAGTACTGGTTTCGCAATTTCACGAGGGCTGGGGTTGGGGCTGCATTGCTACACGTGCTCGGAACGTGCCAAGCGGTCTTGTTGTTGGTTACTCCGGGCGCTCTTGACGGTGTTCGGCCATTTAATAACCGGAATCGAGAATTGCCTTAAGAGGCTGCTTTGTACTGCTGCCGCGAGGGCCGCCATGTGCTCCTCTGTTCGGAGAGAGCGTTCGGTGTTTCCATTGACCGTAATGACTCCTCGAGAGCCTGGCATCTTGAGCTTGAGGTATGCGTAGTGCGGCACCGCATTGAACTTTGCAAATGTGGTTCGTCCAAGCAGTGCGTGATAGCCGCTGGGGAACGGGACTATGTCGAAGATTAACTCCTCGCTTCGGAAGTTATCCGGGGATCCGAAGACCACTTCAAGTGTAACTGAGCCTGTACAGTTGGCCTCTACACCTGGTATGACGCCTTTAAAGGTCGTCTTTGTGGGTTTAATCCTTAAGGGGTCTATGCCCATTTTGCGCATTGTATCCTGATAAAGCAGGTTCAGGCTGCTGCCGCCGCCCATCAGGACTCTAGTGAGGTGAAATCCGTCAACGATTGGGTCTAGAACCAATGCGGCGAATCCGCCATGGCGGATGCTAGTGGGGTGGTCCCTTCGATCAAAAGTGATCAGGCAGGAGGACCACGGATTGAACTTTGGGGCGACTGGCTCCATCGCATATACGTCCCTTAGTGCACGCTTCCGCTCCCTTTTGGGTATGTGGGTTGCGTATATCATGTTCACCGTCCGCACTTGTGGGGGAAAGCCCTTCTGTCCTCTATTGTTCGGCGGCCGGGGCTCCTCCTCGTCATCGCTATGCAGCCCCTTGTCATTGTTTTCGGCAGCTAGCTTGCCTGCCTGCTTGAACACCCAACAATCCCTGTTGGTGTGGTTGGCTGGTTTTTCGGGGGTGCCGTGTATCTGGCACGAGCGATCGAGTATTCAGTCCAAATTGGATGGGCCCGGAGTATTTCTTTTGAATGGCTTTTTCTGCTGACCGGGTTTGGAGCCTCTGAATCCGGCATTGACTATCGTGTCCTCAACATTATCGTTGTTAATGCGGCGCTTGTGCTTGTTGCAACGCGACCTGCCGTTGATGTCCTTGGTATCCGAATTACTAGGGCTCTTGGTCATGTTGTTACTACGAGCTAGCCAGCTATCCTCTCCCGCGCAAAAGCGGGTCATGAGTGTTGTGAGGGCTGCCATGGATTTCGGCTTTTCCTGTCCTAGGTGCCGGGCAAGCCACTCATCGCGGATGTTATGTTTGAAGGCTGCAAGGGCCTCTGCATCCGGACAGTCGACGATTTGATTTTTCTTGGTTACGAACCGTGTCCAGAATTGTCTGGCTGATTCTTCTGGCTGCTGAATTATGTGTCTTAGGTCGTCGGCGTCTGGTGGTCGCACATAGGTGCCCTAGAAGTTGTCGAGGAATGCGGCTTCCAAGTCTTCCCAACAAACGATTGACTCTGCTGGCAAGCTGTTAAGCCAATGCCGAGCTGGTCCTTTAAGCTTGAGTGGGAGGTATTTGATGGCGTGTAGATCATCACCGCGGGCCATGTGGATATGGAGGAGATAGTCCTCGATCCAGACCGTAGGATCTGTTGTGTCGTTGTATGATTCAATGTTTACGGGTTTGAAACCCTCAGGGATTTGATGATCCATCACTTCGTCTGTGAAGCATAGTGGGTGTGCGGCGCCTCTGTATTGGGCTATATCACGACGCAGCTCAAATGAGCTTTGTCTACTGTGTTCGGCCCGGCCAGAATTGCCATATCCGGCGTGACGGTTATCATCACGTATCGTGGGGTGCCCACGCGATCCATAGATCGATCTTGTTTGCCTTGCCTTGTCCTCCAGTATATCCCGCAGGTTTGGCGCATTTTCCCGCGTCTTGGTATTTTTTGAGCGGCACCGGGGTGCGGCTTGAGTGGAGGGCCGAAAGGCCTCTCTGTCGCGGCCATGAGGTGGCCAGTCGGCCGTATCATGCGCTGGTGATGTAGGTTTAGCTGCTTCCTCCTCTAATCGGGGTAGCAGCCTGCGTTTTGGGTAGCTCTTGGAGGGGCGTTCGAGTTCATACTCTTCGGCCGCAAGGACTTCAGTCCATCTGTCGGCTAGGAGGTCTTGGTCAGCTCTAAGTTGTTGCTGCTTTTTCTTGAGGCTGCTTGCCGTGGCCATGAGCCTGCATTTGAAACGCTCTTGTTCGACGAGATCCTCAGGCACGACAAATTCGTCGTCGTCGAGGCTTGCCTCGTCTTTGGAGGGAGGCATGTAATTATCGTCCTCTACCTCTCTTCCTGCCGCTCTCTCGTGAGGGATGGCTTCTCCATCCTCCTGCACTGAATCCTGCTGGAGGGGATTGTCTACGGCACTGTCCGTGGTGTTATTGTCTCCGATGCCGGAATCACCGTTTTTACTGTGGCGGGATTTAGAGCAGCGCCGCTGACGCCAGCGCTTAGGCTGTTTCTTGGAGGGGTCATCCTCCGTTGTTCCATCGCCGTTCCCATCTTTTGGGATGTCCACCATGCAAATGTCGTATGACTAGGTGGCCTTCCAGTGCCCTGTAGGCGCTGGTTCTTGGTCGTCTCCTGCATCGTCGTCCATACCGTCGATGTCTTCGGAGTCGAAGTCGAGCATGTCGGTTAAATCATCGACAGTGGCTACTAAGTGGGTGGTGGGTGGGCTTTGAATTTCTTCGTCATCCGCATCCCAACCTTCCTGACCCTAATCCGGCCAGGGCTCTCCTGATAAAGAGAGAGACTTTAGTGAATTCAGGATGTTGCCAAAGGGCGAGTGCTGAAAGATGTCTACGGCAGTGAACTCCATGATCGGCGCCCAATCGGATTCGATTGGCAGGGGCGCGGAAGGCTCGGAGTTTGAAGAGGAGTCCGGCACCTTGGAGTCACGAGCTTCGCAAAGGACAGGGTTGGTGTTCAGCTCAATCACCGTAGAGATAGCAGCCCCCGAGGCGGTGTCCAGCCCTCCGTCCTCGATCAGCGCAGTCGGCTCCGAGCTAGGGTCGGAGCGGACACTGGTGCAGCCTCCAGGGCACTGTCCGGCGGCAGAGCTAGATCATGCCCTTCGTGACAGTGCGGCGCGCTTGGCTGTGGCTCGAACCCGTCGAAGATCAAGTCTCCACGGACATCAGCCGTGTAGTTCAAACTTCCAAATCTGACCTGATGGCCAGGGGCGTAGCTTTTGATCTGCTCCAGATGGCCAAGCGAATTGGCCCGCAGTGCAAAGCCGCCGAATACGAAGATCTGTCCGGGGAGAAAAGTCTCACCCTGGACCGCATCGTTGTTGATGATCGGAGGAGCCATTGGGCCTAAAGATGACGACACAGAGGAACTCTCAATGAAAGCACCAATGTCGGTGTCAAAACCGGCGGATCTTGGGTAGGGGGTCCCGAACTGTGCGTCTAGGCGGATGGTAACAGGAGACAAGGGACACGATGTTTTTACCCAGGTTCGGGCCCTCTCGACGGAGGTAAAACCCTACTCCTGCTTGATAGATATTGATGATATGGGTAGTACAAGAGTAGATCTATCACGAGATTAGAGAGGCTAAACCCTAGAAGCTAGCCTATGGTATGATTGTTGTTCGTCCTATGGACTAAAACCCTCCGGTTTATATAGGCACCGAAGAGGGTTAGGGTTACACAGAGTCGGTTACAATGGTAGGAGATCTACATATCCGTATCGCCAAGCTTGCCTTTCACGCCAAGGAAAGTCCCATCCGGACACGGGACGAAGTCTTCAATCTTGTATCTTCATAGTCCAGGAGTCCGGCCAAAGATGATAGTTCGGCTATCCGGACACCCCCTAGTCCGGGACTCCCTCACCCGCCTGGCCTGGGTTCCCTTGCACTTTAATTAGCCTTGCTGGACTCCAGACACTGCAAGCAGACTGGCCCAGGTGACCGATTTTGAACGCCTGGCCGTGCCTGGTCGTGCGGCCACGAGGCTAACAGCAACATGGATGGATATTAGCATTAAATAATTATTGCATGGATTGCTTGATGGGACGTTGATGCTTTGCCTGGCCCAAGCATGAACCAAATGCTTCAGCACCACACAAGCCTGGCCAGGCAGAAATATTTTACATCTCACGTGCACACCAGGCAGTACTGGCCATCAAGGCATGAGGGTCAGGTCACGAACCAAACTGACCAATAAAGTTTGAGAGAGATTGAGGAGCCCCGATAAGGCTGAGTGGTGCGTCAGATAGCTGAGAGGGGGAAAGAGATATTCCATCCGCTCGATAATGCAGTGCATGTAAATTTTTTAGAAGTCAAACTTTGGAAACTTTGATCAGGTCTACGCAAATGTTATTTATATCTACAATACCAAAGATACATCATACAAAACTACATCTCATGGTGAATCTAATGGTATATGTTTGCCGTACTAGATGTAATTATTTTTCTCCACGTACATGGTCAAACTTTGTGATGTTTGACTTTTCAATAAATCTATATGCTATGGACCGAGGAGAGTGCCTAAGTCGAGATAGATCAAGTGCGTGTGACGGAGAATGAGTAAGTGTGCAAAAAGAGTATGTGTGTGAAAGAGAAAGTGACAACAAACGATAAATTAGAGAGAGTGTGTGTTTTTTGTTTCTTATGCAAACATATCGCGCATGCATCTCCGAGATGGAAAAGCGAGGCGAGGAGATACACGAAGATAGCTAGTGTGTGATTGTTTGAAACGGAGAGAGACACCCATGTAGCACATGTCCAATAGAGGTCTGGCCAACAAGGAACAAAGGTCGAGAGGGACACATGGATGGCATGGACACATGGGGAGGGAGAGAGGGTGTGTTTGTGATAGAGAGATCCCCTCGAGATCGTGAGGGGACTATATGGGTGGCAGATCGAGGGAGGTGCATGCGCGGTAGAAAGATGCCCCGAGAGAAATCGAGATAGACCATGCACATGTTTGTGATGGAGACTAATATTAGCTAGTCATATACATATAGGGGGGACTGCGTGTGCCTACAATTGAGTGAGAGACCATCATACTTGGCTAGCTAAGCATGAGATTGTGTGTGTGTGCGTGTGAGATGGAGAGAGAACAAGGGAGAGAGATAGAGTTTTAGATGGGCCTATCGAGTGCGAGTGAGATATGCATGTGTATGTGTGACCCAGGTGGATGCAGAGTTTGAGAGAGGGGGGGAGAGCTCCGAGACGATAGAGTGGTGCATGAGAGAGTTACGGGCAAAGAGCCAAGGAATTTGTGTGCGTACGATGAGTGCACCCAAGATATCTAGCTTGGACTAGCTAGAGTATCATACATAGTTTCGTGGAATTGTCACGACAGATGTCCTTGGTGTCAGGACTTAGTCGCGAGGCCAACGCATCTATGCGGTAGCCTGAGAGGGGTTGATCAGGACGGGAGTCGCAACACACAATACAAGAATTTAGACAGCTTCGGGCCCCGGGAAACATCATCTGGTAACAACCCTACATGATGTTTGTGGCTAGGTCTCATTATGCTCATGAGGGAGACGCCGTAAATCCGGCTCTCCTCTAGTTGTGTCTAGCCCTAGAGATTGTTTCTTGTTGCTTGTCCCCCTTTGGGGTGCCCTGCCCCTCCTTATATAAGTTAGAGGGGCGGGTTACATGTGGAGTCAAAATAGGATTAGGACTAGCCTATCTTCTACTACAAGCCGGATACAAGTCCGGGTCTTGATTCCTTGTAAGGAAGATATTCCTCACGCCTTTCCTCTTAAGCCGGCCTACCATAACATAAGCCGTCCTTCTGGGAGCCTCCTGGGCCCCCGGGTCTTGTCGCTCCTCTGATCCGCTTGCCAGGTCACCCATAAGTCGCCAGGATCGGGCGGGTCACTTAGTGTGTCGTCTAGCTAGGGCGGGTCATTAGTGAGTCGCCAAGTCCGGCCGGGTTATACTTCCGACCGGGTTACACCGTGGGGTATATCCCCGACACATAGTGTGCGGGAGAGACCTATAGATGGTGTATATATGCATGAGAACTAGAAAGACCCCCCCCACACACACACACACAAAGAGAGAGAAAGAGAGAGATGGAGAGAAAGGGAGAGGGACCAACAAGGTTTTTGTGTCGGATGCGTGCGACAGAATTGAAGATTGTCGGAGAGAGAAAGAGAGAGAGAGAGAGAGAGAGAGAGAGAGAGAGAGAGAGAGAGAGAGAGAGAGAGAGAGAACAGGAGTCCGGGAGAGGGGGAGGTCGCGTTTTATGCATCAAAGACTGATATAAACCATGTTTCGATATAAACTTGCATTCAAATATTTAAATTGGAGAACATGTTGTCTGCAATCCACACATGAATGGATATATGCGTATATCAAACAAGTTCATTAATTTGACTTTCACCATGTTCATGGAGTACTATAATACTGTACAACATGCTACTCGATTGAGGTGTTCAATTTTGGATTTAGTTCACTATTTTGACCTAGTGAACGAGCTATTTCATTGAATCGAGATATTTCATTTCAGGTTTGATTCGCGTTTTTGAGTGGGTCAACTATTTGTCATATAGTAAATCGCTAGCAACGAGCATGTAAAAACACATTACTCCTGAGCATCATCTCTCCATCTAAAAAAGAAGTGGCAAGCTAATATTTCAAAATTTGATTCGAATCGACTTGGTAAGGTAGACGTGGATGCTCGTTCTCCCAAAATTTGAACGAACCGTTAAACATCCTCTCTGCTCGGTGGAATTCGCCCGAGCAAATAAATGGGAGACGCGAAATTACCGTCCTATGTGGGACACGCATCAATTGGCCCGTTGTACATCGAGGGTAGGTTCGTAACTTCATCCAAGCGCGCCTTCTCCTCGACCGAAATGACATGTGCCGAATAATTCATAAACCATGGTCGGCAAAACACGCTCTCCTCGCCCGAAATAGCTCGTGCCCACTATTTCAAAACATGCTCTCCTCGCCCAAAATCGCTCGCGCCCACTATAGCTCAAAACACGCCCTCCTCGCCCGAAATCGCTCCCGCCCACTATTTGGGGAGAAGCAAAGTTACTCTACTGTCCCCGACCCTCAGTACACAAACCCAAGCCGACAAGCCTAAATGCAAGGGTAGAACTATAACTCCCCTTCACATTTCAGACAAATGCGTCTGTAAGACATGGTTCCACTCCCCTCCCAATTCCCCCCCCCCCCCCCCCCGCCCCCCATTCATACCTCGTGGGCACCAAATCACCTTCTCCTCGGGAAGCTCCCTTCTCTCGAGCCACGAAACCTCAGCCCCACCTCCATGGCACCCCCCACCGCACCAATTTCACAGCCGCCCTCCTTCCTAATGCCAGAGACATTGTCCATTTGCCGTCGTGCACTGGGCCGTGTGCCTCTTACTCCGTGCTGCTGGTGCTGCCTCGACGACGGCCGCGTGAACCGTACCAGAGCCGATTCACCCCCACCATTGTTCACGGCGCCGGAGCGGCTCCAACTTCGGATCCGTCCAGAGTCCTGGCGCTGCTTCCCCGTAGCCGTCGACCGTCGCGACATCGTTGTTTCCCTACCACCAGTCGCCACCGCAACCGTGTCGGCCTCACCGACTCGGTAGCTGGACCTTCCTACTTCACCATGCCACCAGATAGGTAGCACCCTCATCTCAAATCACTTTGTTTAGGCGTCAATTGTCTGAATTTTTATTCTGGGCCAATTGATTCCCAATGGGAAGCAGCACCCCTCGAGGCGGAGGAGCTCCTAGGCTGCCAGTTGGCTAGTGTCTAACGTAAGGGTGCGGGGCCACAAGTTCGCCGCTGAAGCAGCGCTTAGATGGCTCTCTTTTAGAGTTGTGTGGGTTGAAGGTACTGCCGTCACTGGATCTGGATGACAGGGAGTCTTTGTGGATTGGCCCGGGGGCGGCGCAACCATGGCAGTGCGGTGGGGTGGGGAGCGGGGTTTGGGCCGGGGCCACGGACATTAGAGGCAGGTTGCTCTGCCGTTGGTCGCTGGCTCTTCGGGGAAGATTCCGAACAGTGTCAGTCGGGAGGCACAAGACGGCCATCAAGCCATCCGGCGTAGATCGGACAGTACCAAAACAAAATAAAATCGTGTGACCCCAATTTAGTCTTCAGTCAATAGACATGTGACCACTCTCGTACCTTGTTGTTGATCTCTTAGTGTATTTCTTCAGATCAAAGAGATATGTCATTATTAACATTATGCGTTATCTGCATCTTCAGACACACCGTCTTCTGACTCACCGCAGCTGCTCCAACAAGGGAAGCATACACCAGAAGGGAGCTATAGTCCCCACTCAACAGTTCCCTGCATCGAATGTGCGTGCCCGACATGGATAGCCACAACAACTACAAGGCCATCAAGAAGTCAGCACATGATGCTCACTCCTATGGATGGTAGCCAGATAGGTTGTACCCTGATCTTACTTGTGTGCAACATTTATGGCTTTGTTATTTATCTAAGCATGGAAAATATATCATCACATTTCACTGTATATTCATGCTGATCTCTTACGGGTCTTGTTCAGGAGTTAACGTTGTTCCATAGTTCAGCTAAGATACTTGTTCTTTAGGTAACGTTGTTCCATAGTTATCATCCATCAGCCAATGCTATCCCACAGGCTGGTGATTATAGTATTATACCACTTTTAGTATTACCTATGTTGTTCTTTAATACTTTTGTGTGCCATCTAGTTAATCTCGAGTAAAAACGATACATATTCTGTAGCTTTCATCTATGTTCTCCCTTTAGTTTATGAGACCTGTTGCTGCTAGTTAAACCCAGTCCTACTATTTATGTCGTATCCTACTGGCACTCATTACATAAATCTAACTACTAGTTGTCTTCCATGCATGTCAGATATAATTGCACACACTGATATATCCACAAGAACCTCAGGAGCCATGTAAAGGCCAATAAACTTGATGTCAATGATACCCAATATGATGGAACATGTAAAGGCAGTTCTTCAGGAGACTTGCAGAAAGATGATGAATCCTCTTCGCCCCACAAGGTCCTTGCTCTAACTTGGACTGTGATATGGGTACAACATGCATATAATGTCCTGGAGTGTATCTACTCTATTGCAATGCCATGTGCTTAGCATGCTGATCATGCATGTAAATATGTCATGCCTTCCTGTTTTTCAGTACCTATTCCATTCATGATAACATGTTTTCAATTCAAGTAATGTCATTCTACTCTATCGCAATGCCATCTGCTTAATTTGGACATCATGCTTCTGAATATCTTATGCATTGTTATTCATCAGTATGTACTACCTCTGTCTACCATACCATGTTTTTTTACATTGAAGTGTTGTTCTAGTGCTCTGTTGCAATGCCATCTTAGTTTCCCAATCATACACGTGTATGTTGCCTTAGTTATTTCTGTACGTATTCCGCTAGCATACAGTTTTACATTCAACTAGTGTTTTCTTTGCTGTGTTGTCATGTCGTATCCCTAGCTCTTACACCATACTCCCTCCGTCCGGATTACATGTTGCCGAAATGGATAAAAAGGATGTATCTAGAACTGCAATACACCTAGACCCATCCATTTTTTCCGGATGGAGGGAATACATGTCAATATGTCATGCCTTTCTATTCTTCAGTACCTATTCCATCTCTCTGATGTCGCATGTTTTATAATTAAAGCACCATTCTTCTATACAAGGCATGCAAGGGGAAGACGACTATGTTAGAATCTGAAGGGTTACAAACAAGGCCTTTGCAAAAGATCCAAACGCCAGGAGATAATAAACCAACTCCAGTTTTTATAGATACTGCTCCAGCACAGAGAAACCCAACTCCTACTAATAATAAGCAGATTCCAGTGGCCAAAGAACTAGTCTACCCCAGTCCAGCAAAAATATGTCAACTCCATTCTAAGAAGCGTGTGCGTATCCTTGCATCATGAAATTTTATAGCATGCTAATCATATTTTCTACATGTTTCTTACCCTTCTCTCTTATAGAAAGTAAGCTTAACAGATAGAATAATTTCTGCAATGTTATCGTTTATGAGGAAAGATTCTTGCAGGAATTCTCTGTGCTCCAATGTAGATGTAAGTACCTCTTGTATATCACTATATTTTTACATCAGCATTTATTTTGTCAATCGGCGTGAATCCAACCTTTATCTGATCTAAATTTAGTTGTAGCAAAATGTATGATTAAAGGCCAAATGTTGATTTTTGTAAGGAAAACTGCCTGGTAGTTTTGCATCCTGGACTACATGAGTGTACTATCTCATATCAGTGGGTTTGAATACTTTGGTTCTGCAGTGGGTTTTTCAGTGTGTTTTTACTATGTTGTCCTGTCGTATCCCTAGCTCTTACATCATACTCCCTTCGTCCGGATTACATGTCGCAGAAATGGATAAAATTGGATGTATCTAGAACTGAAATATGCCTAGACCAATCCTTTTATTTCCGGATGGAGGGAATACATGTCAATATGTCATGCCTTTTTATTCTTCAGTATCTATTCCATCTCTATTGTAGCATGTTTTATAACTGAATCACCATTCTTCTATATAAGGCATGCAAGGGGAAGACAGCTATGTTAGAATCTGAAGGGTTACAAACCAGGTCTTTGCAAAAGATCCAAACGCCATGAGATAATAAACCAACTCCATTTTTCATACATACTTCTCCAGCACAGAGAAACCCAACTCCCACTGATAATAAGCAGATTCCAGTGGCCAAAGAACTAGTCTGCTCCAGTCCAGCAAAAGAATGTCAACTCCATTCTAAGAAGCATGTGTGTATCCTCGCATCATGAAATTTTATAGCATTCTGATCATATTTTGTACATGTTTCTTACCCATCTCTCTTTTAGAAAATAAGGTTAAACGATAGAAGACTTCCTCCATTGGGATCGTATTCGAGGAAAATATCTTACGGGAATTCTCTATGCTCCAATGCTGATGTAAGTACCTGTTGTATATCACTATATTTTTACATCAGCATGTATTTTGTTAATCAGCGTGAATCTAACCTTTATCTGATCTAAAATTAGTTGTAGCAAAATGTTAAAGGCGCCAATGTTGATTTTTGTAAGGAAAACTGCCTGGTAGTTTTGCATACTGAGCTGCATGAGTGTACTATCTCATATCACGCACATTACAGAATTATAGTGCTTATCTGGTTGCCCATTCATTCATTGTGTCAATGTTGCTTTCATATTACCTTACCTGGCTGATGATAGCTGTGCCATATTGTGTTAATTTGGTGTAGGCTAGTTGCCCAAACGTTCGTTGTGTCAATATTGCTGTCCTATTATCTGACTTGGCCAATGATAGCAATGCAAGTGTGTTAATTTTGTGCAGGCTGCTGAAGATAAGAAGACAAACTCTGAAAACAGCAAGGCGACCCCATTGTTTCTTTCCAGTAAATCTAGGCCAGGTAATATGGCAATAACTCATGATTAATCTATTTGGTTCCTGTCCTAATTTATGTTATGATGCAGTGGTCGAGACACTCTCCACTATCAATAATACAAGCCTGCCAAAATCGCCATCTGAATCTGTTCAGTATCCTCTGTCTCGAATGCAACGGAATAAATGTATGTTTGTGAACCAATTAATGACTGAAGCAATGATGGAAATGGTGGGTGAATCAGAGGTGCAGAGTCGTGCGACACAACAACTGATCAATGTTTTCAGAGACAGTGTAGCAAAGCAGCAAGAACTTTCCCACATGCTTATGGGCGTCATCTGTGCTGAGGTTGCAGATTGTGACATTGTAGATGGTTAGGTTTTGCTCATTTATTTGCACTGGCATCAATCTTTGATTCCAAGTGGATGTAATTTCCTGTAATATATGCTGGATGTGCAATGTTATTCCCTGTATGCCGTACCTTTGCTTGATCAGTTTTGGTCATGTGCATAATTGCTCGTCGTAATGGGCTCAAACTATCTAATTTGGCCTAAAGACATGTACGAACTTTAGTGGGCCCATTAAGTTAATGGGCCGTTACTAGGCCGAAAGTTAATGGTCGGCCCTCTTACCTCCTGGGTCGTTAACAGGCCGACATCGAAGCGGGCAATAGGTGGGCCCAATTTATTTCACGGGCCGTTAACAGGTCGTTAGTAAGTTTGGGCTACATATGGCCCAACTATACTGTAGGCCTTTAACAGGCCGAAAGAGACAGCGGGCTTGTACTGGACCATGAAGAGCATGGGCCGCTAAGAGACCGAAAGTCAGGTCGTATTGTAAATGGCCCAACTGTGTTGTGGGCCTTTAGCAGGCCGAACGAGTGTTAGCAATTGTAGAAGACTATATGATAGTTGAGTACGTGGAGTTTTCTAAATAAAAGCTCTGACATAGACCCTTCCTGAAAATAAGATGAATTGTAATTGTTTGATGACTAAGAATGGAGTTTGCTAGTTTTCAAGAAAGTTTATGCTTTATGCTTTAACATGTGAATAGCTTGTTACTTGAACTTGAGAAGTTTTATGAGATGAACTACTGTTATGACATATAATCATGCTAGAAAAGGTGACTGAAATTATCATTGATCAAACTTGTGCACTTGCTAGCATTCACACTTCATAAATTCTTTCTTTTATCATTTACCTACTCGAGGACGAGCAGGAATTAAGCTTGGGGATGCTGATACGTCTCCAACGTATCTATAGTTTATGAAGCATTCATGCTATTATCTTATCTGTTTTGAATGTTTACGGGCTTTATTATACACTTCTATATTATTTTTGGGACTAACCGATTAACCGGAGGCCCATCCCATATTGCTATTTTTTTTGCCTATTTCAGTGTTTCAAAGAAAAGGAATATCAAACAGAGTCCAAACTGAATGAAACCTTCGAGAGCGTGATTTTTGGAACGAACGTGACCGAGGAGACTTGGAGTTGAAGTAAAGGAAGTTCGAGGTGGCCACGAGGGTGGGGGCTGCCCCCCTACTGGGCGCGTCCCCCTGTCTCATGTGCCCCTCGAGACTCCTCCGACCGACTTACTTCGCCTATATATTCCCACATACCCTAAAAACATCGAAGCGAACAATAGATCGGGAGTTCCCCTGCCGCAAGCCTCTGTAGCCACCAAAAACCTCTCGGGAGCACGTTCCGGCACCCTGCCAGAGGGGGAACCCATCACCGGTGGCTATCTTCATCATCTCGGCACTCTCCATGACGAGGAGGGAGTAGTTCACCCTCGGGGTTGAGGGTATGTACCAGTAGCTATGTGTTTGATCTCTCTCTCTCTCTCTCTCGTGTTCTCTCTATGGCATGATCTTGATGTATCGCGAGCTTTGCTATTATAGTTGGATCTTATGATGTTTCTTCCCCTCTACTCTCTTGTGATGAATTGAGTTTTCCTCTTGAAGTTATCTTGTCGGATTGAGTCTTTAAGGATTTGAGAACACTTGATATACGTCTTGCCGTGCTTATCTATGGTGACAATGGGATATCATGTGATCCACTTGATGTACGTTTTGGTGATCAACTTGCGGGTTCTGCCCATGAACCTATGCATAGGGGTTGGCACACGTTTTCGTCTTTGACTCTCTGGTAGAAACTTTGGGGCACTCTTTGAAGTACTTTGTGTTGGTTGAATAGATGAATCTGAGATTGTGTGATGCATATCGTATAATCATGCCCACAGATACTTGAGGTGACAATGGAGTATCTAGGTGACATTAGGGTTTTGGTTGATTTGTGTCTTAAGGTGTTATTCTAGTACGAACTCTATGAAGATTGAATGGAAAGAATAGCTTTGTGTTATTTTACTACGGACTCTTGAATAGATAGAACAGAAAGGATAACTTTGAGGTGGTTTCGTACCCTACCATAATCTCTTCGTTTGTTCTCTGCTATTAGTGGCTTTGGAGTGACTCTTTGTTGCATGTTGAGGGATAGTTATATGATCCAATTATGTTATTATTGTTGAGAGAACTTGCACTAGTGAAAGTATGGACCTTAGGCCTTGTTTCTTGCCATTGCAATACCATTTACGCTCACTTTTATCATTGGTTACCTTGCTGTTTTTATATTTTCAGATTACAAAAACCTATATCTACTATCCATATTGTACTTGTATCACCATCTCTTCGCCGAACTAGTGCACCTATACAATTTACCATTGTATTGGGTGTGTTGGGGACACAAGAGACTTTTTGTTATTTGGTTGCAGGGTTGTTTGAGAGAGACCATCTTCATCCTACGCCTCCCACGGATTGATAAACCTTAGGTCGTCCACTTGAGAGAAATTTGCTACTGTCCTACAAACCTCTGCACTTGGAGGCCCAACAACGTCTACAGGAAGAAGGTTTTGTAGTAGACATCAAACCGGCTTTGTACAACCCTAGTCCCCTCTGGTGTTTATATAAACCAAAGGGTTTAGTCCATAGGGCAGAATCATAATCATACAGGCTAGACTACTAGGGTTTTAGCCATTACGATCTCGTGGTAGATCAACTCTTGTAATACTCATATTCATCAAGATCAATCAAGCAAGAAGTAGGGTATTACCTCCATAGAGAGGGCTCGAACCTGGGTAAACATCGTGTCCTCTGTCTCATGTTAGCATCGACCTTAGACGCAAAGTTCGGGATCCCCTACCCAAGATCTGCCAGTTTTGACACCGACAGGAACCACTAAGCGGTTTCCGAAGTATACGACACCTTGATCATCAATGGAGAAACAATCCACAACTCCTTTCTTGATATTTATCTTGATACGGGAGATTCCCGGATCTACCTTCTCAGCTTTGATGATCTGATCCATAAGGGTAGGTTTCGCCACCAAGGTGGAAAGAAATCCTTGAGGAACAATGTGAAGGTTAAGCTTCCGAAATTCCTCATGGAGAAGTGGTTGACTTTGTTGTAACATGAGATTGTTACAATAAGATTTACGGCTTAGTGCATCAGCCATGACATTGGCTTTTCCTGGGGTGTAAGTTATTCCTAAGTCATAATCTGTGATCAACTCAGCCCAACGTCTTTTCCTGAGATTCAAATCCAGTTGGGTGAATATGTATTTCAGACTCTGGAGATCGGTGAAGATTTCGCAATGATTACCGAGAAGGTAATGTCGCCAGGTTTTGAGTGCATGGACTACAGCTGCAAGCTCTAGATCATGTGTAGCATAATTTTCCTCATGTGGATGCAACTGTCATGAAGCATAAGCAATTATACGATGACCTTGCATGAGTATGCAACCTAGTCCTTATCGCCAGGCGCCGCAATAGATAACAAAGTCCTTGGAGAAATCTGGTGGTACCAGTACGAAGCAGATGTCAGGCGTCTTTTCAGTTCCTAAAAACAGTACTCGCACTGTGGGGTCCACTCGAACTTTTTATCTTTCTTGAGGAGTTCAGTTAGAGGTTTAGCAACCTTGGAGAAGTTCTCGACAAAGCGGCAGCAGTAGCTCGCTAAGCCAAGGAAACTCTGAACTTGCTTGACTGATTCAGGTGGAGTCCAATTAAGAACGGCTTGAACTCGCTCGGGATTGATAGCAATACCCTTACCAAAGATTCATGGCCTAGATAGGTCACTTTTGGCAACCAAATTCACATTTAGAGAATTTGGCATAAAGGCGATGCTCTCGAAGTTTCATCAATACTAGCCTTAGATGCTCGGCATGTTCTTCCTCATTCTTGGAGTAGATGAGTATATCATTGAGGTATACCACGACGAATTTATCCAAATACTCCATGAAAATCGAGTTCATTAACCGAGAGAAGGTGGCTGGGGCATTGGTTAAACCGAAGGACATGACGATGTACTCGTATTGGCCATAATGAGTAACAAAGGCCGTTTTGGGAATGTCCCCGTTCTTGATTTTGATTTGATGGTATCCCAACCTCAAATCCCGCTTAAAAAAGACTGAGGATCCAGCAAGCTGATCATACAAATCGTTGATCCTGGGGAGCGGATACTTGTTTTTTATGGTGACCAAATTGACGGGTCGATAATCTACAACCATCTGATCCGTACCATCCTTCTTCTTGACGAAGAGGACGGGACAAGCCCATGGAGAAGAACTTGGACGGATGAAACCCTTTTTCAAGGACTCGTCGAGTTATTTCTTGAGCTCATCTAGTTCTAGTGGTGACATCTTATAGGGTCTCCTAGAGATTGGGACAGTTCCAGGGATAAGATCTATCACGAACTCGACATCCCTGTCAGGTGGAACACCTAGCAGTTCTTCTGGAAAGACATCCGAAAATTCATGGACTACCGGAACGTCTTCAAGGTCTGGCAAAGGACTGGCATTAAGAGAGTAGAGCTGTCGCATAGCTACTCGGGTCAAGACATTGACTACCTTGCCCGATGGATGTGTAAGTTGAACAGTCCTAGAGTAGCAATCAATCTTAGCTAGCATGATGGACTGACATCCAGTCCATACCCAAGATGCTATTTATGTCCAAGGATTTGAGAGCTATCAAAGATGCAAGGAAAACAAGTCTATCGACATGAATTTCATTCCCATGGCTCACTCTAGAAGTTTGCCACTTGGATCCCAGGGTTTGAATTACCATAGAAGTGGGCATATCACAAAATGCAGTGTTGTGCAAACGAGCATAGCTCTCGGATATAAATGAATGAGATGCTCCAGTATCAAAAAGAACAGATGCCGGATGGCAGTTAACAAGGAGTGTACCAATAACATGTTGGGATCATCCTGAGCCTCTTCAGCTGAGACACGGTTCACATGGCCACGTGCAGTGGTGGCCGGCTTGGTGTAGTACACCTTCCTTGTTGTCTTGCCGCGGCCAACAGCCTTTCTGGACTGGTTGGGATTGTTCTGGGGACACTCTAGTATATAGTGACCCGGTTCTCTACACTTGAAGCATGTCACAGTGTTGGTGCGTGGGGGAGCATTGGCGGTTGATCCACCATAAGACTTAGGCGGTGCATACTGCTGGGTTGGATGAGGCGCCTAATAGGATGGCCTCGGTATGAACCTGGTTGGAAGAGCTGTGTTAGGCACCCAAACCCGGTGCTTCTGAGAGCCAGAACCGGATGAGGAACCAGTGTCACGGGCGTGCTTGCGTGTAGCCTCAAAGTCAGACTGACCTGTCTCGGCACTGATAGCCTTGTTCACTAGCTTCTGAAAGGAGGTGCACTCGTGCAGTCGGAGATCACGGCGAAGCTCGAGGCTGAGTCTGTTGCGGAACCTGGCCTGCTTCTTGGCGTCAGTGGACACTTCTTCAGGTGCATAGCGTGCTAGACTTCCAAACTCTCTGCTGTATGCATCCACAGCGAGTCTACCCTGGGTGAAGTTGCAGAACTCCTCCCCGCTTATGATCCATAAGACCTTTCGAGATGTGATGCTCACGGAAAGCCTCGCTGAACTCTGCCCAAGTGGTAACTTGGCCAGCTGGGCTCATGGCCTCATAGTTCTCCCACCAAAGGCTGGCGGGACCTTCAAGATGATAAGCAGCGAAAATTACCTTGTCAGCTTCGGCTACGTGTGTAGAAGGTAGCTTGTGGGTGATTCTGCGGAGCCAATCATCCGCATCGAGGGGCTCGATGAAATGATGGAAGGTGGGTGGATACAAGTTAATGAAGTCATTGAGGGACACCAAGTCGTTCCTCTAGTGATGTGATGTGTTCTGCTCAATGCGTTCCAGCAAACGGTTGGTCTCATGTTTGTTCCCTTCATCCTCCAGCATGACCTCAGCCAAGGAAGGAGGATGAGGCAGATTCGCATTTCTAGCCCCACTGCCTTCAGCCTCTGGGGAAGCAGGGTTGTTTCGGGTGTTGACCATCCTAGGAAAACAAAACAACGGTTTAGACAAGGATGACAAAATCTTGACATAGAAGTGCAGAATGTAATGGATGACACGGAATGCGAAGATGTTCATCCGTACGACATGGTAGTACATAAATTGCCACATATATACCATCAGTCATACACACCATACACGGTTTAGTACAAGACCAAACTGAAGTACAACTGCGGTGAAAGAAAGATTACATCTCATCGGAGGCATTCCAAGCTCCTATACATTATTTTTCTACACCTCCGAAATCTAGTACACACCAAGTCATATCCCACAAGACGCGCAGGACTGTGGAGATACAACTACTACATACTACTAATGCCATGATCTAGCTCAGTCGTCTCCGTCTCCGTAGTAGTCCTCATAGAGATTACCCGCATAGCCTGGAAGCGGAACATGCGGATCCGGAAACTCATGATCACGTCGGGCCTGTGGACCATATGGACTCGGATGAGGCCTTGGCCCCATGAACGGTGGCAGACGTCGCCCACGTGGAGGCGCGATACCTCCAACATCTGGATAGTCCATGCGAGCTGGCAGACGAGTGCGAACAGGGTACAAATTCCGCATATCAAGGTAACTCGTCTGCACGGCAGGTGCGAGCCGTGTCAGGGTAGCCCAGTGGTCCGCACGGGTGTTGTACATCTCCATGTGTAGGGCACGGTTCTCTCGGTCCCTCTCCTCCAACATCTCACTAGTGGTGCGAAGACATGGCTCCTCATGAGAAGCATCAGCGTAAAGCCCAGTGTAATACCCCTCCTAACCGTTGTGTGCTGCCAGCAGATAGCGGAACTTGGTGTCCTGAAGTGACGCATACCCGGCTCGAATGATAGTGATCATAGAGTAAGCAGCATCCTGTACGGACATCTCCACGGTAATACCAAGCCCGTAGGACCAGTGAAGGGGCTCGGTAGCTCCGGGATAAGAAGGAAATATCCTCACGGTGCAGATATACTGACACACGATACTGCTCTTCGACGGTATACTCTGGATACCATCTATAGCCTGGCTCTGTCATCACACGGACTAGCATGGTCGTGTGCCCCGGTACATCAATGCACCAAGTCAGACGTACCATCTTGTGTGTAGTGCGAGAAGACATCTGAAACCCCAATAATACAAAGGTATTAGAACTACTAACAAAAATTGGACAACATAACGGCTGTAAATGCTCAAAAAGGGATTTTGAGACATTTTGCAAAGGATTTGCATAGACACTCAACAACATCATATCAAGGTTCTGCGTCCAGCTAACAACATACCGAGGTAGTTGAACTGAACTGGGGCTTGTAACCAACAATCCTATAAGTTACTACGGATTACTAACACGTGAACCTAATAGAGAGAAGAGATCCTAGTCACTAAACCCCTTGGAAAGAATGGATTGACTCAGATCAGAATGCCATGAGGTAAAGGAGTAAAAAGAGCCTTGAGGGAATTAAAGAAAGAATAAAAAGAAATAAAAATATCACATCGATCTTATGGAGAGTAATGACTTCACGTATAAAGAGTATGATTAATAAAATTTGTTGAGAGTTGACAAACGTAGTTTTGGTCATTGTTGCAATTAATAGGAAGTAATAAAGAAAGAGAGGATTTACATATAAATATACTATCTTGGACATCTTTTGTGACTGTGAGCACTCATTAAAATATGACATGCTAAAAAGTTGATGTTAGACAAGGAAGACAACTTAATGGGTTATGTTTTCTTATATCCGAATAGAAGTTATATGTTAGGACCCCGATCCTAAGTCACGTCGATCTAGCATGTAACACCTCATATCACTTTGCGGCCTCACGCACGGTATTCCCATGGGTGTCACCCTACCAGGCCCGGGACCGTTTGCGCCTTTTGGCTCACGTATATGATAGTGTCGCTAGCATCCATATGACAGAGAAGCCAGGCTGACATGGCTAGTCGTGAACCCAAAGTGGCACTAACTTACAGGGACAGGCATACATGACCCAGCAACGAACGTGTCGATCAACATCGAATGAACCCAAGTCGTAGTAAGCTACAGGGACTTAAAGGAACACCGCGTGACATTTCCCCGAAGGGACAGACACAGGAACGGAGAAGGACACATGCCGGCTAGCCTAAGTGTTCTGGAGCAGTAGCAAGCTACCATGGCTCAGTGGAAGCACTAGGAGACATTTCCCAGTAAGAGAGGCTACCAAGGATAGGCAACTAGGTAGTCAGATCCCACACATACCAAGCATTTCAAACATACACACAATATGCTCGTTATGTGCAAATACAACATGGCATCACAACAAAACTCTAAAACTCAAGTACTTTATTTAGAAGGCTCCAGACAGCCATACATATCATTCATACAAATAGGGGTCACACGACCCGACATTCAAGTCATACAAGCATACAAGCCACAAGCGGAAGCAACATGTCTGGGTACAGACATCTAGAAAGTAATAAGGCTTGAGTAAGCCTATCTACCCTACAAGGGGCCTCCATGTGCTTAGGATCACCACCTGCCCCTCAGGCTACTCATCGACATCAAGGTCTACGTAAAACCCATCAGAAGGAGCGGCAGTCTCTTCTGCAACTGTAAATAAGCAAACATGAGTACAAAGGTACTCGACAAGACTTACATCAGATCCATCCTACATACATGCATATTATCAACAAAGGGATAGTGGGGTTATTGCAGCAAGCCAGCTTTGAATCTTGGCTAAACTATCTTACAAGAATCCAACTTGTAATTGTTTTGCGCACTCGAGTCCACTACTCACCACAACAATACACTACCGAGGATCCACTCCCGTCATCCTACGGAAGGGCCATCCACGGCACTCACACTTGTCTAGAGGCTTTTAGTAGCTTTCATTTACTTATCTATGAACTGTATAGGCAACCAAGTAGTCCTTTACCGCGGACGCGGCTATTCGAATAGATTATGTTAACCCTACAGGGGTGTACTTCTTCACACACGCTTCCACCACTTATCGTCATTCACACGACATGTACTCGGCAACTTCAAGCGGAAGCCCAATGAGGGTGTCGTCCATGGCCTGCCTAAACACTCAAGTCTCTAGTCCAGGTTTATCGCCTATTCAGGTTCCATCCGCAGGGTGTCCGGCTGAGGTTTCCACATACGGCCCTGAATGATGTGTGCAGGGTTCCCGAGACACCAAACGGACGCCCGGTACACCATGCCACGTACCTACCGCATCACAGCCCACCACTAGGGTCAGTGTTGTGCATGGCCTCCAGTATACTACAAACACCAGAAACTACTTGCAACTCCTGGACAGAGGACAAGGGTGATTAAGAAACCGAGAGGGTCCATTAGTTTCGGGCCCAATGCATGGTAGTAGCTGATTCTTAAATCACACATACAGATCTCAGTGCTTAAGGACGGTTCCAATCAAACAACCCACCATGTGCTCCTACATGGCCTCTCATCGATACCTTTACCAAATCATGTTCAACACATCACTCTCGTTACCGACATGATCATTTCACTCTAGCTCATCACCCAGATGAACCATACCTGACAGGACTCTAAGCATAGCAGGCATAGCAAGGTAGGAAACTCAAACATGGCTCAATCAATTCCTACACATGCTAGTGGGTTTCATCTAGTTACTGTGGCAATGACAGGTCATGCAGAGGAATTGGCTTCAACTACCGCAGCACACAGCAGTTTGAAATGTGGTTGTCTTAAATGCAGTAAATGAGAGCAGGAGCGAGAACATGGAATTTTATCGATATGATCTAGTGGGTGGTTGCTTGCCTGGTAGGTCGGTAGTCTAGTATTGTCCTTCGATCGGGTACTCACGGTAACCCTCCGGGACAGAACCTACCGTAGAGAGCACCAGTAACACAATCAATACACAACAATATGCAACAATATTATGCTTGCATGTGACATGGCAAAATAAGTGTGTTGGGCTAATGCAACTATAACTAGATGGGTTTGAGCTATTTTGAACCAAAGATTCGAACCCAAACTCATTTTGTGATCTTAAATAGTGCCTATCATGTTTTGCACTAAACAGCAAGGTTAACTTGTTTAAACATGCACGAAACCAGTACAGATGGATAGATTGGATTTTTCTGATCATTTTTCATATATAACACTTTGCATTTGGAGTTACAGATTAATTTCTATGAATTTTTTAAGTTAGCACTATTTTCTGGAATTTCCTGAATAAAAATAAATCTAGAAAATGATTTACTGCGTCGGCAAGTCAACTGGGGCAGTCCAGGTCAAACCTGACCAGTGGGACCCACTAGTCAGTGTCACTGTTAGTTAATTAACTAATTAGGATTAGTTTAACTACTAACCTAGGTTTGACTAACGGGCAGGGCCCACATGTCAGACCCAGGGGGGTCAAATCCCTGGTCAAACTGGGTTGACTCGCCGGCGTTTAGCTTTCGGCGACGTCCAGACGCGGCAGAGGGTGCGGGTTTTGCCCTCCGGCGACCAAATGGACGGTGGAGACCACCTACGAGCAGCTGGGAGCAAGGCGCGTCGAGGGGTGGCAGTGGTTGAGCTCAAGGTCGCCAGAAACGATGCCGACGACGAGCTTTGCAGCTGCCGAAGTTCGGGCGAGGTCGAACTCGTCGTTGGGGTGGTTCTGGCTGCACGGGGCCAGCTCCTACGTGGCCTACGCGGTGCAGTGAGGTTAGTGGATAGGGTGGCGTGGCCGTTGGGTGGTCTGAGCTACGTCGGCGACGAGCTCAGGTGGCGGCGCGTGCGGTGGTGCTCGTTGCGGTCGTTGCAGTGGATGGTATCGAGAACAGAGAGGAGGGGGAGATGCAGGAGCTCACAGCGGACTCAGCGATCTAGGCAGCAAAGCCGGGGACGAGCTAGAGCGAGCGTGACGGCGAAAGGGATCCCCGGCGACGGTGAGGTCGGGCGAGGCTGTTATGGTGGCTCCGGGGCGAACGAGCGCTCGGGGCTCGATCTGCTCGACGAAGCGGAGGGCGGCGGAGCTCCCAGACATGGCAAGGCGGCGTGGAGACGACGGTGGCCACGGCTACGACGGCGGTGCGGCTGCGGCTGCGTCGGCCATGGTGGGAGAGGGCGAGGGAGAGGCATCGGGGCGAATGGAGGTGTCGAGGGGGTCAGGGCAATGACGTGGAGATCATCCACGCGTCCAGCAGCTCGGGCGGCTAGCAGCAGGTGCCGTGGCGACCTCGGGTACGCCGGCGCTCACCTTCCTGCCTGCCTGGGAGGGAAGAAGCAGCTGGCTGGCATGGGCCAGCATAGTGCTGGGCCGCCAGGTGAGCCGGCTGGGTAAGTTGGCTTGGTGAGCTCCTTTTCTTTTATTTCTGTTTTTCTTTCTTTTTGTAAGTTTGTGGCTTTTCTAAAAATGCTTAGGCACTTTCAAAAATCATGAAACTGCTCATGCCCACTGTTTAGCATATATCCAATAGTAAACATTTTAGTTTCTAATTATTTGGACATTTAAAATATTTTATAGCATTTAAGTGTCCAAATGCAAATAACATATGATTTAATCCAGTGACCTTAGGATGTCCTAGAAAATTGTGCACCATTTTTGTCAGAGGTTCTAGACCAAGGCAAGGACGATGAACATTTTAGAAGGGCATTTCAGGTTCATTGAAAAATATTTTAGTAAACCCTAGTTGGATTAAGGGGGTGATGGGGGTTCTGTCATCCCCATTTCAAAGTTTCCGAGTAAAGTAAACATGATGTAGTCACTCTAGTGCATGCACTGACTAGGGTTGTGACATTATACTGTCATGGATCATCCAACATGTTGAGCTTGCCTTTCCCTCTCATGCTAGCCAAATTCTTTGCACCAAGTAGAGATACTACTTGTGCTTCCAAACATCCCTAAACCCAGTTTTGCCAAGAGAGTCCACCATACCACCTATGGATTGAGTATGATCCTTCAAGTAAGTTGTCATCAGTGCAAGCAATAAAAATTGCTCTCTAAATATGTATGATCTATTAGTGTGAAGAAAATAAGCTTTATATGAACCTGTGATATGGAAGAAATAAAAGCGACGGACTGCATAATAAAGTTCTTTATCACAAGCGGCAATATAAAGTGACGTTCTTTTGCATTAAGATTTTGTGCATCCAACCATAAAAGTGCATGAGAACCTCTGCTTCCCTCTGCGAAGGGTGTATCTTTTATTTTTACCTTGTACCCTCATACAAGAATCATGGTGATCTTCACCTTTCCTTTTTACACTTTATCCTTTGGCAAGTACTATGTATTGGAGAGATCCGGATATATATATCCACTCGGATGTAGGTTTTCATGAAGTATTATTGTTGACATTACCCTTGAGGTAAAAGGTTGGGAGACGCAGCTATAAGCCCCTATCTTTCTCTGTGTCCGATTGAAACTTTGTAACCATAAGTATCGCGTGAGTGGTAGCAGTTGTGAAAGAATAAATGATAGCTGAGTATGTGAACTTGCTGAAAAGCTCTTATATTGACTCTTTCCGATGTTATGATAAATTGCAATTGCTTCAATGACTAAGATCATAGTTTGTTAGTTTTTAATGAAGTTTCCAATTCATACTTTACCTTGTGAATGAATTATTACTTTAGCATGAGAAATCATATGACAACATATGTTGCTATTCTAAAGATGATCATGATGCCCTCATGTGTGTATTTTATTTTATCGACACCTCTATGTCCAAACATGTGGACATATTTTTCGATATCGGCAATCGCTTGAGGACAAGCGAGGTCTAACCTTGGGGGAGTTGATACGTCCATTTTGCATCATGCTTTTATATCGATTTTTATTGCATTAGGGGCTGTTATTACACGTTATATCACAATACTTATGCCTTTTCTCTCTTATTTTATAAGGTTTACAAGAGGGAGAATGCCGGCAGTTGGAATTCTGGACTGGAAAAGGAGCAAATATTAGAGACCTATTCTGCACAACTCCAAAATTCCTAAAATTTCATGGAGATCAGTTTTGGAATAAATAAAAATATATTGGGCAAAGAAAGCACCAGAGGGGGGCCACCAGCCAGCCACAAGGGTGGAGGGAGCTCCCTACCCCCTGGGCGCGCCCCCTACCTTGTGGGCCCCCTGGCAGGCCCTCGACGCCCATCTTCTGCTATATGGTGTCTTTTGCCCTGGAAAAAATAGGTGAGAAGCTTTTGGGACGAAGCACCGCCATCTCGAGGCAGAACCTGGGCAGAACCAATCTAGGGCTCTGGCGGAGCTGTTCTGCCGGGGAAACATCCCTCCCGGAGGGGGAAATCATCGCCACCATCATCACCATCGATCCTCTCATTGAGAGGGGGTCAATCTCCATCAACATATTCACCAGCACCATCTCCTCTCAAACCCTAGTTCATCTCTTGTATCCGATCTTTGTCTCAAAACCTCAGATTGGTACCTGTGGGTTGCTAGTTGTGTTGATTACTCCTTGTAGTTGATGCTAGTTGGTTTATCCGGTGGAAGATTATATTTTCATATCCTTAATGATAATTAATACTCCTCTGATTATGAACATGAATATGCTTTGTGAGTAGTTACGTTTCTTCCTAAGGACATGGGAGAAGTCTTGTTATAAGTAATCATGTGAATTTGGTATTCGTTAGATATTTTGACGAGATGTATGTTGTCTTTCCTCTAGTGGTGTTATGTGAACGTCGACTACATGACATTTCACCATGATTTGGGACTAGGGGAAGGCATTGTGAAGTAATAAGTAGATGATGGGTTGCTAGAGTGACAGAAGCTTAAACCATAGTTTATGCGTTGCTTCGTAAGGGGCTGATTTGGATCCATATGTTTCATGCTATGGTTAGGTTTACCTTAATTCTTCTTTCATAGTTGCGGATGCTTGCGAGAGGTGTTAATCATAAGTGGGAGGCTTGTCCAAGGAAGGGCAGCACCCAAGCACCGGTCCACCCACATATCAAATTATCAAAGTAACAAACGTGAATCATATGAGCATGATGAAAAATAGCTTGACAATAATTTCCATGTGTCCTCGGGAGCGCTTTGCTTTATATAAGAGTTCATCTAGGCTTTTCCTTTGCTACAAAAAGGATTGGGCCACCTTGTTGCACCCTTTTTACTTTTGCTACTTGTTACCTATTATGAATTATCTTATCACACAACTATCTGTTACCAATATATTCAGTGCTTGCAGAGAATACCCTGCTGAAAACCGCTTGTCATTTCCTTCTGCTCCTCGTTTGTTTCGACACTCTTACTTATCGAAAGGACTATGATAGATCCCCTATACTGGTGGGTCATCAATAGCGGGTCCCCCTTTTGCTACTTGCCTCAACACCCAACAGTCTCGAAGGCTGTGGGTCGGGCAAGAGTTGATTAGGAGCGTGGATTGGACATGGTTTATGTAGAAATCCGTCCAGGGTCATCTCGGGGTGACCGGAGGATTTCTTCTTCTTCCGAGGTCGTTCGCCCGGGGTGTTCCGTTTCCGAGGCCCACACTGAGGTACCAATTCCTGACTTCTTAGACAATCTTCACAGATTGGATCCGTGTTTTCCTCGGCGAGCCAAGCGTCTTCAATGGCGCAGAATCAGGACACTAGTTTGGATAATTCCGAGAGTGTTTGTACGCAGCGACGAGCAAGGGCATTCGAGATGCCTTTATCCTTGCACTCATGCTAGAAATCAGCAATTATGTCAAAGTCCAGGTAATCCAATATCTTGTTTTTGATAGACAAGAACCTAGCGCAGTACTGCCTGATTGATTCGTCGGGGAGTTGCTGAACATAGGCTAGATCCCAGATGTCACATGGGCCGGATTGTCAGGGCGAAACTCTATGTGGGAGGTTAGCGGATGTGTTCCGATCTCCAAAGATCGTGGGTTCGAAACTTCGTTCTCCTCATTCGATGTCGAATTCATGGTCGTCGGGTCGGCCGAACTAAACTGGAGGTCGGCCCCTCGGCTGCTTCTGGCAGGCCGCCGTCCGACTCACTTTCCAAGAAGTATCTCAGCCCCTAGTCCTTGGGGGAATTCCCCGTGGGAACTAGTGAAGGGTCATGTTCCACCTCAACTTTACATGGAGGCGTTTTGGTGATCGAAGCTTCGGGCGTGCGAGTGAGCCCTATAAGTTCGGAGCCATTGACCGGCAATCCCATCGATATTTTTGTCGATCGCACAGCGGTACTCTCAACAAAAGCACCATTGTTGGTGTAAAAATCGGAAGGCCTTAGGGTAGGGGGTCCCGAGCTGTGGATCTTGAATCGAGGGTAACAGGAACAAAGGAGACGATGTTTACCCAAGTTCGGGCCCACTTGATGGAGGTAAAACCCTATGTCCTGCTCTTGTTTATATTGATGAAGATTTATCGAGTACAGAGTTGATCTACCTCGAGATCGTGATGTGTGGTCTAACTCTAAGGCTAGGTGAATGATTTTGCGTTGATGTCCCCTCTACGGGCTAAATCCTATGGCTTATATACACGCCAGGGAGGGCATCTAGGGTTACAAGGTCAGCAGCTAGGCACTAGGCGGCGGCAAAAATCTTGGAGTATATGTAAAGTCTTCGGGAGAGGCAGTCTTGATTATGCCTCTTGCCTACAGCCTCTAAAGTCCACCTTGAATATGAATGTGGGCCGACTAAGTTAGCACCCCCCTTATCCAGGACACCGTCACCGGCTAAGAGCATCTACAGCCGGGCTTGGCAATTCCGCCCCCTATACATCCGCGTATGCATCCAGATGGGCCCTCATATCCCGTGCCCATCATCCACATATCTCAAATCCGGACTCTCAAATCCATGCACGTCGACCATACATGCCAATGTCGCATGTAAATAACAAGTGTTTGTACCGACAATACATAGTGTTTACATAAAATTTATTTTATGTGTACAACTCAAACTTCAGCTCTTTGGTTTCCATTGTGGGTCCACATATGCTCCACAAGAGCACTGAGTAGCTGCACGTGCACATGATGATCTCAAAGATTCTAATGCATTTGTAGAAAGTTCATAAGCTGAGCTGCATCATTATCTTCCAGGATTTGAACTTGTTCTCCAGTCACTTCAAAATCATTGGTTTGGGCAACACCATCACCCTCATCCTTGACAATCATATTGTGCAAAATAACACAACATGTCATGAGCTATGAGCTGCCACAAAGTTTCTGATTCCTATATCATTGCAGCTCCACAAACAATTGCCCCAACGAGTTTGAAGCACTCTAGATGCCCTTTCCACATCCTTCCTAGCTGCTTCCTGCATTGTTGCAAAGTGATTTTGTTTCTTGCCCCGTGGTTCAGATATAGTTTTCACAAACGCCACCAACTGAGGATAGATGCCATCGGCAAGATAGTATCCCATGCTATAGTCATGACCATTGACGGTGTAGTTGCATGATGGTGATTCCCCATTGCAAAGCCTCCTGAACACCGAATGTCGTTGAAGCATGTTGATGTCATTGTGAGAACCTGACATTCCAGAGAAAGCATGACAAATCCATAAGTCATGTGATACCACTACTTCTAGTATGGTGGTGGCCTCTTTTGGTGTGACCTTGATACATTCTCCGCAAACCTTTGGGGCAGTTCTTCCATTGCCAATGCATGCAATCAATTGATCCAAGCATTCCTTGAAACCCCATGGCCTCTTCAATAGCCAACAACTTTTATGTGTCCTGCACATCTGGTTCTCTCAGATAGTCTACTCCAAACACGGGCAAACTTGACAATAATCTTCAGAGATGTGTTCTCCCCCATCCTGACCATCTCACCAATGACATCTACGGTAGTACCAGGTGCAAGCATCCTGGGAGCAGCCATGCATTTCTGCTTAGCACAGAAAGATTGTTGGCCGCAACAATCCCTTGTGAGCTGAAGTAATCATCGTGTGCCTCCACTCCCTCCACAATGCGCAAAAAAGGTTTATCCATGCGAAAACAACGATGAAACCATGGAACATTTGGGAAAGTTGGGTTCGGAACAAAGTAGTCCCTCTATAGTAGTTGTGCTCCTCACACCCTATCCCGATTGATCACTCTTCTCCCTTTGATTTCTCCCTTGAAGTTGACAATATGCTTCACCTGTCAGTCCAGTTCCTCTTGCATGCTCATGAGCATGATCACGTCCACTTCTTCGTCCGATTCAAACGAATCAAAGAACTCATCTGAATCATTTGATCAAGTTCTATTGGTCCATACTCCTTGTCATACGAACCATTGAAATTCATTGTTTTCCCTAAAAAATCACAAAAAACTAGGTCTGAAATGTGTCAAACACACAGAGCGTGAGGAGTCCAAGAGTTTTCGGACGTACCGCGATGGCATCCGGGCCGGCGACGACATCCCTGGCAGCAAGGACGGGAGAGTAGAGTGTTGTGTTGGTGGTGGCAGCGTAGAGGTTCAGAATAGTTGCGGACCGCGTGCTGCGATGGAGCTGCGAGATGGATGCCGCGGAGGAGGAAGAGAGGAGAGCGAAATGAATCCGGTAGGGCGAAGGGGTGGATTTGGTGAATTTTGAGGTCGGGTAGGGCTGTCGGGTCCGACGTGTCAGACACGCCCGGGTGCTCCATATCCGCTCCATATTTAGGATGGATATGAGGGGTGGCGGTCAGCCCGGGCGTTCGAGGCCCATTTGAGATGCTCGTCTGGGTCGTATTTCTGTGACTGGTCAGGGCCGTTCGGCCGGCCGTTTGAGATGGGCTTGGGGCGTCCGGCTGTAGATGCTCTAAGGGCAACTCCATCGCGCGACCCCAAATGGTCCGGCCTTGTCCATTTGGGGGTAAATGGACACAAAATGCAGCCCAACGTGCGGGAGCAAATGGATAAATTTTCATTTTCGGTCCGCTTTCGACCCATTCACGACCCAAATTTTGGCCGCACTTGCTCGAAATGGACAACGCAAAGACAGGTGGGACTCGCGCCCTTGTCCTCCCCTGGCCTGCCCATCTGGGACACACGAGCCCACTTTCCCTCCATTTCACTAAAACTCTCCTGCGCCCCCTCCTATCCCTGCTCCATGGTCGGCGACTCGGCCGCGGCCGCGTGCCCCGTGGCAAAGAAGAAAGGTCCCAAGAAGCCACGGTCAGAGCTCACGTGGGCGGAGCTCACAAATTCAATGCCGAGTCGACAAAGAGGAGGAGCCGGCGGACAAGGGTGGCGGAGAAGAAAGCCGCTGCCGGCTACACCTCTGAGGTGGCTGCGTTGCGTGCCACACAGCACCAGGCCGACGTCGACGACAAGGAGTCCATCGCTGCCAAGGCGCACGCCCTCCTCATGTTAGGGCTATGCCGATCGCCGCCGGCCATTCTCTTGGTCGCTGCCATGGCCACGGCTAGCACAGGCTCATCGGCGTTTCGTCCTCCGCAGTAGCGGTCCCCAAGCTTATCAGTCACACCAGAGATGCCCCGGTATCGTGCACCTCCACTGCATGGCCATGGCCAGACCCGGTTCTCCATGTCGCCAAACGGGCAGCGTGGTCACGTCGGCCAAACTTTCCATCCCGACCATGAGCGTCATCGACCTCAACGTGACGCCGGAGTAGAGTGGCATTGGGTAGCCGACCGACGAGGCGCAAAGGAAGCAACCCCAATCAATTCCTACGGCTAACCTTGCCGGTGCCCGCAAGCTGTTTGATGAAACACCACTGCCGATGCCAACGGTCGATGACCTTGAGTACGCCGCTTTCATGGAGAACGTCATCTTCGAGGGCCATGGTGAGGCCTTCAACATCGACAGTCAAGGCCATGCTTTCGATCCCGACGCAACCCAAAGCTAGGACGGATGCGACCAATATGGTGACGACCTATTCGGTGGCCATGATGAAGATGTGATGGACGGCCATGGCAACTCATCGCATGAAGATGCTGACTTGTATTGTGAACATGAGGAAGAAGAGATAGACATTGCGGAGGAGACATTGGTGTTTATCATGAGCTCACTCAAAGGACCGATGCACAAAAGAGAAGGCAAAGCATTTGCACGGGATCATGCACCCAAGAGGAGGTCATTTTGATTTGTGAGAGTTGAATGGAGATAGGCCAAGAACCTAAGAAAGGTGTCGAGCAAAAATGATCTGTCTTTTGGATGAGAGTTCACAAAATCTTTCATGAGCGAAGGAAGTTTTCCCCATACCTATTTTCGAGCACCCGCGACATGAACTCAATCCAAAAGAGATGCGGGTGTTGGGGAACGTAGTAATTTCAAAACATTTCCTACGCACACGCAAGATCATGGTGATGGCATAGCAATGAGAGGGGAGAGTGTTGTCCACATACCCTCGTAGGCCGTAAGCGGAAGCATTATGACAACGCGGTTGATGTAGTCGTACGTCTTCACGATCCGACTGATCCAAGCACCGAACGTACGGCACCTCCGAGTTCAGCACACGTTTAGCTCGATGACGATCCCCGGGCTCCGATCCAGCAAAGTTTCGGGGATGAGTTCCTCAGCACGACGGCGTGGTGACGATGATGTGCAGGGATTCGCCTAAACTCCGCGACGATATGACCGAGGTGGAATATGGTGGAGGGGGCACCGCACACGGCTAAGGAACGATCCGTAGATCAACTTGTGTGTCCCAGGGTGCCCCCCGCCCCGTATATAAAGAAGCTAGGGGGAGGAGGCGGCCGGCCAAGGAGGGCGCGCCAAGGGGGAGTCCTACTCCCACCGGGAGTAGGACTCCCTTCTTTCCTAGTTGGAGTAGGAGAAGGGGGAAGGAGGAGGAAGAGGAGAAGGAAGGGGGGGGGGGGGCGCCGCCCCCCTCTCCTTATCCTATTCGGACTAGGGAGGGGAGGGGGCGCGGCCCACCTCTTGCCTCCTCTCCTCTTCTCCCTTATGGCCCATGAAGGCCCAATAACCCCCGGGAGGGTTCCGGTAACCCCCCGGTACTCCGATAAAATGCCGATTTCACCCGGAACACTTCCGATGTCCAAACATAGGATTCCAATATATCAATCTTTATGTCTCGACCATTTCGAGACTCCTCGTCATGTCCGTGATCACATCCGGGACTCCGAACAAACTTCGGTACATCAAAACTTATAAACTCATAATAAAACTGTCATCGTAACGTTAAGCGTGCGGACCCTACGGGTTCGAGAACTATGTAGACATGACCTAGAACTATTCTCGGTCAATAACCAATAGCGGAACCTGGATGCCCATATTGGTTCCTACATATTCTACGGAGATCTTTATCGGTCAAACCGCATAACAACATACGTTGTTCCCTTTGTCATCGGTATGTTACTTGCCCGAGATTCGATCGTAGGTATCCAATACCTAGTTCAATCTCGTTACCAACAAGTCTCTTTACTCGTTACTTAATGCATCATTCCGTAACTAACTCATTAGCTACATTGCTTGCAAGGCTTATAGTGATGTGCATTACCGAGAGGGCCCAGAGATACCTCTCCGACAATCGGAGTGACAAAACCTAATCTCGAAATACGCCAACTCAACATGTACCTTTGGAGACACCTGTAGTACTCCTTTATAATCACCCAGTTACGTTGTGACGTTTGGTAGCACCCAAAGTGTTCCTCCGGTAAACGGGAGTTGCGTAATCTCATAGTTACAGAAACATGTATAAGTCATGAAGAAAGCAATAGCAATATACTAAACGATCAAGTGCTAGGCTAATGGAATGGGTCATGTCAAGCACATCATTCTCCTAATGATGTGATCCCATTAATCAAATGACAACACATGTCTATGGTTAGGAAACATAACCATCTTTGATTAATAAGCTAGTCAAGTAGAGGCATACTAGTGACGTTGTGTTTGTCTATGTATTCACGCATGTATTATGTTTCCGGTTAATACAATTCTAGCATGAATAATAAACATTTATCATGATATGAGGAAATAAATAATAACTTTATTATTGCATCTAGGGCATATTTCCTTCAGTCTCCCACTTGCACTAGAGTCAATAATCTAGATCACATCACCATGTGATTTAACGCCAATATTCATATCTGTATATGATTAACACCCATAGTTCACATCGTCATGTGACCAACACCCAAAGGGTTTACTAGAGTCAATAATCTAGTTCACATCGCTTATGTGATTAACCCCCAAAGAGTACTAAGGTGTGATCATGTTTTGCTCGTGAGAGAAGCTTAGTCAACGGGTCTGTCACATTCAGAGCCGTATGTATTTTGCAAATATTCTATGTCTACAATGCTCTGTATGGAGCTACTTTAGCTAATTGCTCCCACTTTCAATATGTATCCAGATTGAGACTTAGAGTCATCTGGATCGGTGTAAAAGCTTGCACCGATGTAACTCTTTACGACAGGCTCTTTTATCACCTCCATAATCGAGAAATATTTCCTTAGTCCTCACTAAGGATATTCTTGGCCAATGTCCAGTGATCTACTCCTAGATCACTATTGTACTCCCTTGCCAAATTCAAAGCAAGGTATACAATAGGTCTCATACTTTATAGAACCTATGACTGAGGCATAGGGAATGACTTTTCATTCTCTTTCTATTTTCTGCTATGGTCGGGTCTTGAGTCTTACTCAACTTCACACCTTGCAACACAGGCAAGAACTCCTTCTTTGACTGTTCCATTTTGAACTATTTCAAAAATTTATCAAGGTATGTATTCATTGAAAAATCTCATCAAGCGTCTTGATCTATCTATATAGATCTTGATGCTCAATGTGTAAGCAGCTTTACCGAGGCCTTTCTTTGAAAAACTCTTATTCAAGTATCCTTTCATGCTATCCAGAATTTCTATATCATTTCCAATCAACAATATGTCATCCACATATAATATTAGAAATGCTACAGAGCTCCCACTCACTTTCTTGTCAATACAGGCTTCTCAAAAAGTCTGTATAAAACCATATGCTTTGATCAACTCATCAAAGCGTATATTCCAACTCCGAGAGGCTTGCACCAGTCCATAAATGGATCGCTGGAGCTTGCACAATTTGTTAGCACCTTTAGGATTGACAAAACCTTCTGGTTGCATCATATACAACTCTTCTATAATAAATCCATTAAGGAATGTAGTTTTGATATCCTTTTGCCATATTTCATAAAATGTGACAATTGCTAACATGATTCGGACAGACTTAAGCATCACTACAGTTGAGAAAATCTCATTGTAGTCAACACCTTGAACTTGTCGAAAAACCTTTTTGTGACAAGTCGAGCTTTGTAAATAGTAACACTACTATCAGTAACTGTCTTCTTCTTGAAGATCCATTTATATAATATGGCTTGCCGATCATCGGGCAACTCCACCAAAGTCCACACTTTGTTCTCATACATGGATCCCATCTCAGATTTCATGGCCTCAAGCCATTTCACGGAATCTGGGCTCATCATCGCTTCCTCATAGTTCGTAGGTCATCATGGTCTAGTAACATGACTTTCAGAACAGGATTACCGTACCACTCTGGTGCGGACCGTACTCTGGAAGACCTACGAAGTTCTGTAGTAACTTGATCTGAAGTTTCATCATCATCATCATTAGCTTCCTCACTAATTGGTGTAGGAATCACTGGAACTAATTTCAGTGATGAGCTATTTTCCAATTCTGGAGAAGGTACAATTACCTTATCAAGTTCTACTTTCCTCCCACTCACTTCTTTCGAGAGAAACTCCTTCTCTAGAAAGGATCCATTCTTAGCAATGAATGTTTTGCCTTCGGATCTATGATAGAAGGAGTACCCAACAGTTTCCTTTGGGTATTCTATGAAGACGCACTTCTCCGATTTGGGTTTGAGCTTATCAGGATGAAACTTTTTCACATAAGCATCGCAGCCCCAAACCTTAAGAAACGACAACTTGGGTTTCTTGCTAAACCACAGTTCATATGGTGTTGTCTCAACGGATTTAGATGGTGCCCTTTTAATGTGAATGCAGCTGTCTCTAATGCATAACCCCAAAACAATAGTGGTAAATCAGTAAGAGACATCATAGATTGCACCATATCCAATAAAGTGCGCTTACGACGTTCGGACACACCATTACATTGTGGTGTTCCAGGTGGTGTGATTTGCGAAACTATTTCACATTGTTTCAAATGAAGACCAAACTCGTAACTCAAATATTCGTCTCCGCGATCAGATTGCAGAATTTTTATTTTTCTTGTTATGATGATTTTTCCACTTCACTCTGAAATTCTTTGAACCTTTCAACTATTTCAGACTTATGTTTCATCAAGTAGATATACCCATATCTGCTCAAATTATCTTGTGAAGGTCAGAAAATAACGATACTTGCCACGAGCATCAACACACATTGGATCGCATACATCGGTATGTATTATTTCCAATAAGTCAGTAGCTTGTTCCATTGTTCCGGAGAACGGAGTTTTAGTCATCTTGCCCAAAAGGCACGGTTCGCAAGCATCAAATGATTCATAACCAAGTGATTCCGAAAATCCATCTTTATGGAGTTTCTTCATGCGCTTTACACCGATATGACCAAACGGCAGTGCCACAAATAAGTTGCACTATCATTATTAACTTTGCATCTTTTGGAATCAATATTATGAATATGTGTATCACTACGATCGAGATCCAACAAACTATTTTCATTGGGTGTATAACCATCGAAGGTATTATTCATAAACAGAACAACAATTATTCTCTGACTTTAAATGAATAACCTATTGCAACAAACATGATCAAATCATATTCATGCTCAACGCAAACGCCAAATAACATTTATTTAGGTTTAACACTAATCCCGAAAGTATAGGGAGTGTGCGATGATGATCATATCAATCTTGGAACTACTTCCAACACTCATCGTCACTTCCCCTTCAACTAGTCTCTGTTTATTATGTAACTCCTGTTTCGAGTTACTAATCTTAGCAACCGAACAAGTATCAAATACTCAGGGGCTACTATAAACACTAGTAAGGCACACATCAATAACCTGTATATCAAATATACCCTTGTTCACTTTGCCATCCTTCTTATCCACCAAATATTCAGGGTATTTCCGTTTCCAGTGACCATTTCCTTTGAAGTGTAAGCACTCAGTTTCAGGCTTTGGTTCAGCTTTGGGCTTCTTCGTGGGAGTGCCAACTTGCTTGTCATTCTAGTTGAAGTTCCCTTTCTTTCCCTTTGCCCTTTTCTTGAAACTAGTGATCTTGTCAACCATCAACACTTGATGCTCTTTCTTGATTTCTACCTTCGTCGATTTCAACATCACGAAGAGCTTGGGAATTGTTTTCGTGATCCCTTGCATACTATAGTTCATCACAAAGTTCTACTAACTTGGTGATGGTGACTAGAGAATTCTGTCAATCACTATCTTATCTGGAAGATTAACTCCCACTTGATTCAAGCGATTGTAGTACCCAGACAATCTGAGGACATGCTCACTAGTTGAGCGATTCTCCTCCATCTTTTAGCCATAGAACTTGTTGGAGACTTCATATCTCTCAACTCGGGTATTTGCTTGAAATATTAACTTCAACTCCTGGAACATCTCATATGGTCCATGACGTTCAAAACGTCTTTGAAGTCTCGATTCTAAACCGTTAAGCATGGTGCACTAAACTATCAAGTAGTCATCATATTGAGCTAGCCAAACGTTCATAACGTCTGCATCTGCTCCTGCAATAGGTCTGTCACCTAGCGGTGCATTAAGGACATAATTCTTCTGTGCAGCAATGAGGATAAACCTCAGATCACGGATCCAATCCGCATCATTGCTACTAACATCTTTCAACACAATTTTCTCTAGGAACATATCAAAATAAACATATGAAAGCAACAACGCAAGCTATTGATCTACAACATAATTTGCAAAATACTACCAGGACTAAGTTCATGATAAATTTAAGTTCAATTAATCATATTACTCAAGAACCCCCACTTAGACAGACATCTCTCTAGTCATCTAAGTGATCACGTGATCCAAATCAACTAAACCATGTCCGATCATCACGTGAGATGGAGTAGTTTCAATGGTGAACATCACTATGTTGATCATATCTACTATATGATTCACGTTCGACCTTTCGGTCTCCGTGTTCCGAGGCCATATCTGTATATGCTAGGCTCGTCAAGTTTAACCTGAGTATTCCGCGTGTGCAACTGTTTTGCACCCGTTGTATTTGAACGTAGAGCCTATCACACCCGATCATCACGTGGTGTCTCAGCACGAAGAACTTTCGCAACGGTGCATACTCAGGGAGAACACTTCTTGATAATTTTAGTGAGAGATCATCTTAAAATGCTACCGTCAATCAAAGCAAGATAATATGCATAAAGGATAAACATCACATGCAATCAATATAAGTGATATGATATGGCCATCATCATCTTGTGCTTGTGATCTCCATCTTCAAAGCACCGTCGTGATCACCATCGTCACCGGCGCGACACCTTGATCTTCATCGTAGCATCGTTGTCGTTACGCCATCTATTTATTCTACGACTATCGCTATCGCTTAGTGATAAAGTAAAGCAATTACAGGGCGTTTGCATTTCATACAATAAAGCGACAACCATATGGCTCCTGCCAGTTGCCGATAACTTCGGTTACAAAACATGATCATCTCATACAATAAAATATAGCATCACGTCTTGACCATATCACATCACAACATGCCCTGCAAAAACAAGTTAGACGTCCTCTACTTTGTTGTTGCAAATTTTACGTGGCTGCTACGGGCTGAGCAAGAACCGTTCTTACTTACGCATCAAAACCACAACGATAGTTCGTCAAGTTAGTGCTGTTTTAACCTTCGCAAGGACCGGGCATAACCACACTCGATTTAGCTAAAGTGAGAGAGACAGACACCCGCCAGCCACCTTTAAGCACGAGTGCTCGTAACAGTGAAACCAGTCTCGCGTAAGCGTACGCGTAATGTCGGTCCGGGCCGCTTCATCTCACAATACTGCCGAACCAAAGTATGACATGCTGGTAAGCAGTATGACTTGTATCGCCCACAACTCACTTGTGTTCTACTCGTGCATATGACATCTACGCATAAAACCAGGCTCGGATGCCACTGTAGGGGAACGTAGTAATTTCAAAAAATTTCCTACGCACACGCAAGATCATGGTGATGGCATAGCAACGAGAGGGGAGAGTGTTGTCCATGTACCCTCGTAGACCGTAAGCGGAAGCGTTATGACAATGCGGTTGATGTAGTCGTACGTCTTCACGATCCGATCGATCCAAGCACCGAACGTACGGCACCTCCGAGTTCAGCACACGTTCAGCTCGATGATGATCCCCGGGCTCCGATCCAGCAAAGCTTCGGGGATGAGTTCCGTCAGCATGACGGCGTGGTGACGATGATGATGTTCTACCGGTGCAGGGCTTCGCCTAAACTCTGCGACGATATGACCGAGATGGAATATGGTGGAGGGGGGCACCGCACACGGCTAAGGAACGATCCGTAGATCAACTTGTGTGTCCTAGGGTGCCCCCCGACCCCGTATATAAAGGAGCCAGGGGGGAGGAGGCGGCCGGCCAAGCAGGGCGCGCCAAGGGGGAGTCCTACTCCAACCGGGAGTAGGACTCCCTTCTTTCCTAGTTGGAGTAGGAGAAGGGGGAAGGAGGAGGAAGAGGAGAAGGAAGGGTGGCGCTGCCCCCCTCTCCTTGTCCTATTCGGACTAGGGAGGGGAGGGGGCGCGGCCCACCTCTTGCCTCCTCTCCTCTTCTCCCTTATGGCCCATGAAGGCCCAATAACCCCCGGGAGGGTTCTGGTAACCCCCCGGTACTCCGGTAAAAAGCCAATTTCACCCGGAACACTTCCAACGTCCAAACATAGGCTTCCAATATATCAATCTTTATGCCTCGACCATTTCGAGACTCCTCGTCATGTCCGTGATCACATCCGGGACTCCGAACAAACTTCGGTACATCAAAACTTATAAACTCATAATAAAACTGTCATCGTAACGTTAAGCGTGCGGACCCTACGGGTTCGAGAACTATGTAGACATGACCTAGAACTATTCTCGGAAAATAACCAATAGCGGAACCTGGATGCCCATATTGGTTCCTACATATTCTACGAAGATCTTTATCGGTCAAACCGCATAACAACATACGTTGTTTCCTTTGTCATCGGTATGTTACTTGCCCGAGATTCGATCGCCGGTATCCAATACCTAGTTCAATATCGTTACCGGCAAGTCTCTTTACTCGTTACGTAATGCATCATTCCGTAACTAACTCATTAGCTACATTGCTTGCAAGGCTTATAGTGATGTGCATTACCGAGAGGGCCCAGAGATACCTCTCCGACAATCGGAGTGACAAAACCTAATCTCGAAATACGCCAACTCAACATGTACCTTTGGAGACACCTGTAGTACTCCTTTATAATCACCAAGTTACGTTGTGACGTTTGGTAGCACCCAAAGTGTTCCTCCGGTAAACGGGAGTTGCATAATCTCATAGTTACAGGAACATGTATAAGTCATGAAGAAAGCAATAGCAATATACTAAACGATCAAGTGCTAGGCTAACGGAATGGGTCATGTCAAGCACATCATTCTCCTAATTATGTGATCCCATTAATCAAATGACAACACATGTCTATGGTTAGGAAACATAACCATCTTTGATTAATAAGCTAGTCAATTAGAGGCATACTAGTGACGTTGTGTTTGTCTATGTATTCACGCATGTATTTTGTTTCCGGTTAATACAATTCTAGCATGAATAATAAACATTTATCATGATATGAGGAAATAAATAATAACTTTATTATTGCATCTAGGGCATATTTCCTTCAGTCTCCCACTTGCACTAGAGTCAATAATCTAGATCACATCATCATGTAATTTAACGCCAATATTCATATCTGTATATGATTAACACCCATAGTTCACATCGTCATGTGACCAACACCCAAAGGGTTTACTAGAGTCAATAATCTAGTTCACATCGCTTATGTGATTAACACCCAAAGAGTACTAAGGTGTGATCATGTTTTGCTCGTGAGAGAAGCTTAGTCAATGGGTCTGTCACATTCAGAGCCGTATGTATTTTGCAAATATTCTATGTCTACAATGCTCTGTATCCAGATTGATTAATAAGCTAATCAAGTAGAGGCATACTAGTGACGTTGTGTTTGTCTATGTATTCACGCATGTATTATGTTTCCGGTTAATACAATTCTAGCATGAATAATAAACATTTATCATGATATGAGGAAATAAATAATAACTTTATTATTGCCTCTAGGGCATATTTCCTTCAGGGGGTTCATCCAACAAGAGTGTAACAAGTATTGTGTCGCGCTTAAGTGCGTCCAAGCCTGTCCCGTGAGTGGCCTAGGCGTTGGTGACTTGGTATGAACCTCTCATATTTTTCATTGCATGCCATCTTAATGTTTCATGCACCTTAGGTCCTTCCATGTTACAATCGCGGCATCATCTTTGATTGTGTAGGAATTCCAATCTTTGAAAGCCTTCAAGGCCCGACACAAGAACAAGCCCTTTACTCTCACGCATTGTTGGTTGCTCATCAAAGATTTTCCCTAGTTCAAAGACCAATATGCCGCTCGTAAGAAGAGAGGAGGGAAGGCCGCCGTGTATGAGGAGGGAGACATCATCAAGAGGCCAAGGGGCTAGACTAACTCCAAGGCCGATCAGAAGCGTGATGCGTCGTCCATGGCCTTGCAAGCAACTTTGGAAGGCATGATGAATCGAAAGGAAGTGAGGGAGGAGAGGAGGAGCAAAGGGAAGGACGAGCAAATGAAGATATACCTAGAGCTCCAAATAAAGAAGCTTGACATGGAGGAGGCCGAAGGAGGAAGCTTGACATTGAGGAGGCCGCTCAATTGAAGAAGCTCGCGATCGAGGCCACCAATGCCGGCACCAAAGCAAAAGAAGTGGTACTCGCGATCATGAGCGTCGACAAGACCAACATCTCACCAGAGAGGAAAGCTTGGTTCGCGAACCGGCAGAAGGAGATCTTTGCCCAAGATGGCCTGAACTAGGTGAGTGGCCTCGGACATCGACTATGGCCATGCATTTTGAAGGCTGGCTAGTGTGTCGGCCACTGGCTTTGTTTCCGGCGCCAAAAAAACTTGTTCATTTTGAAGGTTGGCTAGTGTGCCTGCCGTTGAGTTTGTTGCCGGCGTAAAATACTGGTTCATTTTGAAGGCTGGCTACTGTGCCGGTCCCTGGCTTTGTTGCTGGTGTAAAAAACTGGTTCATTTTGAATGTTGGGTTGTGTGCCGGCCGCTGGCTTTGGTGCCGGCGTGTAACTAAGTGATGACCATTCTGTAGGCCGCTGGCTTTATTGCCGGTCGGCATGAACCTCGGTCGGTGGTGTGATCTATGGTCGTTGGCATTATGTTGCTTTGAAAAAATTGCATGCAGACGGACAAGATGCGGCCGAAATATAGCCGTGCGTTGGGCATACGGCAATCTAAGCGGACACCGCCTCATTGTCATCCCTAAACATACAAAATCCGGACAAAATAGACGTCCATTTTGACTCGTGCGTTGTATATTGCCCTTAATGTAGGCAACCACAAACAGGCCCTTGGCTCCACGTTTTCTGAAACTGTGCATGATGGATGGATCGACCATGCAGACGTAGCAGTACCTAGCACGAAGCCTCGAACGGTGAGCGCGACGTGGTCGATCGTATGGAGAGGTTGGCTTGGACTGGCGCGATCATGTTTGGTAGGAAGTATGCGTCAACTTGACGTGTCCTAGTCATCAAGTGATCTGCAAATGCCTCTACTCACACCCCATACACGGAAACTTACATGCCAAGAGTGAGATACTAATCCGCTTTACCACCCTAAAAGCGTCCACCTCTAGTCATGCATGATTATAAGAGAACAGTCAATGAGATCGCGAAGAGTTTCTACGAACCTACAGCCACATTCTGTACAGTTTTCAGATAGCCAGTACTTGCCAACAAGCATTTGGAAGTGATGGGAGCAGATTCTGCCAAGCAGATCGTTATCTTGGCATTTGTAAGGTACTGTTGGGCAGTTGAGGAAACTGAGGATGGATGGGTTCATCGGATCGGCATCACTGCATGTACACCGACAACGAGCTTTGTGTTAAGTTTCACTGTTCCGGGGCACTGCTGCACGTTGAAGATACAGCCGCGGATGCATGCAGTCGATGGATCGATCGATCTATCACGAGGCCCACCGGAGGGAGGCCGGCCACGACACATGCCCGGCGCCAGATGGAACCGCGCGGCGTGCCGCCGCCTGCTAGCTAGTGCCTCCATGATCGATATGTATTACTGTATGATCAATGCCTACGCATGATGATTCCAGTGCATAGAACAAAGACGCCGCACATCCGCTTGGATGGCATAGTAGTCTACACTCCATTCATGATGCATGTGTTGCATGTCCTTTGCAGATTAAATACGAGGAACTGCTTCCTACTGCCGACCTAGGCTTGGAGCATCACTCATCAGCCAATAGGTTAGGGCTGGTTTTCCTTTTCTAGTTGAGAAGATACGAATTTACTTCTCATGATCAGTTTGGTCGTTAATTGCCGAGCCGGCGGCCGCCTTTGCAGGGGAGGAATCGGGACTTGGAGCGTGTGTAGCGGGCCGAGACCACGTGGTTTGCCCCGCCTACCGCTGGGCCCTACGGAATTTTGACGTAAATGGGCCAAACGACCAACTAACCCACGCTTCGCTTATGTATGGCCCAGATACCACATATCTGACCCACGGAATTTTTACACATACTAATGACGTACCAGATTCTCAAAAAAAGAAACTAATGACGTACTCCTACCTTCTTCTAAAAAGAACTAATGACGTACCTCATCGATCGCCAGTGCCACATGCAACCAGCTGTCCAGCTGCTTACCTTTCACGCAGCCATGCAGGTTTAACTGAAGATGTATCAGCTCAGTCTTTTGGAGGTGCTCATGGACATGGTGTGTGTGCATGTGTTTATAGGATAAGTGTATATGCGTATGTATGAGCGTCCGCGTCTATATTGTGTTAAGAACAACTGTTCGTCTTGGATTTTGATCAAAACCCCAACTATGCATTTTTGTTGAAGTATATCCAAGTACTTGGTGGCATTTTGTTGGTTTAAAAACCCTTCTTTCCGTCAAGCTAGCCTTAGCTAGTTACCGCATTTTCCTTTTTGCGTGATCGACGTCCATGCTCACCATGCATGATTGCTCTGCATGGAAGGCAATTATCAACTGTGCGTGTAGATCATACTCAGTTTCAGTGATGACAAATTCGCATGCTATAGCTTAGATAAAGGTGACGCGATGTGTTCCGCCATCAGCTGACAGTTAGGTCACAAGTCATTTTCTTTCAAACCCTAGGATCATGCGTTAGCGAGTCGCTGTCCCTCAGCAAGAAACAGGGTGTGTTAGTTGGTGACCGATCGACCAAACCGACAAAATGGTAGTTGCGGTTCCTGATACAGAAGAAGACCGTGAAAGTGTAGCGATTAACATGAATCAGTTTGTGACATACAAAATCCAAACGCCGAACGGCTGCCAAAAGATTGAATTTGATAACTCTGAGCAAAACGATCCACGTTTCATTACACCCATCAAATGATGACTATATCAGTTTAAAGTTGAAAGATCCAGATAAAGACATGCTAACTTGCTAAGGATTGACAAAACAAATGTCTGCCCAGAAGAGAAGTGCATGGATGAATCCGGATATATATGAAGCCACCTTGAAAAACACATTTCTAAATGCTAGAAACATCTGAAAAACGTTGCACGGGTACGTCTCCATGTTTTATGTGCATGCATAATATTTCATGAAAATAACTTTTTTTGTGGCATGTGCAAAAAAGACAAAAAATTATGTCGTGAAATACTATTTAGAAGCACTGAAATTTGTCTTTTTTACGAAGACAAAACAAAAACATTTTTTCACAAAACTTTGTGCCGCGTACACACATTTGCAAACATGTATGCGTGATATCTTCTTTTGAATTTTTTGACATTTTAAAATATGCTTAAATGCAATTTTTGAATAGTGGGTGCATATGCCCATGGGTTCAGGTTGTGCCCTCTCCTGCCCAGAACCCTATAGAAGGTTCCCCCACTTCCTCCCGGGTAGCTCGCGCCGGGCAGCTCCGGAGAAGCAAACCCTAGCCCAGCAAACCCACCTTCCCCGTGATCCCCTGGCCGCCGCCCGGCTGTCGAAGACGATGGCTGTGGTCGGCGCGCCCCGACGAGCCTCCTTCGCGTGGGGGAGCGGCGTCAAGGGGGTGGAGCGTGTGGTCATTTTGGAGGAGCGGCTCATGGTGCGATGCGCAAAGTAGCAGCGAAACATGGTCAGTAACTCGCAGAGAAGGTGCATCCACGCGATGCTCCTCCTGGAGGCGTCGACGTAGGAGTTGGAGGCGGCAACACGGTTGGGTGATGGAGGCACTGGAGCTCAGCCAAGAGCTGTTGTGCAAGCGGCAGACGGGAGTCGCTACGGTGGACAGCGTGCGGTGGTGCCCTCATGGAGGCGCCGGTGCAGACCGGATCTGGGTCTCAGGGTTGTGACTGCCTGAATGTGGAGTCGGTGGCCCTTTGCCATGCTGGAGGTGAAGGAAGGTCCGGAGGTGCAGTTTCTGGGCAGTGCAGGAGATGGAAGATAGGTTGTGTGCCCTTAGCAGTGCGGGGTGTTGGTGTACCGCGATGTTATGGTCAAGATGGTGAAGTGTTGTAGGAGCGGAGGCGTAGTGACCCAACACGGACAGTGTTGCCCCAATCCGATGGGAAGGGTTGGTGGTGTGTGACGTTATGGATGAAAATCATGCCCATCTTCAGTTGGTACTAGCGATGACGCCACTTGTGGGTGTCGTTCCCTCCTTGGAGGCGTCGCTGAGGTGTGTCAACATCTTCTACTCCGTGCTTGGGTTGTTGTCTATAGGTGAAAGCCTAGCATCGTTGCCGGATCGGCAATGGTGACGTCTCGGTGTTGTTCCTCTGTTGGGAGCATCCCATTTGGAGACATGGTTTGAAGGTTTTGCATTGGCGTTCTCCGGTGGTTGTCGCTAGTTCGGGTTGACCTTCACCGGCTATGTGTACGTAGTTGCCGGTGAGTCCTAGATGATTGCTTTCTCAGAATCAACCGAGTCCCGCCACCCACTCGTCATCTCCTTTTAGGAATTCAAGGGTGGTTGGTGCGTCAGCAAGGGAATTATGTTGGAGTTGTTACTCTTCGAGCTACCAGTGTTTGTCAAGATGCAACTTTGATGATTTGTTTGGGGGCAGGAACCTTTGTATTGTGTTTGTAATGGTTCTAATGGGTAATCTTTTGATTGCCTCGGGTGTGGAGTTTGAACCACTCTTGTTGCTCGCAAAGAGAGGTAGTCTCTTGTATTTGTCTTCTGCCTTCTATCAAAGGCGGGACCAGGATTTCAGAAGTGAAGGAAATATGCCCTAGAGGCAATAATAAAGTTATTATTTATTTCCTCATATCATGATAAATGTTTATTATTCATGCTAGAATTGTATTAACCGGAAACATGATACATGTGTGAATACATAGACAAACATATAGTCACTAGTATGCCTCTACTTGACTAGCTCATTAATCAAAGATGGTTATGTTTCCTAACCATAGACATGTGTTGTCATTTGATTAATGGGATCACATCATTAGAAGAATGATTTGATTGACATGACCCATTCCGTTTGCCTAGCACTTGATCGTTTAGTATATTGCTATTGCTTTCTTCATGACTTATACATGTTCCTGTAACTATGAGAATTATGCAACTCCCGTTTACCGGAGGAACACTTTGGGTACTACCAAACGTCACAACGTAACTGGGTGATTATAAAGGAGTACTACAGGTGTCTCCGAAGGTACATGTTGAGTTGGCGTATTTCGAGATTAGGTTTTGTCACTCTGATTGTCGGAGAGGTATCTCTGGGTCCTCTCGGTAATGCACATCACTACAAGCCTTGCAAGCAATGTGACCAATGAGTTGGTTACGAGATGATGCATTACGTAACGAGTAAAGAGACTTGCCAGTAACGAGATTGAACTAGGTATTGGATACCGACGATCGAATCCCGGGCAACTAACATACCGATGACAAAGGGAACAACGTATGTTGTTATGCGGTTTGACCGATAAAGATCTTCGTAGAATATGTAGGAACCAATATGGGCATCCAGGTCCCGCTATTGGTTATTGACCGAGAATAGTTCTAGGTCATGTCTACATAGTTCTCGAACCCGTAGGGTCCGCACGCTTAACGTTACGATGACAGTTTTATTATGAGTTTATAAGTTTTGATGTACCGAAGTTTGTTCGGAGTCCCGGATGTGATCATGGACATGACGAGGAGTCTCGAAGTGGTCGATACATAAAGATTGATATATTGGATGACTATATTCGGACACCGGAAGTGTTCCAGGTGATTTCGGGGAAAATCGGAGTGCCGGAGGGTTACCGGAACCCCCCAGGAAGAGTAATGGGCCTTATGGGCCTTAGGGGAAAGGAGAGAGGGGCGGCCAGCATGGGCCGCGCGCCCCCTCCCCCCTCTGGTCCGAATTGGACCAGGAGGGGGGCGGCGCCCCCCCTTTCCTTTCCCCTCTCCCCCTTCCTTCCTCCTCCTAGTAGGAGTAGGAAAGGAGGAGTCCTACTCCGACTAGGAGGAGGATTCCTCCTCCTGGCGCGCCCTCCTTGGGCCGGCCGGCCTCCCCCCTTGCTCCATTATATACGGGGGCAAGGGGACACCCCATAGACACACAAGTTAATCTACGGATCATTCCTTAGCCATGTGTGGTGCCCCCCTCCACCATATTCCACCTCGGTCATATCGTCGCGGAGTTTAGGCGAAGCCCTGCGCCGATAGAACATCATCACCGTCACCACGCCGTCATGCTGACGGAACTCATCTCCGGAGCTTTGCTGGATCGGAGCCCGGAGATCGTCATCGAGCTGAACGTGTGCTGAACTCGGAGGTGCCGTATGTTCGGTGCTTGGATAGGTCGGATCGTGAAGACGTACGACTACAACAACCGCGTTGTGCTAACGCTTCCGCTTACGGTTTACGAGTGTACGTGGACAACACTCTCCCCTCTCGTTGCTATGCCATCACCATGATGTTGCGTGTGCGTAGGAATTTTTTTGAAATTACTACGTTCCTCAACAGTGGCATCCGAGCCTAGGTTTTATGCGTTGATGTTATATGCACGAGTAGAACACAAGTGAGTTGTGGGCGATACAAGTCATACTGCTTACCAGCATGTCATACTTTGGTTCGGCGGTATTGTGAGATGAAGCGGCCCGGACCGACATTACGCGTACGCTTACGCGAGACTGGTTTCACCGTTACGAGCACTCGTGCTTAAAGGTGGCTGGCGGGTGTCTGTCTCTCTCACTTTAGCTGAATTGAGTGTGGCTACGCCCGGTCCTTGCGAAGGTTAAAACAGCACCAACTTGACGAACTATCGTTGTGGTTTTCATGCGTAGGTAAGAACGGTTCTTTCTAAAGCCCGTAGCAGCCACGTAAAATTTGCAACAACAAAGTAGAGGACGTCTAACTTGTTTTTGCAGGGCATGTTGTGATGTGATATGGTCAAGACGTGATGCTATATTTTGTATGAGATGATCATGTTTTGTAACCGAAGTTATCGGCAACTGGCAGGAGCCATATGGTTGTCGCTTTATTGTATGAAATGCAAACGCCCTATAATTGCTTTACTTTATCACTAAGCGGTAGCGATAGTCGTAGAAGCAATAGATGGCGTAACGACAACGATGCTACGATGGAGATCAAGGTGTCGCGCCGGTGACGATGGTGATCACGACGGTGCTTCGAAGATGGAGATCACAAGCACAAGATGATGATGGCCATATCATATCACTTATATTGATTGCATGTGATGTTTATCCTTTATGCATCTTATCTTTCTTTGATTGACGGTAGCATTTTAAGATGATCTCTCACTAATAATCAAGAAGTGTTCTCCCTGAGTATGCACCGTTGCGAAAGTTCTTCGTGCTGAGACACCACGTGATGATCGGGTGTGATAGGCTCTATGTTCAAATACAATGGGTGCAAAACAGTTGCACACGCGGAATACTCAGGTCATACTTGACGAGCCTAGCATATATAGATATGGCCTCGGAACACGGAGACCGAAAGGTCGAACGTGAATCATATAGTAGATATGATCAACATAGTGATGTGCACCATTGAAACTACTCCATCTCACGTGATGATCGGACATGGTTTAGTTGATTTGGATCACGTGATCACTTAGATGACTAGAGAGATGTCTGTCTAAGTGGGAGTTCTTAAGTAATATGATTAATTGAACTTAAATTCATCATGAACTTAGTACCTGATAGTATTTTTCTTGTCTATGTTTGTTTGTAGATAGATGGCTCGTGTTGTTGTTCCGTTGAATTTTAATGCGTTCCTTGAGAAAGCAAAGTTGAAAGATGATGGTAGTAATTACACGGACTGGGTCCGTAACCTGAGGATTATCCTCATTGCTGCACAGAAAAGTTACGTCCTGGAAGCACCGCTGGGTGCCAGGCCTGCTGCTGATGCAACTGACGACGTTAAGAACGTCTGACAGAGCAAAGCTGATGACTACTCGATAGTTCAGTGTGCCATGCTTTACGGCTTAGAACCGGGTCTTCAACGACGTTTTGAACGTCATGGAGCATATGAGATGTTCCAGGAGTTGAAGTTAATATTTCAAGCAAATGCCCAGATTGAGAGATATGAAGTCTCCAATAGGTTCTATAGCTGCAAGATGGAGGAGAATAGTTCTGTCAGTGAACACATACTCAAAATGTCTGGGTATAATAATCACTTAATTCAACTGGGAGTTAATCTTCCTGATGATAGTGTCATTGACAGAATTCTTCAATCACTGCCACCAAGCTACAAGAGCTTCGTGATGAACTATAAGATGCAAGGGATGAACAAGACTATTCCCGAGCTCTTCGCAATGCTAAAAGCTGCGGAGGTAGAAATCAAGAAGGAGCATCAAGTGTTGATGGTTAACAAGACCACCAGTTTCAAGAAAAAGGGCAAAGGGAAGAAGAAGGGGAACTTCAAAAAGAACGACAAGCAAGTTGCTTCTCAAGAGAAGAAACCCAAGTCTGGACCTAAGCCTGAAACTGAGTGCTTCTACTACAAGCAGACTGGACACTGGAAGCGGAACTGCCCCAAGTATTTGGCGGATAAGAAGGATGGCAAAGTGAACAAAGGTATATGTGATATACATGTTATTGATGTGTACCTTACTAATGCTCGCAGTAGCACCTGGGTATTTGATACTGGTTCTGTTGCTAATATTTGCAACTCGAAACAGGGACTAGGGATTAAGCGAAGATTGGCTAACGACGAGGTGACCATGCGCGTGGGAAATGGTTCCAAAGTCGATGTGATCGCGGTCGGCACGCTACCTCTACATCTACCATCGGGATTAGTTTTAGACCTAAATAATTGTTATTTGGTGCCAGCGTTGAGCATGAACATTATATCTGGATCTTGTTTGATGCGAGACGGTTATTCATTTAAATCAGAGAATAATGGTTGTTCTATTCATATGAGTAATATCTTTTATGGTCATGCACCCTTGAAGAGTGGTCTATTTTTATTGAATCTCGATAGTAGTGATACACATATTCATAGTGTTGAAACCAAAAGATGCAGAGTTGATAACGATAGTGCAACTTATTTGTGGCACTGCCGTTTAGGTCATATCGGTGTAAAGCGCATGAAGAAACTCCATACTGATGGGCTTTTGGAATCACTTGATTATGAATCACTTGGTACTTGCGAACCGTGCCTTATGGGCAAGATGACTAAAACGCCGTTCTCCGGAACTATGGAGCGGGCAACTGATTTGTTGGAGATCATACATACTGATGTTTGTGGTCCAATGAATGTTGAGGCTCGCGGCGGGTATCGTTATTTTCTCACCTTCACAGACGACTTAAGCAGATATGGGTATATCTACTTAATGAAACACAAGTCTGAAACATTTGAAAAGTTCAAAGAATTTCAGAGTGAAGTGGAAAATCATCGTAACAAGAAAATAAAGTTTCTACCATCTGATCGCGAGGAGAATATTTGAGTTACGAGTTTGGTCTACACTTGAAACAATGCGGAATAGTTTCGCAACTCACGCCACCCGGAACACCACAACGAAATGGTGTGTCCGAACGTCGTAATCGTACTTTACTAGATATGGTGCGATCTATGATGTCTCTTACAGATTTACCGCTATCGTTTTGGGGTTATGCTTTAGAGACGGCCGCATTCACGTTAAATAGGGCACCATCAAAATCCGTTAAGACGACGCCTTATGAACTGTGGTTTGGCAAGAAACCAAAGTTGTCGTTTCTTAAAGTTTGGGGCTGCGATGCTTATGTGAAGAAACTTCAACCAGATAAGCTCGAACCCAAATCGGAGAAATGTGTCTTCATAGGATACCCAAAAGAAACTATTGGGTACACCTTCTATCACAGATCTGAGGGCAAGATTTTCGTTGCAAAAATCGGATCCTTTCTAGAGAAGGAGTTTCTCTTGAAAGAAGTGAGTGGGAGGAAAGTAGAACTTGATGAGATAACTGTATCTACTCCCTTATTGGAAAGTAGTTCATCACAAGAACCAGTTCCTGTGACAACTACACCAATTAGTGAGGAAGCTAATGATATTGATCATAAAACTTTAAATCAAGTTTCTACTGAACCTCGTAGGTCTACCAGAGTAAGATCAGCACCAGAGTGGTACGGTAATCCTATTCTTGAAGTCATGTTACTTGACCATGATGAACCTACGAACTATGAGGAAGCGATGATGAGCCCAGATTCCGCAAAATGGCTAGAGGCCATGAAATCTGAGATGGGATCCATGTATGAAAACAAAGTATGGACTTTGGTTGACTTGCCCGATGATCGGCAAGCCATTGAGAATAAATGTATCTTTAAGAAGAAGACCGACGTTGATGGTAATGTAACTATCTATAAAGCTCGACTTGTTGCAAAAGGTTTTCGACAAGTTCAAGGAGTTGACTACTATAAGACATTCTCACCCGTAGCGATGCTTAAGTCTGTCCGAATCATGTTAGCTATTGCTGCATTTCATGATTATGAAATTTGGCAAATGGATGTCAAAATAGCATTCTTGAATGGATTTCTGGAAGAAGAGTTGTATATGATGCAGCCAGAAGGTTTTGTTGATCCAAAAGGTGCTAACAAAGTATGCAAGCTCCAGCGATCCATTTATGGACTGGTGCAAGCATCTCGGAGTTGGAATAAATGTTTTGATAGTGTGATCAAAGCATACAGTTTTATACAGACTTTTGGAGAAGCCTGTATTTACAAAAAAGTGAGTGGGAGCTCTGTAGCATTTCTGATATTATATGTAGATGGCATATTATTAATTGGAAATGATATAGAATTTCTGGATAGCATAAAGGGATACTTGAATAAAAGTTTTTCAATGAAAGACCTCGGTGAAGCTGCTTACATATTGGGCATCAATATCTATAGAGATAGATCGAGACGCTTAATAGGACTTTCACAAAGCACATACCTTGATAAAATTTTGAAAAAGTTCAAAATGGATCAGGCAAAGAAAGGGTTCTTGCCCGTTCTTCAAGGTGTGAAGTTGAGTCAAACTCAATGCCCGACCACAAAAGAAGATAGAGAGAAAATGAAAGATGTTCCCTATGCTTCAGCCATAGGCTCTATCATGTATGCAATGCTGTGTACCAGACCTGACGTATGCTTAGCAATAAGCTTGGCAGGAAGGTACCAAAGTAATCCAGGAGTGGATCACTGGACAGCGGTCAAGAACATCCTGAAATACCTGAAAAGGACTAAGGATATGTTTCTCGTATATGGAGGTGACAAAGAGCTAGTCGTAAATGGTTACGTCGATGCAAGCTTTGACACTGATTCGGACGATTCTAAATCACAAACTGGATACGTGTTTTTATTAAACGTGGAGCTATAAGTTGGTGCATTTCTAAACAAAGCGTCGTGGCGGGATCTACATGTGAAGCGGAGTACATAGCTGCTTCTGAAGCAGCAAATGAAGGAGTCTGGATGAAGGAGTTCATTTCCAATCTAGGTGTCATACCTAGTGCATCGGGACCAATGAAGATCTTCTGTGACAATACTGGTGCAATTGCCTTAGCAAAGGAATCCAGATTTTACAAGAGGACCAAACACATCAAGAGACGCTTCAATTCCATTCGGGACCAAGTCCAAGTGGGAGACATAGAGATTTGCAAGATACATACGGATCTGAATGTTGCAGACCCGTTGACTAAGCCTCTCTCACGAGCAAAACATGATCAGCACCAAGACTCCATGGGTGTTAGAATCATTACTATGTAATCTAGATTATTGACTCTAGTGCAAGTGGGAGACTGAAGGAAATATGCCCTAGAGGCAATAATAAAGTTATTATTTATTTCCTCATATCATGATAAATGTTTATTATTCATGCTAGAATTGTATTAACCGGAAACATCATACATGTGTGAATACATAGACAAACATATAGTCACTAGTATGCCTCTACTTGACTAGCTCATTAATCAAAGATGGTTATGTTTCCTAACCATAGACATGTGTTGTCATTTGATTAATGGGATCACATCATTAGAAGAATGATGTGATTGACATGACCCATTCCGTTAGCCTAGCACTTGATCGTTTAGTATATTGTTATTGCTTTCTTCATGACTTATACATGTTCCTGTAACTATGAGAATTATGTAACTCCCGTTTACCGGAGGAACACTTTGGGTACTACCAAACGTCACAACGTAACTGGGTGATTATAAAGGAGTACTACAGGTGTCTCTGAAGGTACATGTTGAGTTGGCGTATTTCGAGATTAGGTTTTGTCACTCCGATTGTTGGAGAGGTATCTCTGGGCCCTCTCGGTAATGCACATCACTATAAGCCTTGCAAGCAATGTGACCAATGAGTTGGTTATGAGATGATGCATTACATAACGAGTAAAGAGACTTGCCGGTAACGAGATTGAACTAGGTATTGGATACCGACGATCGAATCTCGGGCAAGTAACATACCGATGACAAAGGGAACAACGTATGTTGTTATGCGGTTTGACCGATAAAGATCTTCGTAGAATATGTAGTAACCAATATGGGCATCCAGGTCCCGCTATTGGTTATTGACCGAGAATAGTTCAAGGTCATGTCTACATAGTTCTCGAACCCGTAGGGTCCGCACGCTTAACGTTACGATGACAGTTTTATTATGAGTTTATAAGTTTTGATGTACCGAAGTTTGTTCGGAGTCCCGGATGTGATCACGGACATGACGAGGAGTCTCGAAATGGTCGAGACATAAAGATTGATATACTGGACGACTATATTCGGACACTGGAAGTGTTCCAGGTGATTTCGGAGAAAACCGGAGTGCCGGAGGGTTACCGGAACCCCCCCCCCCCCCCGGTAGAGTAATGGGCCTTATGGGCCTTAGGGGAAAGGAGAGAGGGGCGGCCAGCATGGGCCGCACGCCCCCTCCCCCCTCTGGTTCGAATTGGACTAGGAGAGGGGCGGTGCCCCCCCTTTCCTTCCCCCTCTCCCCCTTCCTTCCTCCTCCTAGTAGGAGTAGGAAAGGAGGAGTCCTACTCCTACTAGGAGGAGGATTCCTCCTCCTGGCGCGCCCTCCTTGGGCCGGCCGGCCTCCCCCTTGCTCCTTTATATACGGGGGCAGGGGGGCACCCCATAGACACACAAGTTGATCTACGGATCGTTCCTTAGCCATGTGCGGTGCCCCCCTCCACCATATTCCACCTCGGTCATATCGTCGTGGAGTTTAGGCGAAGCCCTGCGCCGGTAGAACATCATCACCATCACCACGCCGTCGTGCTGACGGAACTCATCTCCGGAGCTTTGCTGGATCGGAGCCCGGAGATCGTCATCGAGCTGAACGTGTGCTGAACTCGGAGGTGCCGTACGTTCGGTGCTTGGATCGGTCGGATCGTGAAGACGTACGACTACATCAACCGCGTTGTGCTAACGCTTCCGCTTACGGTCCACGATGGTACGTGGACAACACTCTCCCCTCTCGTTGCTATGCCATCACCATGATCTTGCGTGTGCGTAGGAAATTTTTTGAAATTACTACGTTCCCAACAAGAAGTGTGTATTCAAACACTCAGAGCCTGACATTTTTTATAGGTTGTAGCCTTTTCTAGGTTATTTCTAGTTGATTATGGCACATATTATATTGATTGTATCTCGGGCATGTCTAATTGATTATGACACATATTATACTGACTATATGTTTAGCATTTTTTATAATGTGAACTTCCTCTCCTATTCCCATTACTAGAAACCACAATGTCTTTACATAGCTACTAGAACATAATACGAAATATAAATTGAAGCATGATCTAAGGGAGCTAACCAGGACCACTACCTTCAAACACCAAAGACCACAAGTGAGGTATGCACCACCACGCATCTCCCTCCCCAGCCAAAAGGCAAACTCCAAACATCATCCCCTAGGATATCTACAAAGCATCTCTAGGATAATCTAGCATACTAACATATAATGTCATAGCACTAGACATAAAGAGGTTTTTCATTTAAAGAAACAGAACCAAAAGAAGGCACCAACAAAGTTGTCCAGACAGTAAACGTGCAGTAGAGGAAAGGAACTGATTTTCTCCATCATCCAGTTGTGCTCCTATTTGCTCCAATTCTCCACACATGATATGCCTTGAATAACTCACTTGCCACTAGTTCTATCTTCTTTATTATCCACTCCATTGTTCTTTGTCTTTCCTGATTTTTTCTGTAAAAATTTCCAATCATGGAGCCATTTTATAATTAGATTAATAGTAATACAAGGATCAGACACCTTGTTATTATCAAATATTCAAAAAATAGTATCAAATATGCGGTGTTGTTTTTAGCTTCCAAACAACCTAGAAAATAGTAGAGATCCCTACCATAACTAAATTTTTATCAATCTTATTAAATCTAGTAATCCATTGTTCAAACATAGCTTGTACATTGTCAGGCATATCATGCAAAACAAAAGCATAGATCATAATGTTCCAAAGCAATTTGGAAACATAACACTTCATCAACAAATGATTAATAGATTCTTCTTTACCAGAGAAAGGGCATTTCTTATGACCAATCCATCCCATCCTAACCAGATTATCTTTGGTCAAAATACTGTTTCTAAGCACCAACCACATGAAAACCTAAACTCTAGGTGGCATTCTAACTTTTAGCAGAAAAGGGTGTGGGTATTTATGAAGGAAATATGCCCTAGAGGCAATAATAAAGTTATTATTTATTTCCTTATATCATGATAAATGTTTATTATTCATGCTAGAATTGTATTAACCAGAAACATGATACATGTGTGAATACATAGACAAACTTAATGTCACTAGTATGCCTCTACTTGACTAGCTCATTAATCAAAGATGGTTATGTTTCCTAACCATAGACATGAGTTGTCATTTGATTAACGGGATCACATCATTAGTAGAATGATGTGATTGACATGACCCATTCCGTTAGCTTAGCACTTGATCGTTTAGTATGTTGCTATTGCTTTCTTCATGACTTATACATGTTCCTACAACTACGAGATTATGCAACTCCCGTTTACCAGAGGAACACTTTGTGTGCTACCAAACGTCACAACGTAACTGAGTGATTATAAAGGAGCTCTATAGGTGTCTCCAAAGGTACATGTTGAGTTGGCGTATTTCGAGATTAGGTTTTGTCACTCCGATTGTCGGAGAGGTATCTCTAGGCCCTCTCGGTAATGCACATCGCTATAAGCCTTGCAAGCAATGTAGCTAATGAGTTAGTTACATAATGATGCATTACGTAACGATTAAAGAGACTTTCCGGTAACGAGATTGAACTAGGTATTGGGATACCGACGATCGAATCGCGGGCAAGTAACATACCGAAGACAAAGGGAACAACGTATGTTGTTATGCGGTTTGACCGATAAAGATCATCGTAGAATATGTTGGAGCCAATATGAGCATCCAGGTTCCGCTATTGGTTATTGACCGGAAACGTGTCTCGGTCATGTCTACATAGTTCTCGAACCCGTAGGGTCCGCACGCTTAAGGTTTTGATGACAGTTATATTATGAGTTTATGAGTTTTGATGTACTGAAGGTTGTTCGGAGTCCCGGATGTGATTACGGACATGACGAGGAGTCTCGAAATAGTCGAGACATGAAGATTGATATATTGGAAGCATATATTTGGATATCGGAAGTGTTCCGGGTGAAATCGGGATTTTACCGGAGTACCGGGGGGTTACCGGAACCCCCCGGGGCCTTAATGGGCCTACATGGGCCTTAGTGGAAATAGAGGGCAGCAAGGGGAGTGTGGGGCGCGCCCTCCCATGGCCCAAACCGAATTGGCTTAGGGCAAAGGGGGCCACCGCCCCCCCCCCCCTTCCTTCTCCTCCTCTCCCTTTCCTTCCCCCTCTCCTAGTCCAACAAGGAAGGAGGGAGTCCTACTCCCGGTGGGAGTAGGACTTCCCATGGCACGCCCCCTCCCCCCTTGCTCCTTTATATACAGGGGCTGGGGGCACCCCATAGATACAAGAATTGATCTCTTGATCTCTTAGTCGTGTGCGGTGCCCCCCTCCACCATAGTCCTCCTCGATAATATTGTAGCGGTGCTTAGGCGAAGCCCTACGACGGTAGAACATCAAGATCATCACCACACCGTCATGCTGACGGAACTCTCCCTCGACACTCGGCTGGATCGGAGTTCGAGGGACGTCATCGAGCTGAACGTGTGCTAGAACTCGGAGGTGCCGTAGTTTCGGTGCTTGATCGGTCGGACCGTGAAGATGTACGACTACATCAACTGCGTTGTTCTAATGCTTCCGCTTTCGGTCTACGAGGGTACGTGGACACACTCTCCCCTCTTGTTGCTATGCATCACCATGATCTTGCGTGTGCGTAGGAATTTTTTTGAAATTACTATGTTCCCCAACAATTTAATGGCATTTCCAATCAATAAATGTATAATAAGATTTGACAGAATATATCCCATTTTTAGCAATCGATCACCTAGTGGAATCATTTTTAAAAGTCAAAACTACCTCCATGCATGTTTCTTTAATGTGGTTTCATAATTCCAAGGTATCTCCAAAAAGTTTCCTTCTGCATTGTAATTTTTCAAGCCCTCTGGAGAAGATTTCATCAACATAGCTGTATTGATTTTATCAAAACAAATGTTGTATAATCTAGAACTTTTTTTTCACCAGTCTTCCAAAAACACACATTTTCATCATTTCAAAGATTAAATTTGCCTAAAGAGTAGAAAAATATATTCTTTATGTTTCAATAATTTAGACCAGAACTATCATAATTTTTGGTAACAAAATAGGAAGCCAAGTTACATGTACTTGTTGGTGTTTGCGGCCTACCGGGTAATGGTACTTAGTTTTTCTATGCATATACACAACATATACAATATACACATGATTCTTTTAACAAAGGTAATGGGTATTCAACTGAATACCTATGAATTCAAGTGCCCCCTGCCTTCTATAAAAATATGGTAAGCGTAGGAGTACTCATGAAAAAAATCTTTCTGTTTTATAACAAAACAAAAGTAATGAGTCATGCCGTGCATAAATTTCGGTTCTAGCAAAGATATAGAAAAGAAAGAAAGAAATCGAACTTTTAATTCATGAATATTTTTCAATCATGAATTGAAAAATATTCCTACTATCTTCTAAATTCCTGTATATTTTTCAATTCATGAATAATTCCTGTATATTTTTTAATTCATGAATATTTTTCAATCTCTGCTCGCTGGATGCTGCCATGTTTCCCGCCCTTGGGTTAGCATACTCGTAGTCTGGCATGCCGCCATGGGAGGTGGTATGTATGGGTATTTCAGAGTTGTACGATTGCTCGCTCACACGCTCATCACATGGGCCAGGCCAGCTAGCATGTTTGGTTGCCCGCATCGAGCCCAACCAGGCCCATGCGGTGCAGCATCTTTTCGAACTCGGTTGTTTGGTTCCTAGTATACACTGTTGAGCCCGCATAGCACGGTTCTTAAAGCACCCCTGGGTCTGTCCTATTGGGAATGGCCGAATCAGCAGTTTCCCGAGAGCCAGGCCCAAACGATGCTTCGAGGCGCACATGGGTGGCTCTCTGGAGACGTGTGTCCTGTGTTAATCCCTCTCTCTCTCTCCCTAATACTCAATCCCCTCTCTCTCCCTCTACTCCAGTGTGATCCCGTCGATCCCGTTCGCCATGAAAGCAGGGGAGCGGATCCAGCACCTCGTAGAGTGGATCGAAGTAGAGGGGCGGAAGGCAAGGCTGGACTGAATCAAACACGCCTTCCGCTGTCGCCGATGTTCAGCTGCCACGGTCGTAGCCGGCTCCACGCCCGAGCTGGATCGTTGCCAAGGCGTGCTCAGCTACCATGGCCAGAGCTGGCGCCACGCCCAAAGATGGACCGCGATGCGGTTTCCGCTATCGCCGGGGACGACGACTAGAGCGCCGGGGGGGTGTTGGGAAACGTAGTGATTTCAAAAAAATTCTTACGCACACGCAAGATCATGGTGACGCATAGCAACGAGAGGGGAGAGTGTGTCCACGTACCCTCGTAGACCGAAAGCGGAAGCGGAAGCACAACGCGGTTGATGTAGTCGTACGTCTTCAAGGCCCGACCGATCAAGCACCGAAACTACGGCACCTCCGAGTTCTTGCACTCCAATCCAGCCGAGTGTCGAAGGAGATTTCCGTCAGCACGACGGCGTGGTGACGATGATGATGTTCTACCGTCGCAGGGCTTCGCCTAAGCACCGCTACGATATTATCGAGGAGGACTATGGTGGAAGGGGGCACCGCACACGGCTAAGAGATCAATGATCAATTGTTGTGTCTATGGGGTGCCCCCCTCCCCCATATATAAAGGAGTGGAGGAGGGGGCTGGCCAAGGGGGGTGGCGCGCACTGGGGGGGAGTCCAACTCCCACCGGGAGTAGGACTCCCCCCTTTCCTATTAGGAGAGGGAGAGGGAAGGAAGAGGAAGGAGGGAGGAAGGAAAGGGGGGCCGACCCCCTTCCCAATTCGGATTGGGCTTGGGGGGCGCGCCCCCTCCCTTTCTCCTTTCCCCTCCTTTCCACTAAGGCCCATTAAGGCCCATCTACCTCCCGGGGGGTTCCGATAACCTCCCGAAGCTCCGATATTGTCCCAATCTCACCCGGAACCTTTCCGGTGTCCAAATATAGTCGTCCAATATATCGATCTTCATGTCTCGACCATTCGAGATTCCTTGTCATGTCCGTGATCACATCCGGGACTCCGAACAACCTTCGGTACATCAAAACACATAAACTCATAATATAACTGTCATCTAACTTTAAGCATGCGGACCCTACGGGTTCGAGAACTATGTAGACATGACCGAGACATGTCTCCGGTCAATAACCAATAGCGGAACCTGGATGCTCATATTGGCTCCTACATATTCTAGGAAGATCTTTATCGGTCAAACCGCATAACAACATACGTTGTTCCCTTTGTCATCGGTATGTTACTTGCCCGAGATTCGATCGTCGGTATCTCAATACCTAGTTTAATCTCGTTACCGGCAAGTCTCTTTACTCGTTACATAATGCATCATCTCGTAACTAACTCATTAGCTACATTGCTTGCAAGGCTTATAGTGATGTGCATTACCGAGAGGGCCTAGAGATACCTCTCCGACAATAGGAGTGACAAATCCTAATCTCCAAATACGTCAACTCAACAAGTACCTTCGGAGACACCTGTAGAACACCTTTATAATCACCCAGTTACGTTGTGACGTTTGGTAGCACACAAAGTGTTCCTTCGGTAACCGGGAGTTACATAATCTCATAGTCATAGGAACATGTATAAGTCATGAAGAAAGTAATAGCAACATACTAAACGATCAAGTGCTAAGCTAACGGAATGGGTCAAGTCAATCACATCATTCTCCTAATGATGTGATCCCGTTATACGTCAACTCAACAAGTACCTTCGGAGACACCTGTAGAACACCTTTATAATCACCCAGTTACGTTGTGACGTTTGGTAGCACACAAAGTGTTCCTCCTGTAAGCGGGAGTTACATAATCTCATAGTCATAGGAACATGTATAAGTCATGAAGAAAGCAATAGCAACATACTAAACGATCAAGTGCTAAGCTAACGGAATGGGTCAAGTCAATCACATCATTCTCCTAATCATGGAGCCATTTTATAATTAGATTAATAGTAATACAAGGATCAGACACCTTGTTCTTATCAAATATTCAAAAAATAGTATCAAATATATGGTGTTTTTTTAGCTTCCAAACAACCTAGAAAATAGTAGAGATCCCTACCATAACTAAATTTTTATCAATCTTATTAAATCTAGTAATCCATTGTTCAAACATAGCTTGTACATTGTCAGGCATATCATGCAAAACAAAAGCACAGATCATAATGTTCCAAAGCAATTTGGAAACATAACACTTCATCAACAAATGATTAATAGATTCTTCTTTACCAGAGAAAGGGCATTTCTTATGACCAATCCATCCCCTCCTAACCAGATTATCTTTGGTCCAAATACTGTTTCTAAGCACCAACCACATGAAAACCTTAACTCTAGGTGGCATTCTAACTTTTAGCAGAAAAGAGTGTGGGTATTTATGAAGGAAATATGCCCTAGAGGCAATAATAAAGTTATTATTTATTTCCTTACATCATGATAAATGTTTATTATTAATGCTAGAATTGTATTAACCGGAAACATGATACATGTGTGAATACATAGACAAACTTAATGTCACTAGTATGCCTCTACTTGACTAGCACATTAATCAAAGATGGTTATGTTTCCTAACCATAGACATGAGTTGTCATTTGATTAACGGGATCACATCATTAGTAGAATGATGTGATTGACATGACCCATTCCATTAGCTTAGCATTTGATCGTTTAGTATGTTGCTATTGCTTTCTTCATGACTTATACATGTTCCTACAACTATGAGATTATGCAAATCCCGTTTACCAGAGGAACACTTTGTGTGCTACCAAACGTCACAACGTAACTGGGTGATTATAAAGGAGCTCTACAGGTGTCTCCAAAGGTACATGTTGAGTTGGTGTATTTCGAGATTAGGTTTTATCACTCCGATTGTCGAGAGGTATCTCTGGGTCCTCTCGGTAATGCACATCACTATAAGCCTTGCAAGCAATGTAGCTGATGAGTTAGTTACGGAATGATGCATTACGTAACGAGTAAAGAGACTTGCCGGTAACGAGATTGAACTAGGTATTGGGATACCGACGATCGAATCTCGGGCAAGTAACATACCGATGACAAAGGGAACAACGTTTGTTGTTATGCGGTTTGACTGATAAAGATCTTCGTAGAATATGTAGGAGCCAATATGAGCATACAGGTTCCGCTATTGGTTATTGACCGGAAACGTGTCTCGGTCATGTCTACATAGTTCTCGAACCCATAGGGTTCGCACGCTTAAGGTTTCGATGACAGTTATATTATGAGTTTATGAGTTTTGATGTACCGAAGGTTGTTCGGAGTCCCGGATGTGATTACGGACATGACGAGGAGTCTCGAAATGGTCGAGACATGAAGATTGATATATTGGAAGCCTATATTTGGATATCGGAAGTGTTCCGGGTGAAATCGGGATTTTACCGGAGTACCGGGGGGTTACCGGAACCCCCCGGGGGCTTAATGGGCTACATGGGCCATAGTGGAAATAGAGGGAAGCAAGGGGAGTGTGGGGTGCGCCCTCCCAAGGCCCAAACCGAATTGGTTTAGGGCAAAGGGGGACCCCCTTTCCTTCTCCTCCTCTCCCTTTCCTTCCCCCTCTCCTAGTCCAACAAGGAAGGAGGGAGTCCTACTCTAGGTGGGAGTAGGACTCCCCATGGCGCGCCCCCTCCTAGGCCGGCCGCCCCCTTCCCCCTTGCTCCTTTATATACGGGGGCAGGGGGCACCCCATAGACACAACAATTGATCTCTTGATCTCTTAGCCATGTGCGGTGCCCCCCGCACCATAGTCCTCCTCGATAATATTGTAGTGGTGCTTAGGCAAAGCCCTGCGACGGTAGAACATCAAGATCATCACCACGCCGTCATGCTAACGGAACTCTCCCTCGACACTCGGCTAGATCGGAGTTCGAGGGACGTCATCGAGCTGAACGTGTGCTAGAACTCGGAGGTGCCATAGTTTCGGTGCTTGATCGGTCGGGCCGTGAAGATGTACGACTACATCAACCGCGTTGTTCTAATGCTTCCGCTTTCGGTCTACGAGGGTACATGGACACACTCTCCCCTCTCGTTTCGATGCATCACCATGATCTTGTGTGTGCTAGGAATTTTTTTGAAATTACTACGTTCCCCAACGGTGGTATCAGAGCCTGGTTTTATTCGTAGATGTTATATGCACGAGTAGAACACAACTGAGTTGTGGGCGATACAAGTCATACTGCTTACCAGCATGTCATACTTTGGTTCGGCGGTATTGTTGGACGAAGCGGCTCAGACCGACATTACGCGTACGCTTACGCGAGACTGGTTCTACCGACGTGCTTTGCACACAGGTGGCTGGCGGGTGTGTGTTTCTCCAACTTTAGTCGAACCGAGTGTGGCTACGCCCGGTCCTTGCGAAGGTTAAAACAACACTAACTTGACGAACTATCGTTGTTGTTTTGATGCGTAGGTAAGAACGGTTCTTGCTCAGCCCGTAGCAGCCACGTAAAATTTGCAACAACAAAGTAGAGGACGTCTAACTTGTTTTTGCAGGGCATGTTGTGATGTGATATGGTCAAGACATGATGCTATCTTTTATTGTATGAGATGATCATGTTTTGTAACCGAGTTATCGGCAACTGGCAGGAGCCATATGGTTGTCGCTTTATTGTATGAAATGCAAGCGCCCTATAATTGCTTTACTTTATCACTAAGCGGTAGCGATAGTCGTAGAAGCAATAGATGGCGTAACGACAACGATGCTACGATGGAGATCAAGGTGTCGCGCCAGTGACGATGGTGATCACAACGGTGCTTCGGAGATGGAGATCACAAGCACAAGATGATGATGGCGATATCATATCACTTATATTGATTGCATGTGATGTTTATCCTTTATGCATCTTATCTTGCTTTGATTGATGGTATCATTTTAAGATGATCTCTCACTAATTATCAAGAAGTGTTCTCCCTGAGTATGCACCATTGTGAAAGTTCTTCATGCTGAGACACCACGTGATGATCGGGTGTGATAGGCTCTACGTTCAAATACAACGGGTGCAAAACAATTGCACACGCGGAATATTCAGGTTAAACTTGATGAGCCTAGCATATACAGATATGGCCTCGGAACACGGAGACCGAAAGGTCGAACGGGAATCATATAGTAGATATGATCAACATAGTGATGTTCACCATTGAAAACTACTCCATCTCATGTGATGATCGGACATGGTTTAGTTGATTTGGATCACGTGGTCGCTTAGATGACTAGAGAGATGTCTGTCTAAGTGGGAGTTCTTTAGTAATATGATTAATTGAACTTAAATTTATCATGAACTTAGTACCTGATAGTATTTTGCTTGTCTATGTTTGTTGTAGATAGATGGTTTGTGTTTTTGTTCCGCTGAATTTTAATGTGTTCCTTGAGAAAGCTAAGTTGAAAGATGATGGTAGCAATTACACGGACTGGGTCCGTAACTTGAGGATTATCCTCATTGCTGCACAGAAGAATTACGTCCTGGAAGCACCGCTGGGTACCAGGCCTACTGCAGATGCAACTGACGATGTTAAGAACGTCTGGCAGAGCAAAGCTGATGACTACTCGATAGTTCAGTGTGCCATGCTTTACGGCTTAGAACCGGGACTTCAACGATGTTTTGGACGTCATGGAGCATATGAGATGTTCCGGGAGTTGAAGTTAATATTTCAAGCAAATGCACGGATTGAGAGATATGAAATCTCCAATAAGTTTTATAGCTGCAAGATGGAGGAGAATAGTTCTGTCAGTGAACATATACTCAAAATGTCTAGGTATAATAATCACTTGATTCAACTGGGAGTTAATCTTCCTGATGATAGTGTCATTGACAGAATTCTTCAATCACTGCCACCAAGCTACAAGAGCTTCGTGATGAACTATAATATGCAAGGGATGGGCAAGACTATTCCCGAGCTCTTCGCAATGCTAAAGGCTGCGGAGGTAGAAATCAAGAAGGAGCATGAAGTGTTGATGGTCAATAAGACCACCAGTTTCAAGAAAAAGGGTAAAGGGAAGAAGAAGGGGAACTTCAAGAAGAATAGCAAACAAGTTGCTGCTCAAGAGAAGAAACCCAAATCTGGACCTAAGCCTGAGACTGAGTGCTTCTACTGCAAGCAGACTGGTCATTGGAAGCAGAACTGCCCCAAGTATTTGGCGGATAAGAAGGATGGCAAGGTGAACAAAGGTATATGTGATATACATGTTATTGATGTGTACCTTACTAATGCTCGCAGTAGCACCTGGGTATTTGATACTGGTTCTATTGCTAATATTTGCAACTCGAAACAGGGACTACGGACTAAGCGAAGATTGGCTAAGGACGAGGTGACGATGCGCGTGGGAAATGGTTCCAAAGTCGATGTGATCGCGGTCGGCACGCTACCTCTACATCTACCTTCGGGATTAGTTTTAGACCTGAATAATTGTTATTTGGTGCTAGTGTTGAGCATGAACATTATATCTGGATCTTGTTTGATGCGAGACGGTTATTCATTTAAATCAGAGAATAATGGTTGTTCTATTTATATGAGTAATATCTTTTATGGTCATGCACCCTTGAAGAGTGGTCTATTTTTATTAAATCTCGATAGTAGTGATACACATATTCATAGTGTTGAAGCCAAAAGATGCAGAGTTGATAATGATAGTGCAACTTATTTATGGCACTACCGTTTGTGTCATATTGGTGTAAAGCGCATGAAGAAACTCCATACTGAAGGACTTCTGGAATCACTTGATTATGAATCACTTGGTACTTGTGAACCGTGCCTCATGGGCAAGATGACTAAAACGCCGTTCTCCGGAACTATGGAGCGAGCAACATACTTGTTGGAAATCATACATACTGATGTATGTGGTCCAATGAATGTTGAGGCTCGTGGCAGATATCGTTATTTTCTCACCTTCACAGATGATTTGAGCAGATATGGGTATATCTACTTAATGAAACACAAGTCTGAAACATTTGAAAAGTTCAAAGAATTTCAGAGTGAAGTGGAAAATCATCGTAACAAGAAAATAAAGTTTCTACCATCTGATCGCGAGGAGAATATTTGAGTTACGAGTTTGGTCTACACTTGAAACAATGCGGAATAGTTTCGCAACTCACGCCACCCGGAACACCACAACGAAATGGTGTGTCCGAACGTCGTAATCGTACTTTACTAGATATGGTGCGATCTATGATGTCTCTTACAGATTTACCGCTATCGTTTTGGGGTTATGCTTTAGAGACGGCCGCATTCATGTTAAATAGGGCACCGTCAAAATCCATTGAGACGACGCCTTATGAACTGTGGTTTGGCAAGAAACCAAAGTTGTCGTTTCTTAAAGTTTGGGGCTGCGATGCTTATGTGAAGAAACTTCAACCAGACAAGCTCAAACCCAAATCGGAGAAATGTGTCTTCATAGGATACCCAAAAGAGCCTATTGGGTACACCTTCTATCACAGATCTGAAGGCAAGACTTTTGTTGCTAAATTCGGATCCTTTCTACAGAAGGAATTTCTCTCAAAAGAAGTGAGTGGGAGGAAATAGAACTTGATGAAGTAACTGTACCTACTCCCTTATTGGAAAGTAGTTCATCACAAGAACCGGTTCCTGTGACAACTACATCAATCAGTGAGGAAGCTAATGATATTGATCATGAAACTTCAGATCAAGTTACTACCAAATCTCGTAGGTCAACCAGAGTAAGATCCGCACCAGAGTGGTACGGTAATCCTATTCTGGAAGTCATGTTACTTGACCATGGCGAACCTACGAACTATGAGGAAACAATGATGAGCCCAGATTCCGCAAAATGGCTTGAGGCCATGAAATCTAAGATGGGATCCATGTATGAGAACAAAGTATGGACTTTGGTTGACTTGCCCGATGATCGTCAAGCCATCGAGAATAAATGGATCTTCAAGAAGAAGACTGACGATGATGGTAATGTAACTGTCTACAAAGCTCGACTTGTTGCGAAAGGTTTTCGACAAGTTCAAGGGGTTGACTACGATGAGACTTTCTCACCCGTAGCGATGCTTAAGTCTGCCCGAATCATGTTAGCAATTGCCACATTTTATGATTATGGAATATGGCAAATGGATGTCAAAACTGCATTCCTGAATGGATTTCTGGAAGAAGAGTTGTATATGATGCAACCATAAGGTTTTGTCGATCCAAAAGGTGCTAACAAAGTGTGCAAGCTCCAGCGATCCATTTATGGACTGGTGCAAGCCTCTCGGAGTTGGAATAAATGCTTTGATAGTGTGATCAAAGCATATGGTTTTATACAGACTTTTGGAGAAGCCTGTATTTACAAGAAAGTGAGTGGGAGCTCTGTAGCATTTCTGATATTATATGTAGACGACATATTGTTAATTGGAAATGATATAGAATTTCTGGATAGCATAAAGGGATACTTGAATAAAAGTTTTTTGATGAAAGACCTCGGTGAAGCTGCTTACATATTGGGCATCAAGATCTATAGAAATAGATCAAGACGCTTAATTGGACTTTCACAAAGCGCATACCTTGATAAAGTTTTGAAAAAGTTCAAAATGGATCAGGCAAAGAAAGGGTTCTTGCCTGTATTACAAGGTGTGAAGTTGAGTCAGACTCAATGCCCAACCACAGCAGAAGATAGAGAGAAAATGAAAGATGTTCCCTATGCTTCAGCCATAGGCTCTATCATGTATGCAATGCTGTGTACCAGACCTGACGTACGCTTAGCCATAAGTTTAGCAGGGAGGTACCAAAGTAATCCAGGAGTGGATCACTGGACAGCGGTCAAGAATATCCTGAAATACCTGAAAAGGACTAAGGATATGTTTCTCCTTTATGGAGGTGACAAAGAGCTAGTCGTAAATGGTTACGTTGATGCAAGCTTTGACACTGATCTGGACGATTCTAAATCGCAAACCGGATACGTGTTTATATTGAACGGTGGAGCTGTCAGTTGGTGCAGTTCTAAACAAAGCGTCGTGGCGGGATCTACATGTGAAGCGGAGTACATAGCTGCATCGGAAGCAGCAAATGAAGGAGTCTAGATGAAGGAGTTCATTTCTGATCTAGGTGTCATACCTAGTGCATCGGGACCAATGAAGATCTTCTGTGACAATACTGGTGCAATTGGCTTGGCAAAGGAATCCAGATTTCACAAGAGGACCAAGCACATCAAGAGACGCTTCAATTCCATCTGGGACCAAGTCCAGGTGGAAGACATAGAGATTTGCAAGATACATACGGATCTGAATGTTGTAGACCCATTGACTAAGCCTCTTCCATGAGCAAAACATGATTAGCACCAAGACTCCATGGGTGTTAGAATCAGTACTGTGTAATCTAGATTATTGACTCTAGTGCAAGTGGGAGACAAAGGAAATATGCCCTAGAGGCAATAATAAATTTATTATTGATTTCCTTATATCATGATAAATGTTTATTATTCATGCTAGAATTGTATTAACCGGAAACATGATACATGTGTGAATACATAGACAAACTTAATGTCACTAGTATGCCTCTACTTGACTAGCTCATTAATCAAAGATGGTTATGTTTCCTAACCATAGACATGAGTTGTCATTTGATTAACGGGATCACATCATTAGTAGAATGATGTGACTGACATGACCCATTCCGTTAGCTTAGCACTTGATCATTTAGTATGTTGCTATTGCTTTCTTCATGACTTATACATGTTCCTACAACTATGAGATTATGCAACTCCCGTTTACCGGAGGAACACTTTGTGTGCTACCAAACGTCACAACGTAACAGGGTGATTATAAAGGAGCTCTACAGGTGTCTCCAAAGGTACATGTTGAGTTGGCGTATTTCGAGATTAGGTTTTGTCACTCCAATTGTCGGAGAGGTACCTCTAGGCCCTCTCGGTAATGCACATCACTATAAGCCTTGCAAGCAATGTAGCTAATGAGTTAGTTATGGAATGATGCATTACGTAACGAGTAAAGAGACTTGCTGGTAACGAGATTGAACTAGGTATTGGGATACCGACGATCGAATCTCGGGCAAGTAACATACCGATGACAAAGGGAACAATGTATGTTGTTATGCGGTTTGACCGATAAAGATCTTCGTAGAATATGTAGGAGCCAATATGAGCATCCAGGTTCCGCTATTGGTTATTGACCAAAAACGTGTCTCGGTCATGTCTACATAGTTCTCGAACCCGTAGGGTTCGCACACTTAAGGTTTCGATGACAGTTATATTATGAGTTTATGAGTTTTGATGTACCGAAGGTTGTTCGGAGTCCCGGATGTGATTACAGACATGACGAGGAGTCTCGAAATGGTCGAGACATGAATATTGATATATTAGAAGCCTATATTTGGATATCGGAAGTGTTTCAGGTGAAATCGGGATTTTATCGGAGTACCGGGGGGTTACCGGAACCCCCCGAGGCCTTAATGGGCCTACATGGGCCTTTGTGGAAATAGAGGGCAGCAAGGGGAGTGTGGGGCGCCACCCCCCCCCCCATGGCCCAAACCGAATTGGTTTAGGGCAAAGGGTCCCCCCCTTTCCTTCTCCTCCTCTCCCTTTCCTTCCCCCTCTCCTAGTCCAACAAGGAAGGAGTGAGTCCTACTCCCGGTGGGAGTAGGACTCCCCATGGCGCAACCCCTCCTAGGCCAGTCGCCCCCTCCCCCTTGCTCATTTATATACGGGGGCAGGGGGCACCCCATAGACAAAATAATTGATCCCTTGATCTCTTAGCCGTGTGCGGTGCCCCCCTCCACCATAGTCCTCCTCGATAATATTGTAGCGTTGCTTAGGCGAAGCCCTGCGACGGTAGAACATCAAGATCGTCGCCATGCCTTCGTGCTGACGGAACTCTCCCTCGACACTCGGCTGGATCGGAGTTCGAGGGACGTCATCGAGCTGAACGTGTGCTAGAACTCGGAGGTGCCGTAGTTTCGGTGCTTGATCGGTCAGGCCATGAAGATGTATGACTACATCAACTGCGTTGTTCTAACGCTTCCGCTTTCGGTCTACGAGGGTACGTGGACACACTCTCCCCTCTCGTTGCTATGCATCACCATGATCTTGCGTGTGCGTAGGATTTTTTTTTTGAAATTACTACGTTCCCCAACAATTTAATGACATTTTCAATCAATAAATGTATAATAAGATTTGACAAAATATATCCCATTTTTAGCAATCGATCACCTAGTTGAATCATTTTTATAAGTCAAAACTACCTCCATGCATGTTTCTTTAATGTGGTTTCATAATTCCAAGGTATCTCCAAAAAGTGTCCTTCTGCATTGTAATTTTTCAAGCCCTCTGGAGAAGATTTCATCAACATAGCTGTATTGATTTTATCAAAACAAATGTTGTGCAATCTAGAACTTTTTTTTTCACCAGTCTTCCAAAAGCACACATTTTCATCATTTCAAAGATCAAATTTTCCTAAAGGGTAGAAAAATATATTCTTTATGTTTCAATAATTCAGACCAGAACTATCATAATTTTTGGTAACAAAATAGGAAGCCAAGTTACATGTACTTGTTGGTGTTTGCGGCCTACCGGTAATGGTACTTAGTTTTTCTATGCATATACACAACATATACAATATACACATGATTCTTTTGACAAAGGTAATGGGTATTCAACTAAATACCCATGAATTCAAGTGCCCCCTGCCTTCTATAAAAATATGGTAAGCGTAGTAGTACTTGAAAAAAACTTTCAATTTTATAACAAAACAAAAGTAATGAGTCATGTCGTACATAAATTTCGGTTCTAGCAAAGATACAGAAAAGAAAGAAAGAAATCGAACTTTTAATTCATGAATATTTTTTAATCATGAATTGAAAAATATTCCTAGTATCTTCAAAATTCCTGTATATTTTTCAATTCATGAATAATTCCTGTATATTTTTTAATTCATGAATATTTTTCAATCTCTGCTTGCTGGATGCCGCCATGTTTCCCACCCTTGGGTTAGCATACTCGTAGTCTGGCATGCCGCCATGGGAGGTGGTATGTATGGGTATTTCAGAGTTGTACGATTGCTCACTCACACGCTCGTCACATGGGCCAGGCCAGCTAGCATGTTTGGTTGCCCGCATCGAGCCCAACCAGGCCCACGCGGTGCAGCATCTTTTCGAACTCGGTTGTTTGGTTCCTAGTATACACTGTTGAGCCTGCATAGCACGGTTCTTAAAGCACCCATGGGTCTGTCCTATTGGGAATGGCCGAATCGGCAGTTTCCCGAGAGCCAGGCCCGAACGATGCTTCGAGGCGCACGTGGGTGGCTCTCTGGAGACGTGTGTCTTGTGTTAATCCCTCTCTCTCTCTCCCTAATACTCAATCCCCTCTCTCTCCCTCTACTCCAGTGCGATCACGTCGATCACGTACGCCATGAAAGCAGGGGAGCGGATCCAGCACCTCGTAGAGCGGATCGAAGTAGAGGGGCGGAAGGCAAGGCTGGACTGAATCAAACACGCCTTCCGCTGTCGCCAGCGTTCAGCTGCCACGGTCGTAGCCGGCGCCACGCCCGAGCTGGACCGTTGCCAAGGCGTGTTCAACTACCACGGCCAGAGCCGGCGCCACACCCAAAGCTGGACCATGACGCGGTTTCCGCTATCGCCGGGGACGACGACGAGAGCGCTGGGGGGTGTTGGGAAACGTAGTAATTTCAAAAAACATCCTACGCACATGCAAGATCATGGTGATGCATAGAAATGAGAGGGGAGAGTGTGTCCACGTACCCTCGTAGACCGAAAGCGGAAGCAGAAGCACAACGGGGTTGATGTACTCTCTTGCACACGTTCAGCTCGATTACATCCCTCATTGTAGGACCGTGAAGTATGTCTAGAGGGGGGGTGATTAGACTAATTGACCAATAAAAACTTAACCTTTTCCCAATTTTAGAGTTTGGCAGATTTTAGCTACTTTAGGACAAGTCAAGCAATCATCACACAATTCAAGCAAGCATGCAAAGAGTACATAGGCAGCGGAAATTAAAGCATGCAACTTGCAAGAAAGTAAAGGAAAGGGTTTGGAGGATTCAAACGCAATTGGTGACACGGATGTTTTTGGCGTGGTTCCGGTAGGTGGTGCTATCGTACATCCACGTTGATGGAGACTTCAACCCACGAAGGGTAACGGCTGCACGAGTCCACGGAGGGCTCCACCCACGAAGGGTCCACGAAGAAGCAACCTTGTCTATCCCACCATGGCCGTCGCCCACGAAGGACTTGCCTCACTAGCGGTAGATCTTCACGAAGTAGGCGATCTCCTTGCCCTTACAAACTCCTTGGTTCAACTCCACAATCTTGTCGGAGGCTCCCAAGTGACACCTAGCCAATCTAGGAGACACCACTCTCCAAGAAGTAACAAATGGTGTGTTGATGATGAACTCCTTGCTCTTGTTCTTCAAATGATAGTCTCCCCAACACTCAACTCTCTCTCATAGGTTTTGGATCTGGTGGAAAGAAGATTTGAGTGGAAAGCAACTTGGGGAAGGCTAGAGATCAAGATTCATATGGTAGGAATGAAATATCTTGGTCTCAACACATGAGTAGGTGGTTCTCTCTCAGAAATGGTACGTTGGAAGTGTAGGTTCGTTCTGGTGGCTCTCTCCACGAATGAAGAGGAGGTGGAGGGGTATATATAGCCTCCACACAAAATCTAACCGTTACACACAATTTACCAAACTCGGTGGGACCGAATCGTTAAACTCGGTCGGACCGATTTAGTAAACCTAGTGACCGTTAGTGATTTTCGGTGGGACTGACATGCATCTCGGTGAGACCGATTCGGTTAGGGTTAGGGCATAACATAATCTCGGTAAGACCGATTACACAAACTCGGTGAGACCGATTTGGTAATAAGCTTTCCAGAGAGTTGGTCAGGTAAACTCGGTGGGACCGATTTGCTCTTTTCGGTGAGATCGAAATGTTACAAAAAGGAAACAAAGAGTTTACATTGCAATCTCGGTGGGGCCGATCGCTCACTTCAGTTAGACCGAAATGTTACGAAGGGAAACAAAGAGATTGCAACCCCATCTCGGTGAGACCGAGATCCCTATCGGTAAGACTGATTTGCTTAGGGTTTGTGGCAGTGGCTATGACTTTTGGAATCGGTGGCGCCGGATAGGAAGTTTCGGTGTGACCAATTTTGGCTTTGGGTTTAGGTCATTTGTGGATGTGGGAAAGTAGTTGAGGGTTTTGGAGCATATCACTAAGCACATGAAGCAAGAGGCTCATTAAGCAACACCTCATCCCTCCTTCATAGTATTGGCTTTTCCTATAGACTCAATGTGATCTTGGATCACTAAAATGTAAAATGAAGAGTCTTGAGCTTTTGAGCTTGAGCCAATCCTTTGTCCTTAGTATTTTGAGGGATCCACTTTCATCATCCATGCCATGCCATTCATTGAGCTTTCCTGAAATAATAGTCTTGGAATAGCATTAGCTCAATGAGCTATATGTTGTTATGAATTACCAAAACCACCTAGGGATAGTTGCACTTTCAATCCCCCCCTTTTTGGTAATTGATGACAACATATAGATCAAAGCTTTGACAAATGATAATAAGATTGAATAACATCGTCGCTTTGAGAAGTATGTGATAAGCATGAGCTCCCCCTAAATTTGTGCATAGTTTTAGATTTGCTTGGGACTGCAAATGCACAATGAATTAGGCTCATGGGTTACTCTTCCATGTCACATACATCTTGGTAATAAACAATGAATACATGCACTCATCACCAAGCATAGTGAGTGATCACATAAGATAGATAGGATAATATCAAGCATGCATAAGTGTAGTTTATGATCAAACACATGATCATCAATGTCTCACAAGCATAGTATCTCAACCAAAAGCAAACAAAGTATGAAAATCCACCAAATAAAGCAAGATAGAATAAAAGCAACACACTCTATCTCGAAGCCTATGATCTATACATTTTTCTCCCCCTTTGGCAACAAGTTACCAAAAAGTTCATAGAAAATGCATAGTGCTAGATCGACTCTCAGGCTTGATCTTCTGGTGGTGGTGTCCTGATAGCTCCTTGGACGAAGGCTTCAGTTGAAGTAGAGGGTGCTGGAGTGGATGCTGGAGCTGGTTGCACTAGAACTGTAGGGGCAGTAGCTGGTGCTGAAGTTGTTGCTCTAGTGTCTGTCACTGGCACTGCAACTGACCTCTGGGCTCTGGGCACTCTGGCAAACACATTGGTGGTTGTCTTGCCCTTCCTCTCCTGCATGTCATCCTGCAGCTGCTCTACAACAGACTGAATCTCAGTTGCCTTGACATCTAGATCATAGAATTTTTGTTCCATGATTCTCTCAAGACTCTCCTGATTCTGAGTGAGTGTGGCCAGTCCTTTCTCAATCCTCAGAGTTGATGCTATCAAGTAACCAAGCTGCTCCTGTTTGGTTTTCAAGAAATATTCAGATGCCTCCTCTTGAGTTGGCATCTTGGCAGCCTTCTCCTTCTTTGCCTTCTCCTTCTTCTCCTGAGCTTGAACTGATTGTGGATCATCTTCATTCATGACAACCTCATTGTCCTCAAAGTCTGCATAAATTGGAAAATGTTCCTTATCCAACTGATATTTTCCTGTGCCCATCTTTGAGTTGATCAATTCTTGAATCTGAGGTGCATATCCACAGCTCCTCTTCTGATCTGCTGCAGTCCTCTTGATTGTTTCAATTATGAGGCTCATGACTTTGAACTTCTGTGGCACATCAAACACATGCAACATGTTGATGGCATGCCCTCTGATCATGTTATGGTCACCTGACTTGGGCAACAGAGTGTGCCTCAGAATCCAATTTATGGTTGGCAACCCTGACAGCAGAAAGTGAACTAATCCAAACTTGTGAGTCTCTACAGCCTTGTCTGGGATTTCCTTGTACATGTGAGCCACTGAATTGTGACCCAACTTCTTCTTTGCATAAATGTCCAGGTCATCCTATTTTTCCTTGGGGGCATTTATGAGACTTGCCCATTCTTCAACAGTGGATTGGTACCTTGTACCTAAGACATCCAGACAATTCTACCATCTAGGTAAAAATGTGCTGTGGAGTAGAACTGCATGATAAGCTCATCATTCCAGTTGGTGAACTTCTGTCCAACAAAATCAGCAACTCCACAAGCAATAAAGCTGTCTTGCACTCCAGGATAGTGCTCTTCATTGTCCTTGATGTAGGTCCAGTCGACCCACCTCATGTCACAAACTATGGGCTTCTTGTCCAACAGAATTGTTTCATAAAAGTCCTGCTGTTCCTTTGTATGGAACCTGTAGTCAACAGCAGTTCTTCTTCTTGAAGCATATGGATCTTCCATCCTCCATAGTCTCAGCCCTGAATCCTTCCTGATTCTCATGTCCTCGGCCACAGGATGGGCATCATTGTGGTCTGGTATCTTGGGCTTGAGCTTTCTAAGGACTTGTCCTTCTTCATCTTCTTCTTCAGCAACATTGGGCACTGGGGCCTTGTTCTTCTCAGCAACTGGAATACTCCTAGTATTCCTCTTTGGAACTTGCTTGGCCTTGGAGGCAGCTTTGAGTGCTTCCTTGGGCTTGGATGTTGCAGCCCCTGATCTGATTGCATCTCCCATAAGCTTAGCTGCCTTAGGTGCTGGTGCAGCATCCTCTTCCTCTTCATCAGAATCTCTTCTCATTGAGGGCTTTCCAAGGACCTTGGCAGTTGTGGTTCTTGCTCTCTTCTTTTTCTTGTCCTGATCACCATCATCCTCTGATTCAATTGTGAACTTCATAGTTGCACCAGTGGGGACCTTCTGAGGTTTGGATTATGTATATTTCCTTGCAGGTGCCTCTTTGGGTTGAGATTGAGCTGGCACTTGAGTGGACTTTTTGGCCTTAGGCATAGGTGTCCTCTTGGCAGGAACTTTCCTCTTCAGACCTGGTTTTGTGCTCTGAGTAGAGCCATACTCTTTCTTGAGCACCACTTTCTTGGAAGTGGCCTCATCTTCCTCAGCTTTGTAATCTTCATCCTCAGAATCTGAAGTTCTTTTCCTCCTTTGCCTAGTAGCAGCCTTAGGCAAATTGCTAGGAGTACTACTGCTCCCATCATCTGAAGTTGAGGGACTAGTGCCCTCACTCAAGTCCATCTGCTCTTCTGACCTGTTCTGGTTGTCACTCTGATCTGACATACTGCAAAAGCTGACTGCTGACCCTGTGAAGAGTTTTAGATGAGATAGAATAGATGAGCATCACAAAATGCAGAGATTTTTGCAAAAGAATGATTCAAAAGTTCAGTTTTAGTTTTCCACAGAAAGCATTTCGGATCAACCGATTTTCAAACTCGGTGATACCGAAGCAGTTTTGGAACCTAAACTGATGATCTCGGTTGGACCGAGTTTCATTTCGGTGGCACCGAGACTGCTAGGATTTCACAGAATCCTCAAATCGGTCGCACCGATTAGTAATTCTCGGTCAGACCGAGAGTCACTAGTGCAATGGCATAAGCCAAATCGGTGAGACCGAGTTTTTCAACTCGGTGGGTCCGAGATGGTTTCGGTGGAAACCTAACCCTAAAAATTTGAATCGCATCTAATCTATGGACTACTTTGGTTGGATAGAAGAGTTTCAATCGTGGCAAGATTCAATATAAATACAATGTGCTTGGAATCAGATGTGGATAGCACAAAGATCAAGTCCATACCCTAACTTGGCGGTGGACTTGCTACGGCGGCAACGGCGGGGACGAAATCCATTGACGGCGGCGAAGACCAGCGACAGGAGGCTGCCGGCGAGGAGGAGACGATCCGGAGACCACCGATGGTAGAGCGAGCTATTGCGCGGGCGAAGGGTTTCGGAGAAATTTCCAATAATTTGCCCGTGGCTATATATAGCCCGACCCTATCGGTGTGACCGAGTGGAACAACTCGGTGGCACCGAGATGCATAACTGTGTTCAGTTACAGCAAATCGGTGAGACCGAAAAGTTCAAATCGGTTGCACCGAGATTGAAAACTCAGATCAACTTGATGATCTCGGTAGGACCGAAATGGTGGAATCGGTCTGACCGAGAATCACAAAGAGGTTTTGGAAGTTTAAGTCTATGACGAATCGGGGACTCCGAGTGCTCCTCACACAGAGTGGTTCGAATCTGACTTGATCAAATATTATGATGTAGCATGAATAGAGTTTGAGATGAGAAAAGCATAGATAGCTAAAGAAGGTTCTTAGGCATTCTTGTCCATCCACTTGGCAAAAAGAAAAGAACCCAAACAATCAAAACAACAAGTGGATGTCCTTGAATGAGTAAAATATGCACCAACATGCTCACACAATAAGATAGCAAATGAAATATGTGGCAAAGCATGCACAACCAATTCTAGCATCTATCAAACAATTGGCGATGACTAGGTCATCTATATATGAGTATATTGACTTAGGAGTCAAATGAGAACATTTGTTCATAGGTCATACTCATCGTTTAAGCTCAAGTGGGGTCACCACTTTTACATAATGCATTGATGTGTTCACACCATTAGAGTTGCTTTGACTCAATTCTTAGAGTTAAGCTCCCCCTAGATGTGAGATCCCCCCTTAGAGGGATGAACTAACCTTGGGTTTTGTCGATGATGACTTCATGTAGGTGTTGAAGATGTAGATGCTCAATGTTGATGTAGATCATTTGGAGCAATCCTTTGGAGTGAGTTGCACTTTCAACTTACCTACATGGGTTAGTCCCACAAGGAACAAACAAGAATATCCATAGACATAGAGTGATGCACACACAAGATGATGTCCATGAAATCATTAGGTTACCTTGTCCCTTGCCTTACCAACATGAGGGTTTGTGACTCCTTGAACTAGTGCAAGATGTGGAAGTTGATTGCACTTGTTCTTGCCAAAATGATATGAGTGAAGAATGTTGGCGGAGTCACCCTCAAGAACTCTCTAGTTCTTCTTCTTCGGGATCCACATCATCTTGATGGGAATCCTTGGAGTTGTAGTTGTACTTGATGAAGTAGAACTTGACGTAGTCTTGGGGACCCACTTGAACGAGGCGTTAGGTGCTTCTTCAAATGCATCAATCTCTTCTTGAAGCTTGTCCTTGCCTTTGTTCTTGTGGTCTTGTGGTGGAAGATCATCTTGAGCTTGTGTTCCCTTGAAGGAAGTAGGATCATACTTCTCTTGTTGAGGAACAAACTTCGTCTTGGGGTATTGATCTTCTTCCCACTCAACTCCATTGGCATTGAACTTTCGTTCAAAACCAACACCTTGATTCTTCCGGTGCCTTCCTTGCTTGCGTACAATTTCCTCGAATTGCTTACTCCCAGCAAGGCTCTTGTAAACACCTTTCTCTATAATTCCCTTCAATAAGCTATTTTCTTGCTCAAGTGTAACTTGGCTAAGAGAATCATTAGTGGAATCAAGAGAACTACTAGAAGCAACAATATTGGATTTGATATTATTATTGTTACTACTAGAGGAAGTATCTTTCTTGTACTTGTTACTAGACTTGACTTGAGGCATGTAATTAGATAAGAGTAAATGCTTGGCAATGTAAGAAGAACTTTTCTTGCGGAGATCATCATTGATTTCTTTTAAGAACTCATGCTCTTGCTCAAGATTGAGCTTTTCAAAGCGTAACTTCTCATGAGCCCTTAAAAGTTCTCGATGATCTTCGTAGATAGTTTCATGAGCTAACTTAAGAGAGTTTAATTCTTTAGTTAGAAGCTCAATCTTCTCCTTATCATTGTCATTCATTTTATCTTGTTTAGCATGATTAATTGACGTTTCATCATAGTATTCATTACTAGAGTTGTCAACAAGTAAATCATCATCCACAAGAAAGTCATCTTCATCACTATTGAAATCAACATACTCAGGATGTGTTACCTTTGGACCTTTGGCCATGAAGCATCTTCCAACACCTTCATTTGGTGAGTCAAATATGTCGTAGGAGTTGGTTGACACAAGTGCTAGACCGGCAACACCTTCATCTTGAGTATATTCGGAGTCGGAGTGATAGCTTCTCTCAGAGTGATTGTCGGAGTCGGAGCCGGATACCCATTCACCAACATGAGCTTGATGTCTTCGTTTTGTGTAGCTCCTTGATGACTTGTCCTTCCTTTCGGAATCCTTGCTTCTCCATGAGGGTCTTCATTCATAACGATCATCTCTACTCCTCTCTCTTGGTGGTGATTCTTCTCTTTTGCTCCTTCTTCTTGGAGAGTCTTCTCTTCTTTTGTAGGGTGCCGTACACTCATTGGAGTAGTGTCCGGGTCTCCCACAATTGTAGCAATTGCGCTCTCGACCAGAAGATCTTTTGTCATTGTAAGACCTTGACTTGGAGCTTATTTCTTTGCTTCTACTCTTGTAGAATTTGTTGAAGTTCTTCACCATTAAGCTCAATTCTTCATTGAAGGTTTGTTTCTCACTTGATGATGTGGAGGCTTCACTTGAGGCTTTGTAAGAACCACTTGACTTTTTTTGAAGTTCCTCCTTATCCTTGAGTGACATCTCATGAGCAACAATTCTTCCAATGACTTCCGTTGGCTTGAGATCTTTGTAGTTTGGCATCATTTGAATCAATGTGCACACGGTATCATACTTTCCATCCAATGCTCTTAGAATCTTCTTGATGATGAATTTGCCGGTCATCTCTTCACTCCCTAAGCCGGCAATCTCATTTGTGATAAGAGCAAGCCTAGAGTACATTTCAGCGACACCTTCACCATCCTTCATTTTGAACTTGTCAAGCTGACTCTGGAGCACATCCAACTTGGATTCCTTGACGGACTCGGTACCTTCATGCATATCAATCAAAGTATCCCAAATTTCCTTTGCATTCTCAAGACGGCTGATTTTGTTGAATTCTTCGGGGCACAATCCGTTGAAGATGATATCACAAGCTTGAGTGTTGTATTGCAGCATCTTCAATTCTTCCGCGTTAGCTTCACGGTTCGGTTCTCTCCCATCGAAAAATTCACCTTGCAAGCCAATACAAATAATTGCCCAAACGGCGGGGTTATGTCCAAGAATATGCATTTTCATCTTATGCTTCCAACTAGCAAAATTAGTACCATCAAAGTAAGGACCTCTACAGTGATAATTTCCCTCGCTAGATGCCATACTCTCCTAGGTTGTGAAACCAAGGCTATGACCATCAAAAGCTATGGAAATCAAAGCAAATGGAGACCAATGCTCTGATACCACTTGTAGGACCATGAAATATGTCTAGAGGGGGGGTGATTAGACTACTTGACCAATAAAAACTTAACCTTTTCCCAATTTTAGAGTTTGGCAGATTTTAGCTACTTTAGGACAAGTCAAGCAATCATCACACAATTCAAGCAAGCATGCAAAGAGTATATAGGCAGCAGAAATTAAAGCATGCAACTTGCAAGAAAGTAAAGGGAAGGGTTTGGAGGATTCAAACACAATTGGAGACACGGATGTTTTTGGCGTGGTTCCGATAGGTGGTGCTATCGCACATCCACGTTGATGGAGACTTCAATCCACGAAGGGTAACGGCAGCACGAGTCCACGGAGGGCTCCACCCATGAAGGGTCCACGAAGAAGCAACCTTGTCTATCCCACCATGGCCGTCGCCCACGAAGGACTTGCCTCACTAGCGTTAGATCTTCACGAAGTAGGCGATCTCCTTGCCCTTACAAACTCCCTGGTTCAACTCCACAATCTTGTCGGAGGCTCCCAAGTGACACCTAGCCAATCTAGGAGACACCACTCTCCAAGAAGTAACAAATGGTGCGTTGATGATGAACTCCTTGCTCTTGTGCTTCAAATGATAGTCTCCCCAACACTCAACTCTCTCTCATAGGTTTTGGATCTGGTGGAAAGAAGATTTGAGTGGAAAGCAACTTGGGGAAGGCTAGAGATCAAGATTCATATGGTAGGAATGGAATATCTTGGTCTCAACACATGAGTAGGTGGTTCTCTCTCAGAAATGGTAAGTTGGAAGTGTAGGTTCGTTCTGATGGCTCTCTCCACGAATGAAGAGGAGGTGGAGGGGTATATATAGCCTCCACACAAAATCTAACCGTTACACACAATTTACCAAACTCGGTGGGACCGAATCGTTAAACTCGGTCGGACCGATTTAGTAAACCTAGTGACCGTTAGTGATTTTCGGTGGGACTGACATGCATCTCGGTGAGACCGATTCGGTTAGGGTTAGGGCATAACGTAATCTCGGTAAGACCGATTACACAAACTCGGTGAGACCGATTTGGTAATAAGCTTTCCAGAGAGTTGGTCAGGTAAACTCGGTGGGACCGATTTGCTCTTTTCGGTGAGATCGAAATGTTACAAAAAGGAAACAAAGAGTTTACATTGCAATCTCGGTGGGGCCGATCGCTCACTTCAGTTAGACCAAAATGTTACGAAGGGAAACAAAGAGATTGCAACCCCATCTCGGTGAGACCGAGATCCCTATCGGTAAGACCGATTTGCTTAGGGTTTGTGGCAGTGGCTATGACTTTTGGAATCGGTGGCGCCGGATAGGAAGTTTCGGTGTGACCAATTTTGGCTTTGGGTTTAGGTCATTTGTGGATGTGGGAAAGTAGTTGAGGGTTTTGGAGCATATCACTAAGCACATGAAGCAAGAGGCTCATTAAGCAACACCTCATCCCTCCTTCATAGTATTGGCTTTTCCTATAGACTCAATGTGATCTTGGATCACTAAAATGTAAAATGAAGAGTCTTGAGCTTTTGAGCTTGAGCCAATCCTTTGTCCTTAGTATTTTGAGGGATCCACTTTCATCATCCATGCCATGCCATTCATTGAGCTTTCCTGAAATAATAGTCTTGGAATAGCATTAGCTCAATGAGCTATATGTTGTTATGAATTACCAAAACCACCTAGGGATAGTTTCACTTTCACTCATACTCCGATCCAGCCGAGTGTCGAGGGAGAGTTCCGTCAGCACGACAGCGTGGTGACTATGATGATGTTCTACCGTCGCAGGGCTTCGCCTAAGCACCGCTACGATTTTATCGAGGAGGACTATGGTGGAAGGGGGCACCGCACACGGCTAAGAGATCAATGATCAATTTTTGTGTCTATGGGGTGCCCCCCTCCCCCGTATATAAAGGAGTGGAGGAGGGGGCCGGCCAAGGGAGGTGGCACGCCCTAGGGGGGGAGTCCAACTCCCACCGGGAGTAGGACTCCCCCCTTTCCTATTAGGAGAGGGAGAGGGAAGGAAGAGGAAGGAGGGAGGAAGGAAAGGGGGGCCGGCCCCCTTCTCAATTTGGATTGGGCTTGGGGGCGCCCCCTCCCTTGCTCCTTTCCACTAAGGCCCATTAAGACCCATATACCGCCCGGGGGGTTCCGATAACCTCCCGGAGCTCCGGTATTGTCCCAATCTCACCCGAAACCTTTCCGGTGTCCAAATATAGTCGTCCAATATATCGATTTTCATGTCTCGACCATTTTGAGATTCCTTGTCATGTCCGTGATCACATCTGGGATTCCGAACAACCTTCGGTACATCAAAACACATAAACTCATAATATAACTGTCATCTAACTTTAAGCGTGCGGACCCTACGGGTTCGAGAACTATGTAGACATGACCGAGACACGTCTCCGGTCAATAACCAATAGCGGAACCTGGATGCTCATATTGGCTCCTACATATTCTACGAAAATCATTATCGGTCAAACCGCATAACAACATACGTTGTTCCCTTTGTCATCGGTATGTTACTTGCCCGAGATTCGATCGTCGGTATCTCAATACCTAGTTCAATCTCGTTACCGGCAAGTGTATTTACTCGCTACATAATGTATCATCTCGTAACTAACTCATTAGCTACATTGCTTGCAAGGCTTATAGTGATGTGCATTACCGAGAGGGCCCAGAGATACCTCTCCGACAATCGGAGTGACAAATCCTAATCTCCAAATACGTCAACTCAACAAGTACCTTAGGAGACACCTATAGAACACCTTTATAATCACCCAGTTACGTTGTGACGTTTGGTAGCACATAAAGTGTTCCTCCGGTAAGCGGGAGTTACATAATCTCATAGTCATAGGAACATGTATAAGTCATGAAGAAAACAATAGCAACATACTAAATGATCAAGTGCTAAGCTAACGGAATAGTCAAGTCAATCGCATCATTCTCCTAATGATGTGATCCCGTTAATCAAATGACAACTCATGTCTATGGTTAGGAAACTTAACCATCTTTGATTTACGAGCTAGTCAAGTAGATGCATACTAGTGACACTATGTTTGTCTATGTATTCACACATGTATTATGTTTCCGGGAAATACAATGCTAGCCTGAATAATAAACATTTATCATGATATGAGGAAATAAATAATAACTTTGTTATTGCCTCTAGGGCATATTTCCTTCAGTCTCCCACTTGCACTAGAGTCAATAATCTAGATTACACAGTAATGATTCTAACACCCATGGAGCCTTGGTGCTGATCATGTTTTGCTCGTGGAAGATACTTAGTCAACGGGTCTGCAACATTCAGATCCGTATGTATCTTGAAAATCTCTATGTCTCCCACCTGGACTTGGTCCCGGATGGAGTTGAAGCGTCTCTTGATGTGCTTGGTTCTCTTGTGAAATCTGGATTCCTTTGCCAAGGCAATTGCACTAGTATTGTCACAAAAGATTTTCATTGGATCCGATGCACTAGGTACGACACCTAGATCAGATATGAACTCCTTCATCCAGACTCCTTCATTTACTGCTTCCGAAGCAGCTATGTACTCCGCTTCACATGTAGATCCTGCTACGACGCTTTGTTTAGAACTGCACCAACTGACAGCTCCACCGTTCAATATAAACACGTATCCGGTTTGCGATTTAGAATCGTCCGGATCAGTGTCAAAGCTTGCATCGACATAACCATTTACGACTAGCTCTTTGTCACCTCCATAAACGAGAAACATATCCTTAGTACTTTTCAGTTATTTTGGGATGTTCTTGACCGATGTACAGTGATCCACTCCTGGATTACTTTGGTACCTCCCTGCTAAACTAATAGCAAGGCACACATCAGGTCTGGTACACAGCATTGCATACATGATAGAGCCTATGGCTGAAGCATAGGGAACTTCTTTCATTTTCTCTCTATCTTCTGCAGTGGTCGGGCATTGAGTCTGACTCAATTTCACACCTTGTATTACAGGCAAGAACCCTTTCTTTGCTTGATCCATTTTGAACTTTTTCAAAACTTTATCAAGGTATGTACTTTGTGAAAGTCCAATTAAGTGTCTTGATCTACCTCTATAGATCTTGATGCCCAATATGTAAGCAGCTTCACCGAGGTCTTTCATTGAAAAACTTTTATTCAAGTATCCTTTTATGCTATCCAGAAATTCTATATCATTTCCAATCAATAATATGTCGTCCACATATAATATTAGAAATGCTACAGAGCCCCACTCACTTTCTTGTAAATACAGGCTTCTCCAAAAGTCTGTATAAAACCATATGCTTTGATCACACTATCAAAGCGTTTATTCCAACTCCGAGAGGCTTGCACCAGTACATAAATGGATCACTGGAGCTTGCACACTTTGTTAGCATCCTTTGGATTGACAAAACCTTCTGGTTGCATCATATACAACTCTTCTTCCAGAAATCCATTCAGGAATGCAGTTTTGACATCCATTTGCCAAATTTCATAATCATAAAATGCGGCAATTGCTAACATGATTCGGACAGACTTAAGCATCGCTACGGGTGAGAAAGTCTCATCATAGTCAACCCCTTGAACTTGTCGAATACCTTTCGCAACAAGTCGAGCTTTGTAGACAGTAACATTACCATCAGCGTCGGTCTTCTTCTTGGAGATCCATTTATTCTCGATGGCTTGCCGATCATCGGGCAAGTCAACCAAAGTCCACACTTTGTTCTCATACATGGATCCCATCTCAGATTTCATGGCCTCAACCCATTTTGCGGAATCTGGGCTCATCATCGCTTCCTCATAGTTCGTAGGTTCTCCATGGTCAAGTAACATGACCTCCAGAATAGGATTATCGTACCACTCTGGTCTGGATCTTACTCTGGTTGACCTACGAGGTTCTGTAGATACTTGATCTGAAGTTTCATGATCAACATCATTATCTTCTTCACTTATTGGTGTAGTTATCACAGGAAGCGGTTTCTGTGATGAGATATTTTCCAATAAAGGAGCAGGTACAGTTACCTCATCAAGTTCTACTTTCCTCCCACTCACTTCTTTTGAGAGAAACTCCTCTAGAAAGGATCCATTCTTGGCAACAAATTTCTTGCCTTCGGATCTGTGATAGAAGGTGTACCCAACAGTTTCCTTTGGGTATCCTATGAAGACACATTTCTATGATTTGGGTTCGAGCCTATCAGGTTGAAGCTTTTTCATATAAGCATCACAGCCCCAAACTTTAAGAAACGACAACTTTGGTTTCTTGCCAAACCATAGTTCATAAGGCATCGTCTCAACGGATTTTGATGGTGCCCTATTTAATGTGAATGTGGCCGTCTCTAAAGCATAACCCCAAAATGATAGCGGTAAATCAGTAAGAGACATCATAGATTGCACCATATCTAGTAAAGTACGATTACGACATTCGGACACACCATTACGCCGTGGTGTTCCGGGTGGCGTGAGTTGCGAAACTATTCCGCATTGCTTCAAATGTAAACCAAACTCGTAACTCAAATATTCTCCTCCACGATCAGATCGTAGAAACTTTATTTTCTTGTTACGATGATTTTCAACTTCACTCTGAAATTCTTTGAACTTTTCAAATGTTTCAGACTTATGTTTCATCAAGTAGATATACCCATATCTGCTCAAATCATCTGTGAAGGTGAGAAAATAACGATATCCGCCGCGAGCCTCAACATTCATTGGACCACACACATCAGTATGTATGATTTCCAACAAATCAGTTGCTCGCTCCATAGTTCTGGAGAACGGCGTTTTAGTCATCTTGCCCATGAGGCATGGTTCGCAAGTACCAAGTGATTCATAATCAAGTGATTCCAAAAGTCCATCAGTACGGAGTTTCTTCATGCGCTTTACACCAATATGACCTAAACGGCAGTGCCACAAATAAGTTGCACTATCATTATCAACTCTGCATCTTTTGGCTTCAACATTATGAATATGTGTATCACTACTATCGAGATTCATCAAAAATAGACCACTCTTTAAGGGTGCATGACCATAAAAGATATTACTCATATAAATAGAATAACCATTATTCTCATATTTAAATGAATAACCGTCTCGCATCAAACAAAATCTAGATATAATGTTCATGCTCAACGCTGGCACCAAATAAAAATTACTTAGGTCTAAAACTAATCCCGAAGGTAGATGTAGAGGTAGCGTGCCGGCGGCGATCACATCGACTTTGGAACCATTTCCCACGCGCATCGTCACCTCGTCCTTAGCCAGTGTCCACTTAATCTGTAGTCCCTGTTTCGAGTTGCAAATATTAGCAACAGAACCAGTATCAAATACCCAGGTGCTACTGCGAGCTCTGGTAAGGTACACATCAATAACATGTATATCACATATACCTTTGTTCACCTTGCCATCCTTCTTGTCCGCCAAATACTTGGGGCAGTTCCGCTTCCAATGACCAATCTGCTTGCAGTAGAAGCACTCAGTCTCAGGCTTAGGTCCAGACTTGGGCTTCTTCTCTTGAGCAGCAACTTGTTTGCTGTTCTTCTTGAAGTTCTTTTTCCCTTTGCCCTTTTTCTTGAAACTGGTGGTCTTATTGACCATCAACACTTGATGCTCCTTATTGATTTCTACCTCCGCAGCCTTTAGCATCGCGAAGAGCTCAGGAATTGTCTTTTTCATCCCTTGCATATTATAGTTCATCACAAAGCTCTTGTAGCTTGGTGGCCGTGGTTGAAGAATTCTGTCAATGATGCTATCATCCGGAAGATTAACTCCCAGTTGAATCAAGTGATTGTTATACCCAGACATTCTGAGTATATGCTCACTGACAGAACTATTCTCCTCCATCTTGCAGTTGTAGAACTTATTGGAGACTTCATATCTCTCAATCCGGGCATTTGCTTGAAATATTAACTTCAACTCCTGAAACATCTCATATGCTCCATGACGTTCAAAATGTCGTTGAAGTCCCGGTTCTAAGCCGTAAAGCATGGCACACTGAACTATCGAGTAGTCATCAGCTTTGCTCTACCAGACGTTCATAACATCTGGTGTTGCTCCTGCAGTAGGTTTGGCACCTAGCGGTGCTTCAAGGACGTAACTCTTCTGTGTAGCAATGAGGATAATCCTCAAGTTACCGACTCAGTCCGTGTAATTGCAACTTTGCTTTCTCAGGAACACATTAAAATTCAAAGGAACAACAGCACGAGCCATCTATCTACAACAAACATAAACAAGAAAAATACTATCAGGTACTAAGTTCATGATAAATTTAAGTTCAATTAATCATATTACTTAAGAACTCCCACTTAGATAGACATCCCTCTAATCATCTAAGTGATTACGTGATCCAAATCAACTAAACCATAACCGATCATCACGTGAAATGGAGTAGTTTTCAATGGTGAACATCACTATGTTGATCATATCTACTATATGATTCACGCTTGACCTTTCGGTCTCAGTGTTCCGAGGCCATATCTGCATATGCTAGGCTCGTCAAGTTTAACCTGAGTATTCTGCGTGTGCAAAATTGGCTTGCACCCGTTGTAGATGGACGTAGAGCTTATCACACACGATCATCACATGGTGTCTGGGCACGACGAACTTTGGCAACGGTGCATACTCAGGGAGAACACTTTTATCTTGAAATTTAGTGAGATATCATCTTATAATGCTACCGTCAATCAAAGCAAGATAAGATGCATAAAATATAAACATCACATGCAATCAATATAAGTGATATGATATGGCCATCATCATCTTGTGCTTGTGATCTCCATCTCCGAAGCACCGTCATGATCACTATCGTCACCGGCGCGACACCTTGATCTCCATCGTAGCATCGTTGTTGTCTCGCCAACTATTGCTTCTATGACTATCGCTACCGCTTAGTGATAAAGTAAAGCAATTACAGGGCGATTGCATTTCATACAATAAAGTGACAACCATATGGCTCCTGCCAGTTGCCGATAACTCGGTTACAAAACATGATCATCTCATACAATAAAATATAGCATCACGTCTTGACCATATCACATCACAACATGCCCTGCAAAAATAAGTTAGACGTCCTCTACTTTGTTGTTGCAAGTTTTACGTGGCTGCTACGGGCTGAGCAAGAACCGTTCTTACCTACGCATCAAAACCACAACGATAGTTCATCAAGTTAGTGATGTTTTAACCTTCTCAAGGACCGGGCGTAGCCACACTCGGTTCAACTAAAGTTGGAGAAACTGACACCCGCCAGCCACCTGTGTGCAAAGCACGTCGGTAGAACCAGTCTCGCGTAAGCGTACGCATAATGTCGGTCCGGGCCGCTTCATCCAACAATACCGCTGAACCAAAGTATGACATGCTGGTAAGCAGTATGACTTGTATCGCCCACAACTCACTTGTGTTCTACTCGTGCATATAACATCAATGCATAAAACCTGGCTCGGATGCCACTGTTGGGAAACGTAGTAATTTCAAAAAAATTCCTACGCACACGCAAGATCATGGTGATGCATAGCAACGAGAGGGGAGAGCGTCTCCACGTACCCTCGTAGACCGAAAGCGTAAGCGTTAGCACAACACGGTTGATGTAGTCATACGTCTTCACGGCCAGACCGATCAAGCACCGAAACTACGGCACCTCCGAGTTCTTGCACACGTTTAGCTCGATGACGTCCCTCGTACTCCAATCCAGCCGAGTGTCGAGGGAGAGTTCTGTCAGCACGACGGCATGGTGACGATGATGATGTTCTACCATCGCAGGGCTTTGCCTAAGCACCGCTACGATATTATCGAGGAGGACTATGGTGGAAGGGGGCACCGCACACGGCTAAGAGATCAATGATCAATTGTTGTCTCTATGGGGTGCCCCCCTCCCCCGTATATAAAGGAGTGGAGCAGGGGGGCGGCCAAGGGTGGTGGCGCGCCCTAGGGGGGGAGTCCAACTCCCACCGGGAGTACGACTCCCCCCTTTCCTATTAGGAGAGGGAGAGGGAAGGAAGAGGAAGGAGGAAGGAAGGAAAGGGGGGCCGGCCCCCCTTCCCAATTTGGATTGGGCTTGAGGGGGGGCGCGCCCCCTCCCTTGCTCCCTTCCCCTCCTTTCCACTAAGGCCCATTAAGGCCTATATACCTCCCGGGGGGTTCCGATAACCTCCCGGAGCTCCGGTATTGTCCCAATCTCACCCGGAACCTTTCCGGTGTCCAAATATAGTCATACAATATATCAATTCTCATGTCTCGACCATTTTGAGATTCCTCGTCATGTCCGTGATCACATCCGGGACTCCGAACAACCTTCGGTACATCAAAACACATAAACTCATAATATAACTATCATCTAACTTTAAGCGTGCGGACCCTACGGGTTCGAGAACTATGTAGACATGACCGAGTCACGTCTCCGGTCAATAACCAATAGCGGAACCTGGATGCTCATATTGGCTCCTACATATTCTACGAAGATCTTTATCGGTCAAACCGCATAACAACATACGTTGTTCCCTTTGTCATCGGTATGTTACTTGCCCGAGATTCAATCGTCGGTATCTCAATACCTAGTCCAATCTCATTACCGGCAAGTCTCTTTACTCATTACATAATGCATCATCTCGTAACTAACTCATTAGCTACATTGCTTGCAAGGCTTATAGTGATGTGCATTACCGAGAGGGCCCAGAGATACCTCTCCGACAATTGGAGTGACAAATCCTAATGTCGAAATACGTCAAATCCACAAGTACCTTCGGAGACACCTGTAGAACACCTTTATAATCACCCAGTTACGTTGTGACGTTTGGTAGCACACAAAGTGCTCCTCCGGTAAGCAGGAGTTACATAATCTCATAGTCATAGGAACATGTATAAGTCATGAAGAAAGCAATAGCAACATACTAAATGATAAAGTGCTAAGCTAACGGAATGGGTCAAGTCAATCACATCATTCTCCTAATGATGTGATCCTGTTAATCAAATGACAACTCATGTCTATGGTTAGGAAACTTAACCATCTTTGATTTATAAGCTAGTCAAGTAGAGGCATACTAGTGACACCATGTTTGTCTATGTATTCACACATGTATTATGTTTCCGGGTAATACAATTCTAGCATGAATAATAAACATTTATCATGATATGAGGAAATAAATAATAACTTTATTATTGCCTCTAGGGCATATTTCCTTCAGGGGGCAGCGAAGACGAGGCGGTCGGCGCAGAGGCTCTCCGAGAGGTGATGGGCGCGGCAAGATCCTCAACAACGGCCAGTTGAAGCTCGTCCACGACCGCGACGAACCAGACGCGGCCACGGCCACGGCAACGAGTCGGGCGCGTCCACGGTCACCGGGAGCTAGTGATCGGCACGACGGGCAGTGGAAGCTCCGGCGTGCTCAAAGTGTTTGACGAAATGTCAAGCCCAACCTGATGGCTGTTAAGTTTTGTTGTTAACGCTGGTAATCATATGCATGTACGCAAGCAAACGCCGGGTGAAAATTGCATCTCGATGACAAGACCTCCAATGCAGGCAACCAATCAACTGGTCATCTACGTTTTTGAGCCTGTTTTGCTTACCCAGGCCCTGCTCAGCCTGGCTCGTTTTCCCCCTCTGAGATAGGCTCGGCAGCGAAAGCAACCAAACACGCCCTTTTTCTCGACGATCAAACTGCACACTGCGCTCGAGCCGGTCCAGCCAGATGCGATTTTTTTTCGTCCATCAACTACAATATAATATGGTGCATATAGAGCTAGTTTTTTTCCTGGAAAATTGGTTTTATATTTGTTATCTGTTTCCATTTTTCTGCTCTGAATTAAAAAATGAATGTGGATTTAAAAAAGGTTCTTGTTTTTTTTATTAATAACCATGATTTAAAAATATTCACCAATTTATAAAATTGTACACAGATTTTAAAAGTGCACGCAAATACAAACAATTTAGGAAATTCAAAATATGTTCACAAACTAAAAAATGTTCATGAGTTTGGAAAGAGTGTTCATGGATTCAAAAAAATATTCGCAAATCCAGAAAATGTTCATAAATTTGATACAATATTAAAATTCAAAAAAACTTTCACGAATTTATGAAAATGCTTGCAAATTTATAAATATAATGTGAGTTATAAAAATGTTCATGAATTTGAAAAGGTTCTACGATTGCAAAAAAAATCACGGATTCAAAAACATTATAAATTTATTCATGAATTTGAAAAAATATTCACAATTGGGAAAAACATCCACCAATTCGAAAAAAAACATAAATAAAAAAACATAGCCAAATTTGGGAAACGTCCATGAATCTAAAAATTGTTCACAATTTTGCAAAAATGGTCATGAATTCAAAAAAAATATTCATGAATTGAAAATATACAGGAATTTAGAAGATACTCAATTCAAAATTGTTCGTGATTCAGAAAAAGTCATGAATTATTTTTTTTCTAGTATTTGAAAAATGTTCATGAGCTATTGGTGGATATGAAAAAAATGGTTGTAAATTTAAAAATGTTAAGTAATATAAAAATGGTTCCTGATTAGAAAGTAAAAAGGATAACACGAGACACAAAATGAAATAAATAAATAAAAGATAACATAAAACGAAAAGACAAACCGAAAAAGGGGAAACCTGTAAAAAAAACTATATGCAAAATAATCAAACAGAACTTTCCGAAAACCATGTGGAAGGTTCCTAAAACCGGAGTGGAATTGGTAAGGTTCCTAAAGCACCCTCCACGAGAGCTTTGGTCTTGCCTTCTCTACGAGCAAAATTAGCTATGCTATCACTAACCTTATTTTGACAATTAACACGAGTAATACAAGATTCATGTATCTAATCTCATGTTTTATTGCACTAACATATTAGTTTCCTGTTTCATTGGCCTAACATATTAATCCAATGCCCAATGTGAGTTTATGTTTTCTGGTGTTTTTGTATATTAAGGAAAAGGAAAATACGTAGACCCCCCCCCCCATATTTACAAATTGTTCGAAAAGTTTTGGCACCAGAAAAGGCCATGGAGGCTTAGCCCCACACCACATGGTCCCCACAATCCCTAGGCACCCTAGCGATGTGGGCGCCTGCAGGACATGGCCCCCATGTCTGTCTCATGTGCCCAATGGTCCACAAATACCCCAATTTGCACCTCCTAATTATTGATCATTTTTCGCCGCCGCCACATAGCGTTTCCGAGGCGATCGTCCTTTTCAGCCCTGATCCAGAACTCTATCGAAGGGGGAATCCATCTCCATCATCACCAACCTCAATCCTTGTGCTCCAAGATGAGTTGTAAATAGTCCATCCCCTGGACTACGGGTTCATGGCAATAGCCAATGTTACAATCTCTCCATATGGATTTGTTTTTATGTTCAATATAATAGCCATATGAGCTGCCCCACATGATTATGGTTTATCCAATGTAGTTGTGGTAGTGATATTGATCATGTGATGACTAATCTCTTTATTTTAGATTTGTGTGTGCAATATATTTGATATATAAATGCATAATTCTCTTTGTTTGTTTTTCTTCTCTTGGCCAATTTAGATCGGTGGCCAATACTGAAAGAGGTGTGCATTAGTTGGGTTCAATCTTGCAAGTAATCTAACATAGTCATAAAATGTAGAGAAGACATGTTTAGAATTGTTGCTACTAAGGGTTAAGGGTTAGTAAAGGATCAATAACCCCCTAACTTCATCGTTCTTAATGTAATTTCCTGTTTTTAAACTTAATTAATGTCCAAATGATGTTGAGTGTTCACGATATATGGTGGGCTATTTAGCTATAAGATGTATGAGGGGATCTCGGTTTTTATTATTTGGAAGTACCATCTATATATGATCTCACACGTTCACCTATCTTGCATGAGTACGAGATGTTTCATGATGCACCATTTCACATGGTAATGTTACTTACCACACTTTTTATGCTTTGGAGAGTTATATTTACTCAAACTACGAAAATTGGTTCATTTTTAGCATAAGAATAACCTTCCAATAACTTCTACATGCAATTTTATTTTCAGTTTTATTTTATTCCAAAAATAACAAAGATACATATCCCACATTATCTTTTTGTAACTAGCAAGGATTGGCACTCTTATTAGAACTGTTGGGGGACACAATGAAGTTCCATTTGTGTTGCAGTGCATTAAATTGTTACATTGGGTTCTCACTAAGGGAAAACTTCTTGTGTATTGCAAACTCCTACACTAGGGTGCCCAACAACCGTTCAACAATGTAACAAGCATGATACCACTTGCAAAGATCACTCCCACCTATAGTTGTGACAAGTGACACACTACATGTGTGACACTTGTCATAACCAGGGAGTTTTTGTCAGATTTCTCCCCGCACATGAGAGGCACGAGTTGCTTGGCTTGTACTTTTGCAAAGATTTGTTTTTTCGAAACATTTTATCTCTTAAACCATGTGTCTAAGTCAAGATTTGTTTTCACCGTTACGTCCTTGCGTTGAGTCTTCGAAACTAGATCTCGTATTGATAGGTTTCAATGAACTTTTCTTTGGGAAAACATGTTCTCCCAAAACTAGTAACTTGTGCTTCCGAAGTATACTAACATGTGCTTCCAAGTAAACTAAATTGTGCTTCTGCAAGTGGTATGCTTCACATGAAAGCATGACCGTGCTTCACTTTTTGAGGAAATACAATTGGGCTCACATGTGAGAAGCACGACTATGCTTCACGCTGAAAGAAAAAACCAAAAACGAAAAAAAAACCAGAAAACCTAAAACAACAGAAACCAAAAAAACAGCAACCAAGAAAACAAAAACAAAAAAAAGGAATCAAAAAACTGGAGACCCAAAAAAGAAAACCAAAAGAATAAAAAATTAAAAAACAGAAACAGAGAAAAAACAAAACTAAAAAAGGAAAACAAAAATTGTTGAAACAAAAAGAAACAGAAATCGAGAAAAAACATAAAACTAGAAACAAACTTCGGAAGCTCAATCACAGAAGCACAACTGCGCTTCATGCGGATGCACAACGTGCGTCACTTTTCGGAAAAGCACATATGTGCTTCACACGAAAATATAGATGTGCTTCACTTTGGGGGGGGGGACCACAAAAGCACAACTATGCTTCACGCGGAAGCACATTAATGCTTCATTTCTGGAAAGCACTGTCGGGCACGTGGGACTGGGGGTACCCAGCCTCGTCTGCCTGCGGCCTGAGTCGCGGCGCGTGTCGCGGGTCCAACGCGTCCCATCTTCAAGGGTTCACGAGCAGGACCCTCGTGAGGCCCCTCCCGCCTCGCGAAGCGCACGTCGGCAAGTGTCGTCAAGAGCTTCCCGAGGGCCTCATGCAGGGCAGCTTCCCGAAGCTGCCCCCGAGGTCCCTCGCGGGGCGGATATGTCTAGGCTCCCCAAGCCCCGCCTCGCGCTGCACGTGGGTAACGCGAGCAACGACGAGCGGCGCCAGGAGCCGTGCCAGCGGGCACAGACGAGAAGGCTTTCCTCTTTCGTGCTAAGGGAGCAAGGACAGCACGCGAGTTCCCAAAGCAATCCCCACATGTTGCCTCTTTGGTGCTAGAAGACCAGTACATCAGACTCGCCAAGACGGAGGTCATCACCGAGCCCACCAGCACGTCATGGCAGGGAGCTTTAGCAGGCGAATACTACTTTTGTCAACATAAATTGTACTCCTGTTCCCATTCAAAATTGGCTGTTGTGGGCACCCTTCCCGCCTAGTGTTTTGGGGGGAAGAGGACCAAGGCCAGTATAAAGATAGCTAGGATGCCACCATAGAAGGGGATCGATTCCTGAAGCCTCTAGAGGCCAACCTTTGTACTCTGATACTCAACCTCCCTCGCAAGGCAATCCAACCACAAAGTAGGAGTAGGGTCCTACACCGCAAGGTGGTGGCCCGAACCTGGATAAACTGCAGTGTTCCTTGTTCCTCTTCCTCGGCTAGAGCACGTCGGAGCATCGCCGTGAGGTAGCAAGCAGATAGGCAGGGCCAGCGAGGTTCTGCGAGCACACCCCAGAGTTCGAACCTTTCCTGGGTCCCGGGGCCACGATTCCGACAAGCACGACTGTGAAGCACGGTTGTGCTTTTCTCACGCGAAAGCACAAAATGTGCTTTCACGTGGAAAGCACACGCTCCTCCCAAACGTAAACCCAAAAAACTCAAAGAAACAAAAAAAACCAAAAATAAAAAAGATGGTAAAACCTAGAAAAAACTAGGCAATGCCAGATCTAAAATCAACTTTCCAGTCTTATTGTTTTAATTTTTTAGTCCTAAAAATGTTCAAAAAAACCCAAAACTCATGTAAATAAAGTCATGCTTCCACGAGTGCATCCTTTGTGCAACATGTGATGCCGGCTAGGCGCACCACTTGACATGCTTGCAGCCCATCAAAACACCCGCTGCGAGGGCCTTCCAAGGTGCGCACCCTGATTATGTGCTCCCTTACTCTACCGACTTCCGTACAAGCGACATGTAGGTGGTCGGGTGATAATCGCCATCGCACCACAACGTAGCCTTCCAATTTACCAATCCCAAGGCTCAAATAAAGGTTCACCTTACCTCCTATCTTCTACGGGCTTTGCTAGATCCACGTAAAGTTACGTGAACGTTTTACGTAATGGCTGACGTGCAACAATATTAGTGGATCGGTGCAGGAGCATGAGGCCCACCCCCGTTAAAATCAGGGGGGGCGATAGGTTTAGATAGGGAACTTACGTAGCCCTTCGTAGCTTGTTTTCGTAGGTGTAGGATTATTGATCTTCTACTCCTCCAGTCCCCTTACAAAAGATAAAAGCACGAGCTTTCATTCAAGGCAACGAATGCAATTCGCATCGAACAGTTTCATATACACACATTATAAATGAAAAAAAAATCAAAGCAAGGCGGATCCCTACCTCTTCCTACATGGTCCAATAGGGGCGGAGTCAGAAGGGTAGAGGGTGAAGAAGACAATAACCACATATGTGACATGCGATCCTGGATAACACACAAAAATACCATGTGATCCTGGATAACGCACAAAATACCATATGGTTTGCTTCCAGTTGTAGCTTATTCGGAATTTCTACCGGTGCCACAATATTTCAAGATAAAGTCACCCTAGAAGCCTTTCTAAAATAGGACTAGGTCACTTTTCGTCAATGCAGACTCAACCTGTTCAAACAACATCGAAGTGCCAAATTTTGTCCTCATACGATGTCTTTGCTACGCACTCCGCTAATCTTTGTTGAAAAGGCATTGCTACTGTGCCCCCTAATTACTTGTTGTGTCCACTCAACAAATTGTTTTTACTAACATATGACATTTCACACTTGTATATTTTTTAAAGAGAATATATTAATATCGCGGAAATACCAATTACACCTAGCCTCTACAATAATGTCATGTCCTAAAGACAATACGGATACACACAAACAAAAAACAAAAAGAAGAAGAAGAAGAATAAAGAAAGATCTTGCTACAGTTCTCAATTCCTTGTAACCGTAGCACGAACCACCACCAAGACAACACCCGGAATCCAAATTCTCCAAAAACGATGCCTCCAAGAAGAAAACTGTGCACAAGCGCCGTAGTTGCCCGATCATAGACTTTTGGTTTTCACCCTGAAGAAAATCCGCGCTCTTAAAACAATGTGTTCAACAAGGCCACTGCCAGACACGACCAATTAAGGCCAGACCTTGGTTTTCACCCTGAAAGCTAAGACTCTGTATTGCTCCTGTCTCATCGCCCCCACTTGCCGGTGCTGCTACTACGAGTCACGAACCACCAAGCAAAGTCATCGTCGCCTCAAAGGCTCGATCCGCCATTACTAGGCCTCAGATCTCCGCCACTGTCTTCACCATGGAAATCGAATACCGACATGTCCCATAATGTCAGCAGTCAATGAAGCTTCGCGTCATGCCCTCCTGAAGCCAAACGGGCTGAAATAGGGGTGCACACGACCGAATCCCATCCGAAGCAGCAATCTAAATGCGTCAAGCACCCAATGGAGATCTCCGGCGGAGCCTTCCGAAACTTATCAGCAGGCCAGATCAGTGAGGGCCAGCATCAAGCAGAACACCGTCTTGGCGCTAGAAGACCCTCAGGACCACCTCCATTATCCAAGCAAAACCAGCAGCACCTACGCCATCGGTCAGAACAGCGAAGGAGAAGGCAACCGCGACGCCGCCTGTGCGGACGCGTCACTCGCCCCCGCCTCGCCGCTCGGGCTCGGGCCAGGCCATGGCCAGGAGAGCCACGACAAACAACGCCTCGATCCCCCGGCGGCAACCGAAGGGCATTTGATGAGGCCATGACCTAGGGTTTTAAAAGATCTCCCAAATCCAGTCGCCTCCGCCACCAGATCATCGCCACAGGGGATCTCTGCCGCCACCTCGAGGCAGGGGTGCTGCCCTGGTCATCACGCGTCGACTACCGCCTCCGCTGCCCCAGCAGCTCCTGTGATCGCCTCCAACACACCACCAACCCTAGCCACCTTCGACAATTGGGTCCGCCGCTACCGCAGCGAGGGCCGGCGGCAGCGACGGCAAAGGGAGTCGGGGAGGGAAGGGCTTCTGGCAGCGCTAGGGTTTCGCCCCCGGTGTCGCCCTGGGGTGCGGCATGGGAGGTGTGAGGGGGGTGCACGAAAATGGTTTCTTAGTTACTACCTCACACTTGTATATACAAGAAACTAGTGTGTTTTATATAAGAAAAAGGGAAATGAGCCCAGTTGACTTTCCAGATTAGGAAAACAAAAACTTGCATTTTTTGCCTTAAAAAAAACTTGTGCTCACTTTCAGTCAAGCAGGTGACAGTGTGACACGTGGCCACTGCTTCTTCACGAGCCATGGTACAAACTGGCTCCACATAAAATCAGCTGTTCCGCGTCGCGGCTTCCCCTTCACCCGTTTCCTCTGCGCGCGCTCGCCTACCAAATTCGCTCGTTACTTCCCCACTACGCCCCTCGCCCGCCGGCTGCTCGACGAATTGCCCGTCCGTCGCCGGAGCGATGATGCCGCCGACGCCCCTTGCCGCTATGCTTATCCTCCCCTCGGCGCCCTCGCTGCGACCGCGGCTCGGCCTCGGGCCGTCCTCTAGCCGCGCGCGCGGAGCCGCTCTCCGTGCCCTGCCGCGCCGCCTCGAGCTCTGGCACCCACGCCTCGCCGCCGTAGAGAGCGGGCCTCCTTCCAGCCAATCTTCTGCCCCGCCGCCTCAGCCTAGCTCGGAATTGCTGGGCGGCATCCCAGGTTCGGCATCCGTTGCTTCTTTGTTGCTCGTGCACGTGTTGGTGCGTTGATGTAATGACGCGAGCTTTCGCTGTTCTTGACAGGATTGGATGCGGGGTTCGGAGGCGGCGGCGATGGTGGTGGAGATGGAGGTGGTGACGCTGATCTCGGGTGGGTGCGGGCGTTCCCCCACGTGCTCACGGCGTCCATGGCCAATTTCCTCTTTGGCTACCACATTGGGTGCGTAAGAGAATACTCTCTCCGTCCCAACATAACTGCCTTTGGTTTGGTACAACTTTGTACTAAAGTTGTACTAAATCAAAGACACCGGGGGAGTAGTTAGCAACCTTACGGTTTACAATTACATATCCTTTCTACGAGTGTTAAACTGGACGTGCCACTTACGTGTTCTTTCTGAATTAGATTTAAAGTTTAAAATTTAGAAAACATGCATAGACCCTAACTTGTTTTTGAATATCTTTGATTGGTAATCTCAATCAGTTGTTATGCAGTAGCTGGTAGTCACATCATTACTACATAAATTTTGCATAGGAAATGGTGCAGCTGTCATCAAAATTCATGTGGCTTCAAAGAAATTTAAATGATCAATGTCAGTTAAACTGTGAAAACTGAATTTGGAATGTATGCTGAAGTATGTGTATTTGACTGTTTAATGGGCTATACATTGCAATGTTATTTTCAGTTCACTGGTGCTGATATCTATGTTATGTTAAAACATTCTAGTAAAGTCTCGGTGCATGATGTAACTTGCAGGGTCATGAATGGTCCGATAGAGGATATTGCACGAGAGCTTGGTTTTCAAGGAAATCCGTTTCTCCAAGGTCTTGTGGTCAGCATATTCATTGTCGGTGCATTCTTTGGGAGCTTAGGCTCGTCTGCGCTAGTTGATTATTTAGGTTGTAAAAGGACTCTTCAGATTGATAGTATTCCATTAATTCTTGGGGCTTTCATCAGGTACTTTTTCTACATTCGTAGGTTTATGGAGTTCCTTCTTCTAACTGCTGTCGTAACATAGTTGTACAGAAGTTAACATCAAATTCAGTCTTTCCTCTTAACAGCATATCCATTTCATAAACATCATTTGTTACGTCTACTACAATAATACAGTGCACAGGCACATTCGTTGGATGAGATGCTCCTGGGAAGGTTCCTTGTTGGCATTGGAATTGGCGTGAATACCGTGCTTGTTCCAATATACATCTCTGAGGTACACTTCAGAAATGTGATGCTTCAGAATTGAACGGCAGTGCAATAGCACTATGCTTAGTCTTATACCCAGTTCTCATGTCTTGATTGTTTCCAATATCTCTGTATCAATTTTCGCTCTTTTTACATGCTACTACATACTAGGTTGCTCCAACAAAATACAGAGGCACTTTGGGTACTCTATGCCAGATTGGAACATGTTTAGGAATAATTGCTGCACTTTCCTTGGGGATACCTTCTGAAAGTGATCCACATTGGTGAGGCACCTTTTGTTGGCTTTTCTGCTATGTTAATGATGTAAGTTATCATTGGTTTAATTTTTTTACAGTGCCCGTGATCATGGAACAAATTCATAACACATACTTATTAATCAAGCAGATTCATAACCTTTTTTCTCACATATCTGAGTAGTATAGAATAATAGAACCAATGCAAAGGTTATCAATTATTGAAATAAATCATAGTCATATGAAGAATATTGCACTGTTACAGCTTTACAGGAGTCCAAATTTCTAGCTTTAACTACTAAGTCTCGAGACTTTACATATTAAAACAAACACTTTGATTTTGAACACTTCACATTTTTGTTAAGCTTTGTGAACAAATTTCTAACCAAATGCATTTTATTTTTAGTAGATTCTTAACATGTTGCCTAATTAATATTTTGGGTTCCTTTCCATAGGTGGCGAACAATGCTTTATGCAGCATGTGTACCTGGTTTTTTCATTGTTGTTGGAATGCAATTCGCCGTTGAGAGTCCACGGTGGCTTGCCAAGGTGTGCCTTTGCTTAATTGTGAGTTTCATTTAGTTGATCAAGACCATTCGTATCAGTATATTCCATCATGTAGGTTGGGAGATTAGATGATGCCAGAAAAGTGGTAGAGAATATTTGGGGAGTTTCTGAAGTGGAGAAGGCCATGGAAGAAATGAAATCTGTTGTTGCAAACGACGATTCACAGGCTAGCTGGTCAGAACTTCTGGCGGAACCCCACAATAGAGGTTGTTTCCATTGCCTATATATTTCCTTTTGCTGTTCCTTCTTTTGGTCTCTCTTCCTGATATGAATAACCATAATATGCTTGTGAACTGTATATGTTCGGATTTGTGCATGCCCGCTTATGTATCTAGGTATGGATGTGCACGTTCCTGCGCTTACATGCCCGCTTGAGGTTTTGCATCTCATTTTTGCATAACTTTGAACACAAATATCATTCTTTCTCCACACATCTTTTGTAAAGGAGAGGCCATGACCTTACCTGGAAGCATTTTTCTTTGGTATTATTATGATTTTTTTAGTTAGCAATAAATATTCTCTAATGTATATGCAGTTGCGTTGATTGGAGGGTCGCTTTTCTTTCTGCAACAATTTGCTGGAATAAATGGTGTTCTCTATTTTTCATCATTAACATTCCGTGATGTTGGTATTACCAGTGGTATTTTGGCGAGCTTATATGTTGGAATAACCAACTTTGGAGGTTAGTTAAACTCCGGTATTCATGTTCCTCTATGTTGTATTTATAAACTCATGTACCATGTTTTGGGTGGTTTTAGGGGCACTTGTTGCTTCAAATTTGATGGACAAGCAAGGACGGAAGAATCTTTTGATAGGGAGCTATCTTGGAATGGTATGCAGCATTTTTCAGGCAGTCCGACATAATCTTAAAAATTTTGTAAAAAAATATCTGTATTTTCCTTTTATTGGAGAGTTGATGACGAGTATATTGTTCCTTTGGTGCGCCGATATGATTTTCCTGATATTCAGGCAATCTTGCTATGTTGGTATGGTCCTTGTGCAAATACTGCTCTTGTTAAACATAATAATCTAATGCCACTTTCTTCCCATTTGCAGGCATTTGCTATGTTCCTCATAGTGTTTTCCATCAGCTTGCCCCTTGATGAAGGCGTTGGACATACCCTCTCAGTTACCGGAACTCTTTTGTATGCACTTTTACCTTCTTTCTCTCTAGCATATTCCTCATTGCATGGTCCACAGCAATTTAAAATGTGAGGACTAAAGCTCATTGCACTGCAATCACTTCACAGTTGTGACAAATAATCAGGATCTTGGTTAGAGACCTCACTCATGCTATTTGTGTTTCACTAGTATTGAAATTGGCTAGGTATGTCGCTCTTTTGTCCATGTGTACAGAAAACTTATGATTGCATTTTCAGGTACATTTTTACTTTTGCTCTTGGTGCTGGGCCAGTCACTGGAATTATCATACCTGAGCTGAGCAGTGCCCGGACACGCTCAAAAGTTATGGGGTTCAGCTTCACTGTACATTGGGTATGCACTCTACTCACTCTGTATCAAGAGTATTGTCCAGTCTCAAGAAAAAAAAACTGTCCTGTCTACCCCTATATGCTTATGGAATTGATTGTTTGTCAGATATGTAATTTTGTGGTGGGACTATATTTCCTGGAGCTTGTAAAGTTGTTTGGCGTCGGAGCGGTGTATGCAGGTTTCGGCGGAGTCTCCTTGCTGTCCGCACTTTTCGCTTACAATTTCATAGTCGAGACAAAAGGACGTTCTCTTGAGGAAATTGAGTTGTCTCTGAGCCCTGCTGCCCCTGGAGAACGAAAGTAGAACAGGTTGTTGTATTAAGTTATGCGGATGCGCCAAAAATGCACAACATTCAACTGCCTCGATGAGTTTTTGAGCTGAGAAGCACATGCACACCAATGCCTGTGGGAACATCTGCTGGAGGTTATGTAGAAGCAGTAGCTCTTTAGCAGCAACAGTTTGCTGCACCACAGACACAGTTTCACCTAACTTCGATCATTACGCCCATGTATACAATAGATCACACTGTAATTGCAGACACACCTCAGTTGATAATAGTGCTAGCCATTGGTGTACTGTCTAAATACTGGGTAGAGGAAATACCATTCTTGTAATATGTAGTATAGTTTGCAGTTCTTTATACATGAATATTTTTTTTTTGCGGGTCTTTATGCATGAACATTATGTGCATTCTTCCAGAGATGTGTAGTCATAGCATCGATATGGCTTGAGGTCAACGTATCCTATACAAATGGATAAAGTATTTCTTGGGTGCAAGGAAAACAAATCTGCTGTGAGTAGTGACCGTTTCACATCCATTTGTCTTCTTTATTTATTTATTTTTGCAAAGTGCACGCATTCGAAGTTGGAACTTTTTCAAGAACACGTAACAGACTATGTTGAAGATTACACTTTTTTTTTCTTTCTACAGACGCATATCTGCAGAGCACTTTTTGTTTTTTTTTTTCTTTTTGTTTTTGAGAGGTCCGCAGAGCACTTCTTTGTAAGCTCCACACCTCAACAGACGCACGTAGGAAACACTTTATACGCGCTGATCATCTGCCGCTGAGGCACGGCACCCGCGTTGGAGATATTATCGCCGGTGTTAGCAGCCAAAACTCCCAGGCCAAATCATTTATAGTTCTAAATTCAGGCCATACATAGATTTCCTTTCTTCTACTTTGAAACAAGGTTGCGACCTGCCCCCCCCCCCCCCCCTTACTAGCCTATGCAGTGTGCACACACACGCTTCCACCCACTGCATGACCCGCGTCCTACTCACTGCGACTATACCTCACCTTAGTTAACTCGAAAGGAAAGCGAGCGGAGCTGATATTATCTCAGCTGCTTGCTTGGCTATGGTACTCCTGTATCATCTAGTGACCTAAACGCTTTTATATTAGTTTACGAAAGGAGTATCTCTATGGGTAATAATAATAACATAAACCCGCCTTCCTCCGCTCCGCTCCGCCCACCCCAACCCCCATCTTCAAGATAACATTCTTGGGATTATTTCATTACATCGGTGTTCCAGCATGACTTCACCTTTCCCCCGTTGGGCTTCTTTATTTTGCTCGATGTAATCAGCTCCAACGCTCTGATAGGCTGCTCGTGGTAAACCGTAAGCAATGACCGGCCTTTCTTTGATCGTCGTTGTTTATTGGGACGGGGGCGTGGAGATCTTTCGGCGAGGTGTTGCGGGTGTTGAATGTTCAAAAGGAGTGGAGATATTTCGATGCACGTCTCGAAGACATCTGGTAGTCGGCAACTACCTGCCTAAGCATGGATGACGTTTTTAACAGCAGGCCGTGCAATTTTCTTTAGTTTGCTCAAATGGTTATGTAGCTTATCGCTTCCTGTGGCCATCATATGAGCATCCAAGTATTCTAGTTTTTCTGTAATAAGCGTGAAACTGGGCTGAGTTTTCTCTTTCGTGTGTTGGAAGGAAAAGAAAAAGGAAGCATTTGTAATTGGTGAAATAGTTTGTGCAACACATTTGGTGCTTAAAAATGCCAGCGTGGTAGGATGACATGTATATTCCAGTTGCACAGGGAGTATCATGTAAAAGGATTAGCCTAGCCGTCCATGTCCATTGGTCTAAATTTAAAGCTCACACAGAAAGATAGGGATCTACTAGTGGAATGCATGCTTTTCATTGCCCATGCAATGGCACCTTGCCTTTGAATGTTCTCCCCATCCATGACGAGTTCACGACAGCGTTGGGTCCATTGTTTCAAGCCACGGGTTCTACCTTTTGCAACGAGCACCAGCATTTACGAGCATGCGACACGGAAAGTGCGTCCAAACAGGTGCCGCGCCTCGTGTTTGAGATCAGTATCATCTCTAAACATCATATTGAGGATTGACAGGAAAGGCACTGTTACGTGCCTAGTTGTTCAAGTGGATCTTGTAATACTAATTCAGGAATTAAGAGCTGAAACATTGGAAAACTCCTAATTTCTTTTAGCCACAATGTGTACAAAATACTTGCTAGGTAAATACTCCCTCTTAAACGAAGGACGCCGCTAACTGCCACACGTGTGGCATATACGACATGCGCCCACACACCGTGTGTGGTGTGAGCAGGAGGCAGCCCACACGGGCTGTGTGTGGGCGGACATTGGAATTGCCCACACGTGTGGGCGCGGCTACTTCGTGCCACACGCCTAACAAGTACTACTCTTCTCCACCTTGTGCGTGTGGCACGAATCAAAAATGCCCACACGTCCTGACGTAGCTACGTTAGGTACCCCGCGGGATGGCGATTTAGTTGCCATCCTGGTTGGCAGATGTAGTTATTCGGGATGGCAAGTGTAGTTGTAAAAGCATGGCAACTTTATCTGTTTTGGTTAACTATAGTTGTCATGTCTAATTTATGGTAGTTGCGGCGTGTAATCAAACCGTAGTTGCCGTGTGTGATTAACTAATTGCCATATATGATAAAAAACAGTAGTTTTCATGTGTGTTTACCTAGTTGCCACGTGTGGTCCAACCATAGTTGCCATGTATTGTTAATCACAGTTGCCATGTGTGTTTATCTGTTTGCCACGTACGAGCAACTGCAGTTGCCGTGTAGCAAAGAATCACAGTTGCCATGTGTGTGTACCGAGTTGCCACGTTCGCGTAACTGCAGTTGCCGTGTAGCAAAGAATTACAGTTGCCGTGTGTGTACTGAGTTGCCACGTTCGCGTAACTGCAGTTGCCGGCCACAACATAGGAGTGTCGTGTGGGCGAAAACCAGTTCCCCCACACGCGCATGACCTAGGTGGTGGCTGTGTGGGCAGAAACTAGTTCGCCCACACAGCGCAGCTGGCAAACAGCATGGTACAGGCGTGTGGGCAAACTTTTCAACGCCCACACACCAGCCCCGTCCTACGTGGCATAAAAAATCAATCTTTTCGTGACAAGATTCGTGCAAAAGGCACTGGACGACGATCCAGGCGTGTGGGCGAGTTAGGGAACGCCCACACGTGTGGGCGTTAGACTTTTCGTAAACGAATATAAGACGTTTTAGAGACGAGAGAACAAAAAATTTATACAGCGTCACTAATAAGAACACCAGACTAGTCTACTTCCCAATTGCACACTGGTCGTCAATGAACGCTCAAGATCTCGTCAAAATTCATCATGGTTTCGCTATGTCCGTGATTGTTCCATATTTTAGATCGGAAGGCAGTGCCTCTGGTTGGATGGTGCATAACTTCCATCTCGACCATCGGCTGCAGAGTTCAGCGCATGAAGCCACCAATAGAGTCCTCCGAATCTCCCCTGATCCTGCACTCGGCAATGAAACCCGCTCTCACCGGCCGGTGGTCTGACAACTTGTAGTCGCAGGTCGCATATTGGATCTGTTTCAGGCCCTTGCCGCGCCAAAGAATGCGATCACACCTGCACACGAAAATTTACACAACCAAGGTCACATTAATTTGTCCCTGAGAGAATCCCATCTCATGTACGGCGTTCCGAGTTAGGCATCAAGCTAGCTAACCATGCGGGAGCACGCTTCTTCTCCCCTCGCGCTGCTTCAAAGCACCAGTAGTACTGATCAGAGTTTGGCTGATACTTGTAGGTGGGGGAGAAGGTGACCGACCCTTCCTGAAAGCCCTCAAAAAGCCGACCCATTGAGAATTCAGACACTAGCTGCGATAGAACCAGGAGGAAAGGATAAGCATAGTGGTATTCAGTATTTTTTTTCTGGTGGCATCGTTAAGGATGGCAGATCAGGTTAGCTCGGCAAACAATACCTGATCGTTCTCTAACAAGGTGGACCAGTTCTTAGCTTTCACCAGCAACCTTGTCTCAGGCTCTTCCAGTGATATCCTATAATTCAAGTCACCGAGCAAAACTACTTGGCTGCACATATGATAAAGGAAACACAATAAATGTCATGGCCAAATCGGTGCTGCAAATCAAGACAAAATAAGCAACGCAGATAGTAACGTATGTATAATACTGTATCATCTAGCATCTTGCTGGATTTGTAGTTCTCAGTTGAGATGCCCTCATGTCACATCAAACTAAGGACTAAAGAATGCAATCACTGGAATAATGTCGAAGCTAATCCAATGCGTAGGGGTTAATATCCGTGGTTGTTTGATACTACAGCACAAATTTAAAGATGCCTTGGGATTGCCTGTTGAAGAAATCTAAGAGGAACACCAAAAGCAAAAGACATACGAACACATGAGGTCAGTGAGCCGATGCTGTAAACTTACTCGTGATCGAGGATTTTCTTTGGCAGTTTTTTATTTCGACCACCATGGAATCTCGTCCTCGCAAGTATATCCGCTGCATCAAAGTTCCTCAGCAGCACATCCCCTTGTTTGCCACCTGAAGCCAGGTGACAACAAACAACACAAAAGCTTGTCTCATGCAGCAGAAATCGAACTGATACTGAACCCTGCAATCCACATATCAATATACATGGCCAACAGTCATGAGATTGTGCAGACGGATGATACACACTTCTTAATACTCAGACATGCAAGCAATGTGTACCTTGTTCCCTAGATAGCCCATGATACCTGAACCAACACATGACACATCCAGATGGTGAATGTATGACCTCAGATTGCTTCTCACCCAGACTGAGGTAAAGATGCCCACCATCTGCTTGCTCCTGATGCATATAAAGCACCCCTCTTGTGCAAAGCTTTCGATTGCACTACTACTTGTAGTTGTATGCTGCAACTGTGCTCCATCTCGTGTCTTCTTTTTGTTTAGTGCCTTCCCAATTAGTGAGTTCCACTTTGTAGAGATACACCTCTTGCTAGGACCAAGCACATTTACTGCATTCAGTGGCACTATTTCTTGGAACCTAAAACACCATCAGCACACAATATTATCCAGCTAGAACTAAAGAGCACTAATAACATTAGATGGGTTAGCACTTAGCACGTTGAACTGAACTAGATACTCACCCTAGAACATAGATGTCGTAGGAGTTAGCTCTTGTATCCAACCAATCCTCCAAGTCCAGATCATCTGTTGGTGCTATGCCACCGATATTCCAAGTACTAGCAAACACCCTTCATGTCCACGAGAAATTGTTAGGAACGAAATGCAATGAACGAACTCGGGTGCTATGAGGTATACCACAAAAATCACCTGTATTTCAGTGTATCCTGCCTATCCAAGGGACTCTTTCCCAAGGTCTCATCCACTATGCCTGAAACATCAGAGATGGATTCATCGCCATGTAGCTCCTGGTGGTGCAGTATCTTATTTGTCGTCATCCTTGGCAGGATGATCTAGAAGAAGAACATCAGATGTTATGCTTCAACTCTGCAACAGAGAAAAGAAAGGCGTAGTTACAAATGCATGTCGGCTCACTTGTCCAAACTTCCTGTTCTCTCCCATGTCGTGGTAGCCTACTATGGACAAGGAAGAGATTGTCTTGCTGTCTAATAGTGGCATGCAGCAAGTAATCATAAACACAGCGAATGCTGCAAATATATAGCTGAGCAAATGGGCAGGAAAGAAAAGGGAGAAAGCAGTAGCTAAGATGTTGACAGAGTTGCAAGTCAAGAGGCTTCTCATTGTTTCCACCAACTCCAAAAATGTTTTTTTCTCTTTTGTGCAGAACTTAAAATGTTCACATGATACATAATTGGTCCAAGACATGTTAAGCTTTCTGTAGACCAATTAGTTGACTGCTGGTTCTGATCTTAACAGAAGATAACAGCTAGTTTATAATTTTGGCGTCACTCGTGTCAATGGCTGTATGCTAAAATAATATAAGTAGTACTCCCTCCGTCCGGAAATACTTGTCATCAAAATGAATAAAAAAGAATGTATCTAGATGTATTTTAGTTCGAGATACATCTCTTTTTATCAATTTTGATGACAAATATTTTCGGACGGAGGGAGTACAAAGATATTACAGGTAACATCAGGAGAAAAACAATGATCAAGTGGCATAAGAAATAATGTAAATATGCAATCCAAAGTGTTCTGATAGGCGAGCTACACTGTCATGCTTGATTGGCTGGGGATGAAACCATTCTCTGTTGAATAATGGCTGGGTGGGAATATAAAAAGGCCCACTTGTGCAACTTGCTTACCTAATATATATTGTTATTATTATCTGTTTGTGATGACACCTTTGGTTTTGGCACGGAGACCACAACCTGGTGTTTCAACTTTGCTAGAACTTGGACTTATGTATGTAGCTATTTGCATGTGTCCACTATCTGAAAAGATCTCAAGACTACGTTTCTCGGAAGGAGAAAAGGAAAGATAGAGAAAAGATCTCAAGGTTGTACCAGCTTTGTGCCATGGTGTGGATAGATCCTGCAGGTGGCATATGGCACATAGATCCAAAAAGATCATATTAGAGTTAATGCGCTCAATTATGCGTTTTTAGTAACAAAAATGTCGTAGTAGGCTTACCTCTGCCTGAATTCCAAGTGGAAGATATTATTACATTTGATACTTATCAGGTTGGGCTCTTCACAGAGGAGAAAACAATTACTCCCTCCGTTCCATATTAGTTGTTGCTCAAACGGATGTATCTAGCACTGAAATACGTCTAGATACATCCATTTCAGCGACAACTAATATGGAACGGAGAGAGTACTAATAGTGAATTCATGGGCTCCTCTTCACAGAGTAGAAAAACAATTACCAACAGTGAATTCATGGGCTCCTCTTCACAGAGGAGAAAAACAATTACCAATAGTGAATTCTTCACAGAGGAGAAAAACAATTACTAATGGTGAATTCATGGGCCAGGTACTAGAGATAAAATGAACAGAAAAACTCATGTTGTATATTTTAGTTCTAGTGGTCATGGAGACACTACAAGTTGATGATTTGACAAAAGAATCACAAAAGAGCAATAAAAGAATAAAAAAAGGGACATCAAAAGAGACAAGCAAGCACCTCTAGGCAAGACTGATGCCCATCGCCCATTTTCCCGAACAACCAAATTGGAGGCTACTAGCTTGTCCCATGTTTCTTCATTGGACAAGGCACCATTCTCATGAAACCATCATCGTTCTTTTTGCACCGAGGAAAACCAAGGCAGGAGTAGGATGGTCCCGAACCAGAAGAGGAAAAATTGTGTTCGTGCATTTCTATGAGACCTAAGTACCTAACTACACACTGGAATGCAGTCGCGCACAGCTGTGGGAATCTAAAAGCAGGTTTGTAACCACATGCCCACATGTATCATCATCCTGATCCTAGTAAATGGACGGTGGTGGTTCCCAGCGAGTCTCCAGTTGCATACCGTCAGTACTAGTAGAGGCTAGTGGGCTAGATGAACATGTGATAGTTTTTGGAAATTGTATGCATACAAATAATAGAATAATGTGAATTAGTCAATCATTCACAATGACCCGTTATAAAAAATCAATATTGAATTCAATCACTAACAGTGGTATGAATGAGAAACTTATTTGGGTACTGTTACTTAACTTATAATATGATTACAAACATTTCAACCACCATGAAAAATTCATATTTTAAGAGTTCGACTGAAAAACATCATACATATCCATTTTCAATGGCAGTTTATCAATATCAATCATCATAGTGCCATAAAACTCAATAACATGTTACTTCAATTTTCTGGTATACTATTGATAAACAGGTATACTACTGATGAACAGGTATACGCCTTTTATCTATAAACAAGAACAAGAAAAGCATACAATATATCTGGTGTACCACCAGTTCTAAGTATATAAGGTTTAAAATAAATATTGGATATGGAACTACTAAACACGTAAAGTAAAGAGTTGCCAATAAAATACCCCCTCCGTTCCAAAATACTAGATGTTCTAGGTCTGTCCTAAGTCAAACTTCTTTAAGTTTGACCAAGTGTACATGAAATTTTGCTAATATCTACAACATCAAACATATATAGTAGTATGAAAATATATTTTATGGTTAATCTAATGAACTAATGTGGTGTTGTAAATGTTTGTATAGTTTTCTGTAGAGTTGGTCAAAGTTAAAGAAGTTGACTTAGGACAAACTTTGAACTTTAAGCATTTTGGAACGGAGGGAGATTTTATCATAAGTCAATATTATAAGCACACAATACAGATATTTAGATAAATGACACAGTAAATAATTGTGCAAGCAACCTTGATGAGATCTTGACAAAGAACGGACTGGTACCAGCTCACTTGAGTAGCTTGGTCAACTTGAAGATGATGTCCGTCTGATAGGATCACATGTGCCAGAGACTATGACGATGAAGATCGAAGAGCCACGAGCACGCGACTCAGAGGTTATCTACACTCTACAGGTCAGCTTGCATACATAATTTGAGTAGCATAACTCCAATAACAGTTGGTTTCCACATCGATGTGATCATGGTCCTCATAATCCCATAATAACTTATGTTGTTCAGCTCCGAAAACATGATCAGGTCTGAGCTAGATACAAGGTGTCTTCTCTCTTACGATGATGGTAGGAAACCCACCATAACTTCAGCAATATTGAGAAATCAAAGTTCAGCAAAGGAGATATCTGCTTGTTCAACTGTCACTAGATGCATTCCATAAAATGGATAGGAACTAGGAGTATATATTTTTGTGTATATGCAAACAAGGGATCAGGGTTTCTGTGGTCAGTGACAAAGAAAAATGCCTGCCTTCTGTAAATATCAAATAACACTTGATAGATTGCAGCTTTTCTGAACGTTAATTCACTGTATGCGCCTAATTGGTACTTGTTACACAACCATACCACGAAAACTTCAGCACAGAGGGATAGCAAAACAAACCAATACCACCACAGGAAAACAAATCTCTCTACTGGTAAAAAACCAAATCTGGTGCATAATGCTTGCCACAACGGCACTATGTGAATATCCACTTCATATAAATTGTGTATATCATCAATAACTTGTCAAGAGCAGTCCTATATATTTGCAAATTGATACACCTTTTTACAATAGCACAACTGATGACAAGATGGACACTGAACTGCACCTTTTTTTCTGTTAAGTTGCAGTTGCAGTATTTCTATATTAAGTACTATAATTTATTGGAGATGGGCTGAACTGTAACCAACATGAACTGTATCCGTTTCATAGTATAAATGTATATCATTCAATAACTGGTCAAGAGCAGTTCAATATATTGTCCAACTTTCTATTAATACTAGCATAACTGATGAAAAGATGGACACTGAACTACACATTTTTTAATGTTACAAGTTCCAGTTGTAGTATTCCTATATTATCATTTACTGGAAATTAGCTGAATCTGTATCTGTTTCAGAACCCATCGAACAACATGTACACAGACAAATGATGTATAAACCAAAAATTTCAAAGGAAACAATGCATGCTGTTGTGGAATAGAGGGGGTACCTCAAACCTCATACAGATATCTTCTGATAATAGTTTAGGTAAAAATTTGTGAACACTACCTGCGAGATGCACAAAGAAATAGGGTTGGATTTATGATATCAGAGATGGCCACTACACGAGAGCGACATATTTGCAACCAGTAAGATGTGAATCTTCCACCACTTTCCAGAAATTAAAAAAGATATAGCCATGTCAGTATAGCTGGTACAGAAGGAGGGACTTCAAATTATAGCGCAGTTGACACAAAAAGAAAGTTTATATATCATCTTTGCCTTCAACAGCACAGATGCATAACACAAGAACTGAAAGAGATACGCATATATTACTCAATATGTGCACAAGCATGCAAGCGGTGCTGTAAGTGCTTAGCTTGCACTGTTGCACAAAAAGATACATTAATAAAAATCTTGTTGCACTGACAAAAGGCTAATAGTATGCATACACCAATAATAGTCATGGTTTTTAAGGATAAAAACTATCATCTTCCAATGTCATCTATTCCACATCATCATATCATTTCAGAAACAACCATCATACCCCAAAATTTAACATAGAAGCAAATGGCATCTGCAAGTATGTTATGTACAGTACATGCCCTGTCTAAAGTGCAACCTTTGTTAGAAGCAAAATTATATAGCATTAGCTTACTTCATGATAAAGGGCAGCCCCAGTGCATGTAGCTCCCGCTTGCGCAGGGTCTGGGGAAGGGTCCGACCACTTTGGGTCTATTGTACGCAGCCTTTCCCTACATTTCTGCAAGAGGCTGTTTCCAGGACTTGAACCCGTGACCTCATGGTCACAAGGCAGCAGCTTTACCACTGCGCCAAGGCTCCCCTTCACTTCATGATGATTAGATGAAATAACCAATACACCATTGAAGTCTGACCCAACAAAGGGAGAAGCATATCGACATCCTATTGGCTATAGCATGATGTAGTATGCTATTAAGATCATGGTATTGATAGTTTTGGGACTAACAGAACGTGTACACATGAAATGTTGCTGGGTTGTAATATCTGCAGACAGAACTACCATTGTAACTTACGCCACACAAAACTGTAATAGGTGTTGGACTATGTTACTGGCAACTAGCAATCCATCAAAGAATAGTCAATTGTGATAACATAGCTGACACTGCACAATAACCAATACAGCTCATCATTAACCTGATAGTGCGCACATTACACATCAGTAACATATCGCCTGGCTCTAGGCCCACACCATTAATATCTAAATTAAATTGATAGGTTGTGCTATCAGATGGATGATCAAAATTTACCAGAAACCAGTAAGAGCATCCAAATGCAATCCAGCAACAAATATTGAACTCATAACTTTTCTTTTTAACTAATGGAATAGAATGGAATTACATCATTTCTTGCATAACTTACATCTCAGGTAAGGTCCTTTCATACCCGTTATTAAATAACTAGACAAAAACATCTATGAAGACAGCGGAAGATGCTAAAACATCGTGTGTTACAATTATCTTGTCCTATATACCATGTTACAAGTGAAAGCACCTCGTAGCTGATTCACCTTACCATCTGTGGAGAGCATTAAGTCTTGAGCTCAACCAAGTGATGATGTCATTGGCTATATCATCCCTTTCAGGCTCGAAGAGAAGGTCGTGTAAATATCCGTCATATAGCTTGATTGATTTATGAGTCGACATTGATGCTTGGTAAAGTCGTTGGGATGCTCTTGGGTCAGTTATCGTGTCAGCTGTCCCATGAAGAACTAGAAAAGGGACTGTAACTCTACTTAAGTTTCTCTGCAAGTATGATGATATCCGGAGGATTTCGTTGCCTGTTCTAACTCTAATCGGTCCAGTATACACAAGTGGATCTGCATACTTGATCTTCAGGGCCTCTGGATCACGGGAAACAGGAGGCCCTCTCTTATGCAAAGCACTAACCCGGTATTTCGGAGCCAACACCGAGAAGATTGGCGCAACAACCTGGTGTTGAGAATAACCAAAAAATATAAGAATTTGGAAACAGCACTTATTTTTTTTTACCAAGGTTCCTACTGCAATCACTAGTACCAAATGAAACGACTGCGTCCCATGTTGAAACTACCAACTAAAGTCAATTCTTTGTATAAATATGACGGAAAGAACATATCAAAATTACTGAGAAAAACAGTGATTTTCAACAATCGGTTCTACAGGAATTTAAATATGCACCCTCTTGTTGGAATACTGAAGTTTAAACTTCACAACAAGCTATACTGCAACCCTTACAAGTTAAAATAATATTGCATGTATTCACATCCTGGTTCACACAGAAGGTTAAAAATGCAAAATATTTTACACTGTATGTGTCCATATAAATGAAGGAATAATAAAATGCACCTTCCTTCAGTTGTTGTCATCTGTTATAGTTCATTTTTTAAACTATATGTACAACAAACATAACTAAGGAAGGATATCACAATGGAAAGTAACAGGGACGATGGATTTTTAGCGCAGGATAACAATATTTCTACGTATTGACATGACAAGATCATTTGAAATGTGGACCTAAATCTCCCCGGTGTCGATAGATATTACCCTACTAATCTCGTTCCTTTCAAGTAACATCAAGCATACGAGGATGGTATTCCAGGAGTGCAAGATGTAGAAAATGGAAAGATGGGTGTTGTTCATATAACAGGCCCCAGCCACAGAGCCACCCAACAGCAACCTTCGGTTAAAAAATAAAACCACAGTAATCACTAGAAAGAAAGGCATCGCTAAAATGTGCTTACTTTGATAATCGGATGAGATGGCTGAACGTGAATAGCTGGCGAGGTCAAGATCAAACCTTCTATATGAACTTCCACACAAGGATCTAGTGCTGCCTTTGAATGATCAGCAAACAAAAGGAATACGAGTTAGTAACTTAGTATTCCAGTTATGATGCTTACGGTTTAATACCACCAAGAGAATCAAACAATATTATATAACTGCTTCTTATACCAGCATACCTTCAAAACAATAGCTCCACCTGTGGAGTGGCCAAATAAGAAGCATGGCAAACCATAGTTTTCTTCTAACACAACATCCTCTAAAAATTCTTTCTGCGCACAGAGAAACTTAGTTCAAGAAAGCCCAGATACAAAATAAACTATGACTAGAACTCCATATCTCGACAGTTATTCAAAAGATAAAGAAACATTACCAAGTCACCAACAGCGTGATCAAGCGATGAAACATAACCATGCGCGCCATCACTTCCGCCATGTCCTTGAGAGAAAAGACACAATGCAACAATTTAATAAGAAAGACTCCAAGTGCATGAAGAGAAGGAGGAAGACTGAGAATGGAAACCAGTTCGTTCACTTCCAGGACGAAAGCATAACAGTCATAAAGAAGAATATATCACTAACATCATTAAAAGCAGAAGAAATATTTGGTAGTAGATATATACTGTGCCATGTATATATGATATTAATTAGGTTGTTTATACTGAATAACCGCATACATAGCTGACATGGCAACAGGTATCCTGCGACTACTAAGAACAGTGTAGATTAACTTGAGCAAGACGATAACCTAATTAAATTATGAGTCTATCGACTTCATATTGTATTGTTGACCTAGTTTGAAAGAACTTAAAATCTTAAACGTCAGGTGAACTTTATAGTTGGTAGTAGGGATTACAGAGTTATGAATCTTATTAAAAGCAATAAGCAGGTCAAAGCCCAGTATATTACGGTAACTAACTCACCGATCCAATCCATCGCATAAACTTTAAGACCTTGATCATTCAACAACTTTGCAAAATGGTCATATCTTCCACTGCGGGACACTCACTGCTGTCAGCAAAACCCACTATGGAAATCAATCTTGGTATATCCATATATTACATATACCTATGCTCATTTAGACCATGTAGTAGAACAACAATACCCCTACATGATTTGAAAAACAAAAGATGTCAAGATAAGTGTCTACAGAAAACTATATACTCCCTCCGTTCCTAAATATAAGTCTTTGTAGAGATTCCACTATGGACCATTTACGGATGTATATAGATGCATTTCAGAGTGTAGATTCACTCATTTTGCTCCGAATATGGTCCATAGTGAAATCTCTCCAAAGACTTATATTTAGGAACGGAGGGAGTAGAAGATTATGCGGTAGATCAAGTAGCACTCGGCCCACGTGATGATAGAGTAACAGTTAGTTAATTATACCATGCATGTAAACTCCTATATCATACATCCTGTAAATTTTAGGTTTCCAATAGCATATATGCTGAAAATTGAAAGCATGCAGTAGCAGTGCATAATGTCTAAATATGATACTTCCTCCGTCCCAAAATAAGTGTCGCTGATTTAGTACAAAGTTGTACTAAATCAACGACACTTATTTTGGGACGGAGGGAGTATATGCATTCTTATGTTTTTACAAGCCGCTCCCTCTGTTCCAAAATAATTGTAGTTCTGGGACCTAAGTCAAACTTCATTAAGTTTGACCAAGTCTATATAAAAATATATCAACATCTACAAAATCAAAATTACTTTGTTAGATTCAATATGAAATACATTTTCATATTATATATATTTGATATTGTAGATCTTTGCGGATTTTTCGATAGACTTGGTCAAACTCAAAAAAGTTTGACTTACGAAAATCCTAGAACTTCACTTATTTTGGAACGTAGGGAGTACAAATGATTTTTTTTGTTAAGTAGCATACATTTTCATTAATGTATCCCGAGTTCCCTACCTAAGTACCAAACTATACGAAATAGCAGCATTAGTGAGCAAGTTGCCGCCAAGTGCAAACCATAACATAGTCTTTTCCTAGATCGAATATGCTTCCACTCTGTCATTACAGGTTGATGCCAAGGGCCAACCATGACAAAGTAGTTTTGGGCCTAGACAGAAAACGCCCAAAAGCTCCTTTTGTGAGTTTGTCAGTCATTATAGCCACATCCAGGTTGCTAACTCCACTTTTAAGTACCCATAAAAGTTTGTCTTCCCTTTTTGGAGATATATGTGTAGGTTTATCTGAGACAACAACAAAATGTTAAGTTTATAGCCTGCGGCTTGGTGAGCACCATCACTTCCACTATTTTGCAGGAGTCCCTCATTTCATAACTTGGTTGTCAAAATGTTCTAATAACACACTAAATATTGGATATGCTATTAATCTAGGGATTAATTTTGCATGTGCAGCTTCACATGTAGATCCTACAGTCATCTAGACATAGCCCAATTTATGACAGGGAGATTTATTAAACAGTTTATCTTGTCTTCGTACTTCTGAAAAAATAAACTTAAAATCTCATCAACTAGTGCTTTCCGTGAATATCTGCAGCCCCAGCTCCATGAATCAAATAGTATAGATAGCAATAAAACCCATCACCAGAAATGCCTCCCCATTATGCTTCCCCGTGCTAATGAAAAGATTCCGCCACAAGTAACCACAGTGGTACAGTATAATAGAGAGACCGCCCTGAATACTTCGACAGAATGATTAGTCCCTTGTAATCTAGTTCGCGCACATAGAAATCTTAACATTAGCTAGCCTTATGGTTGGTAAACAAACATATTTGTCATGTAACCCCCCATGTTTGCATGGTCTAATCCCCACAAAATCACGTGCAAGGAACCCACAAACTTCCAGTCTCAGTAGAATATTCTGACATTCTCTCATGATTCCCTACTAGCAGACCTCCTAATCAGACAACGGATGGCACCCCAAGACAAAAAATGCGTATGCACTACTCGATGGTACCAACACAAATCAAATCAAATTGCGCCAAATTAAGCGTCACACATATCAAATCATCTCCAACTACTAACTTACAGAAAGCATACACGCGGTGATGCCACAACCGCGTCGAGCAGCAGAGAAAAAACGCCGCGACTGGGTGAATCGGTGCTACTACGATAACAAATTGAATTTCCACGATGCTGCGTTGGCAAATGAGGTGGGAATACCTGACGGGGTCGGCGGAGGCGGGAGTCCACGACTGCGTGAAGAGCGTGTCTCCCCTGGCCGTCTCGAACACGGCGAACTCCCGCCTGCTCCTCCCCGTCCCCGCCTCCTCCGCTTCCTCCTGCAGCCTCCGGATCGCCAGCTCGCGCCTCACAGCCGCATCCATCTCCTCCGCGCCCCTCCACCACCTCCTCTCCCCCTCCCCCTCCCCGTCCTCGGCCGCGGCCGCCATTTCCGATGCACGCGGCGCGGCTAGGCAGAGCCGACTGGGCGGCAGCGGCAGCCCCCGCACCCTCGCCGCGACAGGCAGCGGGACGACGACCCGTACCACCGCCGGCAACCGCGGCGGCGGTCTGGGCGCCCTGCCCGCCGGCGAGGCCGCCGGGGCCCACATGTCGGCCGAGCGCGGCGGGTGGGTCGCTCCGAGGAGGAGGGAGCGTTGGTGGAAACGGTCGGCTCGAATGGAACAACGGGGGCGGAAGCGGGAGGGATCTGGCAATGGAAGCTTCTTCTCCTCTCGAGAAATCTGTCGTCAAATCCCTCCTCGGTCTCTCCTTGAGCTCGATCTTTATATTTGGCGAGAGTTTTCTAACGTAGACATTCGCCGTGGCGCTTGGGACAACGCGGAGGTGAGGAGGTGGGCCGCACAAGTGCTGCGCTGGAAGGCGTACGGTACGCACCGATGGCACGTGGGTCCGGACGAGATGTTGAACGGGTCGGGACCCCTATGTCAGTGGAATAAAAAACGGTAATGATAACTCCCGAACGTTTCGGAGTTAAGCACGGCAACCCGAGCGATTTAGATGGCAAGTTTAGTTTGCGCGAGATTAGGGAAACACGGCAATTTTCTGACAAAAAAACAAAAAAGGACAAAGTTGTCATCCGCTATCAACTAAAGTTGCCATCCCCTATGAACTAAAGTTGTCATGTAAAATCGTTCGGGACGAAATGCTCAAAATCTGAACGTTCGGGAGTTATTGGCTTCCATAAAATAGTAGGGGTAGCTTGGACGTGGTGGCGGTGGGCACGTCCCAGTCCCAGTTGAAGCGTGTAGGCCTCTTGTGGGCGAGCGGTGCGCGAGGGCTGGCTCGGACCGGGTGCAGGGACCGCTCGAAAAGTTCATTTTTGACAGTAAAAATAATGACAGGTAAAATATGAGACAAAGACCTTCGTTGTTTTGTTTAACAAAAGGGGCAATGCTAGGCGCCGGTGCACCGGCGCAAAGTTCGGCCAGTCACATCTCGTACGTACGATATGAAAATTTCAAACCGTCAGATCCAGTCTCTCACTTCCTCTCCAACCTCCAAACTCCCACGTGCCTTTGACTTTCCCCCCAAAAAATCAAACCAACGTGCCCCATGCGGGAGAGAGGAGAGGGCAGCTAGCCGCCGACCCCTTCCATGTACGCGCAGGCGACCACCCATAGCCGGTGAGCTCGCGGTGGTCCATCCCCCGGTTGCAGTGAAAAAGTCGATTTTTTTTTTCAAAAGTAGCACGTTTTTTATAGCAATTTCGGAAACTAGCAGTGTCGATACGTTATTTGCAAAACTAGCAGCCCGTCGGTCAACGGTTGGCCGAAGTGGACCTTTTCGGCCTACGGAAGCCCGAAGACACGTCTTCGGTTAAGCCAGGCCGAAGCGTGCGCGAACTGGGCCGAAGACGGGCCTCTTCGGCCAGCCAGCGACCGAAGATGGGCCTCTTCGGCTAGCCAGCGACCGAAGAGGACTTCGGCTTACCAGTGGCCGAAGAGTAGCGGATAAGGCCCGAGCGGCATCTTCTTTCTCCTCTCGCTGTTCTTCCTCTGTCTCTCTCGTTCCTCTTTGTACATCGCCCCCCTCGCTGATCTCTTCGTTTCTCCACCTATTTTTGAATCCAAAGCACAGAAACGGTAGATCGTAGCCATCTCCACCGGCCTACGGTCATTTTTTCCCAATGGGATAGCTATTTGTGCACAAGTGAGGTGGAGTCATGATGGGGTGAGGAGGAGAGGCCATGGTGGGCTGAGGAGGAGGAGGCGGTTTGGCTGGTGAGGAGGAGGTGCAGCTTCGTGCCGCCGAGGGGGTGGCGTTGGTGGTGTCTGTTGGTGCAAGTTCTTCGTGAGGTGGCCACACGCGTCGAAGGTATAATCACACGTCACATTTTATTAGTGTTAATTGGTTTGTGTTGGCATTTTAGCGGATAGTTAGTGTAGCCGGTAACAATTTGTTCATTGTGATTAATTAGAAGGTGGCAATGTCTGACAGGTGAAAATGTCTGTATCAGTAAATTTGACTGTTTACTATGGCCCTGGTAATGTTCGATATAATGAGTTGGGGGTTGAACTTAGCGAGTTTAAAAATGGCGTCATGACACTTTCAGACCCGGACAGAGTGGACATTAGACAGTTGAAGCACTGGTTGACTACTAGTTTTGGGTTGGATTCTGAAGTATGTTCCGTCAGTATTCATGCATTGTGGACCAAATCCTATAAAAATGTCAAGTGGGAGTTGATGCCGATAGATAGGAGCCAGCATTGGTTGACCCTGTTAAGTCGTTGCCGAGACCGAAGAATCCACCCATATGTCCTAGTGCAGCCAGTGGCGAAGGAGGAGAATACCGTACAACTCCATGTGGGGTATGAACCCGGCCAGGGTAGTCGAGTTGCTAACGAGATTCATTTATCCGGGTCACAGCCACCGGATGTGGATCCTAGCCAAACCGAGAAGGATTCAGACTACATGTTGGACAATTTTTGTGGTCATGATACTGGGCAGAATATTCAGTCGATAATATTAGCTGGTTCTGGTGTTGCTGATGGGGATGAGGAAGGCGATGAAATGCAGAGGGTGATGGAGGAAGAGAACGATGATGGATATGCAGAGGATCTGGATTCTGAAAATTCTGAGGATGAAGTGGAGGTACCGATTCCTTCTGCATGGAATCAGGACATATCCACCGGCCTTACTGTGAACGATGGCCATGAGACTCCATGGCAATATAATCTGAAACAAGTCTAGATAGGGGCTATGTTTGATACAAAGAAAAAATTGAAGTATGCAGTGATAAAGTGGGCTATGTCTACTCAGAGGGTTTTTCGGACAGACAGATCAAACCCAACAAACTATACCGTGAAGTGTGTTGAAACAGGTTGTCCTGCGAAGGTGCACGGGCACGTGCCGAAGTATAACATCCACTGGGTTGTCACGAATGTGGTCCCACATAATTGTGTGAGGAAAAACTTGTTGGTTCGTCATCCAAACCTGACTTCAACTCTCATTGCGCAACTCATGTATACTGAGATAATGGAGAAAAAAGATATGGAAGCAAAACACATCCAGACAGCAGTGAAGGTCAGATGGAATTATGACATTCGTTATGGGAAGGCTTGGAGGGCTAAGCAGAAGGCTATGGAGGAAAGGTTTGGGACGTTCTTTGACTCATATGATAATGTTGTCCGTCTCCTGGATGTACTGAAGGAGAGGAATCCCGACACTTATGTTAACGTACAACATACAAGGTTGCTGAGTATACCAGGTTTCAAGGTGTTGAAACGAGTATTCTTCTCTTTCGCTATGTGCATTGAAGCTTTCCGGCATTGTCCTCCTGTGATGTTTGTGGATGGTACATTCCTGACTGGTCAGTACAAAGGGCAAATCCTGACTGCCATTGGCGTGGATGGAAACAATCAAATCATTCCACTTGCCATGGAGCTAGGTATGGATAGAGAAAGAGCCTCCCGTGAATTGGTCTTTGTTGCATGACACCCATGGAGCTAGGTATGGCCACATGACAACCAACCTTGCAGAGGTGTATAACTTTGTACTCAGAGGGAATAGAGCATTGCCACTCACAGCTATTGTGGAGGCTGTATTCCATGGCACTTTGAGATATTTCAGAGACCGACACGAGTTAGCAAAGAAGCATATTATAGATAATCAGAACACACCTTACTGTAGCCGTGTCATGGAGTATATGGCAGAGAAGATAGAGAAAGCAAAGAAGCACACTGTGAGACTCGTAGGTAATCAGGAAAGGAGGTATGAGGTTCAGCTACCTACCGATGGTTTTGGTTCTGCGAATGAGGTGAAGACGCATGAGGTAAAAATTGGAACGGAATTTTATCCAATGTGTGAGTGTACATGCAACAAACCAAAGTTGTTGCACCTGCCTTGCTCACATGTGTTGGCTGCCTGTGGCCAGATTGAGTTGGCTGCCATCTCCTTTGTGTCGCCATACTACTTAAAAGAGGTTGTACTGAACACATGGACCGGTGAGATGACAGGGTTTAGAGTCATTGGCAATTTCAACAAGGTTAACGACGGTGAGAGAGTATACATCCCGGATCCAGAACTTCGGCGAACAAGCAGGGGTCGACGTAAGGCCCGTCGAATCCGAAATGATATGGACCAATCTGAAGCTGGTGGAGCAACCAGACAATGTTTGCTATGCGCGGCTTATGGGCATAGGATGAAATATTGTCCTGACCTGAACAAAGATGGTGCTTCCACATCGACGAGTGCTTCCACATCGACGGCTGCAACAATAGGAGCAAGAGGCGGACGTGGTCGTGGCAGTCGAGGCCAAAGGGGAGGACGAGGAAGGAATAACTCAAAAGCTATATAATGTGGGGGAGAATGTTTTAATTTGTAATATCGTCTGGACTATGTTTTATTTTGCAATGTCTAAACTATGTATTAATTTGTAATGTCGGCTGGACTATATTTTACTTTGTATGTCCAAACTATGTATTAATTTGTAATGTCGACTGAACTATGTTTTACTTTGTATGTCTGAACTATGTATTAATTTGCAATGTCTGGACTATGTTTTGATTGCAGATATGTCTTTGTATCCGTTGCTTAATGGTACGATTGATAGAGGTCACCGGGCTGCACTTATGCAAGGGGGGTAAGAACTTAGACGTTTTGGTCACTCGCACCCCGAAGACTAACTGGATGATACACCCTTCATGGGTTGATAGGTATTGATACATATAGTGCCTTACATGTTTGACATAGGTATTGAAACATATAATTACTTACTTTTCATGCTATATTCTCTTTTTTTGTAGGTTAAGTTGGGCTGGACTTCTACCCTTGGCACGGCTGGTTGAGGGTACGTTGGAAGAGTGGGTTGACCATCCGAACTTGGATGAGGCAGGTGAACCAATGCAGCTGAAAAAGAGGCAAGTGAAACGATTCTCTTATGACAGGTCACTCCTTACTTGCTTAGTAGATAGATGGAGACCAGAGACACACACCTTTCACTTTCCCTGGGGAGAGATGGCGCCTACTTTACAGGATGTCTCCTACTTGTTGGGATTACCTTTGGCCGGTGATGCCATAGGTCCTTTAGAGGCAGAACCTGGCTGGCTTGCAAATATGCAGGCCCGTTTTCTAGCTGCGGTGCCAACTGCTACGGGCTTAAACGATGATCCTCACGGGCCATGTTTTAGGTGGTTGAGCCAGTTTCAGGTAACCTTCGTGGCCACATGACTATGTTTTTTTAGTTACCAATAGTACATCGTTCACACAATTGTATGTTCTCTATGTAGATTGTCTCATTAGGATACCCCGCAGTAGATTTGTCAGACGCACAGATTGATCGATCCCTAGAGGCATATATTCTATGGTTGTTCGGCAAGACGATGTTCACGGAGAACCACGTGACCACTGTTGATGCACGATTCATCGGTATTGCACGAGAGATAGCTGACGCACGTTGCCTTGCGGATATTGTCCAGAGGAGTTTTGGTTCTGCCGTGTTAGCAGCTACGTAATTGGTGAGCCAACTCATTCATTATGGTGTCACTACCGGTGAGTTCTTCCCATGGAACTATCCTATTGTCCATCCTGAAATCGGTAGCTAGCCTTAGAAGAGTGCTGCTCATCTCAGGGTGAAACCTACGATCGAAAGGATAATGGGACATCTCGACTACACTGGACTGCTTATTCACCTCCGGGTCAAGGGGGTTTTATAGATAGAGAGGAGAGAAAATGGCGGGAAAGAACGACTGGGGTATGGAGGGAAAGAGTTGGCGGGAACATATGGCGGGAAAGGGTTGGCGGGAAACGGATGGCGGGAACATATGGCGGGAAAGGGTTGGCGGGAAACGGGTGGCGTGAACATATGGCGGGAAAGGGTTGGCGGGAACATATGGAGGGGAAAGAGTTGGCGGGAAAATATTTACGGAAAGGGCTGTGCAATTTTTTTCATTGCAAAATGGTTACACAACATTCGTAAGTCATAATAAAAAACCCTTTTCGGCCTACAGTAAGCAGAAGAGAGCGACCATGCAACTTCGGTCACCTGTTCACGCGAAAAGGTGGGGCCCGGGGACTCTTCGGCCTACGGTTGACCAAAGAGTGCTCTTCGGCCTATGAGAAGCTGAAGAGTCCTTTTCGGCCTAGTTGGGGCACACTTCGACCAACGGGAGGCAGAAGTGCTCTCTTCGGTCAACGGCTGGCCGAAGAGCCACTCTTCGGCCAATGGGAGGCCGACGGGGTGCTAGTTTTGCAAATAACTTATTAGCACTGCTAATTTCCGAAATTGCTGTAAAAAACATGCTAGTTTTGAAAAAAAATTGAAGAAGTCTCAGCGAACAAAAAAACTTCAATGGTCAATTGAAGCAAAAGCAATAGCCGCTTTCAGCCAAAACTAACAATGGTTCCAGCAAAAAAGTCGCAATAGCAAACTCTAAAAAGTTTAATTGTAGCAAACGAACTAGTTGGTTCCACCAAAAAATTGCGCTGGTTCCAGCTAAAAAAAAGTCGCTGGTGAGGGCGCCCTCCGGTTCCAACAATATTGGGTGTTGTTGGTTTCCAGCACGTTGCGTCGCTTGAGATGGATGTAGCAAATCTACGCGCCGGTGGTAGCTTTCCCCGTTGCCCGGTGCAGCAAAAAACATGGTGTTGTCGCCGGCTGGCACGCTCGTCGTCGTATGGTTGTAGCAAATTCAACCGCCGGTAGTAACTTTGTCGGTGCTGGTTGCAGCAAATCTCAGCACCATTGCCTCCACCACAAAATTCACCGTCGCTCCTTGCAGCAAATCCGGTCATCGGTTGTAGCACGACCGGTCACCGGTTGTAGCACGGCCGGTGTGTGGTCGTAGGACGGCCGTGCGACGGAGGAGCTAGGAGTGCGCCATGACCAGAGGAGGATGAGAGGAGAGTGGCGTGTGGCCATGACGCCCACCCAAGGAGCTTGTCGGTGTCTCCCCCCTCCTCCCCCCCCCCCCCCCCCCCCCCCCCACACACACACACACCCCAACCCCAACCCACTCCCACTCGATTTGGCATGGAGCACCACAAGGGAAGCGACGGAGCTGCTACTGGAGCCATGGAAGAACCATGTGAGAAGTTCCATGGAGGGGACCTTGAGGTGAACGACTCTCAGGGGAGGAAAGGGAGCTAACGAGGTGATGAGTCAGCTTGCCGGAGCAGCAGATCGGCCGGATCAGAAAAAATGAAGGGTGTGGTGCTTGGCTTGCTACAGAGAGATGGGGAAAAGATGAGGATTGCGGCGCTGTGAAGAAAGGAAGTGGATGGGAAGAGATAAGGCAGAAACAGGGCCACCAGATTATGTGTCGCTCGGAAAATAAAACGCACTAGAAGCATGTGTGAGGCGACCGGCCCAAGCTTCCGCCGGCTCGCCGTTCCCAAACGTTTTCTTTAACAAAATGATTTCATCCTCTCTTGAGGACCTTTCCCATGATGAATTACTAGAATACTAGAACATGAAGGCGTGTTTTGCCGCGCCTGCCATATTGACAATGGATGATAATAAAACTATTAAAAAAAATCCAAGCAATATTTGAGAAAATTTGAATAGTTTATATGGGTCCAAATATACCTGAGAGATATTACCAAATAGCTGTTCAAAGTGTTAAGCTTTACAGGTAAATTTTGCTAGGCACGTCTTAGTGGTGCACTGTACAGATGGATATAAGCTGGATTTCATCAACTGTAAAAAATATTTTAAATTGACTCAAGTGCTGCTTTAATCCTCACGGTGCGTCGGGTACAATAAAAACTTCAGATCCGAATGTCATGCCGTGGATTTTATTTATGCCGTGCGACAATGAGTTGAGCAATAAAGGATCTCACAAACTGATGGACTATTTTTCTTAGACAACCTGGTGCGCATGGTGATGTGCATAGATCGTCAATATGGGACTTTTCAAATCATTCTAGCAATGGAAAGATACCTTTATCAATTTCATGTCATCTAGAGAAGTAAAACTAACATTAGGTTTAGATGTGCAATCTTGGGCAACTCCTTGAGATGCAAATTACAGCTTCTCATACAAAACATACTTTAATCAACCGCGTGCCTTACATTATCAAATTCAGCACAAATGGCTTCGACTTCATCGGTTGCCTGCAATACTTGCCAAAGATAGGATCTAGGTATCAAAAACTTAAATACTTTAGATCCAGCTTTCTTATCCAAACTAAGTCCTAAATCTTGAAAAAGGAACACAAGGATGCTAAAACATGGGCACTCACCCTGTCCACGTGCAATGTAATACTTTCAACAACATTGTGGGCTCAGCAACATGAACAATGGCTTTCAGAAATTATTAGTGAATATGGACTGCCGAGAAAGGGAAAATACTTACAAGAATAAATTGTGTGCATAACATGTTCGAGAATAACACACCAAATCTAACCATTCGGCTTGGGTGGTGAGCTATCTAAAAAAATTGTAATAGGAAAGAAAACTTGTTTTAGTCACAAGCATAAACAAAGAGCAGTGTGCTAGTGTAACTTTTTATTTATCAGAGTCCAACTGATAAAACAAGATATTATTCTAATGCATGGCACAAAGAGCACTCTTTTTCCCAATAGCTCGACCGAGAGGCCGTTCGGCTTGGGTGCCTGGCTGATATGTCTCCAACGTATCTATAATTTATTAAGTATTCATGCCATGTTTATAATATTTTTATATGATTTTGGTGCATTTTCATATTATTTTCATTGACTAACATATTAATCTAGTGCCTAGTACTAGTTGTTGTTTTCTGCTTATTTTTGGTTCTCTAGAAAATCCGTACCCAAAAAGTCCAAACGTGACGAAACTTTTTGACGATTTTTGAGGAACATAAGAGACCCCCGAGGCTTCGTGGAGGACCAGAATATCCATGAGGTGGTCACAAGGCACTAGGGTGTGCCATGGGGGTAGGGAGGGTGCTTCTTCTTTTGGCGTGATCCCAACGCTGAAAAACCCTATAAATCTAGAAACCCACTAAATTAACCTAGATGAATTTTTCCACCGCCGCAAACCTCTGTTCCAAAGCTATCTCATCTGGAGGTCTTTTTCGGCACCCTGCCGGAGGGGTAAAGCCATCACCGGAGGCCATCTTCATCATCCCCGCTACCTCCATGACAAGGAGGGAGTATTTCACCCCCGGGCTGAGGGTATGGGGAGTATTTCACCCCCGGGGCTATGTGTTTGATCTCTCTCTCTCTCTCTCTCTCTCTCGTGTTCTTGATTTGGCATTATCCTGATGTATCATGAGCTTTGTTAATAGAGTTGGATCCTATGTTGTTCTTCCCTCTCTATATTTGTTGTGATGAATTGAGTCTTACTCTCTGAAGTTTCGTATGTTGGATTGAATACTTTGGACTTGAAATCACTTCATGTATGTCTTGCTTGACATATGTTTTGGTAATCAACTTGCGGATTCTCGTGGTGACAATGGGGTAATTTATCAAGATCACTTGACATATGTTTTGGTAATCAACTTGCGGATTCCCATGGTGGCATTGGGGTAATCTAGGCATATGGGTTGATGCACTTTCTCCGATAGGAATTTTGAAGTGATTCTTTGTCGCACGTTGAGGGATTGTTTATGATCCAATTATGTAGCACCGTTGAGAGATTGCACTAGTGAAAGTATGAACTCTAGGCCTTGTTTCCAATCATTGATACACCGGTTTTGCTCACTTTTGCTACTTGCTACCTTGTTATTTTTATTTGGTCATATTAGAAAAACCTAGTTCTACCATCCATATTACACTTGTATCACCATCTCCTCGCCGAACTAGTGCACCTATACAATTGACAACTGTATTGGGTGTGTTGGGGACACAAGATATTTCTTGTATTTGATTGCAGGTTTTTTTGAGAGAGACCATCTTCATCCTACACCTCCCACGGATTGATAAACCTTAGGTCATCCACTTGAGGGAAATTTGTTGTTGTCTTACAAAACTTTGTGCTTGGAGGCCCAACAGAGTCTACAAGAATAAAGTTGTGTAGTAGTCATCAAGCTATTTCTGGCGTTGTTGCCACGGAGGTGAGTGCTTGAAGGTATATCTACAGATCTTGTAATTGAATCTTTTAGTTTCTTGTTTATTCTCTAGTTTGGTTTTACAAAATAAAACCACAAAAAGGGAAGTGAAGTTCCATCAAATGCTTCATCTATATGATGTCTTTCTTGAAAATATGGATTCCGATAGTTGTGATGAAGTAGTAATAGAAGAAATTAATAAATTGTTTAATGTGAGTCCTTTGAATGATAAGCATGATTGGAATGTTGTTAGTATGCTTTCTATGAACATCCATAATGCTAACGATGACTGCACTAGTCATGATAAAAAGGTTTCTTATAAGCATGTCAACTTTTGTGGTGAGCATAGACCTTGTGAAGACATGTCAATAAGGGATGATAGATTTGTTAAGAAGCATAAATATGATAGAACCCAATGGTGGCTTAAGATATTAGATGAGTATTCTAGTAAATTATGTTCTCGTCATCCCATTACTTGTGAACTTTGCAATGAAGTTAGTCATCTTAATTTTCAATGCATGCATTTTTTATGATCGAATTGCATCCAAACATTGTGATGACATGATCACCCTTGAACAATATAACGAATTTTGCCTATTTTGGGGGTGTGAGGAATTGTCGCATAAAAATAATTGGTTTGAAACATTCATTCTCACAGAAGATATTGAAACTAATATAAGAGAAACCTATATGTTTTGTGTGGTAAATTGCAAAGAGAACGATTACGTGGCCAACTATAAAAAGATGGGAAACCAATGGAATATAAAAGGAATACTAATGAAAGGAAAAAATCCCAATTCCCTCCTATTGTTTCTTACGATGAATCAGATGATGAGGAAGAGCTTCTTATCCAACCAATTTCTTTAGTAATAAGCTTGAAAAAATTGATTAAACCCACATAATGCGGTGAAGAAGAAGAAGAAGAAGAAGAAGAAGAAGAAGATGATGATAAGGAAAAGAAGGAAAAACAAAGGTACTCCAAAATAATGTTTCTCCTATTGTTTTTGTGCCTCATGAGAATGAATCAAAGAGTATTGTGGAAGATGATACACTTGTGGATGATGTTGTCTTTTGGTCTTATGGCACAATGTCCGAAGGAACTATTGAGGATAATTTTGGTATTCCTATTACTTGTTGTGATAATTATGACTGGGAAGATAATGATACTTCCTATGATCTTGAAATATTTTTGGCACCAACTTGAAACATTATGATGATAATAATCACCATACTATTGGATCTATTCATGATATTAATGATAGGAGTGATTATGCTAATGATATGCAAAACCATAAGCTTGGGGATGCTATGTTTGATGATAAATACATGTTCGAGAATGTATTTGCTGCAAATTGTTCTTATCCTAAGCTTGGGGATGCTATGCTTAATAAAGTTGATATTTTTAGTCCCCTTACTTTTAATGATCAAATTTGTTATGATGATAACATGCATTCTATTTATGATGATTGCAATAATGATGAAAGTGGGTTTGGAAGAGTGTCAACTTTAGATAATAATTATCCCACTACTTTTGAGGGTGTTGAATCTTATTATAATGATAAAAGTGGATTTGGAGAGGTCATGCCTTTATTAAATGTTGAATTCCCTACTTTGGAAGAGGTCTCAATTGATTATGATAGGAATAAAGTTGCTACTTATGATGAATATTGTGATGATACTTATGTTATAAAGTAGTGATAATTATTCATTGAAACATGTCATAATCATAAATATCCTTTTACCGAGCATGTCCTAGGAATCGGGAGCCGACATGGGAGATGGAACTCATCTATGAAGCCGAAGACTTAAAAGGTATGAAGTTATCCCAAAGAAGTTGCTAGATTCCTCGGCTTGAAGACTAGTTCAGGGGCTACTACGTTGTCCCATACTAGGGGGTGCATACCACATCGGCCCACCACTCATGAGCCAGGTAGAGGACCCACCAGTGACTGAAGAATGGGCCTCGCCTCCCTTGTCCCTTGGCGTGATCAAGATGGAATTCTCGAAGATTTGGTGTACACCTCAAGGCATGTTTAAATGTTTGGCACGTTTATCCCTAGATTGTACTGACCATGTGTGAACCCTAGATACCCCCTAGTGCCTATATAAGCTGGTTTAGTCTCTAGAGACTACGATTTCGAGGTCCTGGAGCTTAGAACTCATTCAGGATGTAGGGTTTTACCTCTTCCAGAGGGCCCGGACCCGGGTAAATATTGTGTCCCTATTCTTCCTGTTATCATCTGGCTCGGATCATCAGCTTGGGACCCCTACCCGAGGTCTGCCGGTTTTAGCACTGACACTTGGTTTCTTGCGTGTGCGGTTGTTATCGTGTGGCGGAGGTCATCGGCAATGCTACTTGTGAGCTACATTGGGATTTTCCCCAAAGAGGAAGGGTGAAGCAATATAGTAGCGATAAGTATTTCCCTCAGTGAGAACCAAGATTTATCAAACCAATAGGAGAACCATCCAAACCCTAGTGAACAACACCTGCACATACAAAAGCAAATCCTTGCACCCAACGCGGGCAAGAGGGTTGTCAATCTCCTTGAACTCGTTACTTGCAAGGATTAAATCTTGTCGTGGTAGATGGATAAAAAGAAAAGTAAAATTAAAAGAGTAAGATTGCAACAAGGTATTTTTGGTTTTTAGTAATATGATTAAGTGGACCCCGAGGCCATAGTTTTCACTAGAGGCTTCTCTCTCGAACGAATAGCATATGGTGGGTAAACAAATTACTGTTAGGAAATTGATAGAAAAGCGCATAGTTATGATGTTATTCATGGCAATGGTCACATATATAGGCATCACACCCATGACAAGTAGACTGACTCCTGCCTGCATCTACTACTACTACTCCATGACATGATGTAGACAAAGTAAACTCAAGCAATATGAATAAAGCCCATCATTTTACCCTTAATGGCAACAATATAAATACGCACCTCGCTACCCCCTCTGTCACTGGGTGAGGACACCACAAGATTAAACCCATCACAAAGCACCTCTCCCACTGAATATAAGTCGATCTAGTTGGCTGATGAGTGATATTTTTACACTCATTTCACCATTGTTTAAACCGAGATATTTCATTAAAATGATATATTCGCTCCGATATTGGTACTAATGACTAATTAATGCAAATGATTCATAAATCCTCTCTTTGATGTGTTTCCATAGGAAATGGGCTAAAGAGGGAAGAAATCATGTGTGGAAATGGAATGGAAGGAGAATGGAGAAAGAAGGAATCAACAGGAGGCGTTTTCGCGAAGACAACACAAAATACGGCGTTCCATACGGGCGCAAGTGCCCGTATGCATGAACGCCCGTTTGGCATGGATTTTGAGGTAGATCGTCCACCCTGGACAGCTTTCATTAAAGGGACCCCATTGAAATGTCAACAAAACAATGAGTAGAGAAGTGAGAACCTCTTATTCATCATCTTCATCCAGAAACCCAAGCCGCTGCCATCTCCAATCTCCACCACCACCATAGTGCTCTCTCATCTAGTTCATACTTGTAATCGTGCATCACACAAGGCATCCATTGTAAGACATATTGCAATCAATCAATTTCAAGATGTGTTCTTCAGTGTTTTCTTCCCACGATATGATCTACATGTGTGAGTAGTTCGGTAAGGCATGGGTTGAGGCATGTGCCTTGCAACCCAATGTATTTGTTAAGGGTATCAATGGAAGTCTTTGACATAACATCTCGTATGTGTGAAATAAAATTGTTCCATGAAGATGTCTCTTGTCTTGTCCGTGATCTTCATCCCTGCAGGTACGCATGATCATGGAGATCGAGCACCGATGAGTCTCGGAGCAAGGAGACCATGAAGTGTTATACCGAACACCGGTGATAGTAAGGTTCAGTAAGGTAGCATGGATCATATCCTTGGGGATAAATGAGGTGTAGTCATTAAACACCCAAAGCTCTTGGCTGATTTTATTATCTTAATTATCGAGGCACCCCGCATGACGGATGGGGCCCACGGTAGGACAATTTATTCCTAATGCATGACTCGTGTCGGTCAAGATGTTATTTGGACACATCCCCCAGTTTGATCTGTAACAAGCACAGCTCGATGGGTGACTTCCAGCGCACAAATTAATATCCTATTTGATCCCAACGCAAATACATGGTTGTAAGCATAAGACCTCATACCCGTACCTCTTTTTATTATAAGTGTTTGAATCACTATTTGCTTGTTGATATGGCCAAAAGCTGGATTTGACACTTCAACAAAAGTTTGCTAGAGACCATAGCTTCAAGGTAATATTCCTCTCGTGGGTTCGGTAACCCAGGTTAACCTCTGGGGAAATAGGTGCGGGGTACAATTTTCTGTTCCAATATCGGATCAATAAAAGGAGGTATCAAGCCCTTTTTTCTAGCACCGTTGCCAGGGAGGAGTTTAGTATTCCTAGTCTGTGTGTTTAGAATTTTTGTTAAAGTTAATTTTCAGTTTTGTTTTTTACTTTTCTATTTTTATTTTTATTATTTTGCTAGTCTTGTCAGTTGAAAAACCAAAAGATTACTATGGCTCGTAATCTTGGGAGCTTCGCTACTCCCAGCAACAACTTCATGTGTGAACAAGTAGCACAACCTAAGGTAGCAGCAGCCAAGTATGAGATTAAACCGAATTTAGTTCCATGGTTCAACAGGACCAATATGGAGGCTCTGCTTCTGAGGATGTCGGTATGCACTTACACAATTTCATTGAATTATGCAACATGACACACATAAAGGATTATGATCCTAACGCTCTGAAATTGCGTCTATTTCCTTTCTCTTTGAGAGGAAAAGCTAAGGAATGGCTTCTTGCACTACCTAAGGGCAGTATTACTTCTCGGGCTGATTGTTGCAGTAAATTTTGATCTAAGCTTTTTCCACCTGCAAAGATTATGTAATTACGTTCTTAGATTACAGGTTTCAAGCAGGAGGAACGTGATCCACTAGCTATGAGAAACTATCCCAATCATCGAATCGAGGAATGGTTAATCCTTCATATGTTTTATAATGGCTTAAATCATATGTCAAAAACTATGCTTGATACAGCTGCATGAGGAACAATCATGGGAAAGCCTATAGAAGATGTCAAGAAACTACTAGATGATATGCAAGAGAACCATACCCAATGGCATGTTGAATGAACCACTGCTAGAAGGGTGAATGCCAAGGAAGAAAATAACATGGAGTTGACAAGCTTGAGGAACTTATCTCTGTGATAAAAGGTAAATAAGAAGTAAATGTGAATGCCATCACTAATGAAGAAACTAGTGATGTAAATTTTGTTACTCTTAATGGGTACAGTCATAATTGGAAAAATAATAGCCATGCTCCTAGACTTACTTATCCTAGCAATGGAGGAGCATCCAACATTTTTAATGGAGCTAACTGCAGCAATAGAAATACTCTTGAAGAAACTCTTAAAAGTTTTATTGCTAGCCAGACTGAGCATAATAAAAACTTCAAGAATATCTTGAAGAATACTGACAACTTATTTGGTCAATTGACCAGTAAGGTTGTTGGACTAACAAATGATGTGCGGGTACTTGAAGGAAGATCCAAGAATATGGAAGCACAAGTGGCTAAAATAGCAGAGAGCCAAACACTAATTTTGGCTAAGTTTGTAGGTAAACCAGAGCCTAATCCAGTTGAAGAGGTTAAAATGGTGAGAAGTGACGAAGAGAAGGCCGAAGTGCTTGACACAAGCCATGTGCCGAAGTACAATCATACTGTTGCAGATATGTGAAAATGATATCCATGAAGTATTCACTACCGGAGGTAACTAATAATGAAGCATATAATGTCTTTATTGAACAAGTTGTAGCCAAGGTACGTGAACTTGATGACGAGAGGAAAAAGCTCTACAGTAAGTTACCATCTAAGAAAGACGATGTTTTTGAACCTACTATAGAGAATGAGATAGGATTGAATAAATTCAATTCCTTATGTGATTTAAGGGCAACCGTTTCCACTATCCCCAGATTTGTTTACGATATTCTCAATCTCGGTCCTTATGCTAATACCGAGATCCTTTTTGAATATGGCTAATTCTACTTTTACTCAGGTAGTAGGCATCACTACAAAAATAAGACACATCCATGACATTATGGCCCGAATGAAGAACTTTTTCTGTCATGGTTATGACACTTCTATGACGATAATTGTGACAAAAGCACGTATCATCATATATGTGGTGGGCATCTACTTCTATGACAAAAAAATTATGACAGAAAATGGGCTTTTTTTCCTTGGAGGGCCGGAGACGCACCTGCATGACATTCTTTGGGCCATGCATGATGTAAAAACTCATGGTAGAAGTGAGGGCGAGGAAAATTTCGGGCAGTTCCCGGTTACGATGGGTGGTCGGGGCCGAGCAATGTAGTGTGGTTTGTGTGTTTCCCTCATATGCGCGTGTGTGCGGGGCGTTCACTAACTGAGCCCGAGTGGTCGATCGATCTCACTATGTACTAAAGCCGATCGATCCCTTCACTGCTAACTGAAGCCGATCAATTCCTTCGCTGCTAACTGAACCCAATTGGTCAGTTCGCTACTTAGTGAAGCTGATCGAGCCCCCGTGCGAGACGTAGCTAGTTGGTTGGGTTGCCTCGGGATGAACAATGCCCATTGTTGTCGCGCATGCGATACATAGAACGAGTCGACACATGTGGTGACTCCGGCCGGTTGGTTGGCTGCGGAAGAACAGTTCCTGGTGGAGGTTGGATGAACATGACCCAGTGGTATAGGCAGTTGATGCTGGATGATCAGGACCCCGAGGAGGTCGTGCTGCGGTACACCACACCCAGCCGGTTGGGGTGGAGGAACAGGGCCCCATGGAGGCTAGATGAACTGGAGCCGGTGGAAGCTGGAGGAAGTCAACGATGGATGAATAGTGGACCGTGGAGGCTGGAGCGAGGTAGTAGATGGTGGATGAACAATAGCCTTGTGGAGTCCCCTTTTGTGGTACGCCACACCCCTCCCAATGAACAGGACCCTGTTTCGATCGTAGGCGGTTGGAGAGAAGTCCGTTTCCATCGTTTCGCTGTATGCCAGACCCCTCCCAATGAACAGGATCCCGTTTCGACCATAGGCGATCGAATAAAAGGCTGTTTTCTCCATTCTGCGGTATCCAGACCCCGTTTCGGCTGTTCCGTCCAAGCTGGTTGGCTACCGTTGAAGAGGATGTGTTCCAACCCAGTCGCTTGGCTCCCAATGAACACGACAATGTTTCCTCTGTTCTGACCCAGCCGGTTGGCTGCCGATGAACAAGATGTCGTTGTTGTACACGTAAGAGACCACGCCCGTATGTACGTATGTGGCCGTGTTTTTTGCAACGTGGTTGTATGTATGTGTACACGATTTATATGAGACTGCCTGAACTGCTACCGTCCTTACTCAGCCACGGTTCATCGTGGTAGACAGACTGACCGACCAATATGTATGTACACGTTTGCGACCAGACAAATAATCTATGTATGCTTCGACCTAGTGGGTCCCAACTATCAAGGGGATAAGAAGTCATTTACTCGAGTGCAAAGATATAGCTGGTGGGTCCCAGCTGTTAGGGGGGATCATTTCACTTCCTTGTTCGAGAAGATGTTGCAGGTGGGTCCTGGCTGTTAGGGGGGAGGAAACTATTTTTTCTGCGTACTAAGGAGGCACTTCCTTGCATGGGACCATGAACCTTGTGGGTCCTAGCTATCAGCTGATTGCTTGTATCTGCGTTGGTATTTCCCCGAAGGGGAGTGGATGATGCAGCATGGCAACAGTAAGTATTTCCCTCGGTTATGAAACCAAGGTTATCAATCCAGTAGGAGAACCAAGCAACACTATGTAAACGGATCCTGCACACAAACAACAAATACTTGCAACCCAATGCATAAGACGGGTTGTCAATCCCTCCTCAGTATTAAGATAGATAAAATTGTATGAGATTGGATAAATAGATCTTGCAAAAACACAAAATAAAATAAGTAAAGGAAAAGTGCAGCAAGGTATTTTTGGGTTTTTGGAAAAATAGATCTCAAAACAATATGATAGAAAATAGACCCGGGGACCATAGATTTCACTAGTGGCTTCTCTCGAGAACATAGCGGAGAACAAGTAATTATGATGATATCCAAGGCAACTATCATGTATATAGGCATAATGTCCAAGATTGGTAGACCAACTCCTGCCTGCATCTACTACTATTACTCCACACATCGACCGATATCTGCTACTTCTTGAGCTTGCGTTGGTTTTTCCCTTAAAGAGGAAAGGGTGATGCAGCAAAATAGAGATAAGTATTTCCCTCAGTTAGAGAACCATGGTATCGATCCAGTTGGAGACAACACACAAATCACCAATACCTACACAAACAATCAAACAACTTGCACCGAACGTGATAAAGGGGTTGTCAATCCCTTCACAGTCACTTGCAAAAGTCAGATCAAATAGAGATAGATGAAACTAAACAAAAGATAAAGTAAATATCTTTGGTATTTTTGGTTTATAGATCGGAAAGTAAAAGATTGCAAAATAGTAGATTAGAAACTAATATGATGGAAAATAGAACCGGGGGCCATAGGTTTCACTACAGGCTTCTCTCAAGATAGCAAATAATACGGTGGGTAAACAAATTACTGTCGAGCAATTGATAGAAAAGCGCAAAGTTATGACGATATCTAAGGCAATGATTATGAAATATAGGCATCACATCCGTGTCAAGTAGACCGACTCCTGCATGCATCTACTACTATTACTCCACACATCGACCGACTCCTTCCTACATCTAGAGTATTAAGTTTATGAAGAACAGAGTAACACATTAAGTAAGATGACATGATGTAGAGGAATAAACTCAAGCAATATGATGTAAACCCCATCTTTTTATCCTCGATGGCAACAATACAATACGTGCCTTGCTGCCCCTACTATCACTGGGAAAGGACACCGCAAGATTGAACCCAAAGCCAAGCACTTCTCCCATTGCAAGAAAAACCAATATAGTTGGCCAAACTAAATCAATAGTTCAAAGAGAATTACAAACATATCAAATCATGCATATAAGAATTCAAAGAAGATTCAAATAATATCCATAGATAAGTTGATCATAAATCCACAATTCATCGGATCTCGACAAACACACCGCAAAAGAAGATTACATCAGATAGATCTCCAAGAACATCGAGGAGAACATGGTGTTGAGAATCAAAGAGAGAGAAGAAGCCATCTAGCTACTAGCTATGGACCCATAGGTCTGAGGTAAACTACTCATGATTCATCGGAAGGGTAATAGAGTTGATGTAGAAGTCCTCCGTGATCAAATCCCGCTCCGGCAGGATGCCGGAAAAGGCCCCTAGATGGGATCTCACAGGAACATAAGGTCACAGCAGTGGAAAAGTGTTTTTGTGGATGCATCTGGTGGTTTGGGGATATATGTGAATATATAGGACGAAGAAGTAGGTCGATGGAGTCACATGGGGCCCACAGGGTAGGGGGCGCGCCCTCCCCCCTTGTGGCCGCCTCGTGGCTCTTCCGACTTGATCTCCAAGTATCCTGGGTGTCTTCTGGTCCAAGAAAAATCATTGTGAAGGTTTTATTCTGTTTGGTATTCCTTTTCTGCGAAACTCAAAAACAAGGAAAAAACAGAAACTGGCACTGGGCTCTAGGTTAATAGGTCAGTCCCAAAAATAATATAAAATAGCATATTCATGCATATAAACATCCAAAACAGATAATATAATAGCATGGAAGAATAAAAAATTATAGATATGTTGGAAACGTATCACTATCCAACATGCATCTAGTGTATTGAGTTCACGGAGAAACGGAGTAATGCAATAAGAACGATGACATGATGTAGATAAGATCTATTCATGTAGGAATAGACCCCTGTCTGATTTCGGGTTCCGCAAACCCTTGAGAGGTTCAAACTCTGAGGTGCGTGCGGAGATCTCAACCTCCCCAGTTTGCGTGCTCGCAAATCTCACAGCCTAGCTCGACAAACTCAAAGGAAAAGGTACACAACAGTTTACCCAGGTTTGGGCCACCTTGCGGTGTAAAACCCTACTCCTGCTTTGTGGTGGATTTGCCTCGAGGGGCTGAGGATGAACTAGTACAGTGGAGAACAACCTGTCCTTGAGCTCAAGTGAGCTGGTGAGGGTGGAATGGATTCGGTCGACTTGATCCGTCCTCCATCCATGGTGGTGGCTAGGTCCTATTTATAGTGGCCTTGGTCCTCTTCCCAAATGAAGGCGGGAAGGGATCCCACAACGGCCAAATTTGAAGGAAGACAACTAGTACATCTTATCCTGACGAAAGTAGTCTTCGCCTGCAAAAGCCTCTCGTAGTGACGCCGTGGTGGGCTCGACGATGACCTCTGTCCTGCCGGTCTTGGTCTTGTTGCATGGAAATGGAAACCTTGTGGCTGCTTCCTCGGGACTCCGCGCCTGCGCTTGCCTCCTTTGCACCAAAGAGGAAACTGGTACACTGCACCCGCTGGCGCCCACCTGGCCTTGGTCGTCATGGCTCATGTCACCCGAACCTCACGAGGTGAGCCTTGCATAGAAATCTTCACTCCTCGGGAGCCAGCCTGAGGAGGCTGCTCCCTTTGGAGGTCTTGGTGTCATCCGCCTTGCGAGGCTTGGCCCCTCGCAAGGGTCTTGAGTTGCCGATGTACCAGGCTGTACCAGGGCGTCGATGGAGCCAAGCCGTGAGTCGCAGGCAGGCAAGTCTGGGTACCCCCGTTCCCAGAACGCCGACAGTAGCCCCAGGGCCCAAGGCGCGCTCGGACCTGGCTTCGAGGCGAAGCCAAAGGGCAAGTGCGGAGCATCGTGGGCCCTAACAGCCTGCAGCCTTGGGTGACGCACAACGATTGATGGGACGTGGGCCTCTCCGCTTCCCTACACCACCTCGGCAACCGTTCCTGGCTGACAAAAAGGCTGGCGCCTGCCGCTAAGCCTTCATTGCCTTCCTTTCGTCTTATTCCAGATCCCATTCTACCTCTACACCGAAAAACCTCCAGATCCGCCAAACCTCTTCAGCTAGCTCGCGCCCGATGGCCATCGACAAGGCGAAATCTCCGGTCCCGACCGCACGCTCGGATCCTTGGTTCGAGCCATCCCTGAGCACGTCCACCATCACCAAGGAGAAGCACCTCGCCACCGCGCTCTAGCTGACGGCGGGCAACAGTAATGAGGGGGGAGAGACGAAGCTCCGGGTCGGCTCCGTCGAGCCAGAATCCTTGGGCGACACCTTCTACCCCTTTTTCCTGCACAATGTCCTTGCCGGGCTGGTGCCTCCTTTCTCCAGCTTCTTCTACGCCATCCTTTGCCATTACGGGCTCCATGCCCTCCATCTTCACCCCAACTCCATCCTCCTCCTATCGATCTTTGCCTTCTACTGCGAGGCGTTCGTGGGGGTGATGCCCTCCGTCGCACTGTTCTGCCACTTCTTCTACCTCCGGACAGGCAGCGACCATTGCTCTGGGTGCGCCTGCTTCGTCACGGCCAACGGCAGCAACACAATCTCTCGGGCCAGGAAGAAGGTGGAGGACTTCCAGAATAAGTGGATCTTCATGGATGCCAAGCGCTCCCATGCTCTGCTAGAGCTGCCGACCGAGTTCCCGACGCCCCAGGAGGGATGGACTCACAAGAAGCTCACCGACCCTCGGGCGAAGCAACTGCTGGAGAAGATGGCGGCTGACCTGAAGGTGGAGAGGTTGACAGGGGCCATGATCATCAAGGAATTCCTAACGCAGTGCCTGGCGCCGCTCCAGGCGCACCCACCCTCCTTATGGAAATTCGCGGGCGCGGAAGACGACCTCCGGCTACGCCCGGACGACTTGTCCAACGAGGAGCTAAGCAAGGTCATGCGCACCCTGCTTGGGAAGGACCAGGATGCCCCCCGAACACCGATCTCCCGCTGTACCGTCACGCTGACGGGGAGGAGATAGCTCTCGCCATGCCTGTCTTCAACGAGCGAGGGCTCGTGTCGCCGGATCCTTCTCCGCCCGTGGGCTCTCCGGTGTAGGTTTCCTCCAACAACCTCTCCTTAGAGGCTAACTTGGAGGGGGCGGGGGAGACTTCTCCCCTGCGGCAGAGTGAGCTCCTTCGTGCCTTCTCTGATGATGACGACCCTGACGCGCACCTAGTCAGGGAGTCGACGCGCTTTGCCGGGGTCATCACGAGATCCGGGTGACCCCTCTAAAAAGGCAGAATCGAGGGATCCTGAAGAGGGACAGGTCGATGCTGATTCCCGAAGGTGGAGCCCTCGCTTTGCCATCGGCATCCAGCACAAAGCCGGCCACGCACTCGTCTGCCCCCGAAAGTGCGGCGCCGCTCACGTCCGGGAAGCTTGCGCTCCTGGGCTGGAGGAAATACGTTGCAGAGGATCAGTAAGTGTATCCCCTTTCCCTTGCTCTTTGATTTTGATGTGATGCTTAATGTCTTCATCCTGATGTCAGGCTAACATTAGTGGTGAAGAGGAGGAAGGAGGACGCTGGAGCCACCGAAGCCAAGCGTCCTGCTGTGGTTGCAGCGGCTCCGGCCCAGAAGGACGGGATTGCCCCTCACGCTCCTGCAGTGGTGTCTCCCTCTCGAGGCTCTAGGGCCCAGAATCAGGAGGAGACAACTCCTGCGGCAGAGCTGACTCGAGAAGCACTTACCCTCAGCTCGCCTGCTAGGGGCCTGAGGGCTCCGGAGCCCCTGACCCTCTCTGCTGCTGCCGCTCTGTCAAATTTAGGGATCCGACAACCCTTGAGAGGTTCGAACTCTGGGGTGCATGCGGAGATCTCAACCTGTCCAGCCTGCCTACTCGCGATCCTCCTAAGCCTAGCGCGTCGAGCTCAAAGAGACACAAAGACACAGAGATTTATACTAGTTCGGGCCACTTTGTGGTGTAATACCCTAATCCAGTGTGGTGTGGTCGATTGCCTCGAGGGGCTACGGATGAACTAGTATAGTGGATGAACAAGCCTTAGGAGGTGAGGTGTTCTTGAGCTGGTGTGGTGCTCTCCTTGTTCTGATCTCGGTCCCTTTCTATGGTGGTGGCTAGGTCCTATATATAGTGGCCTTGGCCCTCTTCTCAAATATGAGCGGGAAGGGATTCCACAACGGCGGGATTTGAAAGGGGACAAGTAGTACAGTCTACCCTGACAAAAGTAGTCTTCGCATGCGAAAAGCCTCCGGTCGTGACGCTGCGGTGGGCTTGTTGATGACCTTCGTCCTGCCATCCTGGCGGTCTTGGTCTTATTGCACAAGAATGGAAACCTTTGCCTGATTCCTCGGAACTCCGCGCCTGTGGCTTGCCTCCTTTGCACCGAAGAGGAAACCTGCGCTCTGCACTCGCCTGGCGCCTGCCTGCCCTTGGTCGTCATGGCTCACGTCAGCTGAGCCTCATGAGGTAGCTTGCATAGAACTTTCCGCCCCTTAGGAACCCTCCTGAGGAGTCCACTTCCTTCGGGGGGTCTTGGCGCCGTCTGCCACGCGAGGCTTGGACCCTCGCGAGGGTCTTGCGGTGTTGGTATTGAAGCTGGGCCGTACCAGGCCGTCGATGAAGCCACGTGGTGGGCCGCAGGCAGGCATGACTGGATACCCCCAAATCCAGGATGCCGACGGTAGCCCCCGGGCCCAAGGCGTGCTTGGACTTGGCTTCCAGGCGAAGCCAAAAGGCAAGGGCGGAGCGCCGCGGGCCCTATCGGCCTGCGGCCCTGAAGACACGTGGTGGTTGATGGGACATGGGCGTCTCCACTTCCCCACGCCGCCTTGATACCCGGTAGACCCAGCAGCCGCCCGTTGTCAGTGCAACTCGCCCTTCACAGAGTATCGTGATCGGCTCTTGTATCCTCCTTCCCAATCTTGCCGCCGCGTCCATAGATCTGGCGCATGCGCCTTGCCCTCTCTTGGTATTCGCCATGGCCCCCAAGCCAAGGAAGAATAAGGGGAAGCCGCTCGCACTAGCCGGTCCTCCACCGGCCCTGGAGCCAGCCCTTGAGCAGTCGACGGTGATCAATAAGGAGGGGCTGGACAAGGTTCGCCATGCGCTCGCCGCCGATTCCAATGAGGGGAGGGCGACGGCTGTCCGCCCTGCGTCTTGGCGAACCAGAGTGATGAGTGCCACTAAGATCCCCATCCATCTCCATGCTCTTCTTGCTGGGTTGATTCCTCCCTTCTCCCCTTTCTTAAATGCCATGATGTCCCATTACCAGATCCATTTGCTGCATTTGGACCCTCGCTCCGTCATCCTCCTTGCCATCTTCGCCTTCCTCTGCGAGGCCATGGTGGGGATCACTCCCTCTGTGGCCTTGTTTTGCCATTTCTTCCTGCTTCGTTGGTGGACACTCGCCAACGCTCTGGGTGCACGACCTTCGAAGCCGTGGCCACGACTGCTGGCTCGGGGATCGACTTTGATCTTTCGCCTGTCGCGAAGGGATTCCGGAAGTAGTGGCTCCTGATGGACGCTTGCACATTCAGCCCCCTGCTCATGATTCCTAGGTCGCTGGCCTCGCCTAGCTCCGGCTGGTGCCATGAGGAGCTCACCGACCGGCGTCTTGCTTTTGTCTGGAAGAGGTTGGCGAGGCTCCAGGAACTGGAGGTGACGATGCCAATGGTGGTGAAGGAGTTCATGAAGCAGCGCATTGCTCCCCTCCAGCGCCATTCTCGCCCGATGGGGGACTTCACAGGCGCCGGAGATCCGATGAGGCTACAGAAGCCGTCGCTTGCTGCTGATACCTTGAGCATGGTGCTCAAGCTCCTGACTGGCGAGCCCGAGCCTGCTGACCTTCCTGGGGGTGGCTGCCTTCTCTATCTGTGCTCGAACAAGGCGGCCTTTGCGGGGCAGATGCCTCTGTTCGACGAGTGGGGGTTGCTTCCTGTCGGTGTCAAAACCGGCGGATCTCGGGTAGGGGGTCCCGAACTGTGCATCTAGGTGGATGGTAACAGGAGACAAGGGACACGATGTTTTTACCCAGGTTCGGGCCCTCTCGTTGGAGGTAAAACCCTACTCCTGCTTGATTAATATTGATGATATGGGTAGTACAAGAGTAGATCTACCATGAGATCAGAGAGGCTAAACCCTAGAAGCTAGCCTATGGTATGATTGTTGTTCGTCCTACAGACTAAAACCCTCCGGTTTATATAGGCACCGAAGAGGGTTAGGGTTACACAGAGTCAGTTACAATAGTAGGAGATCTACATATCCGTATCGCCAACCTTGCCTTCCATGCCAAGGAAAGTCCCATCCGGACACGGGACGAAGTCTTCAATCTTGCATCTTCATAGTCCAGGAGTCCGGCCAAAGGCTATAGTCCGGCCATCTGGACACCCCCTAATCCAGGACTCCCTCAGTAGCCCCTGAACCAGGCTTCAATGACGACGAGTCCGGCGCGCATATTGTCTTTGACATTGCAAGGCGGGTTCCTCCTCCGAATACTTCATAGAAGAATTTGAACACAAGGATAGTGTCTGGCTCTGCAAAATAAGTTCCACATACCACCATAGAGAGAATAATATTTACACAAATTCAATCTGCCGACGTATTCCGTGGCATGACATCACACCACGGCCAAGCCTTTATTCGAATCGTTTTTACTATCCCACCTCAGCGTGTTTAGCGAGGTGGTTTCCTTGGCACGTCTTGTCAACGCAGAGATCGTGTCCCCTTATTCCGAGATTCTCATCAATATGGGCGTGGGTAACCCAACTGCGCCATTGATTACGGCACTTGGGAGATAAGCGAGTTTTACCAGGCTGGTGGGGACGCACAACTTCGTCCGTCCATATATGGGGATAAGGATCCGCCTTTTTACCTACGGCTTCTTCCTCCTTTGCTCATCCATTTCCGCGCACTCGAGCTCCAGCTCCCAAGTCCGCACATCCCACCTCAACCTTCTCCAGCCATGTCCGGAGCGGGAGGCAAGTGGATGGCCTCCTCTGTCACGGAGGGGCACATCAAAAGGCTGTGGAAGGCCGGATACTTGTCCAACGACATCGCACATCGGCTCCCCGACAAGGGGCAGCTCATCCCCACCTCCAGGCCCCATGAGAGGGTGGTGTTCCTCACCCACTTCCTCCACGGACTAGGTTTTCCACTTCACCCATTTGTCCGGGGGCTCATGTTCTACTATGGCCTGGATTTCCACGATCTAGCCCCGAATTTCATCCTCAACATCTCGGTGTTCATCGTCGTGTGCGAGGCCTTCCTCTGCATCCAGCCCCACTTCGGCTTATGGCTGAAGACCTTCAATGTCAAGCCGAAGGTAGTGGGCGGCCGCCAAGCGGAGTGTGGAGGTGCCATGGTGGGCAAGATGGCCAACGTCATATGGCTCGAGGGCTCCTTCGCGGAGACCATAAAGGGGTGTCAATCAGGGTGGTTCTACATCACCGAGCCGCGTGACCCTAAGTGGGCAGCGGCCCCCGAATTCCGATATGGCTTCCCTACACGGCTCACCTCTTGGAAAGAGAAGGGCCTGACATGGGGTAATTCGGAAGAGCTGACCGAACTCCAAACCTGTGTCCAAAACCTGGTGAACAAGAAGCTCAAGCTTGTCAACGTAGTCCAGGTCATGCTCATCCGCCGGATCCTCCCGTGCCAACAACGGGCCTTCAACTTGTGGGAGTTTGATCTGGCACAGCACCGAACCTTGAGCAGGCTCTTCGACACTACGTACGAAGATGCCTGGAAGGTGCTATTCAAGGGCGCCGAGGCTCCCGCATCCGCTACCGAAGATCGCGGATTCAGCTCGCAGTGTCAAGCCAGCGAGGTAAGCTATTTCACCCTTTACAGGGCACTTGTTTTTCATAGTTTGACTCTATGCGGGATCTAAACTCCCTTACCTTTGACAGGACTGGCAAAAGATGTCCGGGCAGGTTAACTGTCCGGCTCCCTTGCCAGAAGACCCAGCGGACGCCCGATTAACGGGGCTGCTGGTTCTGGAACCTCACGTGGTGCCGGAGAAGAAGGCCAAGATGAAGGCCACGGGAACTCGAAGGAGTTCCCGACGCCAGGTGTTATCGGACTCATCGTCCGCTGACTCCGAGGCGGACTCCTCCCACGAAGAGGAGGAGGAGGAAAAAGAGGTCTCTCCCCCAGCGGGGGAAGAGAAGAAAAGGAAGGCCGCCCCAACTGGGGAGGCCGGAGGGTCCAAGAAGGGAAGGATCCTTCCTCCGGACTACTCCACCAACACCGACGACGGCGAAGAGGAGTGGCCACCAAGGGCTAAGCCCCTGGCGACATCGTAAGTGTACGGATACCAGAATAACTCATGGCATTTCGTTTGTCGTACAGAATCTCCTAACGCCGAATATAACCCTGCAGCCCGCCCAAAGACGGGCTCGACACTTCAACGAGCAGCTCCCTGGGTTCGTCGGACGTGAATAGCACCTCACTTCCGGCTGCCTTCTCTCCTCGCGCTACGGATGACGCTGAGGTGGGGTCCCAAAAGGGGCCTAGCCAGGAGGAGGTGGTCTAGGAGGCGCCGCAAGGCAACCTCCCGGACTCCAGGTGCAAGGGGGATAAAACCCCAAAGGGCTCTAAGTCCGGCCCTGGGCCGGACTCCGCATCGGAACCTTCAGTGGTTCTGGAGTTGGGCAGGCGGCCCCTTCGTAAGAAGGGCGAGACTGCGACACCGGTGACCTCCGTCCAACCGGAGGCACCGGATAATTTGCTGGAGGCGCTTAACGGCGCCTCCATCGACGAGGAGCACCGCACTGTTATGAGTGTGGTGATCCAGAAAGTTCAGTCCGCCAAGAGCGGGCTGACTGAAGCCTGTGCTAGCCTTCTAACAGGCTTTGAGGTATGTATTTAAGATATGTAAAAATATTACCACATAGACAGTTGCCCCTGATGCTCAGTTTGGTGTTCGGAAAGAAAAGCCGAACTGAGGATCTAAAAAGATGTACGCAGGAGTCTAACATAAGTATGTCAATATGGGAATGCAGGCTGCGCTGCTGACCTCTTCCGCATTGACTGCAGAGGTCAATGCATTGAAGCAGAGCCTCGAGCGGTCCGAGAACAAGCTCGGCCTTGCCAAAAAGCAGCTCGAGGACAAGGAAGGTAAGTAATACCTTATGGAAGTATATAAAAGATGTGGTTGCAAAAAATGACAGGAATAACGTGAGTATTGCAGGGGCCACGAACGAGGTGGCGACCCTGAAGGAAGCGGTGTCCAAGGCTGAAAGTAATGCAGCCACAGAGCGCACCGAGCGAGAGAAGCAGGAGGCGCGGGTGGCGGAGGTGCGGCAAGAGCTCTAGGCTCTCGTGGAAAAACACGAGAGTTTGGAGCATGACTCAAAGACTCGAGAGTCCGAGCTCGCCTCGGCCCTTGAGAGCGCCAAAGCCGCTAAGGCCGAAGCCCAAAAAGCCCTCCAGGAAATTGAGGCAATGAAGAAGATAGCGGCGGGTAAGGCATTCTTTATGCAAAGCAAGCACGTGAAAGTGAATTACTTGTTACTTACCCGAATCCGGAGCTCTCCAGGAGCATTCGCAGATCTGCCCTGCAGTGTGTCCGATGCTGCCGCATTCTACCGGGCCGAGGAGGGGAGCTCGATGGAGAAGGTGTTCTGGTCTCAGTATGCTGAGGCCGGACACCCGGTGCCCTTGAGCGACCAGCTGAAGCAGCTGGTCGAGCTCCATAAGGTGGCCGAACAGGCCATGAAGGGCCTCATAGTTCGGCTGTGGCCCAAGGAATCCATGCCTGGGAGCTACTTCGGGCTGGTGAGGCGGCTGGTGGACGCCTGTCCATGGATTGAAGTCGTCAAGCGCTCCGTCTGCATCGAAAGTGCCCGTAGGGCCCTTGCCCGTGCTAAAGTGCACTGGGGCAAGATGGACGCTGAGAAGCTTGTGACGGACAGACCACCGCCGGGCAGGGAGTATCACAAGCCCGAGATGTATTATGAGGGCATCCTGAAGGGTGCCCACCTTATAGCGGGTGAATGCTCCAAAGATGTAATTTTTGAGTAAACTCGCATTTGTTATCCTGTACGCTGAAAACTTGTTCATATGCGCTAAGCAATGCTTGTGAATTTAAAATATTACCTTCTGTGCGGCCGTCTATTAAATTTGAGAGATGGCGAGTCGTTGGCTTCTGCCCCCATGCCACGAGTGCTGGGGTGTTCGGGATAAACTTGAGCACTCTTTTTCCCATTCTTGGGTCCTTCGAGGGAGGCGCTCAACGCAATGAACGAGGCAACCGGACTACAATGCTTGAACACTCTCACTTAGCCATAGAATTCTATAATTTTAAATTTTGGCGAAGCCCCTAGTATTCGAAAGACCGAGTTCGGGGCGCTATCCACGCCTGGGCCGGACAATGCCGACTCCTCGCTCTAAGCGGCATAAGTCTTTAGGGACTCGAAAACCTCTCGAACAGCGACCGGCTCTCGCCCTATCATGACGGCTAGTTTTAGCTTTCTCCACTGAGGTGCTTAACCCAGCTCAACCGGGGCACAATCGCAGTGGTTCTCCCAGCGCTACCTTAGCCGATATAACGGAACGTAAGGTACCAAAACATGGGAGCCGGGCAAACCCAACTATTGAACCAAGACATGATTCGGAGCCGATGCATATAATGCTATAAGTTCGGGGTGCCGCACTTGTGAAAGTGTTCGGACTTATCACACCATATTTTGGGGTACTTAAGCCCCTGGTGTATTTGGCCGTACCAAAGTGTACGGAAGCAACATGTCATAAGTGAACATATATAGATAAAAAAAGGAATGCAATAATAGGCAGGAGCTATGCATTGTTTATTCAAAAAGGCTGCGGTAAAAGCAGAACGATACAAATAGTGCGATAAGCAATGGACGGGACTATTTGACATGTCCCCCTCCAGGGGCGAGCTGCGGGATGATATGTGAAACAAGTATACTCCTCGTTATAGAGACCACCCGGACACTCGACGTAGCTTTCTGCTTCCCTGGCTATTGCATCGTGTGTTCGGCGATTCTACTGCCGGACAGGGCTTCTTGAGAACGGAGTCCTGAAAGTAAGAAAAAAAGAATGACACAATCGGGAGCCCCTGGTGCGGTTGAGCCGCATTCTGGGCCTGTCGTGGTCGTGCCCCTCCCTCTATGCCCATGGTATTTCCAGAGCGTAATTATGTACGCGTGGTACTGGTTTCGCAATTTCGCGAGGGCTGGGGTTGGAGTCGCATTGCTACGCGTGCTCGGAACGTGCCAGGCGGTCTTGTTGTAGGTTACTCCGGGCGCGCTTGACGGTGTCCGAACGTTGAATAGCTGGACTCGAGAATTGCCTTGAGAGGCTGCTTTTTACTTCCGCCGCAAGGGCCGCCGTATGCTCCTCCGTTCGGAGAGAGCGTTCGGTGTTTCCGTTGACCATAATGACTCCTCAAGGGCCTGGCATCTTGAGCTTGAGGTATGCGTAGTGCGGCACCGCACTGAACTTTGCAATTGCGGTTCGTCCGAGTAGTGCGTGATAGCCACTGCGGAACGGGACTATGTTGAAGATTAATTCCTCGCTTCGGAAGTTATCCGGGGATCCGAAGACCACTTCAAGTGTAACTGAGCCTGTACAGTTGGCCTCTACACCTGGTATGACGCCTTTAAAGGTCGTTTTGGTTTAATCCTTGAGGGGTCTATGCCCATTTTGCGCACTGTATCTTGATAAAGCAGGTTCAGGCTGCTGCCGCCGTCCATCAGGACTCTGGTGAGGTGAAATCCGTCAATGATTGGGTCTAGAACCAATGCAGCGAATCCGCCATGGCGGATGCTAGTGGGGTGGTCCCTTCGATCAAAAGTGATCGGGCAGGAGGACCACGGATTGAACTTTGGGGCGACTGGCTCCATCGCATATACGTCCCTTAGTGCACGCTTCCGCTCCCTTTTGGGTATGTGGGTTGCGTATATCATGTTCACCGTCCGCACTTGTGGGGGGAAGCCCTTCTGTCCTCTATTGTTCGGTGGCCGGGGCTCCTCCTCGTCATCGCTATGCAGCCCCTTGTCATTGTTTTCGGCATTTAACTTGCCTGCCTGCTTGAACACCCAACAATCCCTATTGGTGTGGTTGGCTGGTTTTTCGGGGGTGCCGTGTATCTAGCACGAGCGATCGAGTATTCGGTCCAAATTGGACGGGCCCGGATTATTCCTTTTGAATGGCTTTTTCCGCTGATCAGGTTTAGAGCCTCTGAATCTGGCGTTGACTGCCGTATCCTCAGCATTATCGCCGTTAATGAGGCGCTTGTGCTTGTTGCGACGCGACCTGCCATTGCTGTCCTTGGTATCCGAATTACCAGGGCTCTTGGTCATGTTGTTACTACGAGCTAGCCAGCTGTCCTCTCCCGCGCAAAAGCGGGTCATGAGTGTTGTAAGGGCTGCCATGGATTTCGGCTTTTCCTGTCCTAGGTGCCGGGCAAGCCACTCGTCGCGGATGTTATGTTTGAAGGCTGCAAGGGCCTCTGCATCCGGACAGTTGACGATTTGATTTTTCTTGGTTAGGAACTGTGTCCAGAATTGTCTGGCCGATTCCTCTGGCTGCTGAATTATGTGGCTTAGGTCATCGGCGTCTGGTGGTCGCACATAAGTGCCCTGGAAATTGTCGAGGAATGCGGCTTCCAGGTCTTCCCAACAACCAATTTTGACTCTGCTGGCAAGCTATTAAGCCAATGCCGAGCTGGTCCTTTAAGCTTGAGTGGGAGGTATTTGATGGCGTGTAGGTCATCACCGCGGGCCATGTGGATGTGAAGGAGATAGTCCTCGATCCAAACCACAGGATCTCTTGTGCCATCGTATGATTCAATGTTTACGGGTTTGAAACCCTCAGGGATTTGATGATCCATCACTTCGTCTGTGAAGCATAGTGGGTGTGCGGCACCTCTGTATTTGGCTATATCACGACGCAGCTTAAATGAGCTTTGTCTACTGTGTTCGGCCCGGCCGGAATTGCCATATCCGGCGTGACAGTTATCATCACGTATTGTGGGGTGCCCACGCGATCCGTAGATCGATCTTGTTTGCCTTGCCTTGTCCTCCAATATATCCCGCAGGTCTGGCGCATTTCCCCGCGCCTTGGTATTTTTTGAGCGGCGCCGGGGTGCGGCTTGATTGGAGGGCCAAGAGGCCTCTCTGTCGCGGCCACGAGGTGGCCGGTCGGCCGTATCATGTGCTGGTGATGCAGGTTTAGGTGCTTCCTCCTCTAATCGGGGTAGCAGCCTGCGTTTTGGGTAGCTTTTGGAGGGGCGTTCGAGTTCATACTCTTCGGCCGCAAGGACTTTAGTCCATCTGTCGGCTAGCAAGTCTTGGTCAGCTCTAAGCTGTTGCTGCTTTTTTTTGAGGCTGCTTGCAGTGGCCATAAGCCTGCGTTTGAAATGCTCTTGTTCGACGGGATCCTCAGACACGACAAATTCGTCGTCGTTGAGGCTTGCCTCATCTTCAGAGGGAGGCATGTAATTATCGTCCTCTACCTCTCTGCCTGCCGCTCTCTCATGAGGCCTAGCTTCTCCATCCTCCCGCACTGAATCCTGCTGGAGGGGGTTGTCTTCGGCACTGTCCGGGGTGTTATTGTCTCCTGTGCCGAATCACCATTTTTGCTGTGGCGGGATTTAGAGCGGCGCCGCTGACGCCGGCGCTTAGGCTGTTTCTTGGAGGGGTCATCCTCCGTTGTTCCATCGCCATTCCCATCTTTTGGGACGTCCACCATGTATATGTCGTATGATGAGGTGGCCTTCCAGTGCCTTGTAGGCGCTGGTTCTTGGTCGTCTCCTGCATCGTCGTCCATACCATCGATGTCTTCGGAGTCGAAGTCGAGCATGTCGGTTAAATCATCGACAGTGGCTACGAAGTGGGTGGTGGGTGGTGAGGGAGTCCTGGACTAGGGGGTGTCCGGATAGCCGGACTATCATCATCGGCCGAACTCCGAGACTATGAAGATACAAGATTGAAGACTTCGTCCCGTGTCCGGATAGGACTTTCCTTGGCGTGGAAGGAAATCTTGGCGATACGGATATGTAGATCTCCTACCATTGTAACCGACTCTGTGTAACCCTAGCCCTCTCCAGTGTCTATATAAACCGGAGGGTTTTAGTCCATAGGACGAACAACCATTACAACAATCATACCATAGGCTAGCTTCTAGGGTTTAGCCTCCTTGATCTCGTGGTAGATCCACTCTTGTACTACCCATATCATCAATATCAATCAAGCAGGAGTAGGGTTTTACCTCCATCGAGAGGGCCCGAACCTGGGTAAAAACATCGTGTCCCTTGTCTCCTGTTACCATCCGCCTAGACGCACAGTTCGGGACCCCCTACCCAAGATCCGCCGGTTTTGACACCGACATTGGTGCTTTCATTGAGAGTTCCTCTGTGCCGTCGGGATCAGGAAGGATGCCTCTTCCCGTCTTTAAAGACGGAACCATCACCGAAGGAGCTTTGGCCGCCGGCCAAACTATCCGGCTAGGTGGTTTTCTCATGACCGCCTGTTCAGCCGCCACATCGACGATGACCTCTCGGGTCATCGAAAGCAACCTTCACGTCAGCTCGGAATTCGCCGAGCAGCTGGATCCAATGGAGCTCTCCTCCGTAAACAAGCTCTTGGATCGCATGGCCGCCCTGGGAGTCGCCACAGACTACAATCAGATCGGGCTTAAAACCGATCTAAGAGAGATTAACTCTCCCCAGGTTACCCACCACATTGCGGTGGTAGAGGAACAAAGCGGCGACTCTTCTTTTGTACTAAAAACTAGTCATGTCCGGACTCCCGAACCCTCCATGCCGGATTCCCGCGGAGGGACGAAAGTCGATCAAGTGCTGAACTTAAAGTCAGGCGTCGGACCAGACTCGTTGGACAACGTCCAACAATCCAAGCTTCCAAATTCGGAAACTTTCCGGCCCTTGAGCCTCGAGATGGGTAGGGTTCCGGACTCAATTCCACCCACCCACCAGACATACGCGATTTATCTCAAATCCGGCAAGAGCCCGCTGAAACAGTACATCATTACTGGGCCAGATTCCTCCTGGTTATGGACAAGATAAAAGACTGCCGTGAGGAAAACGCAATTTCAATTTTCTGCAATAATTGCATGGACAAGGGAATCTTGAACGCCGTCAGTCGTCATGAAATGACATGCTTCGCCGACTTGGCGTCCATAGTACGAAAGTACTGTGCGATGGAGAGTTTCCGGAAAACCGAAACTAAGTTTTGGGACAATCCGGCCCCAAATACAACCCTAGTCCGAAACAAAAGGGTGCATCACACTCAGGCACCAGGTACAAAAACCAAAAAGCAAAAACCCCATAAAGGGCACGGAACCGTACTGGAGGGATGGCTCAGCGGACCCTGTAAAATTCACAGTACAGAAGGCGCCACTCCAACACATAGCCTTCGAGCATGTTGGATACTGCGGCAGGTGGCCAAAAGTGGCGAAGAGCTTCTAGCCCCGGAGAACCACTCCAACAGTACCAGTATGGTGTCAACAGTCTTCGAGACTTTCACATCAAATAATATGCGGAAACGAACAATCCGCAGCCTCGCTGAAGTCTACCAGGTAGCAACAGCAAATCCATGGAGCGACACGGCCATCACCTTCAACGCCAGTGATGAACCTAAATTTTGAACAGCCCGATCACCAGCCGCATTGGTCCTCAGTCCAATAGTGGACGGTTTTCGTCTTACCAAGGTACTCATGGATGGTGGCAGCGGATTAAACCTCATATACGAGGAAACTCTTCAAAAAATGGAAATAGACCGGAGCCGCATTGAGCGAAGCAGCACAACCTTTAGAGGAATAATCCCTAGCCGGGAAGCACGCTGCACAGGAAAAATCACACTTGATGTGGTGTTCGGCTCGCCGGACAATTACAGGTCCGAGGAGGTCACGTTCCAAGTGGCCCCGTTCAGCAGCGGATATCACGCTATATTAGGACGAGAGGCATTCACAATTTTTCAAGCCGTACCCCATTACGGGTACATGAAGCTTAAGATGCCCGGGCCCGGCAGAATAATCACTCTCGTCAGTGATCCGGACACAGCACTCCGCGCCGAAAACAAGACAGCCGCATTAGCCCTGGAGGCACTATCCGAAGCCCTAGCGGCGGAGGAACTCACTGCGCTGCGCTCTACAGTGAATAGGGATGAGGTGATACTCGATAAGAGATCCAAGTCCACCTCCTTTAAACCAGCGGACGAAATAGTCAAATTCCAGGTCCATCCAACGGACCCAACAAAGACGGCCTCCATCGGGGCACAATTGAACCCTGATGTAGATGCTGCACTACGAGAATTCCTTCGGGAAAATTGGGACATCTTTGCCTGGCACCCTTCAGATATGCCAGGAATCCCATGCAGATTGGCAGAACACAGCCTAAACATCCTAAAAGGATTCAAGCCAGTCAAACAGGCCCTCCGGCGATTTTCCGAACCCAAAATACAGGCAATGGGAGAAGAGCTAGCCAAACTACTGGAAGCCGGATTCATCAGAGACATCAAACATCCGGACTGGCTAGCAAACCTGGTAATGGTACCAAAGAAGGATAAATCCTGGCGCCTATGTGTCGATTTTAAAGACCTCAACAAGGCCTGCCCAAAGGATCCTTTCCCCCTTCCCCGCATCGACCAAATAATCGATGCTACTGCAGGGCACGATTCATTGTGCTTCCTCGACGCATACTCCGGCTACCATCAAATCAAGATGGCGGAGGCGGACCAAGCCGCAATGGCATTCATTACTCCATATGGACCATTCTGCTTCAACACGATGCCCTTCGGACTCAAAAACGCCAGCGCAACATATCAGCACATGATTCAGACATGTCTGGCTACCCAGATCGGCAAAATAGTCGAGGCATACGTAGACGACGTAGTCGTCAAAACCAAACATGTCGAAACTCTAGTAGACGATTTGAGGCTCACATTCGACAACCTCCGAGCATACGACATTAAGTTGAATCCGGAAAAATGCGTTTTCGGCGTACCAGCCGAAAAGCTCCTGGGTTTCATTGTATCCGGTAGAGGAATTGAAGCAAACCCAGCCAAGATCCGAGCTCTGTCACAATTGGATATTCCAAAAGACCTCAAACAAACACAAAAATTGACTGGATGCGTGGCGGCTCTAAGCCGCTTCATCTCCCGTTTTGGAGAAAAGGCATTGCCCCTCTATCGCCTCCTCAGGCGCACACTACTTTCAAGAGTGTTCGATAACAGTGGCCTCCGAAGTGCCCCTCAACGACATTATAAACAACCGCGACACGACGGGCAGGATTGCAAAATGGGCCATTGAGCTCTTACCATTCGATATAACTTATAAACCTCGGCGAGCTATAAAGTTTCAGGTCTTGGCTGACTTCATCGCTGAATGGACCGAAGCCGAACTCCCTAAAGAGTACGGCGCATACTCCAATTGGATTATGCACTTCGATGGCTCTAAAATGCTGGCCGGCTTGGGGGCTGGCGTCGTACTGACGTCCCCAACCGGAGACACAGTCCAGTACGTACTTCAGATAATGTACACGGACTCCAACAATGCAGCCGAATACGAGGCCCTCCTACATGGTCTCCGGATGGCAATCTCCATGGGTATTCAACGCCTAGAGGTGCGCGGGGATTCAAACCTTGCAATATCCCAAGTAAATGGAGATTTTGACGCCAAGGATCCAAAAATGGCAGCCTATCGTAACGCTGTCCTAAAAATGTCAGCTCGGTTCGAAGGACTGGAATTCCACCACGTAGCCCGGGATAATAACCAAGAAGCCGACGTGTTGGCACGCATCAGCGCGAAACGCGACGCTGTCCCTCCAAACATCTTCCTGGAACGGCTCTTCAAGCCATCCGTACTATGGGAAGAGGAGTCCGGAAATAACAACCCGGAAACAACCGCGCCACCCAACACAGAACAATCTGACATAATCGGTGGTTCAGCCGATGAAATAACACCTTCAGCCCACGAAATAATGGCGGTAATTGCCCCGTGGACAGAACCATTCCTAGCCTACTTAACTAGGCAGGAACTTCCCGAAGACCAAAATGAGGCCCGCTGCATAGTTCGGTGATCTAAAGCCTACAAGGTCCATGAGGGAGAACTTTATAAGAAAAGCACAACCGGAGTCCTTCAAAGGTGCATCTCCGAAGAGGAAGGGCGAAATCTTCTGGCTGAAATTCACGCCGGACTAGGCGGACACCACGCTGCAGCCCGGGCCCTTGTAGGTAAGGCCTTCCGCACAGAACTTTATTGGCCGACGGCCCGGGCAGATGCTCAGGACTTAGTCCAAAGATGCGTCGGTTGTCAGCTCTTTGCTAATCAGAGCCATATGCCACCCACCGCCCTCAAAACTATACCCATTACCTGGCCGTTCACGGTCTGGGGGCTTGACATGGTTGGAGCCCTTAAAGGGGGAACCCACAAGCAAAAGTACCTATTGGTCATGGTGGATAAATTCACCAAATGGATAGAAGCCAAGCCAGTTAAAACGGCCGAATCAGGACCAGTGATAGACTTCATATCCGGGGTAGTACACGTTATGGCGTCCCCCATAGCATCATCACCGATAACGACACGAACTTCACAGCCGATGAGGTTAAGCTCTGGTGCAAAAATATGGGAATTAAGCTCGATTACGCTTCAGTCTATCATCCTCAAACCAACGGACAAGTTAAGCGAGCAAATGGTCTAATAATGAGCAGCATCAAGCCCAGACTAGTGCGGTCCCTCACGGAATCTAACACGCACTGGGTAGAGGAGCTCGACTTCGTACTCTGGGGGCTGCGGACCACGCCAAACCGCACTACCGGATTCACACCATTCTTTATGGTATACGACACAGAGGCAGTTTTGCCCTACGATATAATTCATGACTCACCTCGAGTGCGCATGAAAGAAGAAAGAGAAGCCGAGCTGGATCGGCAGGATAGCTTGGACGCATTAGAGGAGGAGCGCGACGTGGCAAAGGCTCGTTCCGCATTCTATCAGCAGCAGGCTCGAAGATATCAAAGCAGAGAAGTACGGCTAAAACATACAATGTTGGCGAACTAGTTCTACGCCTGCCGGACAAGAAAAAGGACAAACTCAAGCCCAAATGGGAAGGTCCCTTGATCATCGACCAAGTCCTGACCGGCGAAGCGTACCGTCTGCGGAACGCATCGGACAACCGACTCGAGCCAAACCCATGGAATGCAGCCCGCCTCCGAAGATTCTACGCCTAGCGCTGGACTCAGAGTTCGTCTCCTTCCCCCGTCCACATTTTATACTTCAGTTGCCTTTTATCTCTCTTTTTCTTCTATTTCACTTTTTTCATAAAGCCCTTGAGGGCCTATTTGCGCATTGTTCGCACACACTTGATGTGCTACCCGCACTCATTATACCCGGGGGCTTCTTTAACAGAAGCTTACTTATACGGGCTTCATGCCCAGCACATGTGTCAAACTTCCACATGTACCTTGTATTCACCATTATATGCATCGATATGACTTAAGTTTTGGCCAAGCTGGGTTGCCTGGCTCCTGTGCTTACCCCTACGTTCCCGATTGTTCGGCTAGGAGGTAAAGGGAGCACCTCTGTGATTGTTATTGCCGGGTCAGCCGGATGTGTACCTCAGACTGGGTGAAGCCGAAAGCTAGCGTTCTTAAGGGAATATTCGGTCGGTGACTTGAAAGATGACTTTTTACACATTTATTTATCTGCCCCCAGATGTTTTCCTGCTCTTTTCGCAGTCCGGACATGCACTTTAGGGCATGCCCCCCAGGGAAAGGAACCCTTAACGGAACTATTCTCCCTGGAAGATGTTTCTTACTAACCATGTAATATAACATAACTAGTTGGGCACTTGTTTGATAAAGCACTCATGACCCCTACGCCTGGTCTCCATGCATGCCCTGGTTTTTTCATAACCGAGAAGGCATTCGGACACACTCCAGACTCTAGGGTCCCGAGGTTGAAGCGAAAAGGTCGGCAAAGACAAACGATCTACAATCCGGCTAGAAGGCATTTTACATGTCATTTTAAATACATCGTCAAATCGACTGACTGTACTCCTCCTCAATCCCGTCTAACAGGCTGTCTAATTTATAGTCCCGTTGGAAATACTTAGTGGCCAACTCTACTTGGCCATACACTAAGCTCACAGGGATCTCCTTCCCATCGGGCCCCACAGGTCTGACCTTGGCCATGTGGTTTGGATCCGCCTTCTTGTACCGCGTATTCACCATGGCCCAGGCCTCCCTGGCACCTTGACGGCAGGCCAATATCTTCCATAAACGGAAGCACTGCCGCACTCCCTGAAGCTTCTCCGCAAGCTCTCCAAGGCCCTCGGGTAGGGAGAGGGACGGCCATAGGGCCTGGACGACGCCACTCATCGCCTGCCGAACACGTTCGAGCAGTTGCACCAGCTCGGGAAGTTGGTCACCCGTCGAACCGGGCATTTCCTCCGCAGGGCGACCTGTGAGCACACCTACAGACATATTTCTGTCAATTGGCTTCCTCGCCAAACTATTCCTTTCAAAAGAATTCGCTCAAGCACTTACCATAGATGCCGCGACGAAGCCGCTGATTCTCCTTCACGGAGCCAGACAGCTCGGCCCGAACACCTTTCAGCTCTTCCCCAAGCTGGGTGTAGGCATCCTGGTGTTTGTTCCTCTCCTGCTGCACCTTCATAAGCACCCTCTCGCCAGCCTTCAGCTGGCGCAGCAGGTGTTGCTTGTCCGGATCCAGTCCGACAACATCTGCAATATCATTGTCAGACTTACACGCACGCCGCACACCGGTTATCTTTTTGAAATAATGTGTTACCAGGGGGGTCTCTGTGTCTCCTCCTGCGGCAGCTAGTGCGGCCTCAAGTTGGGCCTTGCACTCTTGTAGCTCCTGGGACAATTGGGTATTCTTCTCTGTAAGATCCTGCACATTAAAAAGATCCTTAAATCAGTTATTTTAACTGCTTTAAGTCTCGGGGCTACTGGCATATACCACTATTATAATCCCTTACCCGTATGTCTTTTAAATACTGCTCCATGGCTCTGGTCAAACCATCTTGAGCAGCACGGAGGTGCGCGTCTCCCGCGTTAAAGGCATTCAACGCCTCAGGGGAGAAACACGCGTCACGAAAAACTGTCCAGCGGCGCCTATGGTTCATGGCACTCTCCACCTCAGACCTGGTGGCGGACGGCCTGTCGGCATCCTCCATTGGAGGAGTATCTGGCTCGCGCCTTGCGCTCGCCTCCCCCTCCGGACCAGGTGTTGGAGCCTGGCTAGCGGAGGCTTGGTTGGCAACCTCTCCGGGCACAGTCCGGCGAGCGCTCTTTCTCCTGAAAAAGTCATGAGCATTAATACACCTCCTAGGAATCTTTTCCTAAATAACGGTCGCGAACTATACCATTGCGGTGACGTTTCGATTCGCACCGCACCCCTCTTCCGCCTGCGGGGCCGGACTGACCCTTGTTGGTCAGCCGTCGTGGGTTCGGCTTCCCGCCTTGAAGGCACCTCCTGCAAGACACCGTTGTATACGGTGGTCAGGAATACGCAAGGATGAAGTAATGGTATCAGGACTTCGGTCATAATTACCTGGGGAGCCGGTGACAAGCCAGGGTAGTCAGCCGTAATGGCGACTAGAGCGTTGTCCATGCTGAGTTGGTGGAACACCCCGTCGATTAGCTCCACCGTTATGTCTGGATCCTCTTCAGAGGACGGATCGAGGGATCTTCCCGGATCCTCGGGTTGTGTAGCCGGACTGTGTATGCCCTCCACATCCCGACGCAATTCCTGCGTCGAAATCGTAAAGTAAGGTACTTAACTTTGAAAGCATGGGTCAGATAAATAAAACATCCGCTTACCCAGCACCGAGGGTTATTCATGGAGAACTCGTTCAATGGGCTCGTCTGGAGGAAGTCCTCCTTCTCCCCCTTGTACAAGCCGGACAGAATCTTCACCAGATCTTCGGCCGATCCTGGCCCTTTGCGGCCATGACGGGTGGCATCATTCTCCCCGTTGAAATCCCACATGGGGTGGCCCTTGTATTGCAGTGGCTGCACCCCCCGCATGATGCACGTGGCCATGACTCTAATCATGGTCAATCCGGAATGGGCCAGCAACCTTATCCGGCCCATCAAATAATGGACGCTCTTGTCTTCCTCCAGTTGAGGGCTCCGCGGGCGCCAACTTAGGCGTTTCTTCAAAGGAGCCTTGCTGAACTCCGGGAGGCCGATCCGAACTGGGTCCGGCAGCGGAGCGTCTTCTACATAAAACCATTCCGAAGGCCAGTCTTCGGACGCCTTCTTTGGGGTTCCGGATGGATATCCGGTCCCGACGATGCGCCATATTTCGGCACCGCCCACTTGATATATTGACCCCTCGTGAGAACAGGGTACGAGGCAGAATAGCCTCTTCCACAGCGCAAAATGGGGCTTGATGCCCAGGAATAGCTCGCAAAGAGCTATGAAACCTGCGATGTGCAGAATAGAGGTGGGCGTGAGGTGATGGAGCTGGAGTCCGTAGAACTCTAGAAGCCCGCGGAGGAACGGATGTACGGGAAATCCAAGCCCCTTATTAGATAGGGGACGAAGCACACCCGCTCTCCTTTAGAGGGGCTAGGGGTGGCCTCCGCTTGCTTCCCACCTTTGTAGGTAGCCAGCCCGGCTCGAACCGGGACCATAAAGGCCCGGAGGAAGATATCCCTCCGCTTGAAGCGTCACCAGCTCGTTGTGCGGAACTGAACATCTCCTCCAATCTCCTGGCGGAGGGCTGGGAGCGCGAAAGGAGGAGCCGCGTCGATGGTCCATGATGGAATGGGTTTTTGGTCAGAAGCGCTCCGATGAGTACTCGCGGAAGGAGGATGGTGTGATTTGGATCTGGATTCTTGCCTCTCTTATAGGCAGATTATTTGCGCAGCTAGGGGGTAAAATATAAAAGTTACCCTGGCTTTTCGCATTCATGCGACGTGTGGAAGAGGGCCATTATTGGGCGTGGAAGCCAAGGAGTGCAACATCTGTAAGGGAGCCGGACACTATTCGGCAAGCACATGGAATTTGAAGGAGAACCCGCCTTGCAACGCCGAAGACAATATACGCGCTGGACTCGTCGTCATTGAAGCCTGGTTTGGGGGCTACTGAGGGAGTCCTGGACTAGGGGGTGTCCGGATAGCCGGACTATCATCATCGATCGGACTCCAAGACTATGAAGATACAAGATTGAAGACTTCGTCCCGTGTCCGGATGGGACTTTCCTTGGCGTGGAAGGCAAGCTTGGCGATACGGATATGTAGATCTCCTACCATTGTAACCGACTCTGTGTAACCCTAGCCCTCTCCGGTGTCTATATAAACCGGAGGGTTTTAGTCCGTAGGACGAACAACCATTACAACAATCATACCATAGGCTAGCTTCTAGGGTTTAGCCTCCTTGATCTCGTGGTAGATCCACTCTTGTACTACCCATATCATCAATATCAATCAAGCAGGAGTAGGTGAGGGAGTCCTGGACTAGGGGGTGTCCGGACAGCCGGACTATCATCGTCCGCCGGACTCCAAGACTACGAAGATACAAGATTGAAGACTCCGTCCCGTGTCCGGATGGGACTTTCCTTGGCGTGGAAGGCAAGCTTGGCAATGCGGATATGTAGATCTCCTACCATTGTAACCGACTCTGTGTAACCCTAGCCCTCTCCGGTGTCTATATAAACCAGAGGGTTTTAGTCCCTAGGACACAACAACCATTACAACAATCATACCATAGGCTAGCTTCTAGGGTTTAGCCTCCTTGATCTCGTGGTAGATCCACTCTTGTACTACCCATATCATCAATATAAATCAAGCAGGAGTAGGGTTTTACCTCCATCGAGAGGGCCTGAACCTGGGTAAAAACATCGTGTCCCTTGTCTCCTGTTACCATCCGCCTAGACGCACAGTTTGGGACCCCCTACCCGAGATCCGCCGGTTTTGACACCGACATTGGTGCTTTCATTGAGAGTTCCTCTGTGTCGTCGCAGATAGGCTCGATGGCTTCTTCAATCAACAACAACGCCGTCCAGGGTGAGACTTTTCTCCCCGGACAGATCTTCGTATTCGGCAGCTTCGCACCGCGGGCTAATTCACTTGGCCATCTGGAGCAGATCGAAAGCTACGCCCCTGGCCGTCAGGTCAGACTCGGAAGCCTAAACTTCACAGCGGACATCCGCGGAGACTTGATCTTCGATGGATCCGATCCGCAGCCGAGTGTGCCGCACTGTCGCGATGGGCACGATCTAGCTCTGCCGCCAGACAATGCCTTGGAGGCCGCACATGAATCCGCTCCGACCTATAGTTCGGAGCCGATCATGCAGATCGAGGACGAGTGGCTGGACACCGCCTCGGGAGCATCAACATCCGCGGCGATGGAGCCGAACACTGACCTTGTTCCCTATAAAGCTCGTGACTCCGAGGTGCCGGACTCCCTGCCGGACTCTGAACCTCCTGCGCCCCTACCAATCGGATCCGATTGGGCGCCGATCATGGAGTTCATCGCTGCGGACATCTTTCAGCACTCGCCCTTTGGCGATATTGTAAATTCGCTAAAGCATCTCTCGCTATCCGGAGAGCCCTGGCCGGATTATGGCCAGGATGGTTGGGATACGGACGACGAAGAAATTCAGAGCCCACCCACCTCCCACTTTGTAGCCACTGTCGACGATCTAACCGACATGCTAGACTATGACTCCGAAGACATCGACGGTATGGACGATGATGCTGGAGACAAACAAGAACCAGCGCCTACAGGGCACTGGAAGACCACCTCGTCATATGACATATATATGGTGGATACCCCAAAAGGAAGCGATAACGAGGACCAACGGGGCGCGGCAAAGGATAATCCCGCCGATAAACAACCAAACGGCGACGCAGACGCCGCCCTAAGTCCCGCCTCGACAACAACAGTGCTCCTAATGACCCAGCAATAGAGTAGGGCAAACCGGTGGACGACGAACATGCAGCCAAGCAACCGTCCGAACAGGACGAATCGGATAATCAATCAATGCCCGGAGAAACCAACAGTCCAGACGACCTCACGCCGGACACACCACCGGAGAATAAGAGCCTTCGCAAAAGACTCATCACCACTGCAAGAAGTATGAAGAAACAAAAACGGAAGCTCAAAACAGCGGAAGACATACTCAGAATGAGGTGGAGCAAAGTGCTCAAAACCGCAGACAAATACGGCAATGGCCACCAATCAAAGAGCTACCCAAAGCGCAAGCTGCTGCCAGAATTTGACGAGGAAGCCATAGAGCCCCCGCAGTCAAGAAACAAAGAGGCCGCCTGGCCAGATAGACGGCCAGATGATTGGCCAAAAACTACAAGCGGCGCCGCACACAAGCCGACTCATGCTCCTGGGAAAACAGATGGCCCAGCCAGGTCCATTTACGGGCCAAAAAAGAGGGCCCCAGGAAGCAACACAACACGCCAAGTGTCCGAAGACAGCGGTACACCCAAATACAGGGGCGCCGCACACCCACTATGTTTCACCAATGAGGTGTTGGATCATGAATTCCTAGCAGGGTTTAAACCCATAAACATAGAGGCTTACGACGGAACAATAGACCCTGGAGTCTGGATAGAAGATTATATACTACACATACACATGGCTAGAGGAGGTGACCTCCACGCCATAAAATATTTACCCCTCAAGATCAAAGGGCCAGCTCGGCATTGGCTCAAAAGCCTCCCAGAAAACACTGTTGGAAGTTGGGAAGAGCTTGAGGACGCGTTTAGAGCAAATTTTCAAGGGACTTATGTCCGCCCTCCGGATGCAGATGATCTAAGTCATATAACTCAACAGCCCGGGGAGTCAGCGCGCAAATTCTGGAACAGGTTCCTTACTAAAAAGAACCAAATAGTCGACTGTCCGGACGCCGAAGCCTTAGCAGCTTTCAAACACAACGTCCGAGATGAAGGGCTCGCCAGACACCTCGGCCAAGAGAAGCCGTGGACAATGTCCGCGCTAACAAGCCTCATGACTTGCTTTTGCGCGGGGGAAGATAGCTGGCTTGCAAGATGTAGCACCAGCGACCCAAGTACATCCGAGATCAGAGATGGAAACGGAAAATCACGGCGCAGAAAAGATCAACGCCAGAATAAAGAGAAAAGCCCAAAGAACACGACGGTCAAGGCGGGATTCAAAAGCTCGCAGCCAAACAACAAAACACTGCCTCTTAAGGACAACAGTGACGAGCTATCCAACTTAAACAAAATTTTGGATCGGATATGTCAAATCCATAGTACCTCCGGAAGGCCTGCAAACCACACCCACCGAGATTGTTGGGTTTTCAAACAGTCCGACCGACTCAACGCCGAAAACAAGGGGCTTGACGCACCAAGCAACGACAACGAACCCCACCAACAGGGCACCGGAAAACAAAAGGCTTTCCCACAAGAAGTCGAAGCAGTAAACTCACTTCATGTGATAATACGGAAAAACAATGCGGCACCCGCTAAGATGGGTCTCGCATGGTCCGCCCCAGCGGAACCTCGAGATTGGATGTCAAAACCAATCACCTTTGACCACCTGGATTTTTCCAGAAGTGTTCGAAATGCAGGATGGACTGCTCTGATATTGGATCCTATAATCGACGGACTACAATTTACACAAGTCCTGATGGACGGCCGCTGCGATTTAAACCTGCTATATACGAACACAATCCGCAAGTTGGGGATAGACCTTACTAAAATTCGACAAAGCCGCACTTCCTTTAAAGGAGTGACGCCAGGCCCTTACGCCAAGTGCACAGGCTCCCTATTACTAGAAGTTGTGTTCGGGTCACCGGACAACTTCCGACGCGAAAAGCTAATCTTCCATGTCGCCCCATTCAAAAGTAGCTATCAAGCACTACTGGGACGCGAAGCTTTTGTCCGCTTTAACGCCATACCACATTACGCGTCTCTTACACTTAAAATGCCTGATCCACGTGGCATCATTTCATTACGAGGGTCATTCAAAGACCCCGGACACGGCTAGATGAGTCCGGCATAAATAAGCTAGGGGCTCCCTAGCCGCACACCCCTCCACAAGGGGCTGTGTGTATAAGCAATAATGAGCTAATATAAACTCCGCTTTATTTATTTATTAATATTTTGCATGCACCTTTTCGCATGATTTCCTTTCAAACTAAGTTCCTCTCTTTTTACAGATGAACAACGTGCACACCCGTCCAGGATAACGACACAACGGAGACACAGGCGCAGACGTGCAGCAGGGACCCGTCGCAAGGATTCTTTTCAGATTAAGACCCTGCGTAAACCTTTCTTACTGTCTCTTGTTGCTATAATCCCCTGGTTTCTCATTATAACCAGAGTGGAGACTGACGTTTTGGCATCGGCCGCGTCAGAGGGTCTCGCCCGTACCTAGACACTAGGGGCTTAGGGCATTGTTCTGCCCATTATTATAAAGACCGAACACCTTAGGGAGTGTTCGGCGTCTCGAGTTAGGCCTTATATGCATCAGCTCCGAATCATGTCTTTGGTCAAATGTTGGGTTTGCCCGGCTCCTGTGTTTTGCTGCCTTACGTTCCGTATCATCGGCTAACGCGGCACCAGGAGAACTACTGCGATTGTGCCCCAGTTCGGTTGGGCGAGCACCTCAGTAGAGAAAGCCGAAAACTGAATGTCATGATACATCGAGAGACTGGTCAACCACTCGATCGACCACCGGAATGTTTAGAATTCCTCCGCTTTGACGAAGGACCGTTTCCCGGTCAGGCACACACGCGCCCCGAATTCGGAGAACGCGGTGCCCCCAGGGGCTATATCGTAGCCCCACCCTCGAACTCCAATGGCTAAGTGAAAGAGATAAAGCATTATAGTCTGGTTGCCTCGTTTGCTATGCTACCACCTCCTTAACAGGACCAAGACGTCGGATTAAGTGTGAAAATGCGCTATTTTTGCGAACACCCCCGCACCTTGTACGTGGGGCTGAAGCCGACGACTGCCATCTTTCAGGTTATACACACGTATACATAAACGGCCACATAGGAGATATTTCAATACTTGAAACACACAAGTATAAAAAGCGATTATATCATAACCATTGTTTTACAAAGTAAAAACGTTCATTTGAACGTGACATTTTTCGAGCACTGCGACTCTATTACACGAGCACCACGCAGAACTTCCCCAAAATAATGCTCAGCGGGTAACCGGCTTTCATCCGAACCCTGGGTTGCAACAGCGGTGGCATCCATCTCTGTCCAATGTGTCTTCACACGGGCAAGGGCCATCCGCGCACCCTCTATGCAGGCCGACCGCTTCATCAACTTGAGATGTGGCACCGCCCCATGAAATTGCTGCAATAAGCCAAAATAGCTCGTCGCCTTGGGCCTCTCCGGCCAGACATGAGTCACGATATCTGTCATGGCAAGTCCGGACAACCTATTCAGCTCAGCCCATTCGGCCAACCGATCGGTCAGCGGAAGTGAACGATCCGGACTATGGAATTGAGACCAAAACAGCTCTTCCGTCTTGTGATCCTTCTGACTTCGGAAGTGCACAACAACATCCGCCGCACTCGCCGCTAAGTCCATATATGGATCCTCCGGACCCCACAGCTGGCCAAGCTGGGCATACTTTGGATCCGTAAACCTGCGGCGCAGCAGAAAAGGCTTGCCAGCCACAATGTCTCCGGCCTGACGCAGCTCCTCCTTTATAGCCCGCATTGCAGAACGGGCATCCTTGGCTTCGACGGTGGCCTTCCCCAGGTCTTCTCGCTCCGATAGGCGCTCCTTTTCAAGAGCCTCATTGCGGTCGGTAGCATCCTTCAATTTAACGGCCAGTTCGGCCATCTCTTCCCTGCTTCGGCAGTGTGCAGCCCTTTCGGCTTCTAACTCTTCGACCGCCCTCAAGGCAGCTGCATCACTCCTTCTGGCTTGCTCCTTGGCTTGAGCAAGTTCTGCCTGAAGGCTCTCCACAGCAGCAGCACCATCTGCGTCAAGCACAAATATTGTAAGAGGTGGGCTTTGGCTCCCTCAATAGGTGACCGCGGAGAGATAACTTACCTTGTGACTTGTCAAGTCGCTTGTTGACTAGCGCGATGTCCGCATCCGCAACATCGAGTTGCCGCATTAATTCAGCAACTCCATCAGTCCGGCTAGCCCCCGGACTATCCGCCACCTGCATAGGAAAGGCGACACTCAATACCTGCGATTTTGATCCTCGGCACGCTATCGCTTTCGACAACCTACCGAGTCTCAGGGGCTACTATCTATACAGGGCGCACTTTATGTGCAAAACTATCAAAAAGAGATGTCATTTTTACATACCTCAAACCCCGCCAGCAAACTCCTGACGGCATTATGAAATCCGCTTTCGGCGGACGAAATCCTTCTAATCACCATACTCATCAATGCACGGTGATCTTTTGAGATGGATGCCCTCTCAAGCAGATCCTTCAGCTCCCCCGGCCGAACACTAGTCGGCGCCAAAGTCTTCGGCTCTGCCGGGCTCGGGGATACCCTCCGTGACGACACTTAAGGCTCGTCCGCCCTATCCGACGGCACAGCAGACGGAGGCGTCTCGCTCTCCATCATCTCTGGACGAAGATCCACCGAAGACGAGCTCATCTGAGAAGGTCGCAGATCCGAACTACAAGGTAAAAATTTCGGTTATCCTCAGAAGCACAAATAGGGATGTTTCTTATTAATGAACTCCCCCCTTTTTTCTACTCACGGCTCGCTGGAGTGCTGATTCTTTAGAGAAGACTGTGCGGCTGGGACCTCCCCGGACGCAGGACCCTCTGGTGAAGATTTCTTCCCCCGCTTAGGGGCTTTGGCCTCCGGGTCTTTGGAGGCAGTCCTCTTCTCCCCCTGGAGGGAGGGATTCTCGATCCCCCCTTCTTCAAGCGCCCCCTTGGGCGAGGCAGTAGCTCCTCTATTTTCCCCTTCGCCTTCTTCTGAAGGCGCAACCTCCAACATCCTGACCAGCACGGGATCCGGCACGGTCTCTGGGAGGGGGGCCGGACACCGTATCAGCTTTGCTTGCGCTATCCACTCCTGTTGAAGGATAACGGGTTAAAAGGCGAATTGTAGAAAGGCAAACAAATGGTGCGTCCGAACACTGAGCTACTTACTTGAGTATCCGGGCGATTGCAGCTTAGGCCTGCATCCTCGGTCAATTCCGGACACGCCACCTGCGGTCCGAAGAACAACTTGTACATCTCCACGGGTGTCGTACCCATAAAGTGTTGGAGAATCCGTGGTCCCTCTGGATTGAACTCCCATAGCCGGAGAGGACGACGCTTGCAGGGCAGGAGACGCCTAATCAGCATAACCTGCATCACCACGACCAGATCGATCTCCCTCGCCTGGAGGTCTCGAATCCGGCCCTGCAATAGGGGCACGTCTTTTGGCGGCCCCCAGTTGAGCCCTTGGTTGACCCACGACATCAACCGTCGAGGAGGTCCCGAGCGGAATACGGGCGGCGACTTCTGCCTGCTGCCCTTCGGAGCGGTGATATAGAACCACTCCTGCTGCCACAAGCCGAACTCCTCTTGGAAGGAGCCCTCGGGCCACGGGGCATCGGCCCTCCTGCTTACGGCCGCCCCGCCGCACTCTGCTTGACGCCCCCCGATCATCTTCGGCTCCACATTGAAGGTCTTCAGCCACAGGCCAAAGTGGGGGGTGACACGGAGGAAGGCTTCGCAGACGATGATGAATGCGGAGATATGGAGGATGGACTCCGGAGCCAAGTCGTGGAATTCCAACCCATAGTAAAACATGAGCCCTCTCACAAAAGGATCCATCGGGAAGCCTAAGCCCCGACGGAGGTGGGACACAAAGACGACGTACTCGCCGGGCTCGGGGGTAGGGATGGCCTGCCCTTCAGCGGGCAACCTGTACGAAATCTCGTAAGACAGGTACTTGGCCTCTCGCAGCTTTAGCACGTCCTCCTCCGTGACGAAGGAGGGCATCCACCGGCCCTGAAGGTCGGAACCGGACATTGTTGAAGGTCCGAAGCACACGAATCTGGGGCTCTGGGTGTTGGAACTTGGAGCGAGGAGAAGATTCGATGGAGGATTGAAGAAAAGAAACGGGCCTTGGTCCTATTATAAAGAGGGAGAATACCAAGAGCCGTCTCCGTGACCGTTCGGGACTCGCCTTCGATAGAGGGGGCGTGCCGGCGGGCGCGGTTGGGTTACCCACGTCCGTATTGATGAGGATCCCGGAATAAGGGAACACGATCTCTGCTTCAACAAGACATGCCAAGGAAACCGCTTCGCTAAACGCGCTGAGGTGGTATAATAAAAAACGATTCAAGTAAAGGCTTGGTAGTGGCGTGACGTCACGTTACAAGATACGTCAGCAGATTGAACCTGTGTACATGATATTCTCTCTACGGTGGAATGTGGAAATTATTTTGCAGAGCTGGACACTATCCTGGTGTTCACAATCTTCTATGGATTATTCGGAGGAGGAACCCACCTTGCAATGCCGAACATTATGCGCGTCGGACTCATCGTTATTGAAGCCAGGTTCAGGGGCTACTAAGGGAGTCCTGGACTAGGGGGTGTCCGGACAGCCGGAATATCATCGTCCGCCGGACTCCAAGACTACGAAGATACAAGATTGAAGACTCCGTCCCGTGTCCGGATGGGACTTTCCTTGGCGTGGAAGGAAAGCTTGGCGATGCGGATATGTAGATCTCCTACCATTGTAACCGACTCTGTGTAACCCTAGCCCTCTCCGGTGTCTATATAAACCGGAGGGTTTTAGTCCGTAGGACACAACAACCATTACAACAATCATACCATAGGCTAGCTTCTAGGGTTTAGCCTCCTTGATCTCGTGGTAGATCCACTCTTGTACTACCCATATCATCAATATCAATCAAGCAGGAGTAGGGTTTTACCTCCATCGAGAGGGCCCGAACCTGGGTAAAAACATCGTGTCCCTTGTCTCTTGTTACCATCCGCCTAGACGCACAGTTCGGGACCCCCTACCCGAGATCCGCCTATTTTAACACCGACAGTAGGGTTTTACCTCCATCGAGAGGGCCCGAACCTAGGTAAAAACATCGTGTCCCTTGTCTCCTGTTACCATCCGCCTAGACGCACAGTTCGGGACCCCCTACCCGAGATCCGCCGGTTTTGACACCGATAGGTGGGCTTTGAATTTCTTTGTCGTCCGCATCCCAACCTTCCTGACCATAATCCGACCAGGGCTCTCCTGATAAAGAGAGAGACTTTAGCGAATTCAGGATGTCGCCAAAGGGCGAGTGCTGAAAGATGTCCACGGCAGTGAACTCCATGATCGGTGCCCAATCGGATTCGATTGGCAGGGGTGCGGAAGGTTCGGAGTCCGGAGAGGAGTCCGACACCTTGGAGTCACGAGCTTCGCAAAGGACAGTGTTGGTGTTCGGCTCAATCGCCATAGAGATAGCAGCCCCCGATGCGGTGTCCAGCCACCCGTCCTCGATCGGCGCAGTCGGCTTCGAGCTAAGGGTCGGAGCGGACACTTGTGCGGCCTCCAGGGCACTGTCCGGCGGCAGAGCTAGATCATGCCCATCGTGACAGTGTGGCGCGCTTGGCTGTGGCTCGAACCCGTCGAAGATCAAGTCTCCGCGGACGTCAGCCGTATAGTTCAAACTTCCAAATCTAACCTGATGGCCAGGGGCATAGCTTTCAATCTGCTCCAGATGGCCAAGCGAACTGGCCCATAGTGCAAAGCCGCCGAATGCGAAGATCTGTCCGGGGAGAAAAGTCTCACCTTGGACCGCATTGTTGTTGATGATCGGAGGAGCCATCGGGCCTAAAGATGACGACACAGAGGAACTCTCAATGAAAGCACCAATGTCGGTATCAAAACCAGCGGATCTCGTGTAGGGGGTCCCGAACTGTGCGTCTAGGCGGATGGTAACAGGAGACAAGGGACACGATGTTTTTATCCAGGTTCGGGCCCTCTGGATGGAGGTAAAACCCTACTCCTGCTTGATTAATATTGATGATATGGGTAGTACAAGAGTAGATCTACCACGAGATCAGAGAGGCTAAACCCTAGAAGCTAGCCTATGGTATGATTGTTGTTCGTCCTACGGACTAAAACCCTCCGGTTTATATAGGCACCGAAGAGGGTTAGGGTTACACAGAGTCGGTTACAATGGTAGGAGATCTACATATCCGTATCGCCAAGCTTGCCTTCCACGCCAAGGAAAGTCCCATCTGGACACGGGACGAAGTCTTCAATCTTGCATCTTCATAGTCCAGGAGTCCGGCCAAAGGCTATAGTCCGGCCATCCGGACACCCCCTACTCCAGGACTCCCTCACTTCCCGAGGGCATTGAGGGGCCCCGCGAGAATCCCGTCTTCATGGCTCCTCTCCTGATAGACCCTGCCATGTGCGCCCCGAGTGTGGAGGCAGGGGGCGCGCGCTTCCGTCAACTGTCGAGAGCTCCTCAAGAGGCCCGACCCCGTTAGAGGCTCAGGAGCCTGAGGCTTCTGGGGCTCGGGATGGAGCTGCCACAGAACTGGTGCAACCATAGGCTCCGGAGGCAGGGGCTTCTGACGCCTGGGATGGTGGCTCCAGAGTGGCTGCTGACGATGAGGAGCCCACCAATGGCCCTGGAGCCGTGAGCCAGAAAGTCTCGCCGGGTGCCCCTGCCCTTGGGACCCCTGCTCCAGATACCATGTTGAGCGCTCCCCCTCTCGAGGATCGCCCGTTGGGATCGGGTCGGTGCTGCCTATGCCTCGAGTCGCTCCTGAAGAGGAAGAGGTCCCCGTGCCACGACGATGGCACCCGTTGGCCGCTGAAGTCGAGGAGATATGTGGCTGCCGATAAGTAAGTACATTTGCTCTTGACCCCCAAGTGCGCCGTGTTTTCTCATGGCTGGGGTTTTGCAGGGTCCCCACGAAGGCGAAACCTCGGGAGGCAGGCACCCCCAAGGACTCCAGCTTGGCGCATGCACGCAGCCCCCAGCGCCCCGAGCCTGCGTAGGGCATGGGACCAACTCCATCCAACATGATGCCGCGAGGGTGCCCCGGAGCCGGGCCCCATGTTCTCTCTCCCCCCGCGACTCTGCCCGCGAGACAAGGGGTGCGGTGGTGATCCTTCCTCTTGTCATTGCCGGCTGGGGGGTGCCCTCTGGGCAGCCTTTGTCTTCAAGCTGTGGGGCTACGCCAGCCAGCTCCCGGCTGGTGACTGGCGGAGCGCCCAGCGCCTCCCGAGCGACTTCCGGAGCCGGCGAAGATCTTGGCGATGAGCTCGCGTTTGCTCGCGGGCGTAGTGTGGTGCGCTTCGGGTTCTTCGGTGAAGCGATGCATGCGATGGTCCATCTTAGTGGGGAGCTTGCCAACGTCGACACCAGGCTTGAGGCAGAGAACCGCCGCTTGGAGGATGAGTGGCAGCGACTGAAGGTGGTCATCAACCTTGGGAAGCTTTGGTGTGACGAAGCTGAAGCACGCGCGGTGGCCTCGCTCACGGCTTCTCGTGAAGCTTGCGCCCGCGCCATGGAAGAGGCCGAGGCAGCCAACCGCCGTCGCGAGGCGGCTGAGGAGCGGGAGTGAGATCTTTTGTCTTCAAATGCGGCCCTGCTGCGTGAAGTCGAGGAGCGTCGTGCCCTGCTGGCCTCCTCACCAGGTGAGGTGGCCCTTGCCGAGGCGGAGCTCCTGAGGCGCCATGAGGACTTGACGCTGGAGGCCATGGAACATAGCTTGGCGCTGGAACGGCTGGAGGTGAGGGAGCGATAGGCCGCCGTGGCTGAGGACGTCGTTGCCGCCCGAGAAGCTCAGGTCCAGGTGGAGGTGGAGAAGAGGGCGGCGAAGGCACGTGCTGAGCTGGATGGAAGGCATCGCCTAGACTTGGAGCTGCTTAAGACTGAGCTTGAGGGCCGGACCTCCATCCTGAAGACTGAGCTGCAGGCTATGGAGCAGCGTGAGAGCGCTGCCCGGGGAGCCCTGGCTTCCTTTGAATCTGCCCTGAATTCTGCCCGTGCCGAGATATCCTCTCTCTAGAAGCAAGTCGAAGACACCGCCTCCCTCCTGGAGAAGGCATTGAGTGAAAAGTGCCGCCGCCTGACACTTGAGCGCGAGCATGACTCCATGCTCCAAGGTCTGCGCATCAGAGCCAATAACTCCTTGGGTGCCGTTTGTGATGAGAGCGCTCCTCACCCGCACGAGAATGACTATGCCAGCCATCTCCACTTCTTTACTGATATCGTGACCCGCCTAGAAGATCAGGCTGCAAAAGCTCGCCAGCTTGTTGAGGAGAGGAGCCGGGGCCTCCTTGGGCGTGCGCTCTCGCGCATCTTCAGCAACCTCCTGAACCTTGACTCCCACTTCGATTTCGGCACCGTGCTAGCCCGCGTGCCTGCGGCCACCCAAGACAAGCTTGCCAAATGGGTGGATGGTCATGTGGATGCTTTGGTGAAGGAGCTGACTCCTGAGGACGACACGGCCGTGCTCGCGGCCAAAGGAGCTGGCGCCGGTAGTGATGACGAGGAGGATGGCAGCTCCAGCACAAGCAGCGTGGATGGGAGAGACGAAGAAGGCGCGTCTAGCTAGGCCCGTGTTTCTTTTGCTTTAACCTGTATAACAAAAACTCAAACATATTCTTGTGAGAGCATTCTGGAAAGGGGGTGCCCCTTATGATGTGTGAGATCACTAAATGGTTTTAAAGTGACATCCGGGGCGGGGCACCACAGGGCTGTGGGTCACTGAGCAAGGTAGTTGTTTATGACTTATCTTGGGTTTCGGGGGTCTTGCGTGGGGCCCGGCGTCGCGGCCGGGCCCCTTGTCCTGAGGTGAGCCTGCTGCGGGCTTGCGAGGCTCTATGCCTCCCGTGGGGCCTGCTGGCCTGCAGTGGAGTGCCTCGTGAGGAGCCAACTGCTAGACTGTGACGAGGTGGGTGCATGGGGTGGCCGCACCTTCGAGCCCCCAGGGGGAGCGATTGGTACCAGTGCATACACCGTACCCAGCCACCGCTCGTGAGGCGCTCGAGGGCATGGTAGAAGTCATGAGTTTCCAAAAAGAACGCAAGAGCTGAAAACAAGAGAGCGGCGCGAAACGAGAAAACTCCCCCCATTTTTATAAACGCACGAAAGACAAACTGCTGCAAAAAGTCGGCAAGCAAATACAAAAAGGAGGCAAAAAGCAGACGACCGCGTACGGCGCCTAGCTAGTCTTCAGTCTTCAGCCTTCGGTCTTCTCACTAGCGTGGAGCTAAGTGCTTCCGCTGGCTGGGCATAGTCATTGGGGACAGTGTCGACGGCCAGCGTTGTCGGCGTTCTGGGAACGGGGGTCCCCAGACTTGCCTGCTTGCGGCCTGCGTCGTGGCTCGAGTGGTGGCCCAATACGGCCCATCTTCATCAACGCAAAACTCAAGACCCTCGCGAGGGGCCAAGCCTCGCGGGGCGGACGACACAAGGCTTCCTCAGGAGCAGCCTCGCCAGGCAGGCTCGCGAGGAGGCGGAGAGATCAAGGCAAGGATACCTCACGAGGTGCTCGTGACGCAAGCCATGACGATCGAGACCAGGCGGGCGCCAGCCTGCACAGTGTCCTTGTTTCCTCTTTGGTGCAAAGGGGGCAAGCACAGGCGTGGAGTACCAAGGCATCAGGCAAAGGTTACCATTTTAGTGCAATGAAACCAAGACCAGCAGGGCGGCAGGATGGAGGTCACCGTGGAGCCCAAGATGGCGTCATCACCAGTGCCTTTGGCAGCGGAAGATCAACTTTAGTCAGGATAACTTGTACTAGATGTTCCCCTTCAAAATGGCCGTTGTTGGCGCCCTTCCCACTCAATATTTGGGAAGAGGACCAGGGCCTCTATAAATAGAGCTAGCCACCACAGTAGAGAGCATCTCATCGAGGAGAGATCAGAGAGAAACGGGTAGATTCACCCCAAGTAGAGCACCGCATCAGCTCAAGAACACCTCTCGCGAGGCAGTTCTTCCTTGTACTGTTCATCATCCGCCCCTAAGGCAGTCCACCACACCACACATTGGAGTAGGGTATTACACCACAACGGTGGCCCGAACCAGTATAAATCTTGTGTCCCTCGTGTTGTTCATCGTTTAGCTTCGATTCTCACGAGGCGATCATACGTGGACTAGTAGGGGGAAGATCTTCGCGTGCACCCCAGAGTTCGAACCTCAAGGGTCTACCGGAACCCAACATCCAACATTTGGCGCGCCAGGTAGGGGTGCGCCAGAATCTTTCTTCCGCTGTTTCGCGTTCGATCACCCGTCGTGTCCATGGCTGACGCTCGCCGGGCTCGCGCCGAGCGTCGGGCTGCTCTCACCGCCCGCGTCGCCCAGATGGCTCCCGTCAGCGGGTGTCCCCGTCGTTCCCCGTCGCCTGCCGCCAACGCCACACCGGCCCGGCGGGGAACAGGCAGCAGGCCTCGTTGCTGCATCCTTCGGTGCGGCGGGAAGGCCGCACCGCTACCCCGTCACTGACTCCAACTGGTTTGTCGTCCCATGCCCGTCGCGCCCCCACGGACGCGCACGCCGCATTGCTCCTGGCGCATGAGCTCCTGCACTACCGTCCCATCGATGACCTCTACGAGGAGTGGCTCGCTCGCATCACCGAGCTCGTCAGCACCGCAGGGGACTCCCCTGCGCCGTCCCTCTCGCTGTCTCACCCTCCATCCTGCACGGCGGGTGGTGCAGCCCAAGAGGTGCCTCCGCCACCTCCTCCCCAAGAAGGCGCCCTGGCTCCAAGGCGCGCGGCCCCAGGACGAGATCCACCGCGTCCAGCGCCCGCACGACAAGAAAGGAGCTGCCAAGAAATCCCTCGTCCCCAAGAAGGTGCTCGCGTGCTCCTGGCACCAGCACGCCATGACCGCGTCCCTGCGCCAGCAGGTCAGGACCCCGCGCTGCTCCAAGCAGCGGCGCACGGGAATCCCCAGGAGCAGGCCCCGCATCAGCAGAGAGCTCCGGTGGCCACTACAGGCTGCCGCGCCTTCACCACCGAGCTATGCAGTGTCGCCTGGCGGGCATGTTCAAACCTGACCTGCCTATGGCACCCGGCTCAGAGAAACAGGAACGCCCCGTATTCCAGCCCAGAGATCGAGGAGAAGTCTCCGGAATACGACACTGCTTGACATAGAATAAATCATCTCTTATTACAAGAATAAATACGAAGGTCTGATGTTACAAAGGTTCACATCAGCACGGCGACAGTACGCCTGCGATACTACACTTGCTCTATGCTAGCAGCGGAACAACTTGTAGCAGCGGAAATATTCTAGCAGCGGAACAACTTTCGGAGTAATGGGCCACGGGTAGGCTAACCCAAGTCCCAGAACCTTTCAAGACATTAGGGCAAGCTGCGCCCCTCGAGTCCCAGAGGCGACTCCAAGATAAGCCGAGTCTCAGAGGCGACTCCAAGATAAGCTGAGTCCCAGAGGCGACTCCAAGATAAGCCGAGTCCCAGAGGCGACTCCAAGATAAGCCGAGTCCCAGAGGCGACTCCAAGATAAGCCGAGTCCCAGAGGCGACTCCAAGATAAGCCAAGTCCCAGAAGCGACTCCAAGATAAGCCGAGTCCCAAAGGCGACTCCAAGATAAGCCAAGTCCCAGAGGCGACTCCAAGACACGCCGACTCCAGGCCGGCGACTTCCGAAGAGGCCGGCTGTAGGGAGTCGGCCTACAACTCCAACCACCCCGTTTACTAAGGGCAGGCATGGCCACAGTGTGCCATACCGACGGAGATCTCGATCCGGCGCGGCACTGTTGCCATGCCAGCCCTGACATCAGCCCCTGGGGGCGGGGCCCTGTGCCCACGACGGCCTGTCTGTACGACCCAGAGACGGCGGGCCCCGCCGGTCAGCAGGAGTGCAGAAGACGGCGAGAGCGCCACAAAGACGGACCCGTTGGGAGTCGGCCCCCAGGAGTTGGCTGGCCCCTCCCACGGGCCCCGCACGCCATTAACCAGACACGACGGGGAATGGCAACAGTGATCGCCCGTCAGGCGGCGGCACTGTTGCTATGACCCCATGACCAAGCTAGCGTCATTAGAAGCACGGCTACAGTAATTCGCACCCAGCAAGACCCGCCCGCGGCGGACAAGGGCTGTCGGCCCCGTACCAGGCAGGTCGGTGGGACCCACCAGTCGGCGGGCCCCAGTAGTCGGCGGGGAAGACGGAGGCCTGAGAGACAAACGGCTGGGACCCGCGCCCAGCCGGTTTTACCATTGTACCCCTGGGGGTAGGCCTATATAAACCCTCTAGGGCACCCATGCAAAGGGTTCGATTCCATTAGCACTAGACCACATCATATAGGAAGGAGAGAGCTAGCCTCGCCTTCTCCTACCTCCAGAAACAGCTCAAGGAGCAACCTTGTACTCACTTTGCCTTAGTGACCATGCGGAGACCCCGCAGAGCAGCAGTAGGGGTGTTATCTCCTCCGAGAGCCCTAAAGCTGGGTAAGATCCGCCGGCGTGCATGTCTTCGCCTCATCCCGTTTCCCGGCACCGGCGATGTTCTACTCGCCCCCACCATGATAAGCCATCCTTTGGCATATGTCGCACCCAACCCCCGACATTTGGCGCCCACCGTGGGGCAAGGTGCACCGTCGTCCGGAGATCTGTTCTGGACGGGAACCCTTTTCCTCCCTGGCGAGCACAGCCAGCCAGGCTCGCCAGACGGAGTCTGCATCGACGCGCTGCGTGGCGCTGAGGCCGCCTGCGCAACCAGCTGCCTCACCGAACTTGTCGGTGAGGTTCGCCTCTCCGACGAGCCTGCGTCCGACGCAGGCACGAGCGGCCCCGAGAGCCTCCTCGCGGGCCTCCTCGACCAACTCCACGGCACCGGCGAGCCCGACGTGGACTTGGAGTCTGTAGGCTCCACCGACCCGATGCTGGTCGACTCCGACGCCTCGTCGCATGACGCGTTCCCCACCAACGTGGTGGTCTACGACGAGCCGCTCCCTCACGAGGAGAGCGGCGGAAGCGCCGTCACGGAGGTGCTCGTCATCAGTCATGACGAGCGTTCCGGTGATGGAGCTCGCGACCCACTCGACGCAGCTCTACAAGACCTGACCGCGCCTATTCTGGAAGACGCTGACGCTGAGACGCTGGAGGCGTGCCGCCTTCAGATCATCGAAGGCGCGAAGAAGCTGGCAAGCATGAGGCGCTTGTCAGAAGCCTACCAGCGTGAGATGGATTGCGCTGTGGGCGGCTCGCCGGCTCCGACTAGGCCTAGCTGCCTAGGCGCAGTCCAGTAGCGCGACGTGGCCATTGCCCACCTGTTCGGGGCAAATCGCCCCGTGTAGGCCACGCCCGTGGAGAACATTCGTGCCGCCCAGGCGGCGACTGACGAGCTGAAGAACTTTGAAGGCGAAGAGCACTGCATGATGACGGAGCGAGTCCAGCAGCTCCTCGACGCCGCTGCCGCGCAGAATGTAGCCGGCGGCCGCACAGAGGCACCACAGCAACCGAACGACGACCTGGCTCCCCGCCGAGATCAAGGCGCGACGTCTCGGACGCCGACTGGCGGAGTCCGCGGAAGAAAGGACAAAGAGCCGGCTGTTAGCCATAGTCGGACTCGCATCACCATCGAGCTCGACCAAGACGGCCGCCCAAGAGCAGTGGAACGGCAGGGCGACTATCTGCCTCCCCCACCGCGAAGAGAAAGACGAGTCTCCCTGCCACCCGTTGAGCATCCGACTCTTGGTGGCCGCATTGGCCGCCGAGAGGGAGTCGGAGAGAACGACGCCCGCCACCGGATCGACCGACTCCACCAATCCCTGGCGCTAGAAGAAGAAGACGAGTTGGGTCCGCCTTGCTTCGGACCCCGCATCCGAGATGAGCCCTTTCCCAAAGGGTTCACGCTCCCCTGAGATACGCCCAAATACATCGGCTCCGTGAAGCCGGAAGACTGGCTTGTTGACTACTCCACAGCCGTCAGCATAGCGAACGGCAACAAGCGGGTTGCCGTGAAGTATGTTCCACTCATGCTCCAGGGCACGACCCGGACATGGTTGAACAGCCTGAAGCCTCGCAGCATCAACAGCTGGGTCGACTTCACCGAAGCCTTCATCCGCAACTTCACGAGCACGTACAAGCGACCTCCTGAGCCTCGCCAGCTTTCCTTGTGCGTGTAAGGCCCCGACGAGTCAACACGCGACTACCTCATGCGCTGGGCCGAGCTTCGGAACTCCTGCGAGGGCGTGCACGAGGTGCAGGCTATCGAATACTTCACCGCCGGGTGTAGAGAGGGCACCCTCCTCAAGCACAAGCTCCTCCACGACGAGCCGGAAACCCTCGACGAGCTGCTGATCATAGCAGACAAGTACGCCACGGCCGACTCCTCCATGAAGACGGAGATTCAAGTCAATGCGACTGGCAAGGTGGCTCCTCAGGCTCCCAGAACTCTAGCTGAAGATGCCAGTCGGCGATAACAACAGAACGACAACAAGCGCAAGGCTTCACAGCCAACTTCCAGTAGTTGGCAGGTTGCGACAGTCGAAGACCAGCAGCCGGAGGGGCAGCCTCCGACCAAGCGACAGAAAGGCGGCAAGTCCAACTGGTTGCCAGCCTTCTCTTACGAGCAGACTCTGGATGGTCCTTGCAAGTTCCACAGTGGCACGAAGCCGTCAAACCACACCACCCGAAAATGCCACTGGCTCACCAGAATCGCCAAGGGAGATGGCCTCCTTCCTCCCCCGCCTGCTGGGCCGCCGCCTCCACCGCCGCCCCAGTAGCCGGCTGCCAGGCCAGTCGGCGCAGTCCGAGATGAGTACCCAGAAGAGCATGGAGCCTATGTAGTGTTCACCAGTGTGGCTGACGATCGACGCAGAAGGCGGCAACAGCAGCAAGAGGTGAATGCAGTAGCATCAGATACTCCAGAATTTATGCATTGGTCCGAGAAGCCTATCAGTTGGAGTAGAGCTGATCACCCAGAGGTGATGCCGAATCCAGGCTCCTACGCCCTAGTTTTGAGTGCCACCTTAGCCACAGATAGGCGGGCCGCTCGCTTCTCGCGAGTGCTGATAGACGGAGGCAGTAGCATCAACATCTTGTACAAGGATACCATGGAGAAGTTAGGAATCAAGCAAAGACAGCTCCAGAGCAGCCGGACTGTGTTCCACGGCATTGTACCTGGCCTTTCCTGCTCACCAATCGTCAAGATCCTGATAGACATCCTCTTTGGAGACAAAGACTATTTCCGCCAAGAGCCAGTTTGGTTTGAAGTGGTGGACCTCGAAAGCCCATACCACGCGTTGCTTGGCCGACATGCTTTGGCCAAGTTCATGGCGGTCCCCCACTACGCCTACCTCAAGATGAAGATGCCGAGTTCCAAGGGGATTCTGACCATAGCCGGTGACTACAGAAAGTCGTCCGCTTGCGCGGCTGAGAGCAGTCGGCTGGCCGAGTCCCTGGTAATCGCAGCTGAGAAGCGGCTCCTTGATCGAGTCGTGGCGATGGCCGGAAAGCAGCCAGAGATGTCGCCCGACCCCAAGGAGTCGGAAGCTGAGGGCTCGTTCAAGCCGGCTAAAGAGACGAAGAAGATACCCTTGGACCCGGAGCACCTAGAGAGGTACGCTGTCATAGGTGCAAACCTTGACAGCAAATAGGAAGGCGAGCTCATCGATTTCCTCCGTGAGAATCGAGACATCTTTGCATGGTCCCCTAAAGACATGCCAGGTGTACCGACGGAATTCGCCGAGCACAAGTTACATGTCCGACCTGATGTGAAGCCCGTCAGGCAGCCCTTGCACCGCCTGTCAGAAGAAAAAAGAAGAGTTGTTGGAGAAGAGATAGCCCGGCTCCTGGCAGCCGGCTTCATTATGGAGGTATTTTTTCCAGAATGGTTGGCAAACCTGGTCTTGGTGCTGAAGAAGAACAAGCAGTGGCGGATGTGTATTGACTACACAAGCCTCAACAAAGCCTGCCCCAAGGACCCGTTTGCTCTGCCAAGAATTGATCAGGTGATAGACTCCACAGCCGGATGCGAGCTGTTGAGTTTCTTAGATGCATATTCAGGATATCACCAGATCAAGCTGAACCCGGCAGACAGACTGAAGACCGCCTTCATCATGCCGTTTTGAGCCTTCTGCTACCTGACCATGACATTCGTCTTGAGGAATGCCGGCGCCACCTTTCAGCATTGCATGCAGAAGTGCCTCCTCAAGCAACTCGGCAGAAACGCCCACGTCTACGTAGTTGATGTAGTGGTGAAGACGGAAAAGCGCGGGACACTGATGGAAGACCTCAAAGAAACCTTTGAGAACCTGCGCCGATTCCAGATCAAGCTCAACCCTGAGAAGTGCATCTTCGGAGTACCAGCCGGCCAACTCCTTGGTTTCCTAGTCTCCGAACATGGCATAGAGTGCAACCCTGTGAAGATCAAGGCCATCGAGAGGATGGAGGTACCCAGCCGACTGCTAGATGTGCAGAAGTTCACCGGCTGTTTGGCGTCCATCAGCTGATTCATGAGTCGGCTGGGCGAGAAGGCTCTCCCTTTGTACCAACTGATGAAGAAGACCACCTTTTTCGAGTGGAACCACAAGGTGGATGAAGCATTTCTCCAGCTGAAGAAGATGTTGACTACTCCCCCTGTGCTGGCGGCTCCGACTCCTAAAGAGCCCATGCTCCTATACATCGCCGCCACCAGCCGGGTAGTCAACACAGTCATTGTAGTGGAGCGCAAGGAGGAAGGCAAGGCGCTACCTGTCTAGAGACCGGTATATTACCTGAGCGAGGTACTGTCGACCTCCAAGCAGAACTATCCCCACTACCAGAAGATGTGGTACGGCGTGCACTTTGCCGCCAAGAAGTTGAAGCCCTACTTTCAAGAGCATCCAATCACTGTGGTCTGCACAACCCCATTGGCCGAGATCATTGGAAGCCGAGACGCTTCAGGCCGAGTGGCCAAATGGGCCATAGAGTTGCCCCCCTACACCATCTACTACCAGCCCCGCACCGCCATCAAGTCGCAAGCACTGGCCGACTTCCTCGTCGACTGGGACGAGACCCAGTACCTGCCACCAGTGCCGACTCCACCCATTGGCGGATGCATTTCGACGGCTCCAAGATGCGCACCGGCTTGGGAGCCGGCGTCGTCCTCACCTCCCCCAAAGGCGACAAGCTCAAGTATGCGCTGCAAATCCACTTCGCCGCCTCCAACAACGTCGCCGAATACGAGGCGCTCATTCATGGGCTCCGGCTTGCCAAAGAACTCGACATTCGCCGGATCCTGTGTTATGGCGACTCCGATTTGGTGGTCCAGCAGTCATCTGGCGACTGGGATGCCAAAGATGCAAACATGGCGAGCTACCGCTTCCTGGTGTAGCAACTCAGCGGATACTTTGAGGGGTGCGAGTTCCTTCACGTGCCAAGAAATGACAACGACCAAGCAGACACCTTGGCATGAGTTGGCTCCACCCGCCAAGCGATACCATCCGGCGTCGCTCTTCAGCGCCTCCTCAAGCCGTCTATCAAGCCTTCACCAGAATCAGACTCCATCTTTGTGCCAGTTCCCCCCGAAGAAGTCGGATCCGACTCAAGAGCCCCAGCAGACGGCACGAGAATTCTTACAAACGGCTCCAAGAAAACCGCAGTCGAAGCCGGCCCGGGGACTTCAGAACCCGGCCCGGGGACTGCGGTAACCAGTCCGAAAACTCCAGAGCTCGGCCCGGGGACTGCGCCAGTCGGCTCGGGGACTGCGCCAGTCGGCCCGAGGACTTCAGCGATCCAGCAAGCGGTCGCGGACTCCACCCCGCCGCCTCCCAGCCCAGCCGCCCTTGTCCAAGTCGCACTGGTGGCAATCGAAGAAGTAGCAGCACCCTCGTGGGCACAGCCCATTCTCAAGTTTCTAGAGAGCAAAGAGTTGCCAATCGATGAAATCTTGGCTTGGCAAGTGCAACGCCGAGCGGCAGCCTACACCATAATCAATAGAGAGCTGGTCAGGCGCAGCGTCACTGGTGTCTACCAGCTCTGCATCGAGCCAGAGCAAGGCCAAGCAATTCTCAGAGACATCCATCAAGGCGAGGGCAGCCACCGTGCGGCTTCAAGAGCACTCATCGCCAAAGCCTTTCGGCACGGTTTCTTCTGGCCAACTGCCTTAGAAGAGGCCAAGGAGTTAGTCCAAAAATGCAAAGGATGCCAGAAGTTCCGCTCCAAGCTGCTTCAGCCGGCATCTGCACTCAAGACTATCCCCATCGCATGGCCCTTTGCGGTTTGGGGCCTGGACATGGTGGGACCATTCAAGACGGCCCGAGGCGGCCTAACTCAGTTACTTGTCACAGTGGACAAGTTCACCAAGTGGATAGAAGCAAAGCCCATCAAGAAGTTGAATGGTCCAACTGCAGTGACTTTCATCGCCGACATCACGGTTCAGTACGGCATACCACACAGCATCATCATCGACAATGGCACGAATTTTGCCAAAGGCACCTTGGCCCATTTCTGCGCGACACAGGGCATTCGACTGGACCTAGCGTCCGTTGCCCACCCGCAGTCAAACGGCCAGGTGGAGCAAGCAAACGTCCTCATCCTATCTGGCATCAAGCCTCGGCTGATCGAACCACTCGAGCGTTCAGCCGGCTGCTGGCTTGAGGAGCTGCCAGCCGTCCTCTGGAGTCTGCGCACGACTCCAAACAAGTCAACTGGCTTCACGCCTTTCTTCCTTCTCTACGGTGCTGAAGCCGTCATCCCAACGGACATAGAGTTCGACTCCCCGCGAGTCACCATGTACACCGAGGAGGAAGCAGAAGAAGCACGTCAAGATGGCGTCGACCTGCTGGAAGAGGGCCGGCTATTGGCACTCAGCCGGTCCAGCATCTACCAGCAGAGCCTGCGCCGATACTACAATAGGAAGGTCAGGCCGAGATCTTTCCAAGAGGGCGACCTTGTGCTCCGACTGATTCAGCGAACAGCCGGCCAGCACAAGCTGTCGGTGCCTTGGGAAGGCCCCTTCATTATTAGCAAAGTACTGGGCAACGACTCCTACTACCTGATCGACGCTCAGAAGCCCCGAGCACGCAAGAGTGACGACTCCGGCAAAGAGTCGGAATGGCCATGGAACGCGAATCTTCTCCGAAGATTTTACAGTTGATGCAGTATGTACTGCGCTATCCTTTGTATTAAAGTACCGAGACTTTGGGCCCCCCGAGACAAGCTCGGGGACTGCCCTTTTTGTTATCTTTATGATAAGAATTATGCCTTCGAGTATGCTATTCTTTGTTACGCCGCTTGGCACTGGGTTTGACTAGTCGGCCCGGGGACTCGCCGCCTTGCGCTATGAAATGCTTCCTGCAGTCGGACAAGTAGTGTGCGGGGCCTAAGCCGTCTCCTGTCAGAAGCCGCAGTTCGCAGATCGACTGTTGGTGGGCAGCGAGTAAGGAAGAACGGGCGCCCACACGAAAAATGGCTAAGGACCCAAAGCATAAACATAGCTCAAGCCGGCTTCCAGCCTCTCTTCGCAAAGCCGACTCTGGAGTAGTCGTCTTGCCGCCTTCTATCCAACTTGTTAAAAGACTCTAAAAAAGGCCAAGTACTTGCCTTCCCTAAGGTAGCCAAGCATTTGACCCAGCGGCAGTCCGCAGAGCGGTTGTCCATCTGGAAAAGCGGCGACTATGGGAAGGCGGCAAAGGAAAAAGCCAAAAGAGTGATGAGCAAGGAAAGATAGAATTCAGATAGATATTTACATAACATAGGCTCCTGGACAAGTTCAAAATACACCCCGCGGGTGGAATTGTGCAAATTAACAAGTTTTTTCAAAGACTACTAAAATAGATAAAATAAAGGCAAGACGGCAGCCTAAGAAGCGACAGACGGGTTTGGAGGGTCGGAGGAGACGGCGGTGTCAGGCGCCGGGGCGGCCGGCTGGGCAGTCTCGGCTTGATCGTCTCTGGCGGCAGCCGGCCCGGTCGGACGCGGCTCGTTGCTGGAGGCGCGGTCGAGCTGAGGCTGGTCGCCCGCTCCGTCTTCTGGCGCCTCCGTCTCGCCTCCGTCCTCCGCCTAGCCTTCCTCCTCGGCGCTGGAGCCGATCACCTCCACCAAGTCCTCATCGTAGTCCGGGTTCATCCCGAACCACTCCGGCGGCACCTCCTCGCCGTTTGCGGCCCGCTCAGGGACGAAGACGCTGGTGTCTGTGTAATCGGCAATCACCACCGCACGCTCGACGAGGGCGCCTTCCACAGCCACCAGCTCTGCCTGGGCCTCTGACCGGAACGCGGCCAGCCGGTCCAGGTCCAGCCCTGGATACCAAGCCTTGACGAATTCCAAGGCCCGACGCGCTCTAGCCCGGGCCGAGGAACCCTTCCAAGCCTCAAGACGGCCAGCCGCGACCTCCAGCCAGTCGGCGGTCCAAGTGGGAGTGCGTAGAACCGGCATGTCTGGCCACAGGGCGGCAATCGCCTGGGCACCGGCACGTTGAAGCCGGCGCAGTAACTGATGGGCCGACCATAGACGAGACTCGATGCTCAGGAGCTGCTGGTCGATGGTCAGGGGGCATTGGTGGCGATCTCCGCGCCATTTTCCCTCCGCGCCTCGCGATCAGCCTCGATGGCTCGAGTGACCACCTACGAGTGGCTAGGGAAGAAGTTTGCCCAAACAAAAAGAAGCAAGACAAAGAGTCAGGAGTCGGCCTGACTTACAGTCAGCGGCTCAAAGAAAGAAAGCAAAGAAACTCACCATCGACGATGTCTTCGATCTCATGGAAGCCGGAGGTCAGCATCGCCTCCTTGTCAGTCCAGGAGGAGCGCTCGCTTTCAAACTCGGCCAGGAGAGCAGTCTCTCTCTTCTCTGCCTCGTCCTGCGCCGCCTTAAGCAGCTCCTTCTGCTCCGCCAGCTGCGCGGCCAGCAGGTCACGCTCTGTGGCGAGCTTGCTGCACTCCTCCTCCTTGGCGCGTAAGGCGGTGCTGGCTTCGCCCAGCCGTTCCTGAAGAGCGGCATTGGCCTTTGAAGAACAAAAGGAAAAAGACGTTAAGTCGTCAACAAAGAAGGTCGCCGGGAAGATCCGGCCCGACTGCTCAGCAGTCAGCCCGAATCTTGGGGACTACAGCCCGCAGGTGCGCCAGCGCGCCCCCTCGAAAAAGAGAAAGAACTCACTCCGGCTCTCCGACAAGTCGGCAGTCCGCTTCCCCAGCTGCTCAACGTTGCGGTTGAAGGCAGTGACGCGGAGGTTGTGATACTCCTGTGATAAAAAATCGGACAAAGGTGAATATTCAGAACTAGCCAGATGGAGTTCCGGGCCGCCTGCCCAGCAGCCGCCCCGAAACTCGGGGACTACACCCAGTGGGTGCACTGGCGCGCCCCCACAGAGAAGAACGAGAAAAAACAAAGTCAAAGAAGAAAGCATACCCGGATAGCTGCTCGCGACGCCAGATGCGCCTTGGTGCAGCTCTGGATGGCGTTGCCTTTAGCTCGCAGCTTCGCCTGGACGTCCAAGAGCGCCTCGTTTAGCGGGCCGTTGCCGCCTCCTCGCACCGACCCAACGGGCGCGGCGCTCGTCGCCTCAGCGTCTGGGATGGCCGAGCTGGCGGCACTAGTCTCCAAGGGCCGTGGCGCCGAAGTTGCCTTCTCAAGACGGCGGCGCGCTGGCGAGGCGACTTGAAGGAGCAGCTTCGCCACGGCCTCGTCTTCAGTCGGCAGCACTGGCGGGCCTGCCGGCTGCTTGCCATGCGCACTCCCAGACGGCGGTGGAGGCGCGGCCGTGTCCGACGTGGAGGCTTCACCGCCGTCCTTCTCCATGATGGGGTTCTCCCCGCCGGCTTCCCCAGTCTGCCCCGTGAACTCCGGGGGCGGCGGTGCGGAGTTCAGTGGAATGACGAGCAATGCCGACTGGCGGTGCGTGGTCTCCTCAGCTCGCCATCTCGCTGCGACAGCTGCTTCGGCCTCCTCCAGTTTCTTCTAGGCGGAGGCCGCCAAGGCGGCGGCCTCCGCCTTCTCCAGGCGGTCGGCCTCCTCCTCGTCGCGTTTCTCCCGCGCGTTTTGCTCCGTCGCCTCCCGGAGGTCGGCGGCGGGGTCAATCCGCCGAGTATTGGCGGACGTCTCGGCCGACCCCATGATGGAGGGGACGGCGATCCTCTCAAGGGAGAGGGGGGCCCTGAAGCAAAAAAGGAATATAAAAGACTCGGAAAAGATTCATCAAAAGAAAACAAGACGAAGGCAGAAAACACTTACGCATAGACTAGTGGCGGCTTCTTCACTTCCTTGCAGAAGCGGTTGGCCTTCGCGGCCGCCTCTTCCCACTTGGGTGCGGTGGCCGCCCCCTTGAACTTCTTCGGCCGGCCGCCGAGCGAACTCGGCCCGGCCCGGCGCTTCTTCGCGCCGACTTGACTGGCCAAGCCGGCGGAGGAACTCGCACCTGGATGGCCGGCTTTCGATTGGTGGCGCGGGGCGACTTCCCCTTCCGCATCGTCCTCGGGCCAGTCGGCGAAAGTGGACGAGGGCCTGAGGCCGTCTCCTGCTCCTCCTCCTCCTCCGCCTTCGGCGTCGGCCTCCATCGCCGCCGTCCCCAAGTCGGGGTCGTCAACGTCACTCTCCGCTCGATCAGGGACGAACTCGCGGGGCGGTCCCGTGGCGCCGGCTGAAGGCTATATGAGGGGGTTCTGACTCAAAGAAACCAAAAGAAATCAGAAGTCGGACTCGGCTGCAAAAGAAAATAGAGGAACAAGAAAGACGACTTACCACAGGCCGGGGGTTGGCGCGCGAGTACGGCTCTTTGCCGAACTGCCGATCCGCCGCAAGCTCGCAGTTCGCGATGTGGTTCACCATGTTCGCCACCTTCGCGTGGGGCATGTCCCTGGTGCACATCCGACTCGGGTCGCGGTGGTCGCTCATCTGACTGTTCAAATGAGGTCGGCCTTGGAGAGGGAGGACTCGGCGTGCCACGAAGGCGGCCAGCAAGTCGGCCCCGACCAAGCCCTCCGACTGCGTCAGCATTCGGAGTCGCACGACGGCGGCGGCACCTGTGGGAGTCAGCGTCTTGACCCGGTGGGACCAGCTGGGAAGCCTTCCAGCCGGCGCGCCGGCTTCGTAGGGCGGCAGATTGACCCAGTCGCCTTCTGGGGCGACGTTCTTCACGTAGAAGTAAGAACGCTACCACATCTTCACCGACTTGATCAGTGGGATGGAGGGAAATGGATTGTCAGCGGTCGACCTTTGCATCGCGATGAAGGCGCCACACTGGGCCGGCACGCCGGCGACGTGCGTGCCGAGCTTGGATTGGAAGAACTCTCCCCATAGCTCGATGGTGGGGAGAACGCCAAGGAAACCCTCACACAGGGTGGCGAAGGCAGCCAGCAGCACCACCGTGTTCGGAGTAAGGTGGTGCGGCTGGAGCCCGTTGAACTCCAAGAAGGAGCGGAAGAAACCGCTCGCCGACAGCCCCAGGCCGCGCATGAGGTGCGAGCGGAAAATGACCCGCTCGCCCTCCTCTGGCGCCGGCCTTATTTCCCTCGCCAGCGCGGCACGGGCCCGCACCAAGTTCGCACCGGGGAGTCGACGCGTCTTGCGGAGGAGCTCGATGAGGTCGTCGTCCACCTCGAAGCCGTCCCACACGCCGGAGCACACGGCCGGAGCCGCGGCGGCGGAGGAAGAGCTCATCGCTGCGGGCGCGGCGTGGTTCTGTGCGACGACGGCAAGAGGAAGAAGAGGCAAGAGGAAGCGAGGGAGCAGGGAAGAATGGGCACGCGTGCTTCACCGTCCCGCTCCCCCCGCCTACTTATAGGCCCATAGGCTGAGAAGCCGATGGGGCGGGCGTGGGATTAACTGCGCGCGGGACCCCACGCCCCCACGATTTACCCCACGAAGTTACTGCGCGCAGTAACGACGTGGGAAACCCAACCGTCCGCACGGCCGCAACGGATCCGTTTGCGTGCCGAGGCGCGGTAGGGGCGGGCCCCGCCTGACGGCCTGTCCCGTCGCGCACGTGGGTGGGCAGACTGTCCCTGCCGTGTGGCGCCGCGTGATGGGTCCGCAACGGGTGGCTGCGGGGAAGCGTATCAGGCACGCCGCCTCGTTCCCACCGCAACTTTCAAACTCCTTAGGGGGGAAGACGGCCCTCTACGAGTCCTACTCCAGATAGTCGGTCAGAAGGAAGACGGCAAGCAAGGCCCAGATTCCACCACCAGAAGAATGAAACTGTTGAGGCCCCACGACGTATCTACCTCGGAGCCTCACCAGTTTCGGGGACTACTGTCGGAGTAATGGGCCACGGGTAGGCTAACCCGAGTCCCAGAACCTTTCAAGACATCGGGGCAAGCTGCGCCCCTCGGGTCCCAGAGGCGACTCCAAGATAAGCCGAGTCCTAGAGGCGACTCCAAGATAAGCCGAGTCCTAGAGGCGACTCCAAGATAAGCCGAGTCCCAGAGGCGACTCCAAGATAAGCCGAGTCCCAGAGGCGACTCCAAGATAAGCGGAGTCCCAGATGCGACTCCAAGATAAGCCGAGTCCCAGAGGCGACTCCAAGACACGCCGACTCCAGGCCGGCGACTTCCGAAGAGGCCGGCTGTAGGGAGTCGGCCAACAACTCCAACCACCCCGTTTACTAAGGGCAGGCATGGCCACAGTGTGCCATACCGATAGAGATCTCGATCCGGCGCGGCACCGTTGCCATGCCAGCCCTGACATCAGCCCCTAGGGGCGGGGCCCTATGCCCACGACGGCCTGTCTGTACGACCCAGAGACGGCGGGCCCCGCCGGTCAGCAGGAGTGCAGAACACGGCGAGAGCGCCACAAAGACGGACCCGTTGGGAGTCGGCCCCCAGGAGTTGGCTGGCCCCTCCCACGGGCCCCGCACGCCATTAACCAGACACGACGGGGAATGGCAACAGTGATCGCCCGTCAGGCGGCGGCACTGTTGCTATGACCCCATGACCAAGCCAGCGTCATTAGAAGCACGACTACAGTAATCCGCAGCCGGCAAGACCCGCCCGCGGCGGACAACGGCTGTCGGCCCCATACCAGGCAGTTCGGCGGGACCCACCAGTTGGCGGGCCCCAGTAGTCGGTGGGGAAGATGGCGGCCTGAGAGACAGACGGCTGGGACCCACGCCTAGCCGGTTTTACCATTGTACCCCTGGGTGGTAGGCCTATATAAACCCCCCAGGGCACTCATGCAAAGGGTTTGATTCCATTAGCACTAGACCAGATCATATAGGAAGGAGAGAGCTAGCCTTGCCTTCTCCTACCTCCAGAAACAGCTCAAGGAGCAACCTTGTACTCACTTTGCCTTAGTGACCATGCGGAGACCCCGCAGAGCAGCAGTAGGGGTGTTATCTCCTCGGAGAGCCCTGAAGCTGGGTAAGATCCACCGGCGTGCAAGTCTTCGCCTCATCCCGTTTCCCGGCACCGGCGACGTTCTACTCGCCCCCACCATGATAAGCCATCCTTTGGCATATGTCGCACCCAACCCCCGACAACAACGACGAAGGTGGTGAACTCCACTCTGCAGGGACTCTGGCTGGGACATGATCTAGCTCGCACGAACGGAAACCACGACAAGCAATCAAGTAATCACAGCATCACCTGCAATCTGGCATGACACGCCAGGTCAGTACATTGAATGTACTTTCAAGCTCACAACAACCAAAAACATCAAGGCAAGACAACAACGTAGCATTAAGCAGGTTAATTAAATTAATAGCTACCATGATATAACAGCAACTCTTAAGCATAATATGAAACTACTACAATACTGATAAATCACCATCTCCAATCTCCATAACCATATCTCTCTTGGCTAACCGTCCAAGCAATATACCATCTCGATCACCTTGTGATCAAAACAAAACTGTAACCGTGATCCTTACGGCGATCACAACCCGACCAATAAATGGCCCGTGATCCTTACGGCAATCACAACCCGACCAATAAATGGCCCGTGATCCTTACGGCGATCACAACCCGACCAATACATGGCCAATCTGTACTGCTCCAAATATCCACATATCCATCACCTATAACTCATTCCGTCATGTGAGTGTTGATCGAACTGTGTACCCTAGTACGAACCCATGCCCATGACCGAGGATGCGGCTATCGATAGATTTATTATAAACTCTGCAGAGGTAGCGCACTGTACCCACACCACAGAACCCATGGCCTCACACTCCCATTCGGGTGGACGAACGGCGTTCCGACAAAACCGATCTACTTCCATGACACTCTCCCGACCACTTCGACTCACTCCCCTCTGGGCTAAGTCATGGGTGGCCTCGTGTCTACCTCCAGACACCTCAACGACCATCGTCGTGGACCAAAACAATAAACCATCCCAAACAGGGACATGAGCTCAAAACCAACTACGGGCACACAAGGCTTATGCCGTCCTACCTGATCAGGGTAGCGCCCGCGCATAACCTTCCCTTGTTATAGGCACCGGCCAGAGGCACGACAATAGACCGCATTAGGGCCGTCCCATAACGGAAAATGTGGTTGCACTGGAAAAGTTCGATTCGGCGACACCTGACCAACTTACTGACAGAATTTATCCACAAAACTATAACCATGATAACTGATACTCCCATGTCAACCATCAAACTATAATCCAAGTCATAACAATATCCAACAAATAATCCAAGCATAATATCATCATCTCAGAATACTCCGAGGATAGCACAACACTACTATCATGATGAATCCGAAACAATAATCCTACTACTCTAATAACAAGAATACAGCCAGCTAAGATCCACATGTAACCATCATCTCCGAAAATAATACTCCAAGCAACAGAACATCAACTAGCATCATGAAAATAATCATACTAACCACTACTAATCCAAAGGTAGCATGATATCCAAAGTAATACTCCAAAACATACTAACAGATATCATCATGAAACAATCATAATATTAGCCACTAATATTCCAATGGCAACATGATACTCATCAACTACAAACATAACTCCTAGTAATCCAAACAATAGCATGGCAACAACAAGGTCAAAATGATACTCCGAGAAAATGCCATGCACAGAGTCATGTTGCTCCCCCTCCGGCAGCTTCCTCGTCCGACGCTCGCCGACGAACGCCCACGGGAGCACTGTGGCCGATAGCCTTTAATGGCGCTCGGCTTCTTCCTCTGCTTCCCCTCGGCCCCTCCTGCCCTGTGCACCACTGTCGCTCGTCCGCACCTCCCCCTCGTCATGTTCCTGTGCTTGCCCGTGCTCGCTGAGCCTCGCCAGAGCTTTGGCCGAGCTCGAGCGGTGGCACTCGGCCACGGCCTCCCTCTCCCAGCTATATATAGCCAACCCCGAGGCCGTTTGACCGCACCGCCAGCCTCACACCACTCCCAGAAATCTCCCCAGCCTCTCGTTTGAGCTCAAGCTTCTCCCCTGCTCTTCCATCGCCGCCTCGGCCGCCGCCTTGGGTCCCTCCGATTCCGGCGACCCTAACCTTCTCCCTCCGCTCCACCACTTCCCAAGGCCTCCACCACCACTACCGAACCACCTCGTCACCTCTCCTCCTCCTCTAGTGGCTTGTAGCCATGAGCCCACTGGTGGCCGATGGCATGCTCCGCCACGGTCAATGTTCTGCTCTTCCCCAAGCTCCACGGCGGTCGAGACCTACATGGTCGTGCGCGCCTCGGTCTCCTGAACCCTCCGGTAGGTCGGGCTCCGTCTGAGGTGACCTGTGCCACCGGCAATCACCGTCGGGGTGAGCTCCTCTCTCGGCCAGGCGCACGTACGCAGGAGGAAGAAGAAGGGAGCCAGGAGAGAGAAAGGATAATGTGGGCCCCGCCTGTAAGTCTCACAGCCGCCCGGTCCCGCCTTGCCACGCTGGATAAGTGGAGGCGTATTCTTCGGAATACGTCTTCCCAGCTGGAAGGCGTAGTTTCGTTCAGCTTCAGCTCAAAAGGCATTTTCTCCGTTCTGAAAGCCTATTTCGAACTTTGCGCCTGTGCCTTATCCACTCAGGGACTTGTTTGTGGTGATATTTTTGCAGAAAAGTCCCTAAACTTCAACCCTTCATAACTTTTTAATCGTAACTCCAAATGAGGTGAAATCAATGCTCACTTCTTTGTTTCGTCGAGCCCTCTCTGTTGGTGTCACTTTCATTATGTTTTGGTATACTGAAAATGACCATTTTGCCCCTGCCCTTAATCCGCCCCCTCCGAGAGAGTATGTTTTCCGGTGATTCATTTCGCGAGTTTCTGACACTTCTCCCCGGTGCCTTCTTCATCCCCAGGCAAGCCACAATACCCACTTGCATGATAGTCATGCAGTATCCATGGTTTTCAACTTGAATCTTTATTAAATTTTTGCTTGTTAAAAATATCGTTATCATTGTTTCGGTGACGTTTAGATTTGCATGATCACTTTTGTGCTATGTTCTCTTGTACTCTGTCATCATGTTCTACCTGCTAGTATTACCTTTCATATTTTTATGCTTGCTAGTAGTACATGTTGATGTTGGAGATGGTCATGCTAGTCAGTATGCCATGCTCAGTGGATATGAGTTATTGTTGATATGGTGGATAATTATGTGATACCCTCATGATGATGTTGATATCATGTTCATGCATTTTATCATGGCTCAACATATTTGCATTCAAGTTAACCAGATTAAATTGAACTTGAACAACTGTTGTCTGAGTCATGGTGCCGTTGAATCGATGCTGACCAGTGCAACCACGCTTACCGGTATGGGACGGTCCTAACTGGGTCTATTGTCGTGCCTCTTGCCGGTGCCTCCAATGAGGGAAGGTTATGGGTGTGTTGTACCCTGGCCCGGTAAGTAGGCATAACCTTGTGTGCCCGTTGTTGAGTTGTTTGAGTTTTTGGATCCGTGTCCCCGTGTGGGACGGGCCACGACGGTGGTCAACGTGTCTGGAGGTAGACACGGGGCCACCCATGACTTAGCCCAGTGGGGAGTGAGTCGGAGTGGCCGGAGAGTGTCATGGCAATAGAATGGTTTTGTCGGAACATCGTTGGTCCACCCGAATGGGAGTGCGAGGCCATGGGTTCCGTAGTGTGGGTACAGTGTACTAACCTCTGCAGTGTGTATATTAAATCTATCGATAGCCGCGCCCGCAGATAAGGGCCCAGGTCAAAAGTAGGTCACACCATGAGTCAATAGTAATAAGAATAATGTGCTTAATAACAATTAGATAAGTTGGTTGTGATCGCCGTAAGGATCACGGACCATTTAGTGGTTGGGTTGTGATCTCCGTAAGGACCACGGGCCAATTATTGGTTGGTTTGTGATCGCCGCAAGGATCACGGGCCATGTATTGGTCGGGTTGTGATCGCTGTAAGGATCACGGTTTGAGTGTTGGTCGGGTTGTGATCGCCATAAGGATCACGATGGTATCGAGGATACCGAGTTGTTGTATATTTGTGATGTGGTACGAGAATCGTGGGTAAAGGTCAAGCTCCTTGTGTTCACTTAATGATCACTACAGTATTGTTCATACCAAGCTTGATTTGATCCTGAGATGATCATGTGATGTCCGAGGTTGGTAAGTGATGCATGTGTTGGTTACGAGGTAACCCGAGCAGAATAAGTGGTGCATATAGTGTCATCATGTTGCATGCTAGTATTGTTGGATTAATATGTTCAGGTTGAAATAGTTGTATCATGTTTATGTTGGTCATGCCATGTTGCTACAATGATATCATGATAATTCCTGTTTAACCTGTAATTGCCATGCTGTTGTCTGTCTTGAATGCTTCTGGTTATTGTGAGCTTGCAAGTACATTCAATGTACTGACCTGGCGTGTCATGCCAGCTTGCAGGTCATGCCGGATTTGACTTCTTGCTTGTTGTGGTTTCCGTTCGTGCGAGCTAGGATAAGCATTCCAGCCAGAGTCCCTGCGGAGTGGAGTTCACCACCGTCTTTGTTGTTCCGCTGCTAGACTTATTCCGCTGCTTCGAGTTGTTTAGCTGCTTGCATAGAGAAACTGAGGATGGCGTAGTGTCGCCGTGGCGATGTTATTCATTGTAATATCAGAGACCTTGTATTCATATTCGTGTAATAATAGAAAGCTGGTTTGTTCTGTGCTAAGTAGTGCCGTATTCCAGAAGACTTCTCCTTGATCTCTAGGCTGGAATACGGGGCATTCCGGTTTTCTCTGAGCCGGGGTGCCACAGCTGCCTCAGGAGCCTGGCATTTTCGAGGAACGACTCTTCAAGCCCTCAGCAGCACCGACGCTGTCCAGCACAGTGCAACCTCGGGAAGAGCTCCCTCAACCACCTGCCACAGGAGCCCTGGCCTGTGGCCCAACATCGGGAGCACGCCTGCTCCTAGCGGTGGAGCCTCAGGAGGGGTGCTGGACTACGGAATTCAAGGACTACCTGATGCAAGGGACTCTACCAGAGAAGTAGTTGGACGCGGAACGCATAGCCTGGCCGGCCACGGCCTACTGCATCCAAGTCGGAGAGTTCTACCTGAAGCAGCCAAACAATGTTTCCCTGCATTGCATCTCTAGGGAACAGGGGAAGGAGTTGCTGGCTGACATACACGGTGGAGATTGTGGACACCACTAGTCATCGCGGACCCTCGTTGGCAAGGCATTTTGCAGCGGGTTTTACTGGCCTACAGCACTCAACGATGCAATCGAACTGGTGAAGGCTTGCGAAGCCTGCCAATTCCACGCCAAGCAGATTCATCAGCCAGCTCAAGGCTTGCAGACCATCCCACTATCGTGGCCGTTCATGGTCTGGGGGCTTGATATCCTGGGCCCGTTTCCTCGAGCGCCTGGGGGCTACCGCTACCTCTACGTCGCCATCGACAAGTTCACCAAGTGGGCGGAGGTGGAAGCCATCCGCACCATCCCAGCTGGTTCTGCAGTCAAGTTCATCAAGGGCCTCGTGAGCCGATTCGGGGTCCCTAATCGCATCATCACCGACAACGGTTCGCAGTTCACCAGCAATCTCTTCAAAACATATTGTGCTAACCTTGGAACGCAGATATGCTACGCTTCGGTGGCACATCCCCGGAGTAATGGCCAGGCTGAACGCACCAATGCAGAGGTCCTGAAAGGCCTCAAAACCAAGACCTTCAAGAAGAAGCTAGAGGCCTACGGCAGGGGCTGGTATGATGGGCTCCAGTCCATGTTGTGGTCCATCCGCACTACCACCGCCAAGTCGACTGGCGTGACCCCCTTCTTCCTCGTCATTGGAGCAGAGGCGTTCCTCCCTCATGAGGTCAGGCGTCGCTCCGCGCGGGTCCTGGTGTTTGATGAAGCACAACAGGACGCCATGCGGGGGCTGGACCTCGTGCTGGGGGAGGAACACCGTCGGGAGGTCGCGCTATGAGCAGCAAGATACCAACAGGCGCTGCGGCGGTACCACTACCGCAACATCCCCCCCATGACTCTTGAGGTAGGTGACCTCGTGCTCAGGCAGGTGCTCTCTAGGGAAGGGTTGCACAAGCTCTCGCCCATGTGGGAGAGCCCGTTCAAGGTTGTACATGTTTCCAGACCTGGCGCCTTGCGCTTGGAGACCCAGGACGGGGTGCCCATTCCGAACGCGTGAAATATTCAGCACCTCCGGAGGTTCTACCCTTGAAATAAGGCCCAATGCGTGTAAAGAAGGCCCGGGGCCTGTGAAGAAGGGCCATGTGCCTATATAGAAGGCCCATTGCCTGTGAAGCTCGCCGCCCCAAGAAAGGCCCGGTGCCTGTGAAGAAGGCCCGGCGCCTGTGAAGCTCGCCGCCCATGACACTCTCACGTAATAATGAGTTGGGGATGTACACGCCCTGGAGTCTCCGGAGTGCCGCCCTTGGGCCTCAGGGGCTCCCGACCACGCCCAGTGGTAGCAGTTAGCTCTGCGCTGGTCAGAAGACGTTGAAGACTAGACTAGGTGCTAGACGCGGCTTTTCATTTTCTTTCTGCAGTTGGCTTGTTCTCCCTCGTTTGAACTTTTATTGGAGTTGCTTCTAGTGTTGTTTGCCGTCCCCTGCCCATGTTCTTTGTCTCTGGCTTTCGCTCGGCTCATTCTCTTTCTCGCAAGCCTCACGAGAGGGCTACGTGGGCGCCCTCGTGAGCCTTTTCTCTCCTGATTTTGTGAGGCTCCCTCACTCAAGTTCATAGCGGGAGCACCCCTCCTGGTTCATGCCCCACGGGCATCGCGACGCAAAACACTAGACCTAAGCTGCTCACCCTCGCAGCAAAGGTTCGAAAATTATTCTCCCGACTGATCTTTGCAGACCTTAAGACGCCCGGCAAGGCCTTAGGCGAGTACCTTGCGAGGCGGAAACTGCGGCGAACCTCCCGAGCTATGTTGTTCCTATGTGCAAGCACATAGCCGCAACACCATAACACAGCACGGGAACGATAAAAATAGCATGATAATTAGGGATGATAGTCTTGCACGCCCCCCATGGGGGTCCACACTTCTCTTTCTCTCTCTCAATGCAGGAAAAGGAGGCAAACAAAATAAACACGGCGTGCCCCGCAATGGCTCGCGAGGAGGGATCCACACCACCCTCCCGAGCTCAATCAGACTCCTCCTCGCGCTTCACTGAGGCGCGACGGCGGAACGACCCGCTACCACCCTCGAAGCGGGCGCGGCGGCGTGGTGGATGATCGCGGCCACCACTGGAGGAGATGTCACCAGAGGAGGAGCCGCTGAAGCTTGGCAAGCTGCGGATGCCGCCAGGAGCGGGCTCGCCTTCGCCCTCGTCACGGTCGTCGCCAAGGCGAAGCACCCATCGCCGTCATCTTCTTCAGGGCAGCACCCAACACGGTGGCCATCTTCTTCGAACACCCTCATGTAGAGGGTTGCGTCGCCATCGAACTTGAAGTGGAGGGTGCATAGTCGGCCCAGTCCGCGTGCGCGGGCAAAGGTTTGCCAGCCGTGGGCCAGGGCCACGTTCCCGGCGACGGAGATCTCCACCGCGACCCAGGAGGCCCTGCTGCAACAGCCGTCCGCCTAGAGCCAGAGCCCTCCAGGGGCATCGGCCGGCAGTTCACTGGCAAAGAAGCAGGGGAGCTGGAGCCAGTTGCCAGCCGGTTCTGCCAACCACACGACAAACTCCGGCAGCACCTCTGCTAAGTGAAAGCGTGGCCGGGGAGGCCGCGCGGCCATGGTGTGCCTTCCCCCGCCAACCGGGCGGCCATCACCGCACGAAGGACCACCGCCGCCACCACGGGGAGCCACTGAAGGAGTCGCGTGGTGCTTGCGGGGATGACCTCGGCCGCGTTTGGGTGGAAGGGAGCCAGGCCCTTCCTGCCGAGCCTTTCCCCTTTTCCGCGGCCGAAAACCTCTTCATGGGCGCCATGGGACACGGCGAGCAACTGGATCAAGGAGGCAGGCGGGGGGAAGGGAGATGTGCAGCGGGGTGCCTGCGCCCCTCCACATTTATAGAGCAAGGGAGGCCAACCGTCGGTCTCCCCGACCATAGGTAATCATGACTCTTTTTGCATGCAGCAGGGACTCGACAAATCGGGCAGTTGCCGAGGTAGCGTGGGGAAGCGGAGACGCCCACGTCCAATAAAAAGCCACGCGGCGACCAAGACCGCAGGCTGTTGGGGCCCGCGGCGCTCCGCACTTGTCCTTTGGCTTCGCTGCTAAGACAAGTCCGAGCACGCCTTGGGCCTGGGGGCTACTGTCGGCGTTCTGGGAATGGGGGTCCCTAGACTTGCCTACCTGCGGCCTGCGGCGTGGCTCAAGCAGTGGCCCAGTACGGCCCGTCTACATCAACCCAAGTTCAAGACCCTTGTGAGGGGCCAAGCCTCGTGGGGAGGACGACACAAGGCTTCCTCAAGGGCGGCCTCGCCAGGCAGGCTCGCAAGGAGGCGGAGAGATCAAGGCAGGAGTACCTCGCGAGGTGCTCATGACGCAAGCCATGACGATCGAGACCAGGCGGTCGCCAGCCCATGCAGTGTCCTCATTTCCTCTTTGGTGCAAAGGGGGCAAGCACAGGCGCGGAGTACCGAGGCATCAAGCAAAGGTTTCCCTATCGGTGCAACAAGACCAAGACCAGCAGAGCGGCAGGACGGAGGTCACCATGGAGCCCAAGACGGTGTCATCGCCAGTGCCTTTGGCAGTCGAAGACCAACTTTAGTCAGGATAGCTTGTACTAGCTGTTCCCCTTCAAAATGGCCGTTGTTGGCTCCCTTCCCACTCAATATTTGGGAAGAGGACCAGGGCCTCTGTAAATAGAGATAGCCACCACCGTAGAGAGGGGATCATCGAGTTCTCACCTAGAGCCAACAAAGGCCGAATCCACCTAAGTAGAGCACCGCGCCAGCTCTAGAACACCTCCCGCGAGGCTGTTCTTCCTCTGTACTGTTCATCATCAGCCCCAGAGGCAATCCACCACACCACACACTAGAGTAGGGTATTACACCACAACGGTGGCCCGAACTAGTATAAACCTTGTGTCCCTTGTGTTGTTCATCGTGTAGCTTAGATTCGCGATGAGGCATTGGGACGTGGATCGGTAGGGAGTAGATCTTTGTGTGCACCCCAGAGTTCGAACCTTAAGGGTTTTGCCGGAACCCGATATCCAACATCTTGCTAGTCCATGAAAACAACACATGGCAAAATTCCACGGCAAACAAGGGATTTGAATCTGTTGGGAGGGGCTGTTTGGATCTTGCCCGGGGTAGCCAAAATATTGGCGACCCTTTTGTCCACCGATGCCTTTGCCACCGATAAACGAGGAATGGCTCAGGTGCTCATGCATCCTCCAGCGTGCACGTTGGAGACGAGCTCACACGAGCTGTGCTTTTTTGTCCCACCACGCCGCCCGAGCCGACCGCAGACCGATCGGCGACCCGCAAATTACGCCATCCAACCATAGCCACACACATTACGACAGCAACTTATCCAACCGGACGAAATTGATGCAAACACGTAGATAAACTGATATTTCATATAAACAACAACGGAAATCATATAAAATACCGGATTTTCATACAAACATGAAGGATTTCATTACATTTGTAACGCCCCGGATACAACTTTCCATGTTCGTAACTCCAACTCTTGCCTTTTCCGGAGATGCGATATGATATTTCCTTCGTGGTTGGGTTTTGTCGTTTGTTTTGCATTTTGTTCATGTCTTGCATCTCATCTCACAACATCATTCGCATTGCATCGGCATCATTTTCACAAAACTTGCTTTCGCTCGTAGTTGTCGCTTCTTCCTTGTCCCTGTTGACCCCTCTCAGATCAACTGGACCGCTCTCTTGTCTCTCTTTTCCGAGCCCATCAAAACCCCTTGTCTCCATGGCGTTTTGTCAAACCCCTCTTGCGCGCGTCCGAAAACTGCTCCGAACCCGAACCGGGCTGTCGTGACCGATGGGTCCGGATCATCCCCAAACATCTATAAAACATCTCCATTTCTTATTTGGACTCCCCAAGCCTATTTTATCTCGATCATCCGATTTTGATCAGATGATCCAAACTCATCTCCGTTTTTCCTATATATAGACCCCTAGTCCATTTTTTAGACCAAACCCTAAATCCTAGGACATTTGTCCCCCCTAGCCGCCGCCACCTACAGCCTCCTCCCTCCTCGGATCCGCCGCCGCAGCAGCAGCGCTGCCTTGCTCCTTCTCCCCGGCAGCCTCCCGTGCGCCCCTGCAGCGCCCCGTTCCTCCCGCGCTCCTCCTCATGCCACGTCTCGTTGCGCTAATGAGACGCCCGAAGCTTCCCCGCATGCCCACGACGCCGTTCCGCGCCAAGTTCCCGAGCTCTCGACGGGATCGTCAAGTCCCTTGCCGCCATGGATGCGAGTTCCTCTGCTTCCCCTTCACGCTCCATCCGCCATCCGTCTTCGTCGCCATGCCCGCTGACTCCTGCCGCGCTGCTCTGCTTCGCTCGCGTCGCTTCGACCCCCTTCTGCTCCGTCCACGGCCGCCGCGCCGCCCCTCCGCGATGAGCTCCGCCGCCCAAACCGCGCCGTCGCCTGCCGCAGTCCCTGTCGCCTTCGTCTTCAACGGTTCCTGACGAGGACGGCGCCCTCCTGTCCGTCTCGAGCGCCAAGTCCCTTGCCTTTGCCCAGATCCTACCTGGCGCCGCCGCCTTCGCATGCCTCGTCGTCGCCAAGTCCCTCCTGCCACCGTTCACCTCCTGCCGTCGCCCGGATCCGGCGCCCCTTCGGCCGTCCTCGCCGGATTGAGCAGCGCGCTCGATCCCTGCCTCGCCCGGTCGTCCTAGGCGCGTTGACCGCCTCCCTCACGTGCGTGCGTGCGGGCACACGCGCGCTCCTCATCCCTTCATCGCTTCGGGCCACAACTCCACGGACCTGGGCTTGGCCCATGGTGAGCAGTCCCTCCAGCCCTTCTCCTGTGTTGACCCAGCCAAATTCGGCCCGCATAGGTTTTTTTTCAGCATCTGTAAATTTGTCTAATTATCCAGAGACTGCAGTTTTTCAGAAAACCCCTTAATGTTCATGCATCAATAATTCACTAACCATGCATCAGAATTAAATAAACTATATATGTAAGATGCTCAATTTTTCATGTACTTTCATAATATGCAGTTTTCATCCATGTTAAAAATGTTTAAAATTGTTGTTTGTAATAATTTGCTTAAATGCCATGTTAAAATGATTTATTTCATAACTAAATAACTGTAGCTCGGTTTTAAATAAACTTTATATGTAAATGGGGTGGAAAAATGCCTAGTTTATCATGGTCCACTTTATTTTCCTTTTTAACAACTTTAAAATATGTTTTAGGGCATAATAGTAGCAAATTCATAAATTGCATATGAGGATTTTCCGGAAATGTTGTTTGTTGTTCCGGCCTTATTTAAACTTGCCAAAATAGTTAGTTTACTATTGTTACACCCCTTGCCATGTTTAACAACATTTAACATTGTTGTGTACCTAAACGAGAGCAAACTAAATAACTCGGATGTGGTGTTTCGTCAATACGCAACTCGTTGCATATTGAGCTCCACTTAACTTGTAGTATTGTTTGTTGCACTTTGCCATGCCATGCCTCATTAAATTGGACATGCATCGTACTTGTTTGTGCATCATGCCATGTTTATGCTTGTGCATTTACCATGTTGTTTGTTTCTTTCCGGTGTTGCTTCTTAGTTCCGGTAATGTTGCGATTGTGAGGATTCGTTCGACTACTCCCGTTCATCTTCTTCATGGACTCGTTCTTCTTCCTAGCGGGATTTCAGGCAAGATGACCGCTACCCTGGATCTCACTACTATCATTGCTGTGCTAGTTGTTTCGTTCTATCGCTATGCTGCGTTAGCTATCATTTGCTCTTCAAGCCTCCCAAATTGCCATGAACCTCTAACCTTTGACACCCTTCCTAGCAAACCATTGCTTGGCTATGTTACCGCTTTTGCTCAGCCCCTCTTATAGCGTTGCTAGTTGCAGGTGAAGTTGAAGATTGCTCCATGGTGGACAGGATTATGTTGGGATATCACAATATCTCTTATTTAATTAATGCATCTATATACTTGGTAAAGGGTGGAAGGCTCGGCCTTATGCCTGGTGTTTTGTTCCACTCTTGCCGCCCTAGTTTCCGTCATACCGGTGCTATGTTCCCGGATTTTGCGTTCCTAACGCGGTCGGGTGATTTATGGGACCCCCCCTGACAGTTCGCTTTGAATAAAACTTGTCCAGCAAGGCCCAACCTTGGTTTTACCATTTGCCTCACCACCACCTATACCCTTCCCTTGGGTCGGCCAACCCGAGGGTCATCTTTATTTTAGCCCCCCCGGGCCAGTGCTTGTCTAAGTGTTGCTCTGAACCGAGCAGCCTGCGGGGCCACCTCGGGGAAACTCGAGGCCTGGTTTTACTCGTAGCTTGACTTATCCAGTGTTGCCCTGAGAACGAGATATGTGCAGCTCCTATTGGGATTGTCGGCGCATCGGGCGGCTTTGCTGGTCTTGTTTTAGCATTGTCGAAATGTCTTGTAAACCGGGATTCCAAGACTGATCGGTTCTTCCTGGGAGAAGGTCTATTCCTTCGTTGATCGCGAGAGCTTGTCATGGGCTAAGTTGGGACACCCCTGCAGGGTATAAACTTTCGAGAGCCATGCCCGCGGTTATGTGGCAGATGGGAATTTGTTAATGTCCGGTTGTAGATAACTTGACACCAGATCCGAATTAAAACGCATCAACCGCGTGTGTAGCCGTGATGGTCTCTTCTCGGCGGAGTCCGGGAAGTGAACACGGTTTCTGGGTTATGATTGACGTAAGTAGGAGTTCATGATCACCTCTTGATCATTGCTAGCTTCACGACCGTTCCTTTGTTTCTCTTCTCGCTCTCATTTGCGTATGTTAGCCACCATACTTGCTTAGCCGCTGCTGCAACCTCACCACTTTACCCCTTCCTTTCCCATTAAGCTTTGCTAGTCTTGATACCCATGGTAATGGGATTGCTGAGTCCTCGTGGCTCACAGATTACTACAACAACAGTTGCAGGTACAGGTTATGCGATGATCATGACGCGAGAGTGATGTTTGCTTGTTTTGGAGTTCTTCTCCTGCTTCTTCTTCGATCAGGGGATAGGTTCCAGGTCGGCAGCCTGGGCTAGCAGGGTGGATGTCATTTGAGTTTCTGTTTGTGTTCCATCCGTAGTCGGATGTTGATCTCTTGTATGATGTATTGTTGTATTCGTGTGGCATGGTATGCCTCTTGTATGTATCCCCATCTATTATGTAATGTTGATGTAATGATATCCACCTTGCAAAAGCGTTTCAATATGCGGTTCTATCCTTGGTGGGACCTTCGAGTCTCTTTAGGATAGTATCGCATATTGGGCGTGACAAGTTGGTAATCAGAGCCTTGACCGACCATAAGAGCCCCCTTGTTTGTTGGCCGTTGTTGAGTCTAGAAGAAAACTATTTTGAGTCTTAGGATTATATATATCGGAGAGTAGGATTCTTTTTACTCCTCAGTCCCTTCGTCGCTCTGGTGAGGCCTCCTGACGTAGATGTTTTGTCTTTCCTCTCCTCAAATTTCACTAAATTTTTTTAGGATCACGCGGGTATCTTGGGATCGTTCCGAAATTCTTATGACGAGAACATTGTTCTTGGTGCCTCCTGATATTTAGGGGTTGTGGCAGTGTCTCGGGGAGTTGAGCTCCGAGGTGTTGTCGTCATAATTTTATCGTTGCAGTTCTGGAATACCTGAGTTTTGTCGACATCGAAAATCTCTTTTATGCAGTTGTTGGTGAGATAACCTCGACGTCACCCAGTACTGGGGAGTTCAGGAGTATTGCCATAGCTCGTATAACGGATGCTTTTCGAAGGTTGAGGTACACGATTTCCGAAGGTTTCTTGGTTATGTGTTGACGGATGGATACAGCTGGATGTAGGGATTGTTAGTTTTGGGTGAGATATATTGCTTCCCCTGTATCCCCAACACCAGATTGCATAACCAGAAAGTTTCGGGAGTTCATAGGTGGGAATTCAAGTAGCTCCTAGAATATCTTTCCGACAGATGCATGATATGAGATTGGGGTTCGACGTCTAGTGGTCCGCCTATCCACGGTCGTTTTTTACAGTGGTCTCGTTGTGTCTTAAAGAACCCTTGGCTATGCTGGTTCGGGGACACTTCGTATGTCATGTGCACTGCCTTGTACATGATGGTGCTGTACGATCGAGCCCGTGTAGGCCCCACCACGAAAACTTCGGACGAAATCTCTATCATATGTTTGTTCCGGCTTATTCTACAAGCCAATCCTTTGTTTTGTTTTATTTGTGGTATTCGAGTTGCTTCGAAGTCAAATGTTGAATCCATACCTTTCCTAAACAGTGTTCTCATATTGCTATGTGAATACTAATCCTTTTTGATCATTGAGGTTGTCATGTTAATTCTTTTCCAACCGGTGCGCTTCTCTTCGAGATGATCCCATCATTCTCCCCATCCGCAAGATCAATTCTAAGTTTTCTCAACGGTGTTTGTTTCGTTCATCCCAAGTTGTCTTTGTTTTTCCCCACCCTCCCACCCTTTTCTTCAAGGACTCATTTATTTTAATCAAGTATCCATTTATTCATGTGAAGTCACTTCACTCTTTTCAATCAATGTTCTCATCCGGTGATCCCTCGTGAGGATGCTCACGAGCTTCAAGTTCATCATCCTTCATTGTTGTTTCTTCTCCGGTGGATCCAATTCAAGCTTTCAGTGTTGATCATATTCCTTTCCTTGTGTCAAATGCTTTCTCATGCCGGTGCACGTCTCATTCACTCACCTCTTGCTATTCATTTGTTCCAGAGTGTTGAAGATATCTCAGAAGAATCATGTTTCCATTCTCAATCCGTTCAAGATATTTCGAGGTGGTTATCTCTTTCAAGCCATTTAATTCAATCGGTGCAACCTCTCTTTAAAATTGTTCAACGGTGTTTTCTCTTTAGTGGGCCCTAACCCACAGGTTTTTTCCCAGGATCTTACCTGACTCTTCGAATTATCAGGAGCGATTCTCAAATTCATTTCCAAGTTTGACGTAAGAATGAATTTTCATCAGTCACATGCCTTCTCCAAGGCCATTTTCAAATCCTTTTCATCTTTGGCTCAACCTTTCCTCTTTTCATTCTCCCGAAGTATCTCAACAATCCATGGTGGTGTTTCTCGTCGACATTTCTCGAATTTTGAAGACCGAAGAAGAGTTCCTCTTAAATCCTTACCCGTTCTTCCAGATTCATGATTCTAGCTTTATGCCATCCTCTCATAATTGTTTTGATTGTGACAATTCTTTTCTTACCATCCGGAGCATTTCATGAGTTGTTTCCATTTCTTTCCTCCGAAGGCCATCATGTCATAATTCCTCATTCTCAGCTTTCAGCTGTTGTTCTCCAAATCTTATCGGTGCATCGTTCAAATATCCTCTAATCAGTTCATGATCTCTTCGTTCTCATGTATCTAAATCCCCTCAAGTATCTTCATTCGTTTTCCAATTCTTCCCGGTGAATTGTGCCTTTGCTACTTTCTTTCTCAATTCTTACAGCGGTTCGTTCAAGATTTCGCTTCCTTCGTTATCGTATCAATTCATGCATTCTTTCATTGTTTCAATCCTACCGGGGGTTGTTGAAGACCTTTTTCAAGTTCGCGCTATATCTCTTTTAATCCTTTCTATGGGAATAAGTAGTATGCCAAATCCGTTGCTTGTCATCAATTAAATTTGGTGAAGGATAAGCATACAATAAATCTTATTCTTATTTCCTCGAGGTGATTCAATTATTTTCTTCCGGAGATCGTTCATGATGAAGTAATTCTCAGTTCTAGTGTTTCATCTTTTTTTTTCCGGAGTTCAAAGTTTTTCCGCATTATCATCGCGAAGCTCCACCAAAATTATTGCAAGGTTTCACCTTGTTCTTTCAACTTCTCTTTCTTTTTATCATCCTTTTATTACCGGTGTTCTTCATGGAGGCTCTACATGATGGTTCGTCAAGGATTCTTTTCATTCTTCAATTGTTCTTCAAGATTTCTCTTGAAGCTATGATCCGCCAAGCTATACTCTAAAATGAACATGGTGCTCAACACATGTTTTGTTTTGAGGCGTTCAAGTATTCTTCTTCTTGCATTTCAAAGTGCAATTCTTTCTACCTTATCTTTTGAGGTGGTGTTATATCATTCTTGACAATTTCCATTCAGGTTTCGCGATTCACATGTTGTCAACATTGAGGTACTCTATATCCATTAATCCCTCCATTGGAGTTATCTTGGTAAAGAATTCACCTAAAGCCTTCCCTAAGGAATTGCTATTATGGTGTTTATCAATGATCCAAGTTATCTCTCTATCATCTTGGTGGAAGAAGTTTTTCATCTCTTTGGTGCTCTCAACCAATCAATGGTTTCCATTAGTGGCCGGTTGTCACCTCATAATTTTGAGATGTTTTCAATAAGCCCACAACAAGCTTGTGCTTCTTGTTGTTGATTTTCCAAAAACTCCGTTCGATTCTTCCTTGCAAGGATGCTTTCCAAGTTCACTTGTGGCAAAAGTTGTCATTTTCTTCTCCGTCCCTTTATCCCAACGGTCTAACTTATATTCTTTCATTACGGAGGCATTGTGATGTTGTGCTCTTCACCCATCACCTCGTTTGGTGAGGATCGTCCTCTTTTCTGGCTTATCCATTTAACCGGAGTGTTGTATCATCTCTTCAATATCTTTTCATCTCATCAAGTTTTCTTCTCTTTTCTACCGAAGTGCTGTCCAAATTCTGTCATTCTTGTTCCTTGGCTATCTCATTATACCGAGGTGGTCATATTCTTTTCGTTCGTGAAGCTCTTATTTCCATGTCTTTCAACCTTCAAGTCCTCGTAATACTCCTTGTTCCTCTTTTCTAACGGATTGTTTGCAATCTCGTTCATCTCTGTTGTACTCTTTCTTTTAAATTGCTCAACCTCTCAAGGTTCATGGTTTCACTCGTTTGTCGAAGAAGCAACTTTGTTTTACCTCTCCTCTTCCTTTTCTCTCCGGTTCCATCCTAGATCTCGGGACGAGATGCTCTCGTAGTGGTGGAGTGTTGTAACGCCCCGGATACAACTTTCCATGTTCGTAACTCCAACTCTTGCCTTTTCTAGAGATGCGATATGATATTTCCTTCGTGGTTGGGTTTTGTCGTTTGTTTTGCATTTTTTTCATGTCTTGCATCTCATCTCACAGCATCATTCGCATTGCATCGGCATCATTTTCACAAAACTTGCTTTCGCTCGTAGTTGTCGCTTCTTCCTTGTCCCTGTTGACCCCTCTCAGATCAACCGGACCGCTCTCTTGTCTCTCTTTTCCGAGCCCATCAAAACCCCTTGTCTCCATGGCGTTTTGTCAAACCCCTCTTGCACGCGTCCGATAACTGCTCTGAACCCGAACCGGGCTGTCGTGACCGATGGGTCCGGATCATCCCCAAACATCTATAAAACATCTCAGTTTCTTATTTGGACTCCCCAAGCCTATTTTATCTCGATCATCCGATTTTGATCGGATGATCCAAACTCATCTCCCTTTTTCCTATATATAGACCCCTAGTCCATTTTTTAGACCAAACCCTAAATCCTAGGACATTTGTCCCCCCTAGCCGCCGCCACCTACAGCCTCCTCCCTCCTCGGATCCGCCGCCACAGCAGCAGCGCTGCCTTGCTCCTTCTCCCCGGCAGCCTCCCGTGCGCCCCTGCAGCGCCCTGTTCCTCCCGTGCTCCTCCTCATGCCGCGTCTCATCGCGCTAACGAGCCGCCCGAAGCATCCCCGCATGCCCACGACGCCGTTCCGCGCCAAGTTCCCGAGCTCTCGACGGGATCGTCAAGTCCCTTGCCGCCATGGATGCGAGTTCCTCTGCTTCCCCTTCACGCTCCATCCGCCATCCGTCTTCGTCGCCATGCCCGCTGACTCCTGCCGCGCTGCTCTGCTTCGCTCGCGTCGCTTCGACCCCCTTCTGCTCTGTCCACGGCCGCCGCGCCGCCCCTCCGCGATGAACTCCGCCGCCCAAACTGCGCCGTCGCCTGCTGCAGTCCCTGTCGCCGTCGTCTTCAATGGTTCCTGACGAGGACGGCGCCCTCCTGTCCGTCTCGAGCGCCAAATTCCTCGCCTCTGCCCAGATCCTACCTGGCGTCGCCGCCTTCGCTTGCCTCGTCGTCGCCAAGTCCCTCCTGCCGCCGTTCACCTCCTGCCGTCGCCCGGATCCGGTGCCCCTTCGGCCGTCCTCGCCAGATTGAGCAGCGCGCTCGATCCCTGCCTCGCCCGTTCGTCGTAGGCGCGTTGACCGCCTCCCTCACGTGCATGCGTGCGGGCACACGCGTGCTCCTCATCCCTTCGTCGCTTCGGGCCACAACTCCACCGACCTGGGCTTGGCCCATGGTGAGCAGTCCCTCCAGCCCTTCTCCTGTGTTGACCCAGCCAGATTCAGCCCGCATAGGTTTTTTTTTCAGCATCTGTAAATTTGTCTAATTATCCAGAGACTGCAGTTTTTCAGAAAACCCCTTAATGTTCATGCATCAATAATTCACTAACCATGCATCAGAATTAAATAAACTATATATGTAAGATGCTCAGTTTTTCATGTACTTTCATAATATGCAGTTTTCATCCATGTTAAAAATGTTTAAAATTGTTGTTTGTAATAATTTGCTTAAATGCCATGTTAAAATGATTTATTTCATAACTAAATAACCGTAGCTCGGTTTTAAATAAACTTTATATGTAAATGGGGTGGAAAAATGCCTAGTTTATCATGGTCCACTTTATTTTCCTGTTTAACAACTTTAAAATATGTTTTAGGGCATAATAGTAGCAAATTCATAAATTGCATATGAGGATTTTCCGGAAATGTTGTTTGTTGTCTTGGCCTCATTTAAACTTGCCTAAATAGTTAGTTTACTGTTGTTACACCCCTTCCATGTTTAACAACATTGAACATTGTTGTGTACCTAAACGAGAGCGAACTAAATAACTCGGATGTGGTGTTTCGTCAATATGCAACTCGTTGCATATTGAGCTCCACTTAACTTGTAGTATTGTTTGTTGCACTTTGCCATGCCATGCCTCATTAAATTGGACATGCATCATACTTGTTTGTGCATCATGCCATGTTTATGCTTGTGCATTTACCATGTTGTTTGTTTCTTTCCGGTGTTGCTTCTTAGTTCCGCTCATGTTGCGATTGTGAGGATTCGTTCGACTACTCCCGTTCATCTTCTTCATGGACTCGTTCTTCTTCCTAGCGGGATTTCAGGCAAGATGACCGCTACCCTGGATCTCACTACTATCATTGCTATGCTAGTTGTTTCGTTCTATCGCTATGCTGCGTTAGCTATCATTTGCTCTTCAAGCCTCCCAAATTGCCATGAACCTCTAACCTTTGACACCCTTCCTAGCAAACCATTGCTTGGCTATGTTACCGCTTTTGCTCAGCCCCTCTTATAGCGTTGTTAGTTGCAGGTGAAGTTGAAGATTGCTCCATGGTGGACAGGATTATGTTGGGATATCACAATATCTCTTATTTAATTAATGCATCTATATACTTGGTAAAGGGTGGAAGGCTCGGCCTTATGCCTGGTGTTTTGTTCCACTCTTGCCACCCTAGTTTCCATCATACCGGTGTTATGTTCCCGGATTTTGCGTTCCTAACGCGGTCGGGTGATTTATGGGACCCCCCTGACAGTTCGCTTTGAATAAAACTTGTCCAGCAAAGCCCAACCTTGGTTTTACCATTTGCCTCACCACCACCTATACCCTTCCCTTGGGTCGGCCAACCCAAGGGTCATCTTTATTTTAGCCCCCCGGGCCAGTGCTTGTCTAAGTGTTGGTCCGAACCGAGTAGCCTGCGGGGTAACCTCGGGGAAACTCGAGGCCTGGTTTTACTCGTAGCTTGACTTATCCGGTGTTGCCCGGAGAACGAGATATGTGCAGCTCCTATCGGGATTGTCGGTGCATCGGGCGGCTTTGCTGGTCTTGTTTTACCATTGTCGAAATGTCTTGTAAACCGGGATTCCGAGACTGATCGGGTCTTCCTGGGAGAAGGTCTATTCCTTCGTTGATCGTGAGAGCTTGTCATGCGCTAAGTTGGGACACCCCTGCAGGGTATAAACTTTCGAGAGCCATGCCCGCGGTTACGTGGCAGATGGGAATTTGTTAATGTCCGGTTGTAGATAACTTGACACCAGATCCGAATTAAAACGCATCAACCGCGTGTGTAGCCGTGATGGTCTCTTCTCGGCGGAGTCCGGGAAGTGAACACGGTTTCTGGGTTATGTTTGACGTAAGTAGGAGTTCAGGATCACCTCTTGATCATTGCTAGCTTCACGACCGTTTCTTTGTTTCTCTTCTCGCTCTCATTTGCGTATGTTAGCCACCATACTTGCTTAGCCGCTGCTGCAACCTCACCACTTTACCCCTTCCTTTCCCATTAAGCTTTGCTAGTCTTGATACCCATGGTAATGGGATTGCTGAGTCCTCGTGGCTCACAGATTACTACAACAACAGTTGCAGGTACAGGTTATGCGATGATCATGACGCGAGAGCGATGTTTGCTTGTTTTGGAGTTCTTCTCCTGCTTCTTCTTTGATCAGGGGATAGGTTCCAGGTCGGCAGCCTGGGCTAGCAGGGTGGATGTCGTTTGAGTTTCTGTTTGTGTTCCATCCATAGTCGGATGTTGATCTCTTGTATGATGTATTGTTGTATTCGTGTGGCATGGTATGCCTCTTGTATGTATCCCCATCTATTATGTAATGTTAATGTAATGATATCCACTTTGCAAAAGTGTTTCAATATGCGGTTCTATCCTTGGTGGGACCTTCGAGTCTCTTTAGGATAGTATCGCATATTGGGCGTGACAACATTCAAATGAACTACGCGGTGCTAGTTCTGGACATCACAGGTATATAATACTTGGCCTAAATGGTCGCCCGCTGATCGATTTGTGTTCCTCATGTCCGGCAGCACGATCACCGGACTGCCGGGAGCCCCAGAGGTATATGCTTTAGCGCAAAGGATGGCTCGCTTCTCCACTGCCCAACTGATATCATTGGTTGATGCCGAAGATGATGGTGGCCGGCGCCGGTTTGAGTTCATCACCGGCCACTACTTCGCCATGGCCGGCACCGGCTCGAGTTCATCCTAACATTCCCCTCTTCTGTGGAGACCATGCGGGGTCGACGAAGGTCCTCGCAACAAAAGGATCCGGCAAGACACCTGCTGTGTACGCCGGCATCGCCTTCCTAGTGGCCTTCATGGGACCCAAGCGGCGGCTGCCTCCCGTGTTCTACTTCTCCTCAATGATGGTGGTGGACACGGAGGCGCTGGCCACCAACTCGTCGCTCTCCGCACACCCGGCCTCTGTCGCTGCTTGCATGGGACGGCCGCCAGCATGGGAGTCTCGGCCATAGAAACGGGAGACGCGGTACGAGGCAGCGGCGTGGACGGCAGCAACGACGCCCGTGCGCCGCTCCTCGTCGAGCTGGCCTGGAGCGGCGAGTTGCTGAACCGCGTGCCAGCTTGGGGCGGCAACTGGCTCTATTGGGCGAGGGGAGGGAGGTGGATCAGTGAGCTGCATAGCTCGTATCCGGCGGGCTACCTAGCCGGCTTGGATGCGGAATAATTACTCTTCGTAAGCCATTGTAAGAGTGGACAAAATGGTGAAGGAGGAGATAGGGGAACGACGGAGGTGTGTGATTCTTGGCCGGCGTTTGGCCTCATTTAAATAGGAGATTAAATAGAAAACGAACGGGAGGAGGTCAGCCGGCGTTGCGTTTAATGCCGGCCCGGTCATGAACGGACGTGTGTCTAGAGTGGGTTTCTCGGCTTCCACACGGGCGGGTTTCATGGAGGCGTTTGAATGCGGCAAGGAGGCGTGTTCAGCCGGGCGTGCAGCAAGTGGCGCCCTCGACTCTGACCTAGGACACCGCGCCGTTCTTCCACTGACGTGTGGGCTCTTTGGGAACATGGCCTGCGTGTCAGTGACCCAACGCAGGCAGCACACAAGAGAGGAACCTTTGGTGGGCCAGGGCGGTCAGAAGCGGGCATTTCATAAACCGATGATTGTTCATTGAGTGTGACGTCATCTTGTTCATGTAGATAAGCCTACTATGTTGATAGCCCATTCAATACATTGTGATTCATAAAGACCGCTGCAAACATCAATGTTCTGCTTATCACAGATAAGATTGATTAATACCCGTGACAATCCATGTCCTTAACAAAGGGTGCATGCACGTACAGGTTGAGCGTGTGTCTTGCGTCGTGTGCTGTGTGCATGCAGGCGTGCGAGTGTTGCGTGCGTGCAAGGGTACGTTTCAGTGTTGCATGCATGGGTTTGTACGTGCGTGTGTTCGTGAGTGCTTGTGTACGTGTTAGTGTTGCACGCCTGCATGCGTGCGTGTGTACGCTATGTGTACGTGTCAGTGTTGCACTCCTGCATGCGTGCGTGTCTTGCATGCGTGCATGTGTACGTGCGAGGTGAGGCTACACATCAGTCGCTTGACATTTTCATCTCTGGTCATTAGATTTTACAGCAGTTGGATACGAAATCAAGGGTCTCCAGTTTATCATCAAACTCCACCCCCCCTGAGCCGTGAGCCACCTCCGGCCGAACCGCTGGCCCGCGCCGCCACGCCACCCCGCCATCACCGAAACCACTCCCCACCGCCGGTCCGCCGCTGCACCAGCCATCCCTCTAGCCCCCCTGCGCCGAGCTTTTTCTCCGGCGATCCCCACCCCACCGCCCAATCAACGCCCCATGGCGACTGCCAACCAGAGGTCTCACGACTTCGAATACCCACTGACCACTAATTTATTACCATTTCTGTCCTTCATATACGTGTTGACGGGTGGGCCCTATGGTAATGTGCACTGCTGAATGTGGACTGTTTGACTAGTCAATTGATCGTGTTATCAACAAATTACGGAGCTGTATGGTGAGCCAGTGACCGCATGATCACCCTAAAATGTACTCCTATTTTATTAACACAGTAAAGACTAAAAGTACCATTTCTTTCTTTCATATACGGGCTGACAGGTGGGCCCCACGGTTACGCTCCCCGATGGTGCAACACTAGTTGCGCCGCGTGGAACGTTTGACTGGTCAATTGATTGTGTCATTGTTACGGCCGTAGAGGCCCACCAGGCAATCTTAGCCCAGAAGTTATTTTAGGTTAATTCTTATGCAAGTTATCTTAGGTTAATTCTTATGCAAGTTATCTAGGTTATAACTATAGGATGTAAGACTCCTTTTGGAATTAAGCAATAAGAAGATTATCTCTATTGCCCGGCTCCCAGAGGAGCCGGAACCCTAGCCGCCCCCTGCCTCTTGCGCTGCCGCCGCCATCTTCCTCTCCCGCGATGGCGCCCAGCCGCCGGCGCGGCCGCTCATCGCCACGCCCAGCCCCCTCCTTCCCCTACTGCCTACGACCAAGACCGGACAGAACCCTAGGTCCTAACAGTCATCAACAAAATACGGAGTTTTAGGGTGAGCCAGCGACCGTATAATCATGACATGTATTTGTTTAACATGGTACAGATGCAAGGGCTCATATATACGCGCAAGCACTCACCACTATAAGCGCACACACGCGGACCCTACCCCTATGAGCACATTCGAGAGAGTGGGCCAACATATGATCTTGAGATTTTACGAAGTCACCATAGGTGCCTCGTAGTCGAGTGGAACGTCTCCTCCCGCTGAACACACATCGCCGGAAAATACTGAAATTAACACAAGATAAATTCGAGCACCGGGACTTTAACCTTGGTGGGCTTGAGAAACCACTGTCCTCCTAACCATCCAACCACATGTTGGTTAGCACGACAAAATGTATGTGGTGACCATGATGAGCTTATTCTGATGTCCAGTGACCATATCGTGCTTTCGCTTCAAATACAATGATCGTAAGTGTCGTCAACAAAATACGAAGAACGCATCAAATGCAAAGTCCGTCAGTGTCATCGACAAAATAGGGAGACGTATCATGAGCTAGATACCGTATGATCACCACGAGAATGTATACGATGACCGTAATGAGCATATTCTGAAGTCCAGTGACCGTATAGTGATTTAACTTGAAATACATTATCCATCACGCGTGAATGTGTCGTGGGCATGCATACTTTTAGAGGGCCGAGAGATAGTTTGTGTGCGTACGTGAAAGTGGTGTAGAAAGAGGGGGTGTCCGGTGGAGACAAGGAGAGATATGCCCTTTGTTTCTCTTTCCTGTGACTAATATTTTAGGAATATATATAAACATTCACAATGCAGAACAAATATTTTTGGATGCACCATCCAATTAACTTTCATGTATAACATTGTACTATTGTATATGCTTATTTTCTTAGTGGCCGATTGCGTGTGTGGTCTGGTGGGCACATAATTTCTAGTTGTGGTGGGTCAACATGAAGACTCATGGGTCGGTTCCATCCTGTGCCCCATATAGGTTGGACCGTGACGCGTTATACGAAGACCCATGTGGAGGACTCGGCGTATAACACGAAGCTACCAGAGTCGCGGAGGACTCTATCCCCACTAGTGATAAGCCGACTATATATGATTTGTAACCCTAGGCCCCCAGTATGTTATAGAAGCTTGGGGGCTAGTTCGTCAATAGTATACACACACAATGCTTGGTATTCATGTGTACTTTGTACACACCCCTATCACTAATATACAGTACCAGGAGTATGCTCTTTCTTCAACTGCAAGGGTCCGAACTAGGGTAAAACTTTGCCTCGTATTACCATCCAGCCTAAAAGTCAGGGATATCCTACAGAATGATATGATGAAATCATATCTGCCAACTACTAAGAGAGAGGTGTGTCTGGGGGGGGGGGCAATGTGTGTGAGAGAGGCCTAAAGATAATGTGCATGCGGGAGACACGTAGGCTGTCACACCCAAGCTAGCTCATGCAATAGAGTGTTGCATCATGTTTATTTCATTCACAGAAACTTGAAATGGGGATGATAGAACCCCCAGCCCCCTTTGAAACCAACTAGGACACCCAAGGTCACTGGATTAATTCTTTACCTATTTGCATTTGGGCATTTAAATACTATAAAATAATTCAAATGCCCAAATAATTCTGGATTTAAGTGAGGGCTGTTAGGAATAATCCCAACAGGGCCTACAAATATTTGCAGGGTTTTTGGAAACGTTTTAGTATTTTTAATAAAGCCCAAAACTTACAGAGAAATAGAAAAACAGAAATAAAAAAGAGAGAGAGGATCTTACCTGGCCTCACCTGGCAGCCCAACAGCAGGCCCACCTAGCCGGCCCAGCCCAGCAGTCGCTCCAGCGAGCTGCTTGACTCGGCCAGGCAGGCAGGCAGGTGCTCGACGCCGGCACCAGCGCGCGCCACGCAGCTGCCCGCCACCCTGCTTCCTTCCCTCGCCGCTTTGCTGGCCTGGGTCGATCACCCACTCCTCCCCCGACCCCCTGGACACCTCAGTCTCCCCCCTGCCCTCTCCTTCGCTCTCTCCCGCCATGGCCGATACATCCGCCACTGTAAAGGCGCCCACCATCGTCCACGCGCTGCTCCACCGTGTCCAGAAGCTCCGCTACTCCCTCCTCGACCGTTTCGCCAAGCCACGCCCCGCCGAAGGCTCCCGAGCGTCTTCACCGAGCTCGTCTTCAACCTCCTGACGGCCAGATCGCCTCCGCCGCCAGCTTGCTCCGGCTCATCTCCGAACTCGCTATCTGCTCCGTCGCAACCACCGTGAACTGGGCCACCTCCCTATCCTCTCCGCTCTCTTTCTCATTCACCACAGCAAGCACATCGAGTTCATCTGCATGCGCCGCCGCGGAGCTCATCGCCGACGAGGCTCCGGCCACTCAACGACTGCGCCACCCGGTCCACTAACCCTACCGCACCCCCAGGAGCACAACGCACCACTCCACGTGCCTCGCCGTGCCTCCTAGCGACGGGTCCGAGCTCACCCGAGCTCCAGCCGCCGCCAAAGTCGTCGCCGGCGCCATTTCTGGCGGCCCCGAGCTCAACCACTAGCACCACCCGCCGCGACTCATTCCCAGCTGCCCGTAGAGCCCAACGGCGTCCCGAACGGTGCCCTGTAGGCGAAACCCGCACCTGCACCGCCGTGTTTGGCCTCGCCGGCGGATAAACACCGGCGAGTTGTCCACGCTGACCCCGTTAGACCATGGGTGGGCCCAGTTTGACCCCCCTGGGTCAATGACAGGTGGGGCCCAGCCGGCTAATTATTCTAGTATTAGTACTAATTTAAATTAGTTGAACTAATCACACTGACATGCGGGACCCATTGGTCAGGTTTGACCTGGACCGTCCCGTTGACCACTGACGTCACCCTGACGTAATGCTGATGAGTAAATTATTTACTGGAATTATTTTTACACAGGAAATTCCAGAAAATGCCACAAACTTCAAAAAATCATAGAAATTAATTTGTAGCTCCAAATGCAAAGTGTTATATATGAAAAATGATCAGAAAAATCCAATCTTTCCAGATGTACTGGTTTCATGCATGTTTAAACAAGTTAACCTGCTGTTTAGTGCAGCACAAGTTAGAGCACTATTAAGGGCCATTTATGAGTTTGAAACTTGAATCTTTGGTTCAAAATGGTTCATACCCATCTGGTCTTAGTTGCATTAGCCCAATACACTCATTTTGCCATGTCTCATGCATGCATCATATTGTTGCATATTGTTTGGTGATGATTGTGTATCGGTGCTCTCTACGGCAGGTTCTGCCCTCGAGGAGTATCGTGAATACCCTAACGAAGAGTAATACCAGTCCACCGACCCGCAAGGCAAGCAACCAACCATTTGATCATATCGATACAATCCCATGTTCTCGCTTCTGCTCTCTTTTACTACATTAAGACAACGTAATTCAAACTGCTGTGTGCTACGGTAGTTAAACCCATTTCCTCTGCATGACCTGTCATTGCCACAGTAACTAGATGAAACCCACTAGCATGTGTAGGAGTTGATTGAGCCATGTGTATGTGTTGTTCCTACCTTGCTATGCCTGCTATGCTTAGAGTCGTGTCAGGTCTGGTTCATCTGGGTGATGGGCTAGAGTGAAATGATCATGTCGGTATGAGAGTGATGTGTTGAACACGATTTGGTAAAGGTATCAATGAGAGGCCATATAGGAGTGCATGGTGGGTTGTTTCATTGGAACCGTCCTTAAGCACTTAGATCTGTATGTGTGATTTAAGAATCAGCTACTACCATGCATTGGGCCCGAAACCAATGGACCCTCTCAGCTTCTTATTCACCGTAGTCCTCTATCCAGGAGTTGCAAGTAGTTTCTAGTGTTTGTAGTTTACTGGAGGCCGTGGGCAGTGTGACCCGTTGGGTGGGCTGTGATGCGGTAGGTACGTGACCGGGTATACCAGGCACCCGTTAGGTGTCTCGAAACCCTGTACACATCATTCGGGGCCGTATGTGGAAACCTCGGCCAGACTCCCTACGGATGGAACCTGAATAGGCGATAAACCTGGACTAGAGACTTAGGTGTTTAGGTACGTCGTGGCCGGCACCCACGTTGGGCTTCCGCTTGAAGGTTGCCGAGTACATGCCGTGTAAACGGCGGTAAGTGGTGAGAGCGTGTATGAAGAAGTACACCCCTGCAGGGTTAACATCATCTATTCAAATAGCCGCGTCCACGGTAAAGGACTACTTGGTTGCCTATACAGTTCATAGACAAGTAAATGGACACTACTAAAAGCCTCAAGATAAGCGTGAGTGCCGAGGATGGCTCTTCCGTAGAATGACGGAGGTGGATCCTCGGTAGTGTATTGAAGTGGTGAGTAGTGGACCCAAGTGTGCAAAACCATTTCAAGTTGGAGTCTCGTAAGATAGCTTAGCCAAGATTCAAAGTTGGCTTGCTGCAATAACCCCACCATCCCTTCTTGATAATGTGCATGTATGTAGGATCTGATGTAAGTCTTGCTAAGTACCTTTGTACTCATGTTGCTTAATCTACGTTTTACAGAAGACGCTGCAACCCCTTCTGATGGGTTCTTCATAGACGTTGATGTCAACGAGTAGGCTGAAGCCCAGGTGGTGATCATGAGCTCATGATGGACCATGTAGTACATGTCAGGCTTACCCAAGCCTCTTTTATTTTACTAGTTGTCTGTACTCAGACAAGTTACTTCCGCTGTTGGCTTGTATGTTTGTATGACTTGAATGCTGGGTCGTGTGACCCATACTTGTGTGTATGATATGTATGGATCTCTGAGCCTCTAAATAAAGTACTTGTGTTGTAGAGTCATGTTGTGATGCCTTGTTGTATTTGCACATATCGAGCATATTGTGTGTATGATTGAAATGCTTGGTATGTGTGGGATCTAACTATCTAGTTGTTTATCCTTAGAAGCCTCTCTTACTGGGAAATGTCTCCTAGTGCTTCCACTGAGCCATGGTAGCTTGCTACTGCTCCGGAACACTTAGGCTGGTCGGCATGTGTCCTTATTCGTTGCTATGTCTGTCCCTTCGGGGAAATGTCACGCTATGAATACCAGACTCCTGATAGCCCAGTGCTGCAGCCTGAATTCACTCGCTGATGACCGACACGTTTGATGTTGGGTCATGGATGCCTGTCCCTGTAAGTTTGTGCCACTTTGGGTTTACGACTAGCCATGTCAGCCCGGGCTCCTTATCATATGGATGCTAGCGACACTATCATATACGTGTGCCAAAAGGCGCAAACGGTCCCGGGCAAAGGTAAGGTGACACCCATGGGAATACCGTGCATGAGGCCGCAAAGTGATATGAGGTGTTACATGCTAGATCGATGTGGCATTGAGTCGGGGTCCTAACAGCGTTGGCATCAGAGCCGGACTGCCTGTAGGTTCTCCAAGCCAAACTGGTCGATGCTGAGTTTAGAAATGCTTTCGTTATATGTAGGGGAATTGATTTTGGGATGGAACGTAAGGCTCTTTTTACTCCTTTACCTCATGGCATTCTGATCTGAGTTAGTCTATTCTTCCACCGGGGGTTAAGGATTAGGATCTCTTCTCTCTATCAGGTTCACGTGTTACTAATTAGTAGTACCTTATAGGTTTGATGGACACAAGCCTAGTTCAGTTCTACTACCCCATTATGTTACTAAGATGGACCCAGAACCTTGATATGATGTTGTTGAGTGTATATGCAATCCTTTGCAAAGTGTCTCAAAATCTTTTTTGAGCATTTGCAGCCGTTATGCTATCCAATTTCTGCTGGAAATTCTAATGCCTTTGCATTATATCGTGTTTCAGATGGCCTCCCGCACCCAGAACCAAGTTGTTCGTCTGACTCGATGTCTCGATGTACCTGGCCATAATGCTATGTTGGTCCGGGTAATGACCAAAGTTGGATACCGTTGGTATCCCGGGTACACCGTTGAGGAGCAGTATAGAGACTTCAATCAAAGCCAATACCTCTGCACCGTCAGGATATTTCCTTGCTATCCTGGATCCACCGAACCCCTCCATTGCTCATATGGAATTGGGGTTACCATCGAGATGTCTGTGCAAGACGCTACATATTCGATGATGACTATTATACGGGCCATGATTTCCTTGCTATGGAACACTGACTTCCGCTATATGCCGATGTCACTTCCTAGGGTAGAAGGCTACTTCACAGCTATCTACACCGACTCTTCGCATGAGGATTCACTGCTCCGCACTACCGCACAGATGCTTAAGGACAAGGACCGTGAAAATCGTGCCTTGCTATTGGAGCTTTTCAACTCCCGGTCTGATCACTGGGCCACCTTGACCCGGTTTGCACCTGCTGTGCAGGCAGGGTATATGGATATGCGGGATCTTTACCCCGTGCGGTCTACTCCACCGGACCGTATTGGCGTGATGTAGGAGGCATCACTCCTCCGCGTGGACCTCTTCTGCCACCGTTTGATGGTCCCAGGCCACACCCGAGTCCTTATGGACCGCAGGCTCCATAGGATCGTCTGTTTCCAGATGATCACATTCAGCTCCAAGGACATGAGGGTAACTTCTGTGAGGATTACTACGGAAATGCCTGAGCTGATAGTAGCACCACTAGTATTGTAACAGTTATATCGTCCACCGTCCTGCGTGACTTGTGGGATATGACTTAGTGTGTACCGCTTTCCGGAGGTGTAGAAAAATAATGTATAGGAGCTTGGGATGCCTCCGATGAGATGTAATCTTCCTTTCACCGTAGTTGTACTCCATTTGGTCTTGTACTAAACCTTGTATGGTGTGTATGACGATGGAATAAATGTAACAGTTTCTGTATTTACCATGTCATACGGATGATCATCTTGCATTCCGAGTTATCCTTTACATTCTACATTTCTATGTCAGAATGTTATCATTCTGGACTAAACCATTGTCTTGTTTTCCTAGGATAGTCAACACCCGCAACAACCCTGCTCCCCCGGAGCAGGCCGAAGGCAGTAGAGCTGGGGATGCAAACCTGTCTCACCCTCCTTCTCTGGCCGAGGTTATGCCGGAGGCTGAGAGAAACAAGCGGGAGACCAACCATTTGTTGGAGCGCATCGAACATAACACAACTATGCATTAGAGGAATAACCTTGTGTCGCTCAGTGACTTCATCAAGTTACATCCACCCACCTTCCACCACTCCGTCGAGCCTCTCGACGCGGATGAATGGCTTCGCAGCATTACCCACAAGCTACGTTCTGCACTCGTAGCTGAGGCTGATAAGGTCACTTTTGCTGCTTATCATCTTGAAGGCCCCGCCAGTCTCTGGTGGGAGAATTATGAAGCCATGCGCCCAGCTGGCCATGTCACTACTTGGGCAGAATTTAGTGAGGCTTTCCGCGAACATCACATTCCGGAGGGTCTTATGGACCGTAAGCGTGAGGAGTTCTGCAGTTTCACCCAAGGTAGACTCTCTGTGGACGCATACAGCAGGGAGTTCGGTAACCTAGCACACTATGCAACTGAGGAAGTTTCCACCGATGCCAAGAAGCAGGCAAGGTTCCGCAAGGGACTTAGCCCCGAGCTTCGCTGAGATCTCCGTCTGCATGAGTGCACCTCCTTTCAGAAGCTTGTGAACAAATCCATCAGTGCTGAGATGGGTCAGACTGATTTCGAAGCAACACGCAAGCATGGCCGTGACACGGGTTCCTCATCCGGTGCTGGTCCACAGAAGTGCCGGGTGTGGGTGCCTAACACTGCCCTGCCACCCAGGTTCACACCAAGGCCATCCTATTAGGTGCCTCGTCCAGCTCAGCAGTATGCACCAGCTAAGCCCTATGGTGGGCCAACCAACAATGCTCCCCCACGCACCAGCTCGGTGACGTGCTTCAAGTGTGGGGAACCGGGCCACTACATGCGTGAGTGTCCCCAGACCAACCCCAACCAGTCTGGAAAGGCTGTTGGCCGTGGCAAGCCAACAGGGAAGGTGTACTATGCCAAGCCGGCCACCGCTGCACGTGGCCATGTGAATTGTGTCTCAGCTGAAGAGGCTCAAGAGGATCCCAACGCCGTTCTCGGTACGCTCCTTGTTAATTGCCATCCAACATCTGTTCTTTTCGATACTAGAGCATCTCATTCATTCATATCCGAAAACTATGCTCGTTTGCATAACACCGCATTCTGTGACATGCCTTCCACCATGGAAATTTCTACTCCTGGTTCTAGATGACAAACCTCTAGAGTAAGCCATGGTAATGAAATCCAAGTTGACAGACTTGTTTTCCTTGCATCATTGATAGCTCTCAAATCTTTGGATATTAATATCATCTTGGGTATGGACTGGATGTCAGCCCATCATGCCAAGATTGATTGCTTCTCTAGGACCGTTCAACTTACCCATCCATCGGGCGAGATAGTCAATGTCTTGACCTGAGTAGCTAAGCGACAACTATACTCTCTTAATGCCAGTCCTTTGCCAGACCTCGAAGACGTTCCGGTAGTCCGTGACTTTCCGTATGTCTTTCCAGAAGAGTTGCCAGGTGTTCCACCTGACCGAGATGTTGAGTTCGTGATAGATCTCATTCCAGGAACTGTCCCAATTTCTAGAAGACCCTATAAGATGGCACCACTAGAACTAGCCAAGCTTAAGAAACAACTCGATGAGTCCTTGAAAAAGGGTTTCATCCGTCCTAGTTCATCTCCATGGGCTTGCCCCATCCTCTTCGTCAAGAAGAAGGATGGTACGGATCGGATGGTTGTTGATTATCGACCCGTCAACTTGGTCACAATAAAGAACAAGTATCCGCTCCCCAGGATCAACGATCTGTATGATCAGCTCGCTGGATCCTCAGTCTTCTCTAAGATGGATTTGAGGTTGGGCTACCATCAAATCAAAATCAAGAATGGGGACATTCCCAAAACCGCCTTTGTTACTCGTTATGGCCAATACGAGTACACCGTCATGTCCTTCGGTTTAACCAACGCCCTAGCCACTTTCTCTCGGTTAATGAACTCAATCTTGATGGAGTATTTGGATAAATTCGTCGTGGTTTACCTCGATGATATACTCATCTACTCCAAGAATGAGGAAGAACATACCGAGCATCTAAGGCTAGTGTTGATGAAACTTCGAGAGCATCGCCTATATGCCAAATTTTCTAAATGTGAATTTTGGTTGCCAGAAGTGACCTATCTAGGACATGTAATCTCTAGTAAGGGTATTGCTGTCAATCCCGAGCGAGTTCAAGCCGTTCTTAACTGGACTCCACCTGAATCGGTCAAGCAAGGTTGGAGTTTCCTTGACTTAGCAAGCTATTGTTGCCGCTTTGTCGAGAACTTCTCCAAAGTTGCTAAACCTCTAACTGAACTCCTCAAGAAAGATAAAAAGTTCGAGTGGACCCCACAATGCGAGCACAGTTTTCAGGAACTGAAAAGACGCCTGACTTCTGCTCCCGTACTGGTACCACCAAACTTCTTCAAGGACTTTGTTATCTATTTTGAAGCCTCGCGACAAGGACTAGGTTGCATTCTCATGCAAGATCGTCACGTAATTGCTTATGCTTCACGACAATTGCACCCACATGAGGAAAACTATCCTACTCATGATCTAGAGCTTGCAACTATAGTCCATACACTCAAAACCTGGCCACATTACCTCCTCGGTAATCATTGCAAAATCTTCACCGATCACCAAAGTCTGAAGTATATATTCACCCAACCGGATTTGAATCTCAGGCAAAGACGTTGGGTCGAGTTGATCACAGATTTCGACTTAGGGCTAACTTACACACCAGGAGAAGCCAATGTCATGGCTGATGCGCTAAGTCGTATATCTTATTGCAACAATCTGATGTTGCAACAAAGTTAACCACTTCTCCATGAGGAATTTCGGAAGCTTAACCTTCACATCGTTCCTCAATGATTCATTTCCACCTTGGTGGCGAAACCTACCCTTACAGATCAGATCATCAAAGCTCAGAAGGTAGATCTGGGGATTTCCCATATCAAAAGAAACATCAAGAGAGGAGTTGCGGATTGTTTCTCCATTGATGATCAAGGAGTCGTATACTTCGGGAACCGTCTAGTGGTTCCCAAAGTGCGAAACTTGAGGCGATTGATCCTTAAGGAGGCTCATGAATCTCCTCTCACCATTCATCCGGGTAGCACCAAAATGTATCAGGACCTACGCCAGAGGTTCTGGTGGACTAGGATGAAGAGAGACATTGCTCAATTTGTTGCTAATTGTGACGTCTGCCATCGTGTAAAAGCAGAGCATCAACGGCCTGCTGGCACCCTTCAACCTTTAGCTATTCCTGAATGGAAATGGGATAAAATTGGTATGGACTTCATCACCGGTTTTCCCAGGACCAAGAGAGGGAATAATGTTATCTTCGTCGTTATCGACCGTCTTTCCAAAGTGGCCCATTTTCTTGCCTGTTCGCGAGAGTATAACCGCTAGCCAACTAGTAGACTTGTATATCTCCCGAATAGTGTCCCTCCATGGTGTTCCTTTGGAAATTAACTCGGATCGAGGAAGTCTCTTCACCTCTCGATTTTGGGAAAGTTTCCAAAATGCTATGGGAACCCGCCTTTCCTTTAGCACTGCCTTTCACCCTCAATCAATTGGTCAAGTAGAACGCGTCAACCAGATTCTACAAGACATGCTTCGAGCTTCTGTTATCTCATTCGGAATGGATTGGGAGAAATGCCCGCCATTTGCCGAATTTGCTTATAACAATATCTATCAATCTAGCTTGGGTAAAGCCCCTTTTGAAGTTCTCTATGGACGAAGGTGTCGAACACCCCTTAACTGGTCAGAAACCGGGAAAAGACAATTCTTTGGCCTGGACATGATCCAGGAAGCAGAAGAGCAAGTTTGCATCATTCATGAAAAATTGAAAACGGCCCAATCTCGTCAAAAGAGTCAATATGACCAAAAACATAAGGCTATGACTTTTGCGGTTGATGAGAAGGCTTACCTTCGGGTTACTCCTCTGAAGGAAACCCATCATTTCGGTATCAAAGGCAAATTGGCTCCTTGCTACATTGGACCTTTTCGCATTCTCGCTAAACGAGGAGAAGTTGCCTACCAATTGGAACTACCTCCGCATCTCTCTAGAGTCCATGATGTCTTCCACGTTTCTCAACTCAGGCGTTGCTTCTCGGTTCCTATTCGTGGAGTGGACCACGAAACCTTGATCTTCAAGATAATCTCACGTATCGAGAGTACCCCGTTCGTATCCTCGATCAAGCCGAGCGTACCACTCGACGTCATAATATCAAGTTTCTCAAGGTTCAATGGTCGCACCATTCTGAGAAAGAAGCAACCTGGGAAAGGGACGATCGTCTTTGACTCGAGTATCTTGCCTTCTTTCCGGAGGAACCTAAATCTCGGGACGAGATTTTTCTGAGTGGGGGTGAGTTGTCACACCCTACCTAGCTCATGCATTAGATTGTTGCATCATGTTTATTTCATTCATCAGAAATTGAAATGGGGATGACAGAACCCCCAACCCCCTCTGAAACCAACTAGGGTTTACTAAAAATATTTTCAATGAACCTGAAATGCCCTTCTAAAATGTACATCATTTTTGTCTTGGTTCAGAACCTCTGCCAAAAGTGGTTCACATTTTTCTAGGACACCTAAGGTCACTGGATTAATTCTTTACCTATTTGCATTTGGGCATTTAAATGCTATAAAATAATTCAAATGCCCAAATAATTCTGGATTTAAGTGAGGGTTGTTAGGAATAATCCCAACAGGGCCCACAAATATTTGCAGGATTTTTGGAAACGTTTTAGTATTTTTAATAAAGCCCAAAACTTACAGAGAAATAGAAAAACAGAAATAAAAGAGAGAGAGAGGGTCTTACCTGGCCTCACCTGGTAGCCCAACAGCAGGCCCACTTAGCCGGCCCAGCCCAGCAGCCGCTCCAGCGAGCTGCTTGACTCGGCCAGGCAGGCAGGCAGGTGCTCAACGCCGGCACCAGCGCGCGCCACGCAGTTGCCCGCCGCCCTGCTTCCTTCCCTTGCCGCTTTGCTGGCCTGGGTCGATCACCCACTCCTCCCCCGACCCCATGGACACCTCACTCTCCCCCTGCCCTCTCCTTCGCTCTCTCGCGCCATAGCCAACGCAGCTACCGCTGTCCCGCCGCCGTAACCACGCCCACCGTCGTCCACGCGCTGCTCCACCGTGTCCAGAAGCTCCACCACTCCCTCCTCGACCGTTTCGCCAAGCCACGCCCCGCCAGAGGCCCCCGAGCATCTCCACCGAGCTCGTCTTCAACCTCCTGACGGCCAGATCGCCTCCGCCGCCCCGCTTGCTCCGGCTCGTCTCCGACCTCGCCGTCTGCTCCATCGCAACCACCGTGAGCTGGGCCACCTTCCTATCCTCTCCGCTCTCTTTCTCATGCACCACAGCAAGAACGTCGAGTTCGTCCGCACGTGCCGCCGCAGAGCTCATCCCCGATGAGGCTCCGGCCACTAAACGACCGCGCCACCCTGTCCACTAACCCTACTGCACCCCCAGGAGCACAACGCACCACTCCACGTGCCTCGTCGTGCCTCCTGGAAACGGGTCCGAGCTCACCCGAGCTCTGGCCGCCGCCAAACTCGTCGCCGGCGCCGTTTCCAGCGACCCCGAGCCCATCCACTAGCACCACCCGCTGCGGCTCGTTCCCAGCTGCCCGTAGAGCCCAACGGCACCCCGAACGGTGCCCTGTAGGCGAAACCCGCACCTGCATCGCCGCGTTTGGCCTCACCGGCAGCTATACGCCGGCGAGTTGACCCCGCTGACCACGTTTGACCACGGGTGGGCCCAGTTTGACCCCCCGGGTCAATGACAGGTGGGGCCCAGCTGGCTAATTAATCTAGGATTAGTACTAATTTAAATTAGTTAAACTAATCACACTGACACGCGGGACCCATTGGTCAGGTTTGACTGGACCGTCCCGTTGACCATTGACGTCACCCTGATGTAATGCTGATGCAGTAAATTATTTACTGGAATTATTTTTACACAGGAAATTCCAGAAAATGCCACAAACTTCAAAAAATCATAGAAATTAATCTGTAGCTCCAAATGCAAAGTGTTATATATGAAAAATGATAAGAAAAATCCAATCTTTCCATCTGTACTGGTTTCATGCATGTTTAAACAAGTTAACCTTATGTTTAGTGCAGAACAAGTTAAAGCACTATTAAGGGCCATTTATGAGTTTGAAACTTGAATCTTTGGTTCAAAATGGTTCAAACCCATCTGGTCTTAGTTGCATTAGCCCAATACACTCATTTTTCCATGTCTCATGCATGCATCATATTTTTGCATATTGTTTGGTGATGATTGTCTATCGGTGCTCTCTGCGGCAGGTTCTGCCCCCGAGGAGTATCACGAATACCCTAACGAAGAGCAATACCAGTCCACTGACCCGCAAGGCAAGCAACAAACCATTTGATCATATCGATACAATCCCATGTTCTCGCCTCTGCTCTCTTTTACTGCATTAAGATAACGCGATTCAAACTGCTATGTGCTATGGTAGTTGAACCCATTTCCTCTGCATGACCTGGCATTGCCACAGTAACTAGATGAAACCCACTAGCATGTGTAGGAGTTGATTGAGCCATGTGTACGTGTTATTCCTACCTTGCTATGCCTGCTATGCTTAGAGTCGTGTCAGGTCTGGTTCATCTGTGTGATGGGCTAGAGTGAAATGATCATGTCCGTATGAGAGTGATGTGTTGAACACGATTTGGTAAAGGTATCGATGAGAGGCCATGTAGGAGTACATGGTGGGTTGTTTCATTGGAACCGTCCTTAAACACTGAGATCTGTATGTGTGATTTAAGAATCAGCTACTACCATGCATTGGGCCCGAAACCAATGGACCCTCTCGGCTTCCTATTCACCCTAGTCCTCTGTCCAGGAGTTGCAAGTAGTTTCTGGTGTTTGTAGTTTACTAGAGACCGTGGGCAGCGCTGACCCGTGGGGTGGACTATGATGCGGTAGGTATGTGGCCGGGTATACCGGGCACCCGTTAGGTGTCCCGGAACCCTGCACACATCGTTCGGGGCCGTATGTGGAAACCTCGGCCGGACTCCCTACGGATGGAACCTGAATAGGCGATAAACCTGGACTAGAGACTTAGGTCTTTAGGTAGGTCGTGGCCGACACCCACGTTGGGCTTCCACTTGAAGGTTGCCGAGTACATGTCGTGTAAACAACAGTAAGTGGTGAGAGCGTGTATGAAGAAGTACACCCCTGCAGGGTTAACATCATCTATTCGAATAGCCGCGTCCGCGGTAAAGGACTACTTGGTTGCCTATAAATTTCATAGACAAGTAAATGGACATTCTAAAAGCCTCAAGATAAGCGTGAGTGCCGAGGATGGCTCTTCCGTAGGATGACGGAGGTGGATCCTTGGTAGTGTATTGAAGTGGTGAGTAGTGGACTCGAGTGCGCAAAACCATTTCAAGTTGGAGTCTTGTAAGATAGCATAGCCAAGAGTCAAAGCTGGCTTGCTGCAATAACCCCACCATCCCTTCTTGATAATGTGCATGTATGTAGGATTTGATGTAAGTCTTGCTGAGTACCTTTGTACTCATGTTGCTTAATCTACGTTTTACAGAATATGCTGCAACCCCTTCTGATGGGTTCTTCATAGACGTCGATGTCGATGAGTAGGCTGAAGCGCAGGTGGTGATCCTGAGCTCACGATGGACCATGTAGTATAGTCAGGCTTACCCAAGCCTCTTTTATTTTACTAGTTGTCTGTAATCAGACAAGTTACTTCTGCTGTTGGCTTGTATGTTTGTATGACTTGAATGCTGGGTCGTGTGACCCGTACTTGTGTGTATGATATGTATGGATCTCTAAGCCTCTAAATAAAGTACTTGTGTTGTAGAGTCATGTTGCGATGCCTTGTTGTATTTGCACATATCGAGCATATTGTGTATATGATTGAAATGCTTGGTATGTGTGGGATCTAACTATCTAGTTGTTTATCCTTAGTAGCCTCTCTTACCGGGAAATGTCTCCTAGTGCTTCCACCGAGCCATGGTAGTTTGCTACTGCTCCGGAACACTTAGGCTGGCCGACATGTGTCCTTCTTCGTTCCTGTGTCTGTCCCTTCGGGGAAATGTCACGCGATGAATATCGGAGTCCTGCTAGCCCAGTGCTACAGCCTGGATTAACTCGCTGATGACCGACACGTTCAATGCTGGGTCATGGATGCCTGTCCCTGTAAGTTTGTGCCACTTTGGGTTTACGACTAGCCATGTCAGCCCGGGCTCCTTATCATATGGATGCTAGCGACACTATCATGTATGTGTGCCAAAAGGCGCAAACGGTCCTGGGCAAAGGTAAGGCGACACCCATGGGAATACCGTGCGTGAGGCCGCAAAGTGATATGAGGTGTTACATGCTAGTTCGATGTGGCATTGAGTCGGGGTCCTGACATAGGCACATATATGTGCGTCTAGAGGGCTAGTAGAGACCGTGCGTGTGTATATATGCATGTGAGAGAAATAGTGTTTTGCAACTGAGATTAGTGAAAAGTGTGGTACATAGTAGTCAGAAAGAGAGAGAGAGAGAGAGAAACAGAGAGAGCATGTGCGTGAGACACCCTGACACTGAGAGAGATTGTGAGCAGGTGTGAAAGAGAAATACCGATGCATATAAAGTGTGTGCACTTATGCGTTAGATAGAGAGATATATAACGCGTTTGTGAGAATGGGCCGAGGCATAGTACATCTACGCATGAAAGGTGGTTCTACGCATTAAATTAAAATATAAATGGCATTATTATTTTTGGATGAGATCATGAATTTTGCAAATTGCGTATGGACGAAAATTGATCTATCAAACACCCATACTCTATTGAATTCTAGCATGTGCATGTGTTTATTTCATATTATCGATCCATGGAGTGAGAGAGATTTGAAATACATGCAATGGATGCTTTTGCAATTCATATATAAACATTAATTAGTGCACTCCATGTTGTTAGTGTGAAGCACTTTATACATTTGTCACTTGCATGGATACATTCCAAATTGCTAGCTACGAAATAGAATACATGTCGAATTCAACATAAAGGGGGTTTCGAAGATTCGTATTCATAGGAAGTGCATTCATCTATTTCAACCCGAGATAATGGCATTTGTAAATCAGATGTAAAAGGGGGCATCAATCTTTGTTGTGAGTTTGAACATGCTATTTATATTCATACGCATATCAAACGTTTTTTTGCAACCTAGGAGATTATATCTGGAGCCATGCATGAACTGAGGTAAGTTGCATATTTTTTAATATAGACTCATGTACAATGTATATTCAAATGTACCCCCTCCATTCCAAAGTAATTGTAGCTTTAGGATTTTCAAGAGTAAAGATTTGTGAAGTTTGACAAATCCTGAAAGTTCAATTCAAGAGAACCGAAAACGTTAATGCTTCTGCTCCCAAATATTGAACGAAGCACCAAATAGGCCTGTGGTCACCCGAAACCGCGTGAGACTAATGTTTGGTGGTAGGAAATTACTGTCCTGACTCTGGCCCGTGTAGCCTATCAGCCCGATGTCCAAAGGTCTAAACCGGGGTAGGTTTGTAACTTCACCAACACGCAAGTCTCAACCGCCTCCGAGAAGCATTCATACGTCGTGGGCGCCTAAACACCCATGCGCTCGGGCCGAAATCTATCCCGCCCACATTTGGGACACCGGAGATTACTATCCTACCCCCAACCCGCAATATGTCCGAAATTTTAGATGGGGGCAAAGTTTGTAACTTTCCCCAAATTTCAAACAAGTGCGTCTCAAACCGAAACATTGTTCCCCCTTAGTTCCCCGCCTCCCTCCGTTTCCTCATTGATACTCTATGGGCGCCAAAACACCCTCTCCACCAGCCGCGAAACCCCGGCCTCCTCCGTCCTCCACCACATAGCTGCCAATCCACCGCCTCCCTCCTCCATCACGCCAGAGCCGGTACCCCGACGTCGTCGTCCAACACAACCGCAACCGCAACACCCTCAAGGACTTAGCAGCTGAAGCCGAGGCAGAGCTGTCTCCATGATGCCGACGCTGACATGCGCCATACCAGAACCACTCCGACCACGCTGTCCTGCGCCTCACTGCTGCCGCTCCACTATCGCAACCGTCCACCGCATCGGAGCTATTCCCACTACGCTGTTGTTCGCCGCCTCGGATCTGGTTCCCCGCCGCCGACATACGGCCATCGCACCACACTCAACAACTTGTCCATGGGTTCTTCCAAGGCTCAACCGTCCTCCACAACTTCTCGTTTCCAGTGAACCACAAGAAGATCGTTGGAAAAATAGGAGGAGGACACAGCACTGCTAGCAGACAGAGGTAATCCTCTTCCCTTATTCGTGAAAATTTTACATCTCTGCTCACACCGTATTCATCCCACGAAAGAAACTAGTTGAGCGCTTCTTACTGCATCTTCTTCGTGATACTAAATGCACAAGGTTTCCTCCCTTTACTATTTCACCTTTGCTAGAGGTCAGCAGCCCGCCTGGATTTCAATTCAGGGTTAGTCGGACCGCAATTAAAAGAAGCAGCACTCGCTTAGGCGCGCAGAGCTCCTAGTCCGCCTGTTCCCCGGGGAAACAGCGCATCGGTGTCTATCATAGGCGTGTGGGGAGCAGGAGCTGCTGCGCCCGATCTGGAGGTCGGCGGGGCTTGAATGATGGCCGGGGGGGGGGGGGGGGGCAAGCACAGCGGTGCGGTGAGGTTGAGGGGAGGGCGCAGGCAGGGGAGGAATACTGGGCCGATGGTCGCTGGTGTTTCGAGGAAGATCATCAACACTGACTGGCTGGAGGTAGATGAAGGCGATCTGCCCGTTCTTTGTACATCGGATGGTGCAGAAAAAATGGACTGACCTATTTGTTTTTAGTCGACTGTTATTTTCATAGAATCTTGTAGTAATTTAGTGTGCCATGCATGTTGTAGAGCTATCATATGTCTCCCGTCATTTATTTCTCATCGGCCTGCTATCTGCTACCTTTACCCTGTACTAATTGTGCACACACTTCACCCATACTCACACTATTGTTTTTTATGCATGGGTATTTCAGACTCTAACGTAGTGTTGATGAATGCTGAAAAGAAAAGACTGAAGTCGCTCCAGTGTAATTCAAAGATAAGCACTAAGTGTTTCAGCGCTCTAAAGGGTGTAGTGTCAGCAGTTGGAGACAGTAAACGTAGCTCTGCAGTTGATGATCTCAATTGCCACACACAACCATCCCAGGTGCTTGCTTTAACTTCGCGCTTTCAAATGTGGTTGCATGTTGCATATGGTGTCTAGCTTGTATTGCTTCCAATTTGGTTAAATTGCATTTGCTTACTTTACACATTATACCTTTGATAATGACATGCCTTCCTGTTTTTGACACATACTACATATTTCTATTAACCATGTTTCTACATCAAATTAATGCTCTTTTGTATCCCTCGTCAATCACTTATGATGAGACAATCACCCTAGTGGGTTACTGTGAGACGCCCTACTCGTTTAAAGAGTGCAGTGTCATCCTCCCCACATGATTCTCAAGAAACAGCAAGGCTAAATGAAGATAGTCAACGTAGCTCTCTAGTTGATCACCGCAATTCCCCCACACCACCATCACATGTGCTTTCTCTTACTTGGCAGTGTGATATGTGGTTGCATGTTGCATATGGTGTCTACCTTGTAATGCTTCTAATTAGGGTAAATTGCATCTGCTTAGTTAACACATTATACCTGTGAATATGACATGCCTTCCTGTTTTTTGTACATACTACATCTTTCTATTAACCATGTTCTTCCATCAAACTACTTTTCTTGTGTATCCCTCATCAATCACTTCTGATGATACACCTTCAAGTTGACAGTGTAATATTGGTTGCATCTTGCATATCATTTCAAACATGTATTGCCTCAAATTTGTTGAAGTGCCACTTATAATGAGACGCATCTAACTTGGTAGAGTGATTTCGGTCGGATCTTTCATATAGTGTCTAGATTGCATTGCTTCCAATTTGTTGAAATGCCTTCTGCTTAGCGTTTTTCATACATATTCCATCCTCCTACAATGTGGTTGCCATACATAAAAGTTGTGTTTGTCAGTATCATGCATCAACGAATTTGGAAGTGCGAATTTCATTCCTTTTTCTTGTGTGTTTACTTGACAAGGCAAAATGTCAAAGGATGAAGGCACGGAATGATGGTGGTCCTCTGGAGCAACCAGAACAGATGATCTCTGCAGATTCTCCTGCTACTCGTACTGTAGTGCTAGTTCCAAATCTCATCTCCCCTACTCCACAACCCAATGTGCTTGCTCTAACATGACAGTGTGATATCTGGTTGCATGTTGCATATGGTGCCTAGCTTGTATTGCTCCTAATTTGTTGAATTGCAACTCCTTATCTTACACATTATACATGTGAATATGACACGCCTTCTTGTTTTCGGTACATACTACATCTGCCTATCACACCATGTTCTTACATAAAACTACTGTTCTTGTGTATCCTACGTTTATCGCTTATGATGAGACAGTCACGCGCATGGGTTAATATGAGATGCACTACTCTTATAAAGAATGCAATTTCATCCTCTCCACATGATTCTCAAGAAACAACAAGCCTAAATTAAGATATTGAATGTAGCTCTGTACTTGGAGACCACACTTCCCCTACACCACCATCACAGGTGCTTGCTCTAACTTCACAGTGTGATATGTGGTTGCATGTTGCATACGGTGTCTAGCTTGTAATGCTTCTAATTAGGGTAAATTGCATCTGCTTAGTTTACACACTATACCTGTGAATATGACATGCCTTCCTATTTTTGGTACACACTACATCTATTTGTTAACCTTGTTCTTACATGAAACTACCTCTCTTCTGTATCCTGCATCAATCACTTACAATGAGTCACCTTTATTCGTTGCGTATTGCATATTATTTCTAGCCTGTTGCCATGTATTGCTTCTAATTTGATCAAATACATTTGTTAGGGCATCCTTTTAATTTGGCAGAGTGATATCGGTTTCATCTTTCATATGGTTTCTAGCTTGCATTGATTCTAACAAGTTCAAGCACCTTGTGCTTAGTTTACACTTTATACATCATACATGTCAATATGTCACGCCGTCCTGTTTTTCATACATATTCCATCCTCCTATCATGCGGCTGCCTTACATGAAAGTAGTGTTCGTCAGTATCATGCATCAATGAGTTCGGAAGAGCAATTTTTATTCCTTTTTCTTGTGGGTTTGACTTGACAAGGCAAAATCAAGAAAGAGGAAGGAAAAGAGTAAGGAAGGCAATGATGGTGGTCCTCTGCAGCAACATAAATGGAGCATCTGTACCGATTTTCCTTGTACTGATAGTGCATTACAAGGTCCAAGTCTCCGCTCCCCTACTCCACCATCCAAGGTGCTTGCTCTAACTTGGCGGTGTGATATCTGGTTGCATGTTGCATATGGTGTCTAGCTTGTATTGCTCCTAATTAGTGTAAACTGCATCTAATTAGCTTACACATGATACATGTGAATATGACATGCTTTCCTGTTTTTGGTACATACTATATCTGTCTATCACATCATGTTCTTACATGAACTACTCTTCTTGTGTATCCTGCATCAGTCACTTATGACGGGACACCTTTAAGTTGGCAGTGTGGTATTGGTTTGCGTCTTGAATATGATTTCTAGCATGTATTGGTTCTAGTTTGATGAACGCCACCTATGACGAGACATTTTTAACTTGGCAGAGTGATATTGATTGCACCTTCCATATGGTGTCTAGTTTGCAGTGCTTCTAATTTGTTGAAGTGCCTTCTGCTTAGTTACCACATCATAGGTGCGAATATGTCAAGCCGTCCATTTTTCGTACATATTCCATCCTCGTATCATGACTTTTCCTTTCATCAGAGTAGTGTTCGTCAGTATCATGCATGAATGAGTTCTGAAGAGCGAATTATATTCCTTTTTCTTGTCGGTATGACCTCACAATGCAAAATCAATAAAGCTGAAGGAAATTGGCAAGGCATTGGATTATGGTGGTCCTTCCGAGCAATTGAAATAGAGGTTCTCCACAGATTCTACTCCGCCATCCTCCCAACAAGATTCGCAAGACAACGCAAGGCTAGACAGTCAACGTAGCTGTGTAAATGATGAGCACATCTCCCCTACTCCAGCATCACAGGTGCTTGCTCTAACTTGGCACTATTATATGTGGTTGCATGTTGCGTATGATGTCTAGCTTGTATTGCTTCTAACTTTGTTGAATTGCATCTACTTACTTTACACATAATGCCTGTGAATATGACATGTGTTCCTGTTTCTACATCATACTACTGTTCTTGCATATCCCGCATCAGTCACTTATGATAAGGCACCTTTAAGTCGCCACTGTGATATTGGTTGTGTCTTGCATATGATTTCTAGCATGTACTGCTTCTAATTTGTTGAAACGCCATACAGTTTGAACTTGGCAGAGTGATATTGGTTGCATCTTACATATGGTGTCTAGCTTGCAATGCTTCTAATTTGTTGAAATGCCTTCTGCTTAGTTACCGCATCATAGGTGTTAATATGTCATGCCATCTTGTTTTTCATACATATTCCATCCTCGCTTCATGTGTTTGCCTTTCATCCGAGTAGTGTTCGTCAGTATCATGCATGAATCAGTTCTAAAGAGCGAATTTTATTCCTTTTTCTTATCGGTTTGTCTTCACAATGCAAAATCATTACAACTGAAGGAAATTAGTTCGGCAGTGGATGATGGTGGTCCTTTGGAGCAACTCAAACAGGGGGTCTCTACAGATTCTACTTCGCCATCCTCCCAACAAGATTCGCAAGACAACACAAGGCTGGACAGTCAATGTAGCTGTGTAGATGATGAGCACATCTCCCCTACTCCACCATCACAGGTGCTTGCTCTAACTTGGCACTATTATGTGTGGTTGCATGTTGCGTATGATGTCTAGCTTGTATTGCTTCTAACTTGAATTGCATCTGCTTACTTTACACATAATGCCTGTGAATATGACACGTGCTCCTGTTTGTAGAACATACATGTACATGAGGAGCACATCTCCCCTACTCCACCATCACAGCTGCTTGCTCTTACTTGGAAATGTTATATGTGGTTGCGTTTTCTGTATGATGTCTACTTCGTATTGCTTCTGATTATGTTGAATTGCATCTGCGTAGCTTACAACTTATACCTACAACGATCACTTACCCATAAGACACATTTAACTAGGGACTGTGATGTAGGGTGCATCTTGCATTGTCTTCTAGCTTGTACTGCTTCTAATTTCTTGAAATGGCACTTACGACGAGACACTTTTTACCTGATAGAGTGATATTGGTTGCATGTTAATATGGTCCCTAGCTTTCATTTCTTCTAATTTTGTTGAAATGCCTTTCACTTACTGTTTTTTCATACATATTCCATCCTCCTATCGTACGTGTGAATATGAAATGATGTCTTTTTTGTATATATTCTATCCTCCTATGCTCCTCTTGCCTTACATCAAAGTAGTGCTCATCTGTATCATGCATCAACCAGTTATGCAGAGCTAATTTTATTCATCTTCTTGTGGTTTTGACTTCATAAGGCAATATGAGAGAATAGGAAGGAAAAGAGTAAGTAAGGGGATGTTGGTGGTCCTCCGCACCGATGCAAACAGAGACTCTCTAGATTTTCCACTGCTACTGCTAATGAAGTTGAAGTCCCAAGTCTACATGATGAGTTCATCTCCCGTACTCCACCATCGCGGGTGCTTGCTCTAAGTTGACAGTGTGATAATTGGTTTCATGTTGCATATGTTGTCTAGCCTGTATTTCTTCTATTTTGATTAAATTGCACCTGCTGAGTTTATACGTTATACATGTGCATATGACATGGCTTTCTGTGTCTAGAATACACTGCATCTATCTATCATACCATGTTCTTACATCAAAGTACTGTTGTTGTGTATCCGGCATTAGTCACTCATGATTGGACGCTTTTAACATGGCAGTTTGATAGTGGTTGCATCTTGCATTGATTTCTATGTTGTACTGCTTCTAATTTTTCAAATTGCCACTTATGACAAGACACTTATAATTTGGCAGAGTAATATGGGTTGCATCTTTCATATGGTGTCTAGCTTGCATTATTTCTATTTTCTTGAAAATCCTTCTGCTTAGTTTGCACATCGTAGCTATGAATATGTCATGCCGTCCTGTTTTTCTTACATATTCCATCCTCATACGGTTGTCTTACATCAAAGTATTGCATGTCTGTATCATGCATCAATGAGTTCTGAAGAACAATTTTATTATTTTGTGTTGTGGGTACGGCTTGACATGGCAAAGTCAAAAAAGAGCAAGGAAAATAATATAGTAGGGAGTGCTGTTACTCGTTGGGTGAAACGGAAAAGGATCTGCCGTCGAGATTCTGCTGGTACTTATAGTGCAGTAGAAGGTCCAAGTCCACCGGCTAAATCTACAAACACAGTATCACCTGCTCCACCAACTGCAGCATCCGCTTCAACTGTACCAACATCTCAACGAGTTACTCATTCGTTTGCTCCGGAACTGGCCAGTTCCCAAGCTACCTTCACACATAACACTACTTCTGAAGCACTACTAACACAACAGGACTTGGCAAGATCAGATGAACCTCATGGGCATCAACACCAAGACGGTACCTGACCGAGTCAAGTTGTAGTTGCATGCTCCTTTATATGTACTCTCACTAACACTTTCCATATTCATTGTTGAACTAGCACCACGGTGCAAGGGGAAACAGACATCAGGGATAATGCTTGACAGATTAACAAAATCTAAAGGAGGAAGAATGGAGATCCATCTTGAGGCAGGTTTACAAAGGCCACGTGATGCTACAGACTCAGCCAAGTTAGTATCAGAGGCAGCCGTTGCCGTTAGGTGTCATGCACGTATCCTCCCAACGTGGATCTAGTACAGGAATGAGAAAGACAATACCCAGTTGAACACCTACCTTTACCATTTATCCGTAAGTACTGTTATTCATCGCAATTAGTAATATTGTCTTGCTCTGTCCCATACTTTCTAGCTTCCTCCTAATAAGACTCACATTCTTTTTTCAACAGATGAGGTTCAAGTTGGATCCGAAAGATGATGCAACTAAACAAGCATGCACTCATGTTTTTCAGTCTACTCTGCGGTAGTATCGGTAACACCTTAGAAAATCTCACTTTGAAGGCACGGCGAACAATGAAATCGCCCAAACATCTCTAGTGGAATATATTACAGATGAAGACTGGACAACCCTCGTTAAACACTGGTCTGATCCAAAGTATCAGGTAGGCTATATATATTTAATTAGACCACATATTGAACTTGTATTTATGTATGTGCCTTACAAGTGTATCTTCTTCTAGGCTAACTGTTTGAAGAACAAAACCAACCATTCTAAAGTGAAATTCCAACATACAACAGGATCTCGTAGCTATATTGCACACTGTGAGGCTCTTGTAAATAGCTGCTACTTCCTTCTTTTTTTCTGCCATATTATCGTATCTATATTGACTTGTTCTAAATACAGAGGAAAGACCGTGCGGACCAAAAAGAACCTGAACCGAATGCAGTGCAAATCTTCAAGGATTGCCACACCAGCAAGATGAAGGGCATGAGCACACCAGTTCAAGCCGCTGTTGTAAGTCCTTACTCCTCCTGCCTTTGAACTGATTGGTACTGTGACGTGTTCATTTAACTACTTGGTTTGGAGTCAGTTACTCTATTCACTTTTATACATAGTTGTCTTAACGTATCATTTCACCTTACATGGTTTAAAAGAGATGAAGGATATTCTTTTGGTCTTTATCTGTAACCTAGTTGTTATGTTCACGTGCGCACACAATGATAAAATAGCCTGAGTATTTTGTATCTTTTTGCCCATGATATGAATGATGTCATACTATGTTCATCCTACTTTAAACCATGTCTCTTTATCCTTAGATGTTAACGAATGTGAGGAAATAGACAATACAGTAGGCATGCTACATGGATATATGTTCCGAAAGTGATTTTATTATGTAGTTGGCACTACAATACATGCTAATGTATTACAGTAGTTCACCAAAATAAGTTATGTATAAACGTTTAAACTACTTTGTTTGTTTTTGTCTCATTAGTAACTTATCTGGTACACTAATCTACAAGTTCAAACTTTCAGGAAGCTATGGAACAAATGATTGAACAGCCACAACCACCTGAAGATGATGAGGCTACCACATGCACAATGTCACCTCTTGCTGCAGTGCGTCAGTATCTCTCCACTAACAGTGCAAAACGCAACTTCCTGCATAATTCTGGGTTGGTTGTCAATGTAACCTCGTCCAAATCGCCTACTGAACAAAATCTTCCTTCTAGACAGAGTGATATATCTGTGCTCCAGACACAATTCCAATCCCTAATGGATGTCGTTTTGGAAACAAGAATAGTGGTTGACAAATTTTTTCAAGATATGAATGGTTTTGAAACCAGACTATCAGACATTCGCTTCGTCGTTCAAGAGCAATGGCGGAAAAAAGGTGAAGATCGTGCTGCTCCATCAGATTCTACAGCCTGAAACATTAGCACTCAAGTGAAAAGATCTATTCTTCTATACATCTGATGGTGCTTTTATTTGGAAGGACTGTAAACTTTATGCCAACAGGCCTTTTGTTGTATGGTTGGAATTTATTTTGTTGTGATACAACATTTATGATGCTGCCATAGGCTGCAGTAATTATGACGCTATTTTTGTATAGTGTAGGTTTATCTTAGTAATGTATTCGGCCGAAAGCTTCGTAGGAGCCCAACATGCCAACATTCGTCGGGCCCATTCCAATTGGGCGAAAAACAATTACGGGCTGAAATTGGCATGTAGCCCACTAAAAATATATGGGCCTAAATTAGCATAAGCTTTCATATTTTTCTGGTAGGCCTGTGCCCATAGTGGGACTTTAACAGGCCTAAACATAATTGGGCCCTCAATAAAAATAGGCCGTCTACAGGTGTAAATATCTCGAGCCCATAAAAAACATGGGCCTTTAATAGACCGAAAGTGAGATTGGGACCTGATTGTGCCAAATAACCCACTGGTCTTAGCAGGCCGAAATGGTGGCCCATTTATGATGCGGATCTTTGACAGGCCGAAATTCGGACGGGCCGTAAATGCGCCGACCAAATACACGGGCCTTTAACAGGCCGGAACTTCGGTCAGGCTAGATTATCGTCATTTTTATAGGGTCTGTTAATGGGCCTGATATGACGTTGGGCCACATATGGCCCATGGTTTTCATCCGGCGTTAACATGCCGAAAATGACAACAGGCCGAAAGTGGCCCAAATCTATAGTGGGCCTCTAACAGGCCGAATGTCAGACATGGCCGAATATGACCCAAATCCTTCACGGTCGTTTATGGGTCGAAAGTATTGATGGCCTGTAAATGGGCCTAAATGAAGCAGGACCTTTAACAGGCCCGAAATACACCGGGCCGTAATTCGACCCAATTACTTAGCGGACTGTTAACGGGACAGAAGTGACCATGAGCCGCGATGATGACAAGTTTAGGACAGGCCGTTGACGGGCCGATTTGATAGAGAATGTTGGGCCTTTAGCTGGTCCGGCCCATTATGGTCTGCAAAATCTTGTGGGCCTTTAGCTGGGCCGTCCCATTGTGGTCCGCTAAATCTTGTGGGCCTTTAGCTGGGCCGGCCCATTATGGTCTGCAAAATCTTGTGGGTCTTTAGCTGGGCCGGCCCATTATGGTCCGCTAAATATTGTGGGCCTTTAGCTGGGCCGACCCATTATGGTATGCAAAATCTTGTGGGCCTTTAGCTGGGTTGCCCATTATGGTCCATTAAATCTTATGGGCCTTCATTTGGGCCGGCCAATTTAAACTTTGTGGGCCACTTTTGGGCCCATCCACGTGTCAACATATCATAGGCCCATCTTGACCGTTGGATGAGTGACACCTGTGCTAACCCGGAGCTGACCCGTGGATCCGTCAGCCAATGAGAATTTTACACATGGAAAATCGGCATTGATCGTGGCTGTTAGCGGGTTATCGGATCCAAAACCAGAACCGATAGCTTAATGGCGGTTAATGGCGTCCCATTATGGTGGATGCCACGTGTTGGTCACCCTTGACGAAAGCACTTCTATGACGCGCGATTTATAGTCATGGAAGTGGACACTTCCATGATGATAATTTTGGTAATGTCATGGAACACTTCTACGACAACACGGGTATGACTATCTTGATTCTGTCATAAAATCGTCATGGATGTACATGCATGACAGAAAACGTGACCTACTATGACAAACACGTATCATCACGGAAGTGTATTTTTTTGTAGTGATATAACAAACAAGCATATTATCAAAGTTAAGATTCTGGTTTGGTAAGATAGGATGGTCGTCAAGAAACCCCAGGACGAAATAAATGGTAAAACCATTCTGGCACTTTAACTTGCGTCCCACAAGATGTTTTAGGTCCCCAGCTTTGGCGTCTGAAGTCTTTGATTTTCGGCTGGAGACCTTTCCCTGGAAGAGAAGTTAATTATTCTTAACCACCCACATCTTCAAGGGCGGCTTAGAAGCAATAAGTCTAAGTGCAGCATCTAAGAACTTTGGCTTTGGAGCCCTAGCAAATTGTTTTGCAGGAGGAGAATAATACACATAAGAATATGCAGAAAAGTTCTTTATTTTGTGAACATAGCGATTAGAAAAAACGCTCATATTCATGAGTCTGATGATGGTTTCCCTGCAAAACATTGGCGTTAGGGTGACCATGTGAGGTCCTCTGTTTGTATGAAGCCTTTGGGCCATATGACGCCTTTGATCTAGGGTTTGTCTTATTCCCAAATGTTGTCATGACGACATTCATGGGAAGCTTCTCAAGAAAACTTTTGGGCACCCAGATCTTCTTTAAAGGTGGCCCATTCCTGCAGTTAGTACCAATAAACCTGGCAAACATTTCACCATTCTGATTTTTGAACAGCTTATAGTTGGCATCAAAGGTTTCATCAATGATAATGGGGTTAGCACAAGTTAAGCCAGATAAGGTGGATGGGTCCACTGAAGGATCCTTAGCAGCAACCCATGTGGTTTTTTGGTACTGCTTAGGCATCTAGTAAGAACCATCAACATTCATTTTCCTCTCGAAACCAACACCCTCTTTCCTAGGGTTTCGGTTCAGAATCTGTTTCTTGAGGACATCGCACAGAGTCTGATTCCCTTTGAGGCTTTTGTACATGCTTGTTTCAAGCAATGTCTTCAACCTAGCATTCTCATCAGCAATAGTAGTGGCATCCTCAGTAAAGGGGTTAGTTACCACATCAACAGTTGAAGATATTTAAATATTAGAGGCAGTAGAACATTCAGCAACAAAGACAGCTTTATCATGCTCAAGACATTTTAAACATGGTGGCACAAAGTCTTCCTGAGCGAAACTGATCTATTGAGTGAGAAGTGAATCGTTCTCCTTTTGAAGATATCCATGCGACGCTCTCAGGTTTCTCAAGATCTTGCTTCCTTTGAAGATAATCATAGGAAAGCTTCTCATGAGTGGTTGAGAGTGTTTCATGACGACTTTCAAGTTCCTCGTACTTAACACAAAGATTTTTAATGTCTTCGATTAAGGACTGAGTTCAGTTCATTTCCTCATCCAATAGGTCATCGATTTTGTCTAGCAACTTTTGAATATGTTCCATAGTAGTTTGTTGTTTAGTTGCAATTTTAGCAAGTGTCTTATAGCTAGGTTTGGATTCACATTCAGAGTCATCTTCACTGGAGGTTTGAAAGTAAGCATCGCGTGAGTTTACCTTGGCACCTTGTGCCATGAAGCAGTAGGTTGGAGTAGAGTCATCCTCGTCATTGGCTTTAGCTTCGGTGGCATGACCATTGTCTTCAGTGTTGAAGATGGCCTTGGCGAGGAATGCTAAACCTAGAGCCAGGCTTGCCACGCCTAAATCAGACTCCTCCTCATACTCCACCTTTGCCTCCTCAGAAGCAGACTCCTCCTTTGAATCCATCTCCTTGCCAATAAATGCATGAGCCTTTCCAGATGATCTCTTCTTTTGAGACGAAGACTTTTATGAGGACTTTGAAGAAAACTTTGAGGATTTCTTCTTCTTATTCTTGTCATCAGAATCATATTCCTTGCTCTTCTTCTTCTTCTTCTTCTTCTTCTTCTTCTTCTTCTTCTTCTTCTTCTTCTTCTTCTTCTTCTTCTTCTTCTTCTTCTTCTTCTTCTTCTTCTTCTTCTTCTTCTTCTTCTTCTTCTTCTTCTTCTTCTTCTTCTTCTTCTTCTTCTTCTTCTTCTTCTTCTTCTTCTTCTTCTTCTTCTTCTTCTTCTTCTTCTTCTTCTTCTTCTTCTTCTTCTTCTTCTTCTTCTTCTTCTTCTTCTTCTTCTTCTTCTTCTTCTTCTTCTTAGTTTCCTTGTCCCATTGAGGACATTCGGATATGTAGTGGCCTGGCTTCTTGCATTGGTGGCATGTTCTCTTCTTGTATTCACGAGAGGAAGCCTCGTCATTTCTTGAGCTGGATCTTGAACACTTTCCCAAGCGATTCTTTTGGGAGAACTTTTGGAACTTTCTCACAAGCATTGCTAGCTCTTTGCCAATGTCTTCAGGATCACCAGAACTACAGTCAATTTCTTATTTAGATGAGGAAACAACCTTTGCCTTCAAAGCACGGGATCAGCCATAGTTGGGCCCATAGATATCTCTCTTCTCAGATAGCTGGAACTCATATGTATTGAGCCTCTCAAGTATATCAGATGGATTGAGTTCTCTGAAGTCAGGACGTTCTTGTATCATCAGGGCCAGGGTGTCAAATGAGCTGTCAATTGATCTCATAAGCTTGTTCACAATCTCATGCTTGGAGATCTCAGTGGCACCAAGAGCGCGAAGCTCATTTGTGATATCTGTGAGGCGGTCGAACATGAGCTGGACATTCTCATTGTCATTCCTCTTGAAGCGGTTGAAGAGATTGCGAAGAACATCAATCCTTGAGTTCCTCTGAGTTGAGAAGCCTTTGTTGACCTTGGACAACCAGTCCCAGACCAGCTTTGCAGTTTCCAGTGCACTCACACGGTCATACCGCCCTTTGGTCAAACGACCACCGATGATGTTCTTGCCGGTTGAGTCCAGTTGCGTGAACCTCTTGACATCAGCATCGGTGACACCTTCACCGACCTTGGGAACGCCTGTCTTGACGACATACCAGAGGTCAATGTCAATGGCTTCAAGATGAATGCGCATCTTATTCTTCCAGTAGGGGTAATCAGTGCCATTGAAGACTGGGCACGCGGCAGAGACCTTGATTATTGATACGTCTCCGTTGTATATATAATTTTGATTGTTTCATGCCAATATTATGCAAGTTTTATACACTTTTGGCAACATTTTATATGATTTATTTGGACTAACATATTGATCTAGTGCCTAGTGCCAGTTCCTGTTTGTTGCATGTTTTTGGTTTCACAGAAAATCCATATCAAACAAAGTCCAAACATGATAAAAATTTACAGAGAATTATTTTGGAATTTATGTGATTTTTGGGAGGTGGAATCAACACAAACGGGGGCCCACGGTGCCCAAAACCCACTAGGGCATGCCCTGGTGTCTTATGCCCTCCTCGAGCGTCGGTTGGATCCCAACTTCTGGCGCAAGAAAGATAATTTATGGAAAAAAATGTGTAAAAATTTCAGTGTAATCGGAGTTACGGATCTCCGGGAATTTAAGAAACCGTGAAGGGCCAGATCTGGGGAACACGAAACAGAAGAGAACAAAGAGGGAGATCCAATCTCGGAGGGGCTCCCACACCTCCACTGCCATGGAGGCCATGGACCAGAGGGGGAACTCTCCTGCCATCTAGGGGGCAAGGAAGAAGAAGAAGGAGGGGGCTCTCTCCTCCTCTCTCCCGGTGGTACCGAACACCATCAGGGCAAGGATCATGATGGCGATCTACATCAACAACCTTGCTACCGTCATCACCAACTTTCTCCCCCTCTATGAAGCAGTGTAACACCTCTTCTCCCTGTTGTAATCTCTACATAAACATGGTGCTCAACTCCATATATTATTTCCCAATGATATTTGGCTATCCTATGATGTTTGAGTAGATCCGTTTTGTCCTACGGGTTAATCGTGATCTTAGTTAGTATGATTGTATATTTTATTTATGGTGCTGTCATACAGTACCCTCCGTCTCGCGAAAATGTGAGGGATCCCCATTGTAGGGTATTGCAATACGTTCGTGATTCGCTTATGGTGGGTTGCGAGAGTGACAAAAGCTTAAACCCGAGTAGGTGGGTTGTTGTGTATGAGAGTAAAGAGGACTTGATACTTAATTCTATGGTTGGGTTTCACAACCTAATGATCTTTAGTAGTTGTGGATGCTTGATAGGGCTCCAATCATAAGTGCACATGATCCAAGTAGAGAAAGTATGTTAGCTCATGCATCTCCCTCATATAAAATTACAAGAATGATTACCGGTACTTGTTATCGATTTCCTAGGGACAAATGACTTTCTTGTTGACAAAAGCTATCTACTTTTACTACCTTGCATTTTATTCTTAGTTTTATTCTCGCAAAGTACTCGTAGTTTTATTCTTGCAAAATAGTTTCATACTTGTTTTAGGTAAAGCAAATGTCAAGTGTGCGTAGAGTTGTATCGGCGGTCGATAGTTGAGGGAATATTTGTTTTAGCTTAGCTCCTCGTTGGGTTTGACACTCTTATTTATCGAAGAAGGCTACAAACTATCCCCTATACTTGTGGGTTATCAAGACCTTTTTCTGGCATCGTTGCCTGGGAGCAATAGCATGGGGTGAATATTCTCGTGTGTGCTTGTTTGCTTTATCACTAAGTAGTTTTTCCTTCCTATTCTAAGTTGTTCTCTATCTTTAGTTATGGATATGGAACACGAAACACCAAAAAATTAGTTGTACTTGCTACTCATGGAGATGGGGAACCTCCTAAAACCCTTGATGCTTGTTATGTGAAAGATATTATGCACTACTTTGATAATCCTGAGAAAACCCCATTCAACTATATAATGGGAGTAACGTTGGATCAAGTGAATACTTTAGGGATTATCGCTTGACTCATAAAGGGACATTGTTATGGGATCAAATTCATATGCTGCATTGGTATGCTCAGGAGCTATGCTTGAGACATGATTATACTTGTTGCTCTAGGATGAATGCTCCACACCTTCCCTTTTGATGTGAATTTAATGATAATGAAACCTTAGCTTCTTATACTAATGGTATATATATGATTACTATGATGTGGAACCAATAGAAGAATTTGTTGCTTTTATGGGTGCTTATGAAATTGAATCTTTGTTTGCAATGTATGAAGATTTTGATGATTCAATTTATAGACCTGAAAATTTTGCTATCCTTAAATATTGCTATGATAATTATAATACAATTACGATATTGATGTGTTTATTGATAAAGTCTCTGATGTCCAAGAAGAGTCTAATATTTTGCAGGAGTATATGGAAGATGGAATTGATGAAACTGTGAGCTCATTGGATGAAAAAGATGATGAGGATAGTGAAGAACAAAAGCAGGAAGAGCGAATTAGCTACCCGTGCCCACCTTCTAATTAGAGTAACTCTTCAACTCATACACTATTTAATGCCCCTTCATTCTTACCGAAGGATGAATGTTATGATAATTGCTATGATCCCATTGATTCGTTTGAAATATCCATTTTGGATGAACTTGATGCTTGCTATGCTTGTGGCCAAGATGCCAATATGAATTATGCTTATGGAGATGAACTTGCTATAGTTCCTTATGTTAAGAATGAAATTGTTGCTATTGCACCCATGCATGATAAACTATTATCTTTTTGAATTCTCCAAACTACACTATATCGGAGAAATTTGCACTTATTAAGGATTACATTGATGGATTGGCTTTTACCATTGCACATGATAATTTTGATGAATGTAATATGCATGTGCTTGCTGCTCCTACTTTCAATTATTATGAGAGAGGAACTACATCTCCACCTCTTTATGTTTCCAACATGATAAAATTGCAAGAAACTACTTATGCTATGTATTGGCCTTTACTTGATGTGCATGAATTGTTCTTGCATGACATGCTGATGCATAGGAAGAGGGTTAGACTTCATCATTGCATGATATATGTTTCTTTGTGCTCACTACTTAATGCCAAATCATTGTTAATTCAAATTGGCTTTGATATACCTTGGGATACGGGTGGACCCATTACTTGAGCACTTTATGCCTAGCTTAATGGCTTTAAAGAAAGCGCTACCAGGGAGACAACCCGAAAGTATTAGAGAGTCATTTTATTCTGTTGCGTGCTTTTATAAATTTTAAAAACAAAAAAGTATAGAGGGGAATTTAAAACTTCACAAAAAGAAAAGTGAAAGTGAGAGGGACGAGCACTGTGAAAGTGGGAGCTAGCCTTGAACTTTGTTCATGCCCATGGAAACTTTGTGATTCTTAATTGCAGAAACTTCTCAACAAAAATAATTATCCCCTTGTAAAAATCCTTTGTATTGTAAAATTATTGTGCCAAGATTTGCTTTTAGGATGATTAGATTGCTTGTTGATATGTGCGGTGCAGGGACAGAAACTTTGGCTATAGCGCGTGAATTTTAGTTTTTTACTGGAACGTCAAAAGTTTCTGAAATTTTTTGCAAAGTCTTGCTATACAATTTGTTTATTTTGTCCTAATTTTTCAGAATTTTTGGAGTACTAGAAGTATGGTAGATGTTCAGATTCATAAAGACTGTCCTGTTTAAGACAGATTCTATTTTCGATGCATTGTTTTGCTTGTTTTGATGAAACTATCAATTTTATCGGTGGTATAAGCCATGGAAAAGTTATATTACAGTAGCTAAAATTCAAAAACAAAATATGAATTGGTTTGCAACAGTACTTAGAGTAGTGATTTGCTTTATTATACTAACGGATCTTACCGAATTTTTTCTTGAGTTTTGTGTGGATGAAGTGGTCAAAGATCGAGGAGGTCTCGGTATGAGGAGAAGGAGGAGAGGAAATAGCTCAATCTTGGGGATGCCCAAGGCACCCCATGTAAATATTCAAGGAGACTCAAGCGCCTAAGCTTCAGGATGCCCCGGAAGGCATCCCATCTTTGTTCAACAAGTATCAGTATGTTTTCATCTTCGTTTCGTTCATGTGATATGTGCAAATCTTGGAGCGTCTTTTGCTTTTGGTTTTCACTTTTCTTTTATGCGCCATGCTGGTATGATATAGTACATGGTTGATTTATAGAATGCTCATTGCACTTCACTTATATCTTTTGAGTATGGCTTTATAGAATGCTTCATGTGCTTCACTTATATCATTTGAAGTTTGGATTGCTTGTTTCTCTTCACATAGAAACCCTTATTTGTAGAATGCTCTCGTGCTTCACTTATATTTGTTAGAGCATGGTCTTTTGTAGAAAGAATTAAACTCTCATGCTTCACTTATATCTATTTAGAGAGTCAAAAGGAATTGGTCAATTGCATGGTTAGTCATGAAATCCTACATAAAACTTGTGGATCACTGAATATGATATGTTTGATTCCTTGCAATAGTTTTGAGATATAGAGATGATAATATGTGGAAGGTACTAGTAAATGGTTGTGGTTAGAAAGAATATTGGTGTTAAGGTTTGTGATTCTCGAAGCATGCACGTATAGTCTCTCGTCATGCTATGAAGTTGGAGCATGATTTATTATTGATTGTCTTGTGGGCTATCACGTGCCCACCCCAGATAAATTCCCTTCCTTCATTGATTACTTCTACTGCGGGCTCTACCCCCATTTTCAGATTTCTTCATCGACATTATGTATACCTTCGGCTTCCATATTTTGGATTTCACGCCGAACGCCATGGCGTGTATGGCCATCTTCGCCCACCTTTGCGTGAACTTTGCCAGGGTGGTCCCAATACGGTGCTCTTCTAGCACTACTCCCTCCCTCGCATCCAGCCAGGAGGGGCTCTTTCTGGCTGCATCACCTGGATCCCAAGGGCCTTGAGCAAGAAGACGTACCCAGAGGGGACCCACTAGGAGAAGTGGGAAGAATGGCGGGGCAAGTGGTGATGGATCATGGACAAGGACCCGCAGCCGTTCTGTATGCCCCGATAGATGAAATTAGTCTGTGGAGGCAACTGGGGCAACCTCGATCCTCAATACGGGAAGCTCACAATCGCAACCACCAGAATTCATTGCCTCAAAGCTGTCGGGCTCACGCTCGAGATGGTTGGGGCTGACTTCCTCCGGCGCCATGTCGCCCCTTTGCATAACAATGGGAGGCCAGCTTGGGAGTTCCGGAATGCGGCAGACATCATGAGGCTGCACCCTGGCCTGAACCGCAACTTTACAGTGATGCATCACGTGACTCTTTGACAAAGGCTATTCCAGCTCAAGGCCGACAAGACTGACAAGGCCGACAAGGCTGACAAGCCGTCTAGGTTGCCAGTGGGGGTGATCCCTGTCGGTGTCAAAACCGGCAGATCTCGGGTAGGGGGGGGCCAAGCTGTGTGTCTAAGGATCAATGGTAATAGGAGACCCGGGGACACGGTATTTACCCAGGTTCGGGCCGTCTTAAGGGAGGTAAAACCCTACTCCTGCTTGATTATATTCGACGAGTATGAAGGTTACAAGAGTTGATCTACCTCAAGATTGCAATGTCTAAACCCTAGATGTCTAGCCTATGAGTTCTCCAATGATGGTGAAGAAGATAGCCTCTACAGACTAACCCCTCCAGTTTATACACACACCGGAGGGGCCTATGGTTTGTACAAGGTCGGTTCGTCAGGGAATGAAGCTTTCGGACTCAAATCTTGCCGCCAACGTATTGAGAAGTCCCATCCGGACATGGAGGATAATCTTCAGCTTGATCTTGTACGGCCCATCCAGCCTGGCCCATACTCCTGGGCCGGACACCTGAGGACCCCCGAATCCAGGACTCCCTCAGTAGCCCCCGAACTTGCCTTCAATGATGATGTTGTATTTGGATGTAAGTCTTCGGCTTTGCAAGGCAGGTTCCCCATTATACTCCGAATTGATGATAGTCCGGCATCGATTTCTGTGTCTAGTCTTTATGATTCCTTCCTGTCGCCCCCTTAGTTTCCACGCGTCTGAGTGAATGCAAATGGTCTGTTACCCTTGTATTTTAATATTTCCAATAGGCAGTGCCTATATAATGAGGTTAGGTCTTCAAAACGCCATCTCGCATCTCCCCAAGAGCAACAGAGCAAACCACGGAAAAAATTCAAACCATGGCTAGTGTCCCTGGCTCCTTCTTGCGTCCTCATGGCCCTCAAGAGGGGGATTGGTGGAGTTGCTCCGTATCTCGTATCTAGTTCAATTGGCTCTAGATGCAAGGATATCCCCCCCCCCCCCCCCCCGTGGATCTAGTCCCCGTACGGGCGAGGTTAACTTCTATGGGCGATGATGCATTGGCAGAAAATTTCCCCAATCCCAGCCAAGGAGAGAGGGTGTGCTTCATCTCGTTCCTTCTAAGGGTGTGGGATTCCCAATCCACCCCTTCCTCAGGGGTCTACTAGAGTATTACGGGATCCAACTGCACAACCTCACACTAGGTTCTATTTTGCACATTTCCGGTTTTGTCGCCCTTTGCGAGCTATTTTTAGGTTGTGAGGCTCATTTTGAACTGTGGAAGAAGTTCTTCTGCCTCGTCCCCCGCCACTAGGGTGGAGGGTCTATATTTGAAGTGGGCGGCGCCGAAGTATGGCGCATAGCCGGATCCGGTTACCCAGTCGGGACTCCGAAGAGGGGGTCCGATGAGTGGTCTTCGGATTGGTTATATATTGAGGATGTTCCTCTTCCGGACCCTGTTCGGCGAAGGCTCCCTGAATTCTCCGTCGCCCCTTTAAAGAAGCTATTCGGCTGGTGCCCCAAGTGTCGGTGTCAAAACCAACGGATCTCAGGTAGGGGGTCCCGAACTGTGCGTCTAAGGCTAATGGTAACAGGAGGCGGGTGACACAATGTTTACCCAGGTTCGGGCCCTCCCTATGGAGGTAATACCCTACTTCTTGCTTGATTGATCTTGATGAATATGAGTATTACAAGAGTTGATCTACCACGAGATCGTAATGGCTAAACCCTAGAAGTCTAGCCTATGAGGTTAAGATTGTTGTGGCTAAACCTTAGAAGCCTAAACCCTCCGGTTTATATAGACACCGAGGGAGGGGGGGCTAGGCTTGTACAAAGTCGGTGAGGGAGTCCTGGACTAGGGGGTGTCCGGACAGCCGGACTATCAATATCCGCCGGACTCCAAGACTACGAAGATACAAGATTGAAGACTCCGTCCCGTGTCCGGATGGGACTTTCCTTGGCGTGGAAGGCAAGCTTGGCGATACGGATATGTAGATCTCCTACCATTGTAACCGACTCTGTGTAACCCTAGCCCTCTCCGGTGTCTATATAAACCGGAGGGCTTTTAGTCCGTAGGACAACATAGATTACAACAATCATACCATAGGCTAGCTTCTAGGGTTTAGCCTCCTTGATCTCGTGGTAGATCTACTCTTGTACTACCCATATCATCAATATTAATCAAGCAGGACGTAGGGTTTTACCTCCATCGAGAGGGCCCGAACCTGGGTAAAAACATCGTGTCCCTCGTCTCCTGTTACCATCGGCCTAGACGCATAGTTCGGGACCCCCTACCCGAGATCCATCGGTTTTGACACCGACATTGGTGCTTTCATTGAGAGTTCCTCTGTGTCGTCACCGATAGAGCGGATGCCTCCACCCGTCATCAAAGACGGTGTTTTCGCCAGAGGGGCCTTGGCCGCCGGCCAAACTATCCGGCTTGGTGGTTTTCTCATGACCACCTGTCCGGCCGCCGCTTCGGCAATGACTTCTCAAGTCGTCGAAAGCAATCTTCGCGTCAGCCCTAAAGCTGCCGAACAGTTAGATCCAATAGAGCTCTCGTCTGTTAACGAGCTCTTGGATCGCATCGCCGCCCTGGGATTCGCTACGGACTACAACCAGATTGGGCTTAAAACCGATCTGAGAGAGATTAACTCTCCCCAGGCCACCCACCACGTCGAAGTGGTAGAGGAGCAATACGACAACTCTTTGCCAGTGTTGAAAAAAATTCATGTCCGGATTCCCGAACCCTCCATGCCGGATTGCCGCGGGGGGACGGACTTCGATCGAGCATTGAACTTAAAATCATGCATCTCCCCGGACTCGCTGGATTGTCCCCAGCAAACCACACTTCCGAATTCGGAAACCCCTTGGCCTTTGAGCCTCAAGATGGGCAGGGATCCGGATTTTATTCCACCCACCCACCTAGACATATGCGATCTATCTCTAATACGGCAAGAGCCTACAGAAACAGTACATCACTACTGGGCCAGATTCCTCCTGGTTATGGACAGGATAAAGGACTGCCGAGAGGAAAACGCAATATCAATCTTTTGCAATAACTGCACGGACAAGGGAATACTAAACGCAATTGATCGTCGCAAAATTACGCGCTTTACCGATCTGGCATCCATTGTACGAAAGTACTGTGCGATGGAGAGTGTCCGGAAAAACGAAAATCAATTTTGGGACAATCCGGCCCCAAACCCAGTCCGCAGTAAAAGGGCGCCTTACACTCAGGCCCCGGTGTCGGGGCGTATCTCTCTGTGGCCACGAGCACCTATGGGGCACGAGGGGCCCCTTCTAATCCGGCAAGGGGGGCGGAGGCCGCGCGCAGAGCAGATCGAGGTCGAGCGCGCGCTAGGGAGACGGGACGATTTTTACCCAGCTTCGGAGCTCTCCGGAGAGATAAAACTCCTACTGCTGCTTTGTGTTCGTATTCGATCTTGCTCGAGGGTCCAAGCGTATGGTGGTGTTGCCTGTGTCCCAAAACGGACCGAACCCCTTCTACGTGCGCATGGGCCTCCCTTTTATAGTCTGAAGGGGGCACCAATAGGTGGCAGCGTAAGAAGAGGGGGTAGAAAGGTAAAAACGCGGGTTGGTGTAACAGTGACCAACAGTGTCCCCTACCTAACTCTGACGGCAGGGGACAAGGGCATTTAATGCCCGTCCGATCGCCCCAACAGTGCAGAGAAGCGACCGTCAAGTGAGCCACCGGTTGCCACGATGGCGTCTCTGTTAGCTCCGCTTGCCACCTCGCCCCGCATGGCTGCGTAGTGCCTCGCCACGTGCCCTTGGGATGGCCCTGTGATGACACGTCGCCGGATGCGCTGGAGTTTGGGTAGCAGTCTTGCCGCGGCAAGTGCCTTGCCGCGGCCCTTCTCTTGTTGTGCCGGCAAGCTTGCCGGCCGTCGGGCCTTGCCGGGACACGCGGGGCGCCACGACAAGTCTTTTAGAGATGCCTTGGTCGGCCTTCCCGGCAAGCTCCTGTTGCCGGGGCCTTTGTTTTCTTCCCGGCCAGCTTTTCTCGCCGGGACCTTGGTTGGCCTTCCCGGCAAGATCCTCTTGCCGGGGCCTTGGTTTGAGTACTTTGAACGGCATCAAAGTAGCCGTGGAGGATCTTGGCGGGCGTCCGGCATGCCTTGCCGCGGGGTGCTACGACTGCCCGTGCACAAGTTCGGGGTACTAACGTACCCCCCTACTTTAGTACACCGACAGGAGCCCCCGGGCCTGGGCTATACACGGTGCCGAGCGCTGTTGGGCCAGGCCCAAAACAGTGCACGGGCACGCGCGGCCTAGGTCACACCGCATATCTCTCCGCTTCCACCGCACACGCCCAGAGCGGCACGCGTCAAACGCGGCGTCGTGGGTGACGTGCGTGCGGGGCTGAGCCTTGCGAGCATGCATCAAGCCATGATGAAGGGGACGGCACACGCCCCCCTACCTAAACGGAGGTAGGCGTGGGGGCGTGGTGCATTTACTAGATGGGGCCGGTGCGCGGTTTTCGAGGCATCCAACCCCACTATCACGGGGTGGGGCGAGGCCGTCTCACCCGTCACCTCGGCCCTGTATCCCCGCCACGTAGCTCCCATGCACTTGGGGTCACGGACGGTGGGAGTGGGAATCCGGGCCGTCGCGAGCAGAGGCAGCGGGTCGGTCCTGATTCCCTGCCCCTCCCGTACCTTGATTCGCCGAGCGGGGCGGCCGGGCCCCCACCCTGCTCCTTTATAAAGGGCAGGAAGGGGGGCACAGAACCCTGCACTCTCTCATCTCCTCCTTTCTTCAGCTTCTGTTCTCCTCTCTCCCACTCGCCATGGAGAAAGGGAACCCTGGCCCTTCGTCGGTGGCGGTGAGGGTTGCCGCCAGACAGTGCACCTCTCCCTCTCTCGCTCCTGCGGTGGCGGAGCCAGCCGCGAGGGGAAGAGGGAGGGGGCGAGGCCGTGGACGAGGTCGAGGGCGTGGCCGAGGCGCTCGGGGAAGAGGCGGCCGGGGTGGTGCGCCACCCCCGTCTCCGCCGGCGGCTCCTCTCCTCGAGGCGGTCCACATCGGGGACGACCCCTGGGAATTCTTCGTCAAGCTGCGCCGGGCACCTCGTCGACGCCTCCGACTTCCGGCTCCGTTTGCGAGCGCGATGGAACCAGACCTGCCCGAGATGCTGGAGTTGCGCATGAGGGGCTGCGGGATCAGCGGCACTCGAGTTAGTGTCGTATCCCCAGACCCCGTCGTGATGTACTTCGATCGAGGGTGGAAGACGTTCGCCCGCATCCACAGCTTGACGGCGGGGTTTACCCTCCATTTTAAGTTAATGGAGGGCGACCTTCTCGCCGTCAAGGTCTTCGGGGACTCTGGCATCCGGGCGAGATGCTGCGTGGACAGCTCCTCCGATAGCGAAGGCCCCTCCTCGAGCGAGAGTGACGAGGAGGGGAGCGATAGCGACGACGAGGACGGCGGGTCCGACTAGGCGTCGGACGCCGCCTCGCGCGCGCCACCGGCGACCCCATCATCCGGGTCGCCGGCCTTCTGAACTCCCCGGGGCCGTCTCCTTGGGCGGCTGGCGTAGGGAGGCTGCGGAAGAGGAAGAGGGGTGGCGGCAAGGCCGTCAAGTCGGAGTACGAGGGCGAGGTGCCCTCGACAGCGTGCTGACGTCCTGCCGCCCCGTCTTCGAGCTCTGCCTCCAGCGCCTCCGTCTCCGCCAAGCTCCTGGCCGGCCCCCGGGAAGTTCTCTTGGTGTCTTCTGGCACCCGTAGCTCACCTAGGCGCCCCTTTTGCCTTCCCCGGCAAGCTTCTCTTGCCGAGGCCTCCTTGACCTACTCCCTGAAGATGTCGGGGCGTATCTCTCTGTGGACACGAGCACCTATGGGGCACGGGGGGCCCCTTCTAGTCCGGCAAGGGGGGCGGAGGCCGCGCGCAGAGCAGATCGAGGTCGAGCGTGCACTGGGGAGACAGGACGATTTTTACCCAGCTTTGGAGCTCTCCGGAGAGATAAAAATCCTACTGCTGCTTTGTGTTCGTATTCGATCTTGCTCGAGGGTCCGAGCGTATGGTGGTGTTGCCTGTGTCCCAAAACGGACCGAACCCCTTCTACGTGCGCATGGGCCTCCCTTTTATAGTCTGAAGGGGGCAACAACAGGTGGCAGCGTAAGAAGAGGGGGTAGAAAGGTAAAAACGCAGGTTGGTGTAACAGTGACCAACAGTGTCCCCTACCTAACTCTGACGGCAGGGGACAAGGGCATTCAATGCCCGTCCGGTTGCCCCAACAGTGCAGAGAAGCGACCGTCAAGTGAGCTACCGGTTGCCAGGATGGCGTCTCTGTCAGCTCCGCTTGCCACCTCGCCCCGCATGGCTGCGTAGTGCCTCGCCATGTGCCCTTGGGATGGCCCTGTGATGACACTTCGCCGGATGCGCTGGAGTTTGGGTGGCAATCTTGCCGCGGCAAGTGCCTTGCCGCGGCCCTTCTCTTGTTGTGCCGGCAAGCTTGCCGGCCGTCGGGCCTTGCCGGGACGCGCGGGGCGCCAGAGCAAGTCTTTTAGAGATGCCTTGGTCGGCCTTCCCGGCAAGCTTCTCTTGCCGGGGCCTTTGTTTTCTTCCCGGCCAGCTTCTCTCGCCGGGACCTTGGTTGGCCTTCCTGGCAAGCCCCTCTTGCCGGGGCCTTGGTTTGAGTACTTTGATCTTGAACGGCATCAAAGTAGCCGTGGAGGATCTTGGCGGGCGTCCGGCAAGCCTTGCCGCGGGGTGCTACGACTGCCCGTGCACAAGTTCGGGGTACTAAGGTACCCCCCTACTTTAGTACATCGACAGGAGCCCCCGGGCCTGGGCCATACACGGTGCCGAGCGCTGTTGGGCCAGGCCCAAAACAGTGCACGGGCACGCGCGGCCTAGGTCACACCGCATATCTCTCCGCTTCCACCGCGCACGCCCAGAGCGGCACGCGTCAAACGCGGCGTCGTGGGTGACGTGCGTGCGGGGCTGAGCCTTGCGAGCATGCATCAAGCCATGATGAAGGGGACGGCACACGCCCCCCTACCTAAACGGAGGTAGGCGTGGGGGCGTGGTGCATTTACTAGATGGGGCCGGTGCGCGGTTTTCGAGGCATCCAACCCCACTATCACGGGGTGGGGCGAGGCCGTCTCACCCGTCACCTCGGCCCTGTATCCCCGCCACGTAGCTCCCATGCACTTGGGGTCACGAACGGTGGGAGTGGGAATCCGGGCCGTCGCGAGCAGAGGCAGCGGGTCGGTCCTGATTCCCTGCCCCTCCCGTACCTTGATTCGCCGAGCGGGGCGGCCGGGCCCCCACCCAGCTCCTTTATAAAGGGCAGGAAGGGGGGCACAGAACCCCGCACTCTCTCATCTCCTCCTTTCTTCAGCTTCTGTTCTCCTCTCTCCCACTCGCCATGGAGAAAGGGAACCCTGGCCCTTCGTCGGTGGCGGCGAGGGTTGCCGCCAGACAGTGCACCTCTCCCTCTCTCGCTCCTGCGGTGGCGGAGCCAGCCGCGAGGGGAAGAGGGAGGGGGCGAGGCCGTGGACGAGGTCGAGGGCGTGGCCGAGGCGCTCGGGGAAGAGGCGGCCGGGGTGGTGCGCCACCCCCGTCTCCGCCGGCGGCTCCTCTCCTCGAGGCGGTCCACATCGGGGACGACCCCTGGGAATTCTTCATCAAGCTGCGCCGGGCACCTCGTCGACGCCTCCGGCTTCCGGCTCCGTTTGCGAGCGCGATGGAACCAGACCCGCCCGAGATGCTGGAGTTGCGCATGAGGGGCTGCGGGATCAGCGGCACTCGAGTCAGTGTCGTATCCCCAGCCCCCGGCATGATGTACTTCGATCGAGGGTGGAAGACGTTCGCCCGCATCCACAGCTTGACGGCGGGGTTTACCCTCCATTTTAAGTTAATGGAGGGCGACCTTCTCGCCGTCAAGGTCTTCGGGGACTCCGGCATCCGGGCGAGATGCTGCGTGGACAGCTCCTCCGATAGCGAAGGCCCCTCCTCGAGCGAGAGTGACGAGGAGGGGAGCGATAGCGACGACGAGGACGGCGGGTCCGACTAGGCGTCGGACGCCGCCTCGCGCGCGCCACCGGCGACCCCATCATCTGGGTCGCCGGCCTTCTGAACTCCCCGGGGCCGTCTCCTTGGGCGGCTGGCGTAGGGAGGCTGCGGAAGAGGAAGAGGGGTGGCGGCAAGGCCGTCAAGTCGGAGTACGAGGGCGAGGTGCCCTCGACAGCGTGCTGACGTCCTGCCGCCCCGTCTTTGAGCTCTGCCTCCGGCGCCTCCGTCTCCGCCAAGCTCCTGGCCGGCCCCCGGGAAGTTCTCTTGGTGTCTTCTGGCACCCGTAGCTCACCTAGGCGCCCCTTTTGCCTTCCCCGGCAAGCTTCTATTGCCGGGGCCTCCTTGACCTACTCCCTGAAGAGAGAAACAAGAGAGGGATTACGGGCATCTTATCTTTTAATTTGTAAGCCTTCGGGCCTTAGCTGTATTTAAAATTTGTAATCCTCTCTATCATGTTTTTCATCCTCTATGGACTTGTACTAAATTGGGATGTTTTTTAATGAAAAGAGGGGAATGCTTGCCGGATTATGCCCTTTACTTGATTTTGCGCCTTGTATGTTCCCACCCTACGCTTCTAGGGAACTTGCTGGTGCTAACACACTTGCTGAGTGCGGAACGTCAGCAGCCCGCTGGCGGTGTTGTACCCGGCAAGAAACCTTCTCGGGCCAGTTGCAGCGCACTTGTATTGTTGAGCGGACTCGAAAACAAAGCAAGGGCGCAACTTAACCACGAGTTGGTTCCTCCGCGCTCAGGGGTTTTTTTTTACGAGACACATTCGTTCAAGGGCGCGGCCTCGCATTCCCCAGCCCATAAGAGGATGCATGATGAGTGATGAAAAACTTATTTGATATTACAGCCCCCGGCGACTCTGGCTTGCCGGGGGTGAATCTTGATATTTGCAGCCCCCGGCAATTCTGGCTCGCCGCGACCCATGCGCCGGTGCGCCTTTCTTTGTCCTTGCCGCCGGTGTCGCAGCCTCCGGGGACCCTGACTTGCCACGGAGGAACTTCGGTACTTGCAGCCCCCAGTGAAATCGGCTTGCCGGGGCCTCTGCGCCAGTGCGCCCTTCTGGTTTTCCCCTGTCGCTGTTATTATAGTCATGAGGAAAATTTAGACGGCGCCGCAATAAGTTACTCTTTGCAATGTAACTTCAAGTTGGGCAATGCAACGCCATGTTTCGCCCTTTGTATGTTTATACTCTACGCTTCTAGGGAACTTGCCGGCGCTAACACACTTGCTGAGTGCGGAACGTCAGCAGCCTGCTGGCGGTGTTGTACCCGGCAAGAAACCTTCTCGGGCTAGTTGCAGCGCACTTGTATTGTTGAGCGGACTTGAAAACAAAGCAAGGGCGCAACTTAACCACGAGTTAGCTCCTCTGCGCACAAGTTTCTCATACAAAGGACGTCCCATGGAAAGGCTTGCTACGCTACATCCTCTACCTCGTTACATCCCTTGTACGTTTCTACCCTTCGCTTCTAGGGAACTTGCCGGTGCTAACACACATGCTGAGTGCGGAACCTCAGCAGCCCGCTGGCGGTGTTGTACCCGGCAAGAAACCTTCTCGGGCCAGTTGCAGCGCGCTTGTATTGTTGAGCGGACTCGAAAACAAAGCAAGGGCGCAACTTAACCATGAGTTGGTTCCTCCGCACACAGGTTTTTCGTACAAGGGACGAACGTTCGAGGAATATAATATGAGAGCTTAGAACTAAAAAGTGCTATGCACTCAAGCTCGGGTGACTTAGCTTTTCTGCCTTCCGCGGTCCGGCGAAGCCGCACTCCTCCCTTGACTCCCTCCCTTGTATGTTTTCACCCCCCCCCCCCGCGCTTTCAGGGAACCCGCCAGCGCAAACACACTTGCTGAGTGCGGGACATCAGCAGCCCGCCGGCGGTGTTGCTTCCGGCAGGAAGAACTCGTTGGGCTAGTTGCGGCGCGCTTTCATCGTTGAGCGGACTAGAAACGGATCAAGCGCGCAACTTAGCCGCGATTCGACCCTTCTGCGCACAGGTTCTTCGTACAAGGTACGGATTCTCAGGGAATATAATTCAAAAGCTTGAAACTGGACGCTTTCTTCGCCCTATTGGCCGGTGGAGCTCGATGGCGCATCCTCGACGGCAGCGCGGCACTCCGGGGAGGCGTGCTTGCCGGAGCAGGTACCGGAGCTGTTCTTGCGGGGCTTAGTCTTTGGTGGCTCTGCCTTTGCCTTCTTGCACTTGCCGGTGGAGCTCGATGGTGCGTCCTCGACGGCGGCGCAACACTCCGGGGAGGTGCGCTTGCCGGAGTGGGCATCAGAGCTGTACTTGCCGGACTTGAATTTCTTCTTCCCCCGGGGAGCTTCAGCGGCAAGTGGCTTGCACTCTGCTGCGGCTGCTGCTTCCCGGTAGATCTTGTCGGTGCAGATAAGCGCATCCTTCTTGTCGCCTTGGACAGAGATGACACTTATCGGACCAGGCATCTTGAGCACGTTGTATGCGTAGTGAGAGGCTGCCATGAACTTGGCAAGCACTGGTCGGCCGAGTATCCCATTGTAGGGTAATGGGATATCAGCAACATCGAAGGTGACCCTCTCTGTCCTGAAGTTTAGCTCGCTGCCAAACGTCACTGGCAATGTGATCTTCCCCTTGGGCTTGCTTCTTCCCGGTTTTATCCCTTGAAAGGTACCAGTCTCTTCGAGCTCGCTGTCGGGGATCTGGAGCTTCTTGAGCACTGCGGAGGAAATCAGGTTCAGGCCGGCCCCGCCGTCAACCAACATTTTCGTGACCTTGAGGTTGCGGATTGTTGGTGAGACCAACATCGGCAAGCACCCGACTGCAGTGATGCGATCAGGGTGGTCCTCAACATCGAAGATGATGGGCGTGCCGGACCATTTCAGAGGCTTGCGCGCCTCGATGGACGGCTCCGCTGCGTTCACCTCTCGCACCCACTGCTTGAGTTGGCGGTGCGAGGCGTGCAGAGAGGCGCCGCCGTCGATGCACAACACCTTTGTCGCCTTCTGAAACTCTTGGTCATTGGTCTCATCTTCCTCCATCTCATCCTCCTCATCCTCATCTTCGTCCTTGTCGTGGCCGCGGGGAGGCCTATCTCCTTGCCGCGGCTTGGACTTGCCGCGGTGTCCTCCCCGGGCGGGAAGCTTCTTGTCGGATCCTCCGCCACCTCCCCGGGCTCTCTCCTTATCGCGGCGCTCGTACTCGGCTTTCTGTAGCTCCGCCATCTCTTCGACTTTCTTGCAGGTTTGGAGATCGTGGCCCTTGGTGCGGTGGATCTTGCAATACCGCTTGCCGGAGCCATCCTGCTTGTCGGCGGCTACCACAGCCTCGCCGGAGTCATCGGCCTTGGCCTTGTCGGAGCCGCCTCCGTTGCCGGAATGCTCAACAGCTAGCACATCCTTAGTCTTTCTCTTCCTGTTGTTCCGTCTCCGGTTCTTCCTTGCCGGGGCGGCATCCTCACTGTCAGATCCTTCTGCTCCTGCAACCTCTCCGGGGATTTTCCTCCCCTCCTCAGCCCGTGCACACTTGTCGGCCAGAGCATAGAGCTCGCTGACGTCCCTGATCTTGCACATCGCCATCTCCTCCCTCATCCTGCGGTTACGCACGTTCTGATGAAACGCGTTGATAACTGCGGCAGGGTGGACGTCTGGGATGTTGCGCTGCACCTGGCTGAATCTCTGTATGTACTTGCGCAGGGGCTCCCCCTCCTTCTGGACGAGCAAGTGGAGGTCACTCTCCTGGCCATGAGGCTTGTGGCCACCCGTGAAGGCGCTGACAAACTGATGACACAGGTCCGCCCATGAAGAGATGGAACCGTCCGGCAAGTGCATGAGCCAAGATCTGACATTGGGCTTGAGCACCAGCGGGAAGTAGTTGGCGAGGATCTTCTCATCGCGCCCTCCGGCAGCCTGCACCGCGATGGTGTAGATGCTGAGGAACTCCGATGGATGTATCCTGCCATCGTACTTCTCGGGCACGTCTGGCTTGAAGTTCTTGGTTTTGGGCCACTGGACTTGCCGCAGCTCGCGGGTGAACGCAGGGCAACCTGCCGCGTACGGCAAGTCGCCTGGCTCCCCTAGTGCATGCATGTCGACAGTGGGCCCAGCACGCTGGTCAGATTGACGTCGCGTTTCCCTTCTACGCTCGATGCGAGTGCGAGCGTCTTCGTGCTGCCATTCTTGGAGAACGTGGCGTTGATCGCGTCGGGTTCGCGGGTCCGACGACGCGGTGGAGTCGCCGTCGGGGTTGGTCCGACGAGCCGGCGATCTTGGCCTTCGGGGCTGGGAGTGCACGGAGGTGGCACCCCCAGCGGTCTTGTCGGTGTCGGCTTGCGCATGGGCGCCTTGCCGGGGCCTCGATACGCTCGGTTTCCGGGGCTTGTCGCCGTTGGCGAAGCTGATGAGGCTGTATATGGTCATCCTCCAGTCGTCGATCTTGTGCGGCGCCAGAGGGTAGTCTAGAAGCAGCTGGGCTCGGGCCAGCGCTTCCTCTGCTGTCTTGGGTGGTGGTGGCGATGGGCGGCGCGAGGAGCGGGATGTGCTCGGACTCCCAACTGGATTGGGAGGGGCAACACCCCGCCCGGGCGACCGTACCTCGCTCGCGCCAGCATGCGGGCGTGCATGCTGACCTCGAGCGTATTGCGACCCGCCAGCTTGGCCTTGTTCCAACGCGAGCACGGTGCTAGGAGCACCGGGGCGTTGTCGACCTTGCACTTCCTGGGAAGGGTGCGGTGTCTGCACGGTCGCCGACGCTTGCAGGGCCTTGTTTTTGGATCTGGTGACGACGTGAGTCCCACCGTCAGCGCCCACTCCTCCGCCGGCGTCCACTCCACCGCCCGTTTGCTCCGGCAGTGGTGGCGGAATCGATGTAGACGGAGCGGCCACCTCCGAAGGCTTCTTCTTCGGTGGCATGTTGATGAAGGCGTTGATGCAGCGCGCGCAGAGACCGGATCAGATGCTCACGACCTCGACACGCCCCCTACCTGGCGCGCCAAAGATGTCGGGGCGTATCTCTCTGTGGCCACGAGCACCTATGGGGCACGGGGGGCCCCTTCTAGTCCGGCAAGGGGGGCGGAGGCCGCGCGCAGAGCAGATCGAGGTCGAGCGCGCGCCGGAGAGATAAAACTCCTACTGCTGCTTTGTGTTCGTATTCGATCTTGCTCGAGGGTCCGAGCGTATGGTGGTGTTGCCTGTGTCCCAAAATGGACCGAACCCCTTCTACGTGCGCATGGGCCTCCCTTTTATAGTCTGAAGGGGGCACCAACAGGTGGCAGCGTAAGAAGAGGGGGTAGAAAGGTAAAAATGCAGGTTGGTGTAACAGTGACCAACAGTGTCCCCTACCTAACTCTGACGGCAGGGGACAAGGGCATTTAATGCCAGTCCGGTCGCCCCAACAGTGCAGAGAAGCGACCGTCAAGTGAGCCACCGGTTGCCACGATGGCGTCTCTATCAGCTCCGCTTGCCACCTCGCCCCGCATGGCTGCGTAGTGCCTTGCCACGTGCCCTTGGGATGTCCCTGTGATGACACGTCGCCGGATGCGCTGGAGTTTGGGTGGCAGTCTTGCTGCGGCAAGTGCCTTGCCGCAGCCCTTCTCTTGTTGAGCCGGCAAGCTTGCCGGCCGTCGGGCCTTGCCGGGACGCGCGGGGCGCCACGGCAAGTCTTTTAGAGATGCCTTGGTCGGCCTTCCCAGCAAGCTCCTCTTGCCGGGGCCTTTGTTTTCTTCCCGGCCAGCTTCTCTCGCCGGGACCTTGGTTGGCCTTCCCGGCAAGCTCCTCTTGCCGGGGCCTTGGTTTGAGTACTTTGATCTTGAGCGGCATCAAAGTAGCCGTGGAGGATCTTGGCGGGCGTCCGGCAAGCCTTGTCGCGGGGTGCTACGACTGCCCGTGCACAAGTTCGGGGTACTAAGGTACCCCCCTACTTTAGTACACCGACACCCGGATGCAAAAACGAAAAAACAAAAACCCAATCAGGGAAACGGAACCGTACTGGAGGGATGGCTCAATGGACCCTGTAAGCTTCATAATACAGAGGGAGCCGTCCGAACACATAGCCTTCGAGCATGTTGGATATTACGGCAGGTGGCCAAAAGTGGCGAAGAGCTTCTAGCTCCGGGAAACCACTCCAACAATACCAGCACGGTATCAACAGTCTTCGAGACTTTCGCATCAAATAATATGCGAAAACGATCAATCCACGAACTCGCCGAAGTCTACCAAGTAGCAACAGCAAATCCATGGAGCGACATAGCCATTACCTTCAATGGCAGTGAAGAGCCTACATTCCGAACAACCAGAGCCCCAGCCGCACTGGTACTTAGTCCCATAGTGGACGGCTTTCGACTGACAAAAGTCCTCATGGACGGCGGCAGCGGACTAAACCTCATTTACGAGGAAACTCTGCGAAAAATGGAAATCAATTGGAGCCGTATTGAGCGAAGCAGCACAACCTTTAGAGAAATAATCCCTAGCCGGGAAGCGCGCTGCACCGGAAAAATCACACTCGATGTGGTGTTCGGCTCTCCGGACAATTACAGATCCGAAGAAGTCACGTTCCAGGTGGCCTCGTTCAGCAGTGGGTATCACGCTATATTAGGACGAGAGGCATTCACAATTTTTCAAGAAATACCTCATTACGGGTACGTGAAGCTTAAAATGCCTGGGCCCAGCGGAATAATCACTCTCGCTAGTGATCCGGACATAGCACTCCGCGCCGAAAACAAGACAGCCGCACTAGCCCTCGAGGCACTATCCGAAGCCGTAACGGTAGAGGAACTCACCGCGCTGCGCTCTACAGTGAACAGGGACGATGTGATACTCGATAAAAGATCCAAGTCCACCTCCTTCAAACCAGCAGACAAGATAATAAAATTCCAGGTCCATCCAACGGACCCAACAAAGACGGCCTCCATTGGGGCACAGTTGAACCCCGAAGTAGACGCCGCACTGCGCGAATTCCTTCGGGAAAATTGGGATATCTTCGCCTGGCATCCTTCAGACATGCCCGGAATCCCTCGCAGGTTGGCAGAACACAGCCTAAACATCCTAAAAGGATTCAAGCCAGTCAAACAGGCTCTTCGACGATTTTCCGAGCCCAAAAGACAGGCAATGGGAGAAGAGCTAGCCAAACTATTGGAAGCCGGATTCATTAGAGATATCAAACATCTGGACTGGCTAGCAAATTTGGTGATGGTACCAAAGAAGGATAAATCCTGGCGCCTCTGTGTCGATTTTAAAGACCTCAATAAAGCTTGCCCAAAGGATCCCTTCCCTCTCCCGCGCATCGATCAAATTATCGATGCCACAGCAGGGCATGATTCGTTGTGCTTCCTGGACGCATACTCTGGCTATCATCAAATCAAGATGGCGGAAGCAGACCAAGCCACAACAGCATTTATCACTCCATATGGACCATTCTGCTTCAACACGATGCCCTTCGGACTCAAAAACGCCGGCGCAACATATCAGCGCATGATTCAAACGTGTCTGGCCACCCAGATCGGCAAAACAGTCGAGGCATATGTGGACAACGTAGTCGTCAAAACAAAACACGTCGAAACTTTAGTAGACGATTTGAGGCTCACATTCGACAACCTCAGAGCATATGACATCAAGCTGAATCCGGAAAAATGCGTTTTTAGCGTACCAGCCGGAAAGCTGCTGGGCTTCATCGTATCCGGTAGAGGAATTGAAGCAAATCCGGCCAAAATCCGAGCTCTGTCACAGTTGGATATTCCAAAAGACCTCAAACAAATACAAAAATTAACAGGATGCGTGGCAGCCTTAAGCCGCTTTATCTCCCATTTAGGAGAAAAGGCGTTGCCCCTCTATCGCCTCCTCAGGCGCACCGAACACTTCGAGTGGACGGATGCTGCCACTGCCGGACTCGAAGAAATAAAGGCCATACTGGCAACAAATCCGGTCCTGGCTGCGCCCACTCTGGGCGAACAAATGTTGTTATACATCGCAGCAACACATCAAGTTGCAAGTGCAGTCCTCGTCGTCGAACGAGCGGCAGAAGGGCATAAATTTCCTCTTCAAAAACCAGTGTATTATGTATCCACTGTGTTAACCCCCTGCAAATCCCGTTACCCGCACTATCAGAAGATAGCATATGCGGTGTTCATGGCGTCTCGAAAGCTCCGGCACTACTTTCAAGAGTGCTCGATAACAGTGGCCTCTGAAGTACCACTCAATGACATTATAAATAACCGCGACGCAACGGGCAGGATAGCAAAATGGGCCATTGAGCTCTTACCATTCGACATCACTTACAAACCTCGACGAGCTATAAAGTCGCAAGTTTTGGCTGACTTCGTCGCCGAATGGACTGAAGCCGAACTCCCTAAAGAGTACGGCGCATACTCCAATTGGACTATGCATTTCGACGGCTCCAAAATGTTGGCCGGACTGGGGGCTGGCGTCGTACTGACGTCCCCCACCGGAGATACAGTCCAGTATGTACTTCAAATAATGTACACGGACTCCAACAATGCAACCCAATACGAGGCCCTGTTACATGGTCTCCGGATGGAGGTCTCCATGGGCATTCAACGCCTAGAGGTGCGCGGGGACTCAAACCTTGCAATATCCCAAATAAATGGAGACTTCGACGCCAAGGATCCGAAAATGGCAGCATATCACAACGCTGTCCTAAAAATGTCAGCTCGGTTTGAAGGACTCGAATTCCATCACATAGCCCGAGATAATAACCAAGCGGCTGACGTCCTGGCACGCATCGGTGCGAAACGTGATACTGTCCCTCCAAATATCTTCCTGGAACGGCTCTTCAAGCCATTCGTATTATGGGAAGAGGAGCCCGGTAGCTAAAAACCGGAGAAAACCGCACCAACTGGTGATTCGGCAGACGACATAACACCCTCCGCCCACGTCATAATGGCAGTAATCGCCGCGTGGACAGAACCTTTCGTAGCCTACTTACTTAGGCAGGAACTTCCCGAAGACCAAAATGAGGCCCGCTGCATAGTCCGGCGATCAAAGGCCTACAAGGTCCATGAGGGAGAACTTTATAAGAAAAGTACCACCGGAGTCCTTCAAAGGTGTATCTCCGAAGAAGAAGGGCGAAACCTCCTGGCTGAAATTCATGCCGGACTAGGCGGACACCACGCAGCAGCCCGGGCCCTTGTAGGAAAGGCATTCCGTACAGGATTTTATTGGCCGACGGCTCGGGCAGACGCACAGGACTTGGTCCAGCGATGTGTTGGTTGTCAGCTCTTTGCTAATCAGAGCCATATGCCACCCACCGCCCTCAAAACCATACCCATTACCTGGCCGTTCGTGGTCTGGGGGCTTGACATGGTTGGACCCCTTAAAGGGGGAACCCACAAGAAAAAGTACCTATTGGTCATGGTGGATAAGTTCACCAAATGGATAGAGGCCAAACCGGTCAAAACGGCAGAGTCCGGACCAGTGATAGACTTTATATCAGGGGTGGTACACCGTTACGGAGTCCCCCATAGTATCATTACCGACAACGACACGAACTTCACAGCCGACGAGGTCAAGTCATGGTGCAAAAATATGGGCATCAAGCTCGACTATGCGTCAACCTATCACCCTCAAACCAACGGTCAAGTGGAAAGAGCAAACGATCTAATAATGAGCGGCATTAAACCCAGACTAGTGAGGTCACTCACTAAATCCGACACACAATGGGTCGAGGAGCTCGACTCCGTACTCTGGGGGCTGCGGACAACGCCTAACCGTACTACCGGATTCACACCATTTTTTATGGTATACGGCGCAGAGGCAGTCTTGCCCTGCGACATTATTCATGACTCACCTCGAGTGCGCATGTATGAGGAAAGAGAGGCCGAGCTTGATCGACAGGACAGCTTGGACACATTGGAGGAAGAACGTGACGTCGCGAAGGCTCGTTCCGCATTCTATCAGCAGCAGGCCCGAAGATATCAAAGCAGAGAAGTACGGGCCAAGACTTACAACGTTGGTGAACTAGTTCTACGCCTGCCGGACAAGAAAAAGGACAAGCTCAAGCCCAAATGGGAGGGCCCCTTCATTATCGATCAAGTACTGACCGGCGGAGCATACCGTCTACGAAATGCGTCGGATCACCGACTCGAGCCGAACCCATGGAACGCAGCCCGCCTCCGACGATTCTATGCCTAGCACCGGACTAAGAGTTCGTCCCCTTCCCCCGTCCAAACTTTTACACTTCGGCTGTCTTTTGTTTCTCTTTTTATCCTTTTCACTTAAAAGCCCTTCCGGGCCTATTTTTGCATTCTTTGCATACGCATGATGTGCCATCCGCACTCATTATTCCTGGGGGCTTCTTTTACAGAAGCTCAATTATACGCATGATGTGCCATCCGCACTCATTATTCCTGGGGGCTTCCTTTACAGAAGCTCAATTATATGGGTTTTATGCCCAGCACATGTGTCAAGCTTCCACATGTACCTTTTACTCGCCATTATATGCATCGATATGACTTAAGTTTTGGCCAAGCTGGGTTGCCTGGCTCCTGTGCTTACCCCTACATTCCCGATTGTTCGGCTAGGAGGTAAAGGGAGCACCTCTGCGATTGTTACTGCCAGGTCAGCCGGATGTGTACCTCAGACTGGGTGAAGCCGAAAGCTAGCATTCTTAAGGGAATATTCGGTCGGTGACTTAAAAGATGACTTTTTACCTATTTATCTATTTGCCCCCAGATGTTTTACTACTTTCTTTGTAGTCCGGACATGCACGTTAGGGCATGCCTCCCAGGGAAAGGAACCCTTAACGGAACTATTCTCCCTGGAAGATGTTTCTTACTAACCATGTAATATAACATAACTAGTTGGGCACTTGTCTGATAAAGCACTAATGACCCCTACGCCTGGTCTCCATGCATACCACGGTTGTTTCTTAACCAAAAAGGTATTCGGACACACTCTGGACTCTAGGGTCCCGAGGTCGAAGCGAAAAGGTCGGAAAAGACAAACGATCTACAATCCGGCTAGAAGGCATTTCACATGTCACTTTAAAGGATAACATACATTGTCAAATTTACTGATTGTATTCCTCCTCAATCCCGTCTAACAGGCTGTCTAGTTTACAGTCCTTTTGGGAAAATTTAGCAGCCAACTCTACTTGGCTATACACTAAACTCACAGGGATCTCCTTCCCATCGGGCCCCACCGGTCCAACTTCGGCCAGGTGGTTGGGATCCGCCTTCTTGTACCGCGTATTCACCATGGCCCAAGCCTCCCTGGCACCTTGACGGCAAGCCGAAATCTTCCACAAACGGAAGCGCTGCCGCACTCCCTGCAGCTTCTCCACAAGCTCCCCGAGGCCCTCGGGTAGGGTGAGGGCTGGCCATAAAGCCTGAACGACGACGCTCATTGCCTGCCGAACTCGTTCGAGTAGCTGCAACAGTTCGGGAAGTTGATCACCCATTGATATCAGCATCTCCTCTGTAGGACGACCTGTGAGTATACCTACAAGACATATCATGTCAAAGTACTTCCTCGCCGAACTCTTCTTTTCAAAAGAGTTCGCTCAAGCACTCACTATAAATGCCGCGACGAAGCCGCTGATTCTCCTTAACGGAGCCGGACAGCTCGGCCTGAGCGCCTTTCAGCTCTTCTCCGAGCTTGGCGTTGGCATCCTGGAGCTTGTTCCTTTCCTGCTGAACCCTATTCAGCACACTCTCGCCGGCCTTTAGCTGGCGTAGCAATGCTTGCCTATCCGGATCTTGTCCGGCGGTACCTGCAAATGTCATTATTAGACTCGCGCGCACGCCGCACAGCGCTTATATTTATTAATAAAAATGTGTTACTAGGAGGGGTCTTTCCGTCTCCTCCTGCGGCAGCAAGTGCGGCCTCAAGTTGGGCCTTGCAATCTTGCAGCTCCCGAGACAGCTGGGCGTTCTTCTCGTTAAGTGCCTGAAATTTCCAATGATCCTTAAATCAGTTAGCATAACTACTTTATGTCTCGGGGGCTACTGGTATATACAACCATTAAAATTCCTTTACCCATATGTCTTTCACATACTGCTCCGTGGCTCTGGTAAAACCATTTTGAGCAGCACGGAGATACGCGTCCCCTGCGTTAAAAGCATTCAATGCCTTAGGGGAAAAGCACGCTTCTTGAAATACTGTCTGGCGGCGCCTATGGTTCATGGCGCTCTCCACCTCAGACTTGGTGGCGGACAGTCTGTCGGTATCCTCCGTTGGAGAAGGATCCGGCTCGCGTCTTGCGCTTGCCTCCCCCTCTAGACCGGGCGCTGGAGCCTGGCCGGTGTTGGTCGGATTGGCAATTCCTGCGCTCGCAGTCCGGCGAGCGCTTTTTCTCCTACAAAGATCATGAGCACTCAGACGTTTCCTCGGAACGTTGCTCTAAAAATTCAAATACGAGCTATACCTTTGCGGAGATGTTTCCGTCCGCACTGTGCTCCTTTTCCGCCTGCTGGTTCGGACTGACCTCTGTTGGTCGGCCGCCGCGGGCTCGGCTTCCTGCCGTAAAGGCGCTTCCTGCAAAATGCCATCGTTCGCGAAGGTCAGAAATGGGCAGGGATGAGATAATGGTGTCCGGACTTCGGTCGCGGTCACCTGGGAAGCCGGACTTAACCCGGGGTAGTCCGCCGTAATGGCGACCAAAGAATTGTCTATGCTAAGTTGGTGATACACCCTGTCGATCAGCTCCACCTCGATATCCGGGTCCTCTTCGGAGGCCGGATCCGGGGATCCTTCTGGATCCTCGGGTTGCGGAGCAGGACTCACCATGTCCTCCACAGTCCGGCGTAGATCCTGCGCCGAAGACATAATATAAGAAGCTTAAACTTCGAAAGCATGGGTTGGGCCCTTCAAGGTGTTCACTTACCCATCCTCTGGGGTTGATCATAGAAAACCCATTCAAAGGGTTTGTTCGAAGGAAATCCTCCTTATCCCCCTTGTACAGGCTGGACAGGATCTTCACCAGATCCTCGGTCGAATCCGGCCCTTTGCGGCCGTGCCGGGTAGCATCGTCTTCCCCGTTGAAATCCCACATGGGGTGGCCTCTGTATTGCAGTGGCTATACCCCTCGCTCAATGCATGTCACCATGACTTCGATCATGGTCAAGCCGGAATGAGCCATTAATCTTATCCGGCCCATCAAGTAATGGACGCTCTTGTCTTCCTCCAATCGGGGGCTCCGTGGGCGCCAGCTGAGGCGTTTCTTCAAGGGAGCAGCACTAAACTCCGGGAGGCCGATCCGAACTGGGTCTGGCAGCAGAGCGTCTTCTATATAAAACCACTCCGAGGGCCAGTCTTCGGACGCCTTCTTGGGAGTGCCGGATAGGTATCCGGTCCCGGCGATGCGCCATATTTCGGCGCCGCCCACTTGATATATGGACCCCTGGTGAGAACGGGGTACGAGGCAAAACAGCCTCTTCCACAATGCGAAATGGGGCTCAATGCCCAGGAATAGCTCGCAAAGAGCTACGTAGCCCGCGATATGCAGGACAGAGGCGGGCGTGAGGTGGTGGAGCTAGAGTTCGTAGAACTTTAGGAGCCCGCGGAGGAACGGATGTATTGGAAATCCGAGTCCCCTTGTCAGATAAGGGACAAAACATACTCGCTCCCCCTTATTGGGGCTTGGAGTGTCCTCCGCCTGTCTCCCACCTTGATAAGTAACCAGTCCGGCCCGGACTGGGATCATGAAGGCCGGAGGGAAGAATCCCCCCGTTTGGAGCTTCACAAGCTCGTTGTGCGAAATAGAGCACCTCCTCCAATTCCCCGGCGATGGGCTGGGAGTGCGTGAAGAAGAGCCGCGTTGACGATCCATGGTGGAATGGATTTCTGGGTCAAAGGCGCTTCGATGGAGTATTCGCGGGAGGAAGACGGTGTGGTTTGGATCTGGGTTCTTGCCTCTTTTATAGGCGGGCGACTCGCACAATTGGGGGGTGAAATGCAAAAGACACCCTGGCTTTTCGCATTCGTGCGACGCGTGGAAGAGGGCCATTATTTGGCGTAGAAGCCGATGAACACAGTATTCAAGATGAAGCCGGACACTGTTCGGCAGGTACATGGAATTTGAAGGGAGAACCCGCCTTGCAACGCTGAAGACTATAAACGCGCTGGACTTATCGTCATTGAAGCCTGGTTCGGGGGCTACTAAGGGAGTCCTGGACTAGGGGGTGTCCGGACAGCCGGACTATCAATATCCGCCGGACTCCAAGACTACAAAGATACAAGATTGAAGACTCCGTCCCGTGTCCGGATGGGACTTTCCTTGGCGTGGAAGGCAAGCTTGGCGATACGGATATGTAGATCTCCTACCATTGTAACCGACTCTGTGTAACCCTAGCCCTCTCCGGTGTCTATATAAACCAGAGGGCTTTAGTCCGTAGGACAACATACATTACAACAATCATACCATAGGCTAGCTTCTAGGGTTTAGCCTCCTTGATCTCGTGGTAGATCTACTCTTGTACTACCCATATCATCAATATTAATCAAGCAGGACGTAGGGTTTTACCTCCATCGAGAGGGCCCGAACCTGGGTAAAAACATCGTGTCCCTCATCTCCTGTTACCATCCGCCTAGACGCATAGTTCGGGACCCCCTACCCGAGATCCACCGGTTTTGACACCGACAGTCGGTTACAGAGAAAGGAATCTACATATCTGAATCACCAATCTTGCCTTCCATGCCAAGAAGAGTCCCATCCGGACACAGGAAGAAGTCCTCGTCTTGTATCTTCATAGCCTAACAGTCCGGCCAAAGTATATAGTCCGGCTGTCCGAGGACCCCTTAATCCAGGACCCCCTCACCAAGTCTCCTAGGCAAGAGGATAGTGCGGTAGTAATGAGATTGGTCTGCTAGGTCAGACTGTTGACCCATTCCGGACTCTCCATCATTGAATTCATGGCTATTGCAATAAAGCGATTTATCCAGCCGCTTCAGTCCAAAGTGGGTCCTTTGTGGAACTACAATGGGGAGGATGACGCGTCATGCTATACACGAAAGGGTCCGAATGACCAAGCCGCATTGGCCGCCACGCTTATGGGTCCTTATAAAGGAGAGGAGGAAGACTCCGCCCATCTACAATGTCAGGACGGCTTCTCCGTGTACAACCCCGTTGACTGGGTAAGCTTAATCATCCATCACCTTTTTTATCATTGGGGTACATTGACTGAATACTCTAGTTATTTCAAAACAGTCATGGAGAAAGGTAGTCGAGAACATCCATTGCCCTCCTCCCCAACTAGAAGACCACACACGTCACGAAGGCCCCGAATTCCATGAAGATCCAGATATATTTGTGGAATTTGAAGATGGAGTCTATTACCAGGCAAGCCTTGATGGCTCGGAGGTAGCCATCATGGCCGATTACTCCGATCTCTACCCCTTCATTATGGTAAGTGTACGGAAATCAAGAAGGAGTGATATTTCCGCACATAACTTACTCGCCGCACCGGACCGTACTTTGCAAGATCAGCGCTCGGCGAGCCGTACCCAAGGACGGGCAACCAGAAGAAGGACGGCACCCTCAAGGGGTGGTCATGCGAAGCGAAAGGAGGCCGGGAGCGCCATTGGGCCTGCTCCATCACCAAAAATGTATGTGCCTTATTTCATACTTAGGCGCAGAGCCGAATTGTCATTTTTTATCCTCCTTTTATTATCTCAGGAGGGGTACCCGGTGGACCGTAAACAAGATCCCAGCCAGTCGGGCTGCAGCCAATCCGACGCCAGCGACGTCAACTAGGACCGAGGCGCCCGCTAACGCGGCGCAGACCCATCTACCCCATCAAGAGTCAGATGAGGTGTCAGTCACCAACTCCGAAGTGGATAGCGCAATGAATCATTGGCACTTGAAAGAAGCCTTGCGCACCCCTACTTGAACAGAGCCGGAATTTACCGCCCTTAGCACTGTGGGCGCATACATCCTAGTTGCCCGGGATGGACTTACAGGAGTCGCTCGCCTGTTGTCCAAAGATACATAGGTATAAATTTATATAAACTTATTAGATAGATAGAAGTAGCCCCCGAGACTTAAAGCGGGTGAAACAAACCAATTTGAGGATCGTTTATGACCGCAGGTTCTCAAGGAGAAGAATAGTGCATTGTCCCAGGAGCTCGAGACAAGTCGGACACAGCTAAATGCCGTTGTCACCGAGCTTGAAGAAATGAAGGGTGCCCCAATGTACTTTGGCAAAGATAAAAAACTAGAAGAAAAATTAAAGAAGCAGGCCGAAGAGATAGAGATCTTAAAGGCTCAACTCTTGGAGGCACAACAGGAAAACCAAAAGCTGAAGGGCGGCATATTCGGTATAACTTGTGAACCATCCGAATTATTGATATAATCATATAATGCAGAATGTTATAGTTCGTTTGGTACAGGTATGTTGACCGGCCGCCACGATGAGGAAGTGTCCGGGCTGCAAAGCGACATTTTAAAGGAGCTATCAAAGCTGCACAGCGTGCCCGGAAGGCCATGAAGAATATGGCCAAATCCTTATGGCCCTCCGATGCCCCTCCAGAAAGCATGGAGGGGTTGGCAGATCTATTCAAGGGTGCTTCGCGTCACTTTGAGCTGTGGAAGACGTCCGCATGCCATGAAGGTGCACGAGAGGCGTGGGCTATGGTGAAGACATGCTATACCAGACTTGATCCGAATCATATGGCCCGAGTTGGACCTCAAGGACCTGACGGGTAGGAAATTCCTGTAAGCTTGGTATACGACCAAGTAACAATAGCGGCGAAATATTCGCAACAAGATTATAAATTAGAAAGTCTACTAGATGGTGTAGAAAGAGAGTAGGTGTTCGATTCTATGTAACATTGCTACGTCTTGAGCTTGTGTTGGTTTTCCTTGAAGCGGAAAGGGTGATGCAGCAATAGTAGCGTAAGTATTTCCCTCAGTTTTTGAGAACCAAGGTATCAATCCAGTAGGAGGCTCCTCAGAATTCCCACGCACCTACACAAACAAACAAGAACTCGCAACCAATGCAATAAAGGGGTTGTCAATCCCTTCAAGGCCACTTGCGAAAGTGAGATCTAATAGAGATAAAAAGATAAATATATTTTTGGTATTTTATGATATAGATTGGAAAAGTAAAGATGCAAATAAAAGTAGATTGAAAGCTTATATGATAAAAGATAGACCCGGGGCCATAGGTTTCACTAGTGGCTTCTCTCATGATAGCATAAGTATTACGGTGGGTGAACAAATTATTGTCGAGCAATTGATAGAAAAGTGAATAATTATGAGATTATCTAGGCATGAGCATGTATATAGGCATCACGTCCGTGACAAGTAGGCCGACTCCTGCCTGCATCTACTACTATTACTCCCCACATCGACCGCTATCCAACATGCATCTAGAGTATTAAGTTCATAAAGAACAGAGTAACACATTAAGAAAGATGGCATGATGTAGAGGGATAAACTCATGCAATATGGTATAAACCCCATCTTTTTATCCTCGATGGCAACAATACAATACGTGCCTTGCTGCCCCTGCTGTCACTGGGAAAGGACACCGCAAGATTGAACCCAAAGCTAAGCACTTCTCCCATTGCAAGAAAGATCAATCTAGTAGGCCAAACCAAACTGATAATTCGAAGAGACTTGAAAAGATAACTTAATCACACATAAAAAAATTCAGAGGAGATTCAAATATTTCTCATAGATAAACTTGATTATAAACCCACAATTCATTGGATTTTGACAAACACACCGAAAAAGAGTTACATCGAATAGATCTCCAACAAGATCAAGGAGAACATGGTATTGAGATTCAGAGAGAGAGAAGAAGCCATCTAGCTAATAACTATGGACCCGAAGGTCTATGGTAAACTACTCACAACTCATCGGAGAGGCTATGGTGTTGATGTAGAAGCCCTTCATGGTTAATTCCCCCTCCGGCGGAGCACCGACAAAGGCTCCAAGATGGGATCTCGTGGATACAGAAGGTTACGGTGGTGGAAATAGTTTTTCGTGGTCGCCTCTGATGTTCTCGGGGTACGTGGGTATATATAGGAGGAAGAAGTAGGTCAGTGGACGCCCGAGGAGCCCACGAGATAGGGGGTGCACCCAGTAGGGGCGGGGGGGCACCCTCCACCTTCGTGGCCGCCTCGGCTGTTTCTTGACTTGCACTCCAAGTCCTCTGGATCGCGTTTGTTCCAAAAATCACGCTCCCGAAGGTTTCATTCCATTTGGACTCCGTTTGATATTCCTTTTCTTCAAAATACTGAAATAGGCAAAAAAAACAGCAATACGGGCTGGGCCTCCTGTTAGTAGGTTAGTCCCAAAAATGATATAAATGTGTAAAGTAAAGCCCATAAACATCCAAAATGGGTAATATAATAGCATGGAAGAATAAAAAATTATAGATACGTTGGAGACGTATCAAGCATCCCAAGCTTAATTCCTACTCATCCTCGAGTAGGTAAATGATAAAAACAAAATTTTTGATGTGGAATGCTACCTAGCATAATTCTCAATGTAATTTTCTTTGTTGTGGCATGAATGTTCAGATCCAAATGATTCAAAATAAAAGTTCATATTGACATAAGAAATAGTAATACTTCAAGCATACTAATCAAAGCAATCATGTCTTCTCAAAATAACATGGCTAAGGAAAGTTATCCCTACAAAATCATATAGTCTGGCTGTTGCTCTATCTTCATCACACAAAGTATTTAATCATGCACAACCTCGATGACAAGCCAAGAAATTGTTTCATACTTTAGTAATCTCAAACTTTTTGAACTTTCACGCAATACATGAGCGTGAGCCATGGACATAGCACTATATGTGGAATAGAATGGTGGTTCTAGAGAAGACAAAAAGGAGGAAGATAGTCTCACATCGACTAGGTGTATCAACGGGCTATGGAGATGCTCATTAATAGATATCAATGTTATTGAGTAGGGATTGCCATGCAACGGATGCACTAGAGCTATAAAAGTATGAAAGCTCAACAAAAGAACCTAAGTGGGTGTGCATCCAACTCGCTTGCACACGAAGACCTAGGGCATTTTGAGGAAGCCCATCATTGGAATATACAAGCCAAGTTCTATAACGCAAATTCCCACTAGTATATGAAAGTAACAACATAGGAGACTCTCTATCATGAAGGTCATAGTGCTACTTTGAAGCACAAGTGTGGTAAAAAGGATAGTAGCATTGTCCCTTCTCCCTTTTTCTCTCATTTTTTTACTTGGCCTTCCCCCCTTTTTTTATTTGGCCTCTCTATTTTTTTTAAAGTCTGAAGTCTCATCCCGACTTGTGGGGGAATCATAGTCTCCATCATCCTTTCCTCACTGGGACAATGCTCTAATAATGAAGATCATCACACTTTTATTTACTTACAACTGAAGATTACAACTCAATACTTAGAACAAGATATGACTCTTTATGAATGCCTCCGGCGGTGTATCGGGATATGCAATGAATCAAGAGTGACATGTATGAAAATTATAGGTGGCCTTGCCACAAATACGATGTCAACTACATGATCATGCAAAGAGAAATATGACAATAATGATGCGTGCCATATAAACGGAACGGTGGAAAGTTGCATGGCAATATATCTCGGAATGGCTATGGAAATGCCATAATAGGTAGGTATGGTGGCTGTTTTGAGGAAGGTATATGGTGGGTGTATGGTATCGACGAAAGTTGCGCGGCACAAGAGATGCTAGCAATGGTGGAAGGAGGAGAGTGCGTATAATCCATGGACTCAATCATTAGTCATAAAGAACTCATGTACTTATTGGAAAAATCTACAAGTCATCAAAAACAAAGTATTACACGCATGCTCCTAGGGGGATAGATTGGTAGGAAAAGACCATCGCTCGTCCCTGACCGCCACTCATAAGGAAGACAATCAATAAATAAAATTGTGCTCCAACTTTCATCACAAAGCGGTTAACCATACGTGCATGCTACGGGAATCACAAACTTCAACACAAGCATTCTTTAAAATCATAATCACCCAACTAGCATGACTATAATATCACCACTTCTATATCTCAAAACAATTATCAAGTATCAAATTGATCATAGCATCCAATTCACTTCATATGATAGTTTTTATTATACCCAACTTGGATGCCCACCATTCTAGGACCAATTTTTATAACCAAAGCAAATACCATGCTGTTCTAAGAGACTCTCAAAATAATATAAGTGAAGCATGAGAGATCAACAATTTCTTCAAAATTAATCCACCGCCGTGCTCTAAAAGATATAAGTGAAGCACTAGAGCAAAAGCCATCAAGCTCAAAAGATATAAGTGAAGCACATAGAGTATTCTAATAAATTCCAATCAAGTGGGTTTCTCCCAAAAGGTGTGTACAGAAAGCATGATTGTGGTAAACTAAAAAGCAAAGACTAATATCATACAAGACGCTCCAAGCAAAACACATATCATGTGGCGAATAAAAATATAGCTCCAATTAAAGTTACCGATAAACGAAGACGAAAGAGGGGATGCCTTCCGGGGGCATCCCCAAGCTTAGGCTTTTGGATATTCTTGAATATCTTGGGGTGCCATGGGCATCTCCAAGCTTAGGCTCTTGCCACTCCGTATTCCATAGTCCATCAAATCTTTACCCAACAGGAAATCTCATAAGCTCCGTTCGTGAAAGAAAGAAAAACCACCACATAAGGTACTGTAATGAACTCATTCTTTATTTATATTGGTGTTAAACCTACTGTATTTCAAGTTTTCTATGGTTCATACCCTTACATACTAGCCACAGATGCATCAAAATAAGCAAAGAACACACGAAAAAACAGAATCTGTCAAACACAGAACAGTCTGTAGAAATATGTAACTCTCGAATACTTCTAGAACTCTAAAAATCCTAAACAAATAGGAAGTCCTGGTAAATTTGTCTATTGATCTACAGCAAAAAGAGTCAACGCAAAAGCACGTCTCTGTGAATTACTAAAATTATTTTCGTGCGTGCAAAGTTTCTGTTTTTCAGCAGAATCAAATTAACGATCACCATAGGTTATCCTATAGGTTCTACTTGGCACAAACACTAATTAAAACATTAAAACACATCTAAACAGAAGGTAGATGCAAAATTTATTACTAAACAGAAACAAAAACAAAAAACACAAATAAAATTGGATTGCCTCCCAACTAGCGCTATCGTTTAATGCCCCTAGCTAGGCATAAAAGCAAGGATAGATCTAAGTAGTGCCATCTTTGGCACTCAATTCATAAGTAGCTCACATGATAGATTCATAAGGTAATGTAACTTTCTTTCTTGGAAAGTGCTCCATGCCTTTCCTTAATGGAAATTGGAATCTAATATTCCCTTCCTTCATATCAATAATCGCACCAATCGTTCTATGGAAAGGTCTACCAAGAATAATAGGGCAAGAAAGATTGCAATCTATATCAAGAACGATAAAATCTACGGGCAACAAATTTCTATTTACAACAATGAGAACATCATTGATCCTTCCCATTGGCTTTTTAATGGTGGAATCCGCAAGGTGCAAATTTAAAGAGCAATCATCAAGATCATGGAAACCTAGAATATCACATAAAGTTTTCGGAATCGTGGAAACACTAGCACCCAAATCACATAAAGCATAACACTCATGATCTTTAATTTTAATCTTTATAGTAGGTTCCCACTCATCATTAAGTTTTATAGATATAGAAACTTCCAAATTAAGTTTTTCATCATAAGATTGCATCAAGGCATCAACAATATGTGTGGTAAAAGCTTTATTTTGACTATAAGCATGAGGAGAATTCACAACGGATTGCAACAAGGAAATACAATCTTCTAAAGAACAATTATCATAATTAAATTCCTTGAAATCCAAGATAGTGGGTTCAATGCTATTAAAGTCTTGACCTCTCCAATCCCACTTTTACCAAATTTAGCATCAAGATCTAAAAACTCCGAATCACTGGGATGCCTTTTAACTAAAGTCGACTCATCTCCAGTCCCATCATTATTAAGATTCATATTGCAAAACAAAGATCTAATAGGGGACACATCGATGACTTTAAGATCTTCATCATTATTTTCATCTAACTTTACTGGTTTGGCAGCCATCTTAATGACTAAGGTAGCTTGCTTATCAGAAATTTGGGCTATAGAATTTTCAAGCCGAGTAATTTGGGAGTTCAAACCATAAAATTCTTTAGACATATCATCAAGCTCTTTGTTCATGAACCCCAAAAAACTTTTTTCTTCTTTAAGCTCTTTTCTGAAGAAATGATTATGCTCAAATTGTAAAGTCATAAAACTTCTAACGTTTGATTCAATCTCTTCCAACCTTCTAAGATGAAGGTCGGTGCTCTTAGGAAAAGCCATAAGGGCAAGCAGGCAAACAATGACAAGCGAAAGAGAGACGAGATTGGGAAAGAGAGCGCAAATAAAACGGCAAGGGTGAAGTGGGGGAGAGGAAAACAAGAGGCAAATGGCAAATAATGTAAATGCTAGGGAGATGAGTTTGTGATGGGTACTTGGTATGTCTTGACTTGAGCGAAGACGTCCCCAGCAACGGCGCCAGAAATCCTTCTTGCCACGTCTTGAGCTTGCGTTGGTTCAGAGAGAGAGAAGAAGCCATCTAGCTAATAACTATGGACCCGAAGGTCTGTGGTAAACTACTCACAACTCATCGGAGAGGCTATGGTGTTGATGTAGAAGCCCTTCATGGTTAATTCCCCCTCCGGCGGAGCGTCAGCGAAGGCTCCAAGATGGGATCTCGCGGATACAGAAGGTTACGGTGGTGGAAATAGTTTTTGTGGTTGCCTTTGATGTTCTCGGGGTACATGGGTATATATAGGAGGAAGAAGTAGGTCGGTGGATGCCCGAGGGGCCCACGAGATAGGGGGCGCGCCTAGTAGGGGGGGGGCCCTCCACCTTCGTGGCTGCCTCGGGTGTTGCTTGACTTGCACTCCAAGTCCTCTAGATCACGTTCTTTCCAAAAATCACGCTCCTGAAGGTTTCATTCCATTTGGACTCCGTTTGATATTCCTTTTCTTCAAAATACTGAAATAGGCAAAAAAACAACAATACGGGCTGGGCCTCCGGTTAGTAGGTTACTCCCAAAAATGATATAAATGTGTAAAGTAAAGCCCATAAACATCCAAAACGGTTAATATAATAGCATGGAACAATCAAAAATTATAGATGCGTTGGAGACGTATCAAACACTGTACTTTATGACCGAACTTATCTCCTTCCGAACTTATAAAATTTTGTCATCGCAGACCATCGGCTTCCACCTCCGAACCAAGAAGTTGGAGTGTTTCCATATACCATGTTTAAATAAGAAACATTTAATATCTTTGGAAACCAGGCAATCCGGTCATATTGCTCGAACAGACAAAATGTGTTCGGGGAGTTATGTTATATTACTATTTAATGTAAGAAACATCTTCCAACAAAATATAGTTCCATTAGGGGTTCCTTTCCTTGGGCTAGCATGCCAAAATGATGCATGCCTAGGCTCGTATCCAAAGTACAGGCGGCCAATTTCATTATTTTTTCCAAAAACAGTCTGTTGTATACGTGCCGACCAATTATTCCCTTAAGAACGCTAGCTTTTGGCTTCACCCGTCTGAGGTACAGGTCCGGATAACCCGGTTGTAGCAATCGCAGAGGTACTCCCTTTACATCCTAGCCGAACAATTGGGAACATAGGGTATAAACACAAGAGCAAGGCAACCCAGCTTGGCAAAAATTTAAGTCATAGAGGTGCATAAAATGGCAGAAGAAACAACCGTTATGGATGAAAGAAGCTTATAAGCTTTTCAATAAAATGATTCTTTAAAAGAAGCCCCCATGTATGGTGGGGTGTATACATTTAAATATGTGTACCCCGAACAATGCGGTCGATCCGAACATACATTTGAAAAGAAAAGGAAAAAATTAAAATGGGAGAGAAAAGAGGAAAAAAAAACCTAGATTTAGAATGAAACTTAAGGAGGCCGAACTATGCGTAAAATCTCCGGAGCCGGACAACGTTCCATGGGTTCGGCTCAAGGCAATTATCCTCATCATTGCGAAGGCGATAGGCTCCTCTAGTAAGGACTTCATCCATGATGAAGGGCCCCTCCCATTTGGGCTTGAGCTTATCCTTTTTTCTTCTCCGGGAGGCGTAGAACAAGTTCTCCGACATTGTATGTCTTAGCCCGCACTTCTCTGTTTTGGTAACGCCTGTCCTCTTGCTGATAGAATGCGGAATGAGCTTTAGCAACATCGCGCTCCTCTTCGAGTCCATCTAGGTCATCCTGCCGATCTAGTCTGATTTCTCTCTCTTCTTACATGCGCACTCTAGGTGAGTCATGAATAATATCGCATGGCAATACAACCTCTGCGCCGTACACCATAAAGAAAGGTGTGTATCCGGTCGTTCGATTGGGCGTGGTCCGAAGTCCCCAAAGTACAAAATCGAGTTCCTCAACCCAGTGCTTGCCTGATTCTTGTAAAGAGCGCACTAGTGTGGGCTTAATACCACTCATGATTAGACCATTGGCCCTTTCAACTTGGCCGTTTGTTTGAGGGTGGTATACGGATGCGTAGTCGAGTTTAATGCCCAACTTAGCGCACCAAGTTTTCACCTCATCAGCTGTGAAGTTAGATCCATTATCAGTGATGATACTATGCGGGACACCATAACGGTGGACGACGCCAGATATAAAGTCGATCACTGGTTCGGCCTCAACTGTTTTTACCGGTTTGGCCTCTATCCATTTAGTGAATTTATCAACCATGACCAGCAAGTATTTCTTTTTGTGGCTTCCCCTTTAAGGGGTCCAACCATGTCAAGCCCCCAGTCCGCAAAGGTCCAAGTAATGGGGATTGTTTTAATGCGGTGGGAGGCATATGGCTTTGATTGGTGAAAAGCTGACAGCCCACGCAACGTTGGACAAGGATTGAGCGTGTGCTCGAGCCGTGGGCCAGAAAAACCCTATCCGGAACGCCTTGCTTACAAGTGCTCGAGCTGCGGCATGATGGCCGCCGAGGCCAGCATGTATTTCTGCCAAGAGATGCCTTCCTTATTCTTCGGAGATACACCTTTGAAGGACTCCGGTAGTACTTCTTTTATACAATTCACCCTCATGTACTTTAAAGGCTTTAGAGTGCCAAACTATGCATCGAGCTTCGTTTTGATCATGGGGGAGCTCCTGCCAATTAAGGTAGGCCAGGAATGGTTCGGTCCAGGGGGCGATAACCGCCATGATCTCATGAGCAGAGGGTGTTATCTCAATATCCGGACCCCCGGCGGTGTCTGTGTTGTGTTCGGCAGCTGGGGGTGTGATTAGGTCCATATTGCCTTCTCTGCTCTCACCCTGCCACAATACAGATAGCTAAAAGAGCCTTTCCACAAAGGTGTTAGGCGGCATAGGGTCGCGCTTAGCGCCCATATGAGCGAGGATGTCGGCTGCGTGATTACTCCCTCGAGCGACATGATGAAATTCCAGTCCTTCGAACTGGGCTGATATTTTTAATATGGCGTTTTGATATGCCTCCATTTTTGGTCCTTTGCGTCAAACTATCCGTTGACCTGGGAAATTGCGAGGTTGGAATCACTGTGCACCTCCAGGCATTGTATACCCATGGAGATAGCCATGCGAAGACCATGTAGCAGCGCCTCGTATTCGACTTCATTGTTGGAATATGTATACATAATTTGTAGTACATAATTCCAGCCCCCAGTTCGGCCAGCATTTTAGAGCTGTTGAAGTACATAATCCAATTGGAGTATGAGCTATACTCTGTAGGGAGTTCGGCTTTCGTCCATTCGGCTATAAAGTCGGCCAATACCTGGGATTTAATAGCCCGGCATGGTTTGTATATGATTTCGAATGGTAAAAGCTCAATGGCCCATTTGGCTATGTGGCCAGTGGCATCCCTGTTATTGATAATGTCATTGAGTGGTACTTCAGATGCCACTATGATCGAACACTCTGGAAAGTAGTGTCACAACTTACAGGATGCCATGAAGACTATGTAGGCTATTTTCTGGTAGTGGGGCTATCGGGATTTGCAAGGTGTGAGGACCTCCGATACATAATAGACTGGTTTTTGGGTGGGGAATTTTTGTCCCTCTTCCCCTTGTTCGACGACGAGCACGATACTAACCACTTGGTTAGTTGCCGAAATATATAACAACATGGGCTCTCCAACACCTGATGCAGCTAGGATTGGGTTGCTTGCAAGAAGGTTTTAATCTCTTCCAGTCTGGCTGTGGCAGCGTCTGTCCATTTGAAGTTGCCTGTGCGCCTTAATAGCTTGTAGAGTGGTAGCGCTTTCTCTCCCAATTTGGAGATAAAGCGGCTTAAGGCCGCAACGCACCCAGCTAGTTTCTGGACTTGCTTTAGGTCCGTTGGTGTGGCTAATTGTGACAACGCTCGGATCATAGCTGGGTTTGCTTCAATTCCTCTATGGGGAACAATAAACCCGAGCAATTTTCCGGCCGGAACTCCGAAGACACTTTTATCTGGATTAAGTCGTATGTCATATGTTCGAAGGTTGTTGAAGGTGAGGTGGAGATCGACCACCAGTGTCTCGACATGTTTTGTCTTGATAAACACGTCGTCTACATATGCTTCGACCATTTTGCCTATTTGTTTTTCCAGGCAAGTTTGAATCATACGCTAGTAGGTAGCCCCAGCTTTTTTGAGTCCGAAGGGCAATATTGTTAAAACAGAAGGGACCGTAAGGGGTAATGAACGCGGTTGCAGCCTGGTCCGATTCCTTCATCTTAATCTGGTGGTATCCGGAGTAGGTGTTGAGGAAGCACAGAGAGTCGTGTCTTGCTGTTGCGTCAATAATTTGGTCGATGCGAGGCAATGGGAAGGGGTCTTTAGGGCAAGCCTTGTTGAGGTCCTTGAAATCGGCACAAGGGCGCCAGGATTTGTCCTTCTTTGGTACCATAACCAAGTTGGCTAACCAATTCGGATGTTTAATTTCCCTAATAAATCCAGCCTCTAACAATTTGTCTAGCTCTTCTCCCATGGCTTGACGCTTGGGTTCGGAGAATCGCCGTAGTGTTTGCGTCACGGTTTTGAATCCCTTGATTACATTAAGACTGTGTTTTGCCAGTCTTCATGGGATGCCGGGCATGTCTGAAGGGTGCCAGGAAAATATGTCCCAATTCTCTCATAGGAATGTACGTAGGGCGGCATCCACTGCCGGATCTAGCTATGCTTCGATAGATGTTGTTTTGTTAGGGTCCACCACTAGGGCTTCGGATAGTGCCTCAAGGGCCAAGGACGCAGTTTTGTTTTCGGCAAGAAGGGATTTGTCCTGGTTGCTCCAAATTGTGATAATTCCATTAGGTCCGGGCATTTTGAGTTTCGTATACCCATAATGGGGTATAGCTTAAAAGCGTGAGAAATCATCCCGGCCGAGGATGGCGTGATAAACACTGTTGAAGGAGACCACGTGAAAGAGCAACTCTTTGGATCTATAGTTCTTAGGCGTGCCGAACACCACATCCAGTTTAATTTTTCCCGAGCAGTGTGTTTCTCGACTAGGGATAATACCCCGAAAGGTGGTATTGCTTTGCTTGATGTGTGATCTATCCATCTGCATTTTGTCGAGCGTGTCCTCATAGATGAGGTTAACCGCTGCCATCGTCCATGAGCACTTTAGTAAGCCGAAAACCATCAAAGATGGGGTTTAGTACTAAGGCAGCGGGTGCTCGGACTGACCGAGCCTTTGGTTCGTGTTTGGCCGTAAAGGTTATTGTCGTGTAGTTCCATGGGCTCAGTGCTGTAACTTGGTGGACTTCGACGAGGTCGCGAAGTGCACGTTTACACCGATTGTTCGAAGAGAAGGCCTCGAAGACTGTTAGGAGGTTGAAGTTGTCCCTCTTCGGGGAGTATTTCTCTGGAGTTGTGGTGAGGATGGCCTCTCCACTTTTTGCTACTGCCGAGTACCCAACATGCTTGGAGGCTATGGGTTGGGACTGTGCATGAAGTGGCGTGAATCGGGCAAGGCTTGTCCATCAGTTCGTCAAGAACGGACCTGTGTCCCGCGAAGGGTTTATTTTTCCTGCCCAAAGACTGGTGATCGGGTGACCCGCCAGGATGTATCCGTTTGGCCCGGGCCGCACACTGCTTTGAGGCAGCGGGCTCCAATTGAGTATTCTGGGCCCTCCATGTGCTTTCCGTTGCACAGTACTTTTTGTCCTACTTGTGATAATTCCGTAAAACTCTATATGTGGCGACGGTCAAGGGTATTCAATATTCCCTCGTTGGTGTAGTTACGATGAAAAACCAAAACTTTGTCGTCGTTCGAGCAGTCTTCGATCCTGTTTTTAACAAGAAGGAATCTGTCCCAAAAGTGATGGACCATTTCATGAGGCTGCTGCCGCACATACATCAGGTCATATATATCTGGAGGACCTGAGGTGCTTGGAGAATATAGATTGTGGTGGGTGGGTGGATTAAATTTTGGATCCTGTCCCACCTCTGTGTTCGGAGCGAGAGCGGTTTCCAAGGCAACCAGTTCGGGTCCAGTTAGTCACAAGGGCTCCAGCAATCCCATGCTTGAACCAGAGGCCGGAGAGCGTAAGATCCCATCCGGAGGAGAAGTATCCGGCTCAGGGGATTCGGAGACCCGAACATACTTGGTTTTCAACACGGGGAGGGAAGTGTCTTTTGTCTGTTCCTCAACACCCGCTACGAGGTGGGTGATCAGTGGGCGATTAATTTCCCTCTGGTCGGGCTTGAGCCCGATCCGATAATAGTCCGTTGAGACCCCCCAGGGCGGCGATGCGGTCCAGCAGTTCATTTAAAGACGAAACATCTGTCGGATCCAACTTTTTACAGTACTTAGGGCCGATGCAAAGACGGTGTCCGGCGGACATGGGGGGAGTTGCAGGCTCGACGGCCGTGCAAGCCCTTATGGTGAAGCCGTCGAACTGGAGGGTCTGCCCAGAAGCTAGGCACCCTCCAGAAGTGATATTGTTGTTGATGACTAGGCGAGCCATAGATCGCTTTTTACAGACAGCACGGCAGAGCTCTCAATGAAAGCAACAATGTCGGTGTCAAAACCGGCAGATCTTGGGTGGGGGGGCCCAAGCTGTGCGTCTAAGGATGAATGGTAACAGGAGACCAGGGGATATGGTGTTTACCCAGGTTCGGGCCCTCTTAAGGGAGGTAAAACTACTCCTGCTTGGTTATATTCGACGAGTATGAAGGTTACCTCAAGATTGCAATGGCTAAACCCTAGATGTCTAGCCTATGAGTATTCCAATGATGGTGAAGAAGATAGCCTCTATGGACCAATCCCTCCAGTTTATATACACACCGGAGGGGTCTAGGGTTTGTACAAGGTCGGTTCATCAGGGAAGGAAGCTTCCAGACTCTAATCTTGCCGCCTATGTATTCAGAAGTCCCATCCAAACACGAAGGATAATCTTCAACTTGATCTTGTATGGCCCATCCAGCCCGGCCCATACTCCTGGGTCGGACACTTGAGGACCCCCGAATCCAGGACTCCCTCAATCCCCTTGTGCAACAACTCCGCCCTGACCTCAATCATCACCATGATGCCGGTGTTCAACGCCCATGGCCTTGATAAGACCTGGGCCGAGCCAGATGCGGAGCGGGTGCAGGAGTTCTTTGACAACTTGTCGAAGAGGGCCATCCGGGAAGAGATGCAGCTCATCCGCCCCACCACCGACGAAGAGGTGGCGTATATCACTAGCAGAGCGGAAGAGGCAGCCCTTGCCGAGGAGGATGGCAGCGTCGGCTTCCCGCAGGACAAGGCCGGTGCGGAGGAGGATTTTTCCAGGCGGGAGGAGTCCGCCGGAGAGCACAGCAGCGTGGGCGCTGGGGGTCCTCTTGCTGATGAGGCGACCGAGGAGACGGCCGAAGAGACAGCTGAAGAGGGAGAGCCCCCAGCCCAAAGGAAGAAACATGTCCTTCAGCGAGCCAGTCTAGCAAGCCTCTTCGCATGAAGAGGGCCCTGGCAAGGGAGCGGCCAACAAGGCCGCGCAGCGGCAAGAGGCCCAGCCGCAACATGTGCGCCATACAAGGCGCACGGCTGCAGTAGCCAAGGAAGCACCAACCGCTGCCTCAACCATGGCCAAGTGGCCTAGGCCTCCATCCCCCCACCCTTGCACGAACACCATACAAGAGGCCGAATTTGACCTCTCCTCTTTCAGCCCAAGGAGGGAGAAGAGGCTAGAAGAAGAAGAAGTAGATGAGTATGTATCCTGCCGCATTCTTCATCCCCTTGGTCTCTGTTTTGATTATCTTATATCATTTGATCTATTTTTGGCATGCCCCGCAGAGACATGAAAATGTTGGCGTAGAGGATGGCGAAGAAGGCCAAGACCTCGACGGGCGACGAGCCCCCAGCAAGCACTTCAAGCGCGCCGGAGACAATCACAATCGGCCCGGATCCTAGCCCACGACGCAGCCCCCGACTTAGCCCCCATCGTGAGCCCGTTACACACTTTCCGCTGGCAAGCGTCAGGGTGTGTATATTCACTGCTAATCTTGCCGGGTTTGTAGGCGAAGAGCGGCAATAGGAGGAGCCGCTGAGGGCCACCCCCGACATGCCTCCTCCTTCAACCACACCGCTCAGGGAGGATTCCCCAGCAAGGGCTTCTACCAGCGAGCTCACGCCACCCAGGGAGGGATCCCTGACAAGGGCTTCCACGGACGATCCCACGCACATGGAGGAAGAGCTAATGAGCACATGCACCGGCAGCTCCATTCCAGCAATGAGTGTTGCCGGGGAGCGAACCACCCCTCCACCGCTCGTCACAGGTAAGCCGCCTATTTTCTGGCCATTGTCACTTTTCCAGTGCAATCTTTTTCTCTCTCTTTTTTTGCCTTGAGCTTCAATCTTAGTTTCATCTTGTTTCCCCTCCTTGGCTTTCAGATCCCCCTTGGTGGATCGAATGGATCTTGATGCGACCATCGAGGACACTGCCGAGGATGCTGCCACCGAGGCTGCCAAGGTCGCTGCAGATGAGGCCACCAAGGACGTGCATGAGGAGGCCGCTGAGGGGTCTGCCGGGGGGCGGCAAGGAGTCCGGCGACCGTACTGATGGCATCTCTATCGTGGGAGCGTCGGGTACTACATCTGGCCCGGAGTCCTCAGCTGCCGGAGAGACAGTGGTCGAAGACCAACGTCCACTTCCGAAGCCCCCATCCCAAGCAGATATCTGAAGATCGGCGACGATCTGTTTGTCAGCATCCCAGGGACGACAAGCACCAGAGCCCCAACCGAGGGGGATGTTTTTGACGAAGAGGTCATCGCCGCCACCGGGCTCCAGGTTGTTGACGAGCCGAGCGCCAGTGGTAGCGGTTCCAAGGAAGACCAGCTCCTCCAAGCTATGAGCAGCAACTTTCAAAAGCTCCAGGCGCTTCATTGTGCCCGTGAGGAGAAACTAGATTGTTGGGTGGCAGTTGTCGACGCGACAGAGGCGGACTTCCAGAAGCCCGTCGAGTAGACGCAGATCTGGTTTGCCGAGGCTCGGCAGGAGCTAAAGTCCAGCCAGGAGCAGTTGAGCGAGCGTTGGAACGAGCTCCTCCTGAAGCAGTCTAATGTTGAGAGGGGCCGGGAGAAGGTTGCTACACATGCTGCGAAGGACGACGCCCAACTAAGGGAGTGGCGCATTCTGCTCGATGCCCAAGAAGAGGACCTTGCCGCTCGTGAAGAGGCGCTTGCCGCCAAGCTCCGCGGCCAGGATGAAGAAATTGAGAAGCTTGTCACGGAGCGGACCCAGGAGCTGGAGCAGAAGCATAATGACACACTCCACGCTCTAGTCCTGGATCACGCCATCTAGTTGAAGGAGACTGTCGACGGCGCCGAGGACGCGGAGGCCGCAAAGAATGAGCTGGCCGGAAAGGTGGAGAAACTAGAGGTGGAGCTGGAGAAGCACAACAAGGATGTCTCGACGCTGAAAAGAGCGTTAGAGACAAGACTGTCTACACCTTGGCAGAGTTGCAGGTCACCATATCTGACAAGACCAAGCTGCTCTCCGAAGCCAATGACTCCATTGCTAATCTGAAACTGAAGCTAAGCACCCTGGAGGAGACCCTTAAGGGCAGCAGGGCTCATGAGAAAACCCTGGCCAAGGACCTCCAGGATGAGAAACTACTGCTTGAAAGTGCCACTACCACCCACAACGATTATGTGCAGGGCATGGGGATCTAGACTGAGCACCTCATCGATGTTGCGGAGAAGCTCACCATACAACTCTCCATCATGGGCATGTCGAGCTTCAGGTTCTCCCACGACGAGAGGGTGACTGAGAGCACCAAGCTGACCATGTTCTTCGAGGTTGTCCTTGATGCCCTGAAGCTGTTCCACTCCAACTGAGCAACCCATCTGGCCAACAAGTCCTGGAAGCTTTGCCAGGGCGTCCTTCTCAAAGTGCTCACCAAGGTTGCGTACAGGAACCCCAGCCTCGACCTTAGCCATGTGCTTGAGAGCTTGCTGACAGATGCAGATCGTAGGGTGCTTGAAGAGCTTGTCGCGCCCATCGTCAGTAGGGTTGAACAAGTCAAAAGGGTGGAAGGCCAGCGCCGAGAATAGCTGCTTCACTTCTCCTTGCTGCTGTGAACTCGTGCCCAAGATAATTTATCTTAAAGTAGAACTTCGGCGACCATTGATGTAATATAACTTGCTGTGTTTTGGATTGAGTGCATGCTATCTTCCTTGTTTGATCCCTCTTTGTATGGCATACACCCTACGCTTATTTGGAAAGGCTCACCGGTGTGCGCACCCTTGCCGCGAGCGCATTGAGGAATGGATCCTTAGCAGCCTGGTGGGGGTGTCGCTACCGGCAAAACACCTTGCCGCTCTTAGTGCAGCCACTTGAACTACTGAGCGGACTCGAAACAGAACAAGGGCGCAACCAATTGTGACAGGGTTCCTTCGCGTGCAGGTTTTCCATACAAGAACCAAAACCATTCGAGGAAAATAACCTTACTTTTAAAAGAAAATCACTCAAGGTTTCGTGACTGAGACTTTTGCTGATGTGCTCTTTTCCGCAAGATGCCACTTCGAACGGCGCCTTTTGGTGCCCATACACTCTATCCCCCCTAGCAAACTTGGATGCGAGGGAATCCTTCTGTCCTTTGCGAAAAAGAAAGAAGAGAAAATAGGAATATGCAACCTTGGCGGTTCATCGGTGCTTGCTGGAAACAAAGGTAGCACAATATCCTCGACAGACATGCATATATATACATAAACATGGAAATCAACAAGAACTGTACATACTCAAACTTATTCAACCGCGCACAGGGTCTGCGCCTAGCTCTATACATAGGGTTATATGCCTTGCCGGCAAGGCTAGTACAAAAGGGGGTTACCGGGGGACCCGACAACCGCGCCTCATGGATAAAACTTGCAAAGATGTTCAATGTTCCAGGAGTTGCTCACTAGAATGCCATCTTTGGTCTCCAGGCGGACTGTGCTGGGCTTGGTGACTCATATTACCCGATAAGGGCCTTTCCACTTTGGCGTCAACTTGTTGGAATTCTTGGCGGACTGAGTGTGCTGAAGAACAAGGTCGCCTTCCTCAAGGATTCGGGCAAGAACCTGCGGCTATGGTAGCAGCGCAAGGCTACTTGCTGGTAGCGCGCTGCTCACACAGCAGCCTGAAGACGATCTTCCTCAAGGAGCATAGCATCATCTTGGTGCAACTGCTCTTGCTCAAGCTCATCATAAGCAAGCACTCGGGGTGACCCGTATATGAGTTCTGTGGGGAGGACTGCTTTTGCCCAGTACACCAGGGAGAAGGGCGTCTGGCCGGTGGCTCGATTTGCTGTCGTCCTGATTGACCAAAGAACCACCGGCAACTCATCAGTCCAGCGTCTTCCACATTTGTGCAGCCTGTCAAAAGTTCTTGTCTTGAGGCCCCACAACACTTCAACATTTTCCCTTTCTGCCTGGCCGTTGCTTCTCGGATGAGCAACAGAAGCAAAATAGATTTTGTTGCCGAGGTCCTGTGTATACTACATGAAGGTGCGGCTTGTGAACCGTGTGCTGTTGTTAGTGATAACCCTGTTTGGCACACCAAAATGGCAAACTAGTCCTTTAAAGAACTTGAAGGTTGATTGTGCTATCACCTTTCTCATTGCTTCCACTTCTGGCCACTTTGTGAACTTGTCGATTGCAACGTACAAGTACTCAAAGCCCCCGACAACATGGGGAAAGGGGCCCAGTATGTCGAGCCCCCAGACCAAAAATGGCCAGGAAAGAGGGAACATCTGAAGATCTTGAGCTGGCTGATGGAGCTTCTTTGAATGGAACTGGCACGCTTCACACTTGGTTACTAGTGTAGTTGCATCCTGGAGAGCAGTGGGCCCAAAGAAACCTTGTTGGAACGCTTTGCCGGCAAGAGCTCTTGATCCTATGTGGGAGCCACACATGCCTCCATGTATCTCTGCCAACAGCTCCAGTCCATCCTCCCGAGGAATGCACTTCAATTTCATGTCATTTGGTCTTTTCCTGTACAAGACATCATCCACAAACTGGTACATGCTGGACCGACGGGATACTTTCTCTACTTCTTCCTGTTCCTCGGGGAGTTCCCCTCTTTCGAGGAACCAAACGATGTGCTGTGCCTGAGGCTCGAGAGCAAGGACTAAAGGCATGTCTTCTGCCCTGGGAGCAGTTATCTCTACGACAAGGGCATGAGGCCCCGCCGGAGTCTGCCGCTCCCCGGCAAGCTTGGGGTCCCCGGTAACTTCCTTGCTGGCGCCTCCTGTGAGCTCAGCGGGAAAGTACTTGCCGGGGACTGACTTCCTTCGCTTATTCTGTACTGCCGACAGTTCAATAGACAACTGAGTTAATTTAAGCACAAAGGTCCCTGGTGTCAGTGTCAAAACCGACGGATCTTGGATAGGGGGTCCCGAACTCTGCGTCTAAGGCTAATGGTAACAGGAGGCAGGGGACATGATGTTTTACCCAGGTTCGGGCCCTCTCGATGGAGGTAATACCCTACTTCCTGCTTGATTGATCTTGATGATATGAGTATTACAAGAGTTGATCTACCACGAGATCGTAGAGGCTAAACCCTAGAAGCTAGCCTATGATTATGATTGTTGTTGTCCTACGGACTAAACCCTCCGGTTTATATAGACACCGGAGGGGGCTAGGGTTACACAGAGTCAGTTACAGAGAAGGAGATCTTCATATCCGAATTGCCAAGCTTGCCTTCCACGCAAAGGAGAGTCCCATCCAGACATGGGACAAAGTCTTCAATCTTGTATCTTTATAGTCCAACAGTCCAGCCAAAGTATATAGTACGGCTGTTTGAGGACCCCTTAATCCACGACTCCCTCAGTAGCCACTAAACCAGGCTTCAATGATGATGATTTCGGCGCGCAGATTGTCTTCGGCATTGCAAGGCGGGTTCCTGCTCCGAATACTGCATAGAAGATTTCGAACACAAGAATCGTGTCCGGCTCTGCAAAACAAATTCCACATACCATCGTAGAGAGCACAATATTCCACAAATCTAATCAGCTGACAACTTTTCATAGCATGACGTCACACCATCACTACTAGGGAAAAGGCTAGCAGCAGCGCGAGTTTTAGGTGTATCAGTAGCGCGGGAAGTGGCGCTACTAATGAGGCGCTACAACTAACACATAGCAGTTGCGCGTGCTCACCGGCGCTACTGCTACACAAGTGTAGCAGCAACATGGTTAGTGGAAGCTCGCTACTTCTAGTAGCTCTAGCGTGCTTTGCCTGGATGCGCTACTGCTATCGCGGCGCTGCTGCTAACTTTTATACACTCGCTACTGCTAATTTAAGTAGTTTTTTGTTTTTTTGGCATACTTGTTTTGTATTTGAACAGGCTTTATAGAAGAATCTTTAGCACATAGAAATGTCATCATGATACACATACAAATGCCTGCGAGACCACAAATGTAATCATAGCATATACATCAAAATAGTCTCATCATAATCATCATCCAACACAAAGTGGTATCTTGTCATCATCTCGAAAATAGCAATACATGCAAGTCTCGAATACTTGCAACTACAACAACATCATCCATCTAAACAAAGGTATACACAAGAAGTGCTATCGCTATGAGTGAATGCGGAACTATGCAGTACATGAGGTGGCGGTTACGAGTCCTCTCTCGCGCTAGTGTGAACCTCAAGTAACTAGCTTCTCCTTCTTGTCTGCTTTTGAAGCCTTTATGGCTGGCGCCCGTGAACCCATTCACTTGCTCCTGACACTCATGCCACTCATTGTACACCCTCGGAACCTTCCTTTTGTACACGACATAGCAATTCCATCTCGCCATCAAGAAACTAGGTACCTGTTAGAGATGCATGTTCATGAAGAGGATGTACAATCATATATATGCAACAAAATATACTAGAGCAACACCGAAAAAGAAAGGGTTATAGCAACTAGATGCAACATACAATATGCAAATTAATTAACTAGAGGTACGCAGGTCATCGTTCGCAAACTAACAAAGTAGCGTTACGCAAGTTTGGCAGGGACCGTGGACATCACAAAGTTTCATCGTGTAACGCCCCGAGACCGACGCTCCAGAAGACTTCCAGCTATTCCGAGTTTCGCCTTGTGTTTCTTTTGTGCTTGCTCTTTTATTTTTGCATTGCATCATGTCATCATGCCTTCATGTCATTAACCTTTGCGTCTCAACTCAACTAAATAAATTGCATAGATCTTTTGATCTATTTAAATCAAGGGAATTCACATGGTGATTTCTCTTTATAACATATCCTCCTCATATTTATGGAGCTATATTAAATATTTCTTTAATTTGGAAATCACCATATCACACTTGCAAATTATCCCAATGCCTTTGTTATCTTAATTCTTGGTCTCCAACCTTGCCATATATTCTTTCATCACATTCCGGAGCTCCACCAAAAATCCGAACATTTTTGGACCTTCCCAACCCTCACTTTCCATTCAAATCATTTGAATTTAAATCAAATGAGTTTGAATTTAAATCTTTCAATCATGGCCTTTTCTATTTCCTCGGAACAAGCACATTCTTGTGGGTCCGGGAAAATTATCCGCGTGTCCAATTTCTTCCCCAACACCTCCTTTCTTCTCCTTTTCTTCTTTGTTATTTTCTGTTTCTAGAGAATAAGAGAGAGGGAGAATAGAGCCCAGCAGCCTAGCCAGGCCTCCAGCCAGGCCTCTGGCCACTTCCTTCTCTATCGGGCCGGCTTCCAAGGCCCAGATACACCCCTCTAACCCTAGCCGCAGGGGAGAGCTCTGCTCGATCCCATCTCCTCCTCTCATTCCCTCTGCCCGCCGCCACACGCTCATCGCTCGGTCCTCATCTCCCCTCAATCTCCTCCCTCGCGCCCCTTCCTCCTCTGCCTCGTCCCCAACGCTTGGAGGCCTCCTCCCGTGCCTCTCGATCCCGTCACTCCTCGTCGTCGCTCAGGCCCCGCCGCGGCGCCCTGCGTCGTCGGAGCCCTGCGCCAAGATCTCCCCTGCCTCGTCATGTCTAGGGCGAGGAGGACGACACACATAACCTCCTACCCGTGCTCCGCCGCCGTCGTCAGCGCCCACGCATCCTCATCCCTCCGTTCGGCCTCAACCACAGGAGCCACGCTGTCACGGTGCCCGCCTTCTCCTATCGTGCCCGTCGCCCACCTTGGCCCGCGAGGCCATCAGCATCGCCGCACCCCTCCAACCTCCTTCTCCGTCGGCGACCTCGACCTCTGCTGTTAGCTGCATGTCCAGCGAGCGTCACCGCCTTGCTTCTCACACCCGCACCCAAGCTGCTCCACCCCTCTGCTTCGTCCTCTGCCGCCGGCAACGCGCGTGACCGAGCTGCCCCTGCCTTGTTCGAACACTCTTCCTCGGCCAGTTCATCACGCATGACCAGCAGCGCCTTCTCCATGGAGCACTAGCACTGTTGCGAGTCCTGAGCACGACCACAGGTGGCCGCCGCACTGACCACCTTGGGTTGGTGCTGTACACTGTTGTTGCCTCCGTGCATCTTCACTTCCGGTGCCCGTGGACATCAAGACCAAGTACCCATTCGTTTCGTCAATACCGGCAAGTTCAGAAGATCCCAAGTACCACTACGACCCGCCAAGACCCTCCTCGAACGTGTAAGACAACCATCACCGAAGACTGTCAAGTGAACCATTACCACCGCCGTGGACTCGACAAGATACGTGTACCACTACCGTCGCCCCGAAGACGTTGGATTCATCAAGTACCTCTCCGAAACGGACGTGTACAACTACTTCCACTACCGTCACGAGAACGACTACTTCCACTATGGCCCGTGTACCACTACTTCCTTCGACTAATGCGTTCCACTCCGAATGCACGCTTCAAAGGTATAACGGCCGAGACGACCGCCCGTGAACGAATGCATGTGTGTTGAATGAGATGCACCGTTTGCACCGTGTCCGAATTATCATTCGTTTTCCATGCCACCGACATGTGGGAACCCGGTATCCAGGATCACCCCACCATCTTTTGCATCACACGCTCACTCACACTTTCTTTTGCACCGACATCTCAATGAGTTGTTGGATCATTGGAATGTTGCCGTGGAACCATTTATGTTGTCGTTGCCATGGCACCCCTTTCGTTCCACCACGGTGACAAATGCTTCATAACATGAGCATGTCAACATTTTCATAAAATTGCATAAGACTTGCATATGTCATCCGCATCATGTTAACAACAATTAAAATGTTTAAAATTGTTGTTTGCGTTAAATTGCTAAATAACATATGGGGATTTCCGGAATTGTTGTTTGTTGTTCCGACCTCTTTTGAACTTGCCTAAATAGTTAGTTTAATTATGTTTCACCTCTTGCCATGTTTATAACAACATGTAATATTGTTGCGTTCATAAACAAGAGAGAACTAAATAATTGATGTGGTGTTTCGTCAATATGTAACTCGTTGCATATTGAGCTCCACTTAACTTGTAGTGTTGTTTGTGCACTTTGCCATGCCATTCCTCTTTAAACCGGACATGCATTATACATGATTGTGCATCATGCCATGTTTATGTGTGGTGTGTTTACCATGTTGTGTGCTTCTTCTCGATAGTTCCGGTTACATTGCGATTGTGAGGATCCATTCGTTTGACTACGTTCGTTTGTCTTCTTCATGGACTCATTATTCATCCTAGCGGGATTTCAGGCAAGATGATCATTACCCTCGATATCACTTCTATCTTTGCTTGCTAGTTGCTTCGTTCTATCTCTATGTTGCGTTACCTATCACTTGTTTACCATGCCTCCCATATTGCCATGTCAGCCTCTAACCTTTTCACCCTTCCTAGCAAACCATTGCTTGGCTATGTTACCGCTTTGCTTAGCCCCTCTTATAGCGTTGTTAGTTGCAGGTGAAGTTGAAGATTGCTCCATGATGGACAGGATTATGTTGGTATATCACAATATCTCTTATTTAATTAATGCATCTATATACTTGGTAAAGGGTGGAAGGCTCGGCCCTATGCCTGGTGTTTTGTTCCACTCTTGCCGCCCTAGCTTCCGTCATACCGGTGTTATGTTCCCGGATTTTGCGTTCCTTACGCGGTTGGGTGATTTATGGGACCCCCTTGACAGTTCGCTTTGAATAAAACTCCTCCAGCAAGGCCCAACCTTGGTTTTACCATTTACCTCACCTAGCCCTTCTTTCCTTGGGTTTCTGGAGCCCGAGGGTCATCTTTATTTTAGCCCCCCAGGCGAGTGCTTCTCTAAGTGCTGGTCTGAACTAGAGCCCTTTGCAGCGCCCCCTCAGGGAAACTTGAGGTCTGGTTTTAGTTGTACGGATTGCTCATCCGGTGTTGCCCTGAGAACGAGATATGTGCAGCTCCTATCGGGATTGTCGGCGCATCGGGCGGCTTTGCTGGTCTTGTTTTACCATTGTCGAAATGTCTTGTAAACCGGGATTCCGAGACTGATCGGGTCTTCCTGGGAGAAGGTATATCCTTCGTTGATCGCGAGAGCTTATCATGGGCTAAGTTGGGACACCCCTGCAGGGTATAAACTTTCGAGAGTCGTGCCCGCGGTTATGTGGCAGATGGGAATTTGTTAATGTCCGGTTGTAGATAACTTGACACCAGATTCGAATTAAAACGCATCAACCGTGTGTGTAGCCGTGATGGTCTCTTTCCGGCGGAGTCCGGGAAGTGAACACGGTTTTGGGTTATGCTTGACGTAAGTAGGAGTTCAGGATCACCTCTTGATCATTGCTAGCTTCACGACCGTTCCTTTGCTTCTCTTCTCGCTCTTATTTGCGTATGTTAGCCACCATATATGCTTAGTCGCTGTTGCAACCTCACCACTTTACCTCTTCCTTTCCCATTAAGCTTTGCTTGTCTTGATACCCATGGTAATGGGATTGCTGAGTCCTCATGGCTCACAGATTACTACAACAACAGTTGCGGGTACATGTTATGCGATGATCATGACGTGAGAGTGATGTTTGGTTGTTTTGGAGTTCTTCTTCTGCTTCTTCTTCGATCAGGGGATAGGTTCCAGGTCGGCAGCCTGGGCTAGCAGGGTGGATGTCATTTGAGTCTCTGTTTGTGTTTCATCCATAGTCAGATGGTGCTCTTATGTAAGACGATGTTGTATTCGTGTGGCATTGTATGCCTTTTGTATGTATCCCTATCTATTATGTAATGTTGATGTAATGATATCCACCTTGCAAAAGCGTCTTCAAGATGCGCTTCTATCCTTGGTGGGACCTTCGAGTTCCTTTAGGATAGGGTTGCATCTTGGGCATGACAAGTTGGTATCAGAGCCAGGTTCGACCATAGGAGCCCCCTTGATTGTTGGCCGTTGTTGAGTCTAGAAGAAAAAAGTTTTGAGTCTTAGGATTATATATATCGGAGAGTAGGATTCTTTTTACTCCTCAGTCCCTTCGTCGCTCTGGTGAGGCCTCCTGACGTAGATGTTTTGTCTTTCCTCTCCTCAAATTTCACTAATTTTTTTAGGATCACGCGGGTATCTTGGAATCGTTCCGATAGTCTTCTGACGAGAACATTGTTATCGGTGCCTCCTGACATTTAGGGGTTGTGGCAGTGTCCCGGGGAGTTCAGCTCCGAGGTGTTGTCATCAAAATTTTATCGTTGCAGTTCTGGAATACCTGAGTTTTGCCGACATCGAAAATCTCTTTTAGGCAGTTGTTGGTGAGATAACCTCGACGCCACCCAGTACTGGGGAGTTCGGGAGTATTTCCATAGCTCGTATAACGAACGCTTTTCGAAGGTTGAGGTACACGATTTCCGGAGTTTTCTTGGTTATGTGTTGACGGATGGATACAGCTGGATGTAGGGATTGTTAGTTTGGGTGAGATATATTGCTTCCCCTGTATCCTCAACACCAGATTGCATAACCAGAAAGTTTCGGGCGTTTATAGGTGGGAATTCAAGTAGCTCCTAGAATATCTTTCCGACAGATGCATGACATGGGATTGGGTAAATCTCTATCATATGTATTTGTTCCAGCTTATTCTGCAAGCCAAATCCTTTGTTTTGTTTTATTTGTGGTATTCGAGTTGCTTCGAAGTCAAATGTTGAATCCATACCTTTCCTAAATGGTGTTCTCATATTGCTATGTGAATACTAATCCTTCTTGATCATCGAGGTCGTCATGTTAATTCTTTTCCCAACTGGCGTGCTTCTCTTCAAGTGGATCCGATCATTTCAACATCCGCAAGATCAATTCTAAGTTTTCTCAACGGTATCCATTCCGTCTGCCCCAAGTTACCTTTGTTTTCCCGCCCTCCCACCCTTTTTTCTTCAATGACTCATATTTCTTAATCAAGTATCCTTTTTATTTGTGGGAAGTCTCTTCATTCTTTCTTTCAATGTTCTTATCCGGTGATTTCCCATGAAGATGATCAACAGTTTCAATTTAATCATCCTTCATTGTTGTTTATTCTTCGGTGGATCCAATTCAAGCTTTCGATATTCATCATATTCCTTTCCTCGTTTCTAATGCTTTCTCATGCGGATGCACCTCTTAATCATTCACTTCTTCCTATTCATTTGTTCTGGAGTGCTGAAGATTTCTCACAAGACTTGTGTTTCCATTCTCAATCCGTTCAAGATATTTCGAGGTTGTTATCTCATTCAAGCCATTTAATTCAACCGGTGCAACCTCTCTTTAAAATTGTTCAACGGTGTTTTCTTTTGAGTGGGCCCTAACCCACAGGTCTTTTCCCAGGATCTTACCTGACTATTCTAATTCTCCCGGAGTTATTCTCAAATTCTTTTCAAGTGTGACGTAAGAATGAATTTCATCAGTCACATGCCTTCTCCAAGATCTTTTTCAAATTCTTTTCATTGTTGGCTCAACCTCCTCGCTTTTCATTCTCCCGGAGTATCTCAACAATTCATGGTGGTTCCCATCATCATTCTCAACATTTGAAGACCGAAGAAGGATTTCTCTTAAATCTTGCTCCATTCTCTTCAAGATTCATGGTTCTAGCTGATGCCATCCTCTCATAATTGTTTTCGATTGTGGGAATTCTTTTCACCCATCCGGAGCATTTCATGAGTTGTTTCCATTCCTTTCCTGCGAAGGCCATCATGTCATAATTCTTCATTCTCAGCGTGTAGCTATCGTTCTCCAAATCTTACCGGTGCATCGTTCAAATAACCTCTAATCAGTTCATGGCCTCTTCGTTGTCATGTATCTAAATCCCCTCAAGTATCTTCATTCGTTTTCCAATTCTTTCCGGTGAATTGTGTCCTTGCTACTCTCTTTTCCATTTTTTTACGATGGTTCGTTCAAGATTTCACTTCCTTCGTTATCATATCAATTCATTCGTTGTTTCCAAATCCCACCGGTGGTTCCATCAATACCTTCTCAAGTTTGCGCTATTATCCTTAATCCCTCAAGAATAATAAGTAGTATGCCAAATCTGTTGCTTGTCATCAATTTAAATTGATGAAGGATACGCATAATGTAATTCTTATTATTGTTTCATCCAAGTGATCTAGTTTCTTCTTTCCATAGTTGTTCATCATGTCACATTTCTCGGTTCGAGATGCCTCATCTTTTCTTTTCCGGAGTTCCAAGTTTTCCGCATTATCTCGTCGCGAAGCGCCATCTAAATCATTGCAAGGCCTCACTTTGTGATTTCAACCTCTCTTTCTTTCTATCATCCTTTTATTACCTGAGTTCTCCATGGAGGATCTACATGATGGTTCGTCAAGGATTCTTTTCATTCTTCAATTGTTCTTCAAGATTTTTTCTTGAAGTTATGATCCGCCAAGCTATACTCAAAATTAAACATGGTGCTCAACATATGTTTTGTTTTGAGGCGTTCAACTATTCTTCTTCTTGCATTTCGAAGTGCAATTCTTGCTACCTTATCTCTTGAGGCGGTGTTATGCCATTCTTGACAATTCCTTTCGTGTTTCATGAGTCACAAGTTTTCAAGAATGACATATTTTAAACCCATCACTTTCTTCCTTGGAGTTATCTTGTGTCAGATTTCACCTAAAGCCTTTCCTTAAGGGTTGTTGCTATTTGTGGTGATTATGCATGACCCAACCTTACTATTTATCCTCTTGGTGGAAGAAGTTTTCATCTTTTTGGTGCTCTCAATCAAATCAATGGTTTCCATTAGTGGCCAGTTGTCACCTCATAATTTTGAGAACTTTTTCCATAAGCCCACTACAAGCTTATTCGTTTCGTTGTTGGTTTTCCAACAACCCCGTTATAACCTTCTTGGAAGGGTTCTTTCCAAGCTCATTTGTGGAAGAAGTTGGCATTTCCTTCTCCATTATGTTATTCCAATGATCTATCTTCTATTCTTTCTTCCGAAGACATTGTGATGTTGCTCTTTTCACTCATCATCTCGAATTGTGAGGATCGTGTTCTTTTCATGCTTATTCATTTAACCGGAGTGTTGTGTCATCTCTTCGAGTTCTTTTCATCTTATCAAGTGTTCCTTCTTCTTTCAGTCGGAGTGCTGCCCAAATTATATCAATCTTATTCCTTCTCTATCTAGTTTTAACCGGAGTGGTTTCAATATCTATCTTATCACTAAACCTCTTGGTTCTCGTTGTATCCCTTGTTCCTCTTTTCTAACAGAGTGTTTTCATCTTTGCTCATCTTCGTTGTTTTCTTCCTTTCATTTTGCTCAACCTCTCAAGGTTCGTGGTTTCACTCGTTCGTCAAAGAAGCAACTTAGTTTACCTCTTATCTTCCACTCCGTTTCTCTCCGGTGCCATCCTAGATCTCAGGACGAGATCCTCTTGTAGTGGTGGAGTGTTGTAACGCCCCGAGACCGACGCTCCAGAAGACTTCCAGCTATTCCAAGTTTCGCCTTGTGTTTCTTTTGTGCTTGCTCTTTTATTTTTGCATTGCATCATGTCATCATGCCTTCATGTCATTAACCTTTGCGTCTCAACTCAACTAAATAAATTGCATAGATCTTTTGATCTATTTAAATCAAGGGAATTCACATGGTGATTTCTCTTTATAACATATCCTCCTCATATTTATGGAGCTATATTAAATATTTCTTTAATTTGGAAATCACCATAACACACTTGCAAATTATCCCAATGCCTTTGTTATCTTAATTCTTGGTCTCCAACCTTGCCATATATTCTTTCATCACATTCTGGAGCTCCACCAAAAATCCGAACATTTTTGGACCTTCCCAACCCTCACTTCCTATTCAAATCATTTGAATTTAAATAAAATGAGTTTGAATTTAAATATTTCAATCATGGCCTTTTCTATTTTCTCGGAACAAGCACATTCTTGTGGGTCCGGGAAAATTATCCGCGCGTCCAATTTGTTCCCCAACACCTCCTTTCTTCTTCCTTTCTTCTTTGTTATTTTCTGTTTCTAGAGAATAAGAGAGAGGGAGAATAGAGCCCAGAAGCCCAGCCAGGCCTCCAGCCAGGCCTCTGGCCACTACCTTCTCTATCGGGCCGGCTTCCAAGGCCCAGTTACACCCCTCTAACCCTAGCTGCAGGGGAGAGCTCTGCTCGATCCCATCTCCTCCTCTCGTTCCCTCTGCCCGCCGCCACACGCTCATCGCTCGGTCCTCATCTCCCCTCGATCTCCTCCCTCGCGCCCCTTCCTCCCCTGCCTCGTCCCCAACGCTTGGAGGCCTCCTCCCGTGCCTCTCGATCCCGTCGCTCCTCGTCGTCGCTCAGGCCCCGCCGCGGCGCCCTGCGTCGCCGGAGCCCTGTGCCAAGATCTCCCCTGCCTCGTCATGTCTAGGGCGAGGAGGATGACACGCGTCACCTCCTGCCCGTGCTCTGCCGCCCTCGTCAGCGCCCACGCAACCTCCTTCCTCCGTTCGGCCTCAACCACAGGAGCCACACCGTCACGGCGCCCGCCTTCTCCTATCGTGCCCGTCGCCCGCCATGGCCCGCGGGGCCATCAGCATCGCCGCACCCCTCCAGCCTCCTTCTCCATCGGCGACCTCGACCTCTGCTGTTAGCTGCACGTCCAGCGAGCGTCACCATCTTGCTTCTCACACCCGCACCCAAGCTGCTCCACCCCTCTGCTTCATCCTCTGCCGCCCGCAACGCGCGTGCCCGAGCTGCCCTGCCTTGTTCGACCACTCTTCCTCGGCCAGTTCATCACACATGACCAGCAGCGCCTTCTCCATGGAGCACTAGCACTGTTGCGAGTCCTGAGCACCACCGCAGGTGGCCGCCGCACTGACCACCTTGGGTTGGCACTGTACACTGTTGTTGCCTCCGTGCATCTTCACTTCCGGTGCCCGTGGACATCAAGACCAAGTACCCATTTGTTTCGTCAATATCGGCAAGTTCAGAAGATCCCAAGTACCACTACGACCCGCCAAGGCCCTCCTCGAACATGTATGACAACCATCACCGAAGACTGTCAAGTGAACCATTACCACCGCCGTGGACTCGACAAGATACGTGTACAAGTACCGTTGCCCCGAAGAAGTTGGATTCGTCAAGTACCTCTCCGAAACGGACGTGTACAACTACTTCCACTACCGTCACGAGAACGACTACTTCCACTATGGCCCGTGTACCACTACTTCCTTCGACTAATGCGTTCCACTCCGAATGCACGCTTCAAAGGTATAACTGCCGAGACGACCGCCCGTGAACGAATGCATGTGTGTTGAATGAGATGCACCGTTTGCACCGTGTCCGAATTGTCATTTGTTTTCCATGCTACCGACATGTGGGAACCCGGTATCCAGGATCTCCCCACCATCTTTTGCATCACACGCTCACCCACACTTTCTTTTGCACCGACATCTCAATGAGTTGTCGGATCATCGGAATGTTGCCGTAGCACCATTTCTGTTGTCGTTGCCATGGCACCCCTTTTGTTCCACCACGGTGACAAATGCTTCATAACATGCTGATGTCAACATTTTCATAAAATTTCATAAGACTTGCATATGTCATCCGCATCATGTTAACAACAATTAAAATGTTTAAAATTGTTGTTTGCGTTAAATTGCTAAATAACATATGGGGATTTCCGGAATTGTTGTTTGTTGTTCCGGCCTCTTTTAAACTTGCCTAAATAGTTAGTTTAATTATGTTTCACCTCTTGCCATGTTTATAACAACATGTAATATTGTTGCGTTCATAAACGAGAAAGAACTAAATAATTGATGTGGTGTTTCGTCAATATGTAACTCGTTTCATATTGAGCTCCACTTAACTTGTATTGTTGTTTGTGCACTTTGCCATGCCATGCCTCTTTAAACCGGACATGGATCATACTTGATTGTGCATCATGCCATGTTTATGTGTGGTGTGTTTACCATGTTGTGTGCTTCTTCTCGATAGTTTCGGTTACGTTGCGATTGTAAGGATCCGTTCGTTCGAGTACGTTCGTTTGTCTTCTTCATGGACTCGTTCTTCTTCCTAGCGGAATTTCAGGCAAGATGATCATTACCCTCGATATCACTTCTATCTTTGCTTGCTAGTTGCTTCGTTCTATCGCTATGCTGCGTTACCTATCACTTGTTTACCATGCCTCCCATATTGTCATGTCAGCCTCTAACCTTTTCACCCTTCCTAGCAAACCATTGCTTGGCTATGTTACCGCTTTGCTTAGCCCCTCTTATAGCATTGTTAGTTGCAGGTGAAGTTGAAGATTGCTCCATGGTGGACAGGATTATGTTGGGATATCATAATATCTCTTATTCAATTAATGCATCTATATACTTGGTAAAGGGCGGAAGGCTCGGCCCTATGCCTGGTGTTTTGTTTCACTCTTGTCGCCCTAGTTTCCGTCATACCGGTGTTATGTTCCCGGATTTTGCGTTCCTTACGCGGTTGGGTGATTTATGGGACGCCCTTGACAGTTCGCTTTGAATAAAACTCCTCCAGCAAGGCCCAACCTTGGTTTTACCATTTGCCTCACCTAGCCCTTTTTTCCTTGGGTTTCCGGAGCCCGAGGGTCATCTTTATTTTAGCCCCCCCGGGCCAGTGCTTCTCTAAGTGCTGGTCTGAACTAGAGCCCTTTGCAGCGCCCCCTTAGGGAAACTTGAGGTCTGGTTTTAGTTGTACGGATTGCTCACCCGGTGTTGCCCTGAGAACGAGATATGTGCAGCTCCTATCGGGATTGTCGGCGCATCGGGCGGCTTTGCTGGTCTTGTTTTACCATTGTCGAAATGTCTTGTAAACCGGGATTCCGAGACTAATCGGGTCTTCCTGGCAGAAGGTATATCCTTCGTTGATCGCGAGAGCTTATCATGGGCTAAGTTGGGACACCCCTGCAGGGTATAAACTTTCGAGAGTCGTGCCCGCGGTTATGTGGCAGATGGGAATTTGTTAATGTCCGGTTGTAGATAACTTGACACCAGATTCGAATTAAAACGCATCAACCGTGTGTGTAGCCGTGATGGTCTCTTTCCGGCGGAGTCCGGGAAGTGAACACGGTTTTGGGTTATGCTTGACGTAAGTAGGAGTTCAGGATCACCTCTTGATCATTGCTAGCTTCACGACCGTTCCTTTGCTTCTCTTCTCGCTCTTATTTGCGTATGTTAGCCACCATATATGCTTAGTCGCTGTTGCAACCTCACCACTTTACCTCTTCCTTTCCCATTAAGCTTTGCTTGTCTTGATACCCATGGTAATGGGATTGCTGAGTCCTCATGGCTCACAGATTACTACAACAACAGTTGCGGGTACAAGTTATGCGATGATCATGACGTGAGAGTGATGTCTGGTTGTTTTGGAGTTCTTCTTCTGCTTCTTCTTCGATCAGGGGATAGGTTCCAGGTCGGCAGCCTGGGCTAGCAGGCTGGATGTCATTTGAGTCTCTGTTTGTGTTTCATCCGTAGTCGGATGGTGCTCTTATGTAAGATGATGTTGTATTCGTGTGGCATTGTATGCCTTTCGTATGTATCCCTATCTATTATGTAATGTTGATGTAATGATATCCACCTTGCAAAAGCGTCTTCAAGATGCGCTTCTATCCTTGGTGGGACCTTCGAGTTCCTTTAGGATAGGATCGCATCTTGGGCGTGACACATTGCTACAAAAAGTATACAAGTTCAACCAACACATATCATCATCATCGGCATCATAAATCACTAGAAGTTCCATCCTTCCATATCATCGAGGATGAACCCTAGCTTCTTGAACAGCGTGAGGTCTAGACGTTGCATGCCTATGCGAGTTCGGATGTCAGCTCGTGATATAGGGCCGTGGTGGAACATCCCCTTCTCATCGACGACTTCTTTCATGATGATCGTCGCAATGTCGCTTTGGATGCGAAAGAAGTCATCTCTAAGTTTATAATCCGCTTCTCCATGAGATTCTAGCCACTTATGGATATGATCATCATTTCTGCTTCTAATGTGAAGCTTTTGGTGATCCGTGTTGAACTGAATCATGAGATGGACGATGTAGAATCCATCCTTCTTGCTTGGTTTTGGGACATGGATGCAGGAGAAGTTAGTTTTATGCGTGAAACCCATCTTCTTATTCCTTTGTTTCCTGATCTGCATGTGGCCACCTCTAATGCTGAAGCCTTGGAGAGCATCATCTAGAATATTCATTATGTGGGTGTAGTCCTTTTTCTTGTAGTCTCTGGAAGGGTCATAATACATAGCGTGGGAGACTTGCGGGTAAAGAACGATAAGGACGATGCGCCCGTTGCTGTGGGGAAAAGACACCTCAAATTATTCTCCATATGAGCGAGAAGGAATGATTGAAATGTACGAAAGGGTTGTCCGGAACTGACTTACTTTGGATGATAAGGCACGAGGACAATTTTGTGGTCCTTATTCTATACCATGAAGTTTTGGAGGTAGTCCCTAGCAGTTTCACGCTCAAAGTCGCCGAGACTCAAGAAAGACTCATGCATGTAGTACGGATCCGCCACACAGATTTGCGAGACTTCTTCACTCTTCATGACGGAGCTCATATGTAGCGCAAAAAGGTGGACGATTGTAAAATCGAGCCGCCTTGTCAGAAACATCACAAAGATATTGTCAAACCGCAGGAAGAACACCTCCGCGGGCTGTGTGTCGACGTAGCACTTCCCCTCAGGCACACGAGCCGCGTATGTCGGATATCCTGGATCCTTTGAGGCTAGTAGGCTTTTCTCAGTCGACAGCACATGGTCGTGTAGTCTCCTGAGATCCCCTGATAGTGCCTCCAACGGTTTCGGCGGTAGCATCGGCTCGCCCGTGAGATGGAACATGACCGCACCTTTCAAGGGTACACGCTCTTCAGAATGCATCGTCTGGCTGCTATGTGCTCTGGCTTGTTTGGAGGCAGTTATCTTCCCCGATCTCTTCCTCTCCTTTTTCTTGGGCACACCTTCCAGACCCTTCCTTAACCCCTGCCCCAGTGTTCCCGGGCTAAGTACTGTACGACCCTCACGCCCAGCTAGTTGAGCCTGTGTTGAGGCGGCATCTTCAGGCGTGTCCTATGAGGATTTCATGAAGAGAGACTTTTTGCAATGCCTGCTACGACCCTGCCCGGTCATATCATCCATATCCTCATTAGCAAGTTGATAGCCCAATTCATCATATGGTTGACTCATCGTATCTATGTCACAGCCATACGCGTTTGTATTGAGGAAATACATAGGGTCGACCTCCGTCTCATCATCCATTCTCTGTTCTACAAGAGAAATTACATCAGCCAGTACTATTGCACCCCCTTCATCATGTCGTCCGCCGCTCTCACCCGGCACTACAGGAGCTGGTAATTGCGTAGGCGGGGTGGTGGTCTCCGCACATGCTTGTTGATGTGTGGTTATTTGTGTGCTCTCGGCCGGCTCCAGACGAATAAGATTCTTCGGCCATAGCAACATCCAACACTTGCAGCTTCCAATCCGTGGCGGGGTCTCGTCGTCCGCTCCCACATGCTGTGCTGGAGGAGGCAAATCCTCGTGCCCCAATTTCACACTGGTCAAGCTAACCCTAAAGTGCACAACGGGGATCGGCTAGTTGTGGAACGTGGGTTGCGAGGGGTCCATTATCATCCCCTTTCCCACCTCCACCTTCTGGCATTTGATCAAGTAGAGTATGGTGCACGGGGTTTCTTTCGCCTGCAAACACATATGTCTGTGGCGTAAAACAACCGAAAGGCAACAAAAATGGAATATTATATATATATATATATATATATATATATATATATATATGTTGGTGCGACATGTAATTACCATGACGACGTCGAGCTCAGCCAAAGACGAAGGCCCACTTAGCGCGCCTGAGACTGAGGACGGGCTGCTATGAGCGGGAGCGGCTGCGAGAGGAGGCCTGGTTGCGTGAGCAAGTGATGGTGCGATGGTGTTGTTGTTCATGGAGTTGCTCCCGACGAAACTGGGCAACGGGAAATCATGTACCGTCTTGTCTGGATTTTCCTTCGTCCAGTTGATGATAACTGGAACCAAGTTAGTAGCGAAATCATTTCTGCAGGCAGTTACAGCTGCATTGACTGCCTGCTGTAGCAACTCATATTTGTCCTCGGCATCTTTTTTCGCGTCCTCAGCTGCTTTTTTCTCGACAGCAAGCTTCACCTTTGCGTCGATGTCCGCCTGACTAAACTTCTTTTTCTGCTTCTTGGCCTCCGAGCCCTCGTTGTAAAACACCTTCCACGTGGCGCCGTCTCCAGCGCCGTGTACACGACCATATTGCGGCCGCTGGCCCAAAGGGAGTCCCTTAAGTTCGTTCAATGCCCGGTTGAGAGGGGTGCCCCACTTGGGCCTCATCGGGGAAGTAGGGCTTTCGGCTGCAAGCTGGTGTTGCTTCTCTAGTAGTCTAATCAATTTCCTCGTGATCTTGTCCGTGTAAAAAACCTTTTTCTCCTTGTCCCACTTATAGCGGGCCCTGATGAAGTCACGCTCCAAGGGGTTGGTGAACTTTGCGAAGGGGTCTGGGAGACCCACGGCTTCACGTTCCGCATCCTCCTTATCCCATATGGGCCTTTTACCGAGGTAGCCACGGCTTCCGAGGCGATGCTTCCCCATGTTCCTTTGCTGAAGGCTCTTTAATTTCGCAGCCTTAGCCTTGGCTGCCTCGGTAGGGCAAGTGTCCTTGAACTTTTCGAACTCCTCTTCCATAAGTGTCGGATTTTCCTCCAGAATCTTGGACAGGGGTTCATCAGCCTCAATAGCTCGTTTCACCCTCCCTTTCTAGGAGGCCAAATCATTGCGGAACATGCCCATGGCGTGATTGTTAATCTTTTTCATCTTCGGATCATCCCACGGTTGTTCTATGTTATCATCCCGGTCGGGGAACTTGAATCTCTTGTGCAACTTCATTAGGAGCAACTGCGTCAAATGTTCTTTACTCCTTAAGTCATCGTCGTTGATGCTCGTGCTTTCCCGTAGGATGCATCCTACTTGGTTCCCATAGCACTTGCGAGGTTCTTCCGGCTCTAACGGCTCAAACTTGCCAATTGCCATCTTTGTGATCACAAGTTGTCCAATCCCTAGTTTGTTAGGTTTTCGTATCCTCTGCTTCTTATGCTTCCTCTTTTCGGTAGGGGCATCGGGGCCGGTACCTTGCCCGCCGGTACCTTCCCCACCGGTCTCGGCGCCGCCATCGGTGCTGGCGCCATCGGTGTCGATGTCAGCGTCAGTACCATCATCGAGGCCGACCTGCAAACCTTGCTTAGCAGTCAAATAGTCGAGGTACTCTTGTTCACCCTCATAATCCATCTCGTCTCCTTCTTGGTCAGAAGGCCCAGTTTCTTTGTTGTTCGACATGTTTCCTATGATTAAGTGTCCTCATTTATTTCTAAAAGTATGAATAAATGAGAAATGACATAAAAAGAAATCTATGTGCCAGCACTCGATATGCCAACTATGTAGCACAAATCATGCCTTTATTCACGGGAAATTTTGGCATGACCTTTGCTAAAAAATGGACATATCGAGCACCTGAAATTCACCGGAACGGAAATGAATCAACATTCCAGCGTAAGATAGGCCACTCGGATCATTTTCAAAACATGACATGTCCAAAACATGACATATCCACATATGACATGTCCAGTTCAAATTTGCATATAAATTCAGCTAATTTTGAAACCTAGCTAAATTCATAACTAAATAGATAACCTAATTAACATACTGCCCTAACTAAAACCTAAGTAAATTAACCGAAGAACCCTAGCAGAGAGAGAGAGAGAGAGGTTTACAGAGGGTGCAGGGGCGAGGAGGCAGGCCCGATGACGGCCGAGGTTGGGAGGGGAGGAAGCAGAGGAGGGAGGCGAGGGCTGACGGGTCGGGGGCGAGCGCCGACACCGGGGTCGGGAGTGAGGGCCGGGTCGGGGGCGAGCACCGGGGTCGGGGGCGAGCGACGGGGGAAGAGAGAGTGGGGATTTGGGGGGAAAAGGCGGGATGAAGCAGGGATAGTGAGAATTTTGGGTTAAGTGGACGTAGCAGCAGCGCGTTTGAACAAAATGCGCTGCTACTACCTTTAGTAGCTGTAGCGGTTTATACGAAATGCGCTACTACTACCTTCAGTAGTTGTAGCGGTTTATACGAAATGCGCTACTACTACTGCCAGTTTTCCTTTTTCTTTTCCTTTATTTTCTCCCACTTTTATTTTGTGAGAGCAGTGAACGAAGGGAGGACTATATATATTGCATCATTTGACGGTTAAATATGTATGCAAAATAGGAACATATATTTTACATCATTGGACCCATGCATAATAATGGCTAAGTGTGTATACAAAATAGGAACATATATATATATATATATATTACATCATTTGTCCGATAACATACGGTTCCTCAGCGCTGACGTTTTCGTTTTTGAGTCAGCTTCTTTCCCTTCTTGTACGTCAAAGAATAATTGAGCCCCTCATTGTGACTTTGCCTTTTCCATGGAGTACGATTTTTCTTAGGTAATGTACTATTGATTCTTCTTTTGACGTATACTTCATCATCATCGTCATCTTCCCTCATTGGGTTGCCGTACTGATCATAGTCTTCCTCGTTGGCGACTCCATCCATTCCAATGATGTTCCTTTTGCCTCTCCTCACGACAACACGACTGGGATTGCATGGGTCGGTTATGAAGAAGCATTGTGTCACGTGCTTAGCGTGTACCCATGGCTCGTTTTTTGCGATAGCGTTCACGGTAGCGCTCTTGGCATCGGGTATACTCATGGTAGTGAAAATCCGGTTTTCTCTTTCGACATTCTTTGCCCATCTGACATGGAACATCGTCGTGTTGTGTAGTCCAGAGTAGTCAAGCTCCCAGATCTCTTTGACCCTTCCATAAAATCGTTCAGTTGCGCCGTTGTCGCTGCCGGTCATGCATTCCATCATCACCCCTAAGTTCTGATCATCACTGTCCATATCTTTGGCCTCCGTGTAGAATGTGTATCCGTTGATATCATATGCCTGATAGGTTACGAGGTTGGGCGAGGGGCCATGTGCTAAGGCGTATATGAGCAATCCGTCCTTAGAGCCCTCCTCCGGGGGATTAGCAATAATATGCTCTTTGAACCAATGCAGGAAAGTGGAGTTGTGCTCTCTAGTAACTTCAGCGTTCGTTCTGCATACCCCTGGTCACGATACTTCTTTGCGATAATTTCTTTGTGCAGTGCCACGAAAGGGATCTACCTCGTCTAGGTGTTGTAGCACTACCAAGTTTGCTCTGTCAAAGTCACTGCGTCGATCTGAGTATCCACGTGCAGTTCCCTGCGACCGTTGCAGTGACCATCTCCTTTGAGCCTCCCATCGTGCTTGTTAATGGGCAAACCAACACTAACACCAGGCGGCTGATCTGCGCCATATAGAAAATTCTCACAGAAAGAGATGCACTCTTGTGCCAAATAGCCCTGGACGATGCTTCCATCCGGACGGGACATGTTACGAACGAATCCTTCGATGATCCCATTCATCCTCTCAAACGGCATCATGTTGTGCAGGAATGACGGCCCCAGGTCTATTATGTAATCCACAATATGGACACACAGATGCACCATCACATCAAAGAACGCGTGCGGGAAGTACATCTCAAGCTCATTCAGTATCACAATGATCTCTTCTTGTAGCCTTTCAGAGCTGCTTCACACTGATTGACTTTTGAGAGATGACGTCGAAAAAGTTGCAGAGACCAATAAGCGTGTCATGGACGTGCTTGTCCATTATCCCTCTAAGGGCAACAGGTAGTATCTACGTCATCATCACATGACAGTCATGAGACTTCATCCCGCTGAACCTTTTCTTGCCCGTGTCTAGATATCTGCTTATATTGCCACAGTAATCGGAACTAACTTTGACTCCGATAAGGCACTTAAAGAATTGATTGATCTCAACCCGACTTAAGTTGAAGCAAGAAGGGGGGCAATAATCCTCTTCTTTATTTTCTTGCCCTTCTTCTCCCGTGCCTCTGTCTCCGTCTCTGTCTCGTATGACATTTTACGGCGCGGCATGTGCAGATCTTCCCTGATTTTCAAATCTTGCAAGTCTTTTCTTGCCTTCGGCCCATCCTTGGTCTTATACGGCATGTTCATCAGTGTTGCAAGCAAGCTCTCAAGGACATTCTTATAGATATGCATTTGATCAAGGCAATGAGGTGTATCGAGTTTGTGCCAGTACTCCAAGTCCTAGAACACAGACCTCGTCTTCCATACCTTCAGCAGCGGCTCCGGTGCCTTTCTCATCGTCTTTCTCGGCGCGGGGCACTCCTTCTAGTTTTTCAACATTGTCGGGGTTTTCTGCTGAATCGGCCCCGGGCACCTATGGGGCACGGGGGGCCCCTTTTCTGGTTCGGTGAGGGGGCGGAGGCCGCGCGTAGAGCGGATCGAGGTCCGGGCGCGCGCTGGGGAGACGGGCGATTTTTACCCAGCTTCGGAGCTCTCCGGAGAGATAAAACTCCTACTGCTGCTTTGTGTTTTTATTTGATCTTGCTCGACTGCGAGCGCACGGTGGTGTGGTGTCGAATGGACCGAACCCTAGTCCTGTATCTCCGGATGAACCGAACCCTAGTCCTGTATCTCCAGATGAACCGAACCCTAGTCCTGTATCTCCAGGCGAACCGAACCCTAGTCCTGTATCTCCAGGCGAACCGAACCCTAGTCCTGTATCTCCAAGCGAACCGAACCCTTTCTACGTGCCCATGGGCCTCCCTTTTGTAGTCTAAAGGGGGCACCAACAGGTGGCAGCGTAAGAAGACGGGGTAGAAAGGTAAAAACGCAGGTTGGTGTAACAGTGACCAACAGTGTCCCCTACCTAACTCTGGCGGCAGGGGACAGGGGCCTTTAATGCCCGTTTGGTCGCCCCAACAGTGCAGAGAAAGCGACCGTCAAGTGAGCCTCCGGTTGCCACGATGGCGTCTCTGTCAGCTCCGCTTGCCACCTCGCCCCGCATGGCTGCGTAGTGCCTCGCCACGTGCCTTTGGGATGGCCTTGTGATGACACGTCGCCGGATGTGCTGGAGTTTGGTTGGAAATCTTGCCACGGCAAGTGCCTTGCCGCGGTCCTCCTCTTGTCGTGCCGGCAAGCTTGCCGGCCGTCGGGCCATTCTGGGACGCGCGGGGCGCCGCGGCAAGTCCTCTGGAGGTGCCTCGGCCGGCCTTCCCGGCAAGCTCCTCTTGCCGGGGCCTTTGTTTTCTTCCCGGCAAGATCTTCTTGCCGGGGCCTTGGTTGGCCTTCCCGGCAAGCTCCTCTTGCCGGGGCTTTTTAGCTTGGGTACTCTGTTCTTGAATGGCATCAAAGTAGCCGCGGAGGATCTTGGTGGACGCCCGGCAAGCCCTGCCACGGGTCGCTGCGACTGCCCATGCACAAGTTCGGGGTACTACGGTACCCCCCTACTTTAGTACACCGACAGAAGCCCCCGGGCCTGGGCCATACACGGTGCCGAGCGTTGTTGGGCCAGGCCCAAAACAGTGCACGGGCACGCGTGGCCTGGGTCCACACAAAATCAGACTCCGCTTCCACAGCGCACGCTTGGAGTGGCACGCGTCAAACGCGGCATCGTGGGCGATGTGGGCGGCGCGTACGGGGCTGAGCCTCGCGAGCATGGATCAAGTCATGATGAAGGGGACGGCCCACGCCCTCCTACCTAAACGGAGGTAGGCGTGGGGGCGTGGTGCATTAACTGGACGGGGCTAGTGCGCGGCTTTTGAGGCGTCTGCTCTCGTGCTCACGGGGTGGGGCGAGACCGCCTCACCCGTCCACTCGGCGCTGCATCCCGGCCACGCGGCTCCCATGCGCTTGGGGTCACGGACGGTGAGATTGGGGAATCCGGGCCGGCGTGGGCAGAGGCAGCGGGTCGGCCCCGATTCCCCGCTCTCCCGTGCCTTGATTCGTCGAGCGGGGCGGCCGGGCTCCCACCCTGCTTTTTTATAAAGGGCAGGGAGGGGGGCACAGAAGCCCACACTCCTTCATCCCCTTCTTTTCTTTTTAACTTCTGCCCCCCTTTCTCCCACTCGTCATGGAGAAAGGGAACCCTGGCCCTTCGTCGGTGGCGGCGAGGGTTGCCGCCAAACAGCGCATCCTTCCCTCTCTCGCCCTGCGGTGGTGGAGCCGGCCGCGAGGGGAAGAGGGAGGGGGCGAGGCCGAGGGCATGGCCGAGGCGCTCGGGGGAGAGGCGGCCGGGGTGGTGCGCCACCCCCGTCTCCGCCGGCGGCTCCTCTCCTCGAGGCGGTCCATATTGGGGACGACCCCTGGGAGTTCTTCGTCAAGCTGCGCCGAGCACCTCGTCGACGCCTCCGGCTTCCGGCTCCGTTTGCGAGCGCGATGGAACCGGACCCGCCCGAGATGCTGGAGTTACGTATGAGGGGCTGCGGGATCAGCGGCACTCGAGTTAGTGTCGTATCCCCAGCCCCCGGTGTGATGTACTTCGATCGAGGGTGGAAGACGTTCGCCCGCATCCATAGCTTGGCAGCGGGGTTTACCCTCCATTTTAAGTTAATGGAGGGCAACCTTCTCGCCGTCAAGGTCTTCGGGGACTCCGGCATCCGGGCGAGATGCTGCGTGGACAGCTCCTCCGATAGCGAAGGTCCCTCCTCGAGCGAGAGTGATGAGGAGGGGAGCGACAGCGACGACGAGGACGGCGGGTCCGACTAGGCGTCGAACGCTGCCTCGCGCGCGCCACCGGCGACCCCATCATCCGGGTCGCCGGCCTTCTGAACTCCCCGGGGCCGTCTCCTTGGGCGGCTGGCGTAGGGAGGCGGCGGAAGAGGAAGAGGGGTGGTGGCAAGGCCGTCAAGCCGGAGTACGAGGGCGAGGTGCCCTCGACAGCGTGCTGACGTCCTGCCGCCCCGTCTTCGAGCTCTGCCTCCGGCGCCTCCGTCTCCGCCAAGCTCCTGGCCGGTCCCCGGGAAGTTCTCTTGGTGTCTTCTGGCACCCGTAGCTCGCCTAGGCGCTTCTTTTGCCCTCCCCGGCAAGCTTCTCTTGCTGGGGCCTCCTTGACCTACCTCCTGAAGAGAGAAACAGGAGAGGGATTACGGGCATCTTATCTTTTAATTTGTAAGCCTTTGGGCCTTGGCTGTATTTAAAGTTTGTAATCCTCTCTATCATGTTTTTCATCCTCCATGGACTTGCACTAAATTGGGATGTTTTTTAATGAAAAGAGGGGAAAGCTTGCCGGATTAAGTCCTTTACTTGATTGTGTGCCTTGTACGTTTTCACCCTACGCTTTTAGGGAACTTGCCGGCGCGGGCACCTTGCCGTGAGCGCCGAGTGCGGAACGTCGGCAACGGAACTGCAACCGACAGGAAACCTTGTCGCGGAGCTAGTCGCGGCTTACTTAAGTCGTTGAGCGGACTCGAAACAACAGCAAGGCAACTAGCTACGAGTTGGTTCTCTGCCGGCGGTGCCACGACCGACAACAAACCTTGCCGCTGAGCTAGCTGCAGTTCACCCAATATTGTCGAGCGGACTCGAAACAATGGTTGGTGCGCGACTAGCTACGAACTGGTTCCTCCGCGCACAGGTTTTCCATACAAGGCACGATCGTTCAGAGACGCGGCCTCGCTTTCCCCATCCATAAGAGGATGCATGACGAGGGATGAAAAACTTATCTGGTATTACAGCCCCCGGCGACTCTGGCTTGCCGGGGGTGAATCTTGATATTTGCAGCCCCCGGCAACTTTGGCTCCGCTGGGACCTAGGTGCCGGTGCGCCTTGCTCTGTCCTTGCCACCAGCGTTGTAGCCCCCGGGGACCCTGACTTGCCGCGTAGGGATTTTGGCAATCGCAGCCCCCAGTGAAATCGGCTTGCCGGGGCCTCTTCGCCAGTGCGCCCTTCTGGTGTCTCCTTGTCGCTGCCATTTTAGTCACAAAAATAACTAAGACAGCGCTATAATAAGTTACTCTTTGCAATGTAACTTCGAGTTGGGCAATGCGACGCCATGTTTCGCCCTTTGTATGTTTACACTCTATGCTTCTAGGGAACCTGCCGGTGCTAACACACTTGCTGAGTGCGGAACGTCAGCAGCCTGCTGGCGGTGTTGTACCCGGCAAGAAACCTTCTCGGGCTAGTTGCAGCGCACTTGCATTGTCGAGCGGACTCGAAGACAAAGCAAGGGTGCAACTTATCCACGAGTTAGCTCCTCTGCGCACAAGTTTCTCATACAAAGGACGTCCCATGGCAAGGCTTGCTACGTTACATCCTCGACTTCACTACATCCCTTGTACGTTTTTGCCCTACGCTTGTAGGGAACTTGCCGGTGCTAACACACTTGCTGAGTGCGGAACGTCAGCAGCCCGCTGGCGGTGTTGTACCCGGCAAGAAACTTTCTCGGGCCAGTTGCAGCGCGCTTGCATTGTTGAGCGGACTCGAAAACAAAGCAAGGGAGCAACTTAACCACGAGTTGGCTCCTCAGCGCACGGGTTTTTCGTACAAGGGACGAACGTTCGAGGAACATAACATAAGCGCTTAAAACTAAACAAAAAAGCTATGCACTCAAGCTCGGGTGACTTAGCTTTTCCGTCTTCCGCGGTCCGGCGAAGCCGCGCTCCTCCCTTGACTTCCCCCCTTGTACGTTTTCACCCCCCACTGCGCTTTCAGGGATCCTGCCGGCGCAAACACACTTGCTGAGTGCGGGACATCAGCAGCCCGCTGGCAGTGTTGCTTCCGGCAGGAAGAACTCGTCGGGCTAGTTGCGGCGCGCTTTCGTCGTTGAGCAGACTCGAAACGGGATCAAGGGCGCAACTTAGCCACGATTCGACCCTTCTGCGCACAGGTTCTTCGTACAAGGTACGGATTCTCAGGGAATACAATCCAAAAGCTTGAAACTAGACGCTTTCTTCGCCCTACTGGCTAGTGAAGCTCGATGGTGCATCCTCGACGGTAGCGCAGCACTCCGGGGAGGCGTGCTTGCCGGAGCAGGTACCACAGCTGTTCTTGCCGGGCTTGGTCTTTGGCGGATCTGCCTTTGCTTTCTTGCACTTGCCGGTGGAGCTCGATGGTGCGCTCTCGACGGCAGCGCAGTACTCCAGGGAGGTGCGCTTGCCGGAGTGGGCATCAGGGCTGCACTTGCCGGACTTGAGTTTCTCCTTCCCCCGGGGAGCTTCAGCGGCAAGTGGCTCGCGCTCTGCTGCGGCTGCTGCTTCCCGGTAGATCTTGTCGGCGCAGACGAGTGCATCCCTCTTGTCACCTTGGACAGAAATGACACTCATCGGGCTAGGCATCTTGAGCACGTTGTATGCGTAGTGAGAGGCTGCCATGAACTTGGCAAGCGCTGGTCGGCCGAGTATCCCATTGTAAGGTGACCCTCTCGGTCCTGAAATTCAGCTCGCTGCCAAACGTCACTGGCAGCGTGATCTTCCCCTTGGGCTTGCTCCTTCCCGGATTTATCCCTTGAAAGGTACCAGTTTCTTCGAGCTCGCCGTCGGGGATCTGGAGCTTCTTGAGTACTGTGGAGGAAATCAGGTTCAGGCCGGCCCTGCCGTCAACCAACATCTTCGTGACCTTGAGGTTGCGGATCGTTGGTGAGACCAACATTGGCAAGCACCCGACCGCTGTGATGCAATCGGGGTGGTCCTCAACATCGAAAATGATGGGCGTGCCGGACCATTTCAGAGGCTTGCGCGCCTCGACGGACGGCTCCGCTGCGTTCACCTCTCGCACCCACTGCTTGAGTTGGCGGTGCGAGGCATGCAGAGAGGCGCCGTCGTCGATGCATAGCACCTCTGTCGCCTTCTGAAACTCTTGGTCATCGGTCTCATCTTCCTCCATCTCGTCCGCATCTTCGTCCTTGTCGCGGCCGCGCGGAGGCCTATCTCCTTGCCGCGGCGTCCTCCCCGGGCGGGAAGCTTCTTGCCGGATCCTCCGCCACCTCCCTTGGCTCTCTCCTTATCGCGGCGCTCGTACTCGGCTTTCTGCAGCTCCGCCATCTCTTCGACTTTCTTGCAGGTTTGGAGATCATGGCCCTTGGTGCGGTGGATCTTGCAATACCGCTTGCCGGAGCCATCCTGCTTGTCGGCGGCCACCACAGCCTCGCCAGGGTCGTCGGCCTTGGCCTTGTCGGAGCCGCCTCCATTGCCGGAATGCTCAATAGCTAGCACATCCTTAGCCTTTCTCTTCCTGTTGTTCCGTCTCCGGTTCTTCCTTGCCGGGGCGGTATCCTCACTGTCAGATCCTTCTGCTCCTGCAGTCTCTCCGGGGATTTTCCTCCCCTCCTCAGCCCGTGCACACTTGTCGGCCAGAGCATAGAGCTTGCTGACGTTTCTGATCTTGCACATCGCCATCTCCTCCCTCATTCTGTGGTTACGCACGTTCTGATGAAAGGCGCTGATAACCGCGGCAGGGTGGACGTCTGGGATGTTGCGTTGCACCTGGCTGAATCTCTGTATGTACTTGCGCAGGGGCTCCCCCTCTTTCTGGACGAGCAAGTGGAGGTCACTCTCCTGGCCATGAGGCTTGTGGCCACCTGTGAAGGCGCCGACAAACTGATGACACAGGTCCGCCCATGAAGAGATGGAACCGTCCGGCAAGTGCATGAGCCAAGATCTGACATTGGGCTTGAGCACCAGCGGGAAGTAGTTGGCGAGGATTTTCTCATCGCGCCCTCCGGCAGCCTGCACCGCGATGGTGTAGATGCTGAGGAACTCCGATGGATGTATCCTGCCATCGTACTTCTCGGGCACGTCTGGCTTGAAGTTCTTGGTTTTGGGCCACTGGACTTGCCGCAGCTCGCGGGTGAACGCAGAGCAACCTGCCGCGTACGGCAAGTCGCCTGGCTCCCCTAGCGCATGCATGTCGACAGTGGGCCCGGTGCGCTGGTCAGATTGACGTCGCGTTTCCCTTCTGTGCTCGATGCGAGTGCGAGCGTCTTCGTGTTGCCGTTCTTGGAGAACGTGGCGCTGATCGCGTCGGGTTCGTGGGTCTGACGACGCGGTGGAGTCGCCGTCGGGGTTAGTCCGACGAGCCGGCGATCTTGGCCTTCGGGGCTGGGAGTGCACGGAGGTGCCCCCCCCAGCGGTCTTGTCGGCGTCGGCTTGCGCTTGGACGCTTTGCCGGGGCCTCGATGCGCTCGGTTTCCGGGGCTTGTCGCCGTTGGCAAAGGCGATGAGACAGTATATAGTCATCCTCCAGTCGTCAATCTTGTGCGGCGCCGGAGGGTAGTCTAGGAGCAGCTGGGCTCGGGCCAGCGCTTCCTCTGCTGTCTTGGGTGGTGGTGGCGACGAGCGGCGCGAGGAGCGGGATGTGCTCGGACTCTCAACTGGATTGGGAGGTGCAACACCCTGCCCTGGCGACCGTACCTCGCTCGCGCCGAGCATGCTGACCTCGAGTGTCTCGCGACCCACCAGCTTGGCCTTGTTCCAACGCGAGCACGGTGCTGGGAGCACCGGGGCGTTGTCGACCTTGCACCTCCTGGGAAGGGTGCGGTGTCTGCATGGTTGCCGACGCTTGCGGGGCCTTGTTTTTGGATCTGGTGACGACGTGAGTCCCACCGTCGGCGCCCGCTCTTCCGCCGGCGCCCACTCCACCGCCCGTTTGCTCCGGCGGTGGTGGCGGAATCGATGTAGACGGAGCGGCCGCCTCCGAAGGCTTCTTCTTCGGTGGCATGTTGATGAAGGCATTGACGCAGCGTGCGTAGAGACCGGATCAGATGCTCACGACCTCGACGCACCCCCTACCTGGCGCGCCAAAGATGTCGGGGTTTTCTGCTGAATCGGCCCCGGGCACCTATGGGGCACGGGGGGCCCCTTTTCTGGTTCGGCGAGGGGGCGGAGGCCGCGCGCAGACCGGATCGAGGTCCGGGCGCGCGCTGGGGAGACGGGCGATTTTTACCCAGCTTCGGAGCTCTCCGGAAAGATAAAACTCCTACTGTTGCTTTGTGTTTTTATTTGATCTTGCTCGACTGCGAGCGCACGGTGGTGTGGTGTCGAATGGACCAAACCCTAGTCCTGTATCTCCGAATGAACCGAACCCTAGTCCTGTATCTCCAGATGAACCGAACCCTAGTCCTGTATCTCCAGGCGAACCGAACCCTAGTCCTGTATCTCGAGGCGAACCGAACCCTTTCTACGTGCCCATGGGCCTCCCTTTTATAGTCTAAAGGGGGCACCAACAGGTGGCAGCGTAAGAAGAGGGGGTAGAAAGGTAAAAACGCAGGTTGGTGTAACAGTGACCAACAGTGTCCCCTACCTAACTCTGGCGGCAGGGGACAGGGGCATTTAATGCCCGTTTGGTCGCCCCAACAGTGCAGAGAAAGCGACCGTCAAGTGAGCCTCCGGTTGCCACGATGGCGTCTCTGTCAGCTCCGCTTGCCACCTCGCCCCGCATGGCTGCGTAGTGCCTCGCCACGTGCCTTTGGGATGGCCTTGTGATGACACGTCGCCGGATGTGCTGGAGTTTGGTTGGCAATCTTGCCGCGGCAAGTGCCTTGCCGCGGTCCTCCTCTTGTCGTGCCGGCAAGCTTGCCGGCCGTCGGGCCTTGCCGGGACGCGCGGGGCACCGCGGCAAGTCCTCTGGAGGTGCCTCGGTCGGCCTTCTCGGCAAGCTCCTCTTGCCGGGCCTTTGTTTTATTCCCGGCAAGCTCTTCTTGCCGGGGCCTTGGTTGGCCTTCCCGGCAAGCTCCTCTTGCCGGGGCTTTTTAGCTTGGGTACTCTGTTCTTGAATGGCATCAAAGTAGCCGTGGAGGATCTTGGTGGAAGCCCGGCAAGCCCTGCCACGGGTCGCTGCGACTGCCCGTGCACAAGTTCGGGGTACTAAGGTACCCCCCTACTTTAGTACACCGACAAACATCTCATCGATTTCGGCACCGCTCCGCTTACGTGGAGGTCCTCGATGCTCAGCGTGACCATTGAATAGATCTCCACGATTTCTCCACGGGTCGTCCTGTTCAAGCCATCTTTGATGCCCCATGTACACGATTTTCCCAGACCCGCCATCTTTCCTTGACGTTAGCTGCTGAGATGTCATATCATCCATGCACCGCGTGCATCCGCAATATCCATGGCACACCTGGCCTACCACATATCCATAACCGAGATAGTCCTGCACTGTCGTCCCATGTCTTGGCCGGTGTTTTCCATAACGTGTCTAACTCCTCTTGAAGTAGCCCTAGATACAAATTAATATTATTTCCTGGTTGTTTCGGCCCTTGAATAAGCATGCTCATGTGAATGTACTTCGATTTCATGCACAACCAGGGGGAGGTTGTACATCCATAAAAACACGGGCCATGTGCTATGGTTGGTGTTCTGGTTGCCAAACGGATTCATGCCATCGGTACATGCGCCGAGCACGATGTTCCTTGCATCACATTCAAAATACCGATAGAAGCTATTCAACGCTCTCCACTGGCTTCCATCCTTCACGTGTCTCAGCTTCGGATCATCTCCATCATCGGGCTTCTTCCTCTCCGCGTGCCAGCGCATTAGCTTTGCTTCCTTGGGATCTACAAAATACCTCTGGATACGGGGAGTGATCGGTAAGTACCATACAACTTTCTGGGGACATTTCTTCCTGGCCTTCTTGTATCGAGAAGCATTGCACACCGGACAGCTTGTTTTTTCTGCGTGCTCCTTCCGATAAATTATGCAATCGTTGATGCATGCATGGTATCTAACGTGTGGCAGATCAAGATGGCACACGATCTTCTTGGCCTCATCAACACTAGTAGCACATAGATTACCTGCGGGAAGAACATCCTTTAGGTACTTGAGATGCTCATCGAGGCTAGTGTCGGTCCATTTGTTTTTAGCCTTCGTCTTCAGGAGTTGGAGCGTGAAACTCAAGCGGGTCACCTCAGGATTGCAACCATCATACAATGGAGTGTTCGAGTCTACCACCAGTTGCTCCAGCTTAGCCTCCTCTCTAGAAGCAGCTCTCTCAGTACTCATCTCCTTGTGAAGCAATGCTTGAACATGAGGGTCCCACACGATTGAACTTAGTACCGACAAACTCTGCTGCGTGGAGTCCATGTCGTTCTCTCCGCCGCCATGTCCGGCCCCTTCACCTCTGCCATGTCCAGCCCCTTCTCCGCTGCCATGTCCGGCCTCTTCCCGACCGCCATTATCTATCATCTCTTTGTCTTGCCCCGTGTCATCATTGCTTGCCCCGTCTGCATCCTCAACATCGTCATCCTCATCTTCAGTTATCCACCGAGTGTAGCCATCCATGAAACCAGTCATGAGCAGGTGCGCTTCGACACGACCATCGTCATAGGGGTTGAGCCAAACTATTCCTTTGCATTTTCGACACGGACATAAAACCTCTGTCAGGTTAATTTCTTTCGTGTCCTGCACCGCCGACCACAACCACCTGTCCACCATCGTTCCACTGACCATCATGAACATCTGCAAACAAATTGATTATAAAAATACGTGCATGCATCAAAGTCATACAAAAATTCGGCATGACCTTCCTTAAAAATAACGTATATGGATCTAGAGTTTGCCCAGAATACGCCATAACGGAAATAAATCGACATTTCGGCAAAACATAGGCAACTCAAAAGCACAATTTGGCGTCAACTCATGCCACACACACAATTTCCACAAACATATCACACACACATAAACATATTTCCATTTTACAAAAGCATGAAATTTTCATCACCTCTATCTCGAGATCGAGCACACGGTGGATATGATGTTGTAGGGAGCTCAAAAGTGCACAAAGTTCTTCTTGACAAATATAGATCTAGTTAGGGGGCAAATAGGTCACTTAACTAAATCCTACATCTACCTAGCTACCTAATTTGGGAGGAGACAACTTCAACTAGTGGAGGGGAAGGAAAAAGAGAAATGAGATGCATTAATGGAGGTGGTGTAGTTAGGTAGGAGTAATGAAGAGAGAGAAAGGTGGATAGAAGAGAGAGAGTAATGGGGGAGAAGTATTGAGGAAGAAGAAGAGTGAGAGTGGGAGCATGTGGGAGGTAGGGGAAAGGGAAGAGAGGAGGGGGAGGGGGAGGGACGGGTGGGGAAAAGGTGGTGGGTTGGTGCGGATTAGCAGTAGCGCGGGTGTTAAAACGCGCTGCTGCTAAGGAAGTAGCAGCAGCGTGCTTTGGGCAACGGCGCTACTGCTAACCGGGACCAAAAAGTGTGCCAATTTGAAATTTAGCAGCAGCGACCTCATAAAAAGCGCGGTACTACTACATCCATAGCAGTAGCACGGCTCACGGCACCGCGCTGCTGCTAAATGGAGTTTTGTGGACACCGATGCTCGATATTTGTAGCAGCGCGGTTTACACCCAGCGCGCTACTGCTAAAAACTTGTCAGTAGCGAGTTTTCCGCACACGCGCTAGTACTAATTAGCCGCAGCGCTCCTTTTTGAGCCGCGCTGCTGCTAAGATTCTGTGTATAGGCTTTTCCCTAGTAGTGCATGGCCCGGTCTTTATTCGAACCGTTTTTCACAACCAGCTACTGCACATAATGCGAGGCGGTTTCCTTGACACGTCTTGTTGAAGCAGAGATCGTGTCCCCTTATCACGGGATTCTCATCAATACGGGCATGGGTAACCCAACCATGCCATCAATTTTGGCGCTTGGGGAATAAGCGATTTTAACGGGCAAGTGGGGAGGCGCACAGTTTCTACAGCCTTTATAAGGAGATAGAGATTACCCTTTTTCACCCATGCCTTCTACTTCCTGTGTTCATCCATTCTCGCACGCTCGAGCTCCAGCGCCCCAGTTCTCACCTTCTCCATACAGCCATTCCAAACATGTCCGGAGCAGGAGGCAAGTGGATGGCCTCCTCCGTCATGGAGGAGGACATTACGAAGCTCCGGGAGGCCGGATACTTGGCAGCTGACATTGCACATCGGCTCCCGGACGCGGGGCAGATCGTTCCAACTCCGGAACCCCACGAGAGGGTTGTGTTCCTCCCCCACTTCATCCGCGGACTGGGATTCCCCCTCCACCCATTTGTCCGAGGGCTCATGTTCTACTATGGGCTAGATTTTCATGATTTGCCCCCTAATTTCATCCTCAACATCTCGGTGTTCATTGTCGTGTGCGAGGCTTTCCTCCGCATCAAGCCCCACTTAGGCCTGTAGCTGAAGATCTTCAACGTGAAGCCGAAGATAGTGGTCGGCCAGCGAGCGGAGTGCGGAGGCGCTATGGTGGGCAAGATACCCAACGTCACCTGGCTTGAAGGCCCCTATGTGGAGACCGTGAAGGGGTGGCAATCGGGGTGGTTGTACATCACCGAGCCGCGCGACTCCAACTGGGCGGCGGCCCCCGAGTTTAGATCCGGCATCCCCATGTGGCTTACCTCTTGGAAAAGGAAGGGCTTAGCCTGGGGTGCGCCAGCGAAGCTGTCCGGACTCCAGAACTGCATCAAAAATATGATAGGCAAGAAGATCAAACTTGTCAATGTGGTCCAGGTCATGCTCTTCCGCTGGATCCTCCCGTGTCAAAGATGGGCATTCAACCTGTGGGAGTTCGATTCGGCCAAACACCAGACGCTGCGAGAGCAATTCGACACGATGCATAAAAACGTCTGGAAGGTCTTGTTCAAGGCCGTCGAAGTACCTCCTCCCACCACCGAGGACCGCGGGCTCAGCGCAAGGCGCCCCGCCAATCCGGGAAGCTCCCTATATCTCACGAGGTGTGCCCTTCCTCAGTATGTTTGTGGGAGGAATCTGAGCCATCATACTGATTCAACAGGACTACGTGGCGATAGCGGAGTGGATCAACTATCCAGCTCCGTTGCCTGAAGATCCAGCAACCGCTCTCCTGACGGAGATGCTGGTTCCGGCGCTCTATGAGGTGCCAGAGAAGAAGGCCAAGAAGAAGGCCACGGGGACCAGGAAAAGTCTCCGGTGCAAGGTGGTGTCGGACTCATCGTCCAAAGACACCGAGGTGCACTCCAACGACAACAAGGAGGAGGAAGAGGAAAACCCTCTCCCCCAAACCGAGGGGGAGAAGAAAAGGAAGGCCGCCCCTTCCGGGGAGGCCAAAGGGTCCAAGAAGGGAAGGACCCTCCCTCCAGACCACTCTACAACGGCTGCCTACAGCAAGGAGGAGCGGCTACCCAGGGCCAAGGCCCTGGCAAAGCCGTAAGTATCCGGATACCATAGTACTTTTTGCATGTTTTAGCTTTATGGATTCTTATTATGTCAAGATATGTTTGTGCAGTCCGTCCAAAGCCCACATCGACTTATCCTCCTCAGGTGGGTCCTTGAGCTCATCGGAGATGAACAACTATTCGCTCCCGACGGCCTCCACTCCCCAGCCCGCGGACGACACCGAAGTGTTGTCTCAGAGGATACCGGGCCGGGGAGAGATGGATTTGGAGGCGCCTCAAGGAAAAACCCTTGATGCCGGGCTCATGGGGGGGGGGGGGAGATCCCCATGGATTCTGATGAGGGGGGTCACAACAAGCTTGGCCCACAACCGGATACTGCGCCGGAACCTCCAGTGGTTCCGGATTCAGGCAGGTAGCCCCCCGCCAAGGGGGGCAAGCCGCCTGTGCCGATGACCTCTGTCCATCCAGAGGCATCAGATAACTTGGTGGAAGCGCTTCAGAGAGCTTCCCTTGATGAAGGACACCGTACTCTTATGAGTACGGTGATTGCGAAGGTTCAGTCCGCCAAAAGCGGATTGACCGAAGCCTGCGCCAGCCTCCTGACACGCTTTGAGGTAAGTAATTTAAATTATGAGAAATTATCACAGTATAGACAGTAGCCCCTGATGCTCTGTTTGGTGTTCGGGAAGAAAGGCCGAACAGAGGATCAAATATTATTCCCAGGAGTCTAATCATATTGTGTCTATGTGAATAAGAAGGCGTCGCTGCTGGCCGCTGCCGCCGCCACTGCGGAGGTCTTGACTGAAGCAGAATCTGGGGCGGGCCGAAGAAGAGCTCGGCCTCATGAAGAGGCAGCTCGAGGAGAACAAAGGTAAGTAATACCCCGTCTGAATGTTATATAAAGCAAAAAATCGTTGATGCTAATAGAAGCATGATGAATTTTACAAGGGGCCACGATCGAAGTGGCGGCCCTTAAGAAGGCACTGTCCGAGGCCGAAAACAAAGCGGCCAAGGAGCGCACCGAGCGCGAAAAACAAGAGGCTCGGGTTGAAGAGGTCCAACAAGAGCTCCAGGATTTTGTCAAAAAATTCGAGTCCTTGGAGCGTGACTCCAAGACACAAGAGTTGGATCTTGCGAAGGCCCGTCAAAGCGCGCAAGACGCCAAGGTCGAAGCCCAGAAGGCCCTCCAGGAAATTGAGGCAGCCAAGAAGATAGCTGTGGGTAAGGCTTTCATTATGCAAAGGAGGCATGTGAATGATAATTTCCTTTTACTTACCCGAATTCGGAGCTCTCTAGGAGCATTCGTAGATCTGCTGCACATCATCTCTAATGCTGCAGAGTTCTACCAGCCTGAGGAAGGGAGCTCAACGGATAAGCTGTTTTGGTCCCAGTGTCGGAGTAATGGGCCACGGGTAGGCTAACCCGAGTCCCAGAACCTTTCAAGACATCGGGGCAGACTGCGCCCCTCAAGTACCTGCGGCGATTCCAAGACAAGCCGAGTCCCAGAGGCGACTCCAAGACAAGCCGAGTCCCAGAGGCGACTCCAAGACAAGCCGAGTCCCAGAGGCGACTCCAAGACAAGCCGAGTTCCAGAGGCGACTCCAAGACGAGCCGAGTCCCAGAGGCGACTCTCATCCAAGCCGAGTCCCAGAGGCGACTCCGAAGAAGCCGACTATGGGGAGTCGGCCCGTGACTCCCAACCACCCGGTAATTAAAGGCGAGCAAGGCCACAGTGCGCCGTACTCGCGGAGATCTCCGCCCGGCGCGGCACTATTGCCATGCCAGCCCTGACATCAGCCCTTGGGGCAGGGCCCTGTACCCACGACCTCCTGTCTGTACGGCCCGAAGACGGCGGGGCCTATCAGTCAGCGAGAGTATTGAAGACAGCAAGAGAACCGAGAGTCAGAACCGTTGGGAGTCGCCCCCCCGGAGTCGGCTGACCCCTCCCACGGACCCCACACGCCATTAACCAGACGCGACGGGGGAATGGCGACAGTGATCGCCCGTCAGGCGGTGACACTGTTGCCATGACCCCACGACCAAGCCCGCGTCATTAGAAGCACGGCTACAGTAATCCGCAGCCGGCAAGACCCGCCCGCGGCGGACACGGGCTGACGCCCTCGTACCAGACCAGTCGGCGGGACCCACCAGCCGGTGGGCCCTAGGAGTCGGCGGAGAAGACGGCACCTGAGAGACAGACGGCTGGGACCCGCGCCCAGCCGAATTTACCATTGTAACCGTGGGGGGTAGACCTATATAAACCCCCCCAGGGCACCCATGCAAAGGGTTCGCATCTAGTAGCATTAGACAGAACACACCAGGGGGAGAACTAGCCTTGTCCTCTCCTTCCTCCCAGAACAGCTCTAGGAGCACCCTTGTATTCACTTTGCCTTAGTGATCATGCAGAGACCCTGCAGAGCAGCAGTAGGGGTGTTATCTCCTCGAAGAGCCCTGAAGCTGGGTAAGATCTGCCGGCGTGCATGTCTTCGCCTCATGCCGTTTCCAGGCACCGGCGATGTTCTACTCGCCCCCACCATGATATGCCATCCTTTGGCATATGTCGCACCCAACCCCCGACATTTGGTGCCCACCGTGGGGCCTGGTGCACCATCGTCAGGAGATCTGTTCTGGACGGGAACCCTCTTCCTCCCTGGCGAGCGCAGCCAGCCAGGCTCGCCAGACGGAGTCTGCATCGACGCGCTGCGCGGCGCTGAGGCCGCCTGTGCGGCAAGCAGCCTCGCCGAACTTGTCGGCGAGGTTCGACTTTCCGACGAGCCTGCATCCGACACAGGCACGGGTAGCCCCGAGAGTCTCCTCGCGGGCCTCCTCGACCAACTCCACGTCGCCGGCGAGCCCGCCGTGGACTTGGAGTCCGTAGGCTCCACCGACCCGATGCTGGTCGACTCCGACGCCGTGTCGCTTGACACTTTCCCCACCAACGTGGTGGTCTACGACGAGCCGCTTCCACATGAGGAGAGCGGCGGAAGCGCCGTCACGGAGGTGCTCGTCATCAGTCACGATGAGCGCTCCGGTGAAGAAGCTCAGGACCCGCTCGCCGCGGCCCTGCAACACCTAACTATGCCCATTCCAGAGGACACAGACGCCGAGACACTGGAGACACGCCGCCTTCAGAGCATCGAAGGCGCCAAGAGGCTGGCGAGCATGAGGCACTTGTCAGAAGCCTACCAGCGCGAAATGGATCGCGACGTGGGCGGCTCGCCGGCTCCGACTGGGCCTAGCCGCTTGGGCGCGGTCCGGCAACGCGGCGCGACCATCGCCGACTTGTTCGGGGCTAAACGACCCGTATACGCCACCCCAGCGGGGAACATCCGCGCCGCCCAAGCGGCGACTGACGAGCTGAAGAACTTCGAGGGCGAAGAGCGCCGCATGATGACGGAGCGAGTTCAGCAGCTCCTCGACGCGGTTGCTGTGCAGAACGCGACCGGCGGCCGCGCGGATGCGCTGCAGCAACCGAATGACGACTTGCCTTCCCGCCGAGTTCAAGGCGCGACATCTCGGACGCCGACTGGTGGAGTCCGCGGAAGGAAAGAAAAAGAGCTGGCTGTCAGTCACAGTCGGACTCACATCACCATTGAGCGCGACCAAGACGGCCGGCCGAGAGCAGTGGAGCGGCAGGATGACTACCTGCCTCCCCCACCCAGAAGAGAACGGCGAATTTCCCCGCCGCCTGTTGACCATCCGACTCTTGAAGGCCGCCTTGGCCGCCGAGAGGGAGTCGGAGAAAACGACGCCCGCCATCGGATCGACCGACTGCACCGATCCCTGGCGCTGGAAGAAGAAGACGAGCTGGGTCCGCCTTGCTTTGGACCCCGCATCCGAGACGAGCCCTTCCCCAAAGGGTTCACGCTCCCCCAAGACACACCCAAGTACACCGGCTCCGTGAAGCCGGAAGACTGGCTGATTGATTACTCCACGGCCGTCAGTATCGCGAATGGCAACAAGCGAGTTGCCGTGAAGTACGTTCCACTCCTGCTCCAGGGCACGGCCCGGACATGGTTGAACAGTCTGAAGCCCCGCAGCATCAACAGCTGGGTCGACTTCACCGAAGCCTTCATCCGCAACTTCACGAGCACGTACAAGCGACCTCCCAAGCCGCGCCAGCTTTCCTTGTGCGTACAAGGCCCTGATAAGTCAATGCGCGACTACCTCACGCGCTGGGGCGAGCTTCGGAACTCCTGCGAGGGCGTGCACGAGGTGCAGGCTATCGAGTACTTCACTGCCGGGTGCCGAGAAGGCACCTTCCTCAAGCACAAGCTCCTCTGCGACGAGCCAGAAACCCTCGACGAACTGCTGGTCATAGCAGACAAGTACGCTACAGCCGACTCCTCCATGAAGACGGAGATTCAAGTCAATGTGGCTGGCAAAGTGGCCCCTCAGGCTCCCAGAACTCCAGCTGGAGACACCAGTCGGCGACAACAACAGAGCGACAACAAACGCAAGGCCCAACAGCCGACTTCCAACAGTCGGCAGGTTGCGACAGTCGAAGATCAACAGCCGGAGGGGCAGCCACCGGCCAAGCGACAGAAAGGCGACAAGTCCAACTGGTTGCCGGCCTTCTCTTACGAGCAGACTTTGGATGGTCCCTGCAAGTTCCACAGTGGCACGAAGCCGTCAAATCATACCACCCGAAAGTGCCACTGGCTCACCAGAATCGCCAAGGGAGACGGCCTCCTCCCCCCTCCGCCTACTAGGCCGCCGCCTCCACCGCCGCCCCAGCAGCCGGCTGCTCGACCAGTCGGCGCAGTGCAAGACGAGTACCCTAAAGAGCATGGAGCTTATGTGGCGTTCACCAGTGTGGCTGATGATCAACGCAGCAGACGGCAGCAGTAGCAAGAAGTAAATGCAGTGGCAACAAACACTCCAGAGTTTATGCATTGGTCCGAGAAGCCTATCATTTGGAGCAGAGCGGACCACCCAGAGGTGATGCCGAATCCGGGCTCCTATGCCCTGGTCCTAGGTGCCACCTTGGCCACTGATAGGCGAGCAGCCCGCTTCTCGAGAGTGCTGATAGACGGAGGCAGTAGCATCAACATCATGTACAAAGATACTATGGAGAAGCTAGGAATCAAGCAGAGACAGCTGCAGAACAGCAGGACTGTGTTCCATGGTATTGTACCCTGCCTTTCCTGCTCACCAATCGGCAATATCCTGATAGACGTCCTCTTCGGAGACAAAGATCATTTCCACCGAGAGCCAGTATGGTTTGAAGTAGTGGACCTTGAAAGCCCATACCACGCACTGCTTGGCCGACCTGCGTTGGCCAAGTTCATGGCAGTTCCCCACTACGCCTACCTCAAGATGAAGATGCCGAGTTCCAAGGGAATTCTGACCGTAGCCGGCGACTACAGGAAGTCGTCCGCTTGCGCGGCTGAGAGCAGCCGGCTGGCCGAGTCCCTGGTGATCGTAGCTGAGAAGCGGCTCCTTGATCGGGTCGTGGCGATGGCCGGAAAACAGCCAGAAATGTCGCCTGACCCCAAGGAGACGGAAGCTGAAGGTTCGTTCAAGCCGGCCAAAGAGACCAAGAAGATACCCTTGGACCCGGAGCATCCACAGAGGTACGCAGTCATGGGTGCAAACCTTGACAGCAAGTAGGAAGGCGAGCTTGTCGATTTCCTCCATGAGAATCGGGACATCTTCGCATGGTCCCCTAAAGACATGCCAGGTGTACCGACGGAATTCGCCAAGAACAAGTTGCACATCCGACCTGATGTGAAACCCGTCAGGCAGCCTTTGCGCCGACTGTCAGAAGAGAAGAGAAGAGTTGTTGGAGAAGAGATAGCCCGGCTCCTGGCGGCCGGCTTCATCATGGAGGTGTTTTTTCCAGAGTGGTTGGCAAACCCAGTTTTGGTACTGAAGAAAAACAAGCAGTGGCGGATGTGCATTGATTACACAAGTCTCAACAAAGCCTGCCCAAAGGACCCGTTTGCCCCGCCGAGAATCGATCAGGTGATAGACTCCACAGCCGGATGCGAGCTGTTGAGTTTCTTAGATGCGTATTCAGGATATCACCAGATCAAGCTGAACCCGGCAGACAGACTGAAGACCACCTTCATCACGCCGTTCGGAGCCTTCTGCTACCTGACCATGACGTTTGGCTTGAGAAATGCCGGCGCCACCTTTCAGCGTTGCATGCAGAAGTGCCTCCTCAAGCAACTCGGCAGGAATGCCCACGTCTAGGTGGATGATGTGGTGGTGAAGACGGAGAAGCGTGGGACGCTGCTGGAAGACCTCAAGGAAACCTTTGAGAACCTGCGCCGATTCCAGATCAAGCTCAACCCTGAAAAGTGCATTTTCGGAGTACCAGCCGGCCAGCTCCTTGGTTTCCTAGTCTCTGAACGCGGCATAGAGTGCAATCCCGTGTAGATCAAGGCCATCGAGAGAATGGAAGTACCCAGCCGACTGTTAGATGTGCAGAAGTTCACTGGCTGCTTGGCGTCCATCGGTCGATTCATCAGTCGGCTGGGCGAGAAAGCTCTCCCTTTGTATCAATTGATGAAGAAGACCACCTTTTTCGAGTGGAATCACAAGGCGGATGAAGCATTTCTCCAGCTGAAGAAGATGTTGACTACTCTCCCTGTGTTGGCGGCTCCGACTCCTAAAGATCCCATGCTCTTGTACATCGCCGCCACCAGCCGTGTAGTCAGCACAGTTATTGTAGTCGAATGCAAAGAGGAAGGCAAGGCGCTCCTAGTCCAGAGACTGGTATATTACCTGAGCGAGGTACTGTCGACCTCCAAGCAGAACTACCCCCACTACCAGAAGATGTGCTATGGTGTGCACTTTGCCACCAAGAAGCTGAAGCCTTACTTTCAAGAGCATCCAATCACTGTGGTTTCCACGGCACCGCTGGCCGAGATCATTGGAAGCCGAGACGCCTCTAGCCGAGTAGCAAAATGGGCCATTGATTTGGCTCCCTACACCATCTACTACCAGCCGCGCACCGCCATCAAGTCGCAAGCACTGGCCTCGTCGACTGGGCCGAAACCCAGTACCTGCCACCAGTGCCCGATTCCACCCATTGGCAGATGCATTTCGACAGCTCCAAGATGCGAACCGGCCTAGGAGCTGGCGTCGTCCTCTCCTCCCCCAAAGGCGACAAGCTCAAGTATGTGCTACAGATCCACTTCGCCGCCTCCAACAACGTCGCCGAATACGAGGCGCTCATTCACGGACTCCAGCTTGCCAAAGAACTTGGCATTCACCAGATCCTGTGCTATGGCGACTCCGATTTGGTGGTCCAGCAATCATCTGGCGATTGGGACGCCAAAGATGGAAATATGGCGAGCTACCATTTCTTGGTGCAGCAACTCAGCAGATACTTCGACGAGTGCGAGTTCCTTCACGTGCCAAGAAACGACAACGATCAAGTAGACGCCTTGGCACGAATCGGCTCCACCCGCCAAGCAATACCGTCCGGCGTCGCTCTTCAGCGCCTCCTTAGGCCATCCATCAAGCCTTCACCAGAATCAGACTCCATCTTTGTGCCGGCTCCGCCCGAAGAAGTCGGATCCGACTCAAGAGCCCCAGCAGACGGCCCCAAGAAAATTACGGTCGAAGCCAGCCCGGGGACTTCACAACCCGGCCCGGGGACTGCGCTAGTCGGCCCGGGGGCTGCGCCAGTCGGCCCGGGGGCTGCGCCAGTCGGCCCGGGGTCTGCGCCAGTCGGCCCGGGGACTTCGTCAATCCAGCAAGCGGCCGCAGACTCCAGCCCGCCGCCTCCTAGCCCAGCCGCCCTTGTCCAAGTCGCTATGGTGGCGGTTGAAGAAATAGCAGCACCCTCATGGGCGCAGCCCATCCTCAAGTTTCTAGTGAACAGAGAGCTGTCAACTGATGAGATCCTGGCTCGGCAAGTGCAACGCCGAGCGGCAGCATACACCATAGTCAATAGAGAGCTGGTCAGGCGCAGTGTCACTGGTGTCTACCAGCACTGCGTAGAGCCAGAACAAGGCCAAACAATTCTCAGAGACATTCATCAGGGCGAGTGCGGCCACCTTGCAGCTTTAAGAGCACTCGTCGCCAAAGCCTTTCGGCACGGTTTCTTCTGGCCGACTGCCCTGGAAGAGGCTAAAGAGTTAGTCCAAAAATGCAAGGGGTGCCAGAAGTTCCGCTCCAAGCCACTTCAGCCGGCTTCTGCGCTGAAGACAATCCCCATCGCCTGGCCCTTTGCAGTTTGGGGCCTATACATGGTGGGACAATTCAACACGGCCCGAGGCGGCCTAACTCACCTGCTTGTCGCGGTGGACAAGTTCACCAAGTGGATAGAAGCGAAGCCCATCAAGAAGTTGAACGGTCCGACTGTAGTGACTTTCATCGCCGACATCACGGTGCGGTACGACATACCGCACAGCATCATCACCGACAACGGCACAAATTTCGCCAAAGGCGCCTTGGCCCGTTTCTGCGCGACACAGGGCATCCTACTAGACTTAGCGTCTGTTGCCCATCCGCAGTCAAACGGCTAGGTGGAGCGAGCAAACGGCCTCATCCTGTCCGGCATCAAGCCTCGACTGGTCGAACCACTCGAGTGTTTGGCCGGTTGTTGGCTTGAGGAGCTGTCAGCCGTCCTCTGGAGTCTGCGCACGACTCCAAACAAGTCAATCGGCTTCACGCCTTTCTTCCTCGTCTACGGTGCTGAAGCCGTCATCCCGATGGACATAGAGTTCGACTCTCCACGAGTCACCATGTACACCGAAGAGGAAGCTGAAGAAGCACATCAAGACGGTGTTGACCTGCTGGAAAAGGGCCAGCTGTTGGCACTCAGTCGGTCCGGCATCTACCAGCAGAGTCTGCGCTGATACTACAACCGAAAGGTCAGGCCGAGATTATTTTAAGAGGGCGACCTTGTGCTCCGGCTGATTCAGCAAACAGCCGGCCAGCACAAGTTGTCGGCGCCTTGGGAAGGCCGCTTCATCATCAGCAAAGTACTGGGCAACGGCTCCTACTACCTAATCGACGCTCAGAAGCCTCAAGTGCGCAAGAGGGACAACTCCGGCAAGGAGTCAGAATGGCCATGGAACGCAAATCTTCTCCGAAGATTTTACAGTTAATGCAGTATGTACCACGCTATCCTTTGTGTTAAAGTACCGAGACTTTGGGCCCCCGAGACGAGCTCGGGGACTTCCCTTTTTGTTATCTGTATGATAGGAATTATGCCTCCGAGTATGCTACTCTTTTGTCATGCCGCTTGGCACCGGGTTCGACTAGTCGGCCCGGGGACTTGCCGTCTTGCGCTATGAAATGCTTCCTGCAGTCGGACAAGTAGTGTGCTGTGCTTAAGCCGTCTCGTGTCGAAAAGCCGCAGCTCGCAGAGCGACTGTTGGTAGGCAGGGAATAAACAAGAACGAGCGCACACACGAAAAAAATGGCTAAGGACTCAATGTGTATGCATAGCCGAAGCCGGCTCCCAGCCTCTCTCTGTAGAGCCGACTCTCGAATAGTCAGCTCACCGCCTTCTATCCCACTTGTTAAAAAACTCTAAAAAGGCGAAGTACTTGCCTTCCCTAAAGTACCAAGCATTTGACTTGCGGCAGTCTGCGGAGCGACTGTCCGTCTGGCAAAGCAGCGACTATGGAAAGGCGGCTGAGGGAGTCCTGGACTAGGGGGTGTCCGGACAGCCGGACTATTATCGTCCGCCGGACTCCAAGACTACGAAGATACAAGATTGAAGACTCCACCCCCGTGTCCGGATGGGACTTTCCTTGGCATGGAAGGCAAGCTTGGCGATACGGATATGTAGATCTCCTACCATTGTAACCGACTCTGTGTAACCCTAGCCCTCTCCGGTGTCTATATAAACCGGAGGGCTTTAGTCCGTAGGACATAACCTCCGTTACAACAATCATACCATAGGCTAGCTTCTAGGGTTTAGCCTCCTTGATCTCGTGGTAGATCCACTCTTGTACTACCCATATCATTAATATTAATCAAGCAGGACGTAGGGTTTTACCTCCATCAAGAGGGCCCGAACCTGGGTAAAACATCGTGTCCCTCGTCTCTTGTTACCATCCGCCTAGACGCACAGTTCGGGACCCCCTACCCGAGATCCACCGGTTTTGACACTGACGTTGGTGCTTTCATTGAGAGTTCCTTTGTGTCATCACCGATAGGCTTGATGGCTTCTTCAATCAACAACAACGCCATCCAGGGTGAGACTTTTCTCCCCGGAGAGATCTTCGTATTCGGCGGCTTCGCACTGCGGGCTAATTCACTTGGCCATCTGGAGCAGATCGAAAGCTATGCCCCTGGCCGTCAGGTCAGGTTCGGAAGCCTAAACTTCACGGCCGACATCCGCGGGGACTTGATCTTCGACGGACTCGAGCCACAGCCAAGCGTGCCGTACTGTCACGATGGGCATGATTTAGCTCTGCCGCCGGACAGCGCCCTGGTGGCCGCACACGAATCCGCTCCGGCTCTCAGTCCGGAGCAGGTCTCCCAGATCGAGGACGGGTGGCTGGACACCGCCTCGGGGGCTGCAACTTCCACGGTGATGGATCCAAACACTAACCCTGTCCCTTGCAAAGCTCGTGACTCTGAGGTGCCGGACTCCCTGCCGGACTCCGAACCTCCCGCGCCCCTGCCAATCGAGTCTGATTGGGCGCCGGTCATGGAGTTCACCGCCGCGGACATCTTCCAACACTCACCCTTTGGCGACATCCTAAATTCACTAAAACATCTCTTGCTATCCAGAGAGACCTGGCCGGACTATGGCCAGGATGGTTGGGATACGGACGATGAAGAAATTCAAAACCCACCCACCACACACTTTGTAGCCACTGTCGACGATCTAACCGACATGCTAGACTACGACTCCGATGACATCGACGGTATGGACGACGATGCCGGAGACGAACAAGAGCCAGCGCCTACAGGGCACTGGAAGACCACCTCGTCATATGACATTACATGGTGGACACCCCAAAAGATGGGGACGGCGAAGAAGCAGTGGAGGCAGATTCCCTAAAGAAACAGCCCAAGCGCCAACGTCAGCGGCGCCGCTCTAAATCCCACCACAGCAAGAATGGAGATTCTGGCACAGGAGATAATAACACCCTAGACAGTGCCGAAGACAATCCCCTCCAACAAGATTCAGCACAGGAGGATGCAGAAGCAAGCCCTCACGAGAGAGCGACAGACAAAGAGGTCGAGGATGATAATTACATACTTCCCTCCGGAGACGAGGCAAGCCTCAACGACGACTAATTCGTCGTACCAGAGGATCCCGTCGAACAAGAGCGTTTTAAACACAGGCTTATCGCCACGGCAAATAGCCTAAAGAAAAAGCAGCAGCAACTTCAAGCTGATCAAGACCTGCTGGCCGATCGATGGACTGAGGTCCTCGCGGCCGAAGAGTACGAACTCGAACGCCCCTCCAAAAGCTACCCAAAACGAAGTTGCTCCCACGATTAGAGGAGGAAGCATACATACCTTCATCACCAGCGCACAATACGGCTGACCGACCACCCCGTGGTCGCGACAGAGAGGCATCCAGGACCTCCACCAAGACCGTACCCCGGCATCGCTCCAAAAGTACGAAGCCAACAGGGAACGCGCCGGACTTGCGAGATATATTGGAGGACAAAGCAAGGCAATCCAGATCCATCTACGGATCACGCGGGTGCCCCACGACCAACGATGAATACCGTCGCGCCGGATACAACAAGTCCGGCCGGGCCGAACACAGCAGACAACGCTCACTCAAGCTACGTCGTGATATTGCTCAATATAGAGGCACCGCACACCCACTATGCTTCACTGACGAAGTAATGGATCATCAAATCCCTGAAGGGTTTAAACCCGTAAACATTGAATCCTACGATGGCACAACAGACCCCGCGGTTTGAATCAAAGATTATCTCCTTCACATCCATATGGCCCGCGGCGACGATCTCCACGCTATCAAGTATCTCCCACTCAAGCTTAAAGGACCAGCTCGGCATTGGCTTAATAGCTTGCCCGCAGAGTCAATTGGGTGTTGGGAAGACCTGGAAGCTGCATTCCTCGACAACTTCCAGGGCACATATGTGCGACCACCAGACGCCGATGACCTAAGCCACATAATTCAGCAGCCAGATGAATCGGCCAGACAGTTCTGGACACGGGTCCTAACAAAGAAAAATCAAATCGTCGACTGTCCGGATGCAGAGGCCCTCGCAGCCTTCAAACATAACATCCGCGACGAGTGGCTAGCCCGGCACCTAGGATAGGAAATGCCGAAATCCATGGCATCCCTCACATCTCTAATGACCCGCTTCTGTGCAGGAGAGGACAGCTGGCTAGCTCGGAGCAACAACCTCAGTAAAAATTCTGGCAGTCCGGATACCAAGGACCACAATGGCAGGTCGCGTCGAAGTAAAAATAAATGCCGCACTAACGGCGACGACAAGGAGGATACGATGGTCAACGCCGGATTCCGAGGCTCTAAACCCGGTCAGCGGAAGAAGCCATTCAAAAGAACCACTCCGGGTCCGTCCAATTTGGACCGAATACTCGACCGCTTATGCCAGATACATGGCACCCCCGAAAAGCCAGCTAATCACACCAACAGAGATTGTTGGGTATTCAAGCAGGCAGGCAAGCTAGTTGCCGAAAACAATGACAAGGGGCTGCATAGCGATGACGAGGAAGAGACCCGGCCGCCGAACAGTAGAGGACAGAAGGGTTTCCCCCCACAAGTTCGGACGGTGAACATGATATACGCAACCCATATGCCCAAGAGGGAGCGGAAGCGTGCACTAAGGGACGTATATGCGATGGAGCCAGTCGCCCCAAAGTTCAATCCATGGTCCGCTTGCCCGATCACTTTCGATCGAAGAGACCATCCGACCAGTATCCGCCATGGCGGATTCGCCGCATTGGTTTTAGACCCAATCATCGATGGGTTTCACCTCACGAGAGTCCTGATGGATGGCGGCAGTAGCCTTAACCTTCTTTATCAGGATACAGTGCGCAAGATGGGCATAGACCCCTCAAGGATTAAACCTAAAAAAACAACCTTCAAAGGTGTCATACCAGGTGTTGAGGCCAATTGTACAGGCTCAGTCACACTGGAAGTGGTCTTCGGATCCCCGAACAATTTCCGGAGCGAGGAGTTAATCTTCGACATAGTCCCATTCCGCAGCGGATATCACGCTCTGCTCGGACGAACCGCGTTTGCAAAGTTCAACGCGGTGCCGCATTATGCATACCTCAAGCTCAAGATGCCAGGCCCTCGTGGAGTCATCACGGTCAACGGAAATACGAAACGCTCCCTCCGAATGGAGGAACATACAGCGGCTCTCACGGCAGAAGTACAGAGCAGCCTTCTAAGGCAATTTTCGAGTCCGGCCCTTAAACGGCCGGACACGGCCAAACGGGCCCGGAGCAACATCAACCAAGACCACCTGGCACGTTCCGAGCACGCGTAGCAATGCGGCCGCAACCCCAGCCCTTGCGTAATTGCAAGACCAACCCTCCGCGTACATCATTATGCTCTGGAGATACCATGGGCCTAGGGGGAGGGGCACGACCACAACAGACTCAGAGTGCGGCTCGACCACACCAGGGGCTCCCAAGTGTGTCACTCTTTTTATTTTCCTTCTTTTTATATATAGAACTCCATTTACCAGAGGTCCTGTCCGGCGGTGGACCCGCCGAATTCACGATGCAACAGCCAGGGAAGAAAGAAGGCTGCGATGAACACTCAGGTGGTCTCCATTACGAGCATTAAATTTGATTATATACACCCGTCCGCAGCCCACCCCTGGAGGGGGACATGTTTATTTAGTCCAATCCCTTGCTTACCACACTATTTGTATCTTTCCGCAGTCATAGCAGAATTCCTTCAATAAATAATGCAGCATTTTTTTCCTATTATCGCATTACTACACATATGTTCATTAATGACATCTTGCACCCGTATATTTTGGTACGGCCGAATACACCAGGGGCTTATGTTCCCCGCACTATGGTGTGAGAAGTCTGAACACTTTCACAAGTGCAGCACCCCGAACTTATAGCATTATATGAATCGGCTCCGAATCATGTCTTGGGTCAATAGTTGGGTTTGCCCGGCTCCCACGTTTTGGTGCCTTATGTTCCGTTCTGTCGGCTAAGGTGGCACTAGGAGAACCACTGCGATTGCGCCCGGGTTGAGCTGGGCGAGCGCCTCAGTGGAGAAAGCAAAAACTGACTGGCATGATAAGGCGAGAGACTGGTCGCTGTTCGAGAGGTCTTTTCGGGTCCCTAAAGACTTATGCCGCTTCGAGCGAAGTACCGGATAATGTCCGATGAAGGCGTGGATAGCGCCCCGAATTCGGTCTTCCGAATACTAGGGACTTCGCCGAAATTTAAAATTATAGAATTCTATGGCTAAGTGAGAGTGTTCAAGCATTATAAGTCCGGTTGCCTTGTTTGTTGTGTTGAGCGCCTCCCTAGATGGACCCAAAGATGGGAACAAGAGTGCTCAAGTTTATCCCGAACACCCCAGCACTCTTGGCTTGGGGGCTGAAGCCAACGACTTGCCATCTCTCAGATTTTATAAACGGCCGCACAGAAGGTAATATTTTAAATTAAACAAGCGTTGCGTAGCGCATATGAACAAAGTTTTCAGCGCACAGGATAATACATAGCGAGTTTACTCAATAATTTCATCCCTGGGGCACTCATCGGCAATCTTGCGGGCACCCTTCAGGACAGTCTTATAGTACATCTCGGGCGTACGATACTCCTTGCCCGCTGGCGGCGCGTCAGTGATGAGCTTCTCCGCATCCGGCTTGCCCTAGTGCACCTTTACGCGGGCAAGGGCCCGGCGAGCACCTTCAATATAGGCGGAGCGCTTGATGACCTCCACCCAGGGGCACGCCTCCACCAGCCGCCGCACGAGGCCGAAGTAGCTCCCAGGCATGGCCTGTCCAGGCCACAGCCGGACTATGAGGCCCTTCATGGACTCCTCAGCTACCTTGTGGAGCTCGACCAGCTGCTTCAGCTGGTCGCTAGGGGGCACCGGATGGCCGGCCTCAGTGTACTGAGACCAGAAGACCTTCTCTGTTGACCTCCCCTCCTCGCCTCGGTAGAATGCGGCGGCATCGGATACACTGCGAGGCAGATTTGCAAACGCCCCTGGAGAGCTCCGAATTCGGTTAAGTGCCAGGTAGTTTACATTAACATGCTTGCTTTGCATGAAAAATGCCTTACCCGCTGCTATTTTCTTCATATCCTCAACCTCCTGAAGGGCCTTACGGGCCTCGGCCTTGGCGGACTTGGCACTTTCGAGAGCCGAGGCGAGCTCGAACTCTCGAGTCTTTGAGTCGCGCTCCAAACTCTCATACTTTTCCGTGAGAGTCTGGAGCTCTTGCCGCACCTCCGCCACCCATGCCTCCTGCTTTTCTTGCTCTGACCGCTCCGCGGCCGCATTGCGTTCGGCCGCGGACACAGCCTCCTTCAGGGCTGCCACCTCGTTTGTGGCCCCTGCAGTACCCATGTTATCCTTGTTATTTTTTGCAACCTAAATCCTTTTTTGTAAGGTAAATTTTCAAATTGGTGTTACTCACCTTCTTTGTCCTCGAGCTGCTTCTTGGCACGGCCGAGCTCTTGCTCGGACCGCTCGAGATCCTGCTTCAACGCACCAACCTCCGCAGTCAGTGCGGCAGAGGTCAGCAGCGCAGCCTGCAAACCAATATTAACATACCTTTTAGCAACCCTGCGTATATCTTTTTAGATCCTCAGTCCGGCTTTTCTTTTCGAACGCCGATCTGAGCATCAGGGGCTACTGTCTATACGGTATTACATTACATAATTTTAACTTCTTACCTCAAAGCCTGTTAGAAGGCTGCTGCAGGCTTCGGTCAGCCCGCTCTTGGCGAGCCGAACCTTCTGAATCACCGCACTCATGATAGTGCGGTGTTCTTCCTCGATGGAAGCGCCTTTGAGCGCCTCCAACAAGTTGTCCGGCGCCTCTGGTTGGACGGGGGCCGCCGGTGTCACGGTCTTGCCCTTCTTGCGAAGGGGCCGCCTGCCGGACTCTGGAACCACTGCAGGTTCCGGCGTAGAGTCCGGCGCAAAGTCCAGGAGGCTGCCTTGCGGCGCCTCCGGAGCCTCCTCCTGATGGGCCCTCTCTTGGGATCCCACCTCGGCGTCCTCAGCGGCGCGAGGGGTAGAGGCAGTCGGAATGGAATCCACATCCGACGCAGCTAACGACCCGCTCGACGAAGCGGGGAGATCATCGTTGGCCGGACTGCGGGAAGTATGCGGCATTAGAAGGACACTGTGTGACATGACAAGAAATTATAAACCATTCAGGAATCCCGATACTTACGATCTCGCCGGAGGCCTGGCCCTTGAGGGCCATTCTTCTTGGCCAACGTTGGTGTTGGCGGAGCTGTCCGGGGGAATAGTTCTTCCCCTCTTGGACCCTTCGGCCTCCCCTGTTGGGGAGGCCTTCCTCTTTCTCTCTCCCACTTCTGGGAGAGAGTCTTCTTCCGCCTCCTCATCTTCGGGGGAGGAATCCGCCTCGGAGTCGTCGGACACTTGAAAACGGGAACTCTTTCGAGTCCCCGTGGCCACCTTCTTGGCCTTCTTCTCCGGCACCACGTGCGGTGCCGGAACCAGCAGCCCCGCTAGACGGGCGTCCACTGGGTCTTCTGGCATGGGAGCCGGGCAGATGAGCTGCTCGGCCTTCTTCATCCACTCCTGTCAAAGGAAAAGGGAGATCGAAACCCGCTTAGGGTCAAACTATTAACAACATATGTCCCATAAAGGGGTAGAATCACTTACCTCGTCAGCTGGACGCTGCGAGTGAAATCCGCAATCTTCCGTCGCGGATGCGGGGGCTTCGGCGCCCTTAAACAGCACCCTCCAGGCGCCTTCGTACGTCGTGTCGAAGAGCCTGCTCAACGCCTGGTGCTGTTCCAGATCGAACTCCCACAGATTGAATGCCCGTTCTTGGCATGGGAGAATCCGGCGGACGAGCATGACTTGGACCACGTTAACCAGCCTGAGCTTCTTATTCACCAGCTTCTGGATATAGGCTTGGAGTCCCGTCAGCTCCTTCGAGTTACCCCACAGCAGGCCCTTCTCTTTCCAGGAGGTGAGTTGCGTAGGGATTCCAGATCTGAACTCGGGGGCCGCCGCCCACGTAGGGTCGCGCAGCTCGGTGATGTAGAACCACCCCGACTGCCACCCCTTGACGGATTCCACGAAGGCCCCTTCGAACCAAAGGACGTTGGGCATTTTGCCCAACATGGCGCCTCTGCATTCCGCTTGAGTGCCCTTCACTACCTTCGGCTTGACATTGAAGGTCTTGAGCCACAAGCCGAAGTGGGGTTGGATGCAGAGGAAGGCCTCGCACACGACGATAAACGCCGAGATGTTGAGGATGAAGTTCGGCGCCAGATCATGGAAATCCAGGCCATAGTAGAACATGAGCCCCCAGACAAAGGGGTGAAGTGGAAAGCCCAGTCCGCGGAGGAAATGGGGAAGGAAAACGACCCTCTCATGGGGCCTGGGGGTGGGGATGAGCTGCCCCTCGTCGGGCAGCCGGTGCGCGATGTCATCGGAAAGGTATCCGGCGCTGCACAGCTTTGTGATGTGATCCTCCTTAACGGTGGAGGCCAACCACGTGCCTCCCGCTCCGGACATGGTCAGAGAAGGTTGAGACGAGATGCGCGAACTTGGGCGCTGGAGCTCGAGTGCGCGGAGATGGATAAGCAAAGGAGGAAGAAGGCGTAGGTGAGAAGGTGAATCCTTATCCCTTATATAGGCGGACGAAGACTATATGTCCCCACCGGCCTGGTAAAACTCGCTTATCTCCCAAGCGCCACCATCAATGGCGCGGTTGGGTTACCCACGTCCGTATTGATGAGAATCCTGGAATAAGGGGAACACGATCTCTGCTTCGACAAGACGTGCCAAGGAAACCGCTTCGCTAAATGCGCTGAGGCGGTATAATAAAAAAACGATTCAAGTATAAGGCTTAGTAGTGGCGTGACGTCATGCCGCAAAATGCGTCAGCAGATTGAACTTGTGTACATTTATTTCTCTCTACGGTGGAATGTGGAATTTTGCAGAGCCAGACACTATCCTGGTGTTCACAATCTTCTTTGGATTATTCGGAGGAGGAACCCGCCTTGCAATGCCGAACATTATGCGTGCCGGACTCATCGTCATTGAAGCCAGGTTCAGGGGCTACTGAGGGAGTCCTAGACTAAGGGGTGTCCGGCTAGCCGGACTATTATCGTCCGCCGGACTCCAAGACTACGAAGATACAAGATTGAAGACTCCACCCCCGTGTACGGATGGGACTTTCCTTGGCGTGGAAGGCAAGCTTGGCGATACGGATATGTAGATCTCCTACCATTGTAACCGACTCTGTGTAACCCTAGCCCTCTATGGTGTCTATATAAACCGGAGGGCTTTAGTCCGTAGGACATAACCTCCATTACAACAATCATACAATAGGCTAGCTTCTAGGGTTTAGCCTCCTTGATCTCATGGTAGATCCACTCTTGTACTACCCATATCATCAATATTAATCAAGCAGGACGTAGGGTTTTACCTCCATCAAGAGGGCCCAAACCTGGGTAAAACATCATGTCCCTCGTCTCCTATTACTATCCGCCTAGACGTACAGTTCGGGACCCCCTACCCGAGATCCGCCGGTTTTGACACCGACAGCGGCAAAGGAAAAAGCCAAAAAGAGCAATAAGCAAGGAAAGATAGAAGGCAGATAGATATTTACATAAGCAAAGGCCTCTGGCCGAGTTCAAAATACACCCCGCGGGTGGAATTGTGCAAATTAACAAGTTCTTCAAAGACTATGAAAATAGATAAAGTAAGGACAAGACGGTAGCCTAAGGAGCAGCAGACGGGTTTGGCGGGTCGGCGGAGACGGCGGTGTCAGGCGCTGGAGCGGCCGGCTGGGCAGTCTCGGCTTGATTGTCTCCGGCGGCAGCCGGCCCAGTTGGACGCGGCTCATTGCTGGAGGCACAATCGAGCTGAGGCTGGTCATCCGCTCTGTCTTCTGGCACCTCCGTCTCGTCTTCGTCCACGCCTCATCTTCCTCCTCGGTGCTGGAGCCGATCACCTCCGCCGAGTCCTCGTCGTAGTCGGGGTTCATCCCGAACCACTCCGGAGGCACCTCCTCACCGTTCGCGGCCCGCTCGGGAACAAAGACGCTGGTGTCAGTGTAGTCGGCGATCGCCGCCGCGCGCTCGATAAGGGCGTCTTCCACAGCCGCCAGTTCTGCCTAGGCCTCTGACCGGAACGCGGCTAGCCGACCCAGGTCCAGCTCTAGATACCAAGCCTTGACGAATTCCAAGGCCCGGCGCGCTCCAGCCCGGGCCGAGGAACCCTTCCAAGCCTCAAGACGACCGGCCGCGACCTCCAGCCAGTCAGCAGTTCGACTGGCGGTGCGCAGAGCCGGCATGCCTGGCCACAGGGCAGAGATCACTGGGCTCCGGCACGTTGAAGCCGGCGCAACAGCTGATGGGCCGGCTGCAGACATGTCTCGATGCTCAGGAGCTGCTCGTCGACGGTCAGGGGGGCGTTGGCAGCGATCTCCTCGCCATTCGCCCTCCGCGCCTCGCGATCAGCCTCGATGGCTCGATTGACCGCTTGCAAGTGGCCAGGGAAGAAGTCTGCCCCAAAACAGAAAGAAGCAAAAAGAAAATCAGCAGTCGGCCTGACCTGCAGTCGGCAGCTCGAGGAAAGAAAGAAAAGAAACTCACCATCAACAATGTCCTCGATCTCGTGGAAGCTGGAAGTCAGCGTCGCCTCCCTGTTGGTCCAGGAGGAGAGCTCCATCTCGAACTCGGCCAGGAGAGCGGTCTCTTTCTTCCCCGCCTCGTCCCGGGCCGCCTTCAGCAGCTCCTTCTGCTTCGCCAACTGTTCGGCCAGCAAGTCACGCTCTTTGGCGAGATTGCCACACTCCTCCTCCTTGGCACGAAGGGACGTGCTGACTTCGCCCAACTGTTCCTGAAGAGTAGCATTGGCCTCTGAAAGACAAAGAGAAAAGACGTTAAGTCGTCAGCAGCAAGGATTGCCGGGAAGATCCGGCCCGACTGCTCAGCAGTCGGCCCAAATCTCGGGGACTACATCCCGCGGGTGCGCCAGCGCGCCCCTGCGGAAAAGAAAAAGAACTTACTCCAGCTCTCCGACAAGTTGGCAGTCCGCTTCTCCAGCTGCTCAACGTTACGGTTGAAGGCGGTGACGCGGAGGTTGTGGTACTCCTGCGATAAAAACCAGACAAAGGAAAAAATGAGGAACTGGCCAGATTGAGTTCCGGGACGCCTGCGTAGTATCCGTCCCGAAACTCGGGGACTACACCCAGTGGGTGCGCTGGCGCGCCCCCACAGAGAAGAATGAGAAAAGGTAAATTCAAAAAAGAAAAACGTACTTGGATAGACGCTCGTGACGCCAGATGCGCCCTGGTGCAGCCCTGGATGGCTTCTCCTTCAGCTCAAAGCTTCGCCTGCACATCCAGGAGTGCCTGGTTCAGCGGACCGTCGCCGCCTCCTCGCACCCATCCAGTTGGCGCAGCACTTGATGCCTCAGCATGTGGAATGGCCGAGCTGGTGGCGCCGGCTTCCAAGGGGCGCGGCGTCGAGACCGCCTTCGCAAGACGGCGCCGCGCCGGTGAGGCGACTTGAAGAAGCAGCCTCGCCACCCCCTCGTCCTCAGCCGGCGGCACTGGAGGGCCTGCCAGCTGCTTGCCAGTCGATGGAGGCGGCGGTGGCGGCGAGGCCGTTCCCGACGCAGAGGCCTCGCCTCCGTCCCTCTGCACGATGGAGTGCTCCCCGCCGACTTCTCCAGTCTGCCCCGTGAACTCTGGGGGCGGCGACGCGGAGTTCAGCGGGACGACAAGAAATGCTGACTGGCGGCACGCGGCCTCCTCGGCCCGCCGTTTGGCCGCGGCGGCGGTTTCGGCCTCCTCCAGCTTCTTCTGGAAGGAGGTCGCCGCCTTCTCGGCCTCCGCCTTCTCCAGACGGTCGGCCTCTTCCTCGCCGCCTTCTCCCGCGTGTTGCGCTCCGTCGCCTCCCGGAGGTCGGCGGCGGGGTCAATCCGCCGGGTGTTGGCGGACGTCTCGGCCGACCCCATGACAGAAGGGACGGCGACCCTCTCAAGAGAAAGAGGGGCCTTGAAGCAGAAAACAGAATGAAAAAGACTCGAAAAAGATCCGTCCAAAGAAACAAGAGCAAACGATACTCAGCACTTATGTAGAGACCAGCGACGGCTTCTTCACTTCCTTGCGAAAGCGGTTGGCCTTCGCGATCGCCTCCTCCCGCTTGGTCGTGGAGGCCGCCCCATTGAACTTTTTTGGCCGACCGCCGAGCGAACTCGGCACGGCCCGGCGCTTCTTCGCGCCGACTTGACCGGCCAAGCCGGCGGAGGAACTCGCGCCTGGATGGCCGGCTTTCGGTTAGCGGCGTGGGACGACCTCGCCGACGCCCTCGTCCTCCGGCCAGTCAGCGAAGGTCGTCGAGGGCCGGAGTCCGCCTTCCGCTCCTCCTCCCCTGCCTTCGGCGTCGGCTTCCATCGCCGCCGCCCCCAAGTCGGGGTCGTCGATATCGCTCTCCGCACGGTCCGGAGCGAACTCGCGGGGCTGCCCGGTGGCGCCGGCTGCAGGCTGGATGAGGGGGTTCTGACTCAGAAAACCAAGAAGATCAGAAGTCGGATTCGGCTATGAAGAAAAACTGAAAACAAGAGATCTGACTTACCACAGGCGGAGGGTTGGCACGTGAGTACGGCTCCTTGCCGAACTGCCAGTCTTCCGCGAGCTCATAGTTCGCGATGTGGTTCACCATGTTCGCCACCTCCGCATGGGGCATCTCCCAGGTGCTCATCCGGCTCGGGTCTCGGCGGTCGCTCATCTGACAGATCAGATGAGGTCGGCCTTGGAGTGGGAGGACTCGGCGCGCCACGAAGGCGGCCAGCAAGTCAGCCCCGACCAGGCCTTCCGACTGCGTCAGCACTTGGAGTCGAGCGACAGCGGCGGTGCCGGCAGGAGACAGCGTCTTGGCCCGATTTGACCAGCTGGGAAGCCTCCCAGCCGGTGCGCCGGCTTCATAATGCGGCAGGTTGACCCAGTCGCCTTCTGTGGCGACGTTCTTCACGTAGAAGTATGAACGTTGCCACATCTTCACCGACTTGATCAGCGTGATGGAGGGGATGGGGTTGTCGGCGATCGACCTGCGCAAAGCGATGAAGGCGCCGCACTGAGCCGGTATGCTGGTGACATGCGTGCCGAGCTTCGACTGGAAGAACTCTCCCCACAGCTTGAGGGTGGGGAGAACGCCGAGAAAACCCTCGCACAGGGTGGCGAAGGCGGCCAGCAGCACCACCGTGTTCGGGGTGAGGTGGTGCGGCTGGAGTCCGTTGAACTCCAAGAACGAGCGGAGGAAGCCGCTCGCCGGCAGGCCCATGCCGTGCATGAGGTGTGAGCGGAATATGACCCGCTCGCCCTCCTCCAACGCACGGTGTTATCTCCCCCTCCGGTGCGGCGCGGGCTCGCACCAGGTGCACGCCGGGGAGCCGGCGCGTCCTGCGGAGGTGTTCGATGGAGGCCGCGGCGGAGGAAGAGCTCATCGCTACGGAGCGGTGCGGCGTGGTGCGGTGAAGGCAGGAAGAAGGAGAGGAGGGAGGAAGTAGGGGAAGCAGGGAAGAACGAGCGCGCGCTTCGCCGCCCCGCTTCCCCTGCCTATTTATAGTCTCAAAGGCTGAGAAGCCGATGGGGCGGCGTGGGGATTAACTGCACGCGAGCCCCCACACCCCCACGATTAAACCCACGAAGTTACTACGCGCAGTAACGACGTGGGGAGCCCAACCGCCTGCCTGGCCGCAGCGGATCCGTTCGCGTGCTGAGGCGCGGTAGTGGCGGGCCCCGCCTGACGGCCTGTCCCGTCGCGCACGTGGGCAGGCAGACTGCCCCTGCCACGTGGCACCGCGCGACGGGGCCGCGGCGGGCGACCACGGGAAGCGTATCAGGCACGCCGCCTGGTTCCCGCCACAACGTTCGGAACACCTCAAGGGGCAAGATGGCCTTCGGCGAATCCGACTCCAGCCAGTCTGCTTGAGCACGACGGCTCTCAGAGAATCCGTCTTTGGCTAGTCGGCTTGGAGGAAGGCGGCCATCGAAGCTTGCTTTCCCCCATCTAAAGAATGAAACTGCTGAGGCACACGATGTATCAACCTCGGAGCCTCACCAGCTTCAGGGACTACTGTCGGAGTAATGGGCCACGGGTAGGCTAACCCGAGTCCCAGAACCTTTCAAGACATCGGGGCAGACTGCGCCCCTCAAGTACCTACGGCAACTCCAAGACAAGCCGAGTCCCAGAGGCGACTCCAAGACAAGCCGAGTCCCAGAGGCGACTCCAAGACGAGCCGAGTCCCAGAGGCGACTCTCATCCAAGCCGAGTCCCAGAGTCGACTCTGAAGAAGCCAACTATGGGGAGTCGGCCCGCGGCTCCCAACCACCCTGTAATTAAAGGCGAGCAAGGCCACAATGCGCCGTACTCGCGGAGATCTCTGCCCGATGCGGCACTGTTGCCATGCCAGCCCTGACATCAGCCCTTGGGGCGGGGCCCTGTACCCACGACCTCCTGTCTGTACGGCCCAAAGATGGCGGGGCCTATCAGTCAGCGAGAGTATTGAAGACAGCAAGAGCACCGAGAGTTGGACCCGTTGGGAGTCGGCCCTCCGGAGTCGGCCGGCCCTCCCACGGGCCCCACACGCCATTAACCAGACGCAACGGGGGAATGGCGACAGTGATCCCCCGTCAGGCGGCGACACTGTTGCCATGACCCCACGACCAAGCCCGCGTAATTAGAAGCACGGCTACAGTAATCCGCAGCCGGCAAGACCCGCCCGCGGCGTACACGGGCTGACACCCTCGTACCAGACCAGTCGGCGGGACCCACCAGTCGGCGGGCCCTAGGAGTCGGCAGAGAAGACGACACCTGAGAGACAGACGGCTGGGACCCACGCCCAGCCGGATATACCATTGTAACTGTGGGGGGTAGGCCTATATAAACCCCCCAGGGCACCCATGCAAAGGGTTCGCATCTAGTAGCATTAGACAGAACACACCAGCGGGAGAACTAGCCTTGTCCTCTCCTTCCTCCCGAAATAGCTCTAGGAGCACCCTTGTATTCACTTTGCCTTAGTGATCATGCGGAGACCCCGCAGAGCAGCAGTAGGGGTGTTATCTCCTCGGAGAGCCCTGAAGCTGGGTAAGATCCGCCGGCGTGCATCTCTTCGCCTCATCCCATTTCCAGGCACCGGCGATGTTCTACTCGCCCCCACCATGATAAGCCATCCTTTGGCATATGTCGCACCCAACCCCCGACACCCAGTATATTAGGGCCGAACATCTGATGCCCTTGAGCGACCAGCTGAAGCAACTGGTCGAACTTCACATGGCGGCCGAACTGGCCATGAAGGACTTCATAGTCCGGCTATGGCCTGGCGAGCCCCTGCCCAGCAGCTACTTCGGCCTTGTCAAGTGGATGGTGAATGCCTGTCCGCGGCTTGAAGTCATTAGCGGTCCGTCTGCATTGAGGGTGCATGCTTTGGCCCGTGTGAAAGTGCACTGGGGAAGATGGACGCCGAGAAGCTGGTGACAGAGGGGCCGCCGAAGGGCAAGGAGCATCTCCACCCCAAACAATATTATGACAATGTCATTAAGGGTGCCCGCCTTATGGCGGATGAATGTACCAAGGATGTAATATTTGAATGAATGGACTCATGTCATCCTGTAATATGAAAACGAGTTCATGTGCACTATATGGCACTTGTTAATTTAAAATATTACCTTTTGTTCGGCCGTTTATAAATTCTTGAGAGTTGCCAGTTGTCGTCTTCTGCCCCCATGTAACTAGTACTCGGGTGTTCGGGATAAGTATAAACACTCTTTCTCCAAATTTTTGGTCCTTTTAAGGAGGTGTTTAGTGCAGCGAACAAGGCAATCGGACTATACAGCTTTATCGCTCTCACTTGGCCATAGAAGTCTACAATTTTAAATTTTGGAGAAGCCCATAGTATCTAAAAGGCTGGACTCAGGGCGCTATACACGCCTAAATCGGATGAGGCCCATTCCTCGCCTGAAGCAGAAAAAGTCTTTAAGTATTTGAGACCTCTTGAACAGCAACCAGCTCTCACCTTATCATGACAGTCAATTTTCGGCTTTCTCTACTGAGGTGCTCATCCGGGAGAACCGAGACACAATCGCAGTAGTTCTCCCTGCGCTACCTTAGCCGATATAGCGGAACGTAAGGTACCAAAACATAGGAGCCGGGCAAACCCAACTATTGACCCAAGACTTGATTCGGAGCAGATGCATATAGTGCTATAAGTTCGGGGTGCCGCACTGTCAAAAGTGTTCGGACTTTTCTTGCCAGGTTATGGGGTACACTGAAGCCCCTAGCAAATTAGTCGTGCGAAAATGCACGGGTATAATAAATAAGCAATAGAGGAAAGGGGTAAATAAATGTAATAGTAAGCTGACGCTGTACACTATTTTCCCTTGTTATTCAAATGATACATCAAAGCGTACATATACAAGTAGTGCGATAAGCAAAATAGGACTATTTGACACATCCTGACCAGGAGCGGGCTATATGCGAGTATGTAAAACAGGTATAATGATTGTTATACCTGACCATCTGAGGATTCCCTTGGACGCGCCAGCTTTTTGTATTCTTGGTGTGTTCGTCCCGCTATGTGTCTGATAGTCTATCTATCGGAGGAGCCTCCCGAAGATGAGGACCTGAAAGAAAAAAGGTGCAAAGATGCGTGGGTCCTGGGGTGGTCGAACTGCATTGTGGACCGTGTCATAGTCGTGCCTCCGCCTATGCCCATGGTATTTCAAGTGCGTAATTATGTACGCATGGCACGAATTTTGCTGCTTGTCTGGGACTAGGACGGAGGCCGAATTGCTAGTCGAGCTCTGAACATGCCAGATGATCTTGTTGCGGGGTACTCCAGACTCGCTTGATGGTGTCCGGGTTCTTTATCGCCGAATGGGCTGTTTGCCTAAGAAGGCTACTTTGTACTTCCGCCGCGAGGGCCGCAGTGTGCTCCTCCGTATAGAGCGAGCACTATGTGTTTCCATTAACTGTTATAACCCCGCGAGGTCCTGGCATTTTGAGCTTGAGGTATGCATAATGCGGTACCGCATTGAATCTGGCAAATGCGGTTCGTCCGAGCAGTGCGTGATTGCCACTACGGAAGGGGACGATGTCGAAGATTAACTCCTCGCTTCGGAAATTGTCCGGAGATCCGAAGACCACTTCCAGTGTGATTGAGCCCGTGCAACAGGCCTCCACACTGGGTATGACACCTTTGAAGGTGGTTTTTGTGGGTTTGATCCTCAAGGGGTCGATGCCCATTTTGCACATTGTATCCTGATAGAGCAGGTTCAGGCTGCTGCCACCGTCCATGAGGACTCATGTAAGATGGAATCCGTCGATGATGGGGTCAAGGACCAATGTTGCCGTACCGCCATGACGGATACTGGTAGGATGGTCCCTGCGATCGAAAGTGATCGGACAAGAAGACCATGGGTTGAACTTTGGGGCGACTGGCTCCATCACATAGACGTCCCTTAGTTCACGCTTCTGTTCCCGTTTGGGAATATGGCTTGCGTATTTCATATTCACTGTTTTCACCTGGTGAGGGAATTTCTTATGTCCTCCGGTGTTCGCGGGCTGAGGCTCCTCGTCGTCATTGCTGTGCAGCCCCTTTTCCTTGTTTTCGGCATTCAATTTGCTGGCCTGTTTAAACACCCAACATTCTCTGTTGGTGTGGTTGGCTTGTTTATCGGGGGTGCCGTGAATTTGACATGAGCGATCAAGTATGTGGTCCAAACTGGACGAGCCTGGATAGTTTCTTTTGAATGTCTTTTTCCTCTGTCCAGATTTAGAGCCTCTGAATCCGGCATTGACTGCCGTGTCTTCGGCGTTGTCGCCATTATTGTGACGCTTGTGTCTATTGCATCGTGGCTTGTCATTGCTGTCTCTGACGTCTGAATCACCGGGTTTTTTGGGTGTGATGTTGCTATGAGCCAGCCAACTATCCTCGCCCGTGCAGAGGCGGGTCATGAGTGTCGTGAGGGCTGCCATGGATTTTGGCTTCTCTTGGCCGAGGTGCCGGGCAAGCCATTCATCGTGGATGTTATGCTTGAAGGCTGCCAAGGCTTTGGCATCCGGACAATCGGCAATTTGGTTCTTCTTAGTTAGGAACTGAGTCCAGAATTTCCTGGCTTACTCTCCGGGCTATTGGGTTATGTGACTTAAGTCATCAGCATCCGGTGGTTGCACATAAGTGCCCTGGAAGTTATCAAGGAATGTGTCTTCCATATCCTCCCAACTGCTAATGGAGCTTGCTGGCAGGCTATTCAGCCAATGCCGAGCCGGTCTTTTGAGCTTAAGTGGTAGGTACTTTATGGCATGTAAGTCATCGCCGCTGGCCATGTGATTGTGTAGGAGAAAATCTTCAATCCATACCGCGGGGTCTGTTGTGCCATCATATGATTCAATGTTTACGGGTTTGAACCCTTCTGGGAATTCATGATCCATGACTTCATCAGTGAAGCATAGGGGGTGTGCGGCGCCTCTATGCCAGGATACATGCTGACGTAGTTCAAATGAATCTGGTCTGTTGTATTTGGCCTGACTGGACTTTGGTTTATTGTATCCGGCGTGACAGTCATCATAACGTGTTGTGGCGCGCCCTCGTGATCCATAGATCGATATTGATTGTCCTGCTTTGTTTTCCAATACATCTCGCAGGTCCTTTGTGTAACCCCGGGCCTTAGTATTATAGTTTGATTGGCGACGGGGTGTGGTCTGGACTTCGGCCTGGTGTGCTGCTTTGTCTCGGCCATGGGGTGGCTAGTCAGCCGCATCATGCGCTGGTAGTGTGGGCTTTAACGCCTCCTCCTCGAGTTGAGGTAGCAACCTGCACTTTGGGTAACTTTTGGTAGGGCGCTCGAGTCCGTATTCCTCGGCAGCCATGACCTCGGTCCATCTATTGGTTAGCAGATCTTGATCAGCTTGGAGCTGTTGCTTCTTTTTCTTCAGGCTTTTTGTAGTGGCTATAAGCCGGCGCTTGAAGCTCTCCTGCTCGACGGGATCCTCAGGCACGATGAATTCTTCCTCGCCAAGGCTCACTTCATCTTCGTAGAGAGGCATGTAGTTATTATCCTCTGATTCTCCATCTGTTGCCTGTTCTTTAGGGCTAGCTTGCCCATCCCCTTGCTTGGCCTGCTCGAAGCCTGGCTGGGCAGGATTGTTTTCGTCTTCGGCACCATCCGGATTGTTGTCTCTTGTGCCAGTATCACTATTTTTGCTATGGCGGGGCTTGGAGCGGTGCCTATGACGCTGGCGCCTAGATTGCTTCTCCACGGGGTTATCTCCCGTTGCCTCATCGCCATTGCTTTCTTTGGGGGTGTCCACCATATATATATATATCGTATGATGAGGTGGCTGTCCAGCTCCCTATAGGCGGTGGTTCCTGATCTTCTCCTACATCGTCGTCTATACCATCGATGTCTTCGGAGTTAAAGTCAAGCACGTCGGTTAAGTCATCGACAGTGGCTATTAAGTGGGTGGTGGGTGGGGAACGGATTTCTTCGTCGCCCGCTTCCCACTCGAGCCTGACATAGTTTGGCCAAGAGTCTCCCGACAAGGAAAGAAACCTTAATGAATTTAGCACATCACCCAAGGGCGAGTGCTGAAAAATATCCGCGGAGGTGAACTCCATGACTGGTGCCCAATCAGATTTGATAGGCAAGGATGTACGTGGTTCGGATCCTGTAGCCGGAGACGAGTCCAAGGGTCCGAGGATACCATCCTCACAGGAGGTGGCTTCAGTGTTTGGCTCCAACGCCGATGAGTGTTTGGCCTCCGTGGCGGGGTCTCTCCACCCGTCCTCGGAGGGCGCGATCTGCTCTGGATTGATTCCCGGGTCCGCCGCAGGTGCGATCCCCCAAACACTGTCTGATGGTAGATCTAATTCATGCTCGTCGCGACAGTTCAGCGTACCTGACATGGGCTCGAATCCATCGAAGATCAAGTCTCCGCGGACATCATCAGTATAGTTCAAGCTTCCAAACATGACCTGATCGCCAGGGGCGTAGCTATTGATCTGCTCCAAGTGGCCAAGCGAGTTGGCCCGCAATGTGAAGCCGCCGAATATGAAGATCTGTCCGGGAGGGAAAACCTCCCCATGGACTGCGTCGTTGAAGATGATTGAAGGAGCCATCGAGCCTTATCGTGAGGACACAGTGGAACTCTCAATGAAAGCACCAACATCGGTGTCAAAATCGGCAGATCTCAGGTAGGGGGTCCCGAACTATGCGTCTAAGGCTAATGGTAACAGGAGGCAGGGGACACGATGTTTTACCCAGGTTCGGGCCCTCTCAATGGAGGTAATACCCTACTTCCTATTTGATTGATGATATGAGTATTACAAGAGTTGATCTACCACAAGATAGTAGAGGCTAAACCCTAGAAGCTAGCCTATGATTATGATTGTTGTTGTCCTACGGACTAAACCCTCCGGTTTATATAGACACCAGAGAGGGCTAGAGTTACACAAAGTCGGTTACAGAGAAGGAGATCTTCATATCCGAATTGCCAAGCTTGCCTTCCACACAAAGGAGAGTCCCATCCAGAAATGGGACGAAGTCTTCAATCTTGTATCTTCATAGTCCAACAGTCCAACAAAAGTATATAGTCTGGCTGTCCGAGGACCCCTTAATCCAGGACTCCTTCACCTGGTTCCGCAAGTAACTTGAGGGTAGCACGTTTTGACAGGTCATCAGCAATGTTCTTCTCTGCTCGAGGAACATGCTCTGCTTCCAGACCGTCAAAATGCTCCTCCAACTTCCTCACTTCATCTACATAGGCTTCTATCAACGGGCTCTAATAATCTTTGCTGACTTGCTTGACGACAAGCTGTGAATCACCTCTGACGATGAGCTTCCTAATTCCGAGGTCGGCCGTGATCCTGAGACTGGCAAGCAGTCCCTCATACTCTTTAGTGTTGTTTCTTGATATCTCCCAGGGAAAGTGCATCTCGACTACGTACTTGAGGCGCTCTTTGGTGGGTGCGACAAGTAGCACACCAGCACTGGCGCCTTGCAGCAAGAAAGCCCCATCAAAGTACATAATCCAATAACGGCTCGTTTCCTTGCCGGGGAGAGTGATCTCTTGAATTTCCTTGTCAGGCATTGAGGTCCATTTTGCAATGAACTCTGCCAAGGCTCTGCTCTGAATTGTCGAAGTGCTTTCAAACCTGAGACCAAAGCTTGACAGTTCCAACGCCCACTCCACAATCCTTCCGGTTGCATCTGGGTTGTGCAAGATCTGTTGCAGCGGGAAGCGAGTGATGACGGTGATATCATGTGCCTGAAAATAGTGACGCAGCTTCCTCGAGGCCATAAGGAGGCCGAAGAGCAACTTCTGCACACCAGAGTATCTTGATCTAGCCCCCTGCAAGAGGGAGATGACAAAGTAAACTGGGTGTTGCATCATCTTGTTCTTTTGTATCACTTCATTCGCTTGCACAGATCCTGCCTTCCTGGCACCAGACTCTGCCGGCGGTATTGCCTTGCCGGCACCAGATCCTGTCGGGGAAGGCTCCGGCTCATCATCTCAGGTCCTCATCCCTGCCGCTGCTTCTTCCTCAACTTCTCTCTGCGCCACTAGCGCGGCACTAACCACTTGATTCATTGCTGCTAGATATAGCAGCAATGGCTCTTGCGGTTTAGGCGCGACTAGTATTAGCGTAGAGGAGAGAATCCTCTTCAAATCTTGCAGTGCTGCCTCTGCTTCCGGAGTCCATTTCATTGGACCTGCCTTTTACAAGATTTTCAAAAAGGGCAGGGCAAGCTCAGAAGATTTGGAGATGAACCTACTTAGAGCAGCAACGCATCCAGCAAGCCTACACACATCTTTGACTCGTCTTGGTGCCTCAATATGCTCAATCGCCTTGATCTTGTCGGGATTTGCTTCAATTCCACGCTGAGACACAAAGAACCCAAGAAGTTTGCCGGATGGGACACCGAACACACACTTCTCAAGGTTGTGCTTGAGGTTGAGCTTGCGCAAATTTGCAAATGTTTCTTCCAAATCTTGCACGAGTGTTGCCTTGTCCAAGGTTTTGACTACTATGTCGTCCATATAAGCTTCCATATTTCTATGTAGCTGGGGCTCAAAACCAATTTGGACTGCTCGGGAAAATGTCGAACCAACGCTTTTCAACCCGAAAGGCATTCGTATAAAACAATACGTACCACATGGGGTGAGAAACCCGGTCTTCTCTTCATCTTCCTTTGCATGAAGATTTGGTGGTATCCTGAGTAGGCGTTAAGGAATGATAGCAGGTTGCACCCGGTAGTGGAGTCCACAATCTGGTCAATGCGTGGCAAAGGGAAAGGATCCTTTGAACAGGCTTTATTGATATCTATATAATGGATGCACAGCCTCCATTCCTGTTTGCCTTGCGTACCACCACCGGATTGGCCAACCATGTTGGGTGGAGCACTGCTCTGACAAAGCCTGCCGCTTCCAACTTCCTAATCTCTTCGATGATGAACTCTTGCTGCTCCAAAGCTTGCTTCCTGACCTTCTACTTGACGGGCCATGTATGAGGACATACATCAAGGTGGTGCTCAATCACCTCTGTGGGAACGCCGAGGATGTCAGATGCTTAACATGCAAATACGTCAACATTCGCCCATGGGAAGGCGATGAGTGTGCTTTCCTATTTGCTGTCGAAGGTGGTGCTTATAGTGAAAGCTCCGCCTGTGCCATCCTCCTTGACGGGCACCGTCTTGGTCTCTGGTAGTGCTGCCTTGGATGTCTTGCTCTTGCCGGTGGAGCTCTTTGGCATGTCCTCAACGGGAACACAGCACTCCGAGGAGGTGCTCTTGCCAGAGTGGGTGAAAGAGGCCTTGCCGAGGCCAGAAGTCTTGCCACTGACTGAGGTCTGGCCGGCAACTGAGGTCTTGCTGCTTCTCCCCCTCGGGAGCTCCAGTGACAGGAGCCAGTGCTTTGGTGGCAGGTGCTACAACTGCCTCCTGGTAGATTTGGTCGACACATATGTGCGCATCTTTCTTGTCGGGGCCGACAGTGATGATGCTCATCGGTAGGGTATCTTCAGCGTGTTGTAGGTGTAGTGTGACGCTGCCATAAACTTGGTCAGTGCTGGACGGCCAAGGATCCCGTTATACGGCAATGGGATTTTGATGACATTAAAAATGATCTTCTCTGTCCTTTAGTTCAGCTCACCGCCAAATGTGACTGGCAGTATGATCTTTCCCTTAGGCTGGCTTCTCCACGGATTGATCCCTTGGAACGTTCCTGTCTCTTCGAGATCTCCATCAGAAATTTGCAACCTCTTGAGCACCTTGGGCGAGATCACGTTCAAGCTAGCCCCACCGTCCTCTAGAAATTTTGTCACCTTGAGGTTGCGAATTGTTGGTGAAACCAACAACCGCAAGCACCCGACCGCGGTTGTGCGATCAGGGTGATCCTCGCTGTCAAAAATTGTAGGTGTGTTGGACCATTTCAGTGGCTTCTGGGCATCAATCATCGGCTCCGTCGCATTAATCTCACGCGCCCACTGTTTAAGTTGGCAGTGAGAAGAATGCAACGAGGCGCCTCCATCAATGCACATGGCTTCCATGGCTTTCTGAAACTCGTTCTCGCTGGAGTCGTTGTCACATCCCTAGATCTGGTATGCACTAGGCTAGCCCTTCATGTGTGCATCATGTTTAAATTTCAATGAATTTGAAATGGGGATTGCCCAAACCCTATCATCAAAGGAATTCACTAGGTTCAACTAAGATTTTCTCGGTGCTTCCAAATGGTTTTTAAAAATGTTCATCATTTCTAGATAATGCTGGAAACAATAACCAGAGGTGTTGCACATTTTTCCATGACATATTTGGGCTCTGAATTAAATCATATAGTATTTGAATTTGGACATTTAAATGCTAGTAAATATTTTAAATGTCCAAATAATCCTAAATTGAAATGTCCCATGTTGGATATATTCTATACAGTGGGCATGTGCAGTTTGGTTATTTTTGAAAGGGTCTAGGTATTTTTAGAAAAGCCCTAAATATTACAAAAAAATAGAAAAACATAACTAAAATAGAGAGAGAGTGCAAACTCACCTGGACTTACCTGCAGCCCACCTGGCCCAGCACCGTAGCAGCCTAGCCCACAGGGGCAGCACCGTCATCTTCCTCCTCTACCAGGAGGACAAATAGGTGCGTGGCGAGCGCCGACGCTGCCCCGGCCACCTCCTGCTTCCCCGACCCTTCCTAGAGACGCCACGACGATGCCCCGTGTCCCCTCGCTCCTCTCCCTCACTCGCTGCACCCTCTCCCCTCCCCTGGATCTCTCCCTTGAGCTCATCCGAGCGCAGCCGTAGCCGCCGACCAGCGCTCGCGCGGCCGCAGCCATCCCCAAGCCTCTCTGACACGCTCTCGAGCTCTGCCGTTCCGCCCTCGTCCTCCTCGTCGTCTCACACGACCAGAAGAGCCCTGACGCACCGTCCCCGCACCCTTCTTCCTCCTTCGGCCAAAGAGATCACCGGCGATTTTCCGCCGTCACCAAGCCTTCCCCGAGCACACCGAGGCCACCTCTGCACTCGCCGTGAGCCCCTCTTCCTATCCCCTCTTCTCTCAAGCTCGCGCTCGTCCCCTAGCTTCATTTCCCACCGCGGCCGAGAGCTTCTCACCGCCGGCCATGGCGTAGCCGTGGCCACAGCCACCACAGCTCATTCTCGAGCCCACCGTCATGCTCAGCACGATCTCATGACACCCGTAGACACCCACAACACCTCCTCCCGTGCTCTGTAGCGCCACCCTGAGATTGCCCGAGCTACTGCCGCCACCAAAGCTCGTCACCGGCGCCACTCCGGCCACTCCCTGGCCGCGCCACCACCACGGTTGGATACGGACGAGTGTCCGCATCCCGTAAATGTGCTTCGCACGCCAAACGGCGCTCTGTAGGCGAATCCCGCAGCGCACCGCCGCGTCTGGACTCGCCGGCAGCTAAACGCCGACGACCGCTGACCCGTTGACCGGCGTGGGTTGACCCCACTACCCGGTTTGACTTCCCCCTCTCTCTCACCGACTTGCGGGCCCTGCCCGACTAATTACTCTAGTTAGCACCAATTAACTAGTTAGGTTAGTTACTATAGTCACTGAATAGTGGGCCCTGCCCAGTTAGTTAGGGCTACCTAACTTAGTTAGTTGACTGGGTCACTGACCAGTGGGTCCCACTGGTCAGGTTTAACCTGGTCGACGCCTGTTGACCTGCTGAGGTCAGCATGACCTAGTGCTAACGTAGTAAACATTTCCTGGAATAAAAATAAATCAGAAATGATTTATAAATTTCAGAAAATGATCTAAACTTCTAAAATTCATAGAAATTCAACCGCGACTCCAAATTAAATAATTTATATATGAAAAATGATCATAAAAATCCAATCTATCCATCTGTACTAGTTTCATGCATGATAAAGCAACTTAACCTTGCTGTTTTGTGCAACACATGATAAGGCACTTTTTAAATTAATAAAATAAGTTTGGGATTGAACCTTTGGTTCAAAATGACCCAAACCCATCTGATTATAGTTGCATTAGCCCAACACACTCATTTTTCCATGTCATGATCTTGCATCATATTGTGCATTGCACTGATTATGTTCCTTTCTATGTTGCCGGTATTTGTCCCCTCTCGATAGACGTGATACCGACGATGAGATCGATGACACTGATGAAAACTCAATGCTATCTTCAGAAGTGCCAGGCAAGCAAAAAACCCCTTGTTCATTTTGATACAATCCCACTCTCTCTCTCCTGCTCTCTTTTACTGCATTAGGACAACAACAATTCAACTGTTACTTGTTGCGGTAGCTGAACCCCTTTATGCTCTGCATGACCTGTCATTGCCATGGTAAATAGATGAAACCCACTAGCATGAGTAGGAGTTGTTTGAGCCCTGTTGTGCCTACACATTCATGCTTGTTTGTCATGCCTTCTACTGCTTAGAGTTGAGTCAGGTATGATTCATCGGGGATGAATCAGAGGTGTGTGAACATGTCCTACTATGTGTAATCTAAGTGTGTGAACACGATTTGGTAAAGGTAGCGGTGAGAGTCCATGTAGGAGTACATGGTGGGTTGTCTCACTGAAGCCGTCCTCAGGAACTGAGTTCTGTGTTTGTGATCCATGAAACAGTTACTACCATGCATTGGGCCCGAAAACAATGGACCCTCTCGGCTTCTTAATCACCCTTGTCCTCTGTCCAGGAGTTGCAAGTAGTTTCTGGTGTTTGTAGTATGCTGGAGGCTGTGGGCAGTGCTGACCGGAGGGGTGGGCTGTGATGCGGTAGGCATGTGGCACGGTGTACCGGGCGCCCGTTTGGTGTCTCGGGAACCCTGCACACATTGTTCGGCGCCGTATGCGGAAACCTCGGTTGGACTCCCTGCGGATGGAACCTGAATAGGCGATAAACCTGGACTAGAGACTTGAGTGTTTGGGTAGGTCATGGCTGACACCCTCGTTGGGCTTCCGCTTGAAGGTTGCCGAGTACATGTTGTTTAAATGGTGGTAAGTGGTGAGAGCGTGTGTGAAGAAGTACACCCCTGCAGGGTTAACATCATCTATTCGAATAGCCGTGTCCGCGGTAAAGGACTTCTGGGTTGCCTGTACAGTCCATAGACAAGTGAAAGTGGATACTCTAAAATACGCAAAATAAGCGTGAGTGATATAGATGGCGTTCTCGTAGGGAGACGGGAGCGGATCCATAGTGGTGTATTGATATGGTGAATATGTGGACTCGTGTGCACCACCTCAAAAGAGTTACTTGCAGTCGCAGTTTAGGATAGCCACCGAGTCAAAGCTGGCTTGCTGCAGTTAAACCCCACCATCCCCTTTGTTAATAATGATGCATATGTAGTTAGTTCTGATGTAAGTCTTGTTGGGTACATTTGTACTCACGTTTGCCTATTTTACGTTTTTGCAGAGACTTCCATCTCACTAGTAGTTCTGCGTGGACTTCGATGTTTAGCTTGTTACCTCAACTACAATCTTGTGCCCTCGGCAGGATCTGGTAGATAGTCAGGCTTCTCAGCCTTTTTCATTTGTAGTTGTCTGTACTCAAACATGTTAAGCTTCCGCATGTGCTTTGACTTGTATGCTCTGAATGCTGGGTCGAGAGACCCATGTTTGTAATATCTCGCTCCTCGGAGCCTATTGAATAAAATACTTGAGTTGTAGAGTCATGTTGTGATGCCATGTTGTATTTGCACATATCGAGCATATTGTGTGTATGTTATTGAAATGCTTGGTATGTGTGGGATCTGACTATCTAGTTGTTTATCCTTGGTAGCCTCTCTTACCGGGAAATGTCTCCTAGTGCTTCCACATGGTAGCTTGCTACTGCTCCGGAACACTTAGGCTGGCCGACATGTGTCCTTCTTCGTTCCTGTGTCTGTCCCTTCGGGGAAATGTCACGCGATGAATACCGGAGTCCTGTTAGCCCGCTATAGCCCGGTTTACCGGAGTCCTGCTAGCCCAGTGCTACAGCCCGGATTCACTCGCTGATGACCGACACGTTCGTTGCTGGCTCATGTATGCATGTCCCTGTAAGTTAGTGCCACTTTGGGTTCACGACTAGCCATGTCAGCCCGGGCTCCTTGTCATATGGATGCTAGCGACACTATCATATATGTGTGCCAAAAGGCGCAAACGGTCCCGGGCAAGGTAAGGCGACACCCGTGGAATAACGTGCGTGAGGCCGCAAAGTGATATGAAGTGTTACATGCTAGATCGGTGTGGCTTTGAGCCGGGGTCCTGACAGCTTTGGTATCAGAGCTTGACTGCCTGTAGGATTACCAAGCCAAACTGGTCGAAGTTGAGTCTAGAAATTCTTTAGTTATATAAGGGATTTGATTGTGGGATGGAATGTAACGCTCTTTTTACTCCTTATACCTTATGCCCTTCTGATCTGAGTCATCTTATCTTTCCTACGGGGTTAAGGAACTAGGCTATCTCCTCTTTCTATCAGGATCATGTGTTACTAATCTATAGACTTGTAAGATTGTTGGACTTAAGCCTCGTTTCAGTTCCTATTACTTTCGTGTGAACATAGTTGGTCTCAGAATCTTGATATTGTGATGATCGAGTGGTTATGCCACCATTTTGCAGGATGTCTTAAATCCTTTTGAGCATTTGCAGCTGTTATGTTGTCCGAGTCATCCCAGGTTTCTAAACAATCTGATGCACATGCAAATCCTTTCCCTCTTATTTTGATGTTCCTTTGGGCCAGGTTAATCACACTAATTGCTGAGTTGAGGTATTCTATTGCCTCGATATATATGTTGGAATTCTTATTATGACCCTAGGTGTCTTAGGGGATCATCTAGTAATCTAGCCATGATTTGTGTCCCAATGTGATGATTCTGGCCTTTATTCTCGAAAGCATCCCGTGATGCCACTTAGTATGCAGGTATTCCATTTCTGGGTTTTGAACCCGAGATTCGCCGTACTTACTTCATGTTGATAGTAATTGCTAGCTCCCTTAGGTTATTAGTAACCTTTGTCTTAGTCCTTGAGGTCCGTGGTATTTCCGTCTTCCAAATACTATGAACCGTTTATGACAGAAGTTCTTTGAACCAAAAGATCACAACCAAAGTGCTCTTGACGAGTTCTCGATGCTATGCTGCGACTCTGCCAGTCCTACCTTCTCTGCATGGGTTCTGGAAGAAACCTGTTGAACTTGGTTCGACATACTAATCTATGCATCCACAACTCAGAAAGTATATGCTCCTTTGAGTTGTCCCTCTTTAGTTGTTTTCCGACCCTCGTCAACTGATAGTCAAGAGTATGTGTGCATTCATTCATCGATAACTATTACTCTTGTGGTCCGTCAAGCCATTCTATGCCGGAATGACTGGGAGAAACAAACTCCAGTACCTTATCCATTTCCCGGATTGGGTCAAAGTAGTTGTACTCTGCAGATCAAAATGCCAACCCATCTTTTGTTTTGTTCTACCCTGAAGTATTACCCACTTTATGTCAGGAATGTCATGAGGGTTGCACCTTCTCTTATGAACTCTTGATACAATGATACTCTCTCCATCATTATTCACACCTCGGTCCTCGTGTTATAATAACCGGAATGCCGATAAGTGAATCGTGATGTGTGAAATCTATACTCCTAGCAACTCCGTTGCTTGGTAGTTAAAGGACAATAATTACATCCTTATCATGTTGGTTATTGAATCACCATCCTAAGGTTGATCGTGCTACCTAGTCCATATCCCTGGTGCACTCTTTGATCAATGAGTTCGGATTGTGTCAATCCCTTGCTCACTTGATCATATCGTCTTGCCCTGAACAGCAAGATTGTTCTCGAGCTTAGTAGCATATCGGTGGTTCGTGATTTTCCGAATATCTTCTCAAAAGTATCACCAGGTTGCCATCTGACCGCTATGTTGAGTTCGTGATCAAGTTGGTTTCCTTGTAAACCACCTTTTCTCCAAGAATCTGTGTTGGATACCCCTGAGCTAGTTGGTTAAGATAAACAACAACTTGGAGAGTTGGAAGATGGAAGCTTGTACGACTTAGTTCATTTTAAGGGATATCTGGTATGTGTGTGTTGAAGAAAGATGATATCTTCATCGATTGGTCCTTGTGATCAGTTGTTGTACCTATTGTCATGTCAAAACTTTGATTTGAGTGTGGGCTATCCTCAAATCAAATCAGAACCAACGATATTCGTAATGTTGTCTTACTTGTGGATTTTCCTCGAGCATACACTGTTATATCTTTTGGTTCTGACCAATGCTATCACTTGATCTCATAATTATGGAATTCCATTTATATGGAAATCCCGATGACTTGTTGTTGAGCCCATCAGCATCATTTTATCTCCTCCATAATTCATGATGAACATCAGGCTAGTGTTGGGAACTTGTGTAAGCATTATCTTCGTGTTCCGTTCATGAGGTATTTGTTCGGACGAAAGAAGTGACTTCCTCTAATCTACGTGCACTTGGTGTAAGTTGCCGCCGTGGATTCGAGAAAGACAATGTTGCTTCCTTTGGAATCATCCCAAATCATGCATATGTGCGAAGTATTCTATGGGTTGGAGACTTGCAACCTTCATTCCACATGTATCCCTAGCACACCAAGCCACTGATTGATTTGTTCCGGATAAAGGAGTCTGTTTTAAAGTGAATACTTTAGATTACCGCGCGGAGACTTTGATATCATTAATGATGGTTCCCCACCCGAACTCGGTAGTGTTTCGTTGTAAGACTACTATGTGGTCATGCTTGTCTTGGACAGCGTGTTCACATGTGTGTAGCACAACCAGCTCATGTTTTGGGGCTTACTATCGTAGTTCATTCCCCGAGAATCTCGCAACGTCATCTTGTCGATTTGTGATGCAAACTTTCATTTTCCTTTCTAGACTTGATGAGTCTGGAATATTCCGACACCAACCAGATCTGAATCTCAGGCAGATGTGATGGTTGGAACGTTTCCCAAGAACTATAATATTGGTCTCTCTGTAATCCGGTAAGTGGATGTCGTGGCTAACGCACCCAGCCGGAAGACCTATTATTGTAGTGTCTTGATTGAGGAAGTGGGCCTCCTCCCCATAAGGATCTCGCAGGATTTATTTATGTAGTTATTCCTTATGGATTCTTGAGCTCCCGAAGTCCGACCTGTTACTTGATGTTCTAGATACTAAACCATTTCAATGAATGGATTATGCTAGCACATCAAGGAGAACTTTAGAAGCGGAGTGCTAAATGTCTCTCGGTCGATCATCCAGATTTCGTCCCCTTGGCCTCGCTAAGGTAAAATCCGAGAAGGTGTTATCTTCCTTTGCATCTGCATCGTCCATCACCATTCATCATGGTAGTATGTTGTGTTGCCAGGATCCCTGACACGGGTGTTTGTAAAACCTTGATGAATATGGAAATGCTCAAGTTCTTGAGAGCACGCGCAAGCTCTAGGTTTTATTGTCGGCATTAACTGCATGCTCTCAGTTTCCTCGGTTATGCTATAAGCCTTTCAAACAGTGGAATCACTCTCTACTGATGGGGTTCATCCCCAGTTACTAGAGTCATTCCCAGCATTTGCACCTTGTTCCTAGCTTGCACCGCCATTGTGCCATCCTACTATGGACCACCTTTCTCCGTAATTACTGATCGGGATCGTCCTCAAAGTGGTCCTACCATGGGTTCCATCCATTTCCAATGATAAACAAAATCATCCCTTGCATTGTCTTCAACAAGGTAATCCACATCATCCACTCTAGTCTGGCATGTCATTCCTTCGCACTCCGCCAAGCGATTGTTGTGATTTGACTTAAGCTGGTATAAAGAGTCCCAATGATCTCTATATCAAAGGTAATTCTTTTTGCCACTTAAAGTAATAATTCTATGAGTCACCTCCTTATCATCATGGCAACTCAACTCCTCGCTACATTGACAATCATTCACCACCTTCTTAAGTGTGGAATTATTGTCTACCTAGCGCACCCTCGTCATCTGTTCCACTCCATCCCTCTAAATGTGTGTTTCGTGTGTCAGCTCGAGAGATGTTGCTATGTCTCATCCCGTGAGTTGATCCTAAGTTGTTTGAGCTTCGGGAAGATTGATCCTTTTAGAGTTTTTTCCTTTCCTCTTGTTGTCATGTTAATTGGAGTCCTCAGAGCAAGACTTTGAGATAATGATGGTGATCGAATCAACGTTCTTATGAAGTGCACCCTGGGTCGTGAAGATCATGTTAGTTTGCGTTCTCCCTTCATCTTACCCTCATGACTTGAATCTCAGGACGAGATTCTTGTTTAGTAGCGGTGAGTTGTCACATCCCTATATCTGGTTTGCACTAGGCTAGCCCTTCATGTGTGCATCATGCTTAAATTTCAATGAATTTGAAATGGGGATTGCCCAAACCCTAGCATCAAAGAAATTCACTAGGTTCAACTAAAATTTTCTCCGTGATTCCAAATGGTTTTTAAAAATGTTCATCATTTCTGGATAATGCTGGAATCAATAACCAGAGGTGTTGCACATTTTTCCATGACATATTTGGGCTCTGAATTAAATCATATAGTATTTGTATTTGGGCATTTAAATGCTAGTAAATATTTTAAATGTCCAAATAATCCTAAATTGAAATGCCCCATGTTGGATATATTCTATACAGTGGGCATGTGCAGTTTGGAGATTTTTGAAAGGGTCTAGGTATTTTTAGAAAAGCCCTAAAGATTACAGAAAAAATAGAAAAACATAAATAAAAGAGAGAGAGAGCAAACTCACCTGGACTTACCTGTAGCCCACCTGGCCCAGCACCGTAGCAGACCAGCCCAAAGGGGCAGCACCGTCTTCTTCCTCCTCTACCAGGAGGACAAACAGGTGCGTGGCGAGTGCCGACGCTGCCCCGGCTACCTCCTGCTTCCCTGGCCCTCCTAGCGACGCCACGACGATGCCCCGTGTCCCCTCGCTCCTCTCCCTCACTCGCTGCACCCTCTCCCCTCCCCTGGCTCTCTCCCTTGAGCTCATCCGAGCGCAGCCGTCACCGCCGACCAGCGCTTGCGCGGCCGCAGCCATCCCCAAGCCTCTGCGACATGCCCTCGAGCTCCGCCGTTCCGCCCTCGTCCTCCTCGTCATCTCACGCGACCAGAAGAGCCCCGACACGCCGTCCCCGCCCCCTTCTTCCTCCTTCGGCCAAGGAGATCGCCGGCGATTTTCCACCGTCACCGAGCCTACCCCGAGCGCGCCGAGGCCACCTCTTCACTCGCCGTGATCCCCTCTTCCTCTCCCCTCTTCTCTCAAGCTCGCGCTCGTCCCCTAGCTTCATTTCCCACCGCGGCCGAGAGCTTCTCGCTGCCGGCCATGGCGTAGCCGTGGCCACAGCCACCGCAGCTTGTTCCCGAGCCCACCGTCGTACTCAGCACGATCTCATGAGCCCATAGTCACCCACAACGCCTCCTCCCGTCCTCTATAGCGCCACCCTGAGATTGCCCGAGCTACTGCCGCCGCCAAAGCTCGTCGTCGGCGCCACTCCGGCCACTACCTGGCCGCGCCACCACCACGGTTGCATGCGGACAAGCGTCCGCATCCTGTAGATGTGCTTCGCGCGCCAAACGGCGCTCTGTAGGCGAATCCCACAACGCACCGCCGCATCTGGACTCGCCGACGGCTAAACGCCGGCGACTGCTGACTCGTTGACCGGCGTGGGTTGACCCCACTGCCCGATTTGATTTCTCCCTCTCTATCACTGACTTGCAGGCCCTGCCCGACTAATTACTCTAGTTAGCACTAATTAACTAGTTAAGTTAGTTACTATAGTCACTGACTAGTCGGCCCTGCCCAGTTATTTAGGGCTAACTAACTTAGTTTTTTGACTGGGTCACTGACCAGTGGGTCCCACTGGTCAGGTTTGACCTGGTCGACGCCTGTTGACCTGCTGAGGTCAGCATGACCTAATGCTGACATAGTAAACATTTCCTGGAATTAAAATAAATCAGAAACGATTTATAAATTCAGAAAATGATCTAAACTTCTAAAATTCATAGAAATTCAACCGTAACTCCAAATTAAATAATTTATATATGAAAAATGATCATAAAAATCCAATCTATCCATCTGTACTAGTTTCATGCATGATAAAGCAACTTAACCTTGCTGTTTTGTGCAAAACATGATAAGGCACTTTTTAAATTCATAAAATAAGTTTGGGATTGAACCTTTGGTTCAAAATGACCCAAACCCATCTGATTATAGTTGCATTAGCCCAACACACTCATTTTGCCATGTCATGATCATGCATCATATTGTGCATTGCATTGATTGTGTTCCTTTCTATGTTGCCGGTATTTGTCCCCTCTCGATAGACGTGATACCGACGATGAGATCGATGACACAGATGAAGACTCAATGCTATCTTCAGAAGTGCCAGGCAAGCAAAAAACCCCTTGTTCACTCTGATACAATCCCAGTCTCTCGCTCCTGCTCTCTTTTACTGCATTAGGACAACAACGATTCAATTGTTACTTGCTACGGTAGTTGAACCCCTTTATCCTCTGCATGACCTGTCATTGCCACAGTAAATAGATGAAACCCACTAGCATGAGTAGGAGTTGTTTAAGCCCCGTTCTGCCTACTCATTCATGCTTGTTTGTCATGCCTGCTACTGCTTAGAGTTGAGTTAGGTTTGATTCATCGGGGATGAATCAGAGGTGTGTGAACATGTCCTACTGTGTGTAAGCTAAGTGTGTGAACACGATTTGGTAAAGGTAGCGGTGAGAGTCCATGTAGGAGTACATGGTGGGTTGTCTCACTGAAGCCGTCCTCAGGAACTGAGTTCTGTGTTTGTGATCCATGAAACAGTGACTACCATGCATTGGGCCCGAAAACAATGGACCCTCTCGGCTTCTTAATCACCCTTGTCCTCTGTCCAGGAGTTGCAAGTAGTTTCTGGTGTTTGTAGTATGCTGGATGCTGTGGGCAGTGCTGACCGGAGGGGTGGGCTGTGATGCGGTAGGCATGTGGCACGGTGTACCGGGCGCCCGTTTGGTGTCTCGGGAACCCTGCGTACATCGTTCGGCGCCGTATGCGGAAACCTCGGCTGGACTCCCTGCGGATGGAACCTGAATAGGCGATAAACCTGGACTAGAGACTTGAGTGTTTGGGTAGGTCGTGGCCGACAACCTCGTTGGGCTTCCGCTTGAAGGTTGCCGAGTACATGTCGTGTAAACGGCGGTAAGTGGTGAGAGTGTGTGTGAAGAAGTACACCCCTGCAGGGTTAACATCATCTATTCGAATAGCCGTGTCCGCGGTAAAGGACTTCTGGGTTGCCTGTACAGTTCATAGACAAGTGAAAGTGGATACTCTAAAATACGCAAGATAAGCATGAGTGCTATGGATGGCGTTCTCGTAGGGAGACGGGAGCGGATCCATAGTGGTGTATTGATATGGTGAATATGTGGACTCGTGTGCGCCACCTCAAAAGAGTTACTTGCAGTCGTAGTTTAGGATAGCCACCGAGTCAAAGCTGGCTTGTAGTAGTTAAACCCGTCCATCCCCTTTGTTGATAATCATGCATATTTAGTTAGTTCTTATGTAAGTCTTGCTGGGTACATTTGTACTCACGTTTTCCTGTTTTACGTTTTTGCAGAGACTTCCATCTCACTAGTAGTTCCGCGTGGACTTCGACGTGTAGCTTGTTACCTCATCTACGATCTTGTACCCTCGGCAGGATCTAGTAGATAGTCATGCTTCTCAGCCTTTTTCATTTGTAGTTGTTTGTACTCAGACATGTTTAGCTTCTGCATGTGCTTTGACTTGTATGCTGTGAATGCTGGGTCGAGAGACCCATGTTTGTAATATCTCGCTCCTCGGAGCCTATTGAATAAAATACTTGAGTTGTAGAGTCATGTTCTGATGCCATGTTGTATTTGCACATATCGAGCATATTGTGTGTATGTTATTGAAATGTTTGGTATGTGTGGGATCTCACTATCTAGTTGTTTATCCTTGGTAGCGTCTCTTACCGGGAAATGTCTCCTGGTGCTTCCACATGGTAGCTTGCTACTGCTCCGGAACACTTAGGCTGGCCGGCATGTGTCCTTCGTTCTTGTGTCTATCCCTTCGGGGAAATGTCACGCGATGAATACCAGAGTCCTGTTAGCTCGCTACAGCTCGGTTTACTGGAGTCCTGCTAGCCCAGTGCTACAGCCCGGATTCACTCGCTGATGTCCGACACGTTCATTGCTGGGTCATGTATGCCTGTCCCTGTAAGTTAGTGCCAATTTGGGTTCACGACTAGGAATAAGTGGAGGAGGGCCACCGTGGGCCCACGAGGCAGGGGGCGCGCCCAGGGGGGTAGGGCGCGCCCTCCACCCTCGTGGCCAGGTGGCAGCTCCCCCCGTGGTGATTTTTGCACAGTAAATTCTCAAATATTCCCGAAAAAATCATATTAAATTGGCATGGCATTCTGAGGACTTTTATTTTCGGGATATTTTCATATGCACGGATAAGTCAGGAAACAGACAGAAAAATATTATTTTACTTTATTTCTAGTAAATAACAGAAAATATAAAGAGGGTACAGAAGGTTGTGCTTCTAGTTTCATCCATCTCGTGATCATCAAAATGGACCCACTAACAAGGTTGATCAAGTCTTGTTAACAAACTCATTCCGAATAATCCCGGAACCGGAGAAATTTCGAATGACACTAAGTTATCTCAACGGGGATATGAAAATCCCCAACAATAAGAATATCATACTTTTTCTTGACAGTAGGGAGAGGAAATTCAAAACCTCCAAATATAATTGATGGAATTTTTCCAATAGAGTTGATACTATAAACTTGAGGTTGTTTCCTTGAAAAATGTACCGTGTGCTCATTGCCATTAACATGAAAAGTGACATTGCCTTTGGTGCAATCAATAACAGCCCCTGCAGTATTAAGGAAATGTTTTCCAATAATAATAGACATACTATCATCCTCGGGAATATCAAGAATAACAAAGTCCGTTAAAATAGTAACGTTCCCAACTACAACAGGCACATCCTCACAAATACCGACAGGTATAGCAGTTGATTTATCAGCCATTTGCAAAGATATTTCAGTAGGTGTCAACTTATTCAAGTCAAGTCTTCGATATAAAGAGAGAGGCATAACACTAACACCGGCTCCAAGATCACATAAAGCAGTTTTAACATAACTTCTTTTAATGGAGCATGGTATAGTAGGTACTCCTGGATCTCCAAGTTTCTTTGGTATTCCACCCTTAAAAGTATAATTAGCAAGCATTGTGGAAATTTCAGCTTCAGGTATCTTTCTTTTATTAGTAATAATATCCTTCATATACTTAGCATAAGGATTTGTTTTGAGCACATCAGTTAATCGCATACGCAAAAAGATGGGTCTAATCATTTCAGCAAAGCGCTCAAAATCCTCATCCTCCTTTTTCTTGGATGGTTTCGGAGGAAAAGGCATGGGTTCCTAAACCCATGGTTCCCTTTCTTTACCATGTTTCCTAGCAACAAAATCTCTTTTATCATAACGTTGATTCTTTGATCATGGGTTATCAAGATCAACAGCAGGTTCAACTTATACATCATTATCATTACTAGGTTGAGCATCAACATGAACATTTTTATTAACATTATCACTAGGTTCATGTTCATCACCTGATTGTGTTTCAGCATCAGAAACAGAGATATCATTTGGATTCTCAGGTGATTCAGCGATAGGTTCACTAGAAGTTTGCAAAGTCCTATCATTTTTCTTTTTCTTCCTCTTAGAAGAACTAGGTATATCAATATTGTTTCTCTGAGAATCTTGCTCGATTTTCTTAGGGTGGCCTTCGGGATACAAAGGTTCCTGAGTCATTCTACCAGTTCTAGTAGCCACTCTAACAGCATATTCATTTTTCTTACTATTCATTTCATCAAGCACTTCTTTATGAGCTTTAAGTACTTGTTCTACCTGAGTAGTAACCATACAAGCATATTTGCTAACAAGTTTAAGTTCGCCTCTAATATCAGCCATATAATCACCCAAGCGTTTAATCATAAAGGTATTCTATTTTAATTGTCTACCAAAATAAGCATTAAAGTCATCTTGCTTAAACATAAAGTCATCAAACTCATCCAAGCACTGACTAGCAATTTTAGTAGGAGGGACTTCAGCTTTATCATATCTATAGAGAGAATTTACCTTTACTACCTGTGTCGGGATATCGGGAGGTTCTTCATTAAATAAGTAATTGAGATCATATACTTCTTCAATAGGCGGTAAATTAAGACCATGTATTTCTTCAATAGGAGGTAAATTCTTAACATTTTAGCTCTAATACCTTTTTCTTTCATAGATTTCTTTGCCTCTTGCATATCTTCAGGACTGAGAAATAGAACACCTCTCTTCTTCGGAGTTGGTTTAGGAATAGACTCAGTAATTGGCTCAGGAGGTAGCTCAGGAGGTGCCCAATTATTTTCATTGGCCAACATATTATGCAATAGAATTTCAGCGTCATCCGGTGTTCTTTCCCTGAAAAGAGAACCAGTGTCACAGCCCTAGATTGATGACTGTAATTAGTTGCACCAGTGAGCTTCAAGCATCATGTTTAAATTCAAGGAATTTGAATTGAGGGAATTTTAAGCCTCAAAATTTAATTAAAGAGGGGCAAAGAACCCTGGAAAAATCACATTCAATGTCTTCCAAAATGTTCTTATAATTGTTTGATATTTTTGGCAAGGTTTCTGAACCAAACCAAAAATAGTGAACATTTTTTTGGAATATTTTGGGCATGGAATTTAAATCATTATTGTATCTGAATTTGGAATTACATTCATAATATATAGAATATATTTTCAAATAACTTTGAAACATTTTATGTGCATTTGGAATAGTCCATTCAGCAACATAAAATATCCAGAGGATATTTGGCACTGTGTTGAATCTGTTTTGATTTTAAACAGTGGCAAAATTAAAAAAAACAGAAGGAAAATAGAATAAGAGAAACAAAAAGAGAGAGAGAGTTTACCTGGCAGCCCACTTACCTGGCCTAACCTGTGTAGCCGGCCCAGCCCACCAGGGGCTCCCCCTATCGTCTTCCACCTCCTGCCAGTGGGCAGGAGGGCGTGTGCTCCGCACGCGCACACGCAACCCCGTTCACCTCCTGCTTCCCGCCGCTTCTGGAGGCTGCTAAGGCCGCCACACAGCCCCCCTGGACCCCCTCGACCACTCCCCTCCCTCCCTGCCTCGCCTCTTTCGCTCTCTCTCCCCAAGCCGAGCGTAGCCGTCGCCGCCGTTCGCTACCGCCACGGCTACCGCACCCCCCTCGCCTCTCTGACGCGTCCCCGAGCTCCGCATCGTCGTCCTCTTCGTCCACGCCGAGCCAAGCAACCGGGGAAGCACCGCATCGCCGTCCTTGCGTCATCTTCAACCTCTCGGTCGCCGAGATCGCTCTCGTCGCCCCGCTCGCTCCGACGGCTCCCCCGAGCTGCTGACCTGCTCCTCGACCCCGCTGTGAGCTTCCGCTCCAAACCCCCCTCTTCCCCGCCTCGATTTCTTGCTGTAGCCGTCGCCCCCCTTGAAGACCAAACCGCGCCCCCGCACGAGCTCGTCGCCGGCCACATGCCCGTGACCATTTGGTCCCATGCGTGTGCCCGTTGCACTCACAGCGCCGCGTAGAGCCTCTTTAGCCTGCTACTTGCTCGAACGCAGGCCGTAGCACCAAAACCGCGAGCACCCGAGCTCCGGCCGCGGCCCAACTTGCCGTCGCCGCCGCTTCGGGCCACCCCAGCTCCATTCGCTACCACCAGTGGATGCGCCACTCCTCCAGCTCCCCGTAGAGCCAAACCCCGTCGCAAACCATCGTCTATAGCGCCGTCCCGAGCAAGTCCGGTGAGGTCCCGCCGTCGCCATGGTCGCCGACGTCACTTGCTGACGTGGCTGCTTAATTAGCCACTAACCACCGCCCCGTGTAACTGACACTGGACCCACACACTTAACTAACCACTGTTTAATTCTTGTTTAGTTTAGATTAATCACAGTGGCCCCACGCGTCGGCATTGACCTTGCTGACGTGGCTGTTAACCGGGCCTACCTGTCAGTGTCACTAACTGACACTGGGTCACTGACCAGTGGGTTCCACCGGTCAGGTTTGACCTGGTCAGCCACAGCCGACCTGCTGACGTAGTGCTGTTGTCATGCTGACGTAGTAAATCTATTTCTGGATTTAGTTTAATTTTAAATAATCCAGAAATTGCAGAAAATGCCCAAAACTTCTAAAAATCATATAAATTCAAGCGTAACTCCAAATGATATAAGTTATATATGAAAAATGATCAGAAAAATCCAATCTATCCACCTGCACTAATTTCATGCATGTTTAAGCAACTTAAACCTGCTGTTTATATCAAAACATGATAATGCACTTTATAAAGTCATACTTTGAAATTGAAATTGAACCTTGGGTTCAAACTAACTCAAACCCATCTAATTATTGTTGCATTAGCCCAACACACTCATTTTTGCCATGTCATGATCATGCATCATATTGTGCATTGCATTGATTGTGTTTCCTTCTGTGTTGCCGGTATTTGTCCCCTCTCGATAGACGTGATATCGACAATGAGATCGATGACACCGATGAAGAGCTATACTATCTTCAGAAGTGCCAGGCAAGCAAAACCCCCTTGTTCATTCTGATACAATCCCACTCTCTCGCTTCTGCTCTCTTTTACTGCATTAGGACAACAACGATTCATCTGCTACTTGCTGTGGTAGTTGAACCCCTTATCCTCTGCATGACCTGTCATTGCCACAGTAAATAGATGAAGCCCACTAGCATGAGTAGGACTTGTTTGAGCCCTGATGTGCCTACTCATTCATGCTTGTTTGTCATGCCTGCTACTACTTAGAGTTGAGTCAGGTCTGATTCATCGGGGATGAATTGGAGGTGTGTGAACATGTCCTACTGTATGTGAGCTAAGTGTGTGAACACGATTTGGTAAAGGTAGCGGTGAGAGGCCATGTAGGAGTACATGGTGGGTTGTCTCATTGCAGTCGTCCTCAGGAACTGAGTTCTGTGTTTGTGATCCATGAACAGTTACTACCACACATTGGGTTCCGGTAACTCGGCCTCTCTCGACTTATTAATCAACCTGATCTCTGTCCAGGAGTTGCAACTAGTTTCTAGTGTTTGTAGGTAGTGTTAGTAGTCTACCAAGTGGCACCCGGTACAGGTGGGCTTGGGACAGACTAGGCACAGTGGCCTGGTGTACCAAGTGGCACCCGGATGGTGGGCTTGGGAACCCTGCACACATCGTTTGGGGCTGTGAGCGACACCCCGGCCGGATCTCCTTGCGGATGGAACCCGAATAGGCGATAAACCTGGACTAGAGACTTGTGTGGTTAGTCAGGTCGTGGCCGACTCCCTCGCCAGGCTTCCGCTTGAAGGTTGCCGAGATACATGACGTGTACATGGCGGTAAGTGGCGAGAGCGTGTGTGAAGAAGTACACCCCTGCAGGGTTAATATGATCTATTCGAATAGCCATGTCCGCGGAAAAGGACTTCTGGGTTGCCTATATAGTTCATAGACAAGTGAAAGTGGATACTCTAAAATGCGCAAGATAAGCGTGAGTGCTATGGATGGCGTTCTCGTAGGGAGACGAGAGCGGATCCATAGTGTTGTATTGATATGGTGAATATGTGGACTCGTGTGCGCCACCTCAAAAGAGTTACCTGCAGTCGTAGTTCAGGAATGCCACCGAGTCAAAGCTGGCTTGCTGCAGTTAAACCCCACCATCCCTTTGTTGATAATGATGCATATGTAGATAGCCCTGATGTAAGTCTTGATGGGTACATTTGTACTCACGTTTGCCTATTTTATGTTTTTGCAGCGAGACTACAGTCTCATTAGTAGTTCCTCGTGGACTTCGACGTTTAGCTTGTTACCTCAGCTACAATCTTGTGCCCTTGGCAGGATCTAGTAGATAGTCAGGCTTCTCAGCCTTTTTCATTTGTAGATGTCTGTGCTCAGACATGTTAAGCTTCCACTTGTGCTTTGACTTGTGTGCTCTGAATGTTGGGTCATGAGACCCATGCTTGTAATATCTCGCTCCTCGGGGCCTATTGAATAAAATACTTGAGTTGTAGAGCCATGTTGTGATGCCATGTTGTATTTGCACATATCGAGCATATTGTGTGTATGTTATTGAAATGCTTGGTATGTGTCGGTTCTGACTAACTAGTAGTTTATCCTTGGTAGCCTCTCTTACCGGGAAATGTCTCCTAGTGCTTCCACTGAGCCTTGGTAGCTTGCTACTGCTCCAGAACACTTAGGCTGTCCGGCATGTGTCCTTCTTCATTCTTGTGTCTATCCCTTTGGGGGAAATGTCATGCGGTGTCTACCGGAGTCCTGTTAGCCTGCTACAGCCCGGTTTACCGGAGTCCTGCTAGCCCAGTTGCTACAGCCCGAATTCACTCGCTGATGACCGACACGTTCGTTGCTGGGTCATGTATGCCTGTCCCTGTAAGTCAGTGCCACTTTGGGTTCACGACTAGCCATGTCAGCCCGGGCGCCTTGTCATATGGATGCTAGCGACACTATCATATACGTGTGCCAAAAGGCGCAAACGGTCCCGGGCCTGGTAAGGCGACACCCGTGGGAATGCCGTGCGTGAGGTCGCAAAGTGATATGAGGTGTTACATGCTAGATCGGTGTGTCATTGAGTCAGGGTCCTGACAGCTTTGGTATCACAGCTTGATTGCCTGTAGGATTACCAAGCCAAACTGGTCGAAGTTGAGTCTAGAAATTCTTTAGTTATATAAGGGAATTGATTGTGGGATGGAATGTAAGGCTCTTTTACTCCTTATACCTTATGCCTTTTGATCCGAGTCATCTTATCTTTCCTACGGGGTTAAGGAACTAGGCTTTCTCTTCTTTCTATCAAGATGACGTGTTACTAATCCGTAGACTTATAGAATTGTTGGATTTAAGCCTCAGTCCAGTTTCAACTACCTAAGTATGTTAACTGTTGATCTCTAAACCTTGTTATTGTGCTTTTGAGTGGCTATGCCACCATCTTTGTAGCATGTCCCCAATATTTTTGAGCATTTACAGCCGTTATGCTGTCTGAGTTGTCCTAGCTTTCTAAATAGTCTAATGCATTTGCAAATCCCTTCTTACCGTTCTGAAGTTCCTTTGTGCCAGATCAACCACACTAACTAGTGTGTTGAGGTACTTCATTGCCTCGACATTTATGTTGGAGTTATTATTATGACCCTAGGTGTCCTAGGGGATCATCTAGTAGTCTAGCCATGTTTTGTGATCCCAGTGTGATGATTCTGGCCATCATTGTCGAAAGCATCCCGGGATGCCACTTAGTAGTAGGTATTCTATTCCTGGGTTTCTGAACCCGAGACTTCCCTACATACTTCATGTTGTTGGTGTTCGCTAGTTCCTTTAGGATATTAGTAACCTTTGCGATAGTCCTCAAGATTCGTGGTATATCCTTCTTCCAATACCATGAACCAATATGGCAGAAGTTCGGGAACCAAAAGATCACAACAAGAGTGCTCTCGATGAGTTCCCCTTCTATATTACGATTCTGCCAAACCTACCTCTCTCCATGGATTGTCCGGAAGAAATATGTTGAACTCGTTCGACATTCTAATCCATGCATCCACAACTCAGAAAATCATATGTTCTTTTGAGTTGTTCCCCCTTTAGTTGTATTCTGACCCGCGTCTACCAATTGATAGTCAGGAGTAGTCGTGCATTCATGTTTATCGATGCCTATTATCCCGGTGGTCTGTCAAGCCATTCTATTCTAGAATGACTAGGAGAAACAAACTCTAGCACCTTATCCATTTCTAGGATTGGGTCAAAGTAGTTGTATTCCGCAGATCAAATGCCAAACCGGCTTTTGTTCTGTTCTACCTTGGAGTATTACCCTATTTATGTCAAGAATACCATAGGAATGGCACCATCTCTTATGAATTCTTGATGAAGTGATACTTCTCGCCATTGTTCTTCATTCCTCGGCGTCTGTGTTGTTGCAACTGGAATGCTAACAAGTGAACTATGATGTGTGAAATCAATACTCCTCGCAACTTTGTTGATTGGTAGTTAAAGGACAATAATTTCATTCTTAGCATGTTGGTTTTTGAATCATCATTCTAAGATTGATTGTTCTACCTAGTCTTTATTTTTTGGTGCACTTCTCGATCAATGAGTTAGGATTGTATCAATCCCTTGCTTATTTGATCATCTCATCTTGCCCTGAAAAGCAAGATTGTTCTCGAGCTTAGTAGCATATCGGTGGTTCATGATTTTCTGAATATCTTCTCGAAAGTATCACCAGGTCGTCACTTGACCGCTATGTTGAGTTCGTGAGCAAGTTGGTTGCTTGTAACCACCCCTTATCCAAGAATCCGTGTTGGGTACCCCTGAGCTAGTTGGTTAAGCTGAACAACAACTTGGAGAGTTGGAAGATAGAAGCTTGTCCAATTTAGTTCATTATAAGGGATATCTTGTATGTGTGTTGAAGAAAGTTGATATATTCATCGACAGAACCTCGCGATTAGTTAATGGACGTATCATTTTATCCAACCTTAATTTGAGTATGGGCTATTGTCAAATCAAATCAGAACCAACGATATTCGTAATGTTGTCTTACTCGTGGTTGACCCCTCGAGCATACACCATTATATCTTTGAGTCTGACCAATGCTATCACCTTGTTCACATGATTGTGGAACTCCAGCTATATGGACACCTGGATGAATTGTTGATGAGCCCATCGGCAACATTCCTATCTTCTCCATGATTGTGTTGAACATCCAGTTAGTGTTGGCAACTTTTATAAGCATTATCTTCATGACCCGCTCATGAAGCCTATGTTCGGCTGAAAGAAGTGACTTCCTCTAATTCATGTGCAATTGGTGCAGGTTGCCGCCGTGCGTTCGAGAAAGTCAGTGTTGCTTCATTTGGAATCATTCCAAATCAGTCATGCATACGTGCGAAGTATTCTGTGGTTTGGAGACTTGCAACCTTCATCCTAGATGTGTTCCTAGCACACCAAGCCACTGATTGATTTGTTCAAGGAGAAGGAGTTCCTTTTAAGAGCTAACCCGGGCTTAATCAAGGACTTTGTTATCCGCAATGATGGTTCCCCACCTGAACTCGGTAGCGTTTTATTATAAGACTACTATGTGGTCATGCTTGTCTGGGACAGCATGTTCACATTTACGTAGCAGAACCAGCTCATGTTTTGGAGCTTGCTATCGTAGTTTATTCCTGAGAATCCCGCAACGCCATCTCGTCGATTTGTGTTGCAAACTTTCGTTTTTTTCTAGACCTGATGAGTCTGGAATATTCTAACATCAACCAGATCTGAATCACAGGCACATGATGATTGTTGGAACGTCTCCCAAGAACTATAATATTGGTCTCTCTGTAACCCGGTAAAATGGATGTCATGGCCAACACACCCAACCGGAGGACCTATTATTGTAGTATCTTGTTTGAGGAAGTTGGCCACCTCCCCATAAGGATCTCGTAGAACTTATTCCAGTAGTTGTTCCTTATGGATTTTTGTGCTCCCGAAGTCCGACCTTTTACTTGATGTTCTAGATATCAAACCATATCTATGAATGGGTTACGCTAGCACATCAAGGAGAACATTAGAAGCGGAGTGCTAAATGTCTCTCGGTCGATCATCCAGATTTTGTTCCCTTGGCCCCGCTAAGGTGAAATATGAGAAGGTTATCTTCCTTTGACTCTGCATCGTCCATCGCTGTTCATCATGGTAGTACATTGTGTTGCCAGGACCCTTGACACGGATATTGGTAAAACCTTGATAAATATGGAAATGCTCAATTCTTGAGAGCACGCACAAGCACTAGGTGTTATCATCGGCACTAACTGGGATTGCTCTCAGTTTCCTCGGTTATGCTATAACTTTTCAAATAGTGGACTCACTCTCTACTGTTGAGCTTCTCCCCAGTTACTAAAATCATCCGTTGTGTTGTTTTCAACAAGGTAATCCACATCATCCATTCTAATCTGGGTATGCCATTCTACCGAACCCCTCCAAATGATCGCTCGAGAATTGCCTTAGGATGGTATAAAGAGTTCTAATGATCTCTGAATCAAAGGTAATTCTTTTTGCCACTTAAGGGGATATTTCTACGAGTTACCTTCCCTAAGGTGGCCTGTTATAGTATCATGGCAACCCAACTCCTCGCTATGTCGACAATGGTTCACCACCTTCTTTAGTGTGGAATTGTTGCCTACCTACTGAACCTTCGTCATCTGTCTTACACCATCACTCTAGTTTTATGCTCCGTGTCTCAGCTTGAGAGATGTTTCCATGTCTCAACCCATGAGTTGATCCTAAGTTGTTCGATCTTCGAGGAGTTCGATCCTTCTAGAGTTTTCCCTTTCTTCTTGTCATCATGTTGAATGAAGATCTCGAAAGCAAAGATGTCAAGATCAATTTGAAGCAATGAGTCAACATCTTCAAGAAGGGGAAATGGATCATGAAGATTGTGATAGTTTTGTGACCCCCCTTTCCTCTTACCTCACGTCTTGAATCTCGGGGCGAGATCTTGTTTAGTGGGGGTGAGTTGTCACAACCCTAGATTGATGACTGTAATTAGTTGCACCAGTGAGCTTCAAGCATCATGTTTAAATTCAAGGAATTTGAATTGAGGGAATTTTAAGCCTCAAAATTTAATTAAAGAGGGGCAAAGAACCTGGAAAAATCACATTCAATGTCTTCCAAAATGTTCTTATAATTGTTTGATATTTTTGGCAAGGTTTCTGAACCAAACCAAAAATAGTGAACATTTTTTTGGAATATTTTGGGCATGGAATTTAAATCATTATTGTATTTGAATTTGGAATTATATTCATAATATATAGAATATATTTTCAAATAACTTTGAAACATTTTATGTGCATTTGGAATAGTCCATTTAGCAACATAAAAATATCGAGAGGATATTTGGCACTGTGTTGAATCTGTTTTGATTTTAAACAGTGGAAAAATTAAACAAAACAGAAGGAAAATAGAAAAGAGAAATAAAAAGAGAGAGAGAGAGAGAGAGAGAGAGAGAGAGAGTTTACCTGGCAGCCCACTTACCTGGCCTAACCCCTGTAGCCGGCCAGCTCCTGTTCTGGCCCAGCCCACCAGGGGCTCCCCCTATCGTCTTCCATCTCCTGCCAGTGGGCAGGAGGGCGTGTGCCCCGCACGCGCACACGCGACCCCGACCACCTCCTGCTTCCCGCCGCTTCTGGAGGCCGCTAATGCCGCCATGCAGCCCCCCTGGACCCCCTCGACCGCTCCCCTCCCTCCCTACCTTGCCTCTTTCGCTCTCTCTCCCCAATCCGAGCGGAGCCGTCGCCGCCGTTCGCTACCGCCACGGCTACCGCACCCCCTCGCCTCTCCGACGCATCCCCGAGCTCCGCATCGTCGTCCTCTTCGTCCACGCCGAGCCAAGCAACCGGGGAAGCACCGCATCGCCATCCCTGCGTCATCTTTAACCTCTCGGTCGCCGAGATCGCTCTCGTCGCCCCGCTCGCTCCGACGCCTCCCCTGAGCTGCTGACCTGCTCCTCGACCCCGCTGTGAGCTTCCGCTCCGAACCCCCCTCTTCCCCGCCTCAATTTCTTGCTATAGCCATCGCCCCCTTGAAGACCGAACCGCTCCGCCGCACGAGCTCGTCGCCGGCCACATTCTGGTGACCATTTGGTCCCGTGCGTGTGCCCGTTGCACTCACAGCGCCGCGTAGAGCCTCTTCAGCCTGCTACTTGCTCGAACGCAGGCCGTAGCACCAAAACCGCGAGCACCCGAGCTCCGGTCGCCGCCCAACTCGCTGTTGCCGCCGCTTCGGGCCACCCCAGCTCCATTCACTGCCACCAGTGGATGCGCCACTCCTCCAGCTCCCCGTAGAGTCAAACCCCGTCGCAAACCACCGTCTGTAGCACCGTCCTGAGCAACTCCGGCGAGGTCCCGCCGTCGTCGTGGTCGCCGGTGTCACTTGCTGACGTGGCTGCTTAATTAGCCACTAACCACCGCCCCGTGTAACTGACACTGGACCCACACACTTAACTAACCACTGTTTAATTCTTGTTTAGTTTAGATTAATCACAGTGGCCCCACGCATCGGCATTGACCTTGCTGACGTGGCCGTTAACCAGGCCTACCTGTCAGTGTCACTAACTGACACTGGGTCACTAACCAGTGGGTTCCACCGGTCAGGTTTGACCTGGTCAGCCACAGCCGACCTGCTGACGTAATGTTGTTGTCATGCTGACGCAGTAAATCTATTTCTGATTTAGTTTAATTTTAAATAATCCAGAAATTGCAGAAAATGCCCAAAACTTATAAAAATCATATAAATTCAAGCGTAACTCCAAATGATATAAGTTATATATGAAAAATGATCAGAAAAATCCAATCTATCCATCTGTACCGGTTTCATGCATGTTTCAGCAACTTAAACCTGCTGTTTGTATCAAAACATGATAATGCACTTTATAAAGTCATACTTTGAATTTGAACTTGAACCTTGGGTTCAAACTAACTCAAACCCATCTAATTATAGTTGCATTAGCCCAACACACTCATTTTTGCCATGTCATGATCATGCATCATATTGTGCATTGCATTGATTGTGTTTCCTTCTGTGTTGCCGGTATTTGTCCCCTCTCGATAGACGTGATACCGACGATGAGATCGATGACACCGATGAAGAGCTATACTATCTTCAGAAGTGCCAGGCAAGCAAAATCCCCTTGTTCATTCCGATACAATCCCACTCTCTCGCTTATGCTCTCTTTTACTGCATTAGGACAACAACGATTCATCTGCTACTTTCTGCGGTAGTTGAACCCCTTATCCTCTGCATGACCTGTCATTGCCACAGTAAATAGATGAAACCCACTAGCATGAGTGGGAGTTGTTTGAGCCCTGATGTTCCTACTCAATCATGCTTGTTTGTCATGCCTGCTACTGCTTAGAGTTGAGTCAGGTCTGATTCATCGGGGATGAATTGGAGGTGTGTGAACATGTCCTACTGTATCTGAGCTAAGTGTGTGAACACGATTTGGTAAAGGTAGCGGTGAGAGGCCATGTAGGAGTACATGGTGGGTTGTCTCATTGCAGCCGTCCTCAGGAACTGAGTTCTGTGTTTGTGATCCATGAATAGTTACTACCACACATTGGGTTCCGGTAACTCGGCCCCTCTCGACTGATTAATCAACCTGATCTCTGTCTAGGAGTTGCAACTAGTTTCTGGTGTTTGTAGGTAGTGTTAGTAGTCTACCAAGTGGCACCCGGTACAGGTGGGCTTGGGACAGACTAGGCACAGTGGCCTGGTGTACCAAGTGGCACCCGGATGGTGGGCTTGGGAACCCTGCACACATCGTTTGGGGCTGTGAGCGACACCCCGGCTGGATCTCCTTGCGGATGGAACCCGAATAGGCGATAAACCTGGACTAGAGACTTGTGTGGTTAGTCAGGTCGTGGCCGACTCCCTCGCCAGGCTTCCGCTTGAAGGTTGCCGAGATACATGACGTGTACATGGCGGTAAGTGGCGAGAGCATGTGTGAAGAAGTACACCCCTGCAGGGTTAATATGATCTATTCAAATAGTCATGTCCGCGGAAAAGTACTTCTGGGTTGCTTGTATAGTTCATAGACAAGTGAAAGTGGATACTCTACAATGCGCAAGATAAGCGTGAGTGCTATGGATGGCGTTATCGTAGGGAGACGGGAGCGGATCCATAGTGGTGTATTGATATGGTGAATATGTGGACTCATGTGCGCCACCTCAAAAGAGTTACCTGCAGTCGTAGTTCAGGATAGCCACCGAGTCAAAGCTGGCTTGCTGCAGTTAAAACCCACCATCCCTTTGTTGATAATGATGCATATGTAGATAGCTCTGATGTAAGTCTTGCTGGGTACATTTGTACTCACGTTTGCCTATTTTATGTTTTTGCAGAGAGACTTCAGTCTCATTAGTAGTTCCTCGTGGACTTCGACGTTTATCTTGTTACCTCAGCTAGATCTTGTGCCCTCGGCAGGATCTGGTAGATAGTCAGGCTTCTCAGCCTTTTTCGTTTGTAGATGTCTGTACTTAGACATGTTAAGCTTCCGCTTGTGCTTTGACTTGTGTGCTCTGAATGTTCGGTCATGAGACCCATGCTTGTAATATCTCGCTCGTCGGAGCCTATTGAATAAAATACTTGAGTTGTAGAGCCATGTTGTGATGCCATGTTGTATTTGCACATATCGAGCATATTGTGTGTATGTTATTGAAATGCTGGGTATGTGCGGGATCTGACTAACTAGTTGTTTATCCTTGGTAGCCTCTCTTACCGGGAAATGTCTCCTAGTGCTTCCACTGAGCCTTGGTAGCTTGCTACTGCTCCGGAACACTTAGGTTGGCCGGCGTGTGTCCTTCTTCATTCCTGTGTCTGTCCCTTCAGGGAAATGTCACGCGGTGTCTACCGGAGTCCTGTTAGCCTGCTACAGCCCGGTTTACCGGATTCCTGCTAGCCCAGTTGCTACAGCCTGGATTCACTCGCTGATGACCGACACGTTCGTTGCTGGGTCATGTATGCCTGTCCCTGTAAGTCAGTGCCACTTTGGGTTCACGACTAGCCATGTCAGCCCGGGCTCCTTGTCATATGGATGCTAGTGACACTATCATATACGTGTGCCAAAAGGCGCAAACGGTCCCGGGCCTGGTAAGGCGACACCCGTGGGAATACCGTGCGTGAGGTCGCAAAGTGATATGAGGTGTTACATGCTAGATCGTTGTGCCATTGAGTCGGGGTCCTGACAACCAGCACAACTATCCAGGTAATCTCTGGAAGCATCAGTTAGTCCATTATAAAAGATATCAAATATTTCAGGTTTCTTAAGAGGGTGATCAGGCAAAGCATTAAGTAACTTGAGAAGCCTCCCCCAAGCTTGTGGGAGACTCTCTTCTTCAATTTGTACAAAATTGTATATTTCCCTCAAAGCAGCTTGTTTCTTATGAGCAAGGAAATATTTAGCAGAGAAGTCATAAATCATGTCCTGGGGACTTTGCACACAACCAGGATCAAGAGAATTATACCAATTCTTAGCATCACCCTTTAATGAGAACGGAAATATCTTGAGTAAATAAAGGTAGCACGATCTCTAATTGTTAGTAAACAGGGCAGCTATATCATTTAACTTAGTAAGATGTGCCACAACAGTTTCAGATTCATAGCCATAAAAAGGATCAGATTCAACCAAAGTAATTATATCTGGATCAACAGAAAAATCATAATAGTCCTGATCAGGAACACAGATAGGTGAAGTAGCAAAAGCAGGGTCGGGTCTCATCCTATCTCTAAAAGATTCTTTACTCCATTTAATTAGCAACCTCTTAAGTTCATATCTATCCTGGCAAGCAAAAATAGCTGCAGAAGATTCAACATCAAAAAGATAACCCTCAGGAATAGAAGGCATAGGTTCATCATCACTAACATCATCGTGTTCAGGTTCAATAATTTCTCTTTCTCTAGTCCTAGCAATTTGCTCATCAAGATATTCACCAAGTGGCACAGTAGTATCAAGCATAGAAGTAGTTTCATCATAAGTATCATGCATAGCAGAAGTGGCATCATCAATAACATGCGACATATCAGAATCAATAGCAGTAGTAGGTTTAGGTGTCGCAAACTTACTCATAACAAAAGAAGAATCTAGTGCAAGGCTAGATGGCAGTCCCTTACCTCCCCTCGTAGTTGAGGGCAAAATAGTAGTTCGATCATCTTTCAAGTTCTTCATAGTGTCCAGCAGATATAAATCCCAAGTGACTCAAAGAATAGAGCTATGATCCCCGGCAACGGCACCAGAAAATAGTCTTGATGACCCACAAGTATAGGGGATCGCAACAGTTTTTGAGGGTAGAGTATTCAACCCAAATTTGATTCGACACAAGGGGAGCCAAAGAATATTCTCAAGTATTAGCAGCTGAGTTGTCAATTCAACCACACCTGGAAACTTAGTATCTGTAGCAAAGTGTTTAGTAGCAAAGTAATATGATAGCAGTGGTAACGGTAACAAAAGTAAAGACAGTAAAAGTAATGTTTTTGGTATTTTGTAGAGATTGTAACAGTAGCAACGGAAAAGTAAATAAGTGTAAACCAGTATATGGAAAACTCGTAGGCACCGGATTAGCGATGGATAATTATGTCGGATGCGGTTCGTCATGTAATAGTCATAACATAAAGGTGACACAGAACTAGCTCCATTTCATCAATGTAATGTAGGCTTGTATTCCATATATAGTCATACGTGCTTATGGAAAAGAACTTGCATGACATCTTTTGTCCTACCCTCCCATGGCAGCGGGGTCCTATTGGAAACTAAGGGATATTAAGGCCTCCTTTTAATAGAGAACCGGAACAAAGCATTAGCACATAGTGAATACATGAACTCCTCAAACTATGGTCATCACTGGGAGTGGTCCCGATTATTGTCACTTCGGGGTTGCCGGATCATAACACATAGTAGGTGACTATAGACTTGAAAGATAGGATCTAGAACACACATATATTCATGAAAACATAATAGGTTCAGATATGAAATCATGGCACTCGGGCCCTAGTGACAAGCATTAATCATAGCAAAGTCATAGCAACATCAATCTCAGAACATAACCAATAATAGGGATCAAACCCTAACAAAACTAACTCGATTACATGATAAATTCTCATCCAACCTATCACCGTCCAGCAAGCCTACGATGCAATTACTCACGCACACGGTGAGCATCATGAAATTGGTGATGGAGGATGGTTGATGATGACGACGGCGACGAATCCCCCTCTCCGGAGCCCCGAACGGGCTCCAGATCAGCCCTCCCGAGAGAGATTAGGGCTTGGCGGCTGCTCCGTATCGTAAAACGTGATGATTTCTTCTCTCTAATTTTTTTCTCCCCGAAAGCCAATATATGGAGTTGGAGTTGGCGTCGGAGGGCCACCAGGGGGCCCACGAGGTAGGGGGCGCGCCCAGGGGGGCGCCCCCACCCTCGTGAGCAGGGTGTGGGCCCCCTGGTCTTCATCTTTTGCGAGGATTTTTCTTTATTTTTTCTAAGGTGTTCCGTGGAGTTTCAGGACATTCCGAGGATTTTTATTTTCTGCACAAAAAAATAACACCATGGCAGTTCTGCTGAAAACGGCGTCAGTCCGGGTTAGTTCCATTCAAATCATACAAGTTAGAGTCCAGAACAAGGGCAAAAGTGTTTGGAAATGTAGATACGACGCAGACGTATCACCTCTCCACAAGCTGCTGAACTTGCCGGTAGTTTTGGTGGTCATGGCCTTTGGTGCGATGGATCTTGCAATATTGCTTGTTGGAGCCCTCCGGCTTGTCGACAGCCACCAAGGCCTCGCAGGCGGCGCACCAGGCAACCTCCTTGCCGGGGTCGTCAACCTTGGCCTTCTTGGCGGTGCCAGGGTTGCCCGATTCCTCGAGGCTAGCATAGTCTTGCCCTTGCACTTCCTGTTGTGTCGTCGGCCCTTCTTTTCCGTAGCGACGACATCTTCATCTCCAGAGTCGCTTCCCCCGCTGGCATCTTTGCCGGGGTACTTCCTTCCTTCTTCAGCTCGAGAACATCTGTCGGCCAAAACATAAAGCTTGGCAACATTCGTAACCATGTTCATCACCAGCTCTTCATGCATCTTGCGATTGCGCATGTTCTGATGAAACACGCTGATGATAGCGGCAGGATGAACATCTGGGATGTTGTACTGCACACGGTTCAATCTTTGTATGTATTTGCGCAAGCATTCGCCATCCTTCTGGGGGATGAGATGCAAATCCCTTGCCTGGCCAAGAGCCGTGTGGCCCCCAGTAAAGGCGCCAACAAACTCGTGGCACAGATTCGACTAAGAGGAGATGGAATCTACTGGCAGGTGCATCAACCATGACCTGACGTTGGGCTTGGGCACCAATGGGAAGTAGTTGGCGAGCACCTTGCAATCCCAAGCCACGGTAGCTTGCATCGCCATGGTGTAAACACTCAGGAACTCGGACGGATGAGTCTTACCATCGTACTTCTCCGGGACCTATGGTTTAAACGTGCAGGTAGTGGGCCACTGGAACTGTCGCAGCTCACGGGTAAAAGCTGGACAACCTACCTCGTAAGGCAAGTCACCAGAATCCCCCAGCACAGGCATGTACACAGTGGGCCCTGGACGCCTATCAGATTGATAGCGCGCTTCCCGTCGCCGCTCGATGGTGGTTCAAGCGTCCTCTTTGATCTGTTCCTGAAGAACTTGGCATTGGTCGCGATGAGCTCGTGGATCAAACGACGTCGTGGATATGTCATCACAGGTATCGACCCGGCGAGCTGGCGACCGCTGCTGTCGTGGTGGAGGGGAGTGCACCGTGGTTGCAGCGCCTCCGACCCTTCCACCGCCGGCACGCGCCGGCTCGATGGACCGGCGCCGCAAAGGACTTACCTCCTGGTGGCCATCCTTATTGGCGTGGCCAATAAGGCTCTGGATAGCAGCCCTCCACTCTTCTTGCTTCTCCGCAGCAGGACGAAAGTCGAGGAGTAGTTGCACTCGTGCCAACGCCTCTGCTCGCATAGGTGGTAGAGACAAGCGCAAGGAGCGGGAGGTGCTCAGACTTCTAACTATGTTAGAAGTAGCACCATCACAGTTCCGCGGCCATGCACCATTTTCACCAGCATCTTGGCGTGCATGCCGGCCCTGCGCATCTCGAGAATGATGCTAAGGGCTCTTTCTGTGGCGATGCCTGGGGTCACCAACGTCGTGGCGCTGCTCGTCGCACATGACTTGGGAGGACCGTGGCGCATGCGTCGGCAGCGGTGTCTCGGAGGTCGCCTTTCCACCCTTGGAGGTCCCCGCGTCGCCCGTAGGCAGCATGGCCTCGTCCTTGGATGCGGCGGTGCACGGGTCGTCGTTGCAGCCGCGGACGATGCCGCTCGCCTGGCTCTGGTTACCTGAATGGCGTGGGTGTTCGTGATCTCCACCGCCACCAACTTCTACCCGTCACCCGTCCGTGTTCACATGGGCAGATTGGCCACAGACGAACTGATCGCCCTAATTGTCTTCTTCTTTGGAGACATGGTGATGAAGAAACTGATACGCTAACTGCTAGACCAGGTTTGCACAACCTCTCCACCCCTACCTGGCGCGCCAAAGATGTCAGGAAAACGACACCTATGGGATCCCGTGGATCCCTTCTACGGTTGGTAGGGAAAAGGGAGTGCACAAAGAGAGGGTCTAGCACTCAACACTATGAATTTTTACCCAGGTTCGGGCCTCTGAGAAGCGTAAAAACCTATTCCTGGTTTGAGTGTATATTCAGTGTTCTTGAGCTTCAGCTAGCTGTTATGCATGCAAACTGGGCCGGGAAGTCCAAAAAATGTCCAAATCCTCCTCTAGTACGCCTCGGGCCTCCTTTTATACCAAGGGGCTACCACAGTGGCGAGCAAGCATACATGAGGTGTAAAGCTACTACAGTGTTTGTGCTTATCACCGACGTCTTAGGACAAAAGTATTAAATGTGCCACTTACGTGCCCCCTAACTTTATCGGGGACAGAAAATAGAGCCCGTCCCGTCCGTCGCCGCCTCGCTCCATCTTGACACGCATCCAAGATGACGCGGCATGCAGCGCCAAGCTGACTAGCTAGCCGCTGCGCCGGAGCGGTGGCAGGATCTTCATGAAGATCTGCATGCCACCATGCATGTGCTTGCCTGGTTGGCAGACTAGTGTTTGTGCTAGAGCCTTGCCGTGGCCTCGCAATTGTCAGTCGTCCCCGGCAAGAACCTTGTTGGGAGCATCGCCTTCTGGTCTTCATGAAGATCTGCATGCCACCAGTCTTCACAAAGATATGCATGCTACTATGCATGTGCCCCTGAGTCTTGGTCTTGACGTTGTCGATGGTGTCAGAGCTCTCAACCTCAAGGGTGGTGGCTTTGTTAGCCCTTCGCAAGCCGTCCCGGCAAGGATCTTACCGGGGGTCCAGCTTGTCTTCTACTCTCAAGTTACTGGCTTGGATGCCCCCTTGGTCATCTTGTATTTTGCCTCCAACTTCCCCCATCAAGCCTCGCCGTAGGTGCGGCTGAAACTGCCCGTGCACAACTAAGGGGTAATAAAGGACCCAAACTTTAGTAAACCGACATAATGCTTCATTGTATCAAATAGATGCTTCAGAAATCAAAGCTTAAATAATCAAGTTATATCTGAAAAAAAGAAAAAGAATTAAATTAATCAACTTATAATGTACATATATACTGCCAAGAAAGGGGAGAATGGAGAAAATGATGAGAAAATACAAAGGGAGTCATACCTGTATCCTACCCCGCCTAAGAACCAATTCCCCCAACAGTTCGCGATGCACCTCCAGTACGCCTCTATCTAGACCACAATGGCTAGGATTTGATGCCTTGACCGAAGGAGGCACAATCAGATGAACGAATTGGAGAAGACAAGCGGAGGTTCATCGTGGATCCGTAACGCTGGCGACGAGATCCGTTGTGTGAGACCTACCCAACATCCCATTTTGCAGAAGTCTGCCAGGCAAAAGAAGAGATACCACAAAGGGGATGCACCGAGCGATAGAGGAAAATAGTCAGTGTTACATGTGGGACACCTATAGGAGTACAGATTAGTAGAGCCTGATTAGTAGAGGGGGGAAAAGACATGATAGTTATCCAAATGACTCAGATGGACCTGTATCGAAACCGATTGTTCTTTGTAAGCTTTTTTCGCAAATGTTAACGTCCACGCGTGTTGACGAAGCAACATGGACCAAACGCCTTCAATACTATTCATTTTTCAACATCAAAACAGATGACTTCAGCAGGAATCTTTTTGGTTTTCGGCTTAAAAATGTTTTATCTCCTAATTAAAAAATCCAATTAAAAATCTGTTTTCACCATTACATTCGTCTCGACGAGATCTTCAAAACTAGATCCCATGTTGACATGTTTCGACGATTTTTTTGCCAAAAGTTGCCATGATGTTTACACTGTAGCTGCCATAGTGTTACACTAAAGTTTCCTTGTGGCAATTTTAGTTTATAGAGCAAGGCAATTTTAGTATTTTGACCATGGCAATTCCAGTACTTTGACCATGAAAATTATTTTTTGTATGAACCATGGCAATTTTAAGTGCATGTATCATGGAAATTTTAGTTTATGGTTCATGGCAAGTCTAGTTTCTTAATTCCCCGTTTTATAATATGTCAAAATTACTTTTAAATGGAGAAGAAAATAGTTGAAACATATCATGGCAACTTCTCTAAAAACACCATGGCAATTCATGTGTAACAGACATGGCAAATTTTAAAACTCGTCGAAGCATATTGTTATGAGATCTAGTTTCGAAGATATTGTCGTGATGGATTTAATGGTGAGAACGGGTCTTCAATCAGATTTTTCATTGAAGAGATAAAATAGTTTAAAAATTGGAAATCCAAAAATATTCCCAAATGCATGCTTGCGGTGATGTGGCGTAGTGTGTATTATAGGGCGTGTGGGCGGGTGTCGCTTTCACCATACGTGTGGGGGTTATCAGTGTCCTTTTTTAATGGATTGGCCTGTGTAAGCTTGATACAAATAATATTAATAACCTAAATTTTGAAATAAAAAATATATATGCAAACCTTTTCTTGTGCTGAGGTGTATATACAAACCCACCCATCCAAATGCAAGTATGTTAGCAAATCTAGTCAAATGGATATAAAATTATAAATCGTAAATTTCAGAAATTAGTGAGAAAAAAGAATGGTTGGGCGAGTACATTAAAAATGAAATACCTTGAATCACATGAATTAAAATAATGTTATGAACTATGAATATGTCTTATATATATAATTATGTAGAAAATACAAGTAAACAAAATGGAAATTCAAGTCAATAAAAATTCCAAATGAATATAAAGAAATGGCAAGTCGAAAACCTATGATCCATATACTATAAATAAAAATATGTACATAAGTTTCTTTAATTCATTGCGACGGTGGGTCTTTTAGTTTTGGTATTATTAACAATCTAGAACAACATCAAAGGACAAATGGATGGAAAAAAAATAGAAAAATAGATGGAGATGCAAAGAGCCATATGAAGCTGAAAGTAAATGTATATAAGGTCCAAATTATCAGAAGGCAAAGCATTATGTATAATGAATAAATCTATCAAAATCTAGCCACGTAAATGCGCGGGTGCAACCGCTAGATTAAAGTAAAAGAAGGAAAATGAAAAAGAAAAAGGAAAGAAAAAACAAAATTTAAAAAACAGGCCGCCTGGACATGGGCCGACCCAAACGGGTGCGCTGCACTTCTCCTAGCACGCAAAGCGCAATATAGGAGGTCCCTACTTGATGGTCATGCCCAGGCGGGGGATCCCCGTGTAGAACTTTTTTCACGACTTATAGATGGCATTGGTGGGTAATATTTTACAACTTTGGGGGCAATTTTCGTGAAGTAATGCAGAAGTAATAGCCCCTTTATTATTAAGTGGAGATTTACCAACTATGGACCTAGTGGCCTCATTGCTTACTACTTGCGTAGTTACCTAATAATCCGCGACAATTGTTGCCAAATTGTTTTTACTACTGCTGATATGTTGTGCCCCGTAGACAGGGTTTGAGTCCATACTTATGACAATTTGAGAAATGTATGTCAAAATTACTCATCTCTTGAGAGTTGTGTAGTCAATGATGCGTTTATCACTTTTATTATATTCAAGAACTGATACACGTCAACCAACACAACCAGTTGGACCTCCATAGTAAAACATATGGCCATCCTTTTTAGCAGTCATAAGGTCACTGACTTTGTAACAACTTGGTTTGTTGACAAGTCTAATCAAGCCACTTGGATCATACACATTAGCTTTGGAATCAAAGAGCTTGATATTCTTGAAGTATGCTGCTTTCTTTGGGCCCTCTTCTGGAAAATGACCGCTACCCATTGCGGGACCACCTTCCTTGTTCCCGTATATGACAAATCCAGTCCATGCTACTAGGGGCGCTATACCCCATATTTTGGGGCAAAGCTCTTTTGGAAAATGCCCCAAAAATGAAGGTTTCTCCAAGTTGTCTCGATACAACACCCAATCTTCTGTGTTTGGATCCTACGAGTTATGGAAAATGATTAAATGGTTAGTAATCTATCTATTACTTAATATCCTTGTACTGAAATTTGCTAGCCTACACATAGAGAGTAATACGACACTGAAAAAAGTTATTAGTGTGTGGAAAAGGAATTCCATAGTAAAATAATATGTTTTCAACAATCCTTATGTATTCACAAAAGAAGCTACCACCACATTTAGTTATTTATTATATGTGCTACTCTTATCAAGCATACACAAGTCGCAAGTAATAGTAACAACAATGTTCTCCAGCACAAAAAAATCCAACAAATGTGTGCTACATGAATATTCAAATTTATTTCTGGATTTTCCCCTATGTTATGGTGAGGTACATGTACCTCGTGCTAAAAACAAAGGCTACATGTATCTATTATCATGTTCCTAGACTAGTTCAAGATTAATATGCCCTAATGCGCCCTAAAATAATTTCCATGTGATGGATTTCAATGGTAATGTGGAATAAGCTATAACTATGACTATATTTATAAATCACACGTATACTTAATAAATTTATAATATTTAATAAAATGTTGAATGTACTAGGGTATTTTAGAATTGAAGTTTGTTGCATGTTCATATCTTCACTAATTTGATTTTTCATTAGCAGCAATGGGCAATGCAATTTTTATGTTGGGGAAAATTTTGCCTACACATTTTCATGAAAAAAACATCTCATATTCTACTAGTCTACAAACTAAGATTATGAGACCAAGGGCGCACCGTATGCAGGCTAATTGTTATGTAGCGATCTTCCCTGTCATAAGTTGAGGGAGGAGCGACGGCTTGGCCTGGAACAAGTGCAGCTCCACTAGCAGGCACAAAACCTGGGCAGTCCAAATTATAACAGCCCGTTGATTTGTAGTTATCTTTCTGTAGGATGACAAAAAAACATAAGATTTTAAAACACATGCAAGCGACACCATTAACATTTACCCTGAGGAAATAAATTAACACAGACTTACCGTCCATCGTATAAAGAAATGGACACCATTATTGTTATATAATGCGGGGAGTACCTGCATCAAGCATAGTTGTAAGTTTATTTTGTGGTAGTGCTTGAGTTCACAATGATGTTGAAAATAATATTTGCATATGTTTCAAATTACATGAAATCCAGCTTCGATTGTATTGAAGGAGGACCGATCTAAATCAATATTTCCGATGGATAATGATGCCCCAGATTCTTGGGTATGATGTTGTCCTTGTGAACCCCATATACCTATTTTAACTCTCGTGCCGTAGCTACTCATAGGAAATCCCCAACCAGCTATCTAGTAACAAAATAATAATAAAGTAATTAGGCTTGTTAGGTCATATATCCATGAATAATATAGTTGACTATTGGAAAATAAGTAATATACTCTTGGTCCTTTCATAGTCAAAGTACCATGAGAGTATCATGCACCGTCACGTAGGAAAAAAATGACATGTCACAATAAAGAATGTAAAATAGATTCTAGTATCATGCTATGATATAATAACATAGTGAGTCAAATGTTAATAAGAAATATAACATAGTCCAATTTTTTCTTGAGATTTTACAAAGGAATAAATGAAGTGAAAATATGATACTAGTTCATGATATTTTGCACTCGGGATGTATTATCATGGAATAGTATATATTTGTATGCATAAGATTATAAACTATTACTCCTTTATTATTTTAGTCCTCATACAAGTAGTACAAATATATATCGTCCTCATAGAGATATTATATCGAGCATAAGGACTTCTAAGTTTTACCAGGTTCTAAAAAGATATAGTATAAAACTAGTATGCCAAATAAGGGTTACAATACAAGAAACTTGTACTCCATCAGTTTAAAGGATTGTGAAAAAAAGGTAGTAGCGAATGCCTCGATTTTTTTGTATGGAAGACCCTCTCGAATTAGTGATACATTAGTGAGAATTTGAAAAGATGGAAATCCTCCAACCTTTATATTAATGCCTTTGGGATTATAGAGTGGCATAGAATAGAGTGTAGGCCTAGTCATTTACAACCCATTCCCAGGCCAAAGTTGACCCCTTGTTTTGGATAAATGTAGCATGTCGTCATTAATTAGACCAAAAACAAAAGACTAGAACAGAGTATAGTGAGGAATGCTTTACATGATTGACATTATTGTTTCCTTTGTATTGAAATTTGGTCCTCCCAGCTAACATAAATGGGGCTGATCTTGGAGATGTTAAAAACTGTCAAGAGAATAGTAATATTGTTATGTGCTTTTCAACAAATGAGAGAATCAACAGAAAGAGTTAAATCATATGGACAAGATCCAACTTTGACCATAATTTTACTTTACTATATTTAATGATCAATTATACTATATGGTAGTGCTATTTGGGACAAACCTACACATATAAGTTTTATGTCTTGATCTTTAATAAATAGAGAAATATAAGTATATTTATTTATTACTTATTTAAAATGTCCAAGTGTTGGTGAACTGGAAGATAATATTGTTCCCAGCATTCAAAGAAGATGACTCACATGCATAATGAACATATTCCAAGAAATTTTTATTATCAAAGAAGCACCATAAAGAAATTCATTTTACTCCCCATAAGCTAAAGAATTAATTTGATAATTCGAATCAATGTATTTCCCACTTTTGTTACACAATGTATATGTACTTTCAACTGTTGGTCACTCATTTTTCTATTCACACGGACTAAGTGGAGTATCCATAAGGTAGTTCAGGTGATTCAAATTGGTTTTTAGAAATAACTGAGGTTGAAATGATATTTACTTTGTCTAAATTCCGAAGTATGAAAGGCGCATATGGTCATGTGCATGTTTTATCGAGATTGAATGTGTGGAATAAGTAGTGCACCCGCAAATTTTGGTTTAAAATGCATATAGAAAATTTATAATTTTTCTTTGTATTAAATGATAGCCTTTCATCCATTATTTCTTTTAAGCAAGTGAATTGATTTTTCTGATCTTAAAATTATTGAATGCATGTAGTATTAGGCAATGTACATATATGAATTCCGTTAGAAAATTATACATTTGCTATTATGCATCTTTGTTTTTTCCCGAAACAACATAGATATTTTTGGCCATAGTACTAGTTCACATTTAGAAAGGAGAAACCCCTTTATGAAAAACACATGGAGACTTGACTTAAAGGGAAAATTTTAGTCACAATCCATATCCTAAACCTTACCGAATAGAAGAATTAACCTAGGAAAATGATAGCACTTGAAAATTTATATTCGATTGTAGTATTACCGTCCCATTAGTTTCCATGCGACCATATGCATCTACTGAAGTGAGATTAACGAAAGCACTTGAAAAGCATATGAACATGGCCACCACCATGTAACCCATTGCTGCGAGAAACAATATTCTTATAAGAACTTGGATATTATTCAAAGGGTAAAATTTGTGAAAACATCATGCTTTTTTGATAGTACATAAATATGTATGTTATAAAATGTCAAAAACCTTTATAAGTATGCATATATTGGTTGTAGTCTTCCCAAGAAATGTGAAGCATACATAATTTCTAAAAGAGGAATCAAGCGGGACTAGTAATCTTACCTAAAGTTCTTCCAATCAACATTTGATGATGAAGCATAGACGTTTTTTGACCTACTTTTATAGAAGGGAAAGAGCGGTGAGGTAGACTATGTGTCGGTTTGATAGGGGTGACATGACATGTGTTGGACATCGCCACACTCTCCTACCAAGTGTCATAGTATCTCCACACTCTCTTGCCAAGTGTCATAGAAAATACAACACTTGGCAAGGGAATGTGGAGATGTCCAACATGTGTCATGCCACTACTAGTGATCAAACATGTGGTCTACCACACTAATATTTCCTCTCTATAAAACCATATCAAAACTTTTATTCCTCTCGCCAAGTGTCATAAATAATATGACACTTGCCAAGCGAGTTGGGGATGCAAAACACTTGTTAAGCCACCCATAGTGAGCCGACACGTAATCTATCTCACCGCTCTTTTCCCTTAATAAATGCAGGTTAAAACATTTATTCTTCATAATAAAATGAGGATTACAAGATATTTTGGTAAGATTGGCAGCCCTCCTCAATTTATCATCTTACCAATGTAAATGACTACCCTTCTTGGGAAGATCGTGATGAAGATATGCACACTTCTGTAGTTGCTATTGTATACAAGCGAACTAAAGATATCATCCCAAATATACATATGTTCTTCAAAGAAAAACAGTTTAGAATTTATAATTACATACATAATTCATATGTACCTTGTGGAATAGTATATACACCTATAAATATTTCATGACAAAATTAATCAATTTTATGCTTCGAAGGAACAATGGAATAAGGCCTATAATATTAACTAGATACAGAAAATATTTCTCTGTGTCATTATAAATATTTATAATAGAAGTTTTTGGTGCACATGTTAGCACATTTTTGTTCCTAGTTTTTGTAACATGTAGCTGAACATATGATCCCTTCATGTTTGGCATTTCAGGTACAATTGTTTCAAAAATAGTAATTTCTACATTGGATGTTATGGAACATAAGTTACATAGATATAACATAGTAAAAATCATTATACTTTGTGAACCCGCATCACGTGCTACTTGCTCCCGCGGGAGATGTTGGGATTCCTCCAAGTGTAAGGGTGAAGCAGAATTGTAGCAATTATTTCCCTAAGTTAGAGACCCAAGGTTATCAATTCAGTATGAGTCTCCCCAACTGACAAAATCAACAACATCTGGGAACAAACTACATACACACTCGTTCCCAACACGGTAAAAGAGTTGGCAATCCCCTTGTCTGCTACTTAAAAGATTAAATGTAAGTGATATAGATAATTTGTAGCAAAGTATAAGATACACTACAAAAAACACTTCCATGATCATACGTGATACGTCTCCGTCGTATCTATAATTTTTATTGTTCCATGCCAATATTCTACAACTTTCATATACTTTTGGCAACTTTTTATACTATTTTTGGGACTAACATATTGATCCAGTGCCCAGTGCCAGTTCATGTTTGTTGCATGTTTTATGTTTTGCAGAAACCCCATATCAAACGGAGTCCAAACGGGATAAAAACGGATGGAGAATATTTTTGGAATATTTATGATTTTTGGGAAGAAAAATAAACGCGAGACGGTGCCAGAGGGGGCCACGAGGCAGGGGGCGCGCCCCAGACCCTCATGGGCACCCCGTAAGGTGGTTGACGCTCTTCTTTTGCTGCAAGAAAGCTAATTTTTGGAGAAAAATCTTGGCGAAGGTTTCAATCCAATCGGAGTTACAGATCTCCGGATATATAAGAAACGGTGAAAGGGAAGAACACCAGAACGCAGAAACAGAGAGAGACAGAGAGACAGATCCAATCTCGGAGGGGATCTCGCCCCTCCCACGCCATGGGAGCCAAGGACCAGAGGGGAAACCCTTGTCCCTTCCAGGGGGAAGGTCAAGGAAGAAGAAGAAGAAGGGGGGCTCTCTCCCCCTCGCTTCCAGTGGCGCCGGAGCGCCGCCGGGGCCATCATCATCATCACGATCTACACCAACAACTTCACCGGTTTCATCACCAACTCTTCCCTCCTCTATGCAGTGGTGTAACCCCCTCTTTTACCCGCTGTAATCTCTACTTAAACATGGTGCTCAACGCTATATATTATTTCCCAATGATGTATGGCTATCTCACTACTAGGAAAAGGCATGCTAGTGGCGCACGAGTTTTGCCTTCGAATGGCGCACTACTGGTGCGCCACTAGCATCACGCCGTTAGAATTAAATTCTAATAGCGCACCACTGGTGCGCCATTAGTATCTGGTGTTCTAATGGCGCACCACCTAGTGCGCCATTAGTATTGCCCATAGTGCGCCATTAGAATTCCTCCCAGGGGGCCATATGTACCCATGAGCTTTGGCATACTAATGGCGCACCGGTGGGTGATGTGCCATTAGTGTGATTATCTCAGTGCGCCATTAGTGTCTTGTGTGCTGTGCCACTAGTATGAATATTAGGGACTTTTTTCTTTTCTGATACTTTCACAGGTTACAAAATATATTATTGGACAGAATTTAGACAACACCACACAACAACAGTAGATTCATCGAATACAATAGAAGATTAGTCTCCGAATACAAATCATCATATTAGTCTCCGAATTCAAAAGACCGAACAAAGATAGAACATTACAAGTCTCGAGACAGCGAGTAGCGAGTTTGTCTTCACATTACAAGTCGATATCGACCATCTAAACTACCATCACATAGAAGAGAGTTGTGGTCATCACGATGAGCATCATCGCGATCAAACTGGTCTTCATCCGATTCCTCCAACGCTCCCTCCTCTCTCCCGCTAGATAGCGGGCGTATCTTGATTCGGCCTCCGCCCTAGTGGTGTACCCTTTGTAACTGTTACCGCTGAAACGGTAAACCTGTCTCCGACACTCCTCCCAGTCGTCGTAGACTCCGGGAACCTTACCCTTGTACACGACATACGGCAACATCTCTATGCACAAGCCAAACAACAGACAATACATAAGCAATATGTAAGTATGCAACAAAAGGATCGTAAGAGAAAAGCAAGACATTAATAGCACGATTCATGGTCCTACTAATAAATAGCATCGATTACATCTAAGTTGAACGACTGTCCAAACCAAAGAGACATACGAATTAATTAAAGTTTAATTACAACATGAGCCAATCAATGTTTCAGAACTACACATCACTACTTTCGACTCGACTCATTGGACAGGAGCGTGGATGAAGCCGCCGTCTGTCGCGATGGTCATGAAATCGTGGTCGTTGTCACCCTGCATTTGTAGCATTCCATCTATCTCATTGTTGGACGGTTGATATCTGAGGAAGAACTGCCCCGACGTATGAAGGACATCTTGATGGATGATGTCCGCAAAGTCCGACTGGATGCGAAAGAATTCTTGTCTGAGGTCCGTGTCCTGGATTGCCGACAAGTTCGCGGCCCAATCTTTGAGATTATCTCGTAGCAGAAGTTGATGATGGTCCCTTACGATCGCCCGCATGTGATGGAGGGCGTAGTAGGCATCCTTCTGACCGCCAGGCGGCTGCTTGACGCAGCAGAACTTTGTATTGTGTGAGAACATGTGCTTGCCGTACTTACGAACAGTCCTGGTGAAGGTGCCTCCAGATTTAGCGTAGCCGGGGAGAACATCATCAAGAACTTTCTTGACATTTGTGTAGTCTATCTTGGAGTTATGGTTCGGGTCGAAATACGTGGCCATGGAATATTTCGGGCTTAAGAGGATGAGTGTGCAATGTGTGTCACTACACAGAACACGGAATGTTAGAAAAAAAAGAACGATCGAAATCTAAGAAATCATATGTTACGGGGCGGTTAAGGGATGACTTACTCAGGAAAGTAAGCCACAAGGAAGTTATCCTTATCTGGGTTTGCCAGAATGACACCTTCGAGGTGTGAACTCGCAACTTGGCGGTCCCCAACGCTGCTCAAGTGCTTGGCACGCATGTAGAAGGGGTCGACTATCACGATGTCCGGGGTCTTGTCTCTAATGATCCGCATCTCCATACTCAGCGAAAACAGCCGAACGAAGGTGTATTGCAGATGATGGTTAAACATAGCAAAGATGTCATCAAACCGCAGGATGATCGTACCCCCGATGTCGCCATCCACAAAGCCCTTGCCCTCTGGCACCTTGGCCACGAAAACCGGGTATGCCACATCCTTCTCTCTGAGACGCCGCTTCTCCAAAGAAAGAACACTATCGTGCAGACTCCGCATAGCACCGGTTGCAGCATTCAGCATATTTGGCGGTAGCATCGCCCTACCCGCCACATGCACCCTCCTCGAGATATCCTTAGGTGAAGGTGGCCCGTCCTGAGCACGAATTGAACTCGGTGCCGACTGGCTCGCACCGGCGCCCTTGTTAGTCTTTCATTTCCGTCCCTTCTTCTTGATCTCCTATAATGGGACCGAGTTCTGCTCACAGACCGTCTTCTTGAGCGTGTTGGGGCTGATAATATTTCGCACCTCAGCTATCTGAGGCTCGGTGAAGGCGGGAGCTGGAGGCGTCTCCTGAGAACTAAACGCCAGACGACGCCTATTGCAATTGGATTTCTCCGCCGTACCAGCTAGATTGCGGTCGTCTTGGTTGGGTTCTTGAGAAAGAGGCCCGCAAAACTCGTCAGCGTACCCATGTTCGGCAAAGTACTTATCGACTTTGGTAAATGTACCATCGTCGTTGTCGTCGTCGTCCGGATCCTGTGCCATAGGGCTGCCCGGATCCTGTGCCATAGGGATGTCCGACATAGGGATGTCTGGCAGGTCCGGTAGCGTTGCGGCGTTCTTGCCATGGCTTGGCGCCGGCACGACTGGCGGTCTTGTCTGTGGGGTGGTGTCCCCCGCCCCCAAACGAATCTGGCTCTTCGGCCAAAGCAGGGGCCAGTTTATGCAGGCGCTGAGGGTCATCTCATCTTCTTCGTCGGCCCCAGCGGGTCGAACCGGAGGTAACAGCTCGTCGCAGCCTGGCAGCACCCAAACCACTTCAACCCTATACATTGTGGGTGGCATCAGATTACCGTGGAACATGGGGTTGCCCGGTTGAATGATTCTGCCCTTGGCGACATCGACCAACTCGGCGCCCACGAAGTGCGGAAGAGTGCAAGGAACATCGGTGGTGCCCTGCGAAAACATGTACAGGGCGTCAGGGATGCCCAGTCGAAGGCAAGGAGATGAAGTCATCGGCCAAGAGGCTTAGTTACCGTGATGCCGTCGAGCTCGGCTAATGTCGAGGCACCGCCAACGGCGGGCGAGCAACTGACGGAGGGGGCGCTTGCTAGCAAGGTGCCGGCCGGCGTACACTCGGGTGCATTAAGCTCCAATGCCCGTGCCGGCACCGGAGACACAAATACCGCCTCCGCCGGAGACACGAATACCGCCTTCGCCGGAGACACCAATGGAGCCGCCGCCGGAGACACCAATGGCGCCGCCGGAGACACCAATGGCGCCGCTTGCGCGCTGTGCGAGTTGCTAGCCGTGAAGCTGGGAACCGGGGAGGCCCCTGTTGGCCGCCCGCAATCCACGTCGTCAGCCCATGAATCAATGTAGGCACCATGGCGTTGAGCTTCGTTCCCAGTTGTTGTTCCACTTGCTCTTGGACAAGCTCTGGAATCCGCACCACTTGTGCCTTGAGTGCTTCAACCTCGCGCGTCTGGCTTTCCGAGCTGGCCTTTTTCTCCTTCCGCACACCAGCGGTATAGTATGACCCCATTTTGTGGACAAGCCTTTGCCGGCTACACGACCAGCTGACGTCGGCTTAGTGAGCTTATCCTTGTTTTTCATTATGTTCAACGCCCTATTTAAAGGGGTGTCGAAAGGGGAACTCTGAGATGACCCCACGCTACTGCTTTCAGTGTCCTGCGAAAGGAACGTGAACCATTTAGAAATATTGGGGATTAATTAGAGTGCAACCATATGGAGCTAATTACGCGGGGGTGTATTCCTTACCAGAACAAGCTCAAGCGCCCTGGTCTTCGGATCCGTGGTAAGCTCCTTTGTTATCAGGTCCTCCTTGTACCGGGCCCTGACATAGTTCTTGGTCTGCTTGTTACCGCTGTATTTCTCGAAGCGGGGTGGTAGGCCTTGCTCGGCACGCTCCGCGTCCTCCTTGTCCCATATAGGCTCCGCCACTCTGTAACCGCCGGGACCAAGTTTGTGTTCCCCTAAGTTCAACTCCCGCATTTCTTTCCCCCACTGACTTGATTTAGAGGTTGCACTGCTCGAGCACTTCATCTCAAACTCCTTGTACTCATCTTCGCTCATCAAAGGATATTTCGCCTTGATCTTCTCATAACTATCACCTTTATCAATCATTTTCTTCACCGCGCTTCTCCAAGTAGACAGGGCCATGCTCATCTTCGTGAGGGCGGAACTGTTCACTTTATTCCCTGAGAGGCGTGTGGTTTCAAATTCGGCGGGGAACTTGTATCGTTCATGCAGCTTCGTGAAGAGGAGGTTGCGCAAATTCCCTCGGTCCTTATGCCTAAGGTTCTTTGTGTTGATCGAGACAGTGCTCCGGAGAATGTACCCGAGCTGAACCGAGTACCCCTTGACTATATGTTTGGGCTCCATTGGATTCCCGTCGGAGTCCACTTGAGTGAATTCCTCTTTGACGGTGCAGAGCGCATTCGGACGCCGGTCCTTCCTTTGCTTCTTCGATTGGCTGCCATCTGTGTGTGCGCCGCCATCATCAGTGGTGACATCCTCGGCGGCACCATCAGTGGTGTCATCCCCGACGCCACTAGGGGTTGTGTAATCAGGATCGGTGTCTTCCACGGCGTCCTCATAGCGGTGAGGTTGTTCCTCCATCTCCTGGGACAGCTCCCAGAATTGCTTGCCGCCCGAACCACCGGCCTCATCGTTGTGGGCCATGTTTCGCTCTAAATAGGAAAAACGTTTGTCAAAAAGTTGGTTATTGTCAAGGAACAAGATCATGGTCTCATCATTTAGGGTTTGTCGACACCGAGGCACCCTAAAAGCCTAAGCTTTCATCATTTAGGGTTTGTCGATGCCGAGGCACCCTAAAAGCCTAAGCGTACATCATTTAGGTTCTCATCGACACCGAGGCATCCGGGGCAGCCAAGTTAAGTTTTCATCATTTAGGGTTTATCAATGCCGAGGCACCCTAGGTTGGGCCTAATCACTTGGCTCTATTGCCACCTATGCTTTAATACAGCAAGAATAAAGGGGCAGTTGATCCTACTTAATTAAGTACTAAGATACCCCGGCCCATGCATTAGTAGCAAGTACCTCATATGTCCGATTTTTAGCAAAGTCATGCTAAAATTCACGGAAAATTTCAGCATGACCTTTGCTGAAAATAGGACATATGGAGTACCCGAATTTGCCGGAACAGAAGTTAATCGACATTCCGGCAAACTCAAGGGCCTCTCGGGGTACCTGCAAAATCATCACGACACGAAGGGCCTCTCAAGGGCCTCAAGCAGCAGCGGCGTCTCCCAGGACCCCATTTTTTTGCTAAATTTCTTTGAGAAACAATCAGAGCATAAAATTCAGCATATTTCTATACAACAACACTGTAAAGACGAAGAACAGTTCTACAGCAGCCAATTTATATACAATAGCATCTTTGGTCATACCAATTTCTGAAACAATTCAAAGATGAAGAAATTAACTATGTATAGTTTATTCTTTTTGTACCAGGAACTATTTTAGTTTATTATTTATTGTACCAGGGAGGAATATAACAATCTTTTTTGGTATATATCCTAGTTATACTACTGCAGGAAAGGAGGATCATGTAGTAATGGATTGTTCTACCTAGCAGGTTGTTGGAAATGGATTGTTCTACCTAGCAGGTTGTTGGAAATTTAGTTGCTTTTTTCATTAGGGCTGGCAACAAGACATGGTCAAATTTCAATTAAGATTATATATTGGTTCAAGACTGGCAACAAGACTTGTTCTACAAAATCAATTATCTATTGAGTAGTTCTTGTGCTCATCCAGTAGCAACATCTTTCATACATGATCAGTAGTCATGTACCAAATTTTTATTTAAACTGAATTTGCAAATCACCAAGAGCTCTACTAGTTTCAGACTAGATTTACACTAAATACACTAGAGTATTTGACCAGTAGTCAGTTACATTTACACTAGACTGAAGAAATTGCTGCATCACTAGACTGAAGAAATTGTGTTGTCAGTTAGGGACTGGAGAAAATACACTAGAGTTTTGTACTGATTCAGTTAACTGACAGCAAGTAACAGCATGTTCTAACAGCAACAGTTTCAGAGTACTACTCCAAAATCCTCCTAGTTGTAGCTCACCTAAATGGTTGAATTCAAAGAACTACAGTGGCCTTCAGTGATTGTGAGCTTAAAATTTCCAACAATATGAACAAACAAAGTAAAAAAGGATCAGTATCTCATTTCAGCTGATTTATTCTTCATAAGCATAAATTTATGCATTACTCCATATATTTTGAAATACCTATTGCTATGAGCTATGTCAACAGGGCTACTCCAGTGCACATCACTGCCCAGAGTAAACTGAAACCCACTCTTCTCTCTCTACCCAACGGGCTAATCTATATGAATGCAGTTTTAGCAACGGGCCATATATCGATAAGAACGATTGTTGCTGCCTATCATGTCAAATTGGTGCAAAGTTGCTCATGTACACTTTAACTAGTTCTATCATGTCAAATTGCAAAAAAATTCATTTGTTTAAGAATGTTTGGCACTTTAACTGGAATCATGCATTGGTGCAAAGTTGCTCCTGTACACTATAACATCTGAAAGTTGGAGATCACAGAGTTGCATCTGAAAGACGGGTTGGATCGAGGAAAAAAATGGGGGCGAGGGGGAAGATGGAATCGGGGGCTCTGTACCTGCGGCGGCTGCGGCTGGAGGACGGCGCCATCGACGAACTCGAGGGTGGGGGCACCGGATGCTCCTCTTGTTGATGGGGGAGGGGATAGGCTGGCCGACGTCGTGGTTGGTGAGGAGCAGGTGGCCGGCGTCGTGGTTGGTGAGGAGAGCGCGAGGAAGAGCGCCCCGTCCGAGGAGGTGGTTGGTGCCTTGGCGGCCGGCGGCGACGGAGGCCTGGAGGATGTGGAAGAAGGCGCACACAGCGAGGAGGAGTCCGGCGATGGTCGGGGCGGCGGGGGTGGGGGCGCGGGGGCGGCGGGGGTGGAGTCCGGTGAGGGTCGGGGCGGCGGCGTCGTGGGTCGGGGCAGCGCGCGGGTGGATCTGGTGGCTTGGGAGAGAGGGTCGAAGGGGATCAGGCGAGAGAGAGGGGATTGCTAGGGGGAGGGTTCTAATGGCGTACCGACCAGTCGTGCGCCATAAGTATGACTATTCTAATGGCGCACCACCCCTCGGTGCGCCATTAGATTTTTGTTTTAATCTAGCCCACTAACCATATCTACAACCTAACCCTATCTACAATAGAACCTACCCACTAGCCCGACTGGTCAGCACGCAGCACACACACCAGGAGGTCCTGGGTTCGATTCCCAGGCTCCCCAATATTTTTTTATGCTTTTTAAATACAGTTTTTTATATTTATTTGTGTTTAAATATGTTCAAACTTGTTTAAATCATAATAGTAATATTTTTTTTATAAAAACAGTAATAATTTTTTAAAAAATATGTTCAAATTTGTTACTTGAAAATATCATCGGCGGCAGCGGTGGAGCGGGGGAGGGTGCGGGCATCGAGACCAAGATGGAGGGGGAATCGAGATCGAGATGGAGGGGGATCGAGATCAAGTGTCCTCATGAATTCAAAAAGTGCCCATGAAATTTAAAAATATTCATGATATCAAAAAGTGCCCATGAAATACAATCGAGAAATGAAGACTACGATTTAAATACAATCAATCTTAGCTAGCTATCTGTTCACAATCTTCTTGCCCTTCTTTTTCGCAAATGGACTTCTTCTGTGGAACGGACGTCCTTTAGGTAGGGTGGTCCTGCTTCTTCTTGTGGTGTGTGCTGCTACTTCATCGTTGTCGTCATGTTCGATCTTCGGGTCACCGTACTTGTCGAAGTCTTGCTCATTGGCTACTCCATCCATTCCGATGATCTTCCTTTTGCCTCTCCTCACGACAACACGACTGGGCTTTGACGGGTCGGTAATGAAGAAGCATTGGTCCACTTGGGAAGCCAGTACCCATGACTCATTTTTTGCGGTGATGTTTGCACCCGCGGTCTTGGATTTGGCTTCGGGTATAACCATGGTGGTGAAATATCGGTCTTCCTTTAGGACGCTCTTGGCCCATCTGACACGGAACATCGGCACCTTCTCTCCAGCGTAGCTCAGCCCCAGATCTCCTCGATCCTTCCGTAGTATCTGTCCTTGTCCTTACCGGTGTAGGATTCCATCATTACCCCGGAGTTCTGATAACCATCGCTCTTCATGTCCTTGTCCTCGGTGTAGAATGTGTAGCCGTTGATATCGTATGCCTCATAGGTCATCAGGTTGTGCTCGGCGCCCTGTGACAAGGTGAATATGAGTTGTTCTTCCGCGGAAGAATCTTCATGTAAAGGGTATGACAGAAGATTCTGCTTGAACCAACGCGTGAAACATGAGTTGTGCTCTTTGAGTATATCTCCGTCCGTCCTCTGTTGGCCTCGGTCATTGTACGTCTTCTCAATAAAGGTTTTGTGCTCTACCACCCAAGGATCAACCATGTCTATGTGTTGTAGCGCGACTAGGTTTGCTCTTTCAAAGTCGGCGAGTCGACCCTCAAAGTCGACATGCATTTCACGGTGACCCTCACGGTGACCCCATCCAGCGAGCCTGTCGAGGTGCCTGTTGACGGGCAGACCAACGGGGTTCTCGATGCCTAGATAATTCGTGTTGTAGGAGATGCACTCTTTGGTCAGAAAGCCCCTGGGTATACTTCCCTCTGGACGTGACATGTTGCGAACGTATCCTTTGATGACACCATTCATCCTTTCGAACGGCATCATGCTGTGCAGGAACGTCGGCCCGAGTTGGATGATATCCTCCACGATATGGACCAGCAGATGCACCATAACGTTGAAGAATGCGGGCGGGAAGTCCATCTCAAGCTCGCATAGTATCACCACGATCTCTTCCTGTAGCCTTCTGAGTTGCCTCACGCCAATCGACTTCCGAGAGATGACGTCGAAAAATTTGCATAGGCCAAATAGCGTTTCACGGACGTGCGCGTCCATGATCCCATGGATTGCAACTGGAAGTATCTGCATCATCAGCACGTGACAGTCGTGAGACTTCATCCCGCTGAACTTCTGCTTCGCTGGGTCTAGGTATCTGCTTATCTTCCCCGCGTAACCGTAAGGAAGTTTTACTCCTAGGAGGCAGGTGAAAAACTGCTCGATCTCCTCCTGACTTAGAGTGAAGCACGCGGGAGGGTAGTCATTTCCAGTCTTCTTGGCCTTTTTACCTTTGCGACGACTTTCTGTGTCCTGCTTCGCCTCGTCATCATCATCATCATCATCATCATCATCATTAGCGTGAAGCTCCTGCCTGATGCCCATTGATTTCAAGTCTGCCCTTGCTTTCGGCCCATCTTTGGTCCTCTCTGGCATGTTGAGCAGGGTACCAAGCAGACATGGTATTTCACGTGTGCTCGTCCCGATAAATGATACAATTGTTCATGCACACATGGTATTTCACGTGCGGTAAATCCAGAGGACACATGATTTTCTTTGCCTCCTCGAAACTGGTCGGGCACTTGTTCCCCTTGGGAAGACGTTCGTGCCAGAATGACATGTTCTCGTCAAAGAATGCGTCGGTCATTTTGTGTTTTACCTTCATCTCCAGAGCCATGAGCGTTACTTTCAGGCGGGTATCCTCGGGCCTGCATCCTTCATACAATGGAGTAACCGCGTCTATCTCCAGTTGATCCAGCTTGGCTTTCTCACGGGCGGCAGCTCTTGCGTTATCCGTCTGCTTGAGAAGCAGCTCTTGAATATGAGGGTCCTGCACCCAGCCTCCATCGTCGTCTACTCCAGCATCTTCATCTTCATGATCATGCCCTTTGTCTTGATCTTCCCCATCATCATTTACGACATCTTCTACATGATGACTGTGTACAGCATCACCGTCGTGATCATGTCCTGGAGATTCTTCATCTTCTCGCCCGCCCTCGGTGCGGTGGTACTTGTCTTGTTGCCCTTCCTCATTTCCTGCCCGGCCCCCATGGACGACTTCATAGTCATCTTCATCACCTTGCCACCGATAGCCATCCATGAAACCACGCAAGAGCAGGTGGTCCCGCACCTGCCCGGAATCCGGGTCCGCAATAAGGCTCTTCAGCTTGCATCTTTGACACAGACATCTTATCTCCATCTCGTTCTTTTGAAGCATCTCGGCCTTCGCGGAGCTCAAAAACCTATTCACGATGCCTTCAGTCATTGTGCAGACCATGGTCGCCTGCGGGGTAGAGCAAAACGATATTTTAGAACCAAGAAAAAATTTGGCATGACCTTCCCTAAAAATAGGACCAAAAAGAATGCATAGTGCCAAAATTCTCGCCGAAACGGAAATGAATCAAAACATTCCGGCAAAATATTGGCAACTATCGCATTTCAAATACCGGTACCTTCAAAAACAAACATATATGCAACACCACAAACACATGCAACACCACAAACATACATAGATCTAGCTAGGCCACAAAAAGTGCATGTGCACGTTGTTGGAGCGAACTAGGGAGAAAAAAAGTAGATCTACATCATGAAGATAGCTTTCCCCTTACTTACCTATCAAAAAAAGGTAATTTCACCACTTAATTTTGATGAATCTATGGTGGAAATGAGGTGAGGAGGAGGAGGCAGCCGAGACAAGCTTGGAGGAGGAGGTGGAGAGAATGAAGTGGGGAAAGTGAGTGGGTAGGTGGGCTGTCCAAAATATCTTGTTGGTCCCAGGTTACTAATGGCGCACCACCACATAATGCGCCATTAGTAACCCTGGTTACTAATGGCGCACCTGCAGGTGGTGCGCCATTAGTACTTTTTGCAGAAAAGTAAAAAAACATATGTACACTAATGGCGCACTTTGGAAAAGTGCGCCATTAGTAGTTTAAACTACTAATGGCGCACTGTGGTACGGTGCGCCATTAGTAGGTTTGCAAAAAAGTAAATATATATATATACTAATGGAGCACTGTCTTGGCCGTGCGCCATTACTAGTTCTAACTAGTAATCGCGCACTTTGTCATCATGCGCCATTAGTTTGTATGGAAAAATGGAAAAAAAACCAATAGTAGTGGCGCACCGTGAGACTGGTGCGCCATTAGTGTCTTCCACAGTAATGGCGCACCTACAACCAGTGCGCCATTAGTATATCGTAGTGGCGCACTATCTACCTCGTGCGCCATTAGAATCAGCCCTATCTATAGCCCTTTTCCTAGTAGTGTCTTATGATGTTTGAGTAGATCCGTTTTGTCCTATGGGTTAATTGATGATCGTGATTGGTTTGAGTTGCATGTTTTATCATTGGTGCTGTCCTATTGCACCCTCCGTGTCACGCAAGCGTGATGGATTCCCTCTATAGGGTGTTGCAATATGTTCATGATTCGCTTATAGTGGGTTGCTTGAGGGACAGAAGCATAAACCTGAGTAAGGGGGTTGTGGCGTATGGGATAAAGGGGACTTGATGCTTTAATGCTATGGTTGGGTTTATCTTAATGATCTTTAGTAGTTGCAGATGCTTGCTAGAGTTCCAATCATAAGTGCATATGATCCAAGAAGAGAAAGTATGTTAGCTTATGCCTCTCCCTCAAATATAATTGCAATAGTGATTACCAGTCTAGTTATCGATTGCCTAGGGACAAAAAACTTCTCGTGACAAAAATCCCTCTACTAAAACTAACTTAGTTGTGTCTTCATCTAAACAGCTGAGGGAGTCCTGGATTAGGGGGTATCCGGACAGCCGGACTATATACTTTGGCCAGACTGTTGGACCGTGAAGATAGAAGACTCAAGACTTCGTCCCGCGTCCAGATGGGACTCTCCTTCTCATGGAAGACAAGCTTGGCGATCCAGATATTATATTTCCTTCTTTGTAGCCGACTCCATGTAAACCCTAGCCCTCTCCGGTGTCCATATAAACCGGAGGGTTTAGTCCTTAGAGACGGAATCATTATCATCATAGGCTAGCTTCTAGGGTTTAGCCTCTACCATCTCGTGATAGATCAACTCTTGTAACACTCATATCATCAATATCAATCAAGCAGGAAGTAGGGTTTTACCTCCATCAAGAGGGCCCGAACCTGGGTAAACACCGTGTCCCTTGCCTCTTGTTACCATTAGCCTTAAACGCACAGATCGGGACCCCCTACCCGAGATCTGCCGGTTTTGACACCGACATTGGTGCTTTCATTGAGAGTTGGCCATCTGGAGCAGATCGACAGCTACGCCCCTGGCCACCAGGTCAAGTTTGGAAACTTGAACTACACGGCCGATATCTGCGGAGACTTAATCGTCAACGGATTCGGGCCTGCGCCAGGAGCGCCGGATAGTTACGATGAGCACGGCTTAGACCTGCTGTCGGAGAATGCTCGGGACATCGCCCCTGCAGGAGTCCCGGACCTAAATCCGGGGCAGATTGCATCACCCGAGGACGGGTGGATGGAACCCTTCCCGGAAGCCGTACACTCATCGGCGGTAGAGCCGAACACAGACTTCTTCCCCAAGGAAGCCTGTGACTCCGGACCCCCGGACTCGCATCCGGTTGTAGGTTCCAGTCCGCGCACCCCCGAGCCTGCCGAATCTGGTTGGGCTCCGGCAATGGAGTTCACCGCTGCGGATATCTTCCAGCACTCGCCCTTTGGCGGCATGCTGAACTCGTTAAAGTCTCTCTCTTTGTGAGGGGACTCTTGGCCGAACTATGTCCAGCTCTAGTGGGAAGCAGGCGACGAGGGAATTCGTTGCCCACCCACCACCCACTTCATTGCCACGGTCGATGATTTAACCGACGTGCTTGACTTGGACTCCGAAGACATCGATGGAATGGACGACGATGCAGGAGAAGAACAGGAACCACCGCCCACGGGGCGGTGGACCGCCACCTCCTCATATGATATATATATGGTGGACACTCCAAAAGAAACCAATGGCGATGAGGCAATGGAGGATAACCCCTCAAGGAAGAAAGCAAAGCATGGGCGTTGTCGGCGCCGCTCCAAGCCGCGCCACAGCAATACCGGCACAGGCGACGAAAACAATCCAGATGGTGCTGAAGATGAATACAACCCCGATCAGCCTACTTTCGAGCAGGACGAACAGGAAGACGGGCAGCTCAGCCCAAACGAACAGGCGATGGACGGATACCCGGAGGAGGAGAACTACATGCCCCCCTCTGATGACGAGATCAACCTTGGCGACGACGAGTTCGGCGTGCCTGAGGACCCCGTAGAGCAGGAGCGCTTCAAACGCCGGCTTGCGGCCATGGCGAGGAGCCTAAAAAAGAAGCAGCAGCAGCTCCAAGCTGATCAAGACCTGCTCACAGACAGATGTACTGAAGTCCTGGCAACCGAGGAATATGGACTCGAGCGCCACACGGCTGACCGGCCACCTCATGGCGGGGATAAAACGGCGTACCAGCCCGAATACCAAACCAACCCCCCTGCCAATACACTACGGCCCGGGGCAACAGGCAGGACCTGCAAGATATACTAGAAAATAAGGCAGGACAGCCAAGATCGATCTACGGATCGCGAAGGCGTGCCCCAACACGTGACGGTGTTTGTCACGCCGGATACACTATGAACAAGTCCGGCCGGGCCGAATACAGCCAACCAGACTCATTCGAACTGCTAGCCACATAGCCCGGCATAGAGGCGCCGCACACCCCCTCTGCTTCACTGACGAAGTCATGGATCATGAATTCCCAGAAGGGTTTAAACCCGTAAACATCGAATCATACGATGGCACAACAGACCCTGTAGTATGGATCGAAGATTTCCTTCTCCACATTCACATGGCCCGCGGAGATGATCTACACACCATCAAGTATCTCCCCCTTAAGCTCAAAGGACTGGCCCGGCATTGGCTAAACAGCCTGCCGGCAAATTCCATTGGCAGTTGGGAAAACCTGGAGGATGCGTTCCTCGACAACTTCCAGGGCACATATGTGCGACCACCTGATGCCGATGACCTGAGCCACATTACCCAACAGCCTGGAGAGTTAGCCAGGAAATTCAGGACTCGGTTCCTAACCAAAAAGAACCAAATAGTCGACTGTCCGGACGCCGAAGCCCTTGCGGCCTATAAGCATAATATCTGTGACGAGTGGCTCGCCCGACACCTCGGCGAGGAAAAAACCAAAGTCCATGGCGGCCCTCACGACACTCATGACCCGCTTTTGCGCGGGCGAGTACAGCTGGTTGGCTCGCAGTAGGACCACGCCTATAAATTCCGGCACCTCAGATGTCCGTGACAATAACGGCAAGCCACGGTGCAACAGACATAAGCGACACAACAACGGAGACAACACTGAGAACACGGCAGTCAACGCCGGATTCAGTGGCTACAAATCCGGTCAGCGGAAAAATCCGTTCGAAAGAAACAATCAGGGACCATCCAGTCTGGACCGCATACTTGAACGCTCGTGCCAAATTCATGGCACCCCGGATAAGCCAACAAACCACACTAATAGAGACTACTGGGTGTTCAAACAGGCCAGTAAAATAAATGTCGAAAACAAGGACAAGGGGCTGCACAGCAACGATGACGAGGAGCCCCGGCGTCTGAACACGGGAGGACAGAAGAAATTCCCTCCCCAGGTGAAAACAGTCAACATGATCTACGCCACCCACATTCCCAAACGGGAACGGAAGCGAGCACTACGGGACGTCTACACAATGGACCCAGTCGCCCCAAAATTCAACCCATGGTCAGCTTGTCCGATCACCTTCGATCGGAGGGATCACCCTACCAGCATCCGTCACGGCGGTTCGGCTGCATTGGTCTTAGACCGAATCATCAGCGGATTCCACCTCACGCGGGTCCTTATGGATGGCGGCAGCAGCCTGAACCTGCTTTATCAAGACACAGTGCGCAAAATGGGCATCGACCCTTCAAGGATCAAGCCCACCAAAACCACCTTCAAAGGTGTAATTCTAGAAGTAGAGGCCCGTTGCATGGGCTCCATAACACTGCAAGTGGTCTTCGGATCTCCGGATAACTTCTGAAGCGAGGAGTTAATCTTCGATATCGTCCCTTTTCACAGTGGTTATCACGCACTACTGGGACAAACCGCATTTGCTCGATTCAATGTGGTACCGCACTATATATACCTCAAGCTCAAGATGCCAGGACCTCACGGGGTCATAACAGTCAACGGAAACATGGACCGCTCTCTCCGTACAGAAGCGCATACTGCAGCCCTCGCAGCGGAAGTACAATGCATCCTTCTCCGGCAAACCACCAATCCGGTGACAACAACCCCGAACACCGTCAAGCGAGTTCGGAGCACCCCACAACAGGATTGCAAGGCAAGCCAAGAGCGCGACTAGCAGTCTAGCCTCCGCTAAAGCCCCATCAAGGCAGCATTCGTGCCGCGCGTACACAATTACACACTCAAAATACCATGGGCATAAGCGGAGGCGCAATAGTGACTCGTTCAACAGTGCGATATAGCCGCAACATACTTTAATAACCCCCCCTTTACCTTTCAGGACCCTGCTTTTGGGAAGCCTCTTTAGAAGAGCCGGATTGTCGAACTTCCACAGGGGGGAAAACCAAGGAGGCAGAAGGCTTTGCACACAAAGGGAATACCCAGGTGGAATCTGTTCACGATCGTTATACCTATTTTATATACCTACATGCGACCCGCCCTTGGATAGGACATGTTAAATAGTCCTATTTTAACGCATTCATTGTAAGCATACGCTTAAACATATTATTCATCAATGGGAGATAATATATAGCGTCAGCTTATTATTCCTATTTGCACATTTCTCCTATAAATGTTTATTTAATATTGCATCCGTACACCTTGGTACGTTCAGTTTGCCAGGGGCTTCTTATGGCGCCCCATAATATGGCAAGACAAGTCTGAACACTTTCAACAGTGCGGCACCCCGAACTTATATCATTATATGCATCAGCTCCGAATCTTGTCTTGGGTCAATAGTTGGGTTTGCCCGGCTCCCTTGTTTTGGTACCTTACGTTCCGTTATATCCGCTAAGCTAGCGCAGGGAGAACTACTGCGATTGTGTCCCGGTTCTTCCGGACAAGCACCTCAATAGAGAAAGCCGAAAACTGGCCGGCATGATGTGGCGAGAGCTGGTCGCTGTTCGAGAGGTCTTAAAATCCATAAAGATTTTTTCCACTTTAGGCGAGGAATTGGCCTCGTCCGATTTAGGCGTATATAGCGCCCTAATTCGGCTTTCCAAATTCTAGGGGCTTCGCCGAAATTTAAAATTGTAGACTTCTATGGCTAAGTGAAAGTTATAAAGCCTCATAGTCCGATTGCCTTGTTCGCTGCGCCAAACACCTCCTTCAGGGACCAAAAATTTGGATAAAGAGTGTCTGGGTTCTTCCAGGAACACCCCGATACTAGTTATGTGGGGGCGGAAGCCGACGACTGGCCTACTTTCAGAATTTTATAAATAGCCGCACACAAGTTAATATTTTAAATCAAAAAGCGCTATATAGGGCAAGTAACTTCGTCTTTATATTACAACAATGATAGAAATACATTTTACTCAAAGATCGTGTCCTTGGTACATTCATCGGCCATGAGACGAGCGCCTTTCATAATGCCATCATAATATTTTTCAGGACAGCGATGCGCCTTGCCCTCCGGCGGCCCTTCCTTCACTAGCTTCTCCGCATCCAGCTTTCCCCAATGCACCTTCGCACGGGCAAAGGCCCATCGGGCACCCTCAATGCAAACGGATCGCTTGATCACTTCAAGCCGTGGACATGCATTCACCATCCGCTTTATCAGGCCGAAGTAGCTAGCAGGCAGGGGCTCACCAGGCCACATCCGGACTATGAAATCTTTCATAGCCACTTCGACCGCACGGTGGAGTTCGACCAATTGCTTCAATTGGTCACCCAGAGGCATCGGGTGTTCGGTTCCCGCATATTGGGACCAGAACAGCTTCTCCGTTGCGCTCCCCTCCTCGGCACGGTAGAACTCCGCAACATCTGATACGCTGCGTGGCAGATCTGCGAATGCCCTTGGAGAGCTCCGAATTCGGGTATGTAAAAGAAACGTATCCTCCACATGCTTGCTCTGCATGGAGAATGTCCTACCCGCCGCAATCTTCTTGGCCGCCTGGATTTCCTGCTGGGCCTTTTCGGCTTCGGCCTTGGTGTCTTTCATACTCGCAAGGGCCTTCGCAAGCTCAGACTCCTTCGTCTTGAGGTCACGCTCCAAGGACTCGAACTTCTTGCCGAGATCCTGGAGCTCTTGCTGTACCTCGCCCACCCTAGCATTCTGCTTTTCACGCTCAATGCGCTCCATGGCCGCCTTGTCTTCGGCCTCGGACAGCGCTTTCTTCAGGGACGCCACTTCGGTTGTGGCCCCTATTACAAAGTCACGAGGCTTTGTCGTTAGAATCACCAATTTTGTCTATTCTTTACGACATGTGAACCGGGTATCACCCACCTTTGTTCTCTTCGAGCTGCCTCTTCATGAGGCTGAGCTCTCCCTGGGCCTGCTCCAGGTCCCGTTTGAGTCCGGCGACCTCGGCCGTGCAGGCCGCAGTGGCAAGCAGCACTGCCTGCTTATTCACATGCACACCTACTTTAGACTCCTGCGGATTATAATCGGCCCTCCGTTTGGCTTTTCCTTCCGAACACCAAACAGAGTATCAGGGGCTACTACCTATCGGGTGATAGTTTCACACATTTTTGATTACTTACCTCAAAGCCTGTCAGGAGGTTGGTGCAGGCTTCGGTTAGTCCGCTCTTGGCGGACAGAACCTTCTGAATCACCACACTCATAAGAGTACGGTGCTCTTCATCCATGGAAGCGCCACGAAGCGCTTCCAGCAGACTATCCAACGCCGTTGGCGTAACGGAAGTCATTGGCACGGATGGCTCGCCCTCCTTAGCGAGGGGTCGCCTGCCCAAATCCGGAACCATTGGAGGTTCTAGTATAGTATCTGGCTGAGAGCCTGGCTTGCTGCGGCTCTCGTCGGCACAATCCGCGGGGATCTTATACCTTGTGTGCCCGGCATCTGGAATTTTGCCTTGGGGCGTCTCCAGAGTCACCTCCCCCTGCTTTGGGAGCCTTTGGGACAACACCTCCGTGTTGTCCGCAGGCCGAGGGGTAGTGGCCGTCGGGAGCGAGTTCATCGCCGAATCACTCAAGGACCCATCCGAAGAGGATACCTCGGGATGGACCCTGGCCGGACTGCATATACGTGTTCGGCGTTATAACAGACTATGAAGCGAAGTCGCACTAAAGTACAATAGAGTGCGGATGCTTACGATCTTACTAGGGGCTCCCCCCTGGGCAGCCACTCCTCCTCGCTATAGGCGGCTGTGGCAGAGTAATCCGGAAGGGACGCCCTTCCCTGCTTGGGCGTCCTAGCCTCCCCCTCCGGGGCGACTTTCCTCTTCTTCTCCTCCCCAGCGCGGGGAGGCATAGTTTCCTCGTGTTTCCCCCCGCCTCCGCGGGAGGAATCTGCCTTGTCGTCTTCGGACGATGAGGGCATAACGGCCTTGCGCCGGGGACCCTTCCTGGTCCCCTGGGTCGCCCTCTTAGGCCCTTGGGCCTCCTTAGGTGGGGCGGCCCTTTCCTCTTCTTCCTCCCCTTCGGGGGAGGAGTGTGCCTCGTCGTCTTCAGATGAGGCATCCGGTACGAGCTTACGTCAGAGACCCTTCCTGGTCCCCGCTACCTTCTTTTCGGCCTTCTCTTCCGGCGCCTTGTAGGGAGCTGGGACTAGCATCTCCGTCAGGAGAGCATCGGCTGGACCCTCTGGCAGTGGAGCCGGACAGTCAATCCACTCCGCCGTCTCCACATACTCCAGATCAAATACACACAACGACTTAAGATTCTCCCATGAGTACACTGGGAAAAACTACATCCGGTGTTAGTCAAAAAACTCACCGGACGGGGGAGCCACGTGGCGTGAAGTCCGCGGTCCTTGGATGTGGGAGGAGGTATTTCGGAGGCCTTGAATAGCGCCTTTCATGCGTCCTTGTGTGTCATGCCATAGAGCTTTCGAAGTGTCTGGTGTTCGGTCGGGACAAACTCCCACAGATTAAATGCCCGTCTTTGGCACAGAAGAATCCAGCGGACAAGCATGACCTAGACCACGTTGACATGTTTGATTTTCTTGTCCATCATGTTCTTGACGCAGTTTGGAAGTCCAGTCAGCTCCGCAGGCTCACCCCAGGCCAGGCCCTTCTTTTCCCAAGAGGTGAGCCGCATGGGAATTCCGAATCGGAATTCTGGGGCCGCCGCTCAGTTGGCGTCGCGTGGCTCGGTGATGTAGAACCACCTCGATTGCCACCCTTTCGCGGTCTCCGCGAAGGAGCCGTCGAGCCAGGTAACATTGGGAATCCTGTCCACCATGGCGCCTCCACACTCCGCTTGCTGGCCGCTCATGATCTTCGGCTTCATGCAGAAGATTCGTAGCCAAAAGCCGAAGTGAGGTTTGATGCGGAGGAAGGCCTCGCACACGGCGATAAACGCTGAGATGTTGAGGACGAAATTTGGGGCTAGATCATGGAAATCTAACCCGTAGTAAAACATGAGTCCGTGGACGAAGGGATGGAGTGGAAATCCTAGTCCACGGACGAAGTGGGCGAGAAACACGACCTTCTCGTGGGGTTCTGGAGTTGGAATGCTCTGCCCTTCATCCGGTAGCCGGTGCGCGATGTCTGCTGCCAAGTATCCGGCCGCCTGGAGCTTCGCAATATGCTCCTCCTTCACGGTGGAGGCCGCCCACTTGCCTCCTGCTCCAGACATGTTTGGCTATGCGGAGAAGGCGTGAACTAGGGCGCTGGAGCTCGAGGGTGTGGGAATGGATAAGTAGAGGAGGAAGAAGGCATGGGTGAAAACGGGGAATCCTTATACCTTTATAGAGGCGACGAGAACGGTGCGCCTCCCCACTTTCCCGTTGGGAATCACTTATTTCCCAAGCGCCACGATTGATTGCGCCGTTGGGTTACCCATACCCGTATTGATGGAAATCCCGTGATAAGGGGACATGATCTCTGCTTTGAGAAGACATGCCGAGGAAACTGCCTCGCAATATGCGCTATGGCTGGTTGTGGGAAAACGGTTCGAATAATGACCCGACCGTGGTGTCATGTCACTTTGTCTAAAGTTGTCAGCAGATTACATTTGTGAAATATCATTCTCTCTACGGTGGTATGTGAAGATCATCTTGCAGATTCGGAGACGATCTAAGTGTTCGATAATTACTATTCGGTATTCGGAGATGGAACCCGCCTTGCAATGCCGAAGAAAATCTATGCGCCGGACTCATCGTCATTGAAACCTGGTTCAAGGGCTACTGAGGGAGTCCTGGATTAGGGGGTATCCGGACAACCGGACTATATACTTTGGCCGGACTGTTGGACCGTGAAGATACAAGACTCAAGACTTTGTCCCGTGTCCGGATGGGACTCTCCTTTGCGTGGAAGACAAGCTTGGTGATCCGGATATTATATTTCCTTCTTTGTAACCGACTCCATGTAAACCCTAGCCCTCTCCGGTGTCTATATAAACCGGAGGGTTTAGTCCTTAGAGACGAAATCATAATCATCATAGGCTAGCTTCTAGGGTTTAGCCTCTACGATCTCGTGGTAGATCAACTCTTGTAACACTCATATCATCAATATCAATCAAGCAGGAAGTAGGGTTTTACCTCCATCAAGAGGGCCCGAACCTGGGTAAAGACCGTGTCCCTTGCCTCCTGTTACCATTAGCCTTAGACGCACAGATCGGGACCCCCTACCTTAGATCTGCCGGTTTTGACACTGACAACAGCCCCTACTTTTGACTTACGTGCTCTTTATTATCTTACAAACCTATCCTATCATACCTGCAAAGTACTTCTAGTTTCATACTTGTTCTAGGTAAAGCGAACGTCAAGCGTGCGTAGAGTTGTATCGGTGGTCGATAGAACTTGAGGGAATATTTGTTCTAACTTTAGCTCCTCGTTGGGTTCGACACTCTTACTTATCGAAAGAGGCTACAATTGATCCCCTATAGTTGTGGGTTATCAAGACCTTTTTCTGGCGCCGTTGCCGGGGAGTCATAGCGTGGGGTGAATATTCTCGTGTGTGCTTGTTTGCTTTATCACTAAGTAATTTTTATTTGCTGTTCTTGGTTGTTTTCTATCTTTAGTTATGGGTAGGAAATGCAATATACCAAAAAAATTAGTTGTACCTACTACACCAATGGTTTAAGAACCACTCTAAATCTATCACACTCCTGAAGCTTTTTACTTGGATCATCTTCGATCCCTTTGTGCTCGTGCTGAAACCCCAACTAGCTTAGTTGAGGGAAAATCTTTAGATGAGCATCCTTGTTATGTGCGACACCATATATCTAAAAAAGGGAAACTTTTACTAGATCAAATTCATCATTTGCAATGCTATGCTTGGAATTTATGTGAAATATATGATATTACTTGTTGTTCTGAAAACCCTAAGAAACACCTTCCCTACCAATGTGAGTTTAGGGATGATGGAATCGTATCTTTGTATGCTAAGGGTGTTTATAATTACTATGATGTTCAACAAATTGAAGAATTTTTTGCTTTTAAGGGTGCTTATGAAATTGCTTCTTTGATTGAAAAGTATGATGCTACTCTTTACAAATCTGAAAATTTTGCCATACTTAAATATTGTTATGATAATTATGTTTCTAATGCCTATGTTAAACCATATATTGAGGACTCCTCCACTATCCAAGAAGAGACTAATATTTTGCAAGAGTCTATGGAAGAAGAAATTGATGAAACTGTGAGCTCATTGGATGAAAAAGATGATGAGGAGAGCGAAGAACAAAAGGAGGAAGAGCGGATTAGCTACCCGTTACCACCTTCTAATGATAGTAACTCTTCAACTCATACATTGTTTAATTCCCCTTCATGCTTACCGAAGGATAATTGCTATGATGATTGTTATGATCCCGTTGATTTTCTTGAAATACCCCTTTTTGATGATGCTTGCTATGCTTGTGGCCAAGATGCCAATATGAATTATGCTTATGGAGATGAACTTGCTATAGTTCCATATGTTAAACATGAAATTGTTGCTATTGCACCCATGCATGACAGTCCTATTATCTTTTTGAATTCTTCCAACTATACTATATCGGAGAAGTTTGTGCTTATTAATGATTATATTGATGGGTTGCCTTTTACCGTTGCACATGATAATTTTGATGAATGTAATATGAATGTGCTTTCTGCTCCTACTTGCAATTATTATGAGAGAGGAACTATATCTCCACCTCTCTATGTTTCCCACATGATAAAATTGCAAGAAACTGTTTATACTATGCACTGGCCTTTATTATGTGTGCATGAATTGTTCTTTTATGACATGCCGATGCATAGGAAGAGAGTTAGACTTTGTTGTTGCATGATATATGTTATTTTGTGCTCACTATTAAATCACAAATCATTGTTAATTAAAATTGGCTTTGATATACCTTCGGATCCAGGTGGATTCATTACTTGAGCACTATATGCCTAGCTTAATGGAATTAAAGAAAGCGCTGCCAGGGAGACAACCCGGAAGTTTTAGAGAGTCATTTATTTCTGTTGAGTGCTTTTATATAGTTTAATAACAAAAAAATAAAGAGGGGAATGAGGGAGTCCTGGATTAGGGGGTCCTCGAACAGCCGGACTATATGCTCATGCCGGACTGTTGGACTATGAAGATACAATATTGAAGACTTCGTCCCGTGTCCGGGTGGGACTCTCCTTTGCGTGGAAGGCAGGCTTGGCAATTAGGATATGTAGATTTCCTTCTCTGTAACTGACTTTGTGTAACCCTAGCCCCCTCCGGTGTCTATATAAACCGGAGGGTTTAGTCCGTAGGACAATAACAATCATAATCATAGGCTAGCTTCTAGGGTTTAGCCTCTACGATCTCATGGTAGATCAACTCTTGTAATACTCATATCATCAAGATCAATCAAACAGGAAGTAGGGTATTACCTCCATAGAGAGGGCCCGAACCTGGGTAAACACTGTGTCCCCCGCCTCCTGTTACCATTAGCCTTGGACGCACAGTTCGAGACCCCCGACCCGAGATCTGCCGGTTTTGACACCAACATTGGTGCTTTCATTGAGAGTTCCATTGTGTCGTCACCATAAGGCTTGATGGTTCCTTCAATCATCCACAACGATGCAATCCAGGGTGAGGTTTTCCTCCCCAGACAGATCTTCGTATTCAGCGGCTACGCACTGCGGGCCAACTCGCTTGGTCATCTGGAGAAGATCGATAGCTACGCCCCTGGCCATCAGGTCAGGTTTGGAAGCCTGAACTACACTGCCGACATCCGCGGAGACTTGATCTTCGACGGATTCGAGCCCGTGATAGGTGCGCCATACAGTAACGAGGAGCATGACTTAGATCTGCTATCGGACGGTGTTCAGGAAATCGCACCTGCAGCTGCCTTGGCCTTAGATCCGGAGCAGATCGTGCCATCCGAGGACGGGTAGATAGACCCCGCCACGGAGGCCGCACACTCATCGGCTATAGAGCCGAACACAGACTTCGCCTCCAATGAGGTCTGTGTCATCGGACCCTCAGACTCGTCTCCGGCCATAGGCTCTGAACCACGCGCATCCGTGCCTATCGAACCTGATTGGGCACCGATCATGGAGTTTACCTCCGCGGATATCTTTCAGCACTCGCCCTTGGGTGACGTGCCAAACTCATTAAAATCTCTCTCCCTTTCAGGAGACTCTTGGCAGAACTATGTCCGTCTTGAGTGGGAAGCGGACGACGAGGAAATTCATTACTCACCCACCACCCACTTAATAGCCACTGTTGACGACTCAACCGACATGCTTGATTTCGACTGCGAAGACATCGACGGTATGAATGACGATGCCAGAGAAGAACAGGAACCACCGCCCACAGGGCGCTGGACAGCCACCTCATCATATGATATATACATGGTGGACACACCCAAAGAAAACAACGGCGAGCAACGGAGGATAATCCTCTAGAGAAGCAACCAAAGCATCAACGTCAGCGGCGCCGCTCTAAGTCCCGCCACAGCAAAAACAGCAATAACGGCACAAGAAAGAATAATACCCCAGACGTCTCCAAAGGTAACGACGACCCCATGGACCCAGCGATGGAGCAGGATGAGCTAGGGGACGACGAACATAGTCCAGGACCGCTGTTCGATCACAGCGATGCTGAAGATAAAACTTATAAAATTGTCCCCAGAGAGGAGAACAGTCTAGACGACGATGCACTCATCATCCCGGAAAAGCACTTGGAACAAGAGAACCTCCACAAAAGGCTTATCGCCACCGCGAGGAGCTTGAAGAAGCAAAAGCAAAGGCTTAAGGCCGCGCAGGATATGCTCAACCACACATGGAACAAAGTGCTCGACACTGACAAAAAATACGGTGGCGGTCGCCACACAAAGAGCTATCCAGAGCACAAGCTGCTGCCCGAATTCGACGACGAGGCTATAAAGCCCATCCCGCCAAAAAATAATACAACCGATCTGTCGGACCGACCACCCCATGGCCGAGACAGAGCGGCTAATGACGCTGCACACAAGTCAGCACACAATCTACGTGAGCACCTGGACAAAAGAGCCGGTATGGCCAGGTCCATCTATGGATCTAGGAAGCGTGCTCCTACGTAGGATCACAGCCACAAAAACGACTATACTGATCGAACACCGGCTCGGAATCAACACCAAACACTACATCCATCAGAAGCATGCCACAACACATCCAAACACAGGGGTGCTACGCACACCCTGTGCTTCACCGATGAGGTGCTGGATCATGAATTTCCAAAGGGATTTAAACCCATAAACATAGAGGCATACGACGGAACGACAGACCCTGCAGTCTGAATTGAGGATTTTATTCTTCACATCCACATGGCTCGGAAGACGATCTCCACGCCATCAAATACCTGTCCCTCAAGTTGAAAGGACTAGCTTAGCACTGGTTGAAAAGCCTCCCCGAAAACTCAATTGGAAGTTGGGAGGAACTTGAGGGTGCTTTCAAGGCCAATTTTCAAGGGACCTATGTCTGACCTCCGGACACAGACAATTTAAGTCAGATAATCCAACAACCCGGAGAGTCAGCCCATAAGCTTTGGTACAGATTTCTCACCAAGAAGAACCAAATCGTCGATTGCCCGGATGCTGAAGCCTTAGCGGCTTTCAAACACATTGTCCGGGACGAATTGCTCGCCAGACACCTCGGCCAGGAAAAACCGAGGACAATGGCAGCCCTAACAAGCCTTATGACCCGCTTTTGCGCGGGTGAGGACAATTGGTTGGACCGCAGCGGCACCAGCGACCCAGGCACATCCGAAGTCAGGGACGGCAATGGGAAGCCGCAACGCGATAAAAACAAGCGTCAAAATAATGAAGACATCCCAGACAACACGGCGGTAAATGCCGGATTCAGGGGCTCTCGACCTGGTCAACAGAAAAAGCCATTTAAAGGCAGCAGAGATGGACCGTCCGGCATAAACAAAATTCTAGATAGATCATGTCAGATTCATGGCACCCCCGAGAAACTTGCGAATCACACCAACAGAGAATGCTAGGTCTTCAAGCAGGCCGACAAGCTAAATGCCGAACACAAGGGGAGGGAGCCGCCAAGTGAAGACGAGGACAAACCTCGCCAGACGAACACTGGGGGACAGAAAAATTTTCCACCAGAGGTTAAAACAGTAAACATGATTTACGCAATTCACATACCAAAGAGGAAGCGCAAGCACGCAGTCCGAGACGTATACACTGTAGAACCAGTTGCCCCCAAATTCAATCCATGGTCGGCCTGCCCGATCACTTTCAATCGCAGGGATTCCGACTAGTATCCGGCATGGAGGTTCGGCTGCCTTGGTACTTGACCCAATAATTGACGGATACCATCTCACCGAGTCCTCATGGACGGCGGCAGTAGTCTTAATCTGATATATCAGGACACTGTCTGTAAGATGGGATAGACCCGTCAAGAATCCGCCAAAGCAATACTACCTTTAAAGGAGTAATACCAGGCGTAGAGGCCCACTGCACGGGCTCTCTAACACTAGAGGTTGTATTCGGTTCTCCCAACAACTTCCTAAGCGAAGAACTAATCTTTGACATCACTCCATTCCGAAGGGGCTACCATGCACTACTCGGTGGAACGACCTTCGCTTGTTCCAATGCAGTTCTGCATTATGCTTATCTTAAACTTAAGATGCCCGGTCCACGTGGCGTCATCACAATTAGCGGAAATACAGAGCATTCCCTGCGTGCAGAAGAATATGTGGTGGCTCTAGCAGCCGAACCACAGACCGTCCTCTCCAACCCAAGTAACTAATCGGTCGTTGAGACCACGGACACGGCTAGACGTGTTCAGCGCACCACTATTTGTAGCGGCCCAAATAAACCTGAGCTTGACTAACGGGTATACCCCGCCCATATGTGGTGCTAGGGGCTGCCCGCACGAATAAAATCCATAGTTCGGCTGGATCCTATTCACACTCAAGAAATTGAATTTTCACGGTTCACTAAGTTTAACCGACGTTATGCACGGTTACACAAAAAGATTCTTTCAACTGAGTTTTTCTTTCTTTTGTACAGATGACTACCGTGCTATACCCTTCCAGGATACGACACAATGGAGACAAAGGCGCAGACGTGCAGCAGGGCCCCGTCCTAAGGTTTCTTTTTAGATTAAGACCCTGTGTAAACATTTTTATTCTCTCTTGTTGGCTGACACCCTCCTGGTACTTAAAACGACTAAGAGGGCTACCGGCATTATTGGCTAACTTATTTTTAGTCGATCTAAAATGGACGTTACAAGGCAGCATCCAATGTATTTTTGGGATTTATACCCTTCCCACAGCCGCTCTTTCGTCACGCCAAATTTATGCACGTACCAGGAAATTCAGGGATCATTATCGAGGGTGGTACTTAGCCCAGTATATGTCGTAAAGTCCAAATACCTTCGGGAGTGTTCGGCGTCGCGAGTTTGGCCTTATATGCATCAACTCATAATCATGTCTTTGGTCAATAGTTGGGTTTGCCCGGCTCCCGTGTTTTGCTACCTTACGTTCCGCTCTATCGGCTAAGGTGGCACCGGGAGAACTACTGCGATTGTGCCCTGGTTCATCTGGATGAGCACCTTAGTAGAGAAAGCCGAAAACTGACTATCATGATAAAGCGAGAGACCGGTCAACCACTCGATGACCCAGCGGAATCTTCGCGATTCCTCCGCATTAACGAAGGACCGGTTTCCCGGTCACATATGTACACGCACCATATTCGGATGAGCACAGACATATCAGGGGCTATATAGTAGCCCCACCATCAAACTCCTATGGCTAAGTGAAAGTGTTAAAGATATATAGTCCGATTGCCTTGTTCGCCGCGCTATCACCTCCTTAACGGACCAAGATGTTGGATCAAGTGTGATTACACGCTTTACCGAACACCCCCGCATTATATGCATGGGGGCTGAAGCCGACGACTACAAACTTTTAGGTTATATACATACATACATAAACGGACGCACAGGAGGCACTACAATACTTTACGGGTAAAAGTATAAATATAGCCTTTATTATCAAAAAGGCATTGTTTTTACAATCAAGATACATGTCACTGGAACATGGTACTCTTTGAGCACTGAGCCTCTATTAAATGGGCACCTTCTAGGACTTCTTCAAAATAGTGATCGGGCGAGTCCTGACCCCCGGACGGACCCCTGGTTGCAACATTGGTGGCCTCCATCTTCGCCCAATATGTCTTCACACGGGCAGGAGCCAACCGCGCACCCTCTATGCACGCCGACCTCTTGACAGCATTGATATGTGGCACAACACGAAGAAATTGTTGCACCAAACCAAAATAACTACCCGGGCTCGGTTCCTTCGGCCGCAGATGATCCACGACAGCCTTTGTGGCAAGCCAGGACAACCTATGGAGCTCGGCCCACTCGACCATTTGCTCATTCTACAGCAGCGGACGCTTTGGAGCACTGAACTGTGACCAGAACAATCTTTCCACCTCATGATCTTTCAGATCCTTGATATACTCCGTCGCATCAGCAGCACTCATTGCTAAATCCAAGTATGCGTCTGTAGAGCTCCACAATTGATCACGAGGGGCATATTTCGGATCGTCGAACTTCGTTCGCAATACAAAGGGCTTCCCAGCCGCGATATCACCGGCTTGCCGAAGCTCCTCCCGTGCCGCTCTGATTTCAGAGCAAGTTTCCTTTGCTGCTTGCAAGGCCTTCTCTAGGTCAGCGGTTTTCATTTGGTTTTCCCTTTCGAGAAGCTCATATCGCCTGGCGGCATTTTGTAGCTCAATAGCCAAGTTGGCTATTTTATTCTCACTATGGTGATGCGCAGCCTGTTCGGCTTTTAATTCTTCGGCTGCCTTCAGGGCGGCCGCATCACTTCTCCTGTCTTGCTCCTTGGCTCTGGCAAGTTTTTCCCGAAGGGTCTCCACGGTGGCAGCTCCATCTATAGTCAAAGGATACTATAAATACTAGCATCATGCTCTTCTTACTATTTGCTGACCACATGAATATACATACCCAGTGCCTCGTCAAGCCGCTTGTTAATAAGCGTGATGTCCGCATCCGCCATGTCAAGTTGCCGCCTCAATTCGGCAAATTCAGCAGTTCGGTCGGCCGCCGGATCTGCAGCCGCCTGTGCATGAAGGCAGCGCTATCATTACCTGAGACTATGATCCTCTGCTCGCCGCGGCTGGACGGCAACCAGAGTCTCTGGGGCTACTATCTATACAAAGCACACCTTGCATGTGCGGTACAGTCAAATGTATATATTACTTTGCGTACCTCAAAACCTCTTAGCAGGCTTGTAAAAGCTTCATTCAACCCGCTTTTTGCGGATGAAATCCTCTAAACCACCGTGCCCATTAAGGTACGATGTGCCTCTGAGATAGCCGCTTGCTCTAGAAGACCTATCAATGTGTCCGGTTGTACACCGGACAATCCCGGGCTTTTTCTGTTGGTCTCCTTAGGAGCCGAGAACTCCGGACTTCAGGCGGCCGAAGAGTTACCTTCTGGCCTTGGCGGATCAGGAGAAATCCTCCGCGACGACACCTCAGGGTCGTCCGTCTCATGAGGCGGGGAAGCAGGAGGGGGCGTTTTTCTCTCCATCATCTCTGGAAGAAGATCCCTCGAGGACGAACATTGTTGAGAAGGGCTATGAGCCAGACTGCAAAACATACGTCTCGGTTGTTATTCTCAGGAAAAGGGCAGGGTGTATTTACTAATGTACCTTTGTTCACTTACAGCTCGGTTGACGGCTGGCCCCCTTGTGGGCGCTGTGTGCTAAGGATGCCCTCCGGGGCAGGGCCCCCTGGTGAAGGTTTCTTCCCTCGTTTGGAAACCTCCGTTTCCAAGTCCTCAGGGGAGGTACTTTTCTTCCCGTGGGGAGAGGGGATTCTAGATCCACCTCCCTGATCATCCTTCGATGCGGAGGCACTAATTCCCCCGGGTCAGATGTGTAACGTATGAAGCCCGCTCTTGGCTTCTCTATTCCTCCCCTCATCTTTTCCTGATGGCACTGGATAAGGTGTGCGAGACAGCATCCTGGTTAGTACAGGATCCAGTGAGCCTTTGGGAAGAGGGGCTGAACACCTGATCCTCTCCGCCTTTCTTATCCAGTCCTGGCCGAGGGTAATTTTTGAGAATAATGTTGTGAAAAATATAGCATGTTCGGTCGTGGAGTTACTTACTTAGGTATCTGGACGGTTGCAGTTGAGACCCGCATCCTCGGTGGTGTCCGGACACTTTATTCATGATCCGAAGAATAATCGATACATCCCTTCGAGGGTCACGCCGAAGAAGTGCTGAATGGTTTGCGGTCCTTCCAGGTTGAACTCCCACATACGGAGAGATGGACGTTGGCATGGCAGGTGTCAGTGTCAAAACCGGCGGATCTCGAGTAGGGGTCCCGAATTGTGCGTCTAAGGCTAAAGGTAACAGGAGGCAGGGGACACGATGTTTTTCCCAGGTTCAGGCCCTCTCAATGGAGGTAATACCCTACTTGCTGCTTGATTGATCGTGATGATATGAGTATTATAAGAGTTGATCTACCACGATATCGTAGAGGCTAAACCCTAGAAGCTAGCCTATGATTATGATTGTTGTTGCCCTACGGACTAAACCCTCCGGTTTATATAGACACCGGAGGGGGCTAGGGTTACACAGAGTCGGTTACAGAGAAGGAGATTTACATATCCGAATTGCCAAGCTTGCCTTCCACGCAAAGGAGAGTCCCATCCAGACATAGGACGAAGACTTCAATCTTGTATCTTCATAGTCCAATAGTGCGGCCAAAGTATATAGTCCGGCAGTCCGAGGACCCCTTAATCCAGGACTCCCCCAGTAGCCCCTGAACCAGGCTTCAATGACGATGAGTCCGACGTGCAGATTGTCTTCGGCATTGCAAGGCGGGTTCCTTCTTAGAATACTCCATAGAAGATTTCGAACACAAGAATCGTGTCCAGCTCTGCAAAACAAATTCCACATACCACCGTAGAGAGCACAATATTCCACAAATCTAATCTGCTGACAACTTTTTATAGTGTGACATCACGCCACGGCTCGGCCTATTCGAACCGTTTTTCACAACCTGCCACCGCACATATCGGAGGCGGTTTATCAGCACGTCTTGTCGAAGCAGAGATCATGTCCCCTCATCGCGGGATTCTCATCAACACGGGCATGGGTAACCCAACCGTGCCATCAATCATGGCGCTTGGGGAATAAGCGATTTTACACTACTAGGGAAAAGCCTAGCAGCAGCGCGCGTTCTAGGTATATCAGTAGTGCGGGAGGCGGCGCTACTAATAAGGTGCTATAGCTAACTCGTAGCAGCAACGCATGCACGCCCGCGCTACTGATATACAAGTGTAGCAGCAGCGTTCTTACCGGGAGCTTGCTACTACTAATAGCTATAGCATGCTTTTCCTGTGCGCGCTACTGCTACTATCGCGCTGCTGCTAACTTTTTTCCACTCGCTACTGCTAATTTTAGTAGTTTTTGTTTTTTTTCTGCATATTTGTTTTGTATTTGAACATGCTTTATAGAAGAATCTTTAGCACATACAAATGTCATCATGATACACATACAAATGCTTGCGAGACCACAAATGTAATCATAGCATATACATACAAATAGTCTCAACATAATCATCATCCAACACAAAGTGGTATCTTGTGATCATCTTGAAAATAGCAATACATGGAAGTCTCGAATACTTGCAACTACAACATCATCCATCTAAACAAAGGTATACGCGAGAAGAGCTATCACTATGAGTGAGAGCGGAACTATACAGTACATGAGGTGGCGGTTACGAGTCCTCTCTTGCGCTAGCATGAACCCCAAGTAACTAGCTTCTCCTTCTTGTCTGCTTTTGAAGCCTTTATGGCTGGCGCCCGAGAACCCATTCACTTGCGCCTGACACACATGCCACTCGTTGTACACCCCCGGAACCTTCCCTTTGTACACGACATAGCACTGCCATCTCGCCATCAAGAAACTAGGTACCTGTTAGAGGTGCATCTTCATGAAGAGGATGTACAATCATATGCAACAAAATATACAAGAGCAACACAAAAAAGAAAGGGTTAGCAACTAGATGCAACATACAATACGCAAACTAATTAACTAGAGGTACGCAGGTCATCATACGCAAACTAACAAAGTAGCGTTACGCAAGTTCGGTAGGGACCGTGGACATCACAAAGTTTCATCGCTACAAAAAGTATACAAGTTGAACCGACACATATCGTCATCATCGGCATCATAAATCACTAAAGGTTCCATCCTTCCATATCGTCGAGGATGGACCCTAGCTTCTTGAACGGCGTGAGGTCTAAATGTTGCATGCCTATGCGAGTTCGGACGTCAGCTCGTGATATAGGGCCGTGGTGGAACATCCCCTTCTCATCGACGACTTCTTTCATGATGATCGTCGCAATGTCCCTTTGGATGCGAAAGAAGTCATCTCTAAGTTTATAATCCGCTTCTCCATGAGATTTTAGCCACTTGTGGATATGATCATCATTTCTGCTTGTCATGTGAAGCATTTGGTGATCCGTGTTGAACTGAATCATGAGATGGACAATGTAGAATCCATCCTTCTTGCTTGGTTTTGGGACATGGATGCAGGAGAAGTTAGTTTTATGCGTGAAACCCATCTTCTTATTCCTTTGTTTCCTGATCTGCATGTGGCCACCTCTAATGTTGAAGCCTTGGAGAGCATCATCTAGAATATTCATTATGCGGGTGTAGTCCTTTTTCTCGTAGTCTCTGGAAGGGTCATAATACACAGCGTGGGAGACTTGCGGGTAAAGAACGATAAGGACGACGCGCCCGTTGCTGTGGGGAAAAGACACCTCAAATTATTCTCCATATGAGCGAGAAGGAATGATTGAAATGTACGAAAGGGTTGTCCGGAACTGACTTACTTTGGATGATAAGGCACGAGGACAATTTCGTGGTCCTTATTCTATACCATGAAGTTTTGGAGGTAGTCCCTAGATGTTTCACGCTCAAAGTCACCGAGACTCAAGAAAGACTCATGCATGTAGTACGGATCCGCCACACAGATTTGCGAGACTTCTTCACTCTTCATGACGGAGCTCATATGTAGCGCAAAAAGGTGGACGATTGTAAAATCGAGCCGCCTTGTCAGAAACATCTCAAAGATATGGTCAAACCGCAGGAAGAACACCTCCGCGGGCTATGTGTCGACGTAGCACTTCCCCTCAGGCACACGAGCCGCGTATGTCGGATATCCTGGATCCTTTAAGGCTAGTAGGCTTTTCTCAGTCGACAACACATGGTCATGCAGTCTCCTGAGATCCCCTGATAGTGCCTCCAACGGTTTCGGCGGTAGCATCGGCTCGCCCGTGAGATGGAACATGGCTGCACCTTTCACGGGTACACGTTCTTCAGAATCCATCGTCTGGCTATTATGTGCTCTGGCTTGTTTGGAGGCAGTTATCTTCCCCGATCTCTTCCTCTCTTTTTTCTTGGGCACACCTTCCAGACCCTTCCTTAACCCCTGCCCCAGGGTTCCCGGGCTAAAAACTGTACGACCCCCAGCTAGTTGAGGCTGTGTTGAGGTGGCATCTTCAGGCGTGTCCTGTGAGGAATTCATGAAGAGAGACTTTTTGCAATCCTTCCAATGACCTTCCTGCCCGGGCATATCATCCATATCCTCATTAGCATGCTGATAGCCCGATTCGTCATATGGTTGACTCATCATATCTATGTCACAGTCATACGTGTTTGTATTGAGGAAACCCATAGGGTCGACCTCCGTCTCATCATCCATTCTCTGTTCTACAGGACCGATTACATCAGCCAGTACTATTGCACCCCCTTCATCACGTCGTCCGCCGCTCTCACCCGGCACTACAGGAGCTGGTAATTGCGTAGACAGGGTGGTGGTCTCCGCACATGCTTGTTGATGTGTGGTTATTGGTGTGCTCTTTGCCGGCTCCAGACGAATAAGATTCTTCGGCCATAGCAGCACCCAACCCTTGCAACTTCCAATCCGCGGCGGCGTCTCGTCGTCCTCTCCCACATGCTGTACTAGAGGAGGCAAAGCCTCGTGCCCCGAGTTCACACTGGACAAGCTAACCCTGAAGTGCCCAGCGGGGATCGGCTGGTTGTGGAACATTTGTTTCAAGGGGTTCAATATCATCCCCTTTCCCACGTCCACCTTCTGGCCTTTGATCAAGTAGAGTATGGTGCACGGGGTTTCTTCGCCCTGCAAACACATATGTCTATGGCGAAAACATCTGAAAGGCAACAAAAATGGAATATTATATATATATATATATATATATATATATATATATATATATATATATGTTGGTGCGACATGTAATTACCGTGACGGCCTCGAGCTCAGCCAAAGACAAAGGCCCACCTAGCGCGCCAGAGACTGAGGATGGGATGCTATGAGTGGGAGCGACTGCGAGAGGAGGTCCGGTTGCATGAGCAAGTGATGGTGCGGTGTTTTTGTTGTTCATGGAGTTGCTCCCGACGAAACTGTGCATCGGGAAATCATGTACCATCTTGTCTGGATTTTCCTTCATCCAGTTGATGATAGCTGGAACCAAGTTAGTAGCAAAATCATTTCTGCAGGCAGTTAACGCTGCATTGACTACCTGCTATAGCAACTCATTTTTCTCCTCGGCTGTTTTTTCCGCGACCTCAGCTGCTTTTTTCTCGACCGCAAGCTTCACCTTCGCGTCGATGTCCGCCTGACTAAACTTCTTTTTCTGCTTCTTGGCCTCCGGGGCCTCGTTGTAAAACACCTTCCACGTGGCGCCGTCTCCAGTGCCGTGCACGCGAGCATATTGCGGCTGCTAGCCCAAAGGGAGCCCCTTAAGTTCGTTCAAGGCCCGGTTGAGAGAGGTGTCCCACTTGGGCCTCATCGGAGAAGTAGGGATTTCGGCTGCAAGCTGGTGTTGCTTCTCTTGCAGAAGGAGCGTGAACCGTTTAGGAATGTGTAGTCGACTAGATATGGAGCTAAATGTAAGGTGCTAAAAGAATAATTACCTGTAGTCTAATCAATTTCCTTGTGATCTGGTCCGTGTAAAAAACCTTTTTTTCCTTGTCCCACTTGTAGCGGGCCCAGATGAAGTCACGCTCCAAGGGGTTGGTGAACTTCGCGAAGGGGTCTGGGAGACCCGCGGCTTCACGTTCCGCGTCCTCCTTATCCCATATGGGCCTTTTACCGAGGTAGCCACGACTTCTGAGGTGATGCTTCCCCGTGTTCCTTTGCTGAAGACTCTTGAATTTTGCAGCCTTAGCCTTGGCTGCCTCGATAGCGCAAGTGTCCTTGAACTTTTCAAACTCCTCTTCCGTAAGTGTCGGATTTTCCTCCAGAATCTTGGATAGGGGTTCCTCAGCCTCAATAGCTCATTTCACCCTCCCTTTCCAGGAGGCCAAATCATTACTGAACATGCCCATGGCGTGATTGTTAATCTTTTTCATCTTCGGATCATCCCATGTTTGTTCTATGTTATCATCCCGGTCAGGGAACTTGAATCTCTTGTGCAACTTCGTTAGGAGCAACTGCGTCAAATGTTCTTTACTCCTTAAGTCATCGTCGTTGATGCTCGTGCATTCCCGTAGGATCCATCCTACTTGGTTTCCATAGCACTTGCAAGGTTCTTCCGGCTCTAATGGCTCAAACTTGCCAAGTGCCATCTTTGTGATCACTAGTCGTCCAATCCCTAGCTTGTTAGGTTTTCGTATCCTCTGCTTCTTATGCTTCTTATTTTCGGTAGCGGCATCGGCGCCGGTACCTTCCTCGCCGGTATCTTCCCCGTCGGTACCTTCCCCGCCGGTCTCGGCGCCGCCATCGGTGCTGGCGCCGTCCGTGTCGATGTCACCGTCAGTACCATCATCGAGGCCGACCTGCAAACCTTGCTTAGCAGTCAAATAGTCGAGCTACTATTGTTCACCCTCATAATCCATCTTGTCTGCATCTTGGTCAGAAGGCCCAGTTTCTTCGTTGTTCGACATGTTTCCTATGATTAAGTCTCCTCGTTTATTTCTAAAAGTATGAAAAAAATGAGAAATGACATAAAAAAGAAATCTATGTGCCAGCACTCAATATGCCTACTATCTAGCACGAATCATGGCAAAATTCACGGAAAATTTCGGCATGACCTTTGCTAAAAAATGGACATATCGAGCGCCTGAAATTCACCGGAACGGAAATGAATCAACATTCCGGCGTAACATAGGCCACTCGGATCATTTACCAAAATTGAACCAAAACATCACATGTCCAAATGACATGTCCAAATTCCAAACATGACATGTCCAAAACATGACATGTCCACATATCACTTGTCCAGTTCAAATTTGCATATAAATTCAGCCTACCTAAATTCAGCCTACCTAAATTTGCATATAAATTAAACCTAGATAAATTCTTAACTAAATAGATAACCTAATTAACCTACTGCCCTAACTAAAACCTAAGTAAATTAACCGAAGAAACCTAGCTAGCAGAGAGGGGGGGTTAAAGAGGGTGCAGGGGCGAGGAGGCAGGCCCGACGACGACCGAGGTTGGGAGGGGAGGAAGCAGAGGAGGGAGGCGTGGCGCATCGGGGTCGGGGGCGAGCGCCGGGGTCGGAGCGAGCGCCGGGGTCGGGGGTGAGGGCCGGGTCGGGGGCGAGCGCCGGGGCGCGGCGGTGCGACGGGGGAAGAGAAAGTGGGGATTTGGGGGGAAAAGAGGCGGGATAATCAGAGAGAGGGAGGATTTTGGGTTAAGTGGACATAGCAGTAGCGCGTTTAGACCAAACGTGCTACTACTAATACAGGTAGCTATAGCGGTTTTTACGGAAACCGCTACTGCTACCTTGACTAGCTGTAGCTCTTTTTCAGTAAACACTACTACTATAACAAGTTTTCCTTTTTCTTTTCCTTTATTTTCTCTCAATTTTTTTCCGAGAGCAGTGAACGAAGGGAAGGCGATATATATTGCATCATTTGACGGTTAAATATGTATACAAAATAGGAACATATATATTACATCATTGGACCCATGCATAATAATGGCCAAGTGTGTATACAAAATAGGAACATATATATATATATATATATATATATATATATTACATCATTTGACCAATAACATATATATATATATATATTACATCATTTGACCGATAATATATATAAATATATATATAAATATATATATATATATTACATCATTTGACCGATAACATACGGTTCCTCAGCGTTGACATTTTCGTTTTTTAGTCAGCTTCTTTCCATTCTTGCTCGTTGAAGAATAATTGAGCCCCTCATTGTGAGTTTGCCTTTTCCATGGAGTATGATTTTTCTTAGGTAATGTAGTATTGATTCTTCTTTTGACATATACTTCATCAACATCGTCATCTTCTCTCATTGGGTTGCCGTACTGATCGTAGTCTTCCTCGTTGGTGACTCCATCCATTCCAATGATGTTCCTTTTGCCTCTCCTCACGACAACACGGCTGGAATTGTGCGGGTCGGTTACGAAGAAGCATTGTGTCACGTGCTTAGCGTGTACCCATGGCTCGTTTTTTGCGATAGCGTTCATGGTAACGCTCTTGGCGTCGGGTATAGTCATGGTAGTGAAAATACGGTTTTCTCTTTAGACATTCTTAGCCCATCTGACACAGAACATCGTCGTGTTGTGCAGTCCAGAGTAGTCAAGCTCCCAAATCTCCTCGACCCTTCCATAAAATCGTTTAGTTGCACCGTTGTCGCTGCCTATCATGCATTCCATCGTCACCCCTGAGTTCTGATCATCACTGTCCACATATTTGGCCTCTCTATAGAACGTGTATCCGTTGATATCATATGCCTGATAGGTTACGAGGTTGGGCGAGGGGCCATGTGCTAAGGCGTATATGAGCAATCCGTCCTTAGAGCCCTCCTCCGAGGGATTAGCAATAATATGCTCTTTGAACCAATGCAGGAAAGTGGAGTTGTTCTCTCTAGTAACTTCGGCGTCCGTCTTGCATACCCCTCGGTCACGATACTTCTTTGCGATAATTTCTTTGTGCAGTGCCACGAAAGGATCTACCTCATCTAGGTGTTGTAGCACTACCAAGTTTGCTCTGTCAAAGTCGTTGCATTGATTTGAGTATGCCACGTGCAGTTCCTTGCGACCATTGCAGTGACCTTCTCCTTCAAGCATCCCATCATGCTTGTTAACGGGAAAACCAACACTAACACCAGGCGGCTGGTCTGCGCCATATAGAAAATTCTCGCGGAAAGAGATGCACTCTTGTGTCACATAGCCCTGGACGATGCTTCCATCCAGACGGGACATGTTACGAACGAATCCGTTGATGATCCCATTCATCCTCTCAAACGGCATCATGTTGTACAGGAATGACGACCCCAGCTCTATTATGTCATCCACAATATGGACACATAGATGCACCATCACGTCAAAGAACGCGTGCGGGAAGTACATCTCAAGCTCATTCAGTATCACAACGATCTCTTCATGTAGCCTTCGGAGCTGCTTCACACTGATCGACTTTCAAGAGATGACGTCGAAAAAGTTGCAGAGACCAATAAGCGTGTCACGGACGTGCTTGTCCATTATCCCTCTAAGGGCAACAGGTAGTATCTGCATCATCATCACATGACAGTCATGGGACTTCATGCTGCTGAACCTTTTCTTGTCCGTGTCTAGATATCTGCTTATCTTGCCACAGTAACCGGAGCTAACTTTGACTCCGGTAAGGCACTTAAAGAATTGATCGATCTCAGCCTGCCTTAAGGTGAAGCAAGAAGGGGGGCAATAATCCTCTTTCTTTATTTTCTTGCCCTTCTTCTCCCGTGCCTCTGTCTCGGTCTCTGTCTCATCTGACATTTTACGGGGCGCTATGTGCAGATCTTCCCTGATTTTCAAATCTTGCAAGTCTTTTCTTGCCTTCGGCCCAGCCTTGGTCTTATCCGGCATGTTCATCAGTGTTGCGAGCAAGCTCTCAAGGCATTCTTACAGATATGCATTTGATCAAGGCAATGAGGTGTATTGAGTTTGTGCCAGTACTCCAAGTCCCAGAACACAGACCTCGTCTTCCATACCTTCAGCAGCGGCTCCGGCGCCTTTCTCACCGTCTTTCCCGGCGTAGGGCACTCCTTCCAGTTTTTCAAGAGCTCATCGATTTCGGCACCGCTCCGCTTACGTGGAGGTCCTCGATGCTCAGCTTGACCATTGAATAGATCTCCATGGTTTCTCCATGGGTCGTCCTGTTCGAGCCATCTTCGATGCCCCATGTACACGATTTTCCCAGACCCGCCTTCTTTCCTTGACGTTAGCTGCTGAGACGTCATATCATCCATGCACCGTGTGCATCCGCAATATCCATGGCACACCAGGCCTGCGACATATCAGTAACCGATATAGTCGTGCACCATAATGATCAGCACGGCTCTCATGTAGAAATACTCGCCTTTTTTAGCGTCCCATGTCTTGGCTGGTGTTTTCCATAACGTGTCTAACTCCTCTTAAAGTAGCCCCAGATACAAATTAATATTATTTCCTGGTTGTTTTGGCCCTTGAATAAGCATGTGTCGGATTTCGGGTTCCGGCAGACCCTCGAGGTTCGAACTCTGGGGTGCGTGCAGAGATCACACCTACTGCCTTCCCGTGTCTTGTCGCCTTGCAAGGATCTAAACTACACGAAGAACAACACAAAGGACACAAGGTTTATACTGGTTCGGGCCACCATTGTGGTGTAACACCCTACTCCAGTGTGTGGTGTGTGGATTGCCTCTAGGGCTGATGATGAGTAGTACAAGGAAGAACAACCTCGCGAGGGTCTGTTCTTGGCTGGTGCGATGAACTGCTAGGGGAAGTTCAGTCGCTTCTCTCTCTCTCTCTCTTTCTATCCTCGTTCTCTCGATGCCTCTACCCTATGGGTGGCTAGTCCTATTTATAGGCGGAGGCCGTGGGCCTCTTCCCAAATATTGAGCGGGATGGGCGCCAACGGTTGGCCATTTTGAAGGGGAACATCTAGTACACTTATCCTGACTAAAGTTGGTCCTCGCCTGCCAAAGACCCTGACAATGACGCCGGCTTGAGCTCCACGATGACCTCCATTCTGCCGCCCTGCTGGCCTTGGTCTTGTTGCACCGAAATGGTTGCCTTTGCTTGATACTCTTGCCTGCGCTTGCCCCCTTTGCACCAAAGAGGAAACAAGGACTCTGCGCAGGCCGGCACCCGCCTGGCGCCCGCCTGGCCATGGTCGTCATGGCTTGCGTCATGGGCACCTCGTGAGGTACCCCGCCTTGACCTCTCCGCCTCTTCGCGATCCAGCCTCACGAGGATGTGCCCAAGGTAGCCTCCTATCGTCCGCCCCGCGAGGCTTGGCCCCTCGCGAGGGTCTTGAGCATGTGTTGATGAAGATGGGCCGTACTGGGCCACTCCTTGAGCCATGCCGCAGGCCGCAGGCAGGCAAGTCTGGGTACTCCCGTTTCCAGAACGCCCACAGTAGCCCCAGGGCCCAAGGCGCGCCCGGACAAGGCTTAGCAGGGAAGCGAATGGGCAAGTACGAAGTGCCGTGGGCCCCAATAGCCTGCGGCCTTGGGCGCCGCATGGCGGTTGATTGGACGTGGGTGTCCTGGCTCCCCCACGACGCCTCAGGAACTACACGAATTGACAAGTCCCTACATGCAAAACGGGTCATGATTACCTGTGATCATGGAGGCCGGCGGTTGGCCTCCCTCGGCTATATGTACGAAACGGTGCGAGCCCTTCCAGTTCATCCCTCCTTACTACTCTCCTCCTTCTTCTTGGCCGCTCGCCATCCCCATGGCCTCGCTGAAGAGGTTCTCGGCCGCGGAGAAAGGGAAGGCTCGCCAATAAGGGCCTGGCTCTCCTCCGGCCAAGCCTGGCCGGGGCCGCCCTCGCAAGCACCCTACGGCCCCTGCTACGGCCTCTCGTGGCCGTGGAAACAGCCCTCTGCGCAGTGGTGGGCGCCCGGCCGCCATCGAGAGGTATGCTGGGGCTGCGCGACCCCCAAGGTCGCGCTTCCGCTTGGCAGAGGTGCTGCCGGAGTTCGTCATGTGGTCGGCGGACCCGACCGGCACCTGGCTCCAGCTCCCCCGCTTCTTCATAGGTGAACTTTCGGCTGGTGCCCCAGGCGGCCTTTGGTTTCAGGCAGATGGTTGCTGCAGCAGGGCCTCTTGGGCTACTCTGGAGGTCTCCACCGCCGGGGAGGCGGCCTTGACCTGCGGCTGGCAAACATTTGCCCGCACGCGCGGCCTGTGCCGATGATCCACTCCACACTTCAAGTTCGACGGAGACGCCATCCTCTACTTGAGGGTGTTCGGGGAAGACGGCCGCTGTGTTGAAAGCTGCCCCGAAGATGACGACCATGGCCGCGCACCCAGCCCCGGCGTTGGTCGGGGTGAAGGTGGCGGAGGGCGCGCGGGTAGCGGTTCCTGAGGCTCGCCAAGCTTAGGTGACTCCCCTTGGACGGTAGCTCCTCCAGTGGTAGTCGCGACCAGTCCCCTCGCCGCCGCGTTCGCCTGGGAGAAGGCATCGGGTCGGTCCGATGCCACGTTTCAGTGAAGCGCGAGGGGGAATCTAGCTGAGCTCCAGAGGTAGTACGAGCCTTCGCTGAGACTTGGCGTCGGGTGAGTCATGCCCCCTTTTGGTTTCCTTTCTCCCCTGCGCGAAAAGAATGTAATTCGGTGCACCACGGGGCGTGTTGTACTGTTGCTGTTTAATTGGTGCACTGTTTCTACTGTTTATGCGCTATGTTTTAGTTCTGCGTGTCTGTGCGTGGAAATTACTTACCTTGGGGGGAAGCTTGCCGCGGTCCTCGCCTCCCGAGGCTAGGGCCTCGTCCTGCGCCTTGCGTCCTGCAGGGTTTAGTCAGTAGGAGTAGTCTCCAGCCTTGGTAGCAAGGACAACTAACCCAAGTCCCGTGATTGTGCCACGATGCCCGTGGGGCACGGAATGGTAGGGGTGCTCCCGCAGCTGACTCGGATAAGGAAGTTCCAAACCACCGGGGCAAGAATCACTTGCGAGGGTGCCCGTGTTCCTCCCTCGTGAGACTTCGCACGAGAGAAAATGAAAACAAGCAAGTGAAACGGACGAGGGGCCGCGAGTTCGAAACGGTAACAGCTTCAGAAAAACTTCAAATAGAAACAAACAAGCCAACTGCGGAAAGCAAATGAAAGAAGCCGCGTCCGGCACCTAGTCTAGTCTTCGACGTCTTCTCACCAGCGCGGAGCTAAGTGCTGCCACTGGGCGTGGGCGGGAGCCCCCGAGGCCCGAGGGTGGCACTCCGGAGACTCCAGGGCGTGTACAACCCCACTCATTATTACGTGAGAGTGTCACGGGCGGCGAGCTTCACAGGCGTTTGCCTTCTTCACAGGCACTGGGCCTTTTCCAAACGCTGCAACTTCACAGGCATTCGCCTTCTTCACAGGCATCGGGTCTTTTCCAAAACGCTGCAACTTCACAGGCATTCACCTTTTTCACAGGCACCAGGCCTTTTCCAAAACGTTGCAACTTCACAGGAATTCACCTTCTTCACAGGCACCAGGCCTTTTTCAGGGGTAAAACCTTCAGAAATGTTGGATGTTCCACGAGTTCTGGACGGGCACCCCCTCCTGGGTCTCCAAGCGTGCGGAGCCGGGCCTGGAAACATGAACAACCTTGAACGGGCCCTCCCACATGGGAGGGAGCTTATGCAGCCCCTCCCTGGAGAGAACCCGTCTGAGCATGAGGTCCCCTACCTCAAGAGTCCTGGGGCGGATGTTGCGGCAGTGGTATCGCCTCAGTGCTTGTTGGTACCTTGCTGCCCACAGTGCGGCTTCTCAGTGATGCTCCTCCTCCAGTGAGAGATCCGTCCCTGCATGGCGTCCTGCTACGCTTCGTCGAACGCCAGGACCCGCGTGGAACGACGCCATACCTCGTGAGGGAGAACGGCTTCAGCTCCATAAACCAGAAAGAACGGGGTCTCGCCAGTCGGCTTGGTTGCGGTCATGCGGATTGACCACAACACGGACTGGAGCTCGTCGTACCAGCCCCTGCCGCAGGCCTCTAGCTTCTTCTTGAAGGTCCTGGTCTTGATGCCCCTCAGGACCTCTGCGTTGGCTCGCTTGGCCTGACCGTTACTTTGCGGGTGCGCCACTGAAGCGTAGCATATCTGCGTTCCAAGGTTAGCACAGTATGTTTTGAAGAGGTTACTGGTGAACTGCGAATCGTTGTCGGTGATGATGCAGTTCGGCACCCCGAATCGGCTCACGAGGCCCTTGATGAACTTGATCGCAGAGCCTGCGGGGATGGAGCAGACAGCCTCCACCTCGGCCCACTTGGTGAACTTGTCCACGGCGACGTGGAGGTAGCGGTAGCCTCCTGGCGCCCGTGGGAATGGACCCAGGATATCGAGTCCCTAGACTGTGAAGGGCCATGAGAGGGGTATAGTCTGCAGACCTCCCGCTGGCTGATGGATCTGCTTGGCATGGAACTGACAGGCCTCGCAAGCTTTCACCAGTTCCACAACGTCGTTGAGTGCCGTGGGCCAATAGAACCCGCTGCGGAACGCCTTGCCAACAAGAGTTTGTGACGATGAGTGATGCCCACAGTCTCCACCGTGTATGTCTGCCAGTAGTTCCTTCCCTTACTACCTGGAAATGCAACGTAGGGACACATCATTCGGTCGTCTTTGGTAGAGCTCTCCATCCGTAAGGCAATATGCTGTGGCCTGCCGTGCCACATGCTGCAACTCCAACCCCCAAAACTACTTCTCCATCCTGCGGACCTCCGCGAGGTAGGCTTCCATGTGCTCGTCTTTTGGTTCATATACTTTGTTGGAGAAGTTGACGAGGAGCTGCAAATCACCCTTGATGGTGAGGCGCTTCACCCCCAGGGCGACTGCAGCCTTCAGGCCTGCTATTAGGCCTTCGTATTCTGCTATGTTGTTGGAGACCTTTTCCCCGTGCTGGAAACAGAGTTGCACGGCGTAGTAGAGCTTGTCTTGAGTGGGAGATACGAGCACCGTGCCAGCTCCTGCACCGTGTCGGGAGAACGCCCCGTCGAAGTACATGACCCATCCGTCCGGTGCCTCGCTCCCTAGGGAGAGTGATCGATCCTCGTCAGCCTCGAGGCCTGGCGCCTCTGCCCATTCCACCACGAAGTCCGCAAGCGCGGCCCCCTTGATGACTCTGGTTGTGCTGAATTCTATCTGAAACGCTTGCAGCTCGATGTTCCACTCAACGACTCTTCCAACTAAGTTGGGGCTCCTGAGCACCCTTTCCAAGGGGTATGCTGAGACGACCTTGATGGGATGGCCTTGGAAATAGTGTCGCAGCTTGCGCGAGGCCACCAATAGCGCGAAGAGGAGTTTCTGAGGCATGGGGTACCGCGCCCTTGCATCCCGTAACACCGTGCTGACGAACTATACTGGCTCCTCGACGAGGTTGGGGGTGCTGGCGCTGCTAGCGTCCTCCTGAGGCTGGGGCGCCTCCTGAGGCAATGGAGGCCTCGGCGACTGGTCGCCTGGAGGAGGGGCCTCCTCTCTTCCGGGTGTGCTTCCCTACCGTGGCTGGTCCTTCTCGGCTCCTGCCGCGATTTCTGTGAGGCCCTGTTGGCCCTGCTTTGCTTTAACCCGGATGGTTGCTGCGGCCTTGGCCCTACGCTCCTCCCTAATAGCCACCAGGGCTGCACTGGCAGAGTAGGGGGTGGCCGCAAGGTAGAGCACCAGGGGCTCCTGAGGACGCGGAGCCACCATCACCGGGGGGCTGGTCAAGTACCTTTTGAGATCCTGGAACGCCTTGTCGGCCTCTTCAGTCCATTCAAAGGGGCCCTTCTTCTTCATCAGTTTGAAGAAGGGCAATGCTCGTTCCCCCTACTTGGAGATGAAACGCCCTAGTGCGGTCACGCGCCCGGTGAGCTTCTGCATCTCTCTGAGAGTCTTCGGCGGGCTCATGTCCTCGACTGCTTTTACCTTTTCTGGGTTGGCCTTGATGCCCCGGTGGGATACGAGGAAACCCAGGAGCTTGCCCGAGGGGAATCCAAACACACACTTCTCCGGGTTGAGCCGCAGGTCCACTTCGTTTAGGCTCGCGAAGGTTTCCTCCAAGTCGTGTATCAAGTTTTTTGCCTCCCGAGACTTCACCATAGTGTCATCAACGTAAGCCTCAGCATTCCTCCCGAGTTGCCGACCCAAGGCGATGTGCATCATCCACTGAAAGGTCGCACCGGCATTGCGCAGCCTGAACGGCATGCATATATAGCAGTACACTCCGCACGGGGTCAGGAAGGCCGTCTTTTCTACATCTTCTACTGCCATCTTGATCTGGTGGTAGCCGGATAAGGCATCCAGGAAGCACAACAAGTCGCACTCAGCGGTGGAGTCGACGATCTGGTCGATGCGAGGGAGCGGGAACGGATCCTGAGGGCAGGCCTTGTTGAGGTCGGTGAAGTCGACACACATGCGTTCGTTCCCCCCTTCTTCGGCACGACAACCGGGTTAGCCAACCAATCTGGGTAACGGACCTTGCGAATGACCCCCACCGCCTCCAACTTGCGGGTCTCTTGGACGATGAAAGCTTGCTTCTCAGTGGACTGCCGCCTTGCCTTCTACTTCACGGGGCGCACGTTGGGGCACACGTTGAGGTGATGCTCAATTACGCCCCTCGGGAACCCTGTCAGCTGATCAGGTTCCCACGCGAATACCTTCTTGTTCACGCGTAGGAACTTCACCAAGGCTTCCTCCTGTTCGGGCTCGAGGTTGGCGCCTATGGTGAAGGTGGCGCTGGTAGATCCGTCCATGTCGACCAGTACCTGCTTGGTTTCTGCCTTGTCCTGAGTGAATAGCTGCTTCTTCTTGGCCGGTGCAGCCCCCTTGGGCTCGGGGGCGTCTGAGCCGGCGGGCTGCGCCACCGCCGCGGCCTTGAAGGTAAGCTTGAGCGCTTGCAACGCATCCCCGGTGTCTCCAGACATGGTGAGGACGCCGCTACTCCCGGGCATCTTCATGAGGTTGTATGTTGGGTGAGTTGCGGCCATGAACCGGGCTAGTGCCGGGTAGCCAAGGATGGCGTTGTATGGGAGGCCGATGGGAGCGATGTCGAAGTCAATTAGCTCCGTGCGGAACTTGTCGTAGGTGCCGAAGGTCACTGGAAGGCGGATCTGCCCCAGGGAGCCGGTGGAGCTGCCTCCGACGCCCAAGAAGGGCCTGCAGGGCTGCGGCCGCTCCAGCGGTACGTGGAGAAGGCTGAAGGCCTCCACTGAGAGTACGCTGAGGCCAGCACCGCCATCGATGAGGGTCCTGGTGACGGCAACCTCACAGATGGTGGGGGTGCATAGCATCGGGAGTGTGCCCGAGAAGGCCGAGTTGGAGCGTTGATCATCCAAGCTGAAGGCCAGATCGGCTTTAGGCGCCGCCCAGCCCGGAGGCGCCCCACGCGGCGCGGAAGCGGCGCCGATCTGGCGGACGAATGACTTGATGTGGCGGCCTGAAGGTGGCGCCTGCGAGCCGTCTAGGAGAGCTGCGACGACCGGGTGCGCCGGTGCAGCATACTGGGCGAGGAAGAGGCCGCACAGCTTCCCCCAGGAGGCCACGGAAGCCGTCGGCAGGTGGAGCAGCCACATGCGCGGGATGCCAGTGAGGGCCATGGGAAACCAGCTGGCCATGGCCCTGTCGTCGCCTCCGGCCTTGAGGACGGCCTCCTCGTATGCCAGCAGGAAAGCCAGCGGATCGGCCGTCCCGTTGTAGCGCGGTGGCATCTCCGGCTTGAACTTGTTCGGCCACTGCACCCGCCGCAAGGTGGAGGCCAAGGCTCGGAGCCCCCTGGCCCCCATGCTGGCGCCGGCGACCGGAGCGGGTGGCACATTGCCCATCATGAGGGTGAAGCGCGGTGTTGTTGGAGCGCGGGTCGGTGGAAGGGAAAGCTCCGGCGCACCCCTACCTGGCGCGCCAAATGTCGGATTTCGGGTTCCGGCAGACCCTCGAGGTTCGAACTCTAGGGTGCGCGCGGAGATAACACCAACGACCTTCCCGTGTCTCGTCGCCTTGCAAGGATCTAAACTACACGAAGAACAACACAAAGGACACAAGGTTTATACTGGTTCGGGCCACCATTGTGGTGTAACACCCTACTCCAGTGTGTGGTGTGTGGATTGCCTCTGGGGCTGATGATGAGTAGTACAAGGAAGAACAACCTCGCGAGGGTCTGTTCTTGGCTGGCGCAATGAACTATTAGGGGAAGTTCAGTCGCTTCTCTCTCTCTCTCTCTCTCTCTCTCTCTATCTTTCTATCCTCGTTCTCTCGATGCCTCTACCCTGTGGGTGGCTAGTCCTATTTATAGGCGGAGGCCTTGGGCCTCTTCCCAAATATTGAGTGGGAAGGGCGCCAACAGTTGGCCATTTTGAAGGGGAACATCTAGTACACTTATCCTGACTAAAGTTGGTCCTCGCCTGCCAAATACCCTGACGATGACGCCGGCTTGGGCTCCACGATGACCTCCATTCTGCCGCCCTGCTGGCCTTGGTCTTGTTGCACCGAAATGGTTGCCTTTGCTTGATACTCTTGCCTACGCTTTCCCCCTTTGCACCAAAGAGGAAACAAGGACTTTGCGCAGGCCGGCGCCCGCCTGGCCTTGGTCGTCATGGCTTGCGTCATGGGCACCTCGTGAGTTACCCTACCTTGATCTCTCCGCCTCTTCGCGAGCCAGCCTGACGAGGTTGTGCCCGAGGAAGCCTCCTGTCATCCAGCCCGCGAGGCTTGGCCCCTCGCGAGGGTCTTGAGCATGTGTTGATGAAGATGGGCCGTACTGGGCCACTCCTTGAGCCACGCCGCAGGATGCTGGCAGGCAAGTCTGGGTACCCCCGTTCCCAGAACGCCGACAGCATGCTCATGTGAATGTACTTCGACTTCATGCACAACAAGGGGGGAGGTTGGACTCCATACAAACACGGGCCATGTGCTATGGTTGGTGTTCTGGTCGCCAAACGGATTCATGCCATCGGTACATGCGCCGAGCACGATGTTCCTTGCATCACATTCGAAATACTGATAGAAGTTGTTCAACGCTCTCCACTAGCTTCCATCCTTGACGTGTTTCAACTTTGGATAATCTCCATAGTCAGGCTTCTTCCTCTCCGCATGCAGTGCATTAGCTTTGCTTCCTGGGGATCTACAAAATACTGCTGGAGACGGGGAGTGATCGGTAAGTACCATACAACTTTCTGGGGACATTTCTTCCCGGCCTTCTTGTATCGAGAAGCATTGCACACCGGACAGCTTGTTTTTTCCCCGTTCTCCTTCCGATAAATTATGCAATCATTGATGCATGCATGGTATCTAGCGTGTGGAAGATCAAGAGGGCGCATGATCTTCTTGGCCTCATCAACACTAGTAGGACATATATTCCCCACGGGAAGAACATCCTTTAGGTACTTGAGATGCTCATCGAGGCATGTGTTGGTCCATTTGTTTTTAGCCTTCGTCTTCAGGAGTTGGAGCGAGAAACTCAAGCGGGTCACCTCAGGATTGCAACCATCATACAATGGAGTGTTCGAGTCTACCACCAGTTGCTCCATCTTAGCCTCCTCTCTAGAAGCAGCTCTCTCAGTACGCGTCTCCCTGCGAAGCAATGCTTGAACATGAGGGTCCCGCACGATTGAACTTAGTACCGACGAACTCTGCTGCGTGGAGTCCATGTCGTTCTCTCTGCCGCCATGTCCGGCCCCTTCTCCACCGCCATGTCCGGCCTCTTCCCCGCCGCCATTATCGATCATCTCTTCGTCTTCCCCCGTGTCATCATTGTCTGCCTCGTCGGTGTCCTCAACATCATCATCCTCATCTTCAATTATCCATCGAGTATAGCCATCTGATACGTCTCCGTCGTATCTACCTTTCCAAACACTTTTGCCCTTGTTTTGGACTTTAACTCGTATGATTTGAATGGAACTAACCCGGACTGGTGTTGTTTTCAGCAGAACTGCCATGGTGTTGTTTTTTGTGCAGAAAATAAAAATTCTCGGAATGTCCTGAAACTCCGCGGAACACCTTAGAAAAAATAAAGAAAAATCCTCGCAAAAGATGAAGACCAGGGGGCCCACACCCTGCTCACGAGGGTGGGGGTGCCCCCCTGGGAGCGCCCCCTACCTCGTGGGCCCCCTGGTGGCCCTCCGACGCCAACTCCAACTCCATATATTGGCTTTCGGGGAGAAAAAAATCAGAGAGAAGAAATCATAGTGTTTTACGATACGGAGCCGCCGCCAAGCCCTAATCTCTCTTGGGAGGGCTGATTTGGAGTCCGTTCGGGGCTTCGGAGAGGGGGATTCGTCGTCGTCGTCATCATCAACCATCCTCCATCACCAATTTCATGAAGCTCACCGCCGTGCGTGAGTAATTGCATCGTAGGCTTGCTGGACGGTCATGGGTTGGATGAGATTTATCATGTAATCAAGTTAGTTTTGTTAGGGTTCGATCCCTAGTATCCATTATGTTCTGAGATTGATGTTGCTATGACTTTGCTATGCTTAATGCTTGTCACTAGGGCCCGAGTGCCATGATTTCAGATCTAAACCTATTATGTTTTCATGAATATATGTGTGTTCTTGATCCTATATTGCAAGTCTATAGTCACCTACTATGTTTTATGATCCGGCAACCCCGAAGTGACAATAATCGGGACCACTCCCGATGATGACCATAGTTTGAGGAGTTCATGTATTCACTATGTGCTAATGCTTTGTTCCGGTTCTCTATTAAAAGGAGGCCTTAATATCCCTTAGTTTCCAATAGGACCCCGCTGCCACGGGAGGGTAGGACAAAAGATGTCATGCAAGTTCTTTTCCATAAGCACGTATGACTATATACGGAATACATGCCTACATTACATTGATGAACTGGAGCTAGTTCTGTGTCACCCTATGTTATGACTGTTACATGACGAACCACATCCGGCATAATTATCCATCACTAATCCGGTGCCTACGAGTTTTCCATATACTGGTTCTCGCTTATTTACTTTTCCGTTGGTACTGTTACAATCACTACAAATTACCAAAAACATTACTTTTTGCTGTCTTTACTTTTGTCACCGTTACCACCACTATCATATTACTTTGCTACTAAACACTTTGCTGCAGATACTAAGTTTCCAGGTGTGGTTGAATTGACAACTCAGCTGCTAATACTTGAGAATATTCTTTGGCTCCCCTTGTGTCGAATCAATAAATTTGGGTTGAATACTCTACCCTCGAAAACTGTTGTGATCCCCTATACTTGTGGGTTATCACCATCCGTGAAACCAGTCATGAGCAGGTGCGCTTCGACACAACCATCGTCATGGGGGCCGAGCCAAACTATTCCTTTGCATTTTCGACACGGACATAAAACCTCCGTCCGGTTATTTTCTTTCATGTCCTGCACCGCCTACCGCAACCACCTGTCCACCATCGTTCCATTGACCATCGTGAACTCTGCATGGTAATAATAAACAAATTGATTATAAAAGTGTGTGCTTGCATCAAAGTCATTCAAAAATTCGGCATGACCTTCCCTAAAAATAGTACATATATAGATCTAGAGTTTGCCCGGAATTCGCCGAAACGGAAATAAATCGACATTTCGGCAAAACATAGGGAACTCAAAAGCACAATTTGGTGTCAACTCATGCCACACACACAATTTCCATCATATCTCTCAATTATCATATCACACACAGATAAACATATTTCCATTTTGCAAAAGCATGAAATTTTAATCACCTCTATCTCGAGATCGAGCACACGGTGGAGATGATGATGTAGGGAGATCAAAAGTGCACAAAGCTCTTCTTGACAAAGATAGATCTAGTTAGGGGGCAAATAGGTCACTTAACAAAATGCTACATCTACCTAGCTAGCTAATTTGGGAGGAGACAACTTCAACTAGTGGAGGGGGAAGGAAAAAGAGAAAGCAGATGCATTAATGGAGGTGGTGTAGTTAGCTAGGAGTAATGAAGAGAGAGAAAGGTAGGTAGGAGACGGAGAGTAATGGTGGAGAAGTTTTGAGGAAGAAGAAGAGTGAGAGAGGGAGGATGTGGGAGGTAGGGGAAAGGGAAGAGAGGAGATGGGGGAGGGGAGGACGGGTGGGAAAGGTGGTGGGCTGGTGCGGCTTAGCAGTAGTGTGGGACATAAAAAGCGCTGCTGATAAGAAAGTAGCAACAGCGCGCTTTCCGCACAAGCGCTACTGCTAACTGGGACCAACAGTGTGCCCAATTTGAAAATTAGCAGCAGCGACCTCAGAAAAAGCACGCTGCTACTACCGCTTTAGCAGTAGCGCGCGTCACGACAACGCACTGCTGGTAAATGTAGGTTGGTGGACACTGTCGGTTGATATTTGTAGCAGCGCGGGTTGCTCCAAGCGCGCTACTCCTAACTCCATGTCAGTAGCGAGTTTTGCACGCACGTGCTACTGCTAATTAGCAGTAGTGCCTCTTTTTGAGCTGCGCTGCTGCTAAGATTCTGTGTCTAAGGTTTTCCCTAGTAGTGTTAAACGGACAAGTGGGGAGGCGCAAGATCTGTGCTACCTTTATAAGGGGATAAGAACTCCCTCTTTCACCCACGCCTTCTTCCTCTGTGCATCCATCCCTTCTTGCTCAAGCCCTAGGGCTCAAGCGTTCGCCTTCTCCATCAAAAAGGTTTCCTGAAAATGTCCGAATCCGGAGCAGGAGGCAAGTGGATGGCCTCTACCGTCCGGGAGAAGGATATCAAAAAGCTTCGGGGGGCAGGGTATCTAGCCAAGAGAATCGGCCATCGTCTTCCGACGGCAAGACAAATCATCCCCACCCCAGAACCCCACGAGAGGGTGGTATTCGTCCCTCATTTTTTTCACGGGCTAGGGTTTCCCCTCCACCCATTTGTTCGCGGCATCATGTACTATTATGGGATTGATTTTCATGATCTATCCCCCAATTCTTTCCTCAATATCTCGACATTCATCATCGTGTGCGAGGCCTTTCTCCGCGTCCTGCCGCACTTCGGCTTATGGCTAAAGGTTTTTAATGTGAAGCCCAAGGTAGTGAGCGGCGATCATGTCAAATGCGGAGGTGCCATGGTGAGCAAGATGCCCAATGTTACATGGCCAATAGGTGCTTTTGATGATTCCGTCAAGGAGTGGCAGTAGCAGTGGTTCTACATCACCGAGCCGCGTGGCAAGGAATGGGCCACCACCCCAAAGTTCAGATCCGGCGCCCCCTGCGACCTACATCCTGGCCCAAGAAGGGCCTGAACTGGACTTCGTCTGACGAGCTATTGGAGCTCCAGACGCGCGTCCTAGACATCGAAGACAAGAACATCAAGGTCGTCAATGTAGTCTAGGTGATGTTAGTTTGCTGGATTCTACCTTGTCAACATCGGGCTTGCAATCTATGGGAGTTCGAACCGGCCAAAGACCAGACCTTGTCAGAGCTCTTTGGCTCCTCGCATAAGGACATCTGGAAGGTGCTTTTCAAGTCCGGCAAATCATGGCGGACTCCGCCGAGGACCGTGGGTACCAATTGTCCCGCCCGGCAAGCTGGGTAAGTGATTGTTTGTTGACAATTCATATGTTTCATTCGCATATCTTTTAAGAAAATGCTTGAAGTGTTTCCCCCAAATTTCTTAGGGCTGGGCGAAGAAGGCGGGGCGGATGTACTATCTAGCCCCGCTGCCCGAAGAACTGGCCGGCCCACTCCTGATGAAGATGTTGGTCCCGGCGCCTTACAAGGCACCGAAGAAGAAGGCCGAAAAGGAGGCCAAGAAAACCAGGGGCGGCCTCCGTCGTCGTGGCGCTTCGGACGCAAGATCCGAAGATTCCAATGCCGATTCTTCCTCCGAAAAGGATGAGGAGGAGGAAGGAGACGAATCCCTCGCGGGGGGGGGGGGGGGGAGAAAGAAAAGGACGGCCTCCACATCCTTGGAGGCCGAGTCACCTAAGAGGGGAAAAACTCCTCTTCAAGAGGAGTCCACCGGCGCCGTCGATAGCAACTCGGAGTGGGATCCCAGGGCTGAGCCCCTGGTGAACTCGTGAGTATAAAATCCGAACATAGTCATGCGTCCAGACTCGTCATGGCATGACATTCTAATCCGAGCCGTGCTTTTTCAGTCCGGCGAACCCTGCGCCGAACAATCCTCGTCAGAGGATTTGCTGGGTTCAGACGCAATGGAGAGCGGAACAACCCCGAAGGCCTCCTCCTCCAAACATATGAATGAAATCGAGGTTTCGTCCCAGAAGGACCCAGGCCACGGAGGAGTGGAAAAGATCGCAAAGGTGGCGCCAGGAAGCCATACTTTAGGGGCCGGACACACGAGAGACAAAGGTCCCGTGGACGTTGACGACGGGGGTCATCTTGAATCCGCCCCCCAGCCGGACACGATTCTAGAGACCCATAAGGTCCCAGAGTCAGATAGACAACCTCTGTCAGCTGGAGGAGGTATGCCTGCTCCATCAGCCGCCTCTGTCCAACCAGAGGTGTTGGATACTTTATTGGCGGCGCTGAAGGGTGCCTCCATCCTTGATGAACACCGTGCCCTTATGGGTGCGATGATTGAGAAGATTCAGTCCGCTGAGAGTGGACTGAATGAATCCTGTATCAGCCTCATAAGAGGCTTTGCGGTATGTTTTATGAGGTTTGGGAGAGTGTCATGGTATAGATAGCAGCCCCTGATACACTGTTCAGTGAAAGAAAAACCGGACAGAGGATCAAATTTATGCTCGCAGGAGACTCACTTGATGACATATATGACTCTTTTTAATCAACAGGCGTCTATAGCGACTGCCACCTCTCATGTTGCGGAAGTATCCGAACGGAGGCATAGTCTGGAGCGGGCCGAAGGAGAACTTGGCCAGGTGAAGAGACAACAGGAGGATAATCAAGGTATGTAGAAACCTTGTTTATTTAGCACAAATGAATAAGTGTGCACGATGAATTTTTTTTGTAATGTGCTCTAGGGGTGACGGCCGAAATTGAGGCTCTTAGAAAGGCTGTAGCCGAAGCCGAGAAGAAGGCAGCCGCAGAGCAGGCTCTTCGTGAGAAGCATGAGGCCAAAGTTATTGAGGCTGAGCGAGAGCTTCAAGAGGCCGTGCAGAAATGCGAGACCTTGGAGCAGAGCTTAGCTGGGAAAGAATACGAACTCTCCGAGGATCGGCAAGCCGCAAGTGATGCCCGGGGGGAAGCCCAAGGTGCCCTGAAGGAAATCCATGAGGCGAGGAAGATTGCGACTGGTAAGGCATTTTCTGTACAAAGCGGGTATTTGAAAGGACAAAATCAAGTTGAGAGTTTAAATTTTGATTTCTCCAGGGGTATTTGCGGAGCTGCCACGCAGCATATCTGATGCTGCCCAATTCTACCGAGCTGAAGAGAGGAATACTATGGATAAGCTCTTCTGGATGCAGTATCTGGCGCCGAATTATCCGGTGCCGTTTTCCGATTAGCTGAAGCAGCTGGTCGAACTGCATAAGGCGGCCGAGCTAGCCATGAAGGATTTGATTATCTGGCTGTGGCCTGCCGAGCCGATTCCAAGCAGTTACTTCGGGCTCATGAAGCGGATTGTGAGTGCCTACCCTCGACTCGAAGTCATTAAGAAGTCGGTCTGCGTAGAAGGTGCGCGAATGGCCTTTGCCTGTGAAAAGGTGTATTGGGGGAAGATGGATGCGAAAAAGCTGATGACCGAGGGACCGTCAAAGGGAAAGGAGCACCGCAAGCCCGAGCTGTATTATGAAGGTGTCTTGAAAGGGGCCCGCCTTGCGGCGGAGCAATGCACCAAGGACATTATATTTCCATGAATGCGGTCATGTTTGTCCTTTGTAATATTTGAACAAGATCATTTCTATCATTTATTGCTTGTCTTTTGAAAGTTTTTCCTCCTGTGCAGCCGTTTTATATACTTATCCTGAGAGTTGGCCAGTCATTGGATTCTACCCCCCACGTAGTAAGTACGGGGGTGTTTGGGATAAACTTGAACACTCTTTATCCCAGTTTTGGGTCCTTGGAGGTGTTCAGCATAACGAACCTGGCAACCAGACTATAGGGCTTTATCACTCTCACTTAGCCATAGGAGCTTTTAAAAGGAAGGTAGGCGCAGCCCTTGGTGTTTGGAAGACCGCACGAGGGGCTCTATCGGCGCCTGATCGGAAAAAAAGCCGATCCCTCGCATGATGCATTGGTTATGGCATTGTGCGAAAGAAATCCTTAAAGATTTTACAACCTCTCGATCAGCTGACCAGCTCTCGCTGCATCATGACAGTCAGTTTCGACTTTCTCTACTGAGGTGCTCGTCCGGGAGAACCGAGACACAATCGCAGTAGTTCTCCCTGTGCTACCTTAGCCGATATAGCGGAACGTAAGGTACCAAAGCATAGGAGCCGGGCAAACCCAACTATTGACCCAATACATGATTTGGAGCTGATGCATATAATGCTATAAGTTCGAGGTGCCGAACTGCCGTGAAGGTGTTCGGACTTTATTGCCATATTATGGGTATAAAGAAGCCCCTGGCATATTGAGGCATAACGTGGAATTCTGCTGCCTTCTTACAAAAGGATTTTAATAAGAATAAGGAGCATCATATAAATTCACATGTGTATTTGAATAATACGTCAATGCGTATGAGTATAGGTAATGTGATAAAAAGAAATATGACTACGGAACCTGCTGAGGCCAGGCGGGAGGAAGGTGTACGCGGATCCAGGGTGTGGTCGGATAATCGTAGAGGGGAATACCTGAAGATTCCCTTATGCGCTCGAACTGTCTTCACGCCGTGTGTCCTAGCCTACACAGAGGTGAACCTGCAAAGGAAATGCAAGAAATGGTTTTGTGCCACAGAGCGGTTGAGCCGCTTCATGTGGCTTGTCTTAACTTTTTGCCGGAAGTGTTTTAGTTAAGCTTCGGGCGAGCCGGGCTATCCTGCCGTGCAGTAGTTCAGACTCTGTTGGCGGTGTCCGGGAGCTGGGCCTTGCCATTAACCGTGATGACGCAGCGCGGACCGGGCATCTTGAGTTACGGTAGGCGTAATATGGCACCGCATTGAACTGAGCGAACGCGGTTTGTCCGAGCAGTGCCTGATAGTCACTGTGAAAGGGGACGATGTCGAAGACTAACTCTTCGGTACGGTAATTGTCCGGAGATCCTAAGACCACTTTCAGTGTGATTGAGCCCGTGCAACCGGCCTCTACACCTGGTATTACACCCTTGAGGGTGGTTTTTGTGGGTTTGATCCTTGAGGGGTCGATGCCCATTTTGCGGACTGTATCTTTATAGAGTAGGTTCAAGCTGCTACCACCGTCCATGAGGACTCGTTTGAGGCGGAATCCATCAATGATGGGGTCGAGGACCAATGCGGTCGAACTGCCATGACGGATACTGGTGGGATGGTCCCAGCGATCGAAAGTGATTGGACGAGAGGACCATATACTGAGGTTCGGGGCGACTGGATCTATTGCGCAGACGTCCCCTGGTTCGCGCTTCTGCTTGGGAATAGGGGTTGCGTATATTGTATTCACCGTTTTCACCTAGGGAGGGAATTTTTTCTATCCTCCTGTGTTCGGTGATCGGGGCTCTTCGTCGTCGTCGTCACTTTGGGAGCCCTTCCCCTTGTTTGCGGCACCTGACCTGCCGGCTTGTCTGAAGACCCAACATTCTCTGTTGGTATGATTGGCTAGTGTTCCTGGGGTGCTGTAACGCCCCGGATTCGATGCGCCAGGTGTCTTCCAGTTATTCGCCGTCGTTGCCATGTCATTTTCTTGCGTGTTGCACTTTGCCATGTCATCATCTGCATTTCATATCATGTCATCATGTGCATTTCATTTTGCATACGTGTTCGTCTCATGCATCCGAGCAATTTCCCCATTGTCCGTTTTGCAATCCGGCACTCCTATGTCCTCCGGCGTTCCCCTTTTGCCTCTTTTCATGTGCGGGTATTAAACTTTCTCGGAATGGCTCGAGGTTTGTCAAGCAGCCTTGGTATAGCACCGGTAGACCGCCTGTCAAGTTTCGTGCCATTTGGAGTTCGTTTGATACTCCAACAGTTAACCGGGTAACCGTAAAGCCTCTTTGAGTTGCAGCCCAACACCCCTTCCAAAGTGGCCCCAAACCCATCCAACTCCCCTCCATGCTCTCGGTCGTTCGATCATGATCGCGTGGCCGAAAACCGCTCCCCATTTGGACTCTCCTAGCTCCCTCTACCTATATATATGTGCCTCCCCCGTCCAAATCGCAGATGAAACCCTAGCCTCCACCTACCGCCGCCGCCGGACATGTCCGTTGCCGGCCGGACATGTCCGCGCCGCCGCCCGCAGCCCACCGGAGGCCGCCACGTGGCGCCCCCGTGCCCACTTTGCCGCTGGCCCGCGGAGCCCATCGCGGGCCCGCCAGGCCCGGCCGTCGCCGCCGCTCGGCCCGGATCTCCGCCGCCCGCACCCGACCGCGCCGGTGGCCGCAGCCCTCGTCGGCGCACCCCTCTGCTCCGGCCACCACTCACCGGAGTTCACCGCCCGTCGCCGCTGCCGTACCACAGCGCCACCATCGCCGGGCCCCGTCCTCCGTAGCCCAGGTCGCGCCGCCGTCTCCCTCCTCCTCCTCCTTCCCTCCTCTCCTCCTTCACAACTCTGCCTCTCCTTGCTATGAACAGGAGAGCCGCCGCCGCCCAGAGAAGCACGCTCCGGCCGTCCCTCGACCCGCCGTGCCCAGATCCGGCCGGATCCGGAGGCCCCACGGCTGGATCCGCCCTCGCCAGCCCCGCCGGCGACCTCCGGCCGCCAGCCGCGCAACGCCGCCCTACCTCCTGCTCGTGCTCGAGCACGAGGAGATCGACTAGCGCCAGCCACGTGGGCCTTCCCCGCGGCCTCGGCCCACCGCGTTTCCAGGCCCAGATCGCCCCGGCCTAGTAGCGACTTGGTGAGCACGTCCCTCTGAATCCCGCTCGGTGCGACGTGTAGCTATCCACCGCTCACCCTGTTTTTTTTTCAGAAATCCACTAAGTCCCGAAATGTTTGCATAATCATGCCATGTTCATCCTGATGTATCTCTGCATTCGTAGCTCCGTTTTGCGCGTGTAATATGTCAAATTGTTTGCCTCGAAGAGTACTTCATTTCATTCCATTGCATCATTTTCATTTGAGCTAATCTTGATGCCCGAAATGCTGTTGGAAGAGTGCATGTTGATGTTAATCTGCTGAAACTGTTATAACTTGCTCATTTGTCATTTTTGCCATGATTGATGTGTGCATCCTATGAGGTTGATCTCTACATGAGTGTTGATCTATGCCATGCCATCTTTCCAGAGGTTCCAACCATGTATTTTTGTGACTTGTGTAGTGAGTGCATTGAGCTTGTTAAGTAGGGCACTTGCTGTTGCTGTTTTGCTAGACAGATTCTGTTATATTTTGTTGCTATGTTAACATGCTTCTACTAATCATTCTATGCATAATCTGGAGATGTCCTATAAACATGTTTTGATCTACATGTCATGCTCTATCCATTAATGCCCTTGGTTGCAATTATAGCCTGCTGGAACATGTTGTAATCTTGCTCTAAAGTTGCTTGAAAATGCTGCTGTCAACCTGTTAACATTAAGTTCCATGTTTCCATGATTGTTTCCTAGTGATCCATGCACCCTATGAACTTGTTCTTGCCATGCTTAGCTTCATAAACATGTATTCTTACTGTTGGTTGCCTTTCCATGCTATGTATTGCTCTTTGGTGAGTGGTTGAAGCTCACCAACATGCCTACTTATTGTTGTTCCTGCCATGTTTGAATCTGTAATATAACTTGCTATGTTTACATGGGTGCCATCATATCTTCTGATCCTTTTTGGCTCATGGTCAGTAAGTGAATTTTGATCTATGCAATTAGTAGATTCATGCCATGCCTTTGTTTGCCATGATATGTTCCTGTAACATGTTGTTTCACAGCTCTAAACATTGCAACCTGATGTTATTTCTGCAAAGTCTGAAACTGTTATTATTTGCAATCTTACCATGTGTTTTGGAGCATGTTCTAGTGATTTCTGGAGATAGCTCAATGTTCATGTTTTGTTATGCTTTACCTGTACTTCATGCCCATGCCTTTTGTTATTATGTTGGGGTGCTATAGCATATTGTTTTGATGCATGTAAGATGCCTAGTTGCTGTTTTGGACAGATTGTTGTTATGACTTGTATAGAGTGTGTGTGTTGCACCGTTGCTCCGTTTTGTGTGTGCTCTATATGAAACTTGCTTGTTTTTGCATGTAGTTCCATATTATCAATGTTGCATCCTTGTTTTGGTGTGTTTGCTTGATGTTTGGGTGCATTTTGCATCAATGCCATGTTTAACTTGTTTTGCTCATATCTTCTAGGCCGTAGCTCCAAATCTAATGAACTTTATAAGTAACTTGACTAGAATTTCGTGTAGTTCATCGTGGTGCATCTTAACTTGCTGTTTAACAACGTAAACATAATGTTTATTCAGTTCTGGACCAATTTCGAAATTTGCATATCAGGACTTACCGGAATTGTTATATGTTGTTCCCGGCCTCATTTAAACTTGCCTTGATGTGTTGTTCTTGTTTGCATCATATCTTGCCATGAGTAGCTTCATGTAGCCTTTTTAATGCATCATGCTTGTTGTGCATCATGTCTTGTCTATGTGTGGTGTGTTTACCATGTTGTGTGCTTCTTCTCGATAGTTCCCGTTTCGTTGCGATCGTGAGGATGCGTTCGTCTACGCTTGGTTCGTCTTCGTGGCTTCATCTTCTTCATGGACTCGTTCTTCTTCCTTGCGGGATTTCAGGCAAGATGACCGCTACCCTGGATCTCACTACTATCATTGCTATGCTAGTTGCTTCGTTCTATTGCTATGCTGCGTTACCTATCATTTGCTCTTCAAGCCTCCCAAATTGCCATGAACCTCTAACCTTTTGACACCCTTCCTAGCAAACCGTTGTTTGGCTATGTTACCGCTTTTGCTCAGCCCTTCTTATAGCGTTGCTAGCTGCAGGTGAAGTTGAAGATTTCTCCATGGTGGACAGGGTTTTGTTGGGATATCACAATATCTCTTATATTATTAATGCATCTATATACTTGGTAAAGGGTGGAAGGCTCGGCCTTATGCCTGGTGTTTTGTTCCACTCTTGCTGCCCTAGTTTCCGTCATACTGGTGTTATGTTCCCGAATTTTGCGTTCCTAACGCGGTCGGGTGATTTATGGGACCCCCCTGACAGTTCGCTTTGAATAAAACTTGTCCAGCAAGGCCCAACCTTAGTTTTACCATTTGCCTCACCACCACCTACCTTTCCCTTGGGAGTAATTAACCCAAGGGTCATCTTTATTTTAGCCCCCCCCCCCCCGGGCCAGTGCTTGTCTAAGTGTTGGTCCGAAACGAGCAACCTGCGGGGCCACCTCGGGGCAACTCGACGTCTGGTTTTACTCGTAGCTTGACTTATCCGGTGTTGCCCTGAGAACGAGATATGTGCAGCTCTTATCGGGATTGTCGGTGCATCGGGCGGCTTTGCTGGTCTTGTTTTACCATTGTCGAAATATCTTGTAAACCGGGATTCCGAGACTGATCGGGTCTTCCTGGGAGAAGGTCTATTCCTTCGTTGATCGCGAGAGCTTGTCATGGGCTAAGTTGGGACACCCCTGCAGGGTATAAACTTTCGAGAGCCGTGCCCGCGGTTATGTGGCAGATGGGAATTTGTTAATGTCCGGTTGTAGATAACTTGACACCTTATCCGAATTAAAAACGCATCAACCGCGTGTGTAGCCGTGATGGTCTCTTCTCGGCGGAGTCCGGGAAGTGAACACGGTTTCTGAGTTATGATTGACGTAAGTAGGTGTTCAGGATCACCTCTTGATCATTGCTAGCTTCACGACCGTTCCTTTGTTTCTCTTCTCGCTCTCTTTTGCGTATGTTAGCCACCATACATGCTTAGCCGCTGCTGCAACCTCACCACTTTACCCCTTCCTTTCCCATTAAGCTTTGCTAGTCTTGATACCCATGGTAATGGGATTGCTGAGTCCTCGTGGCTCATAGATTACTACAACAACAGTTGCAGGTACAGGTTATGCGATGATCATGACGCGAGAGCGATGTTTGCTTGCTTTGGAGTTCTTCTTCTGCTTCTTCTCCGATCAGGGGATAGGTTCCGGGTCGGCAGCCTGGGCTAGCAGGGTGGATATTGTTTGAGTTTCTGTTTATGATTCATCCATAGCCGGATGTTGGTCTTTTGTATAATGTGATGTTGTATTCATGTGGCATTGTATGCCTTATGCATGTATCCCCATCTATTTATGTAATGTTGATGTAATGATATCCACCTTGCAAAAGCGTTTCAATATGCGGGTCTATCCTTGGTGGGACCTTCGAGTTCCTTTTGGATAGGGTCACACATTGGGCGTGACAAGTTGGTATCAGAGCCTCGACCGACCCTAGGAGCCCCCCTTGATGGATCGTGTAGTTTGGCCGTTGTTGAGTCTAGAAGAAAACTGTTTTCGGAGTCTAGTTATATCGGAGAGTAGGAATTCTTTTTACTCCCCAGCCCCTTTGTCGCTCTGGTGAGGAATCTTGACGTAGGTGTTTTGAATTACTCCTCTTCCCATTCAAAATTTTCTTTAGGTTCACGCAGTTGGTTTTCCGATCGTTGTTCTCAGCTCTTTTGATCCGGTGCTTTTCTCGTGGACTCGAACCTCTTTGTCTTTTGCGAGATCAATCCTCAGTTGTTTTCTTTTCCCACCCGCCCACCCTTCTTCCTCTCGGAACCGGAGTCCGTAATCGAGTACCCATCCTACTCGTGCGAAGTCTTTGCTTTCTTTCCTCAATGTTTTCAACCGGTGTTTTTCTCTTCAAGTTATTCATCGGTTTTCCCCCTTCCAAGTTGCCTTTGTTTTCCCGCCCTCCCACCCTTTCTCTTCCCGGAGCCTAAGTCTGTTTCGACCATCAATTTCATTCGTGTGGAGCCTCTTCAATCTTTTGTCATATATTTCTACCGGTGAATTCTCGTCTCGTTCGTCATTCTTCATCTCTTTTCTTCTCCGGTGGACTCAATTCAAGTTTTTCGGGTTGTTCATATTCTTTCTCTCGGCTCAAGTATTTCCCTTTGCTCGTTCGCCTCTCGCCATTTTATCCTTCCGGAGTATGATGCACCAGAACAATTCAAATATTTCAATCATCCATTGCATCATCTATCTGTTCAACATCCCTTCCCAACGGTGTTTTTCTTTTAGTGGGCCCTAACCCACAGGTCTTTTCCCAGGATCTTACCTGACTCTTCTAATTCCCCCGTAGTCATTCATAATTATTTTCAAGTGTGACGTAAGAATGAATTTCATCAGTCACATGCCTTCTCCAAGATCTCTTTCAATGCTTTTCATTATTGGCTCAACCTCTTTGTTTTTCATTCTCCCGGAGTATCTCAGCAATTTTGGTGTTGTTTTCCGTCGCCATTCGAAGATCGAAGAAGAGTTTTTTCCTCTAAATCTTGCTCGTTCTCTTGAAGATTCGGGGTTCTAGCTTCATGTTATCCCCCTCGAATTATTCCATTTGTCAGATAGTCCTTTGCTTACCCATCCGGAGCATGTCAAGAGTTATTTTCCCGTTTCTTTTCACCGGAGGCATCATTCCTGTTATCGTTCTCTATTTATCCCGGTGCTTCGTTCAAGTGTTCTTTATCAGCTCATGATCTCTTTGTCTTTTGCATCTAAATCCCCTCTAGCATATTGGTTCTTCTAATTCTTCCCGGTGATTCATTCTCTTTCGCCAGACATTTCCGAATTCTCACGGTGGTTCGTTTAAAATTCTTTTCCTTGATTATCTTTTTAATCCATTCGTTCTTTTCAATCCTACCGGTGATTCATGAAGACTTTCTCAAGTTTGCGATATGTCACTTCTCAATCCTTTTCTTCGGAGTTTGTTCTTGATGAATAAATTCTAGTTCCAAGTGTTTTCATCTTTTCTTTTCCGGAGTTCAATTTCCTCGGCCATTTCGTCGGAACCTCCATCTAATTCATCGCAAGGCTCATCTTATTCTTTCATCCTTCATTTGCATCTCATCATCCTTTTGTACCGGAGTTCTTCATGGTGGTTCTTCATGATTTAATTCATTCTTCAAGAGTTCACCAAGTTTCATTCCATCCTCTCAAGTTCGTTCTAATCCTCCCATTTTCAGCCGGAGTGCAACCTAAATTCTTTCAGTCTTATTCATTTCTTTTCTCATTCTAACCACTCCGGTTAGAACAAGTGGTTTCATAGCCTATCCGATTTCGTGAGCTTTCGATTCTCGTCAACCTCGTCGTTCCTCTCTTCTTCTCAAGTGCTCTCGATTCTTTGCTTCTTCTCTTGAGTTCTTGTTTCACCTCATCCCTTTTCCCTTCCGTCTCGGTCCTAAGATCTCGGGACGAGATCTCTTGTTAGTGGAGGAGTGTTGTAACGCCCCGGATTCGATGCGCCAGGTGTCTTCCAGTTATTCGCCGTCGTTGCCATGTCATTTTCTTGCGTGTTGCACTTTGCCATGTCATCATCTGCATTTTATATCATGTCATCATGTGCATTTCATTTTGCATACGTGTTCGTCTCATGCATCCGAGCATTTTCCCCGTTGTCCGTTTTGCAATCCGGCACTCCTATGTCCTCCGGCGTTCCCCTTTTGCCTCTTTTCATGTGCGGGTATTAAACTTTCTCGGAATGGCTCGAGGTTTGTCAAGCGGCCTTGGAATAGCACCGGTAGACCGCCTGTCAAGTTTCGTGCCATTTGGAGTTCGTTTGATACTCCAACGGTTAACCGGGTAACCATAAAGCCTCTTTGAGTTGCAGCCCAACACCCCTTCCAAAGTGGCCCAAAACCCATCCAACTCCCCTCCATGCTCTCGGTCGTTCGATCACGATCGCGTGGCCGAAAACCGCTCCTCATTTGGACTCTCCTAGCTCCCTCTACCTATATATATGTGCCTCCCCCGTCCAAATCGCAGATGAAACCCTAGCCTCCACCTACCGCCGCCGCCGGACATGTCCGTTGCCGGTCGGACACGTCCGCGCCGCCGCCCGCAGCCAACCGGAGGCCGCCACGTGGCGCCCCCGCGCCCACTTCGCCGCCGGCCCGCGGAGCCCATGGCGGGCCCGCCAGGCCCGGCCGTCGCCGCCGCTCGCCCCGGATCTCCGCCGCCCGCACCCGACCGCGCCGGTGGCCGCAGCCCTCGCCGGTGCACCCCTCTGCTCCGGCCACCGCTCACGGAGTTCACCGCCCGTCGCTGCCGCCGTACCATAGCGCCACCATCGCCAGGCCCCGTCCTCCGTAGCCCAGGTAGCGCCGCCGTCTCCCTCCTCCTCCTCCTCCTTCCCTCCTCTCCTCCACAACTCTGCCTCTCCTTGCCATGAACAGGAGAGCCGCCGCCGCCCGGAGAAGCACGCTCCGGCCGCCCCTCGACCCGTCGTGCCCAGATCCGGCCGGATCCAGAGGCCCCACGGCCGGATCCGCCCTCGCCAGCCCCGCCGGCGACCTCCAGCCGCCAGCCGCGCAACGCCGCCCTACCTCCTGCTCGTGCTCGAGCACGAGGAGATCGACCAGCGCCAGCCACGTGGGCCTTCCCCGCGGCCTCGGCCCACCGCGTTTCCAGGCCCAGATCGCCCCGGCCCAGAAGCCACTTGGTGAGCACGTCCCTCTAAATCCCGCTCGGTGCAACGTGTAGCTATCCACCGCTCACCCTGTTTTTTTTTCAGAAATCCACTAAGTCCCGAAATGTTTGCATAATCATGCCATGTTCATCCTGCTGTATCTCTGCATCCGTAGCTCCGTTTTGCGCGTGTAATATGTCAAATTGTTCATCTCGAAGAGTACTTCATTTCATTCCATTGCATCATTTTCATTTGACCTCATCTTGATGCCCGAAATGCTGTTGGAAGAGTGCATGTTGATGTTAATCTGCTGAAACTGTTATAACTTGCTCATTTGTCATTTTTGCCATGATTGATGTGTGCATCCTATGAGGTTGATCTCTACATGAGTGTTGATCTATGCCATTCCATCTTTCCAGAGGTGCCAACCATGTATTTTTGTGACTTGTGTAGTGAGTGCATTGAGCTTGTTAAGTAGGGCACTTGCTGTTGCTGTTTTGCTAGAAAGATTCTGTTATATTTTGTTGCTATGTTAACATGCTTCTACTAATCATTCTATGCATAATCTGGAGATGTCCTATAAACATGTTTTGATCTACATGTCATGCTCTATCCATTAATGCCCTTGGTTGCAATTATAGCCTGCTGGAACATGTTGTAATCTTGCTCTAAAGTTGCTTGAAAATGTTGTTGTCAACCTGTTAACATTAAGTTCCATGTTTCCATGATTGTTTCCTAGTGATCCATGCACCCTATGAACTTGTTCTTGCCATGCTTAGCTTCATAAACATGTATTCTTACTGTTGGTTGCCTTGCCATGCCATGTATTGCTCTTTGGTGAGTGGTTCAAGCTCACCAACATGCCTACTTATTGTTGTTCCTGCCATGTTTGAATCTGTAATATAACTTGCTATGTTTACATGGGTGCCATCATATCTTCTGATCCTTTTTGGCTCATGGTCAGTAAGGGACTTTTGATCTATGCAATTAGTAGATTCATTCCATGCCTTTGTTTGCCATGATATGTTCCTGTAACATGTTGTTTCACAGCTCTAAACATTGCAACCTGATGTTATTTCTGCAAAGTCTGAAACTGTTATTATTTGCAATCTTACCATGTGTTTTGGAGCATGTTCTAGTGATTTCTGGAGATAGCTCAGTGTTCATGTTTTGTTATGCTTTACCTGTACTTCATGCCCATGCCTTTTGTTATTATGTTGGGGTGCTATAGCATATTGTTTTGATGCATGTAAGATGCCTAGTTGCTGTTTTGGACAGATTGTTGTTATGACTTGTATAGAGTGTGTGTGTTGCACCGTTGCTCCGTTTTGTGTGTGCTCTATATGAAACTTGCTTGTTTTTGCATGTAGTTCCATATTATCAATGTTGCATCCTTGTTTTGGTGTGTTTGCTTGATGTTTGGGTGCATTTTGCATCAATGCCATGTTTAACTTGTTTTGCTCATATCTTCTAGGCCGTAGCTCCAAATCTAATGAACTTTATAAGTAACTTGACTAGAATTTCGTGTAGTTCATCGTGGTGCATCTTAACTTGCTGTTTAACAACGTAAACATAATGTTTATTCAGTTCTGGACCAATTTCGAAATTTGCATATCAGGACTTACCGGAATTGTTATATGTTGTTCCCGGCCTCATTTAAACTTGCCTTGATGTGTTGTTCTTGTTTGCATCATATCTTGCCATGAGTAGCTTCATGTAGCCTTTTTAATGCATCATGCTTGTTGTGCATCATGTCTTGTCTATGTGTGGTGTGTTTACCATGTTGTGTGCTTCTTCTCGATAGTTCCCGTTTCGTTGCGATCGTGAGGATGCGTTCGTCTACGCTTGGTTCGTCTTCGTGGCTTCATCTTCTTCATGGACTCGTTCTTCTTCCTTGCGGGATTTCAGGCAAGATGACCGCTACCCTGGATCTCACTACTATCATTGCTATGCTAGTTGCTTCGTTCTATTGCTATGCTGCGTTACCTATCATTTGCTCTTCAAGCCTCCCAAATTGCCATGAACCTCTAACCTTTTGACACCCTTCCTAGCAAACCGTTGTTTGGCTATGTTACCGCTTTTGCTCAGCCCTTCTTATAGCGTTGCTAGCTGCAGGTGAAGTTGAAGATTTCTCCATGGTGGACAGGGTTTTGTTGGGATATCACAATATCTCTTATATTATTAATGCATCTATATACTTGGTAAAGGGTGGAAGGCTCGGCCTTATGCCTGGTGTTTTGTTCCACTCTTGCTGCCCTAGTTTCCGTCATACTGGTGTTATGTTCCCGAATTTTGCGTTCCTAACGCGGTCGGGTGATTTATGGGACCCCCCTGACAGTTCGCTTTGAATAAAACTTGTCCAGCAAGGCCCAACCTTAGTTTTACCATTTGCCTCACCACCACCTACGTTTCCCTTGGGAGTAATTAACCCAAGGGTCATCTTTATTTTAGCCCCCCCGGGCCAGTGCTTGTCTAAGTGTTGGTCCGAAATGAGCAACCTGCGGGGCCACCTCGGGGCAGCTCGATGTCTGGTTTTACTCGTAGCTTGACTTATCTGGTATTGCCCTATGAACGAGATATGTGCAGCTCCTATCGGGATTGTCGGTGCATCGGGCGGCTTTGCTGGTCTTGTTTTACCATTGTCGAAATGTCTTGTAAACCGGGATTCCGAGACTGATCGGGTCTTCCTGGGAGAAGGTCTATTCCTTCGTTGATCGCGAGAGCTTGTCATGGGCTAAGTTGGGACACCGCTGTAGGGTATAAACTTTTGAGAGCCGTGCCCGCGGTTATGTGGCAGATGGGAATTTGTTAATGTCCGGTTGTAGATAACTTGACACCTTATCCGAATTAAAAACGCATCAACCGCGTGTGTAGCCGTGATGGTCTCTTCTCGGCGGAGTCCGGGAAGTGAACATGGTTTCTGAGTTATGATTGACGTAAGTAGGTGTTCAGGATCACCTCTTGATCATTGCTAGCTTCACGACCGTTCCTTTGTTTCTCTTCTCGCTCTCTTTTGCGTATGTTAGCCACCATACATGCTTAGCCGCTGCTGCAACCTCACCACTTTACCCCTTCCTTTCCCATTAAGCTTTGCTAGTCTTGATACCCATGGTAATGGGATTGTTGAGTCCTCGTGGCTCACATATTACTACAACAACAGTTGCAGGTACAGGTTATGCGATGATCATGACGCGAGAGCGATGTTTGCTTGTTTTGGAGTTCTTCTTCTGCTTCTTCTTTGATCAGGGGATAGGTTCCGGGTCGGCAGCCTGGGCTAGCAGGGTGGATATTGTTTGAGTTTCTGTTTATGATTCATCCGTAGCCGGATGTTGGTCTTTTGTATAATGTGATGTTGTATTCATGTGGCATTGTATGCCTTATGCATGTATCCCCATCTATTTATGTAATGTTGATGTAATGATATCCACCTTGCAAAAGCGTTTCAATATGCGGGTCTATCCTTGGTGGGACCTTCGAGTTCCTTTTGGATAGGGTCGCATATTGGGCGTGACAGGTGCCATGAATTTGGCATGGACGGTCGAGTATGCAGTCCAGATTGGACGGGCCTGCATTGTTTTTGTTGAATGGATTTTTCCGCTGACCAAACTTGGGGCCACTAAATCCGGCATTGACTGTCGTGTCTTCGGTGCTATCACCGTTTTTACGATGCTTGTGTTTGTTGCACCGTGGTTTGTCATTGCTATCCCTGGCTTTTGATGTGCCAGTCCTACTTGCTGTGTTGTTGCTACGAGCCAACCAGCTATCCTCGCCAGCACAAAAGCGGGTCATGAGTGTCGTGAGGGCTGCCATGGACTTTGGCTTTTCTTGGCCGAGATGTCAGGCAAGCCACTCGTCGCGGATATTATGCTTAAAGGCCGCTAGGGCTTCGGCATCCGGACAGTCGACAATTTGGCTCTTTTTAGTTAGGAACCGGGTCCAAAATTTCCTGGCTGACTCTCCGGGCTATTGGGTTATGTGACTTAGGTCATCAGCATCCGGTGGTCGCACATAGGTGCCCTGGAAGTTGTCCAGGAATGCGTCTGCCAGGCTCTCTCAACTCCCGATGGAGCTTGTCGGCAAGCTATTTTGCCAATGCTGAGCTGGTCCCTTGAGTTTTAGTGGGAGGTACTTGATAGCGTGTAGATCATCTCCACGGGCCATGTGAATATGGAGGAAGAAATCTTCTAGCCATACCGCGGGGTCTGTAGTACCATCGTATGATTCAATGTTCACGGGTTTAAACCCTTCTAGGAATTCATGATCCATTACTTCATCAGTGAAGCACTGGGGGTATGCGGCGCCGCTGTGCCGGGCTACTGTCCGGCCGGTCTTTTGTTTATTGTATCCAGCGTATTGGTAATCATCACGCATTGTGGCGTGCCCTCATGATCCGTAGATCGATCTTGATTGTCCTTCTTGGTTTTCCATTACATATCGCAGGTCCTTCGTGTAGCCCCGGGCCTTAGTATTATCGTTTGATTGGCGACGGGGTGCGGTCTGGACTTCGGGCTGGTATGCCGCTTTGCCTTGGCCACGGGGTGGCCAGTCAGCCGCATCATGCGCTGGTAGTGTGGGCTTTAACGCGTCCTCCTCGAGTTGAGGTAGCAACCTGCGCTTTGGGTAACTTTTGATAGGGCGCTCGAGTCTATATTCCTCGGCAGCCAGGACCTTGGTCCATCTATCGGTTAGCAGATCTTGATCAGCTTGGAGCTGTTGCTGCTTTTTCTTCAGGCTTTTTGCAGTGGCTATAAGCCGGTGATTGAAGAGCCCCTGCTCGACGGATCCTCAGGCACGATGAATTCTTCGTCGCCAAGGCTCACTTTGTGTTCGGAGAGAGGCATGTAATTATCATCCTCTGATTCTCCATCTGTTGTCTGTTCCTTAGGGCTAGCTTTCCCGTCCTCTTGCTCGGCCTGCTCAAAGCCTGGCTGGGCAGGATTGTTTTCATCTTCGGCACCATCCGGATTGTTGTCTCTTGTGCCAGTATCACTATTTTTGCTATGGCGGGGCTTGGAGCGGCGCCTATGACACCGGTGCCTAGATTGCTTCTCCACGGGGTTATCTCCCGTTGCCTCATCGGCATTGCTTTCTTTGGGGGTGTCCACCATATATATATCGTATGATGAGGTGGCTGTCCAACGCCCTATAGGCGGTGGTTCCTGTTTTTCTCCTGCATCATCGTCCATACCGTCGATGTCTTCAGAGTTATAGTCAAGCACGTCGGTTAAGTCATCGACAGTGGCTATTAAGTGGGTGGTGGGTGGGGAACGAATTTATTCGTCCCCCGCTTCCCACTCTAGCCGGACATAGTTCGGCCAAGAGTCTCCCGACAAGGAAAGAGACCTTAATGGATTTAGCACATCACCCAAGGGCGAGTGCTAAAAAATATCCGCGGAGGTGAACTACATGACTGGTTCCCAATCAGATTTGATAAGCACAGACGTACGCGGTTCGGATCCTGTAGCCAGAGACAAGACCGAGGGTCCGAGGATACCATCCTCACTGGAGGTGGCTTCAGTGTTTGGCTCCAACACCGATGAGTGTTCGGCCTCCATGGCGGGGTCTATCCACCCGTCCTAGGAGGTTGCAATCTTCTCTGGATTGATTCCCGGGGCCGCCGCAGGTGCGATTTCCCGAACATTGTCCGATGGCAGACCTAAGTCATGCTCGTCGCGGTTCGGCATACCTGACATGGGCTTGAATCCGTCGAAGATCTAGTCTCCACGGACATCGGCAGTATAGTCCAAGCTTCCAAACCTAACCTGATGGCCAGGGGCGTAGCTATCAATCTGCTCCAAGTGGCCAAGACAGTGCGAAGCCGCCAAATACGAAGATCTGTCCGGGAGGGGAAACCTCCCCTGGACTACGCCATTGAAAATGAGTGAAGGAGCCATCGAGCCTTATCGCAATGACAAAGTGGAACTCTCAATTAAAGCACCAATGTCGGTGTCAAAAGCGGTGGATCTCGGGTAGGGGGTCCCGAACCGTGCGTCTAAGGCTAATGGTAACAGGAGGCAGGGGACACGATGTTTTACCCAGGTTCGGGCCCTCTCAATGGAGGTAAGACCCTACTTCCTTCTTAATTGATCTTGATGATATGAGTATTACAAGAGTTGATCTACCACGAGATCGTAGAGGCTAAACCCTAGAAGCTAGCCTATGATTATGATTGTTGTTATCCTAGGGACTAAACCCTCTGGTTTATATAGACACCGGAGGGGGCTAGGGTTACACAGAGTCGGTTATAGAGAAGGAGATTTACATATCCGAATTTCCAAGCTTGCCTTCCACCCAAAGGAGAGTCCCATCCGGACACGGGACGAAGTCTTCAATCTTGTATCTTCATAGTCCAACAGTACGGCCAAAGTATATAGTCCGGCAGTCCGAGGACCCCTTAATCCAGGACTCCCTCAGCAGGACCCGACGAACTAACATTACTTGAATTACTTTAACGAGACTGATATCCCTCTTGAGGAGATCTCCGATGTGGTGTTGCAATGTCAGCACGTCATTAACTGGCCCCTAGTCCAGCCCTTTGTTGACCCATGATGCCAGTTGGGGCAGAGGGGCAGAGCGGAAGGTTGGGGAGGCAGCCCACTTTGTAACTTGAGGTGCTATGATGTAAAACCACCTCGAGGAAGGAATCCTTTGGCCATAGGGCATCGGCACCCTTGCTTATTATAGCGCCTCCGCACTCCGCATGTCGCCCGTCTATCATCTTCGGCTTCACATTGAAGCTCTTGAGCCATAAGCCAAAGTGTGGGATAATGCGGAGGAAGGCCTCACACACGACGATAAACGACGAGATGTGAAGGAAGGAATTTGGAGCTAGACCATGGAAATCTAGCCCGTAATAGAACATGAGCCCTCTAACGAAGGGATGAAGACTAAAGCCTAGCCCTCAGAGGAAGTAGGAAACGAATATAACTTGCCCTTGAGTAGGTAGCCTGTGAAGGATTTCGGCGGTCAGATACCTAGCCTCCCTAAGCTTCTTGATGTCCTCCTCTGTGACGGAAGAGGCCATGCACCGGCCTTGGAGGTTGGATCCGTACATGGTTGAAGGTCCGGAGCACTTAGACTGAACCTTGGGTGTTGGAACTCGAGGTAGGGGAAGGGAAGGATCGGGCGTGGAAAGAAAGGGACATGTCTTGACCTCTTTATAAAGGGGGTGAATATCAAGCGTCCTCCATGTGGCCGTTTGGAACTTGCCTAAAACCGAGGAGTCATACCAGCGGCACGGTTGGGTTACCCACGCCTGTATTGATGAGAATCCCGTGATAAGGGGAACATGATCTCTACTTCGAAAAGACGTGCCAATAAAACCGCCTCGCAAGACGTGCAACAGCAGGTTGAGAAAAGCGGTTCGTATAATGACCAGGCCGCAGCGTGATGTCACGCTATGAAAAGTTGTTAGCGGATTAGATTTATGGAATATTGTGCTCTCTACGGTGGTACGTGGAATTTGTTTTGCAGAGCCGGACATGATTCATGTGTTCAAAATCTACCTTGGAGTATTCGGAGAAGGAACCCGCCTTGCAATGTCGAAGACAATCTGCGCCGGACTCATCCTCATTGAAGCCTGGTTCAGGGGCTACTGAGGGAGCCCTGGATTAGGGGGTCCTTGGATAGCCGGACTATATGCTCATGCCGGACTATTGGACTATGAAGATACAAGATTGAAGACTTCGTCCCGTGTCCGGGTGGGACTCTCCTTTGCGTGTAAGGCAAGCTTGGCAATTCGGATATGTAGATTTCCTTCTCTGTAACCGAATCTGTGTAACCCTAGCCACCTCCGGTGTCTATATAAACCGGAGGGTTTAGTCTGTAGGACAATAACAATCATAATCATAGGCTAGCTTCTAGGGTTTAGCCTCTACGATCTCGTGGTAGATTAACTCTTGTAATACTCATATCATCAAGATCAATCAAGCAGGAAGTAGGGTATTACCTCCATAGAGAGGGCCCGAACCTGGGTAAACATTCTGTCCCCCGCCTCCTGTTACCATTAGCCTTAGACGCACAGTTCGGGACCCCCTACCTGAGATCCGCCAGTTTTGACACCGACAGGGAACCCAAAACTTTTCAAAAAGGAAAGTGAAAGTGAGAGGGACAAGCATTGTTGAAGTGGGAGAGCTCCTTGAACTTTGTTCATGCTCGCGGAAACTTTGTGAATCTTAATTACAGAAACATTTCATCAAAAATAATTATCCCCTTGTACAATTCCATTGTATTATAAAAATAATGTGCCAAGGTTTGCCTTTAGGATGTTTACAATGCTTTTTGTTTTGTACGGTGCAGGACAGAAACTTTGGCTGTAGTGCGCGATTTTACAATTTTTACTGGAACGTCAAACGGTTCTGAAACTTTTTGCAATGTCTTGCTGTACAAATTTTTTATTTTGCCTAATTTTGGTAGAATTTTTGGGGTACCAGAAGTAAGGTCAATGTTCAGATAGCTACAGACTGTTCTGTTTTTGACGGATTCTGTTTTTGATGCATAGTTTACTTGTTTTGATGAAACTATCAATTTCTATCAGTGGATTGAGCCATGAAAAAGTTATACTACAGTAGACACAATGAAAAAACAAAATATTAATGGGTTTGCAACAGTACTTAGAGTGGTGATTTGCTTTATTGTACTAACGGATCTTACTGAGTTTTCTGTTGAAGTTTTGTGTGGATGAAGTGTTTTATCGAGAAGGTCTCGATATGAGGAAAAGGAGGAGAGGCAAGAGCTCAAGCTTGGGGATGCCCAAGGCAACCCAAGTAAATATTCAAGGAGACTCAAGCATCTAAGCTTGGGGATGCCCCGGAAGGCATCCCCTCTTTGTTCAACAAGTATCAATATGTTTTCGGATTCGTTTCGTTCATGCGATATGTGCAAGTCTTGGAGCGTCTTTTGCATTTAGTTTTCACTTTTATTTTATGCACCATGCTGGTATGAGATAGTACTTGGTCGATTTTTAGAATGCTCTTTGCACCTCACTTATATCTTTTGAGTATGGCTTTATAGAATGCTTCATGTGCTTCACTTATATCATTTGAAGTTTGGATTGCCTGTTTCTCTTCACATAGAAAACCGCCATTTGTAGAATGCTCTTTTGCTTCACTTATATTTGTTAGAACATGGGCATACCTTTTGTAGAAAGAATTAAACTCTCTTGCTTCACTTATATCCATTTAGAGAGATGACAGGAATTGGTCAATCACATGGTTAGTCATAAAATCCTACATAAACTTGTAGATCACTGAATATGATATGTTTGATTCCTTGCAATAGTTTTGCAATATAAAGGTGCTGATACTAGAGTCATGCTAGTGGGTGAGTGTGGATTAGTAGAAATACTTGTGTTGAGGTTTGTGATTCCTGAAGCATGCACATATGGTGAACCGTTATGTGATGAAGTCGGAGCATGATATTTTTTTGATTGTCATCTTTTGTGTGGAGGTCGGGATTGCGTGATGGTTAACTCCTACCAACCCTTCCCCTAGGAGCATGCGTGTAGTACTTTGTTTTGATGGCTAATAAATTTTGCAATAAGTATGTGAGTTCTTTATGACTAATGTTGAGTCCATGGATTATACGCACTCTCACCCTTCCATCATTGCTAGCCTCTTCGGTATTGTGCATTCCCCTTTCTCACCTCGAGAGTTGGTGCAAACTTCGCTGGTGCATCCAAACCCCGTGATACGATACGCTCTATCACACATAAGCCTCCTTATATCTTCCTCAAAACATACATCATACCTACCTATTATGGCATTTCCATAGCCATTCCAAGATATATTGCCATGCAGCTTCCATCATCATCATATACATGACTTGAGCATTCATTGTCATATTGCTTTGCATGATTGTAAGATAGCTAGCATGATGTTTTCATGGCTTGTCCGTTTTTTGATAACTTTGCTATGCTAGATCATTGCACATCCCTGTACACCGCCGGAGGCATTCATATAGAGTCGTATCTTTGTTCTAGTATCGAGTTGTATTATTGAGTTTTTTTTGAAGGTGAACGATAGTGGGAGAGGCTCCCACTGACTTTTGTATTACTCACAAAGGAACAATTACATGTGTGTTACAATGGGTTTTTTTGGGGGCCCCGGCCATGTAAACTAGCTACAACACTAGTTTCCCAAATTTACAATGTAACTAGACAGGAAAGGATGAAGCTCCTCTCTACAATTATGGGTCGGCAACTCCAAGAGATGCTTGAACCTAGCCAGCCACGCCCCGAAAGAATGTTGAATCCCTCTGAAGTGTTGGTTGTTTCTCTCCATCCACAAACTCCAAGCAGCCATCAGGAAGATATCCATGAAGAGAGGCTGCCTCCAGTTATCCTTACCCCCATGCAGCAAAGCTAATCTGTTGACTCCCACCGGCCAAGCCAATCCAACTCTTTTCCAGCACTGTTGACTAAATGGGCACGTAAAGAATAAATGTTCAATAGTCTCCTCGGGAGGGTTTTGCAGAACATGCATGTGTAATTGCCCCCCGTGACGGAAAAATGTCTACGCTTGAGCATGTTTCTGGTATTCAGACGATCAACAAGGATCAGCCACCCAAACATTTTAAAATTGATCGGGCTCTTGGCCTTCCAAAGTCAACCGAACGCCTCATCTGCCACAACCAGCTTGTAGCAGTGGTTATAGTATTTCTTGGATGAGAAGCGCCCGAGCGTGCATTCGCAAATGTCACAACGGTCGTTGTCCACACACACTTGCATCGATCCCTACTAGATCTCATTGATCTCCTCTCTGGCCTGGATCGAAAGAGGTAAGCTGAAGATCATGGCTGGGTCAGTTGCAGTAAGAACCTTAGCAATGGAATCATCCTCATTCATGCAGAAGGAGAAAGCCCGTGGGTACATGTCCATGAGTGGAGCATCATTACCACTATCCAACCAGACATCTTTCCAAAACAAAGAGCTAGAACCATCCCCTGGGATTACTTTTGTGATCCCTCGAAAAACCCCACTGAGTTGCATTACGTCTTTCCACCAGAAAGAGCCCACCGCGTCAGCTGCATGCGGTATTTTGTTCCTGTAGTAAGCGTCCCAAACCAACTTCACCCAGGGGACATCATCATGATTATAAAATTTGAACAGATGCTTTAGGAGAAGGGCAACATTCTGGGTTTTGATATCAATGATACCAAGGCCTCCACATCGTTTTGGGCGGCAGACAAGTTCCCAGGCCACGAGGGAATTGTTTTTGACTCCATCGTCAGAATTTTTTGCCTAGAGACAATATCTGTGCAGCTTGTCCAGATGTTCAACCACCTTTCGGTGCAATTTGATTGTGCACATTGCAGACGTCACAACAGAATTGACCAGAGTCAGTTTAGCCCCGGACGACATCAGAGACAGCGCCGTGGATATCTTCCTCTCAACTGCATGCACTAGCGGCATGAGATCAAGAATGCTTGGCCTCGTCATCCCCATTGGCGGACCGAGGTAAGTGAATGGTAGGGAACCAACAGAACATCCAAACACCGCTGCCAACTCACAAGCGCGCTGGTGATCAATGTTAATGGGTATAAGAGTTGATTTATGGAAATTGATTTTCAGTCCAACCGAAGCAGCGTAGTCCTCCAAGATAGACTTCATACGGGCAGCTTGTTCAGGACATGTCTGCATCACCAAAATAGTGTCGTCAACGTATTGACCAACCGGAAAGTCACCCTCACTATCACGAGGGAGTGGAACAACAAGTCCTCGAGCAAAGGCATCATTAATCGCTACTTGGAGGAGGTCAGCCGCAAGGACAAAAATTAGCGGTGAGAGAGGGTCACCCTGCCGTACACCACATTTGCATTGGAATTTCCGACCAGGAACTCCATTAAGGAGTACAGAAGAAACCCCCGAGCCAAAAATTGTTTTCATCCATCCGACCCATTTGTCATCAAAACCCATGTGCTTCATGATCTCCAACATGGGGGCGTGCTCAATCGTGTCAAATGCCTTAGCAAAGTCGAGCAGGAGGATTATCTCCCGCGATGAGGTATGGCATTGATGGATATATTCAAACGACCACGCCAGGCAATCTTAGATTGTCCTCCCCTTAATGAAACTGTACTGGTTTTTTGTGGATGATTTTGAGGTTGACTTTCTGCAGCCGATTAGCCAGGATCTTTGTGACGATTTTCAAACAACAATTCAGTAAAGTGATTGGTCTATAATCGTTTGCAGTTTTTGGAGAAGAGATCTTTGGGATCAAGGTGATGTAACCCTCACTAATGCTGGTGATATCTAGCCCTCCAGCATGAAAATCATGGCACATCTCATAGAAATCTGACTTGATGATCTGCCAGCAGCTTTTAAGAAAACATCCATTAAACCGATCAAGGCCAGGAGCCCTATCATTGGGCATTTCCTTAATTACAGCATCAATCTCTTCATTGGAGAAGGGTGCCGACAATTGATCAAGCCCCTCGATCCGGCGAATGATTCTAGAAAGATCAAAGCGCAAGTTTGTGGGTTTAGAAGGACCCAAACGTTCTTTATAGGTTTTGTACGACACCCCCTCCTTGCCAACATGGTCATGGATTTCCACATCATCATCTCGAAGCGCGGCAATAGAATTGTGTCTATATCTCTCAGTGGCCAGAGATTGAAAGAGCTTGGTGTTTTCATCAGCAAATCTGAATAACCTAATCATACATCTTTTCCTCCAGTACTCATTCTGATACTTGAGCAGTGTCTGCAAGTGAAGTTTCAAAATCCTCCTGAAGTTTGACTCCTGGATAAATAGAGGTCTTTTGTCCTCGAGATTATCCATCATAACTAAACTTTCATTAATGTTCTGGATTATAATTTTCAGCTTTGAGATACCTCTGCTCCATCTCTTGAGATCATATCTCAGTGTTTTAAGTTTTTTACAAATGTGGGCAGTAGAGTTCGGGGCATGTCATGCCTTGGACCAGGAGGCAGCAACCACATCAGTAAACCCTTCGTGGTTAACCCAAAAATTCTCAAAGCGGAAAAGCTTGGACCTGGGGATATTAGATTCAATTGCAACCACACACGGGATATGATCAGGCACCGGTTTACCCAATGGCAGAACCATCGTGTTTGGGAAGGAGGTGGTCCAACAAGAGGAAGAGAAGAACCAATTGAGCTGCTCGAGCAAGGGGTCATCTTGCATGTTGCTCCAGGTATATGTTCTGCCCTTCAGAAGTAGCTCCATCAGGGACTGCGCTCGAATGATTTCATTAAACAACAACATGTCTGTAGCGTCACCCCCAGGCTTGTTTCTATTATTCATGGTGCGGATGAAATTAAAATCTCCTAGGATCAACCAATTTTCATCATCAGGTATATTTAGGTGAAATAACCAGTTAGTAAAATCCACCCGACGCTGACCAGAGCATGGACCATAGACATTGATCAATTTTCAAGTTTCACTGGATTGGGTAGCAACAAAAGAAACACCCACAGCAAACGAGTCAACATACCAAGGCATGCCCACAAACACAGAACTATTCCATATTATGATAAGACCACCCGAGGCACCCACTGACGGTGAAAACACAAATTTATCGAAACTCTTGGGGCAGAAAGTTTTAATAAACGCTAAATCAAAAGATTCACGCTTAGTTTCTTGGATACACAGCACAGAACAACTGCTAGTATCAATAGCATTCCTAAGAGCCAAAAGTTTAGCATCAGAGTTGATGCCTCTGATATTCCACGATAGCACATTCCATGATTTATTCATGAGCGAGAGATAGTTCAATCGCTGGCTCCAGGGGACGAGCGCTGATCATCCAGTAGCTTCTCGGCAGAGAGAACATCCTGTGCAATCCCGCAACGGCTGCCCATCTGTTGAAGATCTTCAATCGACGTAGGAGGGGGACAAGCATCAGCCATAACCTGCACGGGGGCAGCAGCCAAAGAAACAGCTCTGAAAAAGAAGTCTCGCGGGGTTTCACCCGTGACTTGGAGTGCTTGGTGTCAGTAACATGATTGATCTTGAAGCCATCATATTTGTTAGATCTAGTGCTTCTTCTGACAGTGGTGGTATCAAGTGGCAGTAGAACATTGCGGGGCTGTGGAGCATTATAATTAAAGAGATGAAGAAGCAACCACCTGAAGAGCAGTACCTTGATCTGACTGTGTCACTGACTGAAATTCTACATCTTCAGAGACAAGTTGTGGGATCGCCTTGAGACCAGGAGAGCGAGCAGCCATCTCCCAATCAGCATTGATCAATTCATACATGGGCTCAGAAAACTCCTGCAGCAGTGACGAGGGGACGATGGTAGCACCCAACTGAAAGGTTGAGCTGAAAACAGCTGATAGAACATCAAACTCTGGGACCATGCCTTCAAGCCAGGCAGCAGCGGCAGCATTCAGTTGGTTTTGGAGGAACTTGAACGGATTGAGAGGTAGCATAACAGCCGCGGATTGCTGGAAATTGTGGGCCGGCGTGTATATGCGCTTAAGCATCCTCCCCATCCAAAGCAATAGCTCATGATCAATAGCCACAAAAAAATTAACTGAATCTCCTCCTGCTCTGACGAACACCAGTCTTGCAGCAGGATTCCCAAGCAAAAAACCATCAGCCATCTCTTCCACCGCCTGAAACTCTGTATCAGAAGACCACATATCAGACAAATTGTCCTGTACATTGTTTTTCGGGTCCACACCATCCATCAGGGATGGCCCGTCATACTAAAAGAATGTTCTGAAACTGAATCCTATGTATGGAGGAGGAACCACATGCCACATGCGCCAACCATTTTCCTGAATATGTTCCTGAGCAGGTTCCGGAACATTCCATGCCTCTTCATTCAGAGCAGCTTGTGCATTCATCTCATCAATTCTTGCCTGCTGCATGACAGTGTAGTATGGAAGCTCATATCGGTGGGGTGAGGCATTCAGAAGGGGAGGAGCATCCTCATTGCCAATTAAATTGGGAATTGTATTTCTTCCATTCAGCACATACACAGGGATAGACCAAGAACGAGAAAGACCTGGCAGCAAACCAACCCTGGTAATCAAAAGACTGTGCGGCACCTCAGCAACATCCTTAATATGACACTTAACCAGAACTCTAGCTTTGTTGTGGCCCGGGCGTGGCCAGACAAGAAGCTTTCCAAAGTTATAGACAGCCTTATGAATATAGTGTTTAGTCTGATAGTCCATTGGGTTGTAAGTAAATAAAAGTGTGATGATCATCATTATTAGAGCATTGCCCCAGTGAGGAAAGGATGATGGAGACTATGATTCCCCCACAAGTCAGGATGAGACTCCGGACTTAATGAAAAAAAAGGAGAGGCCAAATAAGCCTAAATATAAAAGGAGGCCAAAGAAGCCTATCTAAAAAAATGAGAGAAAAAGAGAGCAGGGCAATGTTACTATCCTTTTACCACACTTGTGATTCAGAGTAGCACCATGTTCTTCATATAGAGAGTCTCCTATATTGTCACTTTCATATACTAGCGGGAATTTTCATTATAGAACTTGGCTTGTATATTCCGATGATGGGCTTCCTCAAACGCCCGAGGTCTTCGTGAGCAAGCAAGTTGGATGCACACCCACTTAGTTTCTAGTTTGAGCTTTCGTACACTTATAGCTCTTAGTGCATCCGTTGCATGGCAATCCCTACTCCTCACATTGACATCAATTGATGGGCATATCCATAGCCCGTTGATTAGCCGCGTCTATGTGAGACTTTCTCCTTTGTGTCTTCTCCACATAACCTCCACCATCATATTCTATTCCACCTATAGTGTTATATCCATGGCTCACGCTCATGTATTGCGTGAAACTTGAAAAAGTTTGAGAATACTAAAGTATGAAACAATTGCTTGGCTAAAACCGGGGTTGTGCATGATTCAAATACTTAGCGTGGTGAAGATGGAGCATAGCCAGACTATATGATTTTGTAGGGATAACTTTCTTTGGCCATGTTAGTTTGAAAAGACATGATTGCTTTATTAGTATGCTTGAAGTATTATCGTCTTAATGTCAAATGATAGACTATTGCCTAGAATCACTCGTGTCTTAATATTTATGCCATGATTAGATTTATGATCAAGATTATGCTAGGTAGCATTCCACATCAAAAATTATCTTTTTTATCATTTACCTACCGGAGGACGAACAAGAATTAAGCTTGGGGATGCTGATATGTCTCCATCGTATCTATAATTTTTTATTGTTCCATGCCAATATTCTACAACTTTCATATACATTTGGCAACTTTTTATATTATTTTTGGGACTAACATATTGATCCAGTGCCCAGTGTCAGTTCCTGTTTGTTGCATGTTTTATGTTTCACAGAAACCCATATCAAACGGAGCCAAACGGGATAAAAACGGACGAAGAATATTTTTGGAATATTTATGATTTTTGGGAAGAAAAATCAACGCGAGACGGTGCCCGAGGAGGCCACGTGGCAGGGGGCGCACCCCTGACCCTCGTGGGCACCCCGTAAGGCGGTTGACGCTCTTCTTTTGCCGCAAGAAAGCTAATTTTCGGAGAAAAATCTTGGCGAGGATTTCAATCCAATCAGATTTATGGATCTCCGGATAAGAAACGGTGAAAGGGCAGAACACCAGAACGCAGAAACAGAGAGACAGATCCAATCTCGGAGGGGATGTCGCCCCTCCCATGCCATGGGAGCCAAGGACCAGAGGGAAAACCCTTCTCCCATCTAGGGAGAAGGTCATGGAAGAAGAAGAAGAAGGGGGGCTCTCTCCCCCTCGCTTCCGGTGGCGTCGGAGTGCCGCAGGGGCCATCATCATCACCGTGATCTACACCAACAACTTCACCGCTTTCATCACCAACTCTTCCCTCCTCTATGCAGCGGTGTAACCCCTCTTTTACCCGCTCTAATCTCTACTTAAACATGGTGCTCAACGCTATATATTATTTCCCAATGATGTATGGCTATCTTATGATGTTTGAGTAGATCCGTTTTGTCCTATGGGTTAATTGATGATCGTGATTGGTTTGAGTTGCATGTTTTATTATTGGTGTTGTCCTATTGTGCCCTCTGTGTCGCACAAGCGTGAGGGATTCCTGCTGTAGGGTGTTGCAATATGTTCGTGATTTGCTTATAGTGGGTTTCTTGAGAGACAGAAGCATAAACCCGAGTAAGGGGGTTGTGGCGTATGGGATAAAGGAGACTTGATGCTTTAATGCTATGGTTGGGTTTTACCTTAATGATCTTTAGTAGTTGCGGATGCTTGCTAGAGTTCCAATCATAAGTGCATATAATCCAAGAAGAGAAAGTATGTTAGCTTATGCCTCTCCCTCAAATAAAATTGCAATAGTGATTACCGGTCTAGTTATCGATTGCCTAGGGACAAATAACTTTCTTGTGACAAAAAGCTCTCTACTAAAACTAACTTAGTTGTGTCTTCATCTAAACAACCCCTACTTTTTATTTGCGCACTCTTTATTATCTTACAAACCTATCCTATCATACCTGCAAAGTACTTCTAGTTTCATACTTGTTCTAGGTAAAGAGAACGTCAAGCGTGCGTAGAGTTGTATCGGTGGTCGATAGAACTTGAGAGAATATTTGTTCTACCTTTAGCTCCTCGTTGGGTTTGACACTCTTACTTCTCAAAAGAGGCTACAATTGATCCCCTATACTTGTGGGTTATCAATACGTGTTTGTCACAGTAGGTCACATTTACGTGAGAATATGATAATAATGTTTCACTACAAAAAAATACACTTCCGTGATGATACGCATTTGTCATAGTAGGTCACATTTTCTGTCATGCATGTACATCCATGACGATTTTATGACAGAATCAAGATAGTCATACATGTGCTGTCGTAGAAGTGTTCCATGAAAATACTCAAATTATCATCACGGAAGTGTCCACTTCCATGATGACAAATGGCGTGTCATGGAAGTGTTTTCGTCAGGGGTAACGACTTGTGGCATCCACCACACGAGATAACCGTAAAGCTATTGGTTCCGATTTTGGATCCGATAACCCGTTAACAGCAATGACCAATGGCAATTTTCCACCTGTAAAATTCTCATTGGCCGAACGAACCACGTGTCAACATCGCGTTAGGATAGATGTCATCCAGTGAATGGATGGGACACGCCTATGATACGTTGATACGTGGCTCGGCCCAACAGTGGCCCATTCAGGTTAAAAGGCCGGCCCATTTGACTTGGTCAAAAGGTAGCGGGTCGGCTGCTACTTCTTGAGCTCGCGTTGCTTTTCCCATGAAGAGGTAGAAATAAGTATTTCCCTCAGTTAAGAACCAAGGTATCAATCCAGTAGCAGAAAAACGCACAAATCACCAATACCTACACAAACAATCAAACACTTGCACCCAACCCGATAAAGGGGTCGTCAATCCCTTAACGGTCACTTGTAAAGGTGAGATCTGATAGAGATAAATAAATAAAAACTAAACAAAAGATAACTAAATATTTTTGGGTTTTTTGGTTTATAGATCTAAAAATAAAAGATTGCAAAACAGTAGATCGGAAACTAATATGATGGAAAATAGACCCGGGGGGCATAGGTTTCACTGTAGGCTTCTCTCTTGAAGGCAAATATTATGGTGGGTGAACAAATTACTGTCGAGCAATTGATAGAAAATTGCAAAGTTATGACGATATCCAAGGCAATGATTTTGTAATATAGGCATCACGTCCATGTCAAGTAGACCGACTCCTGCCTGCATCTACTACTATTACTCCACACATCAACCGACTCCTGCCTGCATCTAGAGTATTAAGTTCATGAAGAACAGAGTAACACTTTAAGTAAGATGACATGATGTAGAGGAATAAACTCAAGGAATATAATGTAAACCCCATCTTTTTATCCACGATGGCAACAATACAATACGTGCCTCGCTAACACTACTGTAGGATGGTGCTAACGCGACACTACGATCAGAGACCCTTTGACGAAACTGTGTGTGATGCATTAATCGCAAACGGTGGTGTAAAAAACGTCAAAAAGGGTGCAAAACATTTGCGATGACAGCTGCATGAAACACGGTTCATATTTTAGTTCCGTGTGTGATGTAGGGCATACGGTTCAGTGCAATTAACCGTTTGCAATGCAGAGCAACAAAAGAAACGGGTAGCCAGATGAAGGTGCGTGAGATAAAGAGCATACGGTTCACTAGGATGAACTGTTTGTGATTAGGCAACACAAAAGAAACAGTCAACTGCTACGTCTTGAGCTTGGCGTTGGTTTTCCTTGAAGAGGAAAGGGTGATGCAGCAATAATAGCGTAAGTATTTCCCTCAGTTTTTGAGAACCAAGGTATCAATCCAGTAGGAGGATCCTCAAAAGTCCCACGCACCTACACAAACACACAAGAACTCGCAACCAACGCAATAAAGGGGTTGTCAATCCCTTACAGCCACTTGCGAAAGTGAGATCTGATAGAGATAGTATGATAAGATAAATATATTTTTGGTATTTCATGATATAGATTGGAAAAGTAAAGATGCAAATAAAAGTAGATTGAAAACTTATATGATAAAAGATAGACCCGGGGGCCATAGGTTTCACTAGTGGCTTCTCTCAAGATAGCATAAGTATTACGGTGGGTGAACAAATTATTGTCGAGCAATTGATAGAAAAGCGAATAATTATGAGATTATCTAGGCATGATCATGTATATAGGCATCATGTCTGTGACAAGTAGACCGACTCCTGCCTGCATCTACTACTAGAAATCCACACATCGACCGCTATCCAGCATGCATCTAGAGTATTAAGTTCATAAAGAACAGAGTAACGCATTAAGAAAGATGACATGATGTAGAGGGATAAACTCATGCAATATGATATAAACCCCATCTTTTTATCCTCAATGGCAACAATACAATACGTGCCTTGCTGCCCCTGCTGTCACTGGGAAAGGACACCGCAAGATTGAACCCAAAGCTAAGCACTTCTCCCATTGCAAGAAAGATCAATCTAGTAGGCCAAACCAAACTGATAATTTGAAGAGACTTGCAAGGATAACTTAATCACACGTAAAAGAATTCAGAGGATATTCAAATATTTCTCATAGATAAACTTGATCATAAACCCACAATTCATTGGATCTCGACAAACACACCGCAAAAAGAGTTACATTGAATAGATCTCCAAGAAGATCAAGGAGAACATGGTATTGAGATCCAAAGAGAGAGAAGAAGCCATCTAGATAATAACTATGGACCCGAAGGTCTGTGGCAAACTACTCACGACTCATAGCAGAGGCCTTGGAGTTGATGTAGAGACCCTCCGTGGTTGATTCCCCCTCCGGCGGAGCGCCGGCGAAGGCTCCAAGATGGGATCTCACGGATACAGAAGGTTACGGTGGTGGAAATAGTTTTTCGTGGTCACCTCTGATGTTCTCGGGGTACGTGGGTATATATAGGAGGAAGAAGTAGGTTGGTGGACGCCCGAGGGGGGCGCGCCCTCCACCCTCATGGCCTCCTAGATTGCTTCTTGACTTGCACTCCAAGTCCTCTGGATCACGTTTGTTCCAAAAAGATCGCTCCCGAAGGTTTCATTCCGTTTGGAATCCATTTGGTATTCCTTTTCTTCGAAACACTGAAATAGGCAAAAAAACAGCAATACATGCTGGGCCTCCGGTTAGTAGGTTAGTCCCAAGAATGATATAAAAGTGTAAAGTAAAGCCCATAAACATCCAAAACGGGTAATATAATAGCATGGAACAATCAAAAATTATGGATACGTTGGAGACGTATCAAGCATCCCCAAGCTTAATTCCTGCTCGTCCTCGAGTAGGTAAATGATAAAAACAGAATTTTTGATGTGGAATGCTACCTAGCATAATTCTCAATGTAATTTTCTTTATTGTGGCATGATTGTTCAGATCCAAATGATTCAAGATAAAAGCTTATAAAACATAAAACATAAAGAAGCATACTAACAAATAATCATGTCCTATCAAAATAAAATAGCCAAAGAAAGCTTATCCCTACAAAATCATATAGTTAGGCCATGCTTCATTTTCATTACACAAAATACTCCCATCATGCACAACCCCGGTTTCAGCCAAGCAATTGGTTCATATCTTTTAATGCGCTTCAGCTTTTTCAACTCTTACGCAATACATGAGCGCAAGCCATGGACATAGCACTATGGTGGTATATGGTGGTGGTTGTGATGACAAAAAGGGAGAATATAGTCTCACATCAACTAGGCGTATCAACGGGCTATGGAGATGCCCATCAATAGATATCAATGTGAGTAAGTAGGGATTGCCATGCAATGGATGCACTAGAGCTATAAATGTATGAAAGCTCAATGATGTCTACTACACAACCTTCTTCTTGTAGACGTTGTTGGGCCTGCAAGTGCATAGGTTAGTAGGACAGCAGCAAATTTCCCTCAAGTGGATGACCTAAGGTTTATCAATCCGTAGGAGGCGTAGGATGAAGATGGTCTCTCTCAAACAACCCTGCAATCAAATAACAAAAACTCTCTTGTGTCCCCAACACACCCAATACAATGGTAAATTGTATAGGTGCACTAGTTCGGCGAAGAGATGGTGATACAAGTTCAAAATAGATATTAGATATAGGATTTTGTAATCTGAAATAATAAAAACAGCAAGGTATCGAGTGATAAAAGTGAGCGTAAACGGTATTGCAATGATAGGAAACAAGGCCTAGGGTTCATACTTTCACTAGTGTAAGTTCTCTCAACAATAATAACATAGATAGAACATATGACAAGCCCTCAATATGCAACAAAGAGTCACTCCAAAGCCACTAATAGCGGAGAACAAACATAGAGATTATGGTCGAGTACGAAACCACCACAAAGCTATTCTTTCGGATTGATCTATAAAAGAGTTTGTACTAGAATAACACCTTAAGATACAAATGAACCAAAACCCTAATGTCACCTAGATACTCCATTGTCACCTCAAGTATCCGTGGGCATGATTATACGATATGCATCACACAATCTCAGATTCATCCAACCAACATAAAAGTACTTCAAAGAGTGCCCCAAAGTTTCTACCGGAGAGTCAAGAACGTGTGCCAACCCCTATATATAGGTTCCCAAGTGTCACGAAACCCGCAAGTTGATCACCAAAACATACATCAAGTGGATCAACAGAATAACCCATTGTCACCACGGTTATCCCATGCAAGACATACATCAAGTGTTCATAAAAGACTCAATCCAATAAGATAACTTCAAAAGGAGAAACTTAATTCATCACAAGAGAGTAGAGGGGGAGAAACATCATAAGATCCAACTACAATATCAAAGCTCGGGATACATCAAGATCGTATCACCTCAAGAACACGAGAGAGAGATATCAAACACATAGCTACTGGTACATACCCTCAGTCCCCGAGGGTGAACTACTCCCTCCTCGTCATGGATAGCGTCGGGATGATGAAGATGGCCTCCGGTGATGGGATCCCCCTCCGGCAGGGTGCCGGAACAGGGTCCCGATTGGTTTTTGGTGGCTACACAGGCTTGCGGCGGCGGAACTCCCGATCTATCTTCTTTTCTGGAAGTTTTAGGGTACGTAGGTATATATGGGTGCAGGAGGTACATCGGTGGACCCTCGGAGTGCTCACGAGGTAGGGGGCGTGCCTAGGGGGGAGGGGTGCGCCCCCCACCCTCGTGGGCAGCCCGGGAATCCCCTGACGTGCACTCCAAGCCCAACAGATTGGTTTCCTTCCAAAATTAACTTCTCTAGTTGATTTCGTTCCGTTTTGGCTCCGTCTGATATTCCTTTTCCTCGAAACACTGAAATAGGCATCAAACAGCAAATCTGGGCTGGGCCTCCGGTTAATAGGTTAGTCCCAAAAAATAATATAAAAGTGGATAATAAAGCCCAATATTGCCTAAAACAGTAGATAAAGTAGCATGGAGCAATCAAAAATTATAGATACGTTGGAGACGTGTCAAGCATCCCCAAGCTTAATTCCTGCTCATCCTCGAGTAGGTAAATGATAAAAAAGAATTTTTGATGCGGAGTGATACTTTGGCATAATTTCAATGTAAATCTTCTTAATTGTGATATGAATATTCAGATCCGAAAGATTTAAGACAAAAGTTCATATTGACACAAAAATAATAATACTTCAAGCATACTAATCAAAGCAATCATGTCTTCTCAAAATAACATGGCAAAAGAAAGTTCATCCCTACAAAATCATATAGTTAGGCTATGCTTCATTTTCGTCACACAAAGATGTTCCCAACTTTTATACCCCCGATGACAAGCCAAGTAGTTGTTTCATACTTAAATAATCTCAAACTTTTTCAACCTTCATGCAATACATGAGCGTGAGCCATGGTTATAGCACTATGGGTGGAATAGAATATGATGATGGGGATTGTGTGGAGAAGACAAAAAAAGAGAAAGTCTCACATTGACGAGGATAATAAACGGGCTATGGAGATGCCCATCAATTGATGTCAACATGAGGAGTAGGGATTGCCATGCAATGGATGCACTAGAGCTATGAATGCTCAACGAAAGAAAACTAGTGGGTGTGCATCCAACTTGCTTGCTCATGAAGACCTAGGGCATTTGAGGAAGCCCATCGTAGGAATATACAAGCCAAGTTCTATAATGAAAAATTCCCACTAGTATAAAAAGACAACTTATGAGACTCACTACATGAAGAACAAGGTGCTACTTTGAAGCACAATATATGAGACTCACTATATGAAGAACAAGGTGCTACTTTGAAGCACAAGTGTGGAAAAAGAGATAGTAGCATTGCCCTTTTTTTGGGCCTTTCTTTTTTTCTTTTTGGCCTTTCTTCTCTTTTTTATTATATTTTTTTGGGCCATTCTTTTTTTTGGCCTTTATCTTTTTTTTTTGATTGGGCAATGCTCTAATAATGATGATCATCACACTTCTATTGATTACAACATAAGGATTACAACTCAAAACTTAGAACAATATATGACTCTATATGAATGCCTCCGGCGGTGTACCGGGATGGTGCAATGAATCAAGAGTGACATGTATGGAAAATAATGCATGGTGGCTTTGCCACAAATACGATGTCAACTACAAGATCATGCAATGGCAATATGACAAAAGTAATGTATGTCATGATGATGATGGTGGAAGTTGCATGGCAATATATCTCGGAATGGCTATGGAAATGCCATAATAGGTAGGTATGGTGGCTGTTTTGAGGAAGGTATAAGGAGGTTTATGTGTGATAGAGCATATCGTATCACGGGGTTTGGATGCACCGGCGAAGTTTGCACCAAATCTCAAGGTGAGAAAGGGCAATGCACGGTACCGAAGAGGCTAGCAATGGCGGAAAGGTGAGAGTGCGTATAATCCATGGACTCAACATTAGTCAAAAGAACTCATATACTTATTGCAAAAATTTAGAAGTCATTAAAAACCAAGTACTACGCACATGCTCCTAGGGGGATAGATTGGTAGGAAAAGACCATCGCTCGTCCCCGACCGCCACTCATAAGGATGCACAAGCCAGGCACACTTCATGTTTCAAATTTGTTACACAACTTTAACCATACGTGCATGCTACGGGACTTGCAAACTTCAACACAAGCATTTCTCAAATTCACAATTACCCAACTAGCACGACTATGATATTATCACCTCCATATCTCAAAACAATTATCAGGCATCAAACTTATCTTAGTATTCAATTCACTCAAAAGAAAGTTTCACATATCTTGAACACCAAGTATATTAACATTAAGCAAATTACCATGCTATTAAAGACTATCATAATAATCTAAGTGAAGCATGAGAGATCAAATAGTTTCTTTAAAACAAATCCACCACCATTCTCTAAAACATATAAGTGAAGTACTAGAGCAAAAATTATCACGCTTAAAAGATATAAGTGAAGTACTATGAGCAAAAACTATCAAGCTCAAAAGATATAAGTGAAGCACATAGAGTATTCTAGCAAATTACAATTTGTGTAAGGCTCTCTCTCATTAAAGAATTTTAGATCTTGATACTTATTCAAACATCAAGCAAAGCTAAATAAAACTACATTGCAAGGATAGCACAACTCATGTGAAGAAGCAAAAACTTAGGCTCAACCGATACTAACCGATAGTTATTGAAGAAGAAAGGTGGGATGCCTACCGGGGCATCCCCAAGCTTAGATGCTTGAGACTTCTTGAAATATTATCTTCGGGTGCCTTGGGCATCCCCAAGCTTGATCTTTTGTGTCTCCTTAATTCCTCTCATATCATGGTTTCTCTTTTTATCAAAAGCTTCATTCACAACAAACTCAACAAGAACTCGTGAGATAGGTTAGTATAAACCAATGCAAAACCTTATCATATTATACTGTAGAAAATCAATTAAATTATTATTCAACATTGCATACTAAATGCCTCTGCATATTTAGTATTCCTATCCTCAAATAGAATCATTAAACAATCACACATATGCAAACAATGCAACCATAACAGCAATCTGCCAAAACAGTACAGTCTGTAAAGAATGCAAGAGTATCAATACTTCCCTGACTCCAAAAATTATGAACTAAAAATCCCACTGTAATAAATTTATCAGAGCTCAATATGCAAAAGATTCAACTTTAGACCATGCTTTGACTTTTCTAGGGAATTTTTGCAACAGCGGTAAACTTTCTCTTTTCAAACAACAACATGCAAACTAGCAAAATAAGCATGGAAAAGGCTATCCTTGACTTTTTTATTGAAACTTAAGAGGCAAAACACAATTCTAACTAACAGCAAGCAAAAACTAACAAAAGAAATTGACGCTCCAAGAAAAACACATATCATGTGGCGAATAAAAATATAGCTCCAAGTAAAGTTACCGATGAACGAAGACGAAAGAGGGGATGCCTTCCGGGGCATCCCCAAGCTTAGTTGCTTGGTTGTCCTTGAATATTACCTTGGGGTGCCTTGGGCATCCCCAAGATTAGGCTCTTTCCACTCCTTATTCCATTGTCCATCGAATCGTTACCCAAAACTTGAAAACTTCAACCACACAAAACTCAAAACAAAACTCGTAAGCTCCGTTAGTATAAGAAAATAAAACCACCACTTAGGTACTGTAATGAACTCATTCTAAATTCATATTGGTGTAATATCTACTGTACTCCAACTTTATCTATGGTTCATACCCTCCAATACTACTCATAGTTTCATCAAAATAAGCAAACAACACATAGAAAACAGAATCTGTCAAAGACAGAACAGTCTGTAGTAATCTGTATCAAACGTATACTTATGGAACCCCAAAAATTATGAAATAAATTGATGGACCTGAAATTTTTTTCTATTAATCATCTGCAAAGAGAATCAACCTAAAATCTCTCTCCAGTAAAAAAATGGCAGCTAATCTCGTGAGCACTAAAGTTTTTGTTTTTCACAGCAAGATCACATAAACTTCACCCAAGTCTTCCCAAAGGTTCTACTTGGCACTTTATTGAAAAAAAAGCTATAAAACATGATTACTACAGTAGCATAATCATGTGGACACACAAAAACAGTAAGGATAAATATTGGGTTGTCTCCCAACAAGCGCTTTTCTTTAATGCCTTTCTAGCTAGGCATGATGATGACAATGATGCTCACATAAAAAATAAGAATTGAAACATAGCGGGAGCATCATGAAGCATATGACTAGCACTTTTAAGTCTAACCCACTTCCTATGCATAGGGATTTTGTGAGAAAACAACTTATGGGAACAATAATCAACTAGCATAGGATGGCACAACAAGCATAGCTTCAAGAATTTAAGCATATAGAGAGGAAACTTGACATTATTGCAATTCCTACAAGCATATGTTCCTCCCTCATAATAATTTTCAGTAGCATCATGAATGAATTCAACAATATAACCAGCACCTAAAGCATTCTTTTCATGATCTACAAGCATAGAAAATTTTCTACTCTCCACATAAGCAAACTTTTTCTTTATAGCATACGTATCATCACAATAATCATCATATATAGGAGGCATGCTTTCATCATAGTAAATTTGCTCATCAAAGCTTGGGGGACAAAAAATATCATCTCCATCAAACATAGCTTCCCCAAGCTTGTGGCTTTGCATATCATTAGCATCATGGATATTCAAGGAATTCATACTAACAACATTGCAATCATGCTCATCATTCACATATTTCACGCCAAGCATTCTATGTAATTCTTCTTCTAACACTTTGGCACAATTTTCCTTTCCATCATACTCACGAAAGATATTAAAAAGGTGAAGCGTTTGAGAAAAACTTAACTCCATTTTTTTCGTAATTTTCTTTTATAAAATAAACTAGTTCTAAAACAAGAAACAAAAAGATTCGATTGCAAAATCTAAAGATATACCTTCACTTACCTAGCCTCCCCGGCAACGGCGCCAGGAAAGAGCTTGATGTCTACTACACAACCTTCTTCTTGTAGACGTTGTTGGGCCTGCAAGTGCACAGGTTTGTAGGACAGTAGCAAATTTCCCTCAAGTGGATGACCTAAGGTTTATCAACCCGTAGGAGGCGTAGGATGAAGATGGTCTCTCTCAAACAACCCTGCAACCAAATAACAAAAAGTCTCTTGTGTCCCCAACACACCTAATACAATGGTAAATTGAATAGGTGCACTAGTTTGGCGAAGAGATGGTGATACAAGTGCAAAATAGATAGTAGATATAGGATTTTGTAATATGAAATAATAAAAACAGCAAGGTATCAAGTGATAAAAGTGAGCGTAAACGGTATTGCAATGATAGGAAACAAGGCCTAGGGTTCATACTTTCACTAGTGTAAGTTCTCTCAACAATAATAACATAGATAGAACATATGACAAGCCCTCAACATGCAACAAACAGTCAGTCCAAAGCCACTAATAGCGGAGAACAAACATAGAGATTATGGTCAGGTATGAAACCACCACAAAGCCATTCTTTCGGATTGATCTATAAAAGAGTTCGTACTAGAATAACACCTTAAGATACAAATCAACCAAAACCCTAATGTCACCTAGATACTCCATTGTCACCTCAAGTATCCGTGGGCATGATTATATGATTTGCATCACACAATCTCAGATTCATCCAACCAACATAAAAATACTTCAAAGAGTGCCCCAAAGTTTCTACCGGAGAGTCAAGAACGTGTGCCAACCCCTATGCATAGGTTCCCAAGTGTCACGAAACCCGCAAGTTGATCACCAAAACATACATCAAGTGGGTCAATAGAATAACCCATTGTCACCACAGTTATCCCATGCAAGACATACATCAAGTGTTCATAAAAGATTCAATCCAATAAGATAACTTCAAAAGGGGAAACTCAATTCATCACAAGAGAGTAGAGGGGGAGAAACATCATAAGATCCAACTACAATAGCAAAGCTCGGGATACATCAAGATCTTATCACCTCAAGAACACGAGAGAGAGAGAGAGAGAGAGAGATCAAACACATAGCTACTGGTACATACCCTCAACCCCGAGGGTGAACTACTCCCTCCTCATCATGGATAGCGCCGAGATGATGAAGATGGCCTCCGGTGATGGGATCCCCCTCCGGCAGGGTGCCGGAACGGGGTCCCGATTGGTTTTTGGTGGCTACAGAGGCTTGCGGCGGCGGAACTCCCGATCTATCTTCTTTTCTGGAAGTTTTAGGGTACGTAGGTATATATGGGTGCAGGAGGTATGTCGGTGGACCCTCGGAGTGCTCATGAGGTAGGGGGACGCGCCCAGGGGGGAGGGGCGCGCCCCCCTACCTCGTGAGCACTCCGAGGGTCCACCGACGTACTTCCTGCACCCATATATACCTACGTACCCTAAAACTTCCAGAAAAGAAGATAGATCGGGAGTTCCGCCGCCGGGCGCGCCCCCCCACCCTCGTGGGCAGCCCGGGAATCCCCTGATGTGCACTCCAAGCCCAACAGATTGGTTTCCTTCCAAAATTAACTTCTCCAGTTGATTTCGTTCCGTTTTGACTCCGTCTGATATTCCTTTTCCTCGAAACACTGAAATAGGCATAAAACAGCAAATCTGGGCTGGGCCTCCGGTTAATAGGTTAGTCCCAAAAAATAATATAAAAGTGGATAATAAAGCCCAATATTGCCTAAAATAGTAGATAAAGTAGCATGGAGCAATCAAAAATTATAGATACGTTGGAGACATATCACTCAACAAAAGAAACTAAGTGGGTGTGCATCCAACTCGCTTGCTCACAAAGACCTAGGGCATTTTGGGGAAGCCCATCATTGGAATATACAAGCCAAGTTCTATAATGAAAAAATCCCACTTAGTATATGAAAGTGACAACATAGGAGACTCTTTATCATGAAGATCATGGTGCTATTTCGAAGCACAAGTGTGGAAAAGAGATAGTAGCATTGTCCCTTCTCTCTTTTTCTCTCATTTTTTTAATTTTTTTAATTTTATTTGGCCTTTCCCCTTTTTTTATTTGGCCTTTCTCTTCTTCTTTTTTGCTGGGCTCTTTGGCCTCTTTTTTTTTTATTTTTTTTAAGTCCGAAGTCTCATGCCGACTTGTGGGGGAATCATAGTCTTCATCATCCTTTCCTCACTTGGGACAATGCTCTAGTAATGAAGATCATCACACTTTTATTAATTTACAACTCGGGAATTACAACTCAACACTTAGAACAAAATATGACTCTATATGAATGCCTCCGGCGGTGTACCGGGATATGCAATGAATCAAGAGTGACATGTATGAAAATTATGAAGGTGACCTTGCCACAAATACAATGTCAACTACATGATCATGCAAAGAGCAATATGACAATGATGGAGCGTGTCATAATAACACAACAGTGGAAAGTTGCATGGCAATATATCTCGGAATGGCTATGGAAATGCCATAATAGGTAGGTATGGTGGCTGTTTTGAGGAAGGTAAATAATGGGTGCATGATACCGATGAAAGTTGTGCGGTATAATAGAGGCTAGCAAAGTGGAAGGGTGAGTGTGCGTATATCCATGGACTCACATTAGTCATAAAGAACTCATATACTTATTGCAAAAGTCTACTTGCCCTCGAAGCAAAGTACTACTACGCATGCTCCTAGGGGAAGGGTTGGTAGGAGTTAACCATCACGCGATCCCGACCTCCACTCATAAGGAAGACAATCAAAATAGCACCTCATGCAACAAATTTGTCACATAACTTTTACCATACGTGCATGTTACGGGACTTGCCAACTTCGACACAAGTATTTCTCAATTTCATAATTACCCACTAGCATGACTCTAATATTACCACCTCTATATCTCAAAGCAATTATCAAGCATCAAATTGATCCTAGTGTTTTATGCAGTTTCTATGATAGTTTTTATTATACCCAACTTGGATGCTCATCATTCTAGGACCAAATTTATAACCACAGCAAATACCATGCTGTTCTAAAAGACTCTCAAAATAATATAAGTGAAGCATGAGAGATCAACAATTTCTTCAAAATTAATCCATCGCCGTGCTCTGAAAGATATAAGTGAAGCACTAGAGCAAAAACTATCTAGCTCAAAAAGATATAAGTGAAGCACTAGAGCAAAAACTATCTAGCTCAAAAGATATAAGTGAAGCACATAGCATATTCTAATAAATTCTAATCAAGTGGGCTTCTCCCAAAAGGTGTGTACAACAAGGATGATTGTGGAAAACTAAAAAGCAAAGTCTAATATCATACAAGACGCTCCAAGCAAAACACATATCATCTGGCAAATAAAAATATAGCTCCAAGTAAAGTTACCGATAAACAAAGACGAAAGAGGGGATGCCTTCCGGGGGAATCCCCAAGCTTAGGATTTTGGCTATTCTTGAATATCTTGGGGTGCCTTGGGCATCCCCAAGCTTATGCTCTTGCCACTCCTTATTCCATAGTCCATCAAATCTTTACCCAAAACATGAAAACTTCATAACACAAAACCCAACAGGAAATCTCATAAGCTCCGTTAGTGAAAGAAAGAAAAACCACCACATAAGGTACTGTAATGAACTCATTCTTTATTTATATTTTTTTAAACCTACTGTATTTCAATTTCTCTATGGTTCATACCCTTACATACTAACATAGATGCATCAAAATAAGCAAACAACATGCGAAAGGCAGAATCTGTCAAAAACGGAACAGTCTGTACCAACCTGTAACTCTTGAATACTTATGGAACACTAGAAATCCTACCAAAATAGGACATCCTGGGAAATTGGTCTATTGATCTACAGCAAAAATAATCAACGCAAAATCACGTTCCTGTGAATTACTAAAGTTATTTTCATGCGCGCAAAGTTTCTGTTTTTTCAGCAGAATCAAATTAATTATCACCATAGGTTATCCTATAGGTTCTACTTAGCACAAACACTAATTAAAACATAAAAACACATCTAAATAGAAGGTAGATGCAAAATTTATTACTAGTAAACAGAAACAAAAACAAAAAACACAAATAAAATTGGGTTGCCTCCCAACTAGCGCTTTCGTTTAACGCCCCTAGCTAGGCATAAAAGAGAGGATAGATCTAAGTAGTGCCATCTTTGGCACTCAATTCATAAGTAGCTCGCATGATAGATTCATAAGGTAATTTAACTTTCTTTCTTGGAAAGTGCTCCATGCCTTTCCTTAATGGAAATTGGAACCTTATATTCCCTTCCTTCATATCAATAATCACACCAATCATTCTAAGAAAAGGTCTACCAAGAATAATAGGGCAAGAAAGATTGCAATCTATATCAAGAACGATAAAATCTACGGGCACCAAATCTCTATTTTCAACAATGAGAACATCATTGATCCTTCCCATTGGCTTTTTAATGGTGGAATCCACAAGGTGCAAATTTAAAGAGCAATCATCAAGATCATGGAAACCTAGAATATCACATAAAGTTTTCGGAATCATGGAAACACTAACACCCAAATCATATAAAGCATAACACTCATGAACTTTAATTTTAATCTTTATAGTAGGTTCCCACTCATCATAAAGTTCTCTAGGTTTAGAAACTTCCAAATTAAGTTTTTCATCAAAAGATTGCATCAAGGCATCAACGATATGTTTGGTAAAAGCTTTATTTTGACTATAAGCATGAGGAGAATTCACAACGGATTGCAACAAGGAAATACAATCTTCTAAAGAACAATTATCATAATTAAATTCCTTGAAATCCAAGATAGTGGGTTCAATTCTATTTAAAGTCTTGACCTCTCCAATCCCACTTTTACCAAATTTAGCGTCAAGATCTAAAATCTCCGAATCATTGGGACGCCTTTTAACTAAAGTTGACTCATCTCCAGTCCCATCATTATTAAGATTCATATTGCAAAACAAAGATCTAATAGGGGACACATCAATAAATTTAAGATCATCATCATTATTTTCATGGAAACTGGAAGAACACGCCTTTATAAAGCAATCTTTCTTAGCACGCAATCTAGCGGATCTTTCTTTGCACTCATCAATGGAAATTCTCATAGCTTTGAGAGACTCATTGATATCATGCTTAGGAGGAGTAGATCTAAGTTTCAAAGAATCAACATCAAGCGAGAGTCTATCAACGTTCCTAGCCAAATCATCAACTTTGAGCAATTTTTCTTCAAGCAAGGCATTAAAATTCTTTTGAGAGATCATAAATTCTTTCACACTAATCTCAAAATCAGAGGGCATCTTATTAAAATTACCATAAGAATTATTGTAGGAATTTCCATAATTATTAGAGGAATTACAAGGCAACAGTCTAGGATTAAAGTTTCCTCTATAAGCATTGTTTCCAAAATTATTCCTACCAACAAAATTCACATCCATAGATTCATTATTATTTTCAATCAAAGTAGACAAAGGCATATCATTGGGATCAATAGGAGCACTCTTATTAGCAAACAATTTCATAAGTTCATCCATCTTTCCACTCAATACATTAATTTCTTCTATAGCATGCACTTTTTTACTAGTAGATCTTTCTGTGTGCCATTGAGAATAATTATCCATAATATTATCAAGGAGTTTTGTAGCTTCTCCTTAGGTGATTTCCATAAACGTGCCTCCCGCGGCATAATATAAAAGATTTCTAGAAGCAAAATTCAATCCGGCATAAATTTTTTGTATGATCATCCATAAATTCAAACCATGAGTAGGGCAATTGCGAATCATCAATTTCATCTTTCCCAAGATTGGGCAACATGCTCATGATCAAGTTGTTTAAAATTCATAATATCGTTCCTAAGAGTGATGATCTTAGCGGGAGGAGAATACTTAGAGATAGAAGCATCTTTGCACTTGTTCCATGAATCAATACTATTCTTAGGCAAAGACGAAAACCAAACTTTAGCACGATCTCTATGTGAAAACGGAAATAACTTCAATTTAACAATATCATTATCCGTATCTTTCTTCTTTTGCAACTCACACAAATCAATAAAGGTGTTTAGATGGGTAGCGGCATCTTCACTAGGAAGGCCAGCGAATTGATCTTTCATAACAAGATTCAGCAAAGCAGTATTGATTTCACAAGACTCAACATCATTAAGAGGAGCAATCAGAGTACTAAGGAAATCATTATTATTGGTATTGGAGAAATCACACAATTTGGTATTATCTTGCGCCATCGTGACAAGTAATCCAACACACAAGCAAACGAAGAGGCAAACAATAGAGAGAGAGGAGATTGGGAAAGAGAGGGAGAATAAAACGGCAAGGGTGAAGTGGGGGAGAGGAAAACCAGAGGCAAATGGCAAATAATGTAAATGCGAGGGAGATGAGTTTGTGATGGGTACTTGGTATGTATTGACTTGAGCGAAGACCTCCCCGACAACAGCGCCAGAAATCGCACGTTGGCGGGAGGTCAAATCTTGACTTGACTTGGTGGAAGCCAACGGTGCCAGAAATCCTTCTTGCTACGTCTTGAGCTTGCATTGGTTTTCCTTGAAGAGGAAAGGGTGATGCAGCAATAGTAGCGTAAGTATTTCCCTCGGTTTTTGAGAACTAAGGTATCAATCCAGTAGGAGGCTCCTCAAAAGTCCCACGCACCTACACAAACAAACAAGAACTCGCAACCAACGCAATAAAGGGGTTGTCAATCCCTTCAAGGCCACTTGCGAAAGTGAGATCTCATAGAGATAGTATGATAAGATAAATATATTTTTCGTATTTTATGATATAGATTGGAAAAGTAAAGATGCAAATAAAAGTAGATTGAAATCTTATATGATAAAAGATAGACCCGGCGGCCATAGGTTTCACTAGTGGCTTCTCTCAAGATAGCATAAGTACTACGGTGGGTGAACAAATTACTATTGAGCAATTGATAGAAAAGCGAATAATTATGAGATTATCTAGGTGAGGGAGTCCTGGACTACGGGGTGTCCGAACAGCCCGACTATCATCGTCAGCCGGACTCCAAGACTATGAAGATACAAGATTGAAGACTTCGTCCCGTGTCCGGATGGGACTTTCCTTGGCGTGGAAGGCAAGCTTGGCAATACGGATATATAGATCTCCTACCATTGTAACCGACTCTGTGTAACCCTAGCCCTCCCAGGTGTCTATATAAACCGGAGGGTTTTAGTCCGTAGGACACAACAACCATTACAACAATCATACCATAGGCTAGCTTCTAGGGTTTAGCCTCCTTGATCTCGTGGTACGTCCACTCTTGTACTACCCATATCATCATTATCAATCAAGCAGGAGTAGGATTTTACCTCCATCGAGAGGGCCCGAACCTGGGTAAAAACATCGTGTCCCTTGTCTCCTGTTACCATCCGCCTAGACGCACAGTTCGGGACCCCCTACCCGAGATCCGCCGGTTTTGACACCGACACTGGTGCTTTCATTGAGAGTTCCTCTGTGCCGTCACCGATAGTAAGGATGCCTCTTCCCGTTTTCAAGGACGGTATCTTCGCCAAAGGAGCCTTGGCTGCCGGCCAAACTATCCGGGTAGGTGGTTTTCTCATGACCGCCTGTTCGGCCACCGCTTCGACAATGACCTCTCAGGTCGTCAAAAGCTATCTTCACGTCAGCTCGGAATTCGCCAAGCGGCTGGATCCAATAGAGCTCTCGTCCGTAAACGAGCTCTTGGATCGCATTGCCGCCCTGGGAGTCGCTACAGACTACAATCAAATTGGGCTTAAAACCGATCTGAGAGAGATTAACTCTCCCCAGGTCACCCACCACGTTGCAGTGGTAGAGGAACAACACGGCGACTCTTCTCCTGTATTGAAGACTAGTCATGTCCGGGCTCCCGAACCCTCCATGCCGGATTCCCGCGGAGGGATGGACTTCGATCACTGAACCTAAAGTCAGGCATCGGAACAGACTCGTTGGACAACAGCCAGCAATCCAAGCTTCCAAATTTGGAAACTTCTCGGCCCTTGAGCCTCGAGATGGGTAGGGTTCCAGACTTAATTCCACCCACCTGCCCAGACACATGCGATCTATCTCTAATCCGGCAAGAGCCCGCTGAAACAGTACATCATTACTGCGCCAGATTCCTCCTGGTCATGGACAGGATAAAGGACTGCCGAGAGGAAAACACAATTTCAATTTTCTGCAATAATTGCACGGACGAGGGAATCTTGAACGCCGTCAGCCATCGTGAAATTACACGCTTCGCCGACCTGGCGTCCATAGTACGAAAGTACTGTGCGATGGAGAGTTTCCGGAAAACCGAAACTAAGTTTTGGGACAATCCGGCCCCGGATACAGCCCTAGTCCGCAACAAAAGGGTGCATTACACTCAGGCACCAGGTACAAAAACCAAAAAGCAAAAACCCCATAAAGGGCAAGGAACCGTACTGGAGGGATGGCTCAACGGACCCTGTAAAATTCACAGTACAGAAGGCACCACCCCAACACATAGCCTTCGAGCATGTTGGATACTGCGGCAGGTGGCCAAAAGTGGCGAGGAGCTTCTAGCCCCGGAAAACCACTCCAACAATACCAGTACGGTATCAATAGTCTTTGAGACTTTCGCATCAAATAATATGCGGAAACAAACAATCCGCAGCCTCGCCGAAGTCTACCAAGTAGCAACAACTAATCCATGGAGTGACACGGCCATCACCTTCAACGCTAGCGACGAACCTAAATTTTGAACAGCCCGAGCACCAGCCGCATTGGTCCTCAGTCCAATAGTGGATGGCTTTCATCTTACCAAGGTACTCATGGATGGCGGCAGTGGACTAAAACTCATCTACGAGGAAACTCTTCAAAAAATGGAAATAGACTGGAGCCGCATTGAGCGAAGCAGCACAACCTTTCGAGGAATAATCCCCAGCCAGGAAGCGCGCTGCACAGGAAAAATCACACTTGATGTGGTGTTCGGCTCGCCGGACAATTACAGGTCCAAAGAAGTCACATTCCAAGTGGCCCCATTCAGCAGCGGCTATCACGCTATATTACGACGGGAGGCATTCAAAATTTTTCTAGCCATACCCCATTACGGGTATATGAAGCTTAAGATGCCCGGGCCCGGCGGAACAATCACTCTCGCTAGTGATCCGGACATAGCACTCCGCGCCGAAAACAAGACAGCCGCATTAGCCCTGGAGGCACTATCCGAAGCCCTAGCGGCAGAAGAACTCACCGCACTGCACTCTACGGTGAATAGGGACGATGTGATACTCGATAAAAGATCCAAGTCCACCTCTTTCAAACCAGCGGACGAAATAGTCAAATTCCTAGTTCACCCAACGGACCCAACAAAGACGGCCTCCATCGGGGCACAGTTGAACCCTGATGTAGACACCGCACTGCGAGAATTCCTTCGGGAAAATTGGGACATCTTTGCCTGGCACCCTTCAGATATGCCAGGAATCCCACGCAGATTGGCAGAACACAGCCTAAACATCCTTAAAGGATTCAAGCCAGTCAAACAGGCTCTTCGGTAATTTTCCGAACCCAAAAGACAGGCAATGGGAGAAGAGCTGGCCAAATTACTGGAAGCCGGATTCATCAGAGACATCAAACATCCGGACTGGCTAGCAAACCTGGTAATGGTACCAAAGAAGGACAAATCCTGGCGCCTATGTGTCGATTTTAAAGACCTCAACATGGCCTGCCCAAAGGATCCCTTCCCCCTCCCCCGCATCGACCAAATAATCGATGCTACTGCAGGGCACGATTCATTGTGCTTCCTTGACGCATATTCCGGCTACCATCAAATCAAGATGGCGGAAGCGGACCAAGCCGCAACGGCATTCATTACTCCATACGGACCATTCTGCTTTAACACGATGCCCTTCGGACTTAAAAACGCCGGCGCAACATATCAGCGCATGATTCAGACATGTCTGGCTACCCAGATCGGCAAAACAGTAGAGGCATACGTAGACGGCGTAGTCGTCAAAACCAAACACGTCAAAACTCTAGTAGATGATTTGAGGCTCACATTCGACAACCTCCGAGCATACGACATCAGGCTGAATCCGAAAAAATGCGTTTTCGGCGTACCAGCCGGAAAGCTCCTGGGCTTCATTGTATCCGGTAGAGGAATTGAAGCGAACCCAGCCAAGATCCGAGCTCTGTCACAGCTGGATATTCCAAATGACCTCAAACAAATACAAAAATTGACTGGATGCATGGCGGCTCTAAGCAGATTTATCTCCCGCTTGGGAGAAAAGGCATTGCCCCTATATCGCCTCCTCAGGCACACTGAACACTTCAAGTGGACGGATGCTGCCACTGCCGGACTCGAAGAAATCAAGGCCATATTGGCAACAAATCCGGTCCTGGCCGCGCCTAACCTGGGCAAACCAATGTTATTATACATCGCGGCAACACATCAAGTTGTAAGCGCGGTACTCGTCGTCGAACGAGAAACAGAAGGGCCCAAATTCCCTCTTCAAAAACCAGTGTACTACGTATCCACTGTCTTAACTCCCTGCAAGTCCCGGTACCCGCACTATCAAAAGATAGCGTATGCGGTGTTCATGGCATCCCGGAAGCTCCGACACTACTTTCAAGAGTGTTCGATAACAGTGGCTTCCGAAGTACCCCTCAACGACATCATAAACAACCGCGACGCGACGGGCAGGATTGCAAAATGGGCCATTGAGCTCTTACCATTCGATATAACTTACAAACCTCGGCGAGCTATAAAGTCGCAAGTTTTGGCTGACTTTGTCGCTGAGTGGACTGAAGCCGAACTCCCTAAAGAGTATGGCGCATACTCCAATTGGATTATGCACTTCGACGGCTCCAAAATGTTGGCCGGTTTTGGGGCTGGCGTCGTATTGACGTCCCCAACCGGGGACACAGTCCAATATGTACTTCAGATAATGTACACGGAATCCAACAACGTAGCCGAATACGAGGCCCTCTTACATGGCCTCCGGATGGCAATCTCCATGGGCATTCAACGCCTAGAGGTGCGCGGGGACTCAAACCTCGCAATATCCCAAGTAAATGGAGACTTTGAGGCCAAGGATCCGAAAATGGCAGCCTATCGTAACGTTGTCCTCAAAATGTCAGCTCGGTTCAAAGGACTTGAATTCCACCACGTAGCCCGGGATAATAACCAAGTGGCCGACGTATTTGCACGCATCAGCGCAAAACGTGACGCTGTCCCTCCAAACATCTTCCTGGAACGGCTCTTTAAGCCATCCGTACTATGGGAAGAGGAGTCCGGAAATAACAAATTGGAAGCAGCCGCACCAACCGACATAGAACAATCTGACATAATCGGCGATTCAGCCGATGAAATAACACCTTCAGCCCACGAAATAATGGCAGTAATCGCCCCGTGGACAGAGCCATTCCTAGCCTACTTGCTTAGGCAGGAACTTCCCGAAGACCAAAATGAGGCCCGCTGCATAGTCCGGCGATCTAAAGCATACAAGGTCCATGAGGGAGAACTCTATAAGAAAAGCACAACCGGGGTCCTTCAAAGGTGTATCTCCAAAGAGGAAGGGCAAAACCTATTGGCTGAAATTCATGCCGGACTAGGCGGACACCATGCCGCAGCTCGGGCCCTTGTAGGAAAGGCATTCCGTACAGGATTTTATTGGCCGACGGCCCGGGCAGATGCTCAGGACTTAGTCCAAAGATGCGTCAGTTGTCAGCTCTTTACTAATCAGAGCCACATGCCACCCACCACCCTCAAAACTATACCCATCACCTGGCCGTTCGCGGTCTGGGGGCTTGAGATGGTTGGACCCCTTAAAGGGGGAACCCACAAGCAAAGGTACCTATTGCTCATGGTGGACAAATTCACCAAATGGATAGAGGCCAAGCCAGTTAAAATGGCAGAGTCCGGACCAGTGATAGACTTCATATCCGGGGTAGTACACCGTTACGGTGTTCCCCACAGCATCATTACCGATAACGGCATGAACTTCATGGCCGACGAGGTTAAATTATGGTGCAAAAATATGGGCATTAAGCTCGATTACGCTTCAGTCTATCATCCTCAAACCAACGGTCAAGTGGAACGAGCAAATGGTCTCATAATGAGCGGCATCAAACCCAGACTAGTGCGGTCCCTTACAAAATCGGACACGCACTGGGTAGAGGAGCTCGACTCCGTACTCTGGGGGCTGCGGACAACGCCCAACCGTACTACCGGATTCACACCATTTTTTATGGTATACGGCGCAGAAGCAGTTTTGCCCTGCGACATCATTCATGACTCACCTCGAGTGCGCATGTACGAAGAAAGAGAAGCCGAGCTGGATCGGCAGGACAGCTTGGATGCATTGGAGGAAGAACGCAACGTCGCCAAGGCTCGTTCCGCATTCTATCAGCAGCAGGCTCGAAGATATCAAAGCAGAGAAGTACGGGCCAAGACTTACAACGTTGGCGAACTAGTTCTACGCCTGCCGGACAAGAAAAAGGACAAGCTCAAGCCCAAATGGGAAGGCCCCTTCATTATTGATCAAGTTCTGACCGGCGGAGCGTACCGTCTGCAAAATGCGTCAGACAACCGACTCGAGCCGAACCCATGGAACGCAGCCCGCCTCCGAAGATTCTATGCCTAGCGCTGGACTAAGAGTTCGTCCCCTTCCCCCCGTCAAAATTTTTACACTTCAGTTGTCTCTTGTTTCTCTTTTTTCTCTCACCCCTTTTTCATACAAGCCCTTAAAGGCCTACTTGCGCATTGTTCGCACACAATTGATGTGCTATCCGCACTCATTATACCTGGGGGCTTCTTTACCAGAAGCTTACTTATAAGGGCTTCATGCCCAGCACATGTGTCAAACTTCCACATGTACCTTTTATTCACCATTATATGCATCGATATGACTTAAGTTTTGGCCAAGCTGGGTTGCCTGGCTCCTGTGCTTACCCCTACGTTCCCGATTGTTCGGCTAGGAGGTAAAGGGATCACCTCTGCGATTGTTACTGCCGGGTCAGCCGGATGTGTACCTCAGACTGGGTGAAGTCAAAAGCTAGCGTTCTTAAGGGAATATTCGGTCGGTGACTTGAAACATGATTTTTTACCTATTTATTTATCTGCCCCCAGATGTTTTCCTGCTCTTTTCGCAGTCCGGACATGCACTTTAGGGCATGCCTCCCAGGGAAAGGAACCCTTAACGGAACTATTCTCCCTGGAAGATGTTTCTTACTAACCATGTAATATAACATAACTAGTTGGGCACTTGTCTGATAAAGCACTAATGACCCCTACACCTTGTCGCCATGCATGCCCCGGTTGTTTCTTAACCGAGAAGGTATTCGGACACACTCCGGACTCTAGGGTCCCGAGGTTGAAGTGAAAAGGTCGGCAAAGACAAACGATCTACAATCCGGCTAGAAGGCATTTTCCATGTCATTTAAAATACATTGTCAAATCGACTGACTGTATTCCTCCTCAATCCCATCTAATAGGCTGTCTAATTTACAGTCCCATTGGGAATATTTAGCGGCCAACTCTACTTGGCCGTACACTAAACTCACAGGGATCTCCTTCCCATCGGGCCCCATAGGTCCGACCTCGGCCATATGGTTGGGATCCGCCTTCTTGTACCTCGTCTTCACAATGGCCCAGGCCTCCCTGGCACCTTGGCGGCAGGTCGAAATCTTCCATAAACGGAAGCGCTGCCGCGCTCCCTAAAGCTTCTCCGCAAGCTCTCCAAGGCCCTCGGGTAGGGAGAGGGACGGCCATAAGGCCTGGACGACGCTGTTCATTGCCTGCCGAACTCGTTCGAGCAGTTGCACCAGCTCGAGAAGTTGATCACCCGTTGATACGGGCATCTCCTCCGTAGGGCGACCTGTGAGCACACCTACAGACATGTTTTTGTCAATTGACTTCCTCGTCGAACTCTTCTTTTCAAAGGAGTTCGCTCAAGCACTTACTATAGATGCCGCTACGAAGCCGCTGATTCTCCTTCACGGAGCCAGATAGCTCGGCCCGAAACACCTTTCAGCTCTTCTCCAAGCTGGGCGTGGGCATCCTGGAGCTTATTCCTTTCCTGCTGCACCCTCGTCAGCACCCTCTCGCCGGCCTTCAGCTGGCGCAGTAATTCTTGCCTGTCCGGATCCTGTCCGGCACCACCTACAATGTCATTGTCAGACTTACACGTACGCCGCACACCGATTATCTTTTCGAAATAATGTGTTACCAGGAGGGGCCTCTGTACTTCCTTCTGCGGCAGCTAGTGCGGCCTCAAGTTGGGCCTTGCACTCTTGTAGCTCCTGGGACAGTTGGGTATTCTTCTCTGTAAGACCCTGCATATCAAATGATCCTTAAATCAGTTATTCCAACTACTTTAAGTCTCGTGGGCTACTGGCATATACAACTATTAAAATCTCTTACCCGTATGTCCTTTACATACTGCTCCGTGGCTCTGGTTAAACCATCTTGAGCAGCACGGAGGTGCGTGTCCCCCGCGTTAAAGGCATTCAGCGCCTCAGGGGAGAAGCACGCGTCACGAAAAACTGTCCGGCGGCGCCTATGGTTCATGGCGCTCTCCACCTCAGACCTGGTGGCGGACAGTCTGTAGGCATCCTCCGTTGGAGGAGTATCCGGCTAGCACCTTGCGCTCGCCTCCCCCTCCAGACCAGGCGTTGGAGCCTGGCTGGCAGAAGCTGGGTTGGTAACTCCTACGCCCAGAGTCCGGTGGGCACTCTTTCTCCTACAAAGGTCATGAGCATTCAAACACTTCCTAGGGACTTTGTCCTAAATAACAATCGCGAGCTATACCATTGCGGCGATGTCTCGATCCGTGCCGCACTCCTCTTCCGCCTGCTGGGTCGGACTGACCCTTGTTGGCCAGCTGCCGTGGCCTCGGCCTCCTGCCCTGAAGGCGCCCCCTGCGAGACATCATGGAGACCCTTGTTGGCCAGCTGCCGTCAGAAATGCGCAAGGACGGAATGATGGTGTCAGGACTTCGGTCACAATCACCTAGGGAGCCGGAGATAGGCCGGGGTAGTCAGCCGTAATGGCGACTAGAGCATTATCCATGCTGAGTTGGTGGAACACCCCGTCGATTAGATCCACCTTTATGTCCGGGTCCTCTTCGGAGGCCGGGTCTCGGGATCTTTCTGGATCCTCGAGCTGTGGAGCCGGGCTATGAATGCTCTCCACAGTCCGGCGCAGATCCTGCGTCAAAACCATAAAGTAAGGTACTTAACTTTGAAAGCGTGGGTCGGATAAATGAACATCCGCTTACCCAGCTTCGAGGGTTGTTCATGGAGAACCCATTCAATGGGCTCGTCTGGAGGAAGTCCTCCTTCTCCCCCTTGTACAGACCGGACAGAATATTCACCAGGTCTTCGGCCGATCCTGGCCCTTGACGGCCATGACGAGTGGCATCATTCTCTCCATTGAAATCCCACATGGGGTGGCCCCTGTATTGCAGCGGCTGCACCCCCCGCATAATGCACGTGGCCATGACTCCAATCATGGTCAATCCGGAATGGGCCAGTAACCTTATCCGGCCCATCAAATAATGGACGCTCTTGTCTTCCTCCAGCTGGGGGCTCCATGGGCGCCAGCTCAGGCATTTCTTCAGAGGAGCATTACTGAACTCCGGGAGGCCGATCCGAACAGGGTCCGGCAGCGGATCATCTTCTACATAAAACCATTCTGAAGGCCAGTCTTCGGACGCCTTCTTAGGGGTTCCGGATGGATATCCGGTCCCGGCGATGCGCCATATTTCGGCACCGCCCACTTGATATATGGACCCCTCGTGAGAGCGGGGTACAAGGCAAAATAACCTCTTCCACAGCGCAAAATGGGGCTCGATGCCCAGAAATAGCTCGCAGAGAGCTATGTAACCCGCGATATGCAGAATAGAGGCGGGCGTGAGGTGATGGAGCTAGAGACCGTAGAACTCCAGGAGCCCACGGAGGAACGGATGTATAGGAATCCGAGCCCCCTTATCAGATAGGGGACGAAGGATACTCGCTCCCCTTTGTTGGGACTTGGGGTAGCCTCCGCTTGCTTCCCACCTTTGTAGGTGGCCAGCCCGGCTCGGACCGGGACCATGAAGGCCGGAGGGTGATATCCCTCCGCTTGGAGCGTCACTAGCTCGTTGTGAGGGACAGAACATCTCCTCCAATCTCCTAGCAAAGGGCTGGGAGCGCGAGAGGAGGAGCCGCGTCGACGGTCCATGATGGAATGGATTTTTGGTCAGAGGCGCTCCGATGAGTACTCGCAGATGGAAGATGGTGTGATTTGGATCTGGATTCTTGCCTCTCTTATAGGCAGATTATTTGCGCAGCTGGGGGGTAAAACACAAAAGATACCCTGGCTTTTCGCATTCGTGCGACGCGTGGAAGAAGGCCATTATTGGGCGTGGAAGCCAAGGAGCGCAATGTTTGCAAGATAGCCGGACACTATTCGGCAAGTACATGGAACTTAAAGGAGAACCCGCCTTGCAACGCCGAAGACTATACACGCGCTGGACTTATCGTCATTGAAGCCTGGTTCGGGGGCTACTGAGGGAGTCCTGGACTAGGGGGTGTCCGGACAGCCGGACTATCATCGTCAGCCGGACTCCAAGACTATGAAGAAATAAGATTGAAGACTTCGCCCCGTGTCCGGATGGGACTTTCCTTGGCGTGGAAGGCAAGCTTGGCAATACGGATATATAGATCTCCTACCATTGTAACCGACTCTGTGTAACCCTAGCCCTCCCCGGTGTCTATATAAACCAGAGGGTTTTAGTCCGTAGGATACAACAATCATACCATAGGCTAGCTTCTAGGGTTTAGCCTCCTTGATCTCGTGGTAGATCCGCTCTTGTACTACCCATATCATCAATATCAATCAAGCAGGAGTAGGGTTTTACCTCCATCGAGAGGGCCCGAACCTGGGTAAAAACAGCGTGTCCCTTGTCTCCTGTTACCATCCGCCTAGACGCACAGTTCGGGACCCCCTACCCGAGATCCGCCGGTTTTGACACCGACACTAGGCATGATCATGTATACAGGCATCACGTCCGTGACAAGTAGACCGACTCCTGCCCGCATCTACTACTATTACTCCACACATCGACCACTATCCAGCATGCATCTAGAGTATTAAGTTCATAAAGAACAGAGTAACGCATTAAGAAAGATGACATGATGTAGAGGGATAAACTCATGCAATATGATATAAACCCCATCTTTTTATCCTTGATGGCCACAATACAATACGTGCCTTGCTACCCTTGCTATAACTGGGAAAGGACACCGCAAGATTGAACCCAAAGCTAAGCACTTCTCCCATTGCAAGAAAGATCAATCTAGTAGGCCAAACCAAACTGATAATTCGAAGAGACTTGCAAAGATAACTTAATCACACGTAAAAGAATTCAAAGGAGATTCAAATATTTCTCATAGATAAACTTGATCATAAACCCACAATTCATCGGATCTCGACAAACACACCGCAAAAATAGTTACATCAAATAGATCTCCAAGAAGATCAAGGAGAACATGGTATTGAGATCCAAAGAGAGAGAAGAAGCCATCTAGCTAATAACTATGGACCCGAAGGTCTGTGGTAAACTACTCACGACTCATAGGAGAGGCCTTGGAGTTGATGTAGAGGCCCTCCATGGTTGATTCCCCCTCCGGCGGAGCGTCGGCGAAGGCTCCAAGATGGGATCTCTTGGATACAGAAGGTTACGGTGGTGGAAATAGTTTTTCGTGGTCGCCTCTGATGCTCTCGAGGTACGTGGGTATATATAGGAGGAAGAAGTAGGTTGGTGGACGCCCGAGGGGCCCACGAGATAGGGGGGCACACCTAGGGGGCACCCTCCACCCTCGTGGCCTCCTCGATTGCTTCTTGACTTGCACTCCATGTCCTCTAGATCACGTTTGTTCCAAGAAGATCGCTCCCGAAGGTTTCATTCCGTTTGGACTCCATTTGGTATTCCTTTTCTTCGAAACACTGAAATAGGCAAAAAAACAGCAATACGGGCTGGGCCTCCAGTTAGTAGGTTAGTCCCAAGCATGAAATAAAAAAGTAAAGTAAAGCCCATAAACATCCAAAACGGGTAATTTAATAGCATGGAACAATCAAAAATTATAGATACGTTGGAGACGTATCATCAACCCTGATCAAGGTGTCTGCGATATACGACATGCAGTTCACGCGGATGAACTGTTTGTGTTGAGACAAGAGAACATAAACAATTCAATATAACAAGATGTGTGTGATACGCGGCAAACAGGTTTGTAATCAGAAATGGGTGCAAAGACCAATAATAACACAGACGATTGCTGCTAATAAGACGTACGTGTCGTGCGATGGGATTGCATACAGAACAACATTAAACATCCACTTACATAGGTGGCTACTATAACCATGGCATTTGCACACACCAAAGTAAACTATTACATGCATAATTTCATAGGTGGCTACTACACACATGACACTTCCACACACCAAAGTAAACTATATATTACATGCATGATTAACTAGCATAAACGATCATCTCATCATCATCTACTGCTTGTGACACTTGCTCTGCTTGTGGCTCGATCCGGGCTCATCGATTTGGGTAATGAGGCACTTCCTCATGTCAATGATCCGCATGTGCATCTCGTAGCATGTGTACATGCTCTGGCCGCGAACCTGAGGTGAGGTTCATCCAGTCACCGCATCCAGGCCCTGTGCCAGTACGGGACTTGTTCTGTGGGCATCCTGCTTCATCTTTTCGTAGTAGGGGTCCATGATGGCCGAGGCGAGTTCGACCAGGGAGTCCTTCTTCGTGCTGCCCCAGAACCTGTAGTAGTCACGGATTTCAACAAGGTTCTGGCAGGCCAAGCCCGTAACATTGAGAACTTTTACATCGTCGGTGGCTTCCACCATGGCAAACTTGTAGTTGGTGTTGTTGACAAACATGTTGAAATGGTTGCAACTCTCTGGCCATGCAGTAGTGTTAGATGAGGACATGCTGGTGCACGCACAATTGGGCGACGTCAACCTTTTGATCTATGCCAGGACGACTGGCGGTGTACTGGAGGTCAATGTCGACCACCCTGTACTTGTCTCCAGCAAGCAACTGCTCAATGGTGTTGATGTAGCCGTCCACCACGGCCGGGTCGATGGTGTACACCACCAAGAGATCCGTCTCCCTCATGTGGGTCTCCACTTTATGCTCGACGAACTCCATTGGAGCGCCACTAGACATCCCCTCTCTATGTGTCGTTGTGGGTGTGGTTGTTGTGTTGTGGCGCGATTGAAATGTTGAAGAGATTAAGGTTATAATGGCGGCAGGAATTAAAGGGGAGGCCAGACGGCACGTCCTGATGGAAGTTCTAATTCACAGCGCGTAACTCCATCGTGCCGCACGTAACTGCATCGCGTGGCAACGTGCACGGCGCAACCGCATGCATATGGGGCCCCTGACGAGATCGTGCATAGGCCCACACAATAGTAGAGCGCGCGCGGAGGGACGCGAGCAAAGCGCTCCGCGGTCGCCTCAATGGCGAGCAACCATATATATGCATATAGCAGTTGAACACGCAAGGAAAAGCTATCCACAACCCGAGCGTGCGAATGAATGCGAGCAGAGCGCGCTGCGGCGCCTAACGGTGAGCAACCCCATATATATGCATATAGCAGTTGAACTGTTTGTACAAATTAAGCACGACTGCTTAATATATGAATGAAATCTATGCTTAATTACTGAATTTTAGTTGCAAAAAATAGATAGTGCTAGTGAGTTTTAGCTGCATATTTTGACAAATCGCCATTGGAAATGCTAGATGTCCTCTCTATATGTGTCGTCGTGGGTGTGCTTATTGTGTCGTGCGCTGGCCCCAAACACTAGCAGCACAACTTATAAATTGACAGATGGATTACTAGTTACAATGATGCATATAATTATGCAAAGGGATCACACATGTCTGTATTGACTGGAACGAGAATTCAATAGCACAATAAGAATTAAGGAGACAAGAAGAAAGATGCATCCATCAACGTACGACCTCCTCCTCCTCAACTCAGTGCGTCGGGCCACCGACCGGCAGCTAAGGAGCGGTGGCTTTTGTGGTGAGGTCAAGGTGCTTCTCAGCAAAGGCATCCAAGGCTTCCAACCGGTTGAAGAAGGCCAATGTCATAGCATCCTCACTGGCCTTGTAGATACCTATGTACACGATTTGCTCATACACATGGATGTATAGGTCGACGAATTCTTGCAGGGTGAGGTGCCTCGCAGCGAGCGCAACCTCCAGGTGGACATTCTTCGCGGCGTCGGCGGGCAGTCGCAGGGCCACCAGTGCTTGAAAGAGGTTCTGAGCATGGAGGCCGATTAGGGTGGCTAGCAATGAGGAGCCCGGGCATGTGGGCTGGAGGAGTACGGCGATGTCATCCGCGAGCTTCTTGACGACGGGAACTTATTGGTGGTGGCAACGATCACCTGGTCCAACTGAGAGTCATAGCTGGCGTCGACGGCGGCCATCCACCAGTCGGTCGGCAACACCGTCTGGAGAAGATCCTCTATGCCATGCCGCAGGCCGGCAACGTGGACCGTCTGGCATAGCCGCTGGCCGCTCGTGTGCATCGCCGCCATGGGTCTGGAGTGAGCACTTTTGCGCTTAGTGTAGGTGCTTAGGTGCGTACGATGTGGTAGATGCATTGGAATGGAGGGGCACCTTTATATGAGTGCAAACTGCGTTGCATTCACATTGTGCTGCCTCTTTTCCCGGTCCTCCTCCCATTACTTCCCACATGAATTCATGATGCTAATTGAAGGAGGATGCATCATTGGCCGTTCAACATTTCAGGAACCACTACCCTCTCCCTCGTCTGCATTAATGTCGTATCGAGAACTACGCCGCCCGCTGTGAAATCAAATAGTATTGCGCCGCCCACTCCACGCCCGGCTGAACACGCCTCCTCGCCTCCATCTATGCTTAATTACCGAATTTTAGTTGCAAAAATTAGATACTGCTAGTGATTTTTAGCTTCATATTTTGACCAATCACAGTGTTACAAGGTTGACAAATGGCAATGTTACTAGATCAACAAATGTCAATTTTTCCAGTTTGACAAAAGGCAACATACCACCAATATGACAGATGCAAAAACCAAATTGTTTGTAAGTGGTTGCACACGGGTCATCCAAAAGAACCGTTTGCATTGAAGAGATGCACAAATCCAGCTCTCACTTTGCACACGAGTGTTCTTTCTAAAACGTTTGCGATCAAGAGCCATTAAAACCTATAGCCATTAAAACCAAGACACGTGGCGTCACTTCAATGGTTAAAATTTGAATTATGCACATAAATGCATTGAAAACTCAATTAATGCATAAAAATTTCCAAATGAACTCCAAAAAATCCCAAAAATTGACACAACACTCCTGTTGTTCTATGTTGACACGAGAAAAAATTTGACAGCAATAAGAGGCAACGGATATCATTTTGTCCCCAAAGGTGGGATGTTCCCTACCGAAACCATTACCTTGTTGTGAAAAGCTCTGGTTTGTGAGAAGCATATACCCAAACCTGCCCCAAATGGGACCAAAAAATTTACCGTGCCATTTGATGCCGCTCCATGATAGCATGCCAAGTTTCATGAATTTAAGACAAGTTTTGGATTTACTAGAATTTAAAAACCAGGTATCTCAATGTTTGCGGCCGAATGACGGTGGCAGGGTGTTTGACATTTAGTCCCATTTCTTGCATGGGACCTAAGCATGCAACCGAGGACACATATTTGAATTTTCAATCAATTTATATGCATTAGAGCATGTGCATGTAGTTCACATTTGAATTATGCACATGAATTCATAAAAAAAACTCAGTTAATGTATAAAAATGTCCAAGCGAACCCCCAAAAATCCCAAAAATTGACACAACACCCCTGTTGTTCTATGTTGACACTAGGAAAAAATTGAAATCGAGAAGAGGCAATGCATATGGTTTCGTCCAGAAAGGTGAAACGTTCCATACCGAAACCACCGGTCTTGTTGTGAGAAGCTCTGGTTTGTGAGAAGCATATCCCCAAACCTGCCCCAAATGGGACAAAAAAATTACCACGGCATGTTGATGTCGCTCCATGACAGCATGCCAAGTTTCATGAATTTAAAACGAGCTTTGGATTTACTAGAATTTAAAAACCAGGTATATATCTCAAAGTTTGCGGCCGAGTGACGGTGGCAGGGTGTTTGACATTCATTCTCATTTCTTGGATGGGACCTAAGCATGCAACCAAGGGCACAGATTTGAATTTTCAACTAGTTTATATGCATTAGAGCATGTGCATGTAGTTGAAATTTGAATTATGCACATGAATGCATAGAAAACTTAGTTAATGTATAAAAATGTCCAAGCGAACCCCAAAAAATCCCAAAACACAACACTCTTGTTGTTCTATGTTGACACTATGAAAAAAATTTGAAATTGAGAAGATGCAACGGATATCATTTCGTCCAGCAAGGTGAAATGTTTCCTACTGAAACCATCACACTTGTTGTGAGAAGCTCTGGTTTATGAGAAGCTTATACCCAAACCTGCCCCAAATGGGACAAAAATTTTACCACGGCATGTTGATGCCGCTCCATGATAGCATGCCAAGTTTCATGAATTTCGGACGACTTTTGGATTTACTAGAGTTACAAAAGCAAGCACCTCAATGTTTGCCGGAGAGCCACGGTGCTGTGGTGTTTGAAATTCATCCCCATCTCTTGAATGGGATGTAAGCATCAACCCATGGACACATATATCATTTTACAACCCATTTTGGTGCACCGGAGCATGTGCATGTGGTTTAATTTTGAATTATGCACCTGAAATGCCTAGAAAACCTAGTTACCGTATAAAACTGTCCAAACGAACCCTGAATAATTCCAATTTTTTTACGACAAACCTATAGTAGCATGTTCACTACAGATAGAAGTCCTAGCAATTCAAACACCACCCTTTGCAGCTGTGACCCCATTATGTAATTGAAATCAAGATGAAAAATCAAGTAGATCCCACACAGTTTATTATCACCAACTGTGTGAGATGCACTGCAAAATATCCTGGAGCACCGTCGGTGTATAGTACGCCTATAGGTTACGTGAGAATGTGCGACGACTATAGTCCATAGCCCGCTTTGAATAAGGGGCCGTGTCTGATGACACTTTGTGCACCAGTTTTTTCGCTGAAGCGATTCCAAATTTTCGGCTTCCGCTGAAATATCTACCTCCCCGCCTCCTCCCCCTTACCAAAATCCACATTTCCCCTGTTTCTGCCTTCCTTTCCAAGTTGAAACCTTCACTCCTTGCTTGCAGCGCCGCCTCCTTGTCGGCAACCCTCCTTCACACTGCTCGGCCTCGCCTATCCAGGCAGGTAATCCACACCTGAACCACATCCTCCTCCTCCTTCCACATCCCACATGCCCCGACCGCCGGCGCGAGCGTGGAACCTTCCACCCAAATCACCAACCCCTTCACCAAATAAGCGCCGCCCTAAGCCATGGTGCACGCAGTATAGCTAGGATCTCAAGGGGCATTTGGCAGCAGAGAAGAAAATTGCGGCCGCACGCGCGGATGAGATCGCGATGGCTGCCATTTGTGCCGACCCCCAGTTCTTGGAGGAGCACCTCGCCATCGAAGCCACCGTCGGTGCCTCACACGCCGACGCTGCAACGCGGTTGGCTGCTTTAAACGACAGTTCGTGGTGTTTTCTCGAGGCCAGCGTCCGTGCCTTCGACAAAGACTACGAGGTGTTTTCTCAGTGTGCACGTGCTTCTCTCATCTCGAGATCCAGCAGGTTGGTGCCCGGAGCAGCTCAGGCAACTCACCACTACGACGAGGGCACCCACAATGCAGAGGCCTCGCCCTCTTCCATGTCCATGGAGCCAATTGTCATCGATATCTCCGACAATGAGTAGCTTGTCTTATAATCTCACTATAAGGACCCAAGTTCAGTTTGCTATCTACTACCTTTCCTTAACAAATTCTAGTGAATTGTGCTATATACTTTTACCATGCAATCTTCTACTCTAGTTTATATGTTCTATATGTCGTGCAATGTGGTGTTCAGTTAACCGTTTGGTTCAATTCTGCAAATGTGATGTTCAATTCTTTAGGGTGCAATTTTCCAAATAGTCAAGCATGCTTGTATTGGTTAACTGTCTGGTCTTCTATTAGGAGTATGTTATATTGTGCAATGTGGTGCTCAGTTAACATTTGGTCCATTTGTTGTGGTGTTTCGTTAACTGTTTGGTTCAATTCTGCAATGCGATGTTCAATTGTTGTGTGTGCATTATGTTATTGTATACCATGTGAGAAATAAATTGAATTTGGCTGTACTAAATACGTGAGAAACAAATACAATTGCTATATTTCCAAGTTGTAAGCATGCCTGGTTTGGTTAACTGTTTGATCTTCTATTAGGACTATGTTATATTGTGCAATGTGGTGCTCAGTAAACGTTTGGTTCATTTGTTGTGGTGTTTAGTTAACTGCTTGGTTCAATTCTGCAATGCGATGTTCAATTGTTGTGGCTGCATTCTGTTATTGTATAGGACTCTTAAATATGTAGAGGTATTTAGTATGCAATGTAAAATAATAATTTTAGTGATTCAATATAGTAAAGAATGATAAGGTTATGCATTGATTTATACTAATTTATCTCACGAATTCTTGTTGAGTAATAATTTTAGTGTGCAATGTAAAATAATAATCTTGTTGAGTTTTGTGTGGATGAAGTTTTTAAGATTTAGGGAAACCGTTATATGAGAGGAATTAAGGAGACAGAAGAGCTCAATCTTGGGGATTCCCAAGGTATCCCTAATTAATATTATAAGAAGTCTCAAGCAGCTAAGCTTGGGGATGCCCCATTTGGCATCCCATCTTTCTTCTTCAACAATGATCGGTCAGTTTGGTTGAACCTAAGTTTTTGCTTCTTCACATGATATGTGCTATTCTTGAAATGTCATTTTATTTTGTTTTGCTTGCTGTTTGATTAAAGTACTTAAGATCTAAAATTTTATTTATGAGAAGGAGTCTTCACATAGTTACATAATTATTCAACTACTCATTGTGCTTCAACTATATCTTTTGGAGTAGTTTGTCATTTGCTCTAGTGCTTCACTTATATCTTTTTAGAGCACAACGGTCGTTTTATTATGAAAAAATTGATGAAATCTCATGCTTCACTTATATTATTTTGAGAGTCTCTAAATAGCATGGTAATTTGCTTTGGTTGTGAATTTAGTCCTAATATGATGGGCATCCAAGAGGGATATAATAAAAACTTTCATATAAAGTGCATTGAATACTATGAGAAGTGTGATTCCTTGTGATTGTTTTGAGATATGAAGATGGTGATATTAGAGTCATGCTAGTAGAGTAGTTGTGAATTTGAGAGATACTTGTGTTAAAGTTTGTGATTCCTGTAGCATGCACGTATGGTGAACCGTTATGTGATAAAGTCGGAGCATGATTTATTTATTGATTGTCTTCCTTATGAGTTGCGGTCGGGGACAAGGGATGGTCTTTTCCTACCAATATATCCCCCTAGGAGCATGTGTCTATTACTTCGTTTTGATAACTAATAAGTTTTTGCAATAAGTATGTGAGTTCTTTATGACTAACGTTGAGTCCATGGATTATACGCACTCTCAACCTTCCACCATTGCTAGCCTCTCTAGTACCATGCAACTTTCATCAGTGCATTAAACTCACCATTACCTTCCTCAAAACAGCCACCATGCCTACCTGTTATGGAATTTCCATATCCATTCCAAGATATATTGCCATGCAACTTTCCACCGTTCCGTTTATTATGACACGCTTCATCATTGTCATATTGCTTTGCATGATCATGTAGTTGGCATCGTATTTTTGGCAAACTCACCTTTCATATTTTTTTATACATGTCACTCTTGATTCATTGCACATCCCGGTACACCGCCGGAGGCATTCATATAGAGTCATATTTTTGTTCTAGAATCGAGTCGTAATTCTTGAGTTGTATGTAAATAAAAGTGTGATGATCTTCATTATTAGAGCATTGTCCCTTGAGGAAAGGATGAAGGAAGCTATGATTCCCTCACAAGTTGGGATGAGTCTCCGGACATTACAAAAAATAAAAGAGGCCAAATAAGCCCACAAAAAAAGAGAGAAAAAAGAGAAGGGGCAATGTTACTATCCTTTTTCCACACTTGTGCTTCAAAGTAGCACCATGATCTTCATGATAGATAGTTTCCTATGTTGACACTTTCATATACTAGTGGAAAATTTTCATTATAGAACCGGGCTTGTATATTCCAATGATGGGCTTCCTCAAATTGTTCGAGGTCTTCATGAGCAAGCGAGTTGGATGCACACCCATTTAGTTTCTTTTTGAGATTTCACACACTTATGGCTCTAGTGCATCCGTTGCATGGCAATCCCTACTCACTCACATTGATATCTATTGATGGGCATCTCCATGGCCCATTGATTCACCTAGTTGATGTGAGACTATCTCCTTCTTGTTGGCTTTTCCACAACCACCATATTCTATTCCACCTATAGTGCTATATCCATGGCTCATGCTCATGTATTGCGTGGAAGTTGAAAAAGTTTGAGAACGTCAAAAGTATGAAACAATTTCTTGGCTTGTCATCGGGGTTGTGCATGATTTGATACTTTTTGTGATGAAGATGAAGCATAGCCACACTATATGATTTTGTAGGGATAACTTTCTTTGGCCATGATATTTTGAGAAGACATAATTGCTTTATTAGTATGCTTGAAGTATTATTGTATTTATGTCAATATTAAACTTTTGTTTTCCATCTTATGGATCTGAATATTCTTGCCACAATAAAGAAGATTACATGGATAAATGTGGTAGGTAGCATTCCACATAATAAATTCTATTTTTATCATTTACCTACTCAAGGACGAGCAGGAATTAAGCTTGGGATGCTTGATACGTCTCAAACGTATCTATAATTTTTTATTGTTCCATGCTATTATATTATCGGTTTTGGATGTTTTATATGCATTATTATGTTATTTTATATTATTTTTGGGACAAACCTATTAACCTAGAGCCCAGTGCCAGTTTATGTTTTTTTCCTTGTTTTTGAGTTTTACAGAAAAGCAATATCAAATGGAGTCCAAACGAGCTGAAAATTTATGGTGATTTTTTACGGACCAGAAGAAGCCCACGAAGCATTGGAGTTGGACTAGAAGCTTTACGAGGAAGTGGAGAGGGTGGAGGGTGTCACGACCGGTTTTTCCGGGTATCAATTTCCAGAAAAGACCGTCGTGCTCATCAGCCCCAGGATTACTGTTAGCTGATGAGGCTCCAACTTGATACAGAAATTCCAAGCAAATACAAAATATGTAGTACAAGACCGTTCTGGCCTGTGAGTACAACAAAAGGTTTCTAGTGGTTGATGGCGGAAGCGGGTTGTGAAACATCAGTGTCTATGGGACTCCATTTCCCACAGGAACAGCTGACCAGGTTAACTCCTATCTTCGCGAGGCTGCTATCACCGTTGCTTAGGACTCGAGGCTGTCATCGTCACGCTCCTCTCCAAGCAGAAATCTTGCCAAGACAATAGCCAGGGACAAGCCAGTGAATACTTTGAATGTACTCGCAAACATTATGAACACAGGTATAATATAACAATGATGTGCTGAAAATATTTTATGCTCATGACATCAGTCACAAAAGATAAATAAAACTCTGATGCATGCAAGAAAGTTATTTATAAAAATGCAATAACATGGTAGTATTAAAATTGAAATAAATAACAAGCAATGCCACAGTCGGGCGTCTGAGCGACACCACATAAAGGGCTTAAAAAGAAATGCCACAGTCGGGCGTCTGAGCGACACCACATAAAGGGCTTTAAAAGAAATGCCACAGTCGGGCGTCTGAGTGACACCACATAAAGGGCTTTAAAAGAAATGCCACAGTCGGGCGTCTGAGCGACACCACATAAAGGGCTTTAAAAGAAATGCCACAGTCGGGCGTCTGAGCGACGCCACATAAAGGGCTTTAAAAGAAATGCCACAGTCGGGCGTCTGAGCGACGCCACATAAAGGGATTTTTAAAAGAAATGCCACAGTCGAGCGTCTTAGCGACACCACATAAAGGATTTTAAAAGAAATGCCACAGTCGGGCGTCAGAGCGACACCACATAAAGGGCTTTCAAATAAACAATCATAGTGAATATCCCAAAGGTAGAACCATCCCAGAGATACTCGATAATAACAATAATATCACGGGTTAGTCAACAATAATAATAATCATAATTTTCACAAGTCACAAGTAGTAATTCCATTTCTGGTTTAACAGTTTCACCTCCGAAGACCGACACTAAGACCGACACTTGACCCATCCCAGACTGTAATCCTTAACCCTGGACACGGCTATTCGAATAGGTTTAATCTCTGCAGAGGGTGTACTCTTTACCCACGAGTAACGGATTTCTTTAGTCCATCGGGACTAATTCCGTCTACGGTCTTTTTGTTGAAAACACACCTAACTTGCACACACCAGCTAAACTCACACGTGTCTGGAATCACCCACGACACCTGTTAAGCAAACTCTAAGTGGGGAGGCTACAACCTCGCGTAGCATGGGATCAAATTTATATCGCGCGCTCTAAGGGGTGGCCTCCCCTCTCGGTCCCAACCGGAAACACCCGTGCCCCCGGACCAGGTGGCCTGCCTACCAGCAACAACCGGTATCTTCCACCATGGCCTCTCTGTACGGTGTGTGCTAGAAAGAGGTTGACAACTTACTGAACCGTACTCTACTTGCTGTAGAGACGAGTGGTAGTACGAAACAAGTATGGGGGTTACTGGAACAAGACTCGATCTACGGTCGACTCAGGAGGTTTAAGTATTCCCTGCATGCTTAGTATAACGAGTATATTTCATCCAACAGAGTCACCGCTCATATCACCTTACCATGCCATACCAGACATAACCGTCCCGACGGAGACCGGCGACAAACTCATGCCTACCCAAGGCAGAGGTTTTCCCGGGTTCCTGCTGGTATGCATGCAAGGCACATGAGGGTGATTATCATCACATGTGTGTTCATTTCCAACAGCATGGAAAACACTAATATGCACTCATGCATATGATCATACCACATGAAATAACAAGTCCTTCGAAATGCGGTGGTGTTATAAATGTATCAACGATCACACCAAAAATATTATGCCGGGATTCAGAATGCTTGCCTTCAATGTGTGGAAAGGCAGGGTGCACTCCAAAACTTGAAACATTTCTCCTCTCTTCAAAAATCCTATTTTAGCAATATAAAAGAATTAATACACAAAATAAAAACAGCACCAAAAGTTGTTCTGAAATTTTTTCAAATAAATCTTAAAATAAACTAGGTGAAATTTGAGAGAGGTAGGAAAAAGAATCATATCATTTGGAGTTGTATTTAAAAAGATAGAGCCAGTCAAAGATTTGGTCAAATCTGATTTTAAATAAAACAGAAAAAGAAAAACGTTTCAGATAGAAATACGCTTTCGGTCATAGGAGGCGTACTTGAGGTTTTACGCCTCCACTTAAAACACGTGGACCGGTGCGGGTGTCACTGACAGTGGGTCCAGGGGGCCCACTGGTCAGGTTTGACTAGTCTTCTCCCTCTTCTTCCTCTGTTCCGAGCCGAGGCAGGGCGTCCGGCGATCGTCGCCGGCGAACGGCGTTTCTTCGCGGGCATCTGAGCCCAGGGATGGATCCGCCACTCCTAGGCGGTCCTTCCGGTGGTCGCAGGGTCGCCGGGGGTGGAGGGAGTCACCGGCGGCGAGCTCCATGGCGGAGGGGGCTTCGGTGCCAAAGTGATTTTGTGGCGGCGATGGCTCCCGATCAAAATCAAGTAGGGGGTTGGGTTCCTGGAAGGAAGGATGTGTTCTTGGTGAAGAGAAATGGGAGGGAGAAACCTTGGTGGCGCCGGAATGGACGGAACAGTGGCGGCGGCAGGAGTTGTCGGAGATGAGGAAGGAGACCTCCCCGGGTCGAATGCGAGGCTGGGGAGCGCCATTGGGGTGGCCTGAGGTTGCCTGCGTGCTCGGGGAAGCTCGGGGCCTCCTTTTATAGGTGTGGCAAGGCGGTTCCTCGGCGGCTGCGGATAAGGTCGCCGGCGACCGCCATTCTGTAGCTAGGGCGTCGTGGCAGTGACGAGCGCTACCGGACACACTCGTGGATGAGCTCGCGTTGTTCCAGGGGCCAGGTGGCGAGCGGAAGAGGCTTGGGCGGCGCTGAACGGAGTAGGGGCTGTCGGCGGCCGTGGCGGCTAGTTCCTGGCCTGTCGGGGACGTGGCGAGGGGCGGCTTGGCGTGTTGCGGTGAGGAGGGACGTGCGTGGCGTAGCTCTGCAGTGGTGGCAAGGCCAGGGGCGCGACGCGTCGTCTCGGGCGCGGCACGTGCAAAACGCGTGCCAAACGCACGCTCTGCTCGCGCTCCGGGCGTGCACGGGACGTGCTCGGCGTAATGCCAGAGCATGCTAGAGGTCGCGGTTGAGGCTGGGAAGAAACAGGGCTAGGTTAGGGTTAGATAGAGGGTGAATGGGCATGGTTGTTAGGTCAGGTGACCAAGTTCACAGTGTAAACTTGAATCCATGCCAAATCTGGCTATGCTCTCCAGGTGTTTGACAAAATGCCACAGGCACCTAGGCTCTTCTTGGGGTGGCCAAATCCCCCAGATCAGGGTCTCCTTAGATGCAAGAGAGAGTGGTGAGGTTAGTTTGTGAAAAGCACAAACTTGTTAGTGCAAGTTTTGCAAAACTACAATTCTGGACAGGAAATAAATGACATTATTTCATGAACCAAAAATAATCCAATGGGTGCATGCTCCTGGATTTAGGGGTTTGGTAGGGCTATCTACAAGTGGGAGAAAGCACAAGATCTTTGGATCAAAATTAAATAGGGTTGCAGTAGAAATCACAAGGCTGGACCAGAATGAAAAAGATGTTGATTCACTCAAAATTTTCAAAGAACAGCACTAGGTTTTTGCATAATGTTGAATCATATGCTACTACCAATATCCCATAATTTTTGTGGAGGCTAGAAAGAATTATTTAAAAGGGTTGTAGTGCAAATTGCACTCTGGACCAGAGAAGGAAAAATTGATGCAGAGCTCAAATTATTACATAAATAAAAGATATTTTTGTATAAAAGTGATTTAAAAACATCACATGACATCTCCAATTTTTGGTTAGAATTTTAGGTGAATTTATCCAATGGTTGTAGTTCAAATATGGCCATATGACCTTGAAAAACCATTTTCAAGAAAGTAAAGATCAAGCAACTTAATTATTTAATTAGTTATATTAAATAAGGGAAAGTTTCTCTTGACAGATTAAATAAGTCCAATGACATATTTGGAAAGTTTTCTCTTAGGGAAAAACTCATCATAACAGGGAAGGAAATGATTTAAAAATCAAAATGGAGCTCAGAAATTCAATGTTTTAATTCCTGGCAGAATTTTTAATTCATTAAAACAAGGCCAAATTTTTGGGGTGTCACAGAGGGTGCCCCCCTACGGCACGCTCCCTGCCTTGTCACTGCCTCGTGGACCCCCCTTGACTTGTTCCTGATACCAAAAATTCCTATAAATACCAAAACCCCCAGAAAGAAACATAGATCAGAAGTTCCGTGCCGCAAGCCTCTGTAGCCATGAAAAATCAATTGGGAGCCCTTTCCGGCACCCTGCCAGAGGGGGAAGCCATCACCGGAGGCCATCTTCATCATCCCGGTGGTCTCCATGAGGAGGAGGGAGTAGTTCACCCTCGGGGCTGAGGGTATGTACCAGTAGCTACGTGTTTGATCTCTCTCTCTCTCTCTCTCTCTCTCTCTCTCGTGTTCTTGATTTGGCACGATCTTGATGTACCGTGAGCTTTGTTACTATATTTGATTCATATGGTGTTTCTCCCCCTCTATCTTCTTGTGATGAATTGAGCTTTACCTTTGAGGTTTCACTATTATTGGATTGAATACTATTATGGATTTGAGAACACTTGATGTATGTCTTGCGTCGGATACCCGTGGTGACAATGGGGGTGTTCTATTGATTCACTTGATGTATGTTTTGGCACTCAACTCGCGGATTCCTGAGGTGACATTGAGGTAATCTAGGCATAGGGGTTGATGCACGTTTTCATCCTTGTTTCTCCGGTAGAAATCTTGGGGCACTCTTCGAAGTTCTTTGTGTTGGATTGAATATTATGAATCTGAAGTTGTTTGATGCATATCATATAATTGACCCACGGATACTTGTGGTGACATTGGAGTATCTAGGTGACATTAGGGTTGATTGATGTGTACCATATGGTGTTATTTTACTATGAACTCTAGGGCTGTTTGTGGCACTTATAGGAATAGCTCAACGGATTGATCGGAAAGAATAATTTTGAGGAGGTTTCGTACTCTACAAGCAATTTCATCTTATGTTCTCCATGGTAGGAACTTTGGAGTGACTTTTCTTGCACATTTAGGGATTGCCATATGATTTAATTATGTTGTCATTATTGAGAGAACTTGCACTAGTGAAAGTATGAACCCTAGGCCTTGTTTCCAAGCATTGCAATACAATTTTTTCTCACTTTTGTTACTAGTTGCCTTGTTGTTTTTATATTTTTAGATTACAATACCTGTATCTACCATCCATATTACACTTGTATCATCATCTCTTCACCAAACTAGTGCACCTATACAATTTACCATTGTATTGGGTGTGTTGGGGACACAAGAGACTCTTTGTTATTTGGTTGCAGGGTTGTTTGAGAGAGACCATCTTCATCCTATGCCTCCCATGGATTGATAACCCTTAGGTCATCCACTTGAGGGAAATTTGCTACTGTCCTACAAAAGTCTACGCTTGGAGGCCCAACACAAGTCTACAAGAAGAAGGTTGCATAGTAGACATCATTGATCCACAGCGTTGATGTCTTCATTTCTCTACATCAATGCGTCATGAATAAGTTTTCATCCTTTCCTTGGAAAGCCTATCATACTTACGAAAAGGATAAGGGGTAGTTATGGAAGAACGGACCTCTACAAGGTAGCTTATTTGGTAGATAATTTAGGGAAGGTGGCGGAAATCAACTCTCGAATTGAAACTTAAGAAAATATCGACAACAAGTAAGAAGGTACCATGAAAGTTTCAAACGAGTGGGCAATCTCTCAATGCCTAATCAGAAGGTGGAGGGGGTTCAGAGCAACGAAAAAAACATTGCATTTGACTCTAGAGTAGATCTCTAGGAAGGTGGCTCATGAATTACATATGAAGCCAAGCAGGTGGAATAACTCTTGAAACAGGGATGCATAGGAGAGTCAAGTTTTGATCCTGTGGAACTGTGGGTTATGGGTCCACCATGAGTGCTATGAGTAGGAAGAGTGGTGACATCTTGCACAGATATGATACCAAGGCATGTCAAAGGATAGCTTGTCAGTTATCTTGGCAACAACATTGGTACCAAGGGAGAGGGACGAAGAGAACCATTTTCCTGCTCGTTGGAATGAGGCGGACCATTAGGCAAAGTTCTCGTCCATCGGTGGTTACCGGAATGGCATCAACAATAGTAATAGGGTTATACTTGACAGGGTTGTACACCGAGGTGTTTACATAAGCAGGGAAATATTATTGTTTATATCATATAGATCACAAGAAAGGTTAAACATAACAATGGAAAGGAAAAAAGTGATTATCAGATTTAAACAGAACAATAGAAAGGAAAATATGATTAGTATTTTAATCAAACCAACAGAAAGGAAATGTGTTTATACCCGACTATTAGGTGTATCTCCTTCCCAAGAGCAAGAAGAGCGGGATAATCATGACAGGACTGCAAGTAGATAACCATCTAGGAAAAGGGGCGAGGAAACTCATGATGTTACCCATACAATGGTGTTTGGATAATTAATCAATGAACATTTAGCATTATGCTTCCAAAGTTCTTGTTGGAGTTTGAGTACCACAGTCATGCTTTAGAATAGCACTGACATGGACATCAGGTAAAGGTCAGACTTTGGATTCACAAAGTATCCATTGGAAACAACTTATAAAATAAGTCATACAATTTCAGCAAGGAAAAGATGAGGGTGTGGCCGATGGGTTCAGCAGAGGATGTAGTTGCAAAATTTACATGAACAAGTTTGTGTCGGAGGTGAAGACAAGAATGTTGTCGATGATAACACAAACCACCAAGGGGCAAGGATGTAATTTCTCATTATGAATTCAATTGATATCCTGGAAGAGCTCAGAATGTTGATGACGATCATGACACAATTGTTGAGGGACTTCATGGAAATGTAATTGATCAGCGATGACATCAAGTCAAAGGAATTATGAAGCGAAAGGTTATTGGAACCACGGGTACGACACAAACTCGAAATTAAGCTTATTGTTCAAGGCGAAATGATATGACGAGGAAGATCGACATATCCTTAGCTCGTCATCAAAAATTGTTCTCCGGGAAGAAGGGCCAGGTAGCACATTTAAAATTTAGCACGATAATGATATAGTCGATCAGGCTAGGGAATAACTTGATGGACTATTAAACTTGCAAGCAATGAAAATTACTTAGATTTATTGAATCGGGGTGTGGAATCGATTCACTATTTGGTGTTATCGAGTGACTAATAACTCAGAACCCGGGGGAAATCAGAAACCGAAGAGAAGCAATAATTAGAGGAAGACTCGTAGGAAGCAACACAGTTCTTTGATATTCTCAAAATACCGGAGGGTAATACTCGGAGGAAGATCAAAATAGAGGTTGCGGAGATGTATTCATCTGTAGAATACAAGTGCTTTAACTTGTTTGAGAAATGGAATCAAGGAGAAAAATATGGTCGGAACCACGATTGCAAAGCATCAATTCACCGATAAGAGATGATATTATATCAAGTAAATAGTTATTATTACAATAAGCTTCCATCATAGGATCCACATCGTGTCCATGGGCATGAACACAAAGCTCAAGGTCGACTCCCACTTCCTAATGCAAAACCTTTCATTAACTTCTCGCTTTTGAAGAAGTTGCAGCGTTGAAATTTGATCTGGCAAAACACCAGTAGATATAACCTGCATAATCTTCGGGTTCACATAGATTATGGAATGCGTAGATTCAACCCATCGTGGGCATCTTAGGAACATATACCACAAACTTCAGGAGTAAGTCACTCAAGCTCGGATGTAGAGCATGTTTGACCAAGTAGAGGATGCAATTCTCCAAAGGCATAAGATACGAATTACCAAAAGGCATTATGTATCAGGGGAAGAACTCAAGGTTATTGAATATGAAGGACATTGTCGGATAATAATCCAGCAAAGGATTTAGTGGACCATAAAGAACCTAATGTAGTATCGATGTTCAACCTGAAGAAGAAATAATGCAAAGGCATCAGATTATAGAAATATCTAGATAATTCTAAGCTCAAATGCAAAGGAATTATGATTTCCAAATCAAGGGATCAGAAGCAAACACTCTGATTAAGGATGGATAAGTTGTGCAATCAATGGCAATTTGATTGGTCGACATCAGCTCATATTTAAAATGACATCTGGGCCAGAAGGATGAATTTTAGGATCTGATTGAGGATTGCGAGCATCCGCAACATATTGAATCAAAGGACTCGAAATGATAGTGACAAAGGATGATAATGAGATTACTAGACTTAGGGGAATAACCATAATGTAAGCAAGCAAGAATTTCTAGAGCAATAACCTGCTGAGGATTTTTGGAAGATCGAATAGTATTTCAAAGACTTTTGTGAAAGACATGAACAACTGGGGATGAACGAATCCCTAGTAATTGTGAGGAATTATTCGTACATGTATTCATGCGGGAAAGGAGCTGCAACACAGCAGGCGCAATGGATTCTCGGAATATCTGAAAGTATTACAGGCTGTATTGTAATAACAAGAGAAATTGGAAATGAAGGTATGTATGGCAAGTGTATGTAGCTATCCTTAGGGATTTATCAATGCAAAGGGAATTGCAAAGGCGGTCGACACAAGGGTCTCGAAAAACATCAAAGAGTATCTTTAGAATCTTCTGGTGAATCAGGCGATCATCTTTATCGAGTGGCTCTCTGGGAGAAATGGTTACGAGAACCTATAGTTAGAGTTAGTAAAACCTTTAACCAAAATAGAAGAGAGATCAGAGTCCTAGAGTAAATACGAGGAATAAAATATCCTTATACCACACAATTGTGATATGGGCCCGTAAGCCACACAACAATGTTAGTAAAAGTTTTCCAAAGACTAGACTCAACTTCGGCCAAGGAGTTGGAAAGGGGGTTCCTACAGGCGGTCGACTCTGATACCAACTTACGACGCCCCGATTAAATTGTACACTAATCATACACACAAATGTGTACGATCAAGATCAAGGATTCACGGGAAGATATCACAACACAACTCTAGACACAAATAAAATAATAGTACAAGATTTATATTACAAGCCAGGGGACTAGGGGGCTCGAATACATAAGCTCGATCACAGACGAGTCAGCAGAAGCAACAATATCTGAGTACAGACATAAGTTAAACAAGTTTTCCTTAAGAAGGCTAGAACAAAAACAACAATGATAAAAAAGGCAAGGCCTCCTGCCTAGGAGCCTCCTAACTACTCCTGGTCGTCAACGACCTCCATGTAGTAGTAGGCACCCCCAGGGTAGTAGTAGTAGTCGTCAGTGATAACATCTAGCTCCTGGGCTCCACCATCTAGTTACCGCATCCTAGAAGAATGGAAAGAGGTGGAAAAAGGGGAGCAAAGCAACCGTGATTACTCATCCAAAGTACTCGCAAGCAAGGATCTACACTACATATGCATCTGTATCAATGAAATGGGTAGTATCTATGGACTGAACTGCAGAATCCCACAAGAGAAGGGGAAAGCCTAGCCTACCAAAGACTAGCATCTTCAAGCATCTTGCAGCATCAAAAGGGTAAGAGTAACATATTATAATAGTAGTAAGTATGTTGTAACATTGCCCAGAGATCATTTCCTTGACTCCCTACGACAAAGAAATCCCAGAGCCATCATTTCCATTTCTCATGCCTCAGCATCCAGTTCTAGTTGTATTGATCGAGATACAACTCCGAGCGTCCGTTACCGTTGTCGGTGTCAAAACTGGCGGATCTCGGGTATGGGGTCCCAAACTGTGCGTCTAAGGCTAATGGTAGCAGGAGGCAGGGGACACGATGTTTTACCCAGGTTCGGGCCCTCTCGATGCAGGTAATACCCTACTTCCTGCTTGATTGATCTTGATGATATGAGTATTACAAGAGTTGATCTACCACGAGATCGTAGAGGCTAAACCCTAGAAGGTAGCCTATGATTATGATTGTTGTTGTTCTACGGACTAAACCCTCCGGTTTATATAGACACCGGAGGGGGCTAGGGTTACACAGAGTCGGTTACAGAGAAGGAGATTTACATATCCGCATTGCCAAGCTTGCCTTCCACGCAAAGGAGAGTCCCATCCGGACAGGGGACGAAGTCTTCAATCTTGTATCTTCATAGTCCAACAGTCCGACCAATGTATATAGTCCGGCAGTTCGAGGACCCCTTAATCCAGGACTCCCTCAGTAGCCCCTGAACCAGGCTTCAATAACGATGAGTTCGGCGCGGAGATTGTCTTCGGCATTGCAAGGCGGGTTCCTTCTCCGAATACTCCATAGAAGATTTCGAACACAAGAATCGTGTTCGGCTCTGCAAAACAAATTCCACATACCACCGTAGAGAGCACAATATTCCACAAATCTAATCTGCTGACAACTTTTTATAGTGTGACATCACGCCATGGCCTGGCCTATTCGAACCATTTTTCACAACCTGCCATCGCACATATCGCGAGGCGGGTTTATCGGCACATCTTGTCGAAGTAGAGATCGTGTCCCCTCATCGCGGGATTCTCATCAATACGGGCGTGGGTAACCCAACTATACCATCAATCATGGCGCTTGGGGAATAAGAGATTTTAACGGGCAAGTGGGGAGGCGCAGGATCTGCGCTACCTTTATAAAGGGATAAGAACTCCCTCTTTCACCCACGCCTTCTTCCTCTGCGCATCCATCTCTTCTTGCTCAAGCCCTAAAGCTCAAGCGTTCGCCTTCTCCATCAAAAAGGTTTCCTAAAAATGTCCGGATCCGGAGCAGGAGGCAAGTGGATGGCCTCTACCGTCTGGGAGAAGGATATCAAAAAGCTTCGGGGGACAGGGTATCTGGCCAAGAGAATCGGCCATCGTCTTCCGACGGCGTGACAAATTGTCCCCACCCCGGAACCCCACGAGAGGGTGGTATTCCTCCCTCATTTTGTCCGCGGGCTAGGGTTTCCTCTCCATCCATTTGTTCGTAGCTTCATGTACTATTATGGGATTGATTTTCATGATCTATCTCCCAATTCTTTCCACAATATCTCGACATTCATCGTCGTGTACGAGGCCTTTCTCCGCGTCCCGCCGCACTTCGGCTTATGGATGAAGGTTTTTAATGTGAAGCCCAAGGTAGTGAGCGGCGATCATGCCGAATGCGGAGGTGCCATGGAGAGCAAGATGCCCAAGGTTACATGGCCAACAGGTGCTTTTAATGATTCCGTCAAGGACTGGCAGCAGCAGTGGTTCTACATCACCGAGCCGCGTGGCAAGGAATGGGCCACCGCCCCAGAGTTCAGATCCGGCGCCCCCCTGTGACTTATGTCCTGGCCTAAGAAGGGCCTGAACTAGGCTTCGTCTGACGAGCTATCAGAGCTCCAGACGTGCATCCTAGACATGGAAGAAAAGACCATCAAGCTCGTCAATGTAGTCCAGGTGATGTTAGTTCGCCGGATTCTACCTTGTCAACACCAGCCTTGCAATCTATGGGAGTTCGACCCGGCCAAACACCAGACCTTGTCAGAGCTCTTTGGATCCTCGCATAAGGACATCTGGAAGGTGCTTTTCAAGTCCGGCAAATCATGGTCGGACTCCACCGAGGACCGCGGGTACCAACTGTCCCGCCCGGCAAGCTCGGTAAGTGATTGTTCATTGACAATTCATATGTTTCATTCGCATATCTTTTAAGAAAATGCTTGAATTGTTTCCCCCAAATTTCATAGGGCTGGGCGAAGAAGGCGGGGCAGATCTATTGTCCGGCCCCGCTGCCCGAAGAACCGGCCGGCCCACTCCTGACGAAGATGCTGGTCCCAGCGCCTTACAAGGCACCAAAGAAGAAGGCCGAAAAGGAGGCCAAGAAGACCAGGGGCGGCCTCCGTCGTCGTGGTGCTTCGGACGCAAGATCTGAAGATTCCAATGCCCATTCTTCCTCCGAAGAGGATGAGGAGGAGGAAGGAGATGAATCCCCCACGGGGGGAAGAAAGAAAAAGATGGCCTCCACATCCTTGGAGGCCGAGTCACCTAAGATGGGGAAAACTCCTCTTCAAGAGGAGTCCACCGGTGCCGACGATAGCAGCCCGGAGTGGGATCCCAGGGCCGAGTCCCTGGTGAACTCGTGAGTATAAAATCCGAACACACTCATGCGTCCAGACTCGTCATGGGATGACATTCTAATCCGAGCCGAGCTTTTTTTAGTCCGGCGAAGCCCCGCGCCGAACAATCCTCGTTAGAGGATTTGCTGGGTTCGGACGCGATGGAGAGCGGAACACCCCCGAAGGCCTCCTCCTCCAAACATATGAATGAAATCGAGGTTTCGTCCCAGAAGGACCCAGGCCACGGAGGAGGGGAAAAGATCGCAAAGGCGGCGCCAGGAGGCCATACTTCAGGGGCCGGACACACGGGAGAGAAAGCTCCCGTGGGCGTCGACGGCGGGGGTCATCTTGAATCCGGCCCCCAACCGGACACGATTCTAGAGACCCATAAGGTCCCAGAGTCAGACAGACGGCCTCTGTCATCTGGAGGAGGTATGCCTGCTCCACCGGCCACCTCTGTCCAACCAGAGGTGTCGGATACTTTATTGGCGGCGCTGAAGGGTGCCTCCATCGTTGATGAACACTGTGCCCTTATGGGTGCGGTGATTGAGAAGATTCAGTCCACTGAGAGTGGACTGAATGAATCCTGTATCAGCCTCATAAGAGGCTTTGAGGTATGTTTTATGAGGTTTGGGTGAGTGTCATGGTATAGATAGCAGCCCCTGATACACTGTTCGGTGAAAGAAAGAACCGGACAGAGGATCAAATTTATGCTCGTAGGAGACTCACTTGATGACATCTATCACTCTTTTTGATCAGCAGGCGTCTGTAGCGAATGTCGCCTCTCATGCAACGGAAGTATCCGGACAGAGGCATAGTCTGGAGTGGGCCGAAGGAGAACTTGGCCAAGTGAAGAGACAACTGGAGGATAATCTAGGTATGCAGAAACCTTGTTTATTTAGCACAAATGAATAAGTGTGCATGATGATTTTTTTTGTAATGTGCCCTAGGGGCGACGGCCGAAATTGAGGCTCTTAGAAAGGCTATGGCCGAAGCTGAGAAGAAGGCAGCCGCAGAGCAGGCTCTTCGTAAGAAGGACGAGGCCAGAGTTATTGAGGCTGAGCGAGAGCTTCAAGAGGCCGTGCAGAAATGCGAGACCTTGGAGCAGAGCTTAGAAGGGAAAGAATCTGAACTCTCCCAGGCTCGCCAAGCCGCAAGTGATGCCCGAGGGGAAGCCCAAGGTGCCCTGAAGGAAATCCAGGAGGTGAGGAAGATTGCGGCTGGTAAGGCTTTTTCTATACAAAGCGGGTATTTGAAAGGAGAAAATCAAGTTGAGAGTTTAAATTCTAATTTCTCTAGGGGTATTTGCAGAGCTGCCATGCAGCATATCTGATGCCGCCCAATTCTACCGAGCCGAAGAGAGGAATACTGCGGATAAGCTCTTCTGGATGCAGTATCTGGCGCCGAATTATCCGGTGCCATTTTCTGATCAGCTGAAGTAGCTGGTCGAACTGCATAAGGCGGCCGAGCTAGCCATGAAGGATTTGATTATTCGGCTGTGGCCTGCTGAGCCAATTCCAAGCAATTACTTCGGGCTCGTGAAGCGGATTGTGAGTGCCTGCCCTCGACTCGAAGTCATTAAGCAGTCAGTCTGCATAGAAGGTGCGCGAATGGCCTTTGCCCGTGCAAAGGTGCATTGGTGGAAGATGGATGCGGAAAAGCTGATGACTGAGGGACCGCCGGAGGGAAAGGAGCACCGCAAGCCCGAGCTGTATTATGAAGGTGTCTTGAAAGGGGCCCGCCTTGCGGCAAAGCAATGCACCTAGGAAATTATATTTCCATGAATGCGGTCATGTTTGTCCTTTGTAATATTTGAACAAGATCATTTCTATCATTTATTGCTTGTCGTTTGAAAGTTTTTCCTCCTGTGCGGTTGTTTTATATACTAATCCTGAGAGTTGGCCAGTCGTCGGCTTCTGGCCCCACGTAGTAAGTACGGGGGTGTTCGAGATAAACCTGAACACTCTTTATCCCAGTTTTGGGTCCTTGAAGGAGGTGTTCAGCACAACGAACCAGGCAATTAGACTATAGGGCTTTATCACTAGCACTTAGCCATAGGAGCTTTTAAAAGGAAGGTAGGCGCAGCCCCTGGTGTTCGGAAGACCACACGAGGGGCTGTACCGGCGCCTGATCGGAAAAAAGCCGATCCCTCGCACGCTGCATTGGTTATGGCATTGTGCGGAAGAAATCCTTAAAGAGTTTACAACCTCACGAACAGCTGACCAGCTCTCGCTGCATAATGACAGTCAGTTTTCGGCTTTCTCTACTGAGGTGCTCGTCCGGGAGAACCGGGACACAATCGCAGTAGTTCTCCCTATGCTACCTTAGCCGATATAGCGGAACGTAAGGTACCAAAACATAGGAGTCGGGCAAACCCAACTATTGACCGAAGACATGATTCGGAGCTGATGCATATAATGCTATAAGTTCGGGGTGTCGAACTACCGTGAAGGTATTCAGACTTTATTGCCATATTATGGGTATAAAGAAGCCCCTGGCATATTGAGGCATAACGTGGAATTCCGTTGCCTTCTTACAAAACAAATTTAATAAGAAAAAGGAGCATCATATAAATTCACATGTTGTATTGGAATAATATGTCAATGCATATGAGTACAGGCAATGTGATAAAAAGAAATATGACTGCAGAACCTGCTGAGGCGAGGCGGGAGGAAGGTGTACGTGGATGCGGGGTGTGGTTGGATAATCATAGAGGGGAATACCTGAAGATTCCCTTACGCGCTCGAACTGTCTTCACGCCGTCCGTCCTGGCCTACGCAGAGGTGAACCTGCAAAGGAAATGCAAGAAATGGTTTCGTGCCACAGAGCGGTTGAGCCGCGGTATGTGGCTTGTCTTAACTTTTTGCCGGAAGTGTTTTAGTTAAGCTCCGAGCGAGTCGGGCTATCCTGCCGTGCAGTAGTTCGGATTCTGTTGGCGGTGTCCGGGAGCTGGGCCTTGCCATTAACCATGATGACGTCGCGCGGACCGGGCATCTTGAGTTTAGATAGGCGTAATGTGGCACCGCATTGAACTGAGCGAACGCAGTTCGTTCGAGCAGTGCCTGATAGTCACTGTGAAAGGGGACGATGTCGAAGACTAACTCTTCGGTACGGTAATTCTCCGAAGATCCGAAGACCACTTTCATTGTGATCGAGCCCATGCAACGGGCCTCTACACCTGGTATTACACCCTTGAAGGTGGTTTTTGTGGGTTTGATCCTTGAGGGGTCGATGCCCATTTTGCGGTTGTATCTTTATAGAGCAGGTTCAAGATGTTGCCACCGTCCATGAGGACTCGTGTGAGGCGAAATCCGTCAATGATGGGGTCTCTGACCAATGCGGTGGAACTGCCGTGACGGATACTGGTGGGATGGTCCCAGCAATCGAAAGTGATCGGACAAGAGGACCATATACTGAGCTTCGGGGCGACTGGCTCTATTGCGCAGACATCCCCTGGTTCACGCTTCTGCTTGGGAATATGGGTTGCTGATACGTCCATTTTGCATCATGCTTTTATATCAATATTTATTGCATTATGGGCTGTTATTACACATTATATCTCAATACTTATGGCTATTCTCTCTTATTTTACAAGGTTTACCATGAAGAGGGGGAATGCCGGCAGCTGGAATTCTGGCTGGAAAAGGAGCAAATGTTGGAAACCTATCCTGCACAATTCCAAAAATCCTGAAACTCCACGAAACAACTTTTTGCATTTATTAAGAATTTATGAGCGAAAGAAATAGGCCAGGGGGCCCACACCCTGTCCAGGAGACAGGGGGCGCGCCCCCCCTGTAGGGCGCGGCCCCCTATCTCCTGGGCCCCTTGGTGGGCCTCCGGCGTCCATCTTCTGCTATATGAAGGGTTTTGTCCTGGAAAAAATTGTGGGCAAGCTTACGGGATGAAACTCCGCCGCCACGAGGCGGAACCTTGGCGGAATCAATCTAGGGCTCTGGCGGAGCTGTTCTGCCCGGGACACTTCCCGACGGGAGGGGGAAATCATCACTAACGTCATCACCAATGATCCTCTCATCGAGAGGGGGTCAATCTCCATCAACATCTTCACCAGCACCATCTCCTCTCAAAACCCTAGTTCATCTCTTGTATCCAATCTTGTATCAAAACCACAAATTGGTATCTGTGGGTTGCTAGTAGTGTTGATTACTCCTTGTAGTTGATGCTAATTGGTTTACTTGGTGGAAGATCATATGTTCAGATCCTTTATGCATATTATTACTCCTCTGATTATGAATATGAATAAGATTTGTGAGTAGTTACGTTTGTTCCTGAGGACATAGGTGAAGTCTTGCTATTAGTAGTCATGTGAATTTGGTATTCGTTCGATATTTTGATGAGATGTATGTTGTCTTTCCTCTAGTGGTGTTATGTGAACGTCGACTACATGACACTTCACCATTATTTGGGCCTAGAGGAAGGCATCAGGAAGTAATAAGTAGATGATGGGTTCCTAGAGTGACAGAAGCTTAAACCCTAGTTTATGCGTTGCTTCGTTAGGGGTTGATATGGACCCATATGTTTAATGTTGTGGTTAGGTTTACCTTAATACTCCTTTTTGTAATTGTGTATGCTTGTAATAGGGGTTAATCATAAGTGGGATGCTTGTCCATGTTAGGGCAGTACCCAAGTACCGGTCCAACCACATATCAAATTATCAAAGTACCGAACGCGAATCCTACGAACATGATGAAAACTAGCTTGACGATAATTCCCAATGTGTCCTCGGGAGCTCCTTCTTCATTATTAGAATTTGTCCAGGCTTATCCTTTGCTACATAAAGGATTGGGCCACCTTTCTGCACTTTATTTACTTTATTTACTTTTTGCTTGTTACTATTTATCTTATCACAAAACTATCTATCACCTACTATTTCAGTGCTTGCAGAGAAAACCTTACTGAAAACCGCTTATCATTTCCTTCGGCTCCTCGTTGGGTTCGACACTCTTACTTATCTAAAGGACTACGATAGATCCCCTATACTTCTGGGTCATCAAGACTCTTTTCTGGCGCCGTTGCCGGGGAGTGTAGCGCTCTTGGTGAGTTGAACTTGGTAAGGAAACATTTATATACTGTGCTGAAATTTTCTATTACTTGTCACTATGGAAACTAATCCTTTGAGGGGCTTGTTTGGGGTATCTTCACCCCAACCAGAAGAGCAAAGAGATGCTCCTCAACCTACTGAACTTTATGAAAATATTCACTTTGAGATTCCTTTGGGTATGAAAGAAAAACTGCTAGCTAATACTTTTGTAGGAGACGGAATATTGCATCCCGACTTACACCTTATCTTTGTGGATGAAGTTTGTGGATTATTTAAGCTTGCAGGTATTCCCGATGATGTTGTCAAAAGGAAGGTCTTCCCTTTATCTTTGAAGGGAGATGCAATGACATGGTATAGGCTATGTGATGATATGAGATATTGGAATTATAAGCGATTGAAGTTGGAATTTCACCAGAAGTTCTATCCTATGCATCTTGTTCGTCGTGATCATAATTACATATATAATTTCTAGCCTCGCGAAGGAGAAAGCATCGCTCAAGCTTGGGGGAAGCTTAAGTCAATGTTGTATTCATGCCCCAATCATGAGCTGTCTCGGGAAATGATTATTCAGAATTTTTATGCTCGGCTTTCTCTTGATAATCGCAACTTGCTCGATACTTCCTGTGCTGGTTCCTATATGCTGAGGACTATTAATTTCAAATGGGACTTATTGGAAAGAATTAAACGCAACTCTGAAGATTGGGGTTCCGACGATGGAAGGAGTCAGGTATGACACCTAAGTTTGATTGTGTTAAATCTTTTATGGATACCGATGCTTTCCGTGGATTTAGCTCTAAGTATGGACTTGACTCGGAGATAGTAGCTACTTTTTGGAAACTTTTGCTACTCACGTTGATCTCCCTAAAGAGAAGTGGTTTAAATATAATCCTCCTGTTGAAGTGAAAGTCGTTGCACCTATTACAGTCGAAGAGAAGACTATTACGTATAGTGATCCTATTATTCCTACTGCTTATGTTGAAAAACCTCCTAAGGGAGTCCTGGATTAGGGGGTGTCCGGATAGCCAAACTTTCATCTTCGGCCGGACTCCTGGACTATGAAGATACAATATTGAAGACTTCGTCCCGTGTCCGGATGGGACTTTCCTTGGCGTAGAAGGCAAGCTTGGCAATAAGGATATGTAGATCTCCTACCATCATAACCGACTCTGTGTAACCCTAACCCTCTTCGGTGCCTATATAAACCGGAGGGTTTTAGTCCGTAGGACAAACAACAATCATACCATAGGCTAGCTTCTAGGGTTTAGTCTCTCTGATCTCGTGGTAGATCTACTCTTGTACTACCCATATCATCAATATCAATCAAGCAGGAGTAGGGCTTTACCTCCATCGAGAGGGCCCGAACCTGGGTAAAAACATCGTGTCCCTTGTCTCCTGTTACCATACGCCTAGACGCACAGTTCGGGACCCCCTACCCGAGATCCACCGGTTTTGACACCGACATTGGTGCTTTCATTGAGAGTTCCTCTGTGCCATCGCCATAAGGAAGGATGCCTCATCCCGTCTTTAAAGACGGCACTGTTGCTAAAGGAACTTTGGCTATCGGCCAAACTCTCCGGCTAGGCGGTTTTCTTATGACCGCCTGTCCGGTCACCGCGCCAACGATGACTTCTCGAGTCATCGAAAGCAATCTTCACATTAGCTCGGAACTCACCGAGCAGTTAGATCCGATGGAGCTCTCTTCCTTAAACGAGCTATTGGATCGCATCGCTGTCCTGGGAGTCGCTACAGACTACGATCAGATTGGGCTTAAACCCTATCTGAGAGAGATCAACTCTCCCCAGGTTACCCACCAAGTTGCTGTGGTAGAGGAACAATATGGCGACCCTTCTTCTATCTTAAGGACTAGCTATGTCCAGATTCCCGATCCCTCCATGCTGGATTCCCGCGGAGGGGAGGACGTTACTCAAGCCCTGAACCTAAAGTCAGGCAGCGGGCTAGATTCATTGGACAACATCCAAGAACCCGAGCTTCCAAGTTCGGAAACTACTTGGCCCCTGAGTTTTAAAGTGGACGGGGTTCCAAATTTAATTCCATGCGCCCACCCAAACATAAGCGATCTATCCCAAATCCGGCAAGAGCCCGCAGAAACACTACACCGTTACTGGGCCAGATTCCTCCTGGCTATGAACAGGATAAAGGACTGCCGCGAGGAGGACACAATTTCATTCTTCTGCAATAATTGCACGGACAAGGGAATCCTAAATGCCGTAAGCCATTGTGAAATTACACGCTTTGCTGACTTGGCGTCCATAGTGCGAAAGTACTGTGTGATGGAAAGCGCCTGGAAAACCGAAATCAATTTTTGGGACAATCCGGCCCTGAATACAACCCCAGTCCAAAATAAAAGGGCGCATCATCGCCAGGTACCTGGGTTAAATACCAAAAAGCAAAAACCCTCTATAGGGCATGGAACCGTATTGGAAGGATGGCTCAATGGACCCTGCAAAATTCATAGTACAGAGGGCGCCACTCCAACTCATAGCCTTAGAGCATGTTGGATACTACGACAGGTGGCCAAAAGTGGCGAAGAGCTTCTAACTCCAGAGCACCAGCCCAAGGATACCAGTACGGTATTAACAGTCTTTGAGACTTTCGCATCAAATAATATGCGGAAACGAACACTCCGCAGCCTTGCCAAAGTCTACCAAGTAGCAACAATAAACCCATGGAGTGACACGACCATTACCTTTAATGCCAGTGACGAACCTAAATTCCGAACAGCCCGAGCACCAGCCGCATTGGTCCTCAGTCCAATAGTGGACGGCTTTCGCCTTACCAAAGTACTCATGGACGGTGGCAGCGGATTGAACCTCATTTACGAGGAAACCCTCAGAAAAATGGAAATATACTGGAGCCGCATTGAGCGAAGCAGCACAACCTTTATAGGAATAATCCCCAGTCGGGAAGCATGCAGCACAGGAAAAATCACACTGGATGTGGTGTTCGGCACGCCGGATAATTACAGGTCTGAGGAGGTCACGTTCCAGGTGGCCCCATTTAGCAGCGGATATCACGCTCTATTAGGGCGAGAGGCATTCACAATTTTTCAAGCTATACCCCATTACGGGTACATGAAGCTCAAAATGCCCGGGCCTAATGGAATCATCACTCTTGCTAGTGACCCGGACATAGCATTCCGCACAGAAAATAAGACAACCGCACTGGCCCTTGAGGCACTATCCGAAGCCCTAGCGGCCGAGGAACTCACTGCGCTGCGCTCCATGGTGAATAGGGATGATGTGATACTCGATAAGAGATCCAAGTCCACCTCCTTTAAACCAGCGGACGAAATAGTCAAATTCCAAGTCCATCCAACGGACCCTACAAAAACGGCCTCCATCGGGGCACAATTAAACCCTGATGTAGACGCCACACTACGAGAATTCCTATGCGAAAATTGGGACATTTTTGCCTGGCACCTTTCAGACATGCCAGGAATCCCACGCCGGCTGGCCGAGCACAGCCTAAACATCCTAAAAGGATTCAAGCCAGTCAAGCAGGCTCTTCGGCGTTTCTCTGAACCCAAGAGACAGGCCATGGGAGAGGAGCTAGCCAAATTATTGGAGGCCGGATTCATCAGAGATATAAAACATCCGGACTGGCTAGCAAACCTAGTGATGGTACCAAAGAAGGATAAATCCTGGCGCCTATGTGTCGATTTTAAGGACCTCAACAAGGCTTGCCCAAGGGATCCCTTCCCACTCCCCCGCATCGATCAAATTATCGATGCTACCGCAGGACACGACTCATTGTGTTTCCTCGATGCATACTCAGGCTACCACCAAATTAAGATGGCAAAGCCCGACCAGGCCGCAACGGCATTCATCACCCCATACGGCCCATTCTGCTTCAACACAATGCCCTTTGGGCTCAAAAACGCCGGCACAACATATCAGCGCATGATTCAGACATGTCTGGCAAACCAGATCGGCAAAACAATGGAGGCATACATGGACGATGTGGTCGTCAAAACCAAGCACGTCGAAACTCTAGTAGACAATCTGAGGCTCACGTTCGACAATCTCCGAACATATGACATTAAGCGTAACCCGGAAAAATGCATTTTCGGCGTACCAGCCGGAAAGCTCTTGGGCTTCATTATATCCGGTAGAGGAATTGAAGCAAACCCATCTAAGATCCGAGCTCTGTCACAATTGGATATCCCAAAGGACGTCAAACAAATACAAAAATTCACGGGATGCGTGGCGGCTCTGAGCCGCTTTATCTCCCGTTTAGGAGAAAAGGCATTACCTCTTTATCGCCTCCTCCGACGCACCAAACACTTCGAGTGGACGGATGCCGCCATGGCCGAACTCGAAGAAATAAAAGCCATATTGGCAACAAACCCGGTCCTGGCCGCGCCCAACATGGGCAAACCAATGCTATTATATATAGCGGCAACTCATCAAGTTGTGAGCACAGTGCTCGTTGTCGAACGAGAAGCGGACGGACACAAGTTTCCCCTTCAATAACCAGTTTACTATGTGTCCACTGTCCTAACTCCATGCAAGTCACGGTACCCTCATTACCAAAAGATAGCGTACGCAGTGTTCATGGCATCCCGGAAGCTGCGACACTACTTTCAAGAGTGTTCGATAACAGTAGCCTCCGAAGTACCTCTTAACGACATTATAAACAACCGCGACACGACGGGCCGGATTGCCAAATGGGCCATTGAGCTCCTCCCATTCGACATAACCTATAAGCCACGGCTAGCTATTAAGTCACAAGTTTTGGCCGACTTCATCGCCGAATGGACTAAGCCGAACTCCCTAAAGAGTACGACGCATATTCCAACTCGATAATGCACTTCGATGGCTCCAAAATGTTGGCTGGTCTGGGGGCTGGTGTCGTGTTTACGTCCCCAACCGGAGATATGGTTCAATACGTACTCCAGATAATGCATATGGACTCCAACAACGCAGCCGAATACGAGGCCCTTCTACACGGCCTTCGGATGGCAGTCTCCATGGGCATTCAACGCCTAGAGGTGCGCGGGGATTCTAACCTCGCGATATCCCAAATAAATGGAGACTTCGATGCCAAGGATCCGAAAATGGAAGCTTATCGCAACGCCATTCTAAAAATGTCAGCTCGGTTTGAAGGGCTCGAATTTCACCATATATCCCGGGATAACAACCAGGCAGCAGACGTATTGGCGTGCATTGGCGCAAAGCGCGATGCCGTCCCTCCCAACATCTCCCTAGAGAGGTTGTTCAAGCCATCCGTACTATGGGAGGGGGAATCCGGAAATAACAACCCGGACCCAACCGCACTGCCCGACACCGAACATTCTAACACAATTGGTGGGTCTGCCAACGAAGTAACATCTTCAGCCCATGTAATAATGGCAGTCATTGCCCCGTGGACGGAACCATTCGTAGCCTACCTAACCAGGCAGGAACTTCCCAAGGACCAAAACGAGGCCAGCTGCATAGTGCGGCGATCTAAAGCCTATAAGGTCCATGAGGGAGAGCTTTACAAGAAAAGCACAACCGGAGTCCTTCAAAGGTGTATCTCCGAAGAGGAGGGGCGGAATCTTCTGGCTGAAATTCATGCCGGACTCGGCGGGCACCACGCCGCAGCCCGGGCCCTTGAAGGCAAGGCCTTCCGCACAGGATTTTATTGGCCAACGGCCCAGGCAGATGCTCAGGACTTAGTCCAACGATGTGTCGGTTGCCAACTCTTTGCTAATCAACGCCACATGCCACCCACTGCCCTCAAAACTATACCCATAACCTGGCCCTTCACGGTCTGGGGGCTTGACATGGTTGGACCCCTTAAAGGAGGAACCCACAAGAAAAATACCTACTGGTCATGGTGGATAAATTCACCAAATGGATAGAGGCCGAACCTGTTAAGACGGCCGAATCCGGACCGGTGATAGACTTCATATCAGGGGTTGTACACCATTACGGCGTCCCCCATAGCATCATCACTGATAACGGCACGAACTTTACGGCCGACGAGGTCAAACTCTGGTGCAAAAACATGGGCATCAAGCTCGACTATGCTTCAGTTTATCACCCTCAAACTAACAGTCAAGTAGAGCGAGCAAATGGTCTAATCATGAGCGGCATCAAACCCAGACTAGTGCCGTCCCTCAAGGAATCGAACACGCACTGGGTAGAGGAGCTCGACTCCGTACTCTGGGGGCTCCGGACCACTCCGAGTCGCACCACCGGATTTACACCATTCTTTATGGTATATGGCGCAGAGGCAGTTCTGCCCTGCGACATAATTCATGACTCACCTCGCGTGCGCATGTACGAAGAAAGAGAAGCCGAGCTCGATCGGTAGGACAGTTTGGACACATTGGAGGAGGAGCGTGACATGGCAAAAGCTCGTTCCGCATTCTATCAACAGCAAGCTCGAAGATATCAAAGCAGAGAAGTACGGGCCAAAACTTACAACGTTGGCGAGTTAGTTCTACGCCTGTCGGACAAGAAAATGGACAAACTCAAGCCCAAATGGGAAGGTCCCTTTATCATCGACCAAGTCCTAACCGGAGGAGCATACCGTCTGCGGGATGCATCGGATAACCGACTCGAGCCGAACCCATGGAACGCAGCCCATCTCCGAAGATTCTACGCCTAGCGCCGGATTCTGAGTTCATCTCCTTCCTCCGTCTATATTTTACATATTAGCTGTCTTCTGTTTCTCTCCTTCTCCCTCCTTTTCTATTACAGCCTTTGAAAGCTTGTTTGCGCATTGTTCGCACACACTTGACGCGCTATCCGCGCTCATTATACCTAGGGGCTACTTTAACAGAAGCTTATTTATACGGGCTTCATGCCCAACACATGTGTCACACTTCCGCATGTACCTTTTATTCACCATTATATGCATCGATATGACTTAAGTTTTGGCCAAGCTGGGTTGCCTGGCTCCTGTGCTTACCCCTACGTTCCCGATTGTTCGGCTAGGTGGTAAAGGGAGCACCTCTGCGACTGTTACTGCCGGGTCAGCCGGATGTGTACCTCAGACTGGGTGAAGCCGAAAGCTAGCGTTCTTAAGGGAATATTCGGTCGGTTAAAAAAAAGACGATTTAATACCTATTTTTCTACCCCGAGACATTTTTTGCTTTTTTCGCAGTCCGAACATGCACTTTAGGGCATGCCTCCCAGGGAAAGGAACCCCTAACGGAACTATTCTCCTAGGAAGATGTTTCTTACTAACCATGTAATATAACATAACTAGTTGGGCACTTGTCTGATAAAGCACTAATGACCCCTACGCCTGGTCTCCACGCATGCCTTGGTTCTTATATAACCGCGAGGGTATTCGGACACACTCCGGACTATTGGTTCCCGAGGTTGAAGCGAAAAGGTCCGCTATGACAAACGATCTACAATCCGGCTAGAAGGCATTTTTCATGCCATCTTAAATTACATAGTCAATTCGACTAATTATATTCCTCTTCGATGCCATCTAATAGGCTGTCTAGTTTACAGTCCTGCTGGGAATACTTTGCGGCCAACTCTACTTGGTCGTACACTAAGCTCACAGGGATCTCCTTCCCATCGGGCCCCATAGGTCCGACCTTGGCCATGTGGTTTGGGTCAGCCTTCGTGTACCGCGTCTTCACCATGGCCCAGGCCTCCCTGGCGCCTTGACGGCAGGCCGATACCTTCCATAATCGGAAGTGCCGCCGTGCTCCCTGAAGCTTCTCCGCAAGCTCTCCAAGGCCTTCGGGCAGGGAGATGGATGGCCACAAGGCCTGGGCGACGTCTTTCATCACCTGCCGAACTCGTTTGTGCAGTTGCAAGAGCTCGGGAAGAAGGTCACCCGTAGAACCGGGCATTTCCTCTGCGGGACGGCCTGTGAGCATACCTACAGACATAACTCTGTTAGTCAACTTCCTCGCCGAACTCTTTTTCAAAGTTCGTTCAAGCACTTACTAAAAATGCCGCGTCGAAGCCGCCGATTCTGCTTGACGGAGTCCGAAAGCTGGGCACAAACATCCTTTAGTTCCTCACCCAGCTGGGTGTTGGCATCTTGGAGATTCTTCTTCTCTTGCCTCACCCTTGTAAGCACGTTCTCGCCGGCCTTTAACCGGCGCATGAGTTGTTGCTTGTTTGGATCTATCCCGGCGCCATCTGCAATATTATTGTCAGACTTATACACACGTCGTACTTCACAATTTACTTATGTTTTGAAGCATATATTACCAGAGGGGGTCTCTTTGGCTTCCCCCGCTGCGACTAGTGCGGCCTCAAGTTGGGCTTTGCACTCCTCCAGCTCCTGGGACAGTTGGGTATTCTTTTCTGTAAGATCCTGCACAATAAATGATCCTTAAATCAGTTATTCTAACTATTTTAAGTCTCGGGGGCTACTGGCATATATAACTGTCAGATTTTCTCACCCATATGTCTTTTACATACTGCTCCGTGGCTCTGGCTAGACCATTTTGAGCAGCACGGAGGTGCGCATCTCTCGAATTAAATGCATCCAATGCCTCTACGGAGAAACATGCGTCGTGAAGAACTGTCCAGCGACGCCTGTGATTCATGGCACTCTCCACCTCGGAATTGGTGGAAGATAACCTGTCGGCATCCTCTGTCGGAGGAGCATCCGATGCACGCATCGTGTTCGCCTCCGCTTCTGGACCTGGCTTTGGAGCCTGGCGAGCGGAGGATTGATTGGCAACCTCTTCGGATACAGTCCGGCGAGTGCTCTTCTTCCTGAAAAAGCACGAGCGTTAGTATGTCTCCCAGGAATAAAGCCCGGGAGTAAGGTGACAGGCCATACCGTTGCACCGGAGTTTCGATCCGGACCACACTTCTTTTCAGCCTGCTGGGCCGTACTGCCCCTTGTTGGCTAGCCGCCATGGGCTCGGCCTTCCGCCTCAAGGGTGCCCCCTGCGAAACGCCATCAGTATATGGTGATCAAAAATAAGCACGGATGGGTCATTTTTACAGTCTTGGGACTTTGATCTCAATTAACTGTGAGGCGGGAAGTATTCCGGGGTAATCGGCCGTAATGGCGACCAAGGCATTATCGATGGTCAGTTGGTGGAATACCCCTTCGATCAGCTCCACTGATATGTCTGGATCCACTTGGGAGGTCGGATCGAGGAACCGTTCCGGATCCTCGGGTTGTGGAGGCGGGCTGTTTATATCCTTTACGGCCCGGCGCAGTTCCTGCGCCGAAATCACAAAATGAGTTACTTGACTATGGGAGTACGGATCGGATAAGCAAAATAAATGTCCGCTTACCCAGCTTGGAGGATTGTTCATAGAAAATCCGCTCTGAGGATTGACACAGAGGAATTCCTCCTCTTCTCCCTTGTACAATGCGGACAAGATCTTCGTCAGATCGGCGACCGATCCCAGCCCCTTACGGCCGCATCGGGTGGCATCATCCTCCCCGTTGAAATCCCACACGGGGTGGCCTCTATACTGGAGCGGCTGCACCCCCCGCGTAATGCATATGGCCATGACCCCGATCATGGTCAATCCGGAATGAGCTAACAACCTTATCCGGCTCATCAGGTAAATGGCGTCCCAGTCGATTTCCCTATGAGGGCTCCGTGGATGCCAGCTTAGACGTTTCTTCAAAGGAGCGTTATTAAACTTAGGGAGGCCGACCCAAACAGGGTCCGGCAAGGGGACATCTTCTATATAAAACCATGTCGAAGGCCAGTCTTCGGACGCCTTCTTCGGGGTTCCGGATAGGTATCCGGTCCCAGCGATGCGCCATAGTTCGGCTCCGCCCACTTGATATATCGACCCCTCTTGAGAACGTGGGCACAAGGCAGAACAACTTCTACCAAAGGGCCACGAAGCCCGCGATATGCAAAATGGAGGCAGGTGTAAGGTTGTTCTCCTCGAGGCCATAGAACTCCAGGAGCCCCCGGAGAAATGGATGAATTGGAAATCCGAGTCCTCTTATCAAATAAGAGACAAAGCATACCTGCTCTCCTTTGGAGGGGCTGGGGACACTCTCCTCTTGCTTTCCGCCCTTATAGGTGGCGAGTCCGGCTCGAACCAGGACCATGAAGGCTGGGGGAAGAAATTCCTTGGTTTGGAGCGCCGCTAGCTCGCTGTGCGGGACGAAACATCTCCCCCAATCTCTAGGCTGAGGGCTGGGAGGGCGAGAGGAGGAGCCGCGTCGACCATCCATGATGGAATGGGTTTTTGTCAGATGCGCTCTGATGAATACTCACGAGAGGAGGATGGTGTGATTCGGATCTAGATCCTCGTCTCTTTTATAGGCAGCTCATTTGCGCAGCTAGGGGGATAAATGTAAAAATACCCTGGCTTTGCACATTCGTTCGACACGTGGAAGATAGCCATTATTCGGCATAGAGGCCAAGGAGCGCAATATTTACAAGAAGCCGGATGCTATTCAACAGATACACAGGATTGGGAGAAGAACCCGCCTTGCAATGCCGAAGACTATCTACGCACCGGACTCATCGCCATTGAAGCCTGGTTCGGGGGCTACTGAGGGAGTCCTGGATTAGGGGGTGTCCGGATAGCCGAACTATCATCTTCGGCCGGACTCCTGGACTATGAAGATACAAGATTGAAGACTTCGTCCCGTGTCCGGATGGGACTTTCCTTGGCGTCGAAGGGAAGCTTGGCGATACGGATATGTAGATCTCCTACCATTGTAACCAACTCTGTGTAACCCTAACCCTCTTCGGTGCCTATATAAACCGGAGGGTTTTAGTCCGTAGGACGAACAACAATCATACCATAGGCTAGCTTCTAGGGTTTAGTCTCTCTGATCTCGTGGTAGATCTACTCTTGTACTACCCATATCATCAATATCAATCAAGCAGGAGTAGGGTTTTACCTCCATCGAGAGGGCCCGAACCTGGTTAAAAACATCGTGTCCCTTGTCTCCTGTTACCATCCGCCTAGACGCACAGTTCGGGACCCCCTACCCGAGATCCGCCGGTTTTGACACCGACACCTCCTTTTCTTGTTAGGATAAAATATCATGTTAAAGCTTCGACTGTTGTTCGTAAGAGTAATACTAGGACTTATACACCTCCTGAGCAAATTAATGTTGAACCTGGTATTGCTATGATTAAAGATCTCTTGGATGAGGACTTAGATGGGCATGTTATCTCTTTCTTGGGTGAAACTGCTAATATTGCTAGACCAGATACTAAGACACGTAGACCTGTTGTAGGCACGCCTGTTATGTATGTTAAAATAGGAGATCATTGTTATCATGGCTTATGTGATATGGGTGCTAGTGCTAGTGCGATACCTTATGATCTTTATAAAGAAATTATGCACGATATTGCACCTATTGAATTAGGACATTGATATTACTATTAAGCTTGCTAATAGGGACACCATTAAACCTATTGGTATTGTTAGAGATGTTGAAGTTTTGTGTGGGAAGGTTAAATACCCTGCTGATTTTCTTGTTTTTGGTTCCCCACAAGATGATTTTTGTCCCATTATTTTTGGTAGACCCTTCTTGAATACTGCTAGTGCTAAGATTGATTTTAAAAAGAAGGTTGTCACTGTTGGCATAGATGGCATGTCTCATGAGTTTAATTTTGCTAAGTTTAGTAGACAACCTCGGGACAGGGAACCACCTAGTAAGGACGAAATTATTGGTCTTCCTTCCATTGTTGTTCCTCCAACTGATCCGTTAGAGCAATATTTGCTAGACCATGAAAACGATATGTTTACGAAGGAAAGGGAAGAAATAGATGAAGTGTTCCTTAAACAGGAACCTATGCTGAAACATAACCTTCCCGTTGAAATTCTTGGGGATCCCCCTCCACCCAAGGGTGATCACGTGTTTGAACTCAAACCATTACCTGATAATCTTAAGTATGCTTATCTTGATGAAAAAGAAATATATCCTATTATTATTAGTGCTAACCTTTCAGAGAAAGAAGAAGAAAGATTATTGAAAACTCTGAAGAAGCACCGAGCAGCTATTGGATATACTCTGGATGATCTTAAGGGCATTAGTCCCACATTATGTTAACACAAAATTTCAGTGGAGAAAGATGCCAAACTAGTTAGAGATCCTCAAAGACGATTAAATCCCAAAATGAAGGAAGTGGTAAGAAAGGAGATTTTAAAACACCTTGAGGCAGGTATTATTTATCCCGTTGCTGATAGTGAATGGGTAAGCCCTGTCCATTGTGTCCCTAAAAAGGGAGGTATTACCGTTGTTCCTAATGATAAAGATGAATTGATCCCGCAAAGAATTATTACAGGTTATAGGATGGTAATTGATTTTCATAAGTTAAATAAAGCTACTAAGAAAGATCATTACCCTTTACCTTTTATTGATCAAATGCTAGAAAGGCTATCCAAACACACACATTTTTGCTTTCTAGATGGTTATTCTGTCTTCTCTCAAATACCTGTGTCCGCGCAGGATCAATCTAAAACTACTTTTACTTGCCCTTTTGGTACTTTTGCTTATAGACATATGCCTTTTGGTTTATGTAATGCACCTTCTACCTTTCAAAGATGCATGATGGCTATATTTTCTGATTTTTGTGAAAAGATTTGTGAGGTATTCATGGATGACTTCTCCATCTATGGATCCTCTTTTGATGATTGTTTGAGCAACCTTGATCGAGTTTTGCAGAGATGCAAAGACACTAGTCTCGTCCTGAATTGGGAAAAGTGTCACTTTATGGTTAATGAAGGCATTGTCTTGGGGCACAAGATCTCCGAGAGAGGTATTGAAGTTGATAAAGCCAAAGTTGATGCTATTAAAAAGATGCCATGTCCCAAGGACATAAAAGGTATAAGAAGTTTCCTTGGTCATGCCGGCTTTTATAGGAGGTTCATTAAGGACTTTTCTAAAATTTCTAGGCCTATGACTAATTTATTGCAAAAAGATATTCCTTTTGTCTTTGATGATGATTGTGTGGAAGCATTTGAAACACTTAAGAAAGCTTTGATCACTGCACTTATTGTCCAGCCACCTGATTGGAATTTACCTTTTGAAATTATGTGTGATGCTAGTGATTATGCTGTAGGTGATGTTTTAGGGCAAGGAGTCGATAAGAAATTGAATGTTATCCAGTATGCTAGTAAGACTCTTGATACTGCACAGAGAAATTATGCTACTACTGAAAAAGAGTTCTTAGCATTTGTGTTTGCATGTGATAAGTTTAGACCTTATATTGTTGATTCCAAAGTTACTATTCACACTGATCATGCTGCTATTAAATATCTTATGGAAAAGAAAGATGCTAAGCCTAGACTCATTAGATGGGTTCTCTTGCTCCAAGAATTTGACTTGCATATTATTGATAGAAAGGGAGCTGAGAACCTCGTTGCTGATAACTTGTCTAGGTTAGAGAATGTTCTTGATGACCCACTGCCTATTAATGATAGTTTTCCTGATGAACAATTAGCGGTCGTCAATGCTTCTCGTACTGCTCCTTGGTATGCTGATTATGCTAATTACATTGTTGCTAAATATATACCGCCTAATTTCACATACCAGCAAAAGAAAAAGTTTTGTTATGATTTAAGACATTACTTTTGGGATGATCCGCACCTTTATAAAGAAGGAGTAGATGGTATTATTTGATGTTGTGTGCCTAAGCATTAACAGGAACAAATCCTACGCAAGTGTCACTCTGAATCCTATGGAGGACACCACGCTGGAGATAGAACTGCACACAAGGTACTACAATCTGGTTTTTATTGGCCTACTCTCTTCAAAGATGCTCGTAAGTTTGTCTTATCTTGTGCTGAATGTCAAAGAATAGGTAACATTGGTAGACGTCAAGAAATGCCTATGAATTATTCTCTTGTTATTGAACCATTTGATGTTTGGGGCTTTGATTATATGGGACCTTTTCCTGCCTCCAATGGTCATACACATATTTTAGTTGCTGTTGATTACGTTACTAAGTGGGTAGAAGCTATTCCAACTAGTAGTGCTAATCATAACACTTCTATTAAAATGCTTAAAGAAGTTATTTTTCCGAGGTTTGGAGTCCCTCGATATCTTATGACTGATGGTGGTTCACACTTTATTCATGGTGCTTTCCGTAAGATGCTCGCTAAGTATGATGTCAATCATAGAATCGCATCTCCTTGTCACCCGCGGTCTTGTGGTCAAGTAGAGTTGAGCAATAGAGAGCTCAAATTAATTTTGCAAAAGACTGTGAATAGATCTAGAAAGAATTGGTCCAAAAAACTTGATGATGCATTATGGGCCTATAGAACTGCATACAAAAATCCTATGGGTATGTCTCCATATAAGATGGTCTATGGAAAAGCATGTCATTTACCTCTTGAACTTGAACATAAGGCTTATTGGGCTATTAAAGAGCTCAATTATGACTTCAAACTTGCTGGTGAGAAAAGGTTATTTGATATTAGCTCACTTGAGGAATGGAGAAGCCAAGCATATGAGAATGCCAAGCTTTTCAAAGAAAAAGTCAAACGCTAGCATGATAAGAGGATACAAAAGCGTGAGTTTAACGTAGGAGATTATGTGTTATTATTCAACTCCCGTTTAAGATTTTTTGCAGGAAAACTTCTCTTAAAATGGGAAGGTCCCTACGTTATCGAGGAGGTCTATCATTCTGGTGCTATAAAAATCAACAACTTCGAAGGCACAAATCCGAGGGTGGTAAACGGTCAAAGAATTAAAAATTATATTTCAGGTCATCCTATCAATGTTGAAACTAATATTATTGAAACCATAAGCCCTGAGGAATACATAAGAGACACTTTCCAGAATGTTCCAGACTCCGAAAAGGCATAGGTACGTGGTACGGTAAGTAAACTGACTCCAAAACAACTCTAATGGCAATTTTTATCAGTTTTGGATTATTTAAGAATTTTAGGAAGAAAGAAGTAGTCTGAAAGGGAAACAAGGCTCCTACAAGAGAGGAGGCCGCCCCCCCCCCCCTGTAGGGCGCCCCCCTATCTCGTGGGCACCTCGTGTGCCTCCTGGACTCTGTTTTCTTGTATGTGACATATTTTGGTCGGTAAAAATTCATTATATATACTCCCGAAGGTTTTGACCATCGTATCACGCAAATATCCTCTGTTTTCGTTTCAAGCTGTTCCTTTTGCAGATTTAGAGCACCATGACTTCTCCCTCCTCCAAGAACGAAGACAAGGATGCTTGGCTATTGAAGATAGAGTTGAAAAGAGAGGAACCAGAAGAGATCAACAAGGATGAAGGGATCAAGAAGGCCATGGAGGTTCAAGCTCTGGTGGTGAAAGAAGAAGACATCCCTCAACCTTTACCTAACCTTTTCACTCCAACAGAGATTGAAGCTTTCAAGATGATTGAGTTAGCCCGCATATAGAACAAGTATCTCACACGGGAGAATATTTTGTTGAAGGATCATATTGCTGGGCTCAAGGGCATTATCCGCAAGTTGGAGGACCTTTTATGCTCGATGTGCGATTATCCACCATCATCATCACCACCTCCATCACCTCTGAGGAAATAATCACATGAGTATGGGCACTCCCCTTGGCAACTGCCAAGCTTGGGGGAGGTGCCCCGGTATCGTATCACCATCACACTCCTATCTTTACCGCTTTATTTAGTTCGATCCTTTTAGTAGTATCTTGATCTATTAGTTCAAAGTTTTGATTTCAAGTAGTTTTGAGTTTTGCATTCTGATCTCTTTATGTAATCGAGTCCGTGTGCTATCTATAATAAAGATTAGTGTTGAGTCAAGGGCTTTGCTATGTTGCTATGATCTTGAGAAAGTAGAAAGAACAAAAGAGTTCATATTGATCTTATGGATAGTGATAACTTCACACAGAGAAATTATGAGGCATAAAAATTGTTGAGAATTGATGAACGTAGCCTTGGTCATCGTTGCAATTAATAGGAAGTGATAAGGAAAGAGGGGTTCACATATAAATATATTATCTTGGACATCTTTTATGATTTTGAAGCACTCATTAAGTATGACATGCTAAAAGAGTTGACATTGGACAAGGAAGACAACGGTTTATGTTTTCCGACATCTCAGTTAAAGTATATTGTCATTGACCTTCCAAACAAGTTGAGCTTGCCTTTCCCCCTCGTGCTAGCCAAATTCCATGCACCAAGAAGATATACTACTTGTGCTTCCAAATATCCTTAAACCCAGTTTTGCCATGAGAGTCCAGCATACCTACCTATGGATTGAGTAAGATCCTTCAAGTATGTTGTCATCGGTGCAAGCAATAAAAATTGCTCTCTAAATATGTATGACTTATTAGTGCAGAGAAAATAAACTTTGTACGAACTTGTTGTGGAAGTAATAAAAGCAACGGACTGCATAATAAAGGTCCACATACAAGGGGCAATATAAAGTGATGTTCTCTTGCACTAAGATTTTACGCATCAACCCCAAACGCACATGACAACCTCTGCTTCCCTCTACGAAGGGCCTATCTTTTACTTTATGTTTTTCTTTATGCTTGAGTCAAGGTGATCCTCACCTTTCCCCTTTTCCATTTTATCCTTTGGCAAGCTCCTCGTGTTTGAAAGATCATGATATATATATATATATATATATATATATATATATATATATATATATATATATATATATATATCCAATTGGATGTAAGTTGGCATAGGCTATTATTGTTGACATCACCTAAAGGTGAATACGTTGGGAGGCAACACAATAAGCCCCTATCTTTCTCAGTGTCCGGCTGAAACTCCATAACCACAAGTATGGCATGAGTGTTAACAATTGTGGGAGACTACGAGATAGTTGAGTATGTGAGCTTGCTGAAAAGGTCTATTATTGACTCTTTCTGATGTTACGATAAATTGCAATTGCTTCAATGGCTGAGATTATAGTTTGTTAGTTCCAATGAAGTTTTTGAACCATACTTGACATTGTGAATTGCTTATTACTTGAGCATAGGAAATCATATGACAAAAGTCTATATATGTTGTTGTTATTAGAATGATCATGATGCCCTCATGTCCGTATTTTATTTTTATCGACACCTCTATCTCTAAACATGTGGACATATTTTTCGATTTCGGCTTCCGCTTGAGGACAAGCAAGGTCTAAACTTGGGGGAGTTGATACGTCCATTTTGCATCATGCTTTTATATCAATATTTATTGCATTATAGGTTGGTATTACACATTATATCTCAATACTTATGGCTATTCTCTCTTATTTTACAAGGTTTACCATGAAGAGGGAGAATTCCGGCAGCAGGAATTCTGGCTGGAAAAGGAGCAAACGTTGGAAACCTACTCTGTACAACTCCAAAAATCCTGAAACTCCATGAAACAACTTTTTGGATTTATTAAGAATTTATGAGCGAAAGAAATAGGCCAGGGGGGCCACACCCTGTCCAGGAGACAGGGGGCGCCCCCCTGTAGGGCGCGACCCCCTATCTCCTGGGCCCACTGGTGGGCCTCCGGCGTCCATCTTCTGCTATATGAAGGGTTTTGTCCTGGAAAAAATCATGGGCAAGCTTACGGGACGAAACTCCGCCGCCACGAGGCAGAACCTTGGAGGAATCAATCTAGGGCTCTAGCGGAGCTGTTCTGCCGGGGACACTTCCCTCCGGGATGGGGAAATCATCACCAACGTTGTCGGTGTCAAAACTGGCGGATCTCGGGTAGGGGGTCCCGAACTGTGCGTCTAGGCGGATGGTAACAGGAGACAAGGGACACGATGTTTTACCCAGGTTCGGGCCCTCTTGATGGAGGTAAAACCCTACGTCCTGCTTGATTAATATTGATGATGTGTATTACAAGAGTGGATCTACCACGAGATCAAGGAGGCTAAACCCTAGAAGCTAGCCTATGGTATGATTGTTGTAATGGATGTTGTGTCCTACGGACTAAGCCCTCTAGTTTATATAGACACCGGAGAGGGCTAGGGTTACACAGAGTCGGTTACAATGGTAGGAAACCTACATATCCGTATCGCCAAGCTTGCCTTCCACGCCAAGGAAAGTCCCATCCGGACACGGGACGGAGTCTTCAATCTTGTATCTTCGTAGTCTTGGAGTCCGGCGGACGATGATAGTCCGGCTGTCCGGACACCCCCTAGTCCAGGACTCCCTCAGTAGCCCCCGAACCAGGCTTCAATGACGATAAGTCCAGCGTGTATATAGTCTTCGGCGTTGCAAGGCGGGTTCTCCTCCAAATTCTGTGCGTTTGCCGGACAGTGTCTGGCTTTCTTATCAATTGTTGCACTCCTTGGCTTCCACGCCCAATGATGGCCATCTTCCACGCGTCGCACGAATGCGAAAAGCCAGGGTATCTTTTATGCTTTACCCCCTAGCTATTCAAATAATCTGCCTATAAGAGAGGCAAGAATCCAGATCCAAATCACACCATCTTCCTTCCGCGAGTACTCATCGGAGCGCCTCCGACCGAAAAAAATCCATTCCATCATGGACCGTCGACGCGGCTCCTCCTCTCGCGCTCCCAGCCCACTGCCAGGAGACTGGCGGAGATGTTCTGTCCCGCACAATGAGCTGGTGGCGCTCCAAGCAAAGGGATATCTCCCTCCAGCCTTCATGGTCCCGGTTCGAGCCGGGTTGGCCACCTACGAAGGTGGGAAGCAAGCGGAGGCTACCCCAAGTCCCAACAAAGGGGAGCGGGTATGCTTCGTCCCCTATCTGATAAGGGGACTCAGATTTCCTATACATCCATTCCTCCGCGGGCTCCTGGAGTTCTACGGACTCCAGCTCCATCACCTTACGCCCGCCTCTATCCTGCATATCGCGGGTTACGTAGCTCTTTGTGAGCTATTTCTGGGCATCGAGCCCCATTTTGCACTGTGGAAGAGGTTGTTCTGCCTCGTACCCCGTTCTCACGAGGGGTCCATATATCAAGTGGGCGGCGCCGAAATATGGCGCATTGCCGGGACCGGATATCCATCCGGAACCCCTAAGAAGGCGTCCGAAGACTGGCCTTCGGAATGGTTTTACATAGAAGATGCTCCGCTGCAGGACCCTGTTCGGATCTGCCTCCCGGAGTTCAGTACTGCTCCTCTGAAGAAACGCCTTAGTTGGCGCCCGCGGAGCCCCCAACTGGAGGAAGACAAGAGCGTCCATTATCTGATGGGCCGAATAAGATTACTGGCCCATTCCGGGTTGACCATGATGGGAGTCATGGCAACATGCATTACACGGGGGGTGAGGCACTACAATACAGGGGCCACCCCATGTGGGATTTCAACGAGGAAGACGATGCCACCCGTCATGGCCGCAAAGGACCGGATTCGGCCGAGGATCTGGTGCAGATCCTATCCGACCTGTACAAGGGGGAGAAGGAGGACTTCCTTCAGACGAACCCGTTGAATGGGTTCTCCATGAATAACCCTCGGCGTTGGGTAAGCGAACACTTTAAGGGCCCGACCCATGCTTTCAAAGTTTAAGCTTCTCATATTATGTCTTTGATGCAGGAACTGCGTCGGATTGTGGAGGACATGATAAGTCCAGTTCCACAACCCGAGGATCCAGAGAGGTCCCAAGATCCGGCCTCCGAAGAGGATCCAGACATTCAGGCGGAGCTAATCGACGGGGTGTTCCACCAGCTTAGCATAGATAATGCTTTAGTCGCCATTACGGCTGACTACCCCGGACTATATCCGGCTTCCCAGGTGATTGCGACCGAAATCCCGACACCATTATTTCTTCCTCGCTCATTTCTGACCTTCACATACGATGGTGTTTTGCAGGAAGCGCCTTCAGGGCGGGAAGCCGACCCCGCGGCGGCTGACCAACAAAGGCCAGTCCGGACCAGTAGGCGGAAGAGGAGCGCGGTGCGGACTGAAACATCGCCGCAAAGGTATAGCTCACAGTTCATTATTTGGAGCAACGTTCCTAGGAAGCGTTTGAGTACTCATGGCTTTTTGTAGGAGAAAAAACGCCCGCCGAACTGCGGGCGTGGAGGTTGCCAATCCAACCTCTACCAGCCAGGCTCTAGCACCTGGTCTGGAGGGGGAGGCGAGCGCAAGGCGCGAGCCTGACACTCCTCCAACGGAGGATGCCGACAGACTGTCCGCCACCAAGTCTGAGGTGGAGAGCGCCATGAACCATAGGCGCCGCCGGACAGTATTTCGTGACGCGTGCTTCTCCCCTGAGGCGTTGAATGCCTTTAACGCGGGGGACGCGCACCTCCGTGCTGCTCAAGATGGTTTTACCAGAGCCACGGAGCAATATGTGAAAGACATACGGGTAAGAGTATTTAACAGTTATATATGCCAGTAGCCCCCGAGACTTAAAGTAGTTATATTAACTGATTTAAGGATCATTTGAAACGCAAAATCTTACCGAGAAGAATACCCAACTGTCTCAGGAGCTGCAAGAGTGCAAGGCCCAACTTGAGGCCGCACTTGCTGCCGCAGGAGGAAACACAAAGACCCCTCCTGGTAACACATTTTTTTAAAAAAAATATAAGCGCTGTGCGGCGTGCGTGCAAGTCTAATAATGACATTGCAGGTGCTGCCGGACAAGATCCGGACAGGCAAGAACTACTGCGCCAGCTGAAGGCCGGCAAGAGGGTGCTGAATAGAGTGCAGCAGGAAAGGAACAAGATCTAGGATGCCCACGCCCAGCTCAGAGAAGAGCTAAAAGGTGTTCGGGCCGAGCTGTCTGGCTCCGTTAAGGAGAATCAGCGGCTTCGTCGCGGCATCTATAGTAAGTGCTTAAGCGAACTCCTTTGAAAAGAAGAGTTCGGCGAGGAAGTCAATTGACAAAATATGTCTGTAGGTATACTCACAGGTCGCCCTGCAGAGGAGATGCCCGTATCGATGGGTGATCAACTTCCCGAACTGTTGCAGCTGCTCGAACGAGTTCGGCAGGCGATGAGCGGCGCCGTTCAGGCTTTATGGCCGGCCCTTTCCCTACCCGAAGGCCTTGGGGAGCTTACGGAGAAGCTTCAGGGAATGCGGCAGCGCTTCAATTTATGGAAGATTTCGGCCTGCCGCCAAGGTGCCAGGGAGGCTTGGGCCATGGTGAAGACGCGTTACGAGAAGGCGGATCCCATCCACATGGCCGAGGTCGCACCTGTGGGGCCCGATGGGAAGGAGATCCCTGTGAGTTTAGTATACGGCCAAGTAGAGTTGGCCGCTAAATTTTCCCAACGGGACTGTAAATTAGACAGCCTGTTTGACGGGATTGAGGAGGAATACAGTCAGTAGATTTGATAATGTATTTTAAAATGACATGTGAAATGCCTTCTAGCCATATTGTAGATCGTTTGTCTTTGCCGACCTTTTCGCTTCAACCTCGGGACCCTAGAGTCCGGAGTGTGTCCGAATACCTTCTTGGTTAAGAAACAACCGGGGTATGCATGGAGACCAGGCGTAGGGGTCATTAGTGCTTTATCAGACAAGTGCCCAACTAGTTATGTTATATTACATGGTTAGTAAGAAACATCTTCCAGGGAGAATAGTTCCATTAAGGGTTCCTTTCCCTGGGAGGCATGCCCTAAAGTGCATGTCCGGACTGCGAAAAAAGCAGAAAAACATCTGGGGGCAGATAAATAAGGAGGTAAAAAATCATCTTTCAAGTCACCGACCGAATATTCCCTTAAGAATGCTAGCTTTCGGCTTCACCCAGTCTGAGGTACACATCCGGCTGACCCGGCAGTAACAATCGCAGAGGTGCTCCCTTTACCTCCTAGCCGAACAATCAGGAACGTAGGGGTAAGCACAGGAGCCAGGCAACCCAGCTTGGCCAAAACTTAAGTCATATCGATGCATATAATGGTGAGTAAAAGGTACATGTGGAAGCTTGACACATGTGCTGGGCATGAAGCCCTTATAATTGAGCTTCTGGTAAAGAAGCCCCCAGGTATAATGAGTGCGGATAGCACATCAAGTATGTGCGAACAATGCGCAAGTAGGCCCTTAAGGGCTTTTTAGGAAAAGTGTTAAGAGAAGAAAGAGAAACAAAAGACAGCTGAAGTGTAAAAAATTTGGACGGGGGAAGGGGACGAACTCTTACTCCAGCGCTAGGCATAGAATCTTCGGAGGCGGGCTGCATTCCATGGGTTCGGCTCGAGTCGGTTGTCCGATGCATTTCGTAGACGGTACGCTCCTCCGGTCAGGACTTGATCGATAATGAAGGGGCCCTCCCATTTGGGCTTGAGCTTGTCCTTTTTCTTGTCCGGCAGGCGTAGAACTAGTTCGCCAACGTTGTAAGTCTTGGCCCGTACTTCTCTGCTTTGATATCTTCGAGCCTGCTGCTGATAGAATGCGGAACGAGCCTTGGCAACGTCGCGTTCTTCCTCCAATGCGTCCAAGCTGTCCTGCCGATCCAGCTCGGCTTCTCTTTCTTCATACATGCGCACTCGAGGTGAGTCATGAATGATGTCGCAGGGCAGAACTGCCTCTACGCCGTATACCATAAAAAATGGAGTGAATCCGGTAGTATGGTTGGGCGTTGTCCGCAGCCCCCAGAGTACAGAGTCGAGCTCCTCTACCCAGTATGTGTCAGATTTCGTAAGTGACCGCACTAGTCTGGGTTTAATGCCGCTCATTATTAGACCGTTCGCTCGTTCCACTTGACCGTTGGTTTGAGGATGATAGACTGAGGCGTAATCGAGCTTAATGCCCATATTTTTGCACCATGATTTAACCTCGTCGGCCGTGAAGTTCGTGCCGTTATCGGTGATGATGCTGTGGGGGACACCATAACGGTGTACTACCCCGGAGATAAAGTCTATCACTGGTCCGGACTCTGCCGTTTTGACTAGTTTGGCCTCTATCCATTTGTTGAATTTGTCCACCATGACCAATAGGTACCTTTGCTTGTGGGTTCCCCCTTTAAGGGGTCCGACAATGTCAAGCCCCCAGACCGTGAACGGCCAGGTAATGGGTAGAGTTTTGAGGGCGGTGGGTGGCATATGGCTCTGATTAGCAAAGAGCTGACAACCGACGCATCTTTGGACTAAGTCCTGAGCATCTGCCCGGGCCGTCGGCCAATAAAATCCTGTACGGAATGCCTTTCCTACAAGGGTCCGAGCTGCTGCATGGCGTCCACCTAGTCCGGCATGAATTTCAGCCAGGAGGTTTCGCCCTTCCTCTTCGGAGATACACCTTTGAAGGACTCCGGTTATGCTTTTCTTATAAAGTTCTCCCTCATGGACCTTGTAGGCTTTAGATCGCCGGACTATGCAGCGGGCCTCATTTTGGTCTTCGGGAAGTTCCTACCTAAGCAAGTAAGCTAGGAATGGTTCTGTCCACGGGGCGATTACTGCCATTATGTCGTGGGCTGAAGGTGTTATGTCATCGGCTGAATCGCCGGTTGGCGCGGTTTTTTCTGGTTTGTCATTTCCGGACTCCTCTTCCCATAGTACGGATGGCTTGAAGAGCCGTTCCAGGAAGATGTTTGGAGGGACAGCGTCACGTTTTGCAACGATGCGTGCCAGTACGTCGGCTGCTTGGCTATTATCTCGGGCTACGTGATGGAATTCAAGTCCTTCAAACCGAGCTGACATTTTTAGGACAGCGTTGCGATATGCCGCCATTTTCGGATCCTTGGCATCAAAGTCTCCATTTATCTGGGATATTGCAAGGTTTGAATCCCCGCGCACCTCTAGGCGTTGAATGCCCATGGAGATTGCCATCCGGAGGCCATGTAAAAGGGCCTCGTATTCGGCTGCGTTGTTGGAGTCCGTGTACATTATCTGAAGTACGTATTGGACTGTGTCCCCGATTGGGGACGTCAATACGACGCCATCCCCCAATCCGGCCAACATTTTAGAGCCGTCGAAGTGCATAATCCAATTGGAGTATGCGCCGTACTCTTTAGGGAGTTCGGGTTCGGTCCATTCAGCGACAAAGTCAGCCAAAACTTGTGACTTTATAGCTCGCCGAGGTTTGTAAGTTATATCGAATGGTAAGAGCTCAATGGCCCATTTTGCAATCCTTCCCGTCGCGTCGCGGTTGTTTATAATGTCGTTGAGTGGTACTTCGGAGGCCACCATTATTGAACACTCTTGAAATTAGTGTCGGAGCTTCCGGGATGCCATGAACACCGCGTACGCTATCTTTTGATAGTGCGGGTAATGGGACTTGCAGGGGGTTAACAAAGTGGAGACGTAGTACACTGGTTTTTGAAGAGGGAATTTATGCCCTTCTGTCTCTCGTTCGACGACGAGTACCGCGCTTACAACTTGATGTGTTGCCGCGATGTATAACAGCATTGGTTCGCCCAGGTTGGGCGCAGCCAGGACCGGATTTGTTGCCAATATGGCCTTTATTTCTTCGAGTCCGGCAGTGGCAGCATCCGTCCACTCGAAGTGTTCGGTGCGCCTAAGGAGGCGATAGAGGGGCAGTGCCTTTTCTCCCAAGCGGGAGATAAAGCGGCTTAAAGCCGCCACGCATCCAGTCAATTTTTGTATCTGTTTGAGGTCTTTTGGAATATCCAGCTGTGACAGAGCTTGGATCTTGGCCGGGTTTGCTTCAATTCCTCTACCGGATACAATGAAGCCCAGCAGCTTTCCGGCTGGTACGCCGAAAACGCATTTTTCCGGATTCAGCTTGATGTCATATGCTCTGAGGTTGTCGAATGTGAGCCTCAAGTCGTCTACTAAAGTTTCGACGTGTTTGGTTTTGACGACTACGTCGTCTACGTATGCCTCTACTGTTTTGCCGATCTGGGTGGCCAGACATGTTTGGATCATGCGCTGATATGTTGCGCTAGCATTTTTAAGTCCGAAGGGCATCGTGTTGAAGAAGAATGGTCCATATGGAGTGATGAATGCCGTTGCGGCTTGGTCTGCTTCCGCCATCTTGATTTGATGATAGCCGGAGTATGCATCGAGGAAACACAGTGAATCGTGTCCTGCGGTAGCGTCGATTATCTGGTAGATGCGGGGGAGGGGGAAGGGATCCTTTGGGCAGGCCTTGTTGAGGTCTTTGAAATCGACACATAGGCACCAGGATTTGTCCTTCTTTGGTACCATTACCAAGTTTGCTAGCCAATCCGGATGTTTGATATCTCTGATGAATCCGGCTTCCAATAGTTTGGCTAGCTCTTCTCCCATTGCCAGTCTTTTAGGTTCGGAAAATCGTCGAAGAGCCTGTTTGACTGGCTTGAATCCTTTTAGGATGTTTAGGCTGTGTTCTGCCAATCTGCGTGGGATTCCGGGCATGTCCGAAGGGTGCCAGGCGAAAATGTCCCAATTTTCCCGAAGGAATTCTCGCAGTGCGGCGTCTACATCAGGGTTCAACTATGCCCCGATGGAGGCCATCTTTGTCGAGTCCGTTGGATGGACCTGGAATTTTATTATTTCATCTGCTGGTTTAAAGGAGGTGGACTTGGATCTCTTATCAAGTATCACATCGTCCCTATTCACCGTAGAGCGCAGCGCAGTGAGTTCTTCTGCCGCTAGGGCTTCGAATAGTGCCTCCAGGGCTAATGCAGCTGTCTTGTTTTCGGCGCGGAGTGCTATGTCCGGATCACTAACGAGAATGATTATTCCGCCGGGCCCAGGCATTTTGAGCTCCATGTACCCGTAATGGGGTACGGCTTGAAAAATTGTGAATGCCTCTCATCCTAATATAGCGTGATATCCGCTGTTGAACGGGGCCACTTGGAACATGACTTCTTCGGATCTGTAATTGTCCGGCGAGCCGAACACCACATCGAGTGTGATTTTTCTGGTGCAGCGCGCTTCCCGGCTAGGGATTATTCCTCTGAAGGTTGTGCTGCTTTGCTCAATGCGGCTCCAGTCTATTTACATTTTTTGAAGAGTTTCCTCGTAGATGAGGTTTAGTCCGCTGCCGCCATCCATGAGGACCTTTGTAAGTCAAAAGTCGTCCACTATTGGACTAAGCACCAGTGCGGCTGGTGCTCGGGCTGTTCGGAATTTAGGTTCATCGCTGGCGTTGAAGGTGATTGCTGTGTCGCTCCATGGATTTGTTGTTGCTACTTGGTAGACTTCGGCGAGGCCGCGGATTGTTCATTTCCGCATATTATTTGATGCGAAGGTCTCGAAGACTGTTGATACCATACCGGTATTGTTGGAGTGGTTTTCCGGGGCTAGAAGCTCCTCGCCACTTTTGGCCACCTGCCGTAATATCCAACATGCTCGAAGGTTATGTGTTGGGACGGCGCCCTCTGTACTGTGAATTTTACAGGGTCCACTAAGCCATCCCTCTAGTACGGTTCTGTGCCCTCTATGGGGTTTTTGCTTTTTGGTTTTTGTATCTGGGGCCTGAGTGTAATGCACCTTTTTGTTGCGGACTAGGGTTGTATTCGCGGCCGGATTGTCCCAAAACTAATTTTCGTTTTTCCGGAAACTCTCCATCGCATAGTACTTTCGTACTATGGACGCCAGGTCGGCAAAGCGTGTAATTTCACAACAGCTGATGGCGTTCAATATTCCCTTGTCCGTGCAATTATTGCAGAAAATTGAAATTGCGTTTTCCTCTCGGCATTCCTTTATCCTGTCCATAACCAGGAGGAATCTGGCCCAGTAGTGATGTACTGTTTCAGCGGGCTCTTGCCGTATTAGAGATAGATCGCATATGTCTGGGCGGGTGGGTGGAATAAAGTCCGGAACCCTACCCATCTCAAGGCTTGAAGGCTGTGAAGTTTCCAAATTTGGAAGCTTGGATTATTGGATGTTGTCCAATGAGTCCAGTCCGATGCCTGACTTTAAGTTCAGTGCTTGCCCAAAGTCCGTCCCTCCGTGGGAATCCGGCATGGAGGGTTCGGGAGCCCGGACGTGACTAGTTTTCAATAAAGGAGAAGAGTCGCCGCATTGCTCCTCTACCACTGCGACGTGGTGGGTGACCTGGGAGAGTTAATCTCTCTTAGATCGGTTTTAAGCCCAATCTGATTGTAGTCCGTAGTGACTCCCAGGGCGGCGATGCAATCCAAGAGCTCGTTGACAGACGAAAGCTCTATCGGATCCAGCCGCTCGGCAAATAACGAGCTGACGTGAAGATTGCTTTTGACGACTTGAGAAGTCATTGTCGAAGTGGTGGCCGGACAGGCGGTCATAAGAAAACCACCTAGCCGGATAGTTTGGCCGGCGGCCAAGGCCCCTTTGGCGAAAATACCGTCCTTGAAGACGGGTGGAGGCATCCTTCCTATCGGCGATGGCACAGAGGAACTCTCAATGAAAGCACCAATGTCGGTGTCAAAACCGGCGGATCTCGGGTAGGGGGTCCCGAATTGTGCGTCTAGGCGGATGGTAACAGGAGACAAGGGACACAATGTTTTACCCAGGTTCGGGCCCTCTTGATGGAGGTAAAACCCTACGTCCTGCTTGATTAATATTGATGATGTGTATTACAAGAGTGGATCTACCACGAGATCAAGGAGGCTAAACCCTAGAAGCTAGCCTATGGTATGATTGTTGTAATGGAGTTGTGTCCTACAGACTAAGCCCTCCGGTTTATATAGACACCGGAGAGGGCAAGGGTTACACAGGGTCGGTTACAATGGTAGGAAACCTACATATCCGTATCGCCAAGCTTGCCTTCCACGCCAAGGAAAGTCCCATCCGGACACGGGACGGAGTCTTCAATCTTGTATCTTCGTAGTCTTGGAGTCCGGCGGACGATGATAGTCCGGCTGTCCGGACACCCCCTAGTCCAGGACTCCCTCAAACGTCATCACCAATAATCCTCTCATCGAGAGGGGGTCAATCTCCATCAACATCTTCACCAGCACCATCTCCTCTCAAAACCCTAGTTCATCTCTTGTATCCAATCTTGTATCAAAAACACAAATTGGTACCTTTGGGTTGCTAGTAGTGTTGATTACTCCTTGTAGTTAATGCTAATTGGTTTTCTTGGTGGATGATCATATGTTCATATCCTTTATGCATATTATTACTCCTCTGATTATGAATATGAATATGATTTGTGAGTAGTTACGTTTGTTCCTGAGGACATGGGTGAAGTCTTGCTATTAGTAGTCATGTGAATTTGGTATTCATTTGATATTTTGATGAGATGTATGTTGTCTTTCCTCTAGTGGTGTTATGTGAATGTCGACTACATGACACTTCACCATTATTTGGGCCTAGAGGAAGGCATAGGGAAGTAATAAGTAGATGATGGGTTGCTAGAGTGACAGAAGCTTAAACCCTAGTTTATGTGTTGCTTTGTTAGGGGTTGATATGGACCCATATGTTTAATGTTGTGGTTAGGTTTACCTTAATACTCCTTTTTGTAATTGCGGATGCTTGCAATAGGGGTTAATCATAAGTGGGATGCTTGTCCATGTTAGGGTAGTACCCAAGTACCGGTCCACCCACATATCAAATTATCAAAGTACCGAACGCAAATCTTACGAACGTGATGAAAACTAGCTTGACGATAATTCCCAATGTGTCCACGGGACCTCCTTCTTCATTATTAGAATTTGTCCAGGCTTACCCTTTGCTACATAAAGGATTGGGCCACCTTGCTGCACTTTATTTACTTTTTGCTCGTTACTATTTATCTTATCACAAAACTATCTATCACCTACTATTTCAGTGCTTGCAGAGAAAACCTTACTGAAAACCGCTTATCATTTCCTTCTGCTCCTCGTTGGGTTCGACACTCTTACTTATCAAAAGGACTATGATAGATCCCCTATACTTGTCGGTCATAAGTTGCGTATATTGTATTCACCGTTTTCACCTGGGAAGGGAATTTTTTCTGTCCTCCTGTGTTCGGTGATCGGGGGTCTTCGTCATTGTCGTTGCTTTGGGACCCCTTCCCTTTGTTTCGGCACCTGACCTGCCGGCTTGTCTGAAGATCCAGCATTCTCTATTGGTATGATTGGCTGGTGTTCTTGGGGTGCCATGAATTTGGCATGGACGGTCGAGTATGAGGTCCAGACTGGACGGGCCTGCATTGTTTTTGTTGAATGGCTGTTTCCGTTGACCGGACTTGGGGCCACTGAATCCGGCATTGACTGTCGTGTCTTCGGTGCTATCACTGTTTTTACGATGCTTGTGTTTATTGTGCCGTGGTTTGTCGTTGCTATCCCTGGCTTTTGATGTGCCAGGCCTGCTTGCTGTGTTGTTGCTACGAGCCAACCAGCTATCCTTGCCAACACAAAAGCGGGTCATGAGTGTCGTGAGGGCTGCCATGGACTTTGGCTTTTCTTGGCCGAGATGTCGGGCAAGCCACTTGTCGCGGATATTATGCTTAAAGGCCGCTAGGGCTTCGACATCCGGACAGTCGAAAATTTGGTTCTTTTTAGTTAGGAACCAGGTCCAAAATTTTCTAGCTGACTCTCCGGGCTGTTGGGTTATGTGACTTAGGTCATCAGCCATCCGGTGGTCGCGCATAGGTGCCCTAGAAGTTGTACAGGAATGCGTCTGCCAGGCTCTCCCAACTCCCGATGGATCTTGACGGCAAGCTATTTAGCCAATGCCGAGCTGGTCCCTTGAGTTTTAGTGGGAGGTACTTGATAGCATGTATATCATCTCCGCGGGCCATGTGAATATGGAGGAACAAATCTTCTAGCCATACTGCGGGGTCTGTAGTACCATCATATGATTCAATGTTCACAAATTTAAACCCTTCTGGGAATTCATGATCCATTACTTCATCAGTGAAGCACTGGGGGTGTGCGGCGCCGCTATGCCGGTCTACTGTCCGGTCGGTCTTTTGTTTATTGTATCCGGCGTGACAGTAACCGTCACGCGTTGTGGCGCGCCCCCGTGATCCGTAGATCGACCTTGATTGTCCTACTTTGTTTTCCAATACATCTCGCAGTTCCTTCGTGTAGCCCCGGCCCTTAGTATTATCGTTTGATTGGCGACGGGGTGCGGTCTGGACTTCAGGCTGGTATGCCGCTTTGTCTTGGCCACGGGATGGCCGGTCAACCGCGTCATGCACTGGTAGTGTGGGCTTTAACGCCTCCTCCTCGAGTTGAGGTAGCAACCTGCGCTTGGGGTAACTTTGGTAGGGAGCTCAAGTCCGTATTCCTCGGCAACCAGGACCTTGGTCCATCTATCGGTTAGCAGATCTTGATCAGCTTGGAGCTGTTGCTGCTTTTTCTTCAGGCTTTTAGCAGTGGCTATAAGCCGGCGCTTGAAGCGCTCCTACTCGATGGGATCCTCACGCACGATGAATTCTTCGTCGCCAACGCTTACTTCGTCTTCGGAGAGAGGCATGTAATTATCATCCTCTGATTCTCCATATATTGTCTGTTCCTTAGGGCTACCTTGCCCATCCTCTTGCTCGGCCTGCTCGAAGCCTAGCTGGGCAGGATTGTTTTCGTCTTCGGCACCATCCGGATTGTTGTCTCTTGTGCCGGTATCACTATTTTTGCTATGGCGGGGCTTGGAGCGGCACCTATGACGCCAGTGCCTAGATTGCTTCTCCACGGGGTTATCTCCCGTTGCCTCATCGCCATTGCTTTCTTTGGGGGTGTCCACCATATATATATATCGTATGATGAGGTGGCTGTCCAGCTCCCTATAGGCGGTGGTTCCTGTTCTTCTCCTGCATCGTCGTCCATACCGTCGATGTCTTCGGAATTAAAGTCAAGTACGTCGGTTAAGTCATTGATAGTGGCTATTAAGTGGGTGGTGGGTGGGGAACAAATTTCTTCGTCGCCCGCTTCCCACTCGAGCCGGACATAGTTCGGCCAAGAGTCTCCCGACAAGGAAAGAGACCTTAATGAATTTAGCACATCACCCAAGGGCGAGTGCTGAAAAATATCCGCGGAGGTGAACTCCATGACTGGTGGCCAATCAGATTTGATAGGCACGAACGTACGCGGTTCGGATCCTATAGCCGGAGACGAGTCCGAGGGTCCGAGGATACCATCCTCACGTTAGGTGGCTTCAGTGTTTGGCTCCAACGCCGATGAGTGTTCGGCCTCCGTGGCGGGGTCTATCCACCCGTCCTCGGAGGGCACGATCTGCTCCGGATTGATTCCCGGGGCCGCCGCAGGTGCGATTTCCCGAACACTGTCCGATGGCAGATCTAAGTCATGCTCGTCGCGATGGTTCAGCGTACCTGACATGGGCTCGAATCCGTCGAAGATCAAGTCTCCGCGGACATCGGCAGTATAGTTCAAGCTCCCAAACCTGACCTAATGGCCAGGGGCGTAGCTATCAATCTGCTCCAAGTGGCCAAGCAAGTTGGCCCGCAGTGCGAAGCCGCCGAATACGAAGATCTGTCCAGGAGGGAAAACCTCCCCCTGGACTGCGTCGTTCAAGATGATTGAAGGAGCCACCGAGCCTTATCACGACGACATAGTGGAACTCTCAATTAAAGCACCAATGTCGGTGTCAAAACCGGCGGATCTCAGGTGGGGGGTCCCGAACTGTGCGTCTAAGGCTAATGGTAACAGGAGGTAGGGGACACGATGTTTTACCCAGGTTCGGGCCCTCTCGAAGTCTCGATGGAGGTAATACCCTACTTCCTGCTTGATTGATCTTGATGATATGAGTATTACAAGAGTTGATCTACCAAGAGATCGTAGAGGCTAAACCCTAGAAGCTAGCCTATGATTATGATTGTTGTTGTCCTACGAACTAAACCCTCCGGTTTATATAGACACCGGAGGGGGCTAGGGTTACACAGAGTCGGTTACAGAGAAGGAGATTTACATATCCGAATTGCCAAGCTTGCCTTCCACGCAAAGGAGAGTCCCATCCGGACAGGGGATGAAGTCTTCAATCTTGTACCTTCATAGTCCAACAGTCCGGCCAAAGTATATAGTCCGGCAGTCCGAGGACCCCTTAATCCAGGACTCCCTCAACCGTGGACACGGCTATTTGAATAGATAATACTTCCCTGCAGGGGTGCACAAACTTACCCAACACACTCGATCAACTCCGGCCGGGCACACCATCTGGCGATGACCGACCTCGGCCGATCAACACACTGCAGTCCTACCTAGGCTCAACAGAGAGGCCAGCATGCCGGTCTACATCCTAAGCGCTCTGGGGTCTTTGGCCCACCGCCCTTCGCACTCCCACATGTTGCATGGACAGCAGGGATCAGTCTTGGCTACATCCTTATATAAGGCAGGTGCTTACACGGGCCACCTGGGCGCATGTCGCTCCATTGCTGACGTCCGAAGAGCTTTCGGCTGATACATACAACGCAGAGTGCCCATACTTCTTCTTGTGTGGTGGTTAGTGCGAAAAGGCTTGAGGCCTACTAGGATTAAATATCCAAATCGTTAGTGTCTTGGGAGCATGTGGTAATGATCAATGATCCACGATATGTGGCCCCATCACCCTGTCTCACACAGCAAGGGCTAAGAATGCCCGACCATGCCGCATGGAAAACTAGTGGGTAGCCTCCAGATCAACCCCACTTCACATCACTCGCGGGTACCCCTCGGGGCCGACCCGGTGTCATCATGGTTCTGTGGTAAGTCAAAGTAACTGTGTGTCCAAAGCAGCAAGGGGGGAACCTGAGGAATCACCCTCGATGGACTCCCACTCGATGTAACCATCAAGGTGGACTTGGAGGAATCACCCTTGATGGTCCACACTTGAGGGGTTGCACGATAGAATCGTTATCGGGAGTGGAGAACGAGGAATCACCCTCGATGACCACGACCGAATAGCTACACTACAGGGTTAACATCAGAAGTGATGACGAGGTATCACCCTCGACACTCGATAATAACTCTACAGAGTCGTACAACTAAGGGGGGTGATGTGTGGTGTCAGGGCCTGGACGTCGATCACGTCGATCGAGTCATCGAGCATAAAGCGGGGCCACTGGGACAAGGTGGGGGGTCACTGATGGATCTCTAACCAACATATACTAAGAAGTTTAGAATAAGCAGGTAAGTTATGAAAGCAGGTAACAAAAACAGGCTATGCATCGGAGTAGGATCATACAAAAAGCAATAGCAGTTCTAATGCAAGCATAAGAGAGAAGGGAATGGGCAATATCAGAATGATCAATGGGGGGTTTGCTTGCCTGAAAGCTCTGATGCTAAGGAACGGTTGTCGGCGACGTAGTCGATCACCGGGGCAGCATCAGTCTCAGGGTCTACTAGAAAGAAGAGGGGGAACAAACAGTAAATACAGAGCAAATAGATGCATCACTAAGCATGACATGACGATAGGCAGATCTAGGGGGTGTCCTAACGTGGTACTATACGTTGTAGACAGAGAGGGTAAATATCCGAGGATGATTTCCTGGAGTTAAACGGATTCCAGACAGATAAAAGAGAGGGGATGGTTCCATGTTCAGCATGCTAGGGTGTGACAGATGAACGAATTGCATATACAGATTCGTTGGATTTTTCTGAGCAACTTTCATATATGATTATTTTCATCAGAGTTACGATATATTTTCTATGATTTTTCAAACTCTTAAAAGATTTTCTTATTTATTTTTAATTTCGAAATTTAGCAGTTGAAAACTGGGTGCATAGAGTGCACCCAGCAGTGCACAGAGGTTGACCAGTGGGCCCCGTTGACTTCCCAGTCAGCAGTCAACATTGACTGGTCCACGGGGTCCAGGGGTCCCACACGTCAGTGTTTTAACAATTTCTAAACTGGTTTCTTTAGTCTAATCAAGGGTGGCCTACATGTCATTGGGTCACTTTTTAACAAATAAAATAAAATAAAACATAACAATCAGGGGATTAACACCCACCAATCTAAGCGGCCCACAAGGCACTGGCCCAGGCCAGCCGGGGGCGCACGTGCCCAAGCCAGCGGGACGGCATGACCATGCGAGGCCGACAGTGCTAGCAGCAGTGTGGAACCGGCAGAGGGCGGCCCCGGCGTAGGGCGGGCCACGCGTGGCAGGCGAGCGGGGCAGCACCGATGAGCGGTGGCGGCCGGAGGCGGGCGCACATCGGTGGCGAGCCGGAGGGGGGCATAGAGCAGCTGCAACGGGCAGGGCGGGGAGCAATAGCAGTAGTAGTAGGGAGAAGTGGTAGCAGCGGGGCATGCGGTGGCTGCGTGTATGACGGCGGCGCAGCCATGAGCGCCTCAAGCATGAATAAAACAAAGGTGACAAGTGAGGGAGGGGAATGGGTGACCTAGGGTTTGGTTGAGGGGGCTTTGGGGATGCTCTTATCCACTCAGGGACCCGTGGGATGGCAGACACAGCAGCATCGGCGGGGTGGATGACCGCCACGCCATGCCCTTCTGTACAGATATTGAAAGAAGGTAGAGATGGGCTTGGCTGGTACTATTCATGGTGGGCCAAAGTGAACATGAGACTTTATTATTTTCTTTTGCTAAAATAATAAGTAGTTACTGTTTCTAAATAGTTTAGTGATCAATGAAATTTGTTAATAAGAAACTCTGCACAAAAATGGTATGCAATATTCTAGGGTTGCACAAAAAGTTTGAGGGCATTTGCAATTATTTAAAACTGTGTTTGAATTTAAAAGACCAACTTAAAGGTTGTTGATCCACATTAAATATTGCTAGAGTCAGTTTTGTAATCCAAATAGGTTTGGTTTCTACACTGAAAATATTTGGGGATTTTATGGAATTTTACCCATATTTTTGTTTTACGGCTTGAAGAAATAATATTTTGACTTATTTTAAATTTTGAATTTGACTTGGGTTTTGGATCAAATGAAAATTTGATTAGCAAAAAGGTAATGACATGGCACTATTAGGGGAAGTGTAGCACGATTCTCGGGGTGTTACAGATGTAGCTCGGGCTCGTTCTATATTTTACCAGCAGAAGGCTAGACGCTACCAGAGCAGGGAAGTCTAGGCAAAGGCATACAACATTGGAGAACTCGTCCTCCGCCTCCCAGAGAAGCAAAAGAACAAACTCTCACCTAAGTGGGAAGGCCCTTTCATAATTGATGAACTGTTAGCAGCAGCAGCGCATCATATTCGCAACCCGAACAATGACCGCCTCGAACCAAACCCCTGGAACGCAGCCTGGCTCCGGCACTTCTACAGCTAAGTGCGGCCACGTCAGTCCACTACCTTTCCTCATTGTAAATTTTATTTTATTTTATTTTTATTCCTGAGGAATTCAAATCTCTTGGGCCCTGTTCGGATAAACCAAATTTAGTTTAGGCCCTTTTCATTGCACATTTTCAGATGTAATATCCAGATTTAACCTGGGGGCTCCTTCAAAGTAACCCATTAATATATTTTAGATGCACGTAATTGTCTCTGTCGTGTTTGCACTCTCCCAAATTCCTCTTCAGCCATCATATGCACCAATTTGACTTAAGTTTTTGCCAAGTTGGGTTGCCTAGCTCCTATGCTTACTCCTTCAGTTCTCGCTGGTTCGGCTAGGGGGTAAAGGGAGCACCTCTGCGATTGTTACGACTGAGTCAGCCGCGTACGTACCACTGACGGGTGAAGCCGAAAGCAAGCGTTCTTAAGAACACAATGGGTCGGCAATTAGGGACACAATAGTAATCTTGCTGTTTGTCACAAACACTTGGTGATTCGGCCCTGGCACCAATTACTCGCATACTTTGAGTATTTGAATACCAACACTTACACTTGGCATGACAAACCTGAAGAAAGGAACCCATGGAGGAACTATTTTCTTCAGAAGATGTTTCTTACATTAAAAAGTAATATAACATAATTCTCCGCACGCGTTTATGTATGTTCGTACCAAAAGGCCGATTTTCTGCTTACTGATACGTCTCCGTCGTATCTATAATTTTTGATTATTTCATGCCAATATTATACAACCTTCACATAGTGTTGGCAACATTTTATATGATTTATTGAACTAACCTATTGATCCAGTGCCCAGTGCCAGTTCCTGTTTGTTGCATGTTTATTGTTTCGCAGGATATCCATATCAAGAGAAGTACAAACACAATAACAATTTATGGAGAATTATTTTGAAATATTTTTGATTTTTGGGAGGTGGAATCAACGCAAACGGAGGCCCACAGCCTCCACAACCCATCAGGGCACGCCGGACACCCCCTGGCGCCCCCAGGTGTCTTGTGCCCTCCACGTAAGTCGGTTGGGGCCCTTGTTCAGGTGCAAGAAAGATAATTTATGGAAAACAATTGTGTAAAAATTTCAGGGCAATCGGAGTTACAGATCTCTGGGAATTTAAGAAATGGTGAAGGGCCAGAAAACAGGAACGCGAAACAGAAGAGAACAGAGAAGGAGATCCATTCTCGGAGGGGCTCCCTCCCCTCCGCCTACATGGCAACCATGGACCAGAGGGGGAACTCTCCTCCCATCTAGGGGGGAGGCCAAGGAAGAAGAATAAGGAGGGGAGCTCTGCCTCCTCTCTCCTAGTGGCGCCGGAACGCCGCTGGGGTAATACCATGTGATGGCGATCTACTCCAACAACTCTGTCATCTTCACCAACAACTCCATCACCTTCCCCCATCTATATTCAGCGGTCCACTCTCCTGCAACCCGCTGTACCCTCTACTTGAACATGGTGCTTTATGCTTCATATTATTATCCAATACTATGTTGCCATCCTATGATGTTTGAGTAGATCTATTTTGTCCTACGGGTTAATCATGATCTTGGTTGGTATGAGTGTATATTTTATTATGGTGTTGTCCTACGATGCCCTCCATCTCACGCAAACATGAGCGGTCCCTGCTGTAGGGTGATGCAATATGTTCATGGTTCTCTTATGGTGGGTGGCGTGAGTGACGGAAGCATAGACCCGAGTTTGGGGGTTATGGCGTATGGGAGTAAAGAGGACATGATACTTAATGCTATGTTGGATTTTACCTTAATGATCTTTGGTAGTTGTGGATGCTTGCTAGATCTCCAATCATAAGTGCATATGATCCATGTAAGGAAAGTATGTTAGCTCATGCCTCTCCCTCATATAAAATTGCAAGAATGATTACCGGTCTAGTTATTGATTGCCTAGGGACAATTTCGCAAATCCTATCACCACTTTTTCACACTCGCTTTATTAAATTGTAATTTTATTAAAACAACACCTAACTTTTATCTTCACATTCTTTATTATCTTGCAAACCTATCCACACCTACAAAGTACTTCTACTTTTATTCATGCTCTAGGTAAAACAGACGTCAAGTGTGCGTAGAGTTGTATCGATGGTCGATACAACTTGAGGGAATATTCGTTCTACCTTTAGCTCCTCGTTGGGTTTGACACTCTTATTCATCGAAAGAGGCTACAAATGATCCCCTATACTTGTGGGTTATCAAGACCTTTTTCGGGCGTTGTTGCCGCGGAGGAATAGCGTGGGGTGAATATTCTCATGTGTGCTTGTTTGTTTTATCACTACGTAGTTTTTATTTTCAGTTCTAAGTTGTTATCTATCTTTAGTGATGGATACGGAACATGAAACACCAAAAACATTAGTGCTACTTGCTACTCATGGATATGGGTAACCTCCTAAAACCCTCAATGCTTGTTATGTGAAAAATATTAAACACTACTTTGGAAATCCTGAGAAAACCCCATTCAACATGATAATGGGAGACACGTTGGATTAACGTGAATACTTTAGGGATTATAGATTGACACAAAAAGGAAAACTTGTATGGGATCAAATTAAAATGTTGCAATGGTATGCTTGGAATTTATGCTCGATATATGATTATACTTGTCGCTATGGGATGAAGGCTCGACGCCTTCCCTTTTCATGTGAATTTAGTGATAATGAAACCATGGCTTCTTATGCTAATGGTAGATATGATTACTATGGTGTGGAACGAATAGACGAAGTTGTTGCTTTTAAGGGTGCTTACGAAATTGAATCTCTATTTGAAGAGTATGAAGATTATGATGTTTCTATTTATAGACCTGAAAAATTTGCCATCCTTAAATATTGCTATGAAAATTATTAATACAATGCCGATATTAATGTGTTTATTGAGAAAGTCTCCACTGTCCAAGAAGAGACTAATATTTTGCAAGAAACAATAAAATAAGAAATTGATGAAACTATGAGCCCATTGGATGAAAAAGATGATGAGGAGAGTGAAGAACAAAAGGAGGAAAAGCGAATTAGCTACACGTGCCCACGTTCTAATGAGAGTAACTCTCCAACTCATATCCCTTCGTGCTTACCGAATGATGAATGCTATGATAATTGCTATGATCTCGTTGATTTATTTGAAATATCCCCTTTTGATGAACTTGATGCTTGCTATGCTTGTGGCCAAGATGCCAATATGAATTATGCTTATGGAGATGAAATTGGTATAGTTCCTTATGTTAAGAATGAAATTGTTGCTATTGCACCCACACATGATAGTCCTATTATCTTTTTGAATTCTCCAAACTACACTATATCGAAGAAGTTTGCACTTATTAAGGATTACATGGATAGGTTGCCTTTTACTATTTCACATGATAATTTTGATGAATATAATATGCATGTGCTTTCTGCTCCTACTTGCAATTATTATGAGAGAGGAACTACATCTCCATCTCTTTATGTTTCCAACACTATAAATTGCAAGAAACTGCTTATGCTATGTAATGGCCTTTACTTGATGTGCATGAATTGTTCTTTTATGACATGCCAATGCAGAGGAAGAGAGTTAGACTTCATCGTTGCATGATATATGTTGCTTTGTGCTCACTACTAAATTATAAATCATTGTTAATTAAAATTCGCTTTGATATACCTTGGGATCTGGGTGGATCCATTACTTGAGCACTTTATGCCTAGCTTAATGGATTTAAAGAAAGCACTGCAAGGGAGACGTATTCTTTTGAGTGGTTTTATAAAGTTTAAACACCAAAAAATATAGAGGGGAACTTAAAACTTCACAAAAAGAAAAGTGAAAGTGAGAAAGACGAGCACCATGGAAGTGGGGGATACCCTTGAACTATGTTCATGCCCATGGAAACTTTGTGAATCTTAATTACAGATAATTTTCAACAAAAATAATTATCGCCTTTTTACAAATCCATACTATCATAAAAATAATGGGCTAAGATTTGCCTTTAGGATGATTAGATTGCTTGTTGGTATGTGCGGTGCAAAAACAGAAACTTTGCCTGTAGTGCATGATTTTACATTTTTTTTACTGGAACGTCGCAAGTTTATGAAACTTTTTGCATAGTATTGCTATATTTTTTTATTTTGTCTTAACTTTTCAGAATTTTTGGAGTACTATAAGTATGGTCAAAGTTCAGATTGCTACAAACTGTCCTGTTTTTGACAGATTCTGTTTTTGATGCATTGTTTTGCTTGTTTTGATGAAACTATCGATTCTATCGGTGGTATAAGCCATGGATAAGTTATAACTAATACAGTAGTTAAAATGCAGAAACAAAATATGAATTGGTTTGCAACAATACTTAAAGTAGTGATTTACTTTATTATACTAACGGATCTCACCAGTTTTCTGTTAAGTTTTGTGTGGATGAAGTGTTCAAAGATCGAGGGGGTCTCGATATGAGGAGAAGGAGGAGAGGGAAGATTTCAAGCTTGGGGATGCCCAAGGCACCCCAAGTAAATATCCAAGGAGACTCAAGCGTCTAAGCTTGGGGATGCCCTAGAAGGCATCCCATCTTTCTTCAACAAGTATTGGTATGTTTTCATTTTCGTTCGTTCATGTGATATGTGTAAATCTTGGAGCGTCTTTTGTGTTTATTTTTCATTTTTATTTTATGCACCATACTGGTATGAGATAGTCCATGGTTTATTTATAGAATGCTCATTGCACTTCACTTATATCTTTCGAGTGTGGCTTTATAGAATGCTTCACGTGCTTCACTTATATCATTTGAAGTTTGGATTGCCTGTTTCTCTTCACATAGAAAATGGTTGTTTGTAGAATGCTCTTTTGCTTCCCTTATATTTATTAGAACATGATCTTTTGTACAAAGAATTAAACTCTCATGCTTCACTTATATCTATTAAGAGTGTCAACAGGAATTGGTCATTTGCATGGTTAGTCATAAAATCCTACATAAAACTTGTGGTTCACTGAATTTGATGTGTTTGATTCCCTGCAATAGTTTTTCGATATAGAGATGGAATATGTGGGAGGTACTACTAAAAGGTTGTGGTTAGTAAGAATATTGGTGTTAAGGTTTGTGATTCCCGAAGCATGCACGTATAGTCTCTCGTTATGCTGTGAAGTTGGAGCATGATTTATTATTGATTGTCTTCCTTATGAGTGGCGGTCGGGGATGAGGGATGGTCTTTTCCTACCAATCTATCCCCCTAGGGGCATGCGTAGTAGTACTTTTCTTCAAGGGCTAATAAACTTTTACAATAAGTATATGAGTTCTTTATGGGTAATGTGCACTACAAAAAAACCACTTCAGTGATGATACGTGTTTGTCACAGTAGGTCACCTTTTTGTCATGCATGTTCATCCATGATGATTTTATGATAGAATCAAGATAGTCATACCTGTGCTATCGTAGAAGTGTTCCATGACAATACCAAAATTATCAATACGGAAGTGTCCACTTCCATGACGATAAATGGCGCGTCATGCAAGTGCTTTCCTCCAGGGTAACCGACACATGGCATCCACCATAACGGGTTGCCGTTAACCTATCAGGTTCCGGTTTGGATCCGATAACCCGTTAACAGCCCAGACCAATGGGGATTTTCCACTTTTAAAATTCTCAATGGCCATAGGAACCACGTGTCGGCTCACCGTTGGGACAAATGTCATCCACTCATTGAACCAGAGGCGCCTACGATACGTCGACACGTGGCATGGCCCAACAGAGGCCCATTCGGGTGAAAAGGCCAACCCGTTTGACTTGGTTAAAAGGTAGCAGGCCCGCCCATGGAAAGCCTATTGATGTTCTGCTCGCATATAGCCCATTTATAGCCCGCTAACTCACGGCCCGTTATGGCCTATCAGAATTCTGCCCAGTAGCGTCATCTGGTCCGTCCAATATGATTCTAGCCCATTGTAACTTCCGGCCCATGTCTGACCCATGACGTCTTTCGGCCCATACGAGGCCATTTGTAACTATGGGACCATAAAGGCCCAAGGTGAAAATGGCCAATAATGAATAGTGTATCGCTTCATACCCATTACCGGCCCATTATTCTGTTGGCCGTTTCCAGACCATGTTAACTTTCGGCCTTCTAATGGCCCATTTATTCTTCGGATCATTTCCAAAATTCGGTTACTAATGGTCCGTTACTAGCTTGTTTCGCTTGTGGGCCAAATTCAGCCTGTGGTTACAGTCGGCCCGTTTGTGGCCCATTAACCCGTTGAGTTGTTTTCATAGTGTCATCAAATACGGCCGATTAACGGCTCATTATGGTTGGGCCATAAATAGATGATTTCCACTCTAGCCCGTTTATGGCCCATTTTGCAGACCGTTATTGGTCCACGAATAAGTATGACCCATGTTTGGCCAATCGATTATACGGCCCGTAGAAGGACCATTGATTATATGGCCCGTAGAAGGCCCATGGATTCTACGGCCCGTAGGAGTCCCATGGTCACTACAACGGGTAGCAGGACCATGGTTACAACGGTCTGTATGTTGCCCATGGTTATTGTGGCCTAGTTATAAAAATAGGTTCTTGTGGCCATTAGAAAAACGCGGAAAAACAACTACAGTGACTGCAAGCAAACAACTAAAGAAGACAATAAGGAAATAAATAAGCAAGCAACTAACACTAGGCTATTATGTCTATTACACATATTACATCCACTGGGCATCAAAGTTCGCCACCAGTGCAAATATAGAGAACAACCCAACGTATTACATATACTAGCTGGCAAAATTGGCCACTAGTGCAAATAAATGCGGCAGCAAAAGAAGTCCATAACTGAAACAACTTCAGACGAGCTCAAGAAACGTTATCATGGGTATCCACCATGCTGGCATACCAAGCTTATTAGCTTTCTCCTGTTTGGCTCTCAAATCCTCCAACACTTGCTGTTGCACCAAAAAGTATGCATCTGAATTCTCCAGGGACTTCTGCAGTCTTTCAGCTTCTTATTGCAGCACAGCCGATCGATGTCTTTCAGCTTGTATTTGAGACTCAAGAAGGCGAACTGATTCAAACAATGGGTTCGAATACCTTGTGCCAGCGGTAGTGTCCAGTAACTCAAACACTACACCAAGACAGGACTTTGGGGTTGTCTCACTGTCTTCAAGATAGTTTTCCTTAGCTGTTTTCTCAACTTTTTTGGAGAGCAACAGGGATGTCTCACTATCCTGAACCTTATCTGGATTACTTCCTTTACCATTGCTTAATAAGGTACTCTTCCCCAATATTCTATCAACATTCTGAAAGAAGAAACAAGAAGACACATAACATGTTTAGCATGTAGTATATGAAACTCATTTCGGTGAACCAGTTCATTAGTAAGGTGGACGGGATTAAACTACCAAGTCTTCTATTGCCAAGTAGTACATAATAAAAGCATCAAACAAACATATATCTATGTACTATGGTCACTTCATTGTCTTGCCAAATCAAAGTAGAGACACGTTCAAATCATATCAATTCAAGACAAAGCAGCATTGGAAGAATACAAAGTTTGGGAAACTACACGGAACAACAAGATTTCAGATGGGTACCACGGGTCTAAATGTACAACAATACTATTGGCTCTATTGTGATGCTAGTAATGTGCATGATCTGAGAAGTCAATTGTATACACAATTGAATTTGAAATCAACAAAGCTATTTAGAAAAAGCAAACATGTTAAAGAAACATGCTTAAACATACCTGTTGTGCCATTGGAGTTTTGATTGGATCCTTCAATTAAAGAATAAGTTTATTTGAGTAAATATAGTGATACAAGAGCAAATCAGTATGCAATAGCAATGGAATCTTAAATGAGAGCAATTGTTCTTCAGGTTTAAGCACTTGTTCTAAAAGAACAGAGTACAGTAAGACGCAGACATATAGTACTTAAAAATAAAAAATGAGCTCGTAGACCTTACCACATTCTTGGTTCGGGGACCAGTAGAGAACAAGGCATTCCCAGTCATCGTCCCGTAAATGTGTCTTAGGAGAACATAAGGGAATTTGACGAGTTTCTTTGCCAGTTAAGTACGTTTCTTCAGGTAATTCCAATACTGCCACCAAGCACTCTTGAATATAGCAAAGGTATTGTCGGTGCAACAAACCCTGGGTCCATTGCCCAGACTGTGCACAGGCACAAGAGCAAGATCACAAGCACCAAGATTAGATCAGAGCACAAGGGAGCGGTTCTTCAAAGGACCAACGTCCAGAACAAGAAGACCAAGACTAACCTGAGAGACTGGATACAACCAAGGGAAAACCCACCCTTGTCGGGCGGAAGAGCCTGGCGAGGTTGGGTTTGCCTTAGAAGGAAACTTTCAGATCATCTTCACAGGCCTGTCGGGACTTGCGCAGGCAAACCACTCCACCGCACCACCTCATAGCGACGCAAGTCATCAATCAGTGCGGCGTCAAGCCACAAAGTGACTAAGTGGCTGCTATTCACCACATGGCAGCCACTTCCTACAGGAATACCTCCATGCGACACATGTCCTGAGACATGTCAAGCAAGCAGGCGCGAAGCTGGCAAAACAGCCCGGCTGGGCCTGCCAGACGAGCCATGATGTGACGTTGAGCGACGCATTTAATGCGTTCTATCAGCCTATAGAGTTAGGTATGATAACACTGTTTACTATATAATTAGTATGTAAAGACTAATTTGCCACTGTGGTGACCCCTTGATCTGTAAAAGGAGGCCCATGGGAACCATAGAGAGGATTCGGACCCCCTCACACTCATACGCCTGTAGCTCCTCTTACCCCGAGGCAACCTTGTCGGGCAAGAGCGATGCTCTTCTCCACCACTTTCCAACATCAATCCACCAAAGCAGGAGTAGGGTTTTATGCCTCACGGCGGCCTGAACCTGGGTAAAACTGCCCACGTGATATCTGTCGTGTTGTGCCATCCTTCTCCACTCTTCGTGCAACATGCCCATCCCCCCGCCGAACCAAAAGGGGCACTTGGTCCCATAGGTGGCCATGGTTTCCCACGACATCTTTGGCGCGCCAGGTAGGGGGATCACTTGCGCGAACCTGATAGCGTGAGTAGCGCGTCTTTTTCACCACCATTTTCATCATCAACGGCTTCATCGACTATGATGCCCAAGAAGAAGTCCGGTGCTGCAGCTCACCCATCTACCTCGAATGCCCTGCCGCCGGTGGCCGCCGACGCTGCAGGGAATACAGAGGCGCACGAGGATGTTTGCGCTGCAGGGGGTATGGTCAGCGCAGGTGGCGTTGTCATCACCTCCCCTATGGCTGAAGCGGGAGCGGGAGGCACCGAAGAAGAGCTACACCAACAACATCCCTGTGACCACGCGTTGCAAGGTACGGGTAGAGATATTATTCCATTTTTCCCTCTTGGCACGTCTAGGAGGCATAGCCACGATGGTGACGCTCATCCTGAGGCGAATCGCAATCCTACGGTTGCCCCGCCATGGGTGCGGTCACAGGACATGCACCGCCCCCGGAGCAAAATGGCCCAGCCAATGCTCCAAACGGAGTTGTTGGTCTGCACACGCCATCGCCTCATCACCTCACCATCCCAGCGACTGGATCCCGACGACGGGAACCCGGCGTAGCCACCGCTGGCACCATCAGGAGCCGGGAGACGCTGCAGTCTACATCATCTTCACCAATGCCAAGGACCGCTTCGGAGGCCATGGTGTGGACCCAGCTCCTATTAAGATTTCCATCGGCAGTTGATCAGAGGGATGAGTGGAGAGCCAGCATTCATAGTTTGATCGGCTTTGCTAAGGCTGGGGGCCCGCAGCAAGCTGGACCGCCATGGCCTCCCCGGATGACGACAGCAGCTCCTGCTGATGGCCGTGCAGAAGGTGCCGCCCTCACGGTGCAGTCCCCGCCATGGCAATCAGCACAGGAGCCGCGAAATCAAGAGCCTGATGACGTCTTAGTGGCCTCTTTTGACCCTCGAGCACGTCAAGGCCAATGGCGAGCTCCGGAGGACGGGCGGAGAGAAGGTGTGCGCGTCGACGTCGGGCAACGCCATGACAACCACCACCGAACCAATTGGTGCGATGGCCCGGACGTTGATGTGCCCGCGCTCAAAGATGATGGGTGCTAGCCTTTCGAGGTTGGGTGCCCTGCCTTCACTCGTGAGCTGCGGCAAGTCCGTTGGCCATCCGCTCGCACATTCAAGACGGAGATACCCGAGAAGTATGATGGAAGATTAAACCTGGTAGAGTTCTTGAGCATCTACACCATCGCTGTTCAAGCTGCCATGGGAAGAGACGAGAAGGTGTTTGCCAACTACTTCCCTTTAGCACTCAAGCCGAACATGAGGTCTTGGCTAATGCACCTGCCGGAGAACTCCATTTCAAACTGGGCTGACCTGTGCCGTGAGTTCATTGGCGCCTTCACGGGCGGCCATCAAGAACCAGGGCGGCCCAGTGATTTGCAGCTTCTCCAACAGAAAGAAGGAGAGACTCTATGGAAGTATTTGCAGAGGTCCAGCTGAGTCCACAGAAATATCCCAGATATCCACCCGGGAGCTGTGATAGCTGCCTTCCTGTCTAATGTGCGCAACCGCAGGATACGTTCCAAGATGAACGTTTGGTTGCCCAAGACTATGAAGGAGCTTTACACATTGGTGGACAAGTCTTCTCGGGTGGAGGAAGGAAGGAAACTTCCTAGAGAGGAGGATTGCATCGACATCGACTCAAAGGATGATGATGAGTCCATCAGTCAGAAAAGGAAGATTAAGAAAAAGAACAAAAAGCGCAAGGATAAAATAGTGCTGACAGTTGAGGGATCGGGCACCCTAGTATCGACGGGAAGGCTAAAGCCAAAGCCCCCGGCAAGGAAGTTGCCGCGTGCACTGACTGCCGGGAGGCTGAAGCTGCCGAGAAAGCTGCGAAAGGTGATGGACCATAGTGCAAGATCCATCGGACCAAGGGCCACGATCTCCAGGAATGTCATCAGGTCGAGCAGCTCGTCAAGAAGTAGAGGGCTGAGTATGAGAAGCATGGTAAGGAAAAAGGTCGGAATGGCGCTGCGGGAAGTGCCGAGACGGTGAAGCAAATCATCCCGGCAAGGCTTTTCGGAACCAAGGGAAAACCGCCAGGGGCCGAGAGAAGGAGGATTGCAATGAGGAAAGTGATAGAGGGCCATGCCCAATATGCGACCCTATCCTAAAGGAACTCGAAGGTCCCAACAAGGATAGAAGCGCATATTGGAGACGCTTTTGCAAGGTGGATATCATTACATCGTACCATTACATAATAGTTGGGGATACATACAAGAGGCATACAATGCCACACGAATACAACAACATCATACACAAGAACATCATCCGACTACAGATGGTACACCAACAGAAACTCAAACAATATCCACCCTGCTATCTCAGGCTGCCGACCTGGAACCTATCCCCTGATCGAATAAGAAGCAGAAGAAGAACTCCAAAACAAGTAAACATCGCTCTCACGTCATGATCATCGCATAACCTGCACCTGCAACTGTTGTTGTAGTAATCTGTGAGCCACGAGGACTCAGCAATCCCATTACCATGGGTATCAAGACTAGCAAATTTTAATGGGTATGGAATGGATAAGCGGTGAGGTTGCAGCAGCGACTAAGCATATATGGTGGCTAACATACGCAAATAAGAGCGAGAAGAGAAGCAAACGGAACGGTCGAGAAGCTAGAAGTGATCAAGAAGTGATCCTGAAACTACTTACGCACAATCATAACACAAAGACTGTGTTCACTTCCCGGACTCCGCCGAAAAGAGACCATCACGGCTACACACGCGGTTGATGCGTTTTAATTCGAATCTGGTGTCAAGTTCTCTACAACCGGATATTAACAAATTCCCATTTGCCACGTAACCGCGGGCACGGCTCTTGAAAGTTTATACCCAGCAGGGGCGTCCCAACTTAGCCCATCACAAGCTCTCACGGTCAACGAGGGATATTCCTTCTCCCGGGAAGACCCGATCAATCTCGGAATCCCGGTTACAAGACATTTCGACAATGGTAAAACAAGACTAGCAAAGCCGCCCGATGTGCTGACAAATCCCGATAGGAGGCGCACGTACCTCGTTCTCAGGGCACACCGGATGAACACTACGTAAAGCTAAAACCAATCCTCAAGTTTCCCCGAGGTGGTGCTGCAAGTGGATCTAGTTTGGACCAACACTCAGAGGAGCACTGGCCCGGGGGGGTTAATAAAGATGACCCTCGGGCTCCGGAAACCCAAGGGAAAAAGGCTTAGGTAGGAAAACGGTAAAACCAAGGTTGGGCCTTGCTGGAGGAGTTTTATTCAAAGCGAACTGTCAAGGGGGTCCCATAAATCAGCCAACCACGTAAGGAACGCAAAATCAAGGAACATAACACTGGTATGACGGAAACTAAGGCGGCAAGAGTGGAACAAAACACCAAGCATAAGGCCAAGTATATAGATGCATTAATTAAATAAGAGATATTGTGATATCCCAACATAATCATGTCCCTCATGGAGCAATCTTCAACTTCACCTGCAACTAACAACGCTATAAGAGGGGCTGAGCAAAAGCGGTAACATAGCCAAGCAACGGTTTGCTAGGAAGGGTGAAAAAGGTTAGAGGCTGACATGGCAAATTGGGAGGCTTGATGAACAAGTGATAGGTAGCGCAGCATAGCGATAGAACGAGGCAACTAGCATAGCAATGATAGTAGTGAGATCCAGAGAAACGGTTATCTTGCCTGAAATCCCGCTAGGAATAAGAACGAGTCCATGAAGAGGATGAAGCCACGAAGACGAACCAAGCGTAGACGCACAAATCCTCACGATCGCAACAAAACAGGAACTAACGAGAAGGAGCACAACCGGAAAGAAGCAAACACACGGTAAACACACAACACATGAACATGACATGAGGCACATCCAAGCATGATGCATGACAAGGCTATATGACGCTACTCATGGCAAGAGATGATGCAAACAAGAACAACACATCAAAGAAAGTTTAAATGAGGTCGGAAACAACATATAACAAATCCGGAAAGTCCTCATATGCCAATTTCACAATTGGTCCAGAACTGAATAAACCTTCTGTTCAAGTTGTTAAACAGCAAGTTAAAATGCACCTAGATGATCTACACGGAATTCTAGTCAAGTTACATATAAAGTTCAATTATTTCGGAGCTACGGCCTAGAAGATATGAGCAAAACAAGTTAAATATGGCATTGATGCAAAAGTCATTCAAACATCAAGCAACCACTCTCAAAACAAGGATTCAACATGACAAGATGAAACTACATGCAAATTTAAGCAAGTTTCATATAGAGCACACTCCAAACGGAGCAACGGTTCAACACATACACGTGAAACAAGTTAAAAGGACAAGCTGTCCAAAACAGCAACTAGGCATTTAGCAAGCATCAAAACAATATGCTACAACACCTCAACATCAAAGAAAAAGGCATGGACCTGATGTACAGGTAAAACATGACAAAACATGAACACTGAGCTATCTCCAGAAAACAATATAACATGCTCAAAAGGACATGGCAAGATTGCAAATAATAACAGTTCACAGACTTGGCAGAAATCACTGAGCATGGCAGAAATAACATCAGGTTGCAATGTTTAGAGCTCTCAACCAACATGTTACAGCAAGCTATCATGGAAAAATAGAGCATGGAATGCTAACACTAAAGACAAAGAACAAAACTCCCTTACTGAACTAATTCCAAAGATCAGCATAAAAGATGGTAGCATCCATGCAAACATGGCAAATGATATGACAGATTCAGACCTAGTGAAAATAACAGCACATGGCAGGAACAACGATAAGTAGGCGTGTTGGTGAGCTTGTACCACTCTCCACAGAGAATTTCATGGCATGTTAAGTCAACCAACAGTAATATGGCACATTTATGGAGGTAAAAATGGCAATAGCATAGTCATAGGGTGCACGGATCACTAGCAAAACACATGGCAAACCTAAACTTCATGTTAACAGGCTGACAGCAACATTATTTAGCAATTTGAAAGCAAGATTACAACAAGCTACAACAGGCAATAAATGCAACCATGGGTATGGATGGATAGAGAATGACAAGTAGAATAAAACATCCTTAGTGAATATCTCCATATTATGCACATAATGGATGGTAGCATCAATCAAACACAGCAACATGATATAGCAGTTTCAGCCTAGCAAAACAGTAACAACAAGTACCCTACTTCACGAGCTTGATGCACTCACCACAAGGCACAGAAAAATACATGGATTGCATCACCATAAATATGGCATGAATATGCTCCTAAAACATGTGGACATTATGCTCAAAAGACGCACACACAAAATGCAACGAAAATGACAAAACAACAAGTTATAACAGTTTCAGCAGGTTAACATCATATAGCACTCTTGCGACGATGATTAGGGCATCAATGTGGACTCGAACAAGCATGTCACGAAGGAACAAAGTGAAGAGCATCTCACAATGAACATTTTGATATATTACACGCACAAAACGGGGTAGCACACAAGAAGTTATGGCATGACGAACAGTGCACCAGAATGTAAGATTTTCAGGACGACAGAAATTCACCTCGCGGAAAAAGTCAACGGGACGGCGGGATCCGCCACGGAGGGATCCAGGGGAGGTGGAGGCGCGTTTGGTTGGGGGAGTGGGTGGATCTCATCCACCCGGGCGGATCCGAGCCGGATCTCGCCGGATCCGGCCGGAGACGGCGACGGCGCGCCGGCAGTGAGGCGCGGGGACGCGGGAGGCGGCGGCGGTCGGCGGGCACCGGCGGGGCGGCGCGGATCCGGCGCGGTGGCGAGCCGTGGGGGAGGCGCGGGGCCGAGGCGGCGGCTCACGGGCGGCGGGCGGAGCAGGCGGCGTGGTCCGGCGGGCGGCGATCGGCGGCGCATGGCGACGGCGAGCGAGAAGACGGCGGGGTCCGGCGGGCGCGGGGCTCGGGCACCCGTGGGGCGGCGGCGGCAGCGTCCCGGGCTGGGAAGGACCGGATCTGGGCTCCTACAGGCCCGTGGCGATGCGCGGTGGAGGACGGCGGCGGGGACACTTGTCAGCGCGGGAGAGGTCGGGCGGTGGCGGCGGACATGTCCGTCGGTGGCGGGGAAAAATGTCCGTCGGCGCGAGAGGAAGGAGGCTAGGGTTTGGACGAAAAATTCGGGGGAGAAGGCATATTTATAGATAGAAGGAGCTAGGAGTGTCCAAATGAGGTGTGGTTTTCATCCACACAATCGTGATCGAACGACCGAGAGCATGGAGGGGGTTTGGATGGGCTCATGGGCTGTGGTGAAGAGGGGCTGGGCTGCAAAGAGAGAGGGGTTTCAGGCTACGCAGTTAACCGTTGGGGCATCAAACGACCTCCAAATGGAATGAAATTTGACAGGCGGTCTACCGGTGATATACCAAGGCCACTCGGCAAATCTCGGTCCATTCCGAGAATGTTTTTATCCCACTCACGAATCAAGGTCTGAGAGGGGCAACGGGCGCGTGGGAGTGTGTTTGTGCTCAGAACGGACAATGGAGAGAACCGGCGGAACCCGAACGGATGCAAGTTTTGAAAAGCATGCAGATGAAATGCAGATGATGACATGGCAAAATCCAACACGCAAGCAAATGACATGACAGCGACGGCGAATAACTGGAAGACATCTGGCGCATCGAATCCGAGGAGTTACATAGAGGGGATGAAGAGCAAACCAGTGAGCAGGAATTCCAGAAGGCCACTGAAGCCCTGTGCATTGACAGAGGTACATCTTTGCACTCCTCTCACCGCGAACTTAAATGGTGGGCACGTGAGGTCAGTGCCATGGAGCCAGCGGTAGAGTCTCGAAAGTCGCTTAAATGGTCACACACGCCCATCATTTTTTACAAAGAGGACCATCCTGACTGCACCATCGTGGTAGGATGTTTGTTGTTGTTGGTTTCACCAACAATCCGCAACCTCAAGGTCAGAACGATGTTGGTCCACGGCGGGGCCGGGTTGAATCTGATTTCCCCGAAGGTTATCAGCAAACTGCAGATAGCAGAGGAAGAAATCAAGGTCACAGGCACGTTTCAAGGAATCAACCCCGGTATGAGTCATCCTAACGGAAAGATCATGTTGCCAGTGACATTTGAAGTGGAGTTGAACTATCAGACTGAGAAGGTTGTGTTTGATGTGGTCGACTGCTACCTCTTCAGCACTGCGTTGGATTTCCCCGAAGAGGAGAGGATGATGCAGTAAAGTAGCGTAAGTATCTCCCTCAGTTTTTGAGAACCAAGGTATCAATCCAGTAGGAGACCACGCACAAGTCCCTCGTACCTACACAAAACGATAGCAACTCACAACCAATGCTTAGGGGTTGTTAATCCCTTCACGGTCACTTACGAGAGTGAGATCTGATAGAGATAATATTTTTGGTATTTTTGATAGATAGATGCAAAGTAAAAAGTAAAGGCAAAGTAAAAACAAAGCAAGTAAATAAAGTGATATAAATTGATATGATGAGAATAGACCTAGGGGCCATAGATTTTTTGGCTCCTGTTCTGATCGTTCGAGGGTACGTAGGTATATATAGGAGGAAGGAGTACGTCGGTGGAGCTCCGAGGGGCCCACGAGGTAGGGGGCGCGCCCAGGGGGGCGTGCCCTCCACCCTCGTGACCTCCTCGGAAGCTTCTTGGAGTAGGGTCCAAGTTTCCTGGATCACGTTCGGTTGGAAAATCACGATCCCGAAGGTTTCATTCCGTTTGGACTCCGTTTGATATTCTGTTTCTTCGAAATACTGAAAAAGGCAAAAAACAGCAATTCTGGCTGGGCCTCCGGTTAATAGGTTAGTCCCAAAAGTAATATAAAAGTGGAAAATAAAGCCCAATATAGTCCAAAACAGTAGATAAAGTAGCATGGATCAATCAAAAATTATAGATACGTTGGAGACGTATCAGGCATCCCCAAGCTTAATTCCTGCTCGTCCTCGAGTAGGTAAATGATAATAAAAAAGAATTTTTGATGCGGAGTGATACTTTGGCATAATTTCAATGTAAATCTTCTTAATTGTGATAGGAATATTCAGATCCGAAAGATTCAAGACAAAAGTTCATATTGACACAAAAATAATAATACTTCAAGCATACTAATCAAAGCAATCATGTCTTCTCAAAATAACATGGCCAAAGAAAGTTCATCCCTACAAAATCATATGGTTAGGCTATGCTTCATTTTCGTCACACAAAGATGTTCCCAACTTCTATACCCCCGATGACAAGCCAAGCAATTGTTCATACTTAAATAATCTCAAACTTTTTCAACTTTCACGCAATACATGAGCGCGAGCCATGGATATAGCACTATGGGTGGAATAGAATATGATGATGGGGGTTGTGTGGAGAAGACAAAAAAGGAAGAAGTCTCACATCAACTAGGCGTATCAACGGGCTATGGAGATGCCCGTCAATAGATATCGATGTGAGTGAGTAGGGATTGCCATGCAACGGATGCACTAGAGCTATGAATGCTCAACAAAAGAAAACTAGTGGGTGTGCATCCAACTCGCTTGCTCACGAAGACCTAGGGCATTTTGAGGAAGCCCATCACTGGAATATACAAGCCAAGTTCTATAATGAAAAATTCCCACTAGTATAAAAAGACAACTTATGAGACTCACTATCATGAAGATCTTGGTGCTACTTTGAAGCACAATATATGAGACTCACTACATGAAGAACAAGGTGCTATACTTTGAAGCACAAGTGTGGTAAAAGGATAGTAGCATTGTCCCTTCTCTCTTTTTCTCTCTCTTTTTTGTTTGGGCCTTTCTCTTTTTTTATGGCCTCTTTTTTTCGTCCGGAGTATCATCCCGACTTATGGGGGAATCATAGTCTCCATCATCCTTTCCTCACTTGGGACAATGCTCTAATAATGATGATCATCACACTTTTATTTTTCTTACAACTCAACAATTACAACTCGATATTTAGAACAAAGGATGACTCTATATGAATGCCTCCGGCGGTATACCGGGATGGTGCAATGAATCAAGAGTGACACGTATGGAAAATAATGCATGGTGGCCTTGCCACAAATACGATGTCAACTACATAATCATGCAATGGCAATATGACAAAAGTAATGTATGTCATGATGATGATGATGGAAGTTGCATGGCAATATATCTTGGAATGGCTATGGTAATGCCATGATAGGTAGGTATGGTGGCTATTTTGAGGAAGGTATATGGTGGGTGTATGATACCGGCGAAAAGTGCGCGGTATTAGAGAGGCTAGCAAAGGTGGAAAGGTGAGAGTGCGTATAATCCATGAACTTAACATTAGTCAAAAGAACTCATATACTTATTGCAAAAAATTTAGAAGCCATCAAAAAATTCAAGTACTACGTGCATGCTCCTAGGGGGATAGATTTGTAGGAAAAGACCATCGCTCGTCCCCGACCGCCACTCATAAGGATGCACAAGCCAGGTACACTTCATGTTTCAAATTTGTTACACAACTTTACCCATACGTGCATGCTACGGAACTCACAATTTCAACACAAGTATTTCCCAATTTCACAATTATCAACTAGCATGACTTTGATATTATTACCTCCATATCTCAAAACAATCATCAAGCACCAAACTTATCTTTAGAATTCAATTTACTCAAAAGAAAGTTTCACATGTCTTGAACAATAAGTATATTAACATTAAGCAAATTACCATGCTATCAAAGACTCCCAAAATAATCTAAGTGAAGCATGAGAGATCAATAGTTTCTTTAAAACAAATCCACCACCGTGCTCTAAAAGATATAAGTGAAGCACTAGAGCAAAAATATCACGCTCAACAGATATAAGTGAAGCACTATGAGCAAAACTATCAATCTCAAAAGATATAAGTGAAGCACATAGAGTATTCTAACAAATTCCAATTCATGTATGGCTCTCTCAGAAGGTGTGTACAGCAAGGATGATTGTGGTAGACTAACAAGCAAAGACACAAATAATACAAGACGCTCCAAGCAAAACACACATCATGTTGGTGAATAAAAATATAGCTCCAAGTAAATTACCGATGGAAGTGGACGAAAGAGGGGATGCCTTCCGGGGCATCCCCAAGCTTTGACTTTTTGGTGTCCTTGGATTATCTTGGGGGTGCCATGGGCATCCCCAATCTTAGGCTCTTGCCACTCCTTGTTCCATAATCCATCAAAAGAATTAACCCAAAACTTGAAAACTTCACAACACAAAACTCAACAGAAATCTCGAGAGCTCCGTTAGAGAAAGAAAACAAAAGACTACTTCAAGGTACTGTAATGAACTCATTCTTTGTTTATATTGGTGTTAAACCTAATGTATTCCAACTTCCTTATGGTTCATAGACTGAATTACTAGCCATAGATGCATTGAAATAAGCAAACAACACACGAAAAACAGAATCTGTCAAAAACAGAACAGTCTGTAGCAATCTGTAACTAACTCAAACTTCTGGAACTCTAAAAGTTCTACAAAAATAGGAAGTCCTGGAAAATTTGTTTATTGATCAGAAGCAAAAAGAATCATCGCAAAAGCACATTCCTGTGATTTATCATAACTAAATTCGTGCGCGCAAAGTTTCTGTTTTTCAGCAGAATCAAATCAACTATCATCGTAGGTTATCCTATAGGTCCTACTTGGCACAAACACTAATTAAAACATAAAACCACATCTAAACAGAAGGTAGATGCATTATTTATTCCTAAACAGAAGCAAAAAACAAAAAAACACAAAATAAAATTGGGTTGCCTCCCAACAAGCGCTATCGTTTAATGCCCTTAGCTAGGCATAAAAGCAAGGATAGATCTAGGTATTGCCATATTTGGTAGGCAATCCATAAGTGGCTCTCATGATAGATTCATATGGTAATTTTATTTTATTTCTAGGGAAGTGTTCCATACCCTTCTTTAAGGGAAATTGGAATCTAATATTTCCTTCCTTCATATCAATAATTGCACCAATCGTTCTAAGGAAAGGTCTACTAAGAATAATATGACATGAAGGATTGCAATCCATATCAAGAACGATAAAATCTACAGGCACATAATTCCTATTTGCAACAATAAGAACATCATTAATTCTTCCCATAGGCTTTTTAATAGTGGAATCCGCAAGATGCAAGTTTAGAGAGCAATCATCAAAATCACGGAAATCTAGCAAATCACATAAAGTTTTGGGGATAGTAGAGACACTAGCACCCAAATCTCTACTACTATTAAACAATCGAGTTGTGGCAGAAACATTACATCTCAGCCACACATTCGCCATCTCTCAATGGACCAGATTTCCTCAATGTTGTATCACATCATTTACCATAATCAATTAGCAATAATTACCATGATCTACACCATCATAGTTATGCAATAATTACCACGATCTCTCACCAACCTGAGCCAATTTTAATCATATCAATTAGGCAAGAATTACGATGATCTATGCCATATTTTTTTTGAAACTCAGCCTTGTGTGCTGCGTACATGTAACGCCCCGGATTCGATGCGCCAGGTGTCTGCCAGTTATTCGCCGTCGTTGCCTTGTCATTTGCTTGCGTGTTGCATTTTATCATGTCATCATGTGCATTTCATTTGCATACGTGTTCGTTTCATGCATCCGAGCTTTTTCCCCGTTGTCCGTTTTGCAATCCGGCACTCCTATGTCATCCGGCGTCCCCTTCTTCTCTCCTGTTGTGAGCGGGTGTTAAACGTTCTCGGAATGGCTCGAGTTTTGCCAAGCGGCCTTGGTATAGCACCGGTAGACCGCCTGTCAAGTTTCATGCCATTTGGAGGTCGTTTGATACTCCAACGGTTAACCGGGTAACCGTAAAATCCCTCTTTTGTTGCAGCCCAACACCCCCTCCAAAGTGGCCCAAAACCCACCAAACTCCCCTCCATGCTCTCGGTCGTTCGATCACGATCGCGTGGCCGAAAACCGCTCCTTATTTGGACTCTCCTAGCTCCCTCTATCTATAAATATGTGACCTCCCCCAAAATTCCCGCAGTCCAAACCCTAGCCTTCTTCCTCTCGCGCCGCCGGACATTTCCCCCGCCGCCGACGGACATGTCCGCTTCACCGCCCGGCGAATCCGGGACTGCCACGTGGCGACCGCCGCCGCCCCGCGCCGCCGCCCCGCGCGGCCCGCAGCAGGTCCTCCGGGCCCGAGCCGCCGGCGCCGCCCCGCCTCCGGGCCCCTCCGCGCCGTCCCTCCGGCCGGCGCTCGCCTCCGCCGTGTCGCGCCGCCGCCCCACCGGTGCCGGACCGCGCCGCTCGGCCGCGCGCCCCGTCGCCCCGCTCCTCCCGCCGGCGCCTCCCGCGTAGGAGCGCCTCGGCGCCGCCGCGCCCTCTCCGCCTCGCCGTCCCGGCTCCTCCGCCCCGCCCGCGCCTGCCCGCGCGCGAGGTCGCCGGAGCAGCGCGCCGCGCCGCCGCCCGTTTCCCGCTCCGGCCGCGCCTGCCCTGCCCTGCTCGCCGGCCGCCGCCTCCCTGCGCTGTCCCACGCCGGGATCCGGCCGGATCCGGCGAGATCCGGCCAGGATCCACCCTTCTCCGGCCATCCCCACCAACTCCGGCTACCTCCCCGGCGGTCCTCGAAATCCGTGCAATCCCGAGGTTGATTTTTTTTCCTTCCCCGAAAATCCACCAAGTCCCAGATATTTTGCATTATCTTAGCATGTTCATCGCATCGTATCTCTGCATCTGTAGCTCCGTTTTGTGCGTGTAATATGTCAAATTGTTCGTCTCAACGAGTACTTCATTTAATTCCATTGCATCATTTTCATTTGAGCTCATCTTGATGCCCGAAATGATGTTGGAAGAGTGCATGTTGATGTTAATCTGCTGAAACTGTTATAACTTGCTCATTTGTCATTTTTGCCATGATTGATGTGTGCATTCTGTGAGGTTGATGTCTTCATGTGTTTTGATCTATGCCATGCCATCTTTCCAGGGGTGCCATCCATATATTTTTTTGACTTGTGTAGTGAGTGCATCAAGCTTGTTAAGTGGGGTACTTGCTGTTGCTGTTCTGCTTGACAGATTCTGTTATATTTTGTTGCTATGTAAACCCGATGCTACAAGTCATTTCGTGCATAATCTGGAGATGTTTACTAAGGATGAGTTGCTATGCATGTCTTGCTCTATCCATTCATGCCCTTGGTTGCAATTATAGCCTGCTGGAACATGTTGTAATCTTGCTCCAAAGTTGCTAAATAATGTTGTTGTCAGCCTGTTAACATTAAGTTCAATGTTTCCATGATTGTTTGCTAGTGATCCATGCACCCTATGACCTTGCTCTTGACATGCGTAGCTTCATAAACATGTCTTCTTCATGTTGGTTGCCTTGCCATGCCATGTATTGCTCTGTGGTGAGTGGTTCAAGCTCACCAACATGCCTACTTATTGTTGTTCCTACCATGTATGAATCTGTAATATAACTTGCCATGTTTATATGGGTGCCATCATATTTTCTGATCCTTTTTGGCTCATGGTCAGTAAGGGACTCTTGTTCTATGCATTTAGTAGATTCATGTCATGCCTTTGTTTGCCATGATAAGTTCCTGTAACATGTTGTTTCACAGCTCTAAACATTGCAACCTGATGTTATTTCTGCTAAAGTCTAAAACTGTTATTATTTGCAATCTTCCCATGTCCTTTTGAGCATGTTCTAGTTGTTTTTGGAGATAGCTCAGTGTTCATGTTTTGTTATGTTTTACCTGTACTTCATGCCCATGCCTTTTGTTTTTATGTTGGGGTGCTGTAGCTTGTTGTTTTGATGCTTGTAAGATGCCTAGTTGCTGTTATGGACAGATTGTTGCTATGTCTTGTATAGAGTGCATGTGTTGAACTGTTGCTCCGTTTTGAGTGTGCTCTATATGAAACTTGCTTGTTTTTGCATGTAGCTTCAATTATCATGTTGCATCCTTGTTTTGGTGTGTTTGCTTGATGTTTGTATGCATTTTGCATCAATGCCATGTTTGACTTGTTTTGCTCATATCTTCTAGGCCGTAGCTCCGAATTAAATGAACTTTATATGTAACTTGACTAGAATTTCGTGTAGATCATCTTGGTGCATCTTAACTTGCTGTTTAACTACTTGAACTTAAGGTTTGTTCAGTTCTGGACCAATTTTGAAATTTGCATATGAGGACTTACCAGAATTGTTATATGTTGTTCCCGGCCTCATTTAAACTTGCCTTGATGTGTTGCTCTTGTATGCATCATCTCTTGCCATGAGTAGCTTCATGTAGCCTTGTCATGCATCATGCTTGTTGTGCATCATGCCTTGTTCATGTTTGGTGTGTTTACCATGTTGTGTGCTTCTTCTCGATAGTTCCCGTTTCGTTGCGATCGTGAGGATGCGTTCGTCTACGTGTGGTTCATCTTCGTGGCTTCATCTTCTTCATGGACTCGTTCTTCTTCCTTGCGGGATTTCAGGCAAGATGACCGCTACCCTGGATCTCACTACTATCATTGCTATGCTAGTTGCTTCGTTCTATCGCTATGCTGCGTTACCTATCTTTTGCTCTTCAAGCCTCCCAAATTGCCATGAACCTCTAACCTTTGACACCCTTCCTAGCAAACCATTGTTTGGCTATGTTACCGCTTTGCTCAGCCCTCTTATAGCGTTGCTAGTTGTAGGTGAAGTTGAAGATTTCTCCATGGTGGACAAGATTTTGGTTGGGATATCACAATATCTCTTATATTATTAATGCATCTATATATTTGGTAAAGGGTGGAAGGCTCGGCCTTATGCCTGGTGTTTTGTTCCACTCTTTCTGCCCTAGTTTCCGTCATACCGGTGTTATGTTCCCGGATTTTTGCGTTCCTAATGCGGTCGGGTGATTTATGGGACCCCCCTGACAGTTCGCTTTGAATAAAACTTGTCCAGCAAGGCCCAACCTTGGTTTTACCATTTGCCTCACAACCACCTATACCCTTCCCTTGGGTCGGCCAACCCAAGGGTCATCTTTATTTTTAGCCCCCCCCCCCCCCCAGGGCCAATGCTTGTCTAAGTGTTGGTCCGAACTAGAGTCCTTTGCAGCGCCCCCTCAGGGAAACTTGAGGTTTGGTTTTAGTTGTACGGAGTGCTCATCCGGTGTTGCCCTGAGAACGAGATATGTGCAGCTCCTATCAGGATTGTCGGCGCATCGGGCGGCTTTGCTGGTCTTGTTTTACCATTGTCGAAATGTCTTGTAAACCAGGATTCCGAGACTGATCGGGTCTTCCTGGGAGAAGGTCTATTCCTCCGTTGATCGCGAGAGCTTGTCATGGGCTAAGTTGGGACACCCCTGCAGGGTATAAACTTTCGAGAGCCGTGCCCGCGGTTATGTGGCAGATGGGAATTTGTTAATGTCCGGTTGTAGATAACTTGACACCAGATCCGAATTAAAACGCATCAACCGCGTGTGTAGCCGTGATGGTCTCTTCTCAGCGGAGTCCGGGAAGTGAACACGGTTTCTTGGGTTATGTTTGACGTAAGTAGGTGTTCAGGGTCACCTCTTGATCATTGCTAGCTTCACGACCGTTCCGCTTGTTCTCTTCTCGCAATTATTTGCGTATGTTAGCCACCATATATGCTTAGCAGCTGCTGCAACCTCACCACTTTACCCCTTCCTTTCCCATTAAGCTTTGCTAGTCTTGATACCCATGGTAATGGGATTGCTGAGTCCTCGTGGCTCACAGATTACTACAACAACAGTTGCAGGTACAGGTTATGCGATGATCATGACGTGAGAGCGATGCTTGCTTGCTTGAGTTCTTCTTCTGCTTCTTCTTCGATCAGGGGATAGGTTCCAGGTCGGCAGCCTGGGCTAGCAGGGTGGATGTCGTTTGAGTTTCTGTTTGTGTTTCATCCGTAGACGGATGGTGCTCTTATGTAAGATGATGTTGTATTCTTGTGGCATTGTATGCCTTATGTATGTATCCCCACTATTATGTAATGTTGATGTAATGATATCCACCTTGCAAAAGCGTCTCAATATGCGGGTCTATCCTTGGTGGGACCTTCGAGTTCCTTCTGGATAGGGTCGCATATTGGGCGTGACAGTACATAGAAGGAAAATATCAATTAGCAATAATTACCATGATCTACGCCATCATTTTTTTTGTAACTCAGCCTTGTGTTCTGCGTACATAGAAGGAAAAAAGAAAAAGGCCTGGTCATGTTCGCATGTAGGCAGAGAATAACGTGGAAACCAAATTGCTCTTTTTTTTAATTCAGCCTTATGTACTGCGTACATAGAAGGAAGAAAGAAAAAGGCCTGGCCATGTTCGCATGTAGGCAGACAATAACGTGGAAACCAAATCGCTCGTTTCCCTGTTTGTTCGGATCACTGGATCGATCAGATCCTGACCTTGATGCCGATCGTTCTTGCCTTCCATCACTTCCTTCTTTCTGTTTACCTGTTTGAGTGTTCGTCGTCTTCTACGACTCGACTTTGGTTTGACTCTCCTGTCTTCTCGTCTTGAGAAACAACATCGACGTGGGCCTGCAGCGCTACGCAGCCACGACAGGTACGAGCATGTCTCCTTATGCAGTCGCGCCCAGTGCCCTATGCCTTCGCATATACTTTTAATTACTCAAAGTTGTCTGGAACCGGGGTTCAGAGATCGACCATCAATTCATCCTTGATCAAATCCATTTTCGAGGAACAAAATGCCTAATCGGCGCCAGGCAAATAATTAAAGCCTGGTCCCATTGCAGCTCCACTTAAATGCCTGCTCGCTCCGGGGAGCTCGGACGTACCTCCCGCTAAGGATCCACCCGATCGATCCGGGCCTGCAAATTCGTACGCCATGCACGTAATCTCCATCCAGTTAAGATGGGAATCCCTTCACAGCAAGCGGAATAATAGTAATTAAGCTCGGTGCAGCTGGTTCGTACGTTGTACTGTGGTACGAGCAGAGCCCCATACTTAGCATCAATCCCTACTGCCTGCCTGCTGCCAAACTTGATGATAATCCTAATTAAACTGCTCGTACATGTTGATTTCTTGTAGCATATGCTTAATCAGCTCGCTCAGTACGCATTGAGCTGTTTGCTTGGAAATACCAAGGAAACCTGCAGGCATGACCGCCGCAATAATCAATCCTCCTCCCTCGACACTTATGCCACCTCTCCCTGTCCTGCCATCCAATTTTCTCTCAATTCCATAACTATATGATACGTGTGTTGCACGTGCATACTTACTAGTCACACAAAGCATGAAACTCAAAGTCTTTAATTTTAATTTTAATAGTAGGTTCCCACTCATCATAGAGTTTTCTAGGGATAGAAACTTTCAACTCAAGTTTTTCTTCATAAGATTGCATCAAGTCATCAACAATGTGTTCGGTAAAGGCCTTATTTTGACTATAAGCATGAGGAGATTCTAGCACGGATTGCAACAAGGAAATACAACCAATCAAAGAGAAATTTTCATAATTAAATTCCTTGAGAGCCAAAATAGTGGGTTTAGCAACATCACGGTTTTTATTTATTTCAATCCCACTTTCATCAATTTCATCATCAAGATCTAGAAAATCCGAATTCTTAGAACGCCTTCTAGGAAGATAATCTTCAGATTCATCAAGATTCACATTGCAAAACAAAGATTTAATGGGGGACACATCAATAACTTTTAGATCTTCATCTTGATTTTCATAGGGATTGGAAGAACACGCTTTAATAAAAGCATCTTTGGAAGCACGCATCCTAGCGGTTCTTTCCATGCACTCATCAATGGAAATTCTCATGGCTTTGAGAGACTCATTGATATCATGCTTAGGAGGAATAGATCTAAGCTTTAAAGAATCAATTTCAAGAGAAATTCTATCAACGTTCCTAGCCAAATCATCAACTTTTGTGAATTCATAAACTCTTTAACACTACTCTCAAATTCAGAGGGCATCTTATTAAAATTTCCATAAGAGTTATTGTAGGAATTTCCATAATTATTAGAAGGATTACTAGGATAAGGCCTAGGATTAAAATTCCCTCTATAAGCGTTGTTTCCAAAACTATTCCTACCAACAAAATTCACATCTATAGATTCATTATTATTCTCAAGCAAAGTAGATAAAGGCATATCATTGGGATCAAGAGGAGTATTTTTAGGAGCAAACATCTTCATAAGTTCATCCATCTTTTCACTCAAAACATTGATTTCTTCTATAGCATGCACTTTTTTACTAGAAGATCTTTTGGTGTGCCATTGAGAATAATTAGCCATAATATTATCAAGCAATTTGGTAGCATCCCCTAACGTAATTTCCATAAAAGTGCCTCCCGCGGCCGAATCTAAAAGATTTCTTGAAGCAAATTTCAATCCGGCATAAAATTTTTGGATGATCATCCATAAATTCAAACCATGAGTAGGGCAATTGCGAAGCATTAATTTCATTCTTTCCCAAGATTGGGCAACATGCTCATGATCAAGTTGTTTAAAATTCATGATATCATTCTTAAGAGTGATAATCTTAGCAGGAGGAAAATACTAAGAGATAAAAGCATCTTTGCACTTGTTCCAAGAATCAATACTATTTTTAGGCAAAGACGAAAACCAAACTTTAGCACGATCTCTGAGTGAAAACGGAAATAACTTTAATTTGACAATATTGTTATCCATATCTTTCTTCTTTTGCATATCACACAAATCAACAAAATTGTTTAGATGAGTAGCGACATCTTCACTAGGAAGGCCGGCGAATTGATCTTTCATAACAAGATTCAGCAAAGCGGTATTGATTTCACAAGACTCATCATTATTAAGAGGAGCAATTGGAGTACTAAGGAAATCATTATTATTGGTATTCGAGAAATCACACAATTTGGTATTATCATGTGCCATGGCAACAAGTAATCCAACACACAAGCAAACAGAAAGGCAAAAGGGAAAAAGGCAAACGGGAAAGAGAGGAGGAGATTGGAAAAGAGAGGGCAAATAAAACGACAAGGGTGAAGTGGGGGAGAGGAAAACGAGAGGCAAATGGCAAATAATGTAATGCGAGAGATAGGGATTGCGATGGGTACTTGGTATTGTTGACTTGCTTGCGTGAGCCTCCCCAGCAACGGCGCCAAAAATTCTTCTTGCTACCACTTGAGCACTGCGTTGGATTTCCCCAAAGAGAGGATGATGCAATAAAGTAGCATAAGTATTTCCCTCAGTTTTTGAGAACCAAGGTATCAATCCAGTAGGAGACCACGCACAAGTCCCTCGTACCTACACAAAACGATAGCAACTCGCAACCAACGCTTAGGGGTTGTCAATCCCTTCACGGTCACTTACGAGAGTGAGATCTGATAGAGATAATATTTTTGGTATTTTTGATAGATAGATGCAAAGTAAAAAGTAAAGGCAAAGTAAAAACAAGGCAAGTAAATAAAGTGATATAGATTGATATGATGAGAATAGACCCGGGGCCATAGGTTTTTTGGCTCCTGTTCTGATTGTTCGGGGGTACGTAGGTATATATAGGAGGAAGGAGTACGTCGGTGGAGCTCCGAGGGGCCCACGAGGTAGGGGGCGCGCCCAGGGGGTGCCCTCCACCCTCATGACCTCCTCGGAAGCTTCTTGGAGTAGGGTCCAAGTCTCCTGGATCACGTTCGGTTGGAAAATCACGATCCCAAAGGTTTCATTCCGTTTGGACTCCGTTTGATATTCTGTTTCTTCGAAATACTGAAAAAGGCAAAAAAACATCAATTCTGGGCTGGGCCTCCGGTTAATAGGTTAGTCCCAAAAGTAATATAAAAGTGGAAAATAAAGCCCAATATAGTCCAAAACAGTAGATAAAGTAGCATGGAGCAATCAAAAATTATAGATACGTTGGAGACGTATCATCGACCTTTCCCTACCATACAATGGAATCCATGGACGCCTAGCTCTGGCAAAGTTCATGGCAGCATCCCACTATGCTTACAACACTTTGAAGATGTCGGGGCCGGTGGTAGTCATTTCCATTCTGTCATACGAGAAGGACGCAATTATTTACCTGGATAAGATGTAACGGGACGCAATCGCGGCAAAGGCCGCGGCAGCCACAGTCCTTGCCAAGGAAATCAAGGGAAATAAGAAGGATAGTATGGACACCAGCAAGGAGTCTGGGAAGCGTATCTCTTCGGAGTGTGCTACGCCTGTTGATGACTTGCAGGAAAGTTCCAACAGAAAGAGATCCAAAGCTATTGCAGCTCATGTGAAAAAGGTCCCGGCAGGGCTGGCTGGTACTGATAGTACCTTTACTATCAGTGCCACCCTTGATGACAAATAGGAAAGCAAGCTCATTGCCTTCCTACAGGCGAATGTCGATGTGTTTGCTTGGCAACCATCTGACATCCTAGGTGTTCCCAGAGAGGTAATCGAGCACCGCCTTGCTGTCTGACCACATGCCCGACCCGTCAAGCAGAAGGTTCAGGAGCAAGCTTCAGAACGGCAGCAATTCATAGCAGAAGAGGTCAAGAAACTTGAGGCAGCTGGTTTGGTCAGAGGAGTATTGCATCCAACGTGGTTAGCAAACCTGGTGGTCGTACGCAAGGCTAACGGAAAGTGGAGGCTCTGTATAGATTTCATAGATCTCAACAAGGCTTGCCCGAAGGACCCACTTCCCTTGCCACGCATTGACCAGATTGTGGATTCCACTTCAGGTTGTGATTTGCTCTCTTTCCTGGATGCATACTCTGGATATCATCAAATCTTTTTGTCGAAGGAAGAAGAAGAGAAGGCCTCATTCATCACCCCATGTGGCACATACTGCTTCACGCGCATGCCTTTTGGGTTAAAGAGGGTCGGGTCCACTTTTGCAAGAGCAGTCTAGATTGGTCTTGAATCACAGTTGCACAGGAACATTGAGGCTTACATGGATGATATTGTGGTCAAGACCAAGGATAGATCGACCCTCATTCAGGATTTGGAAGAGACATTTTCTAATTTGTGTAAGATCAACTTGAAGCTAAACCCGGAGAAGTGTGTGTTTGGTGTTCCCTCCGGCAAGCTCCTTGGGTTATTTGTATCCCATCGTGGGATAGAGGCCAACCCCAAGAAGATCAAGGCTATCGACCAGATTCAGGCACCCATGTCAGTTAAAGATGTGAGGTGTCTGACGGGATGCATTGCTGCACTTAGCAGGTTCATCTCCAAGTCTGTCGAGTGTGCCTTGTCGTTCTTCAAAATTTTGAAGAAGGCAGGACCTATGAAGTGGACTCCGGAAGCATACGCAGCACTACAAGAGTTGAAGGCCTACTTGTCGTCTGTTCCCACTTTGGTTGCTCCCAAACCGCAAGAGCCGTTGCTGCTATACTTAGTGGCAACTAACCAAGTGGTTAGCGCAGCCTTAGTGGCGTAGCGGGGAGTGGAAGAAACAGAGAATGAGAACAACCCGGCAGGGTCAGATATGGATCAGGACAAAGAATAGCACGGAAGCGGAGACAGCCCTAAGGACGCGGTAAGGAGGAAAGTGGTGCCGCGCCCAGTGTACTTCGTTAGCTCCCTCTTGCAGCGGCTAGATCCAGGTACTCTGGCATGCAAAAGTTGATTTTTGGCCTCATCATGGCCTCAAGGAAAACTGCGCCACTACTTCCAAGCCCATGAGATCACGGTTATCACCCGCTTTCCTTCGCAATGGATACTCTGGAACCCTGAGGCCACTAGAAGAATTGTGGAGTGGGCGCTGTAGTTATCCAGCTTTGGCTTGAAGTTTGAGAGCACATGTAGAATGTAGAGCAGGGCATTGGCAGAGTTAATTGCAGAATGGACGCCAACCCCGGATGAAGAGATGCTAGAGATAGTTATCCCTGGCAAGGAAGCACCCCAAGAATGGATTATGTATTTTGATGGTGCCTTCTCCCTACAAGGTGTAGGGGGTGGTGTGCTTCTCATTGCTCCCACTGGAGAGCACCCGAAGTATGTCGTCCAAATGCATTTTCCCCGGGAGGAGGCTACTAACAATACAGCAGAGTCTGAAGGGCTCCTTGCTGGGCTCAGGATTGCCACTAAATTGGGGGGTCAAGAAGCTGATCATTCGAGGAGATTCGCAACTTGTGGTGAGACAAGTCAACAAGGATTACCGAAGTCCATTGATGGAGGCATATGTTGAGGAAGTGATAAGATTGGAGGAGCACTTTGATGGATTGCAAACAGAGCACGTCCCCTGTGCGGAAAATAGCATTGTTGATCATTTGTCAAACTGTGTTGTGCAAAAACTTCCTGTGGAACCAGGAAATTTTGTTATCCATCTTACTCAACCCTCCGTATCCCCAGCAGCAATGGCCCAAAAGAGGAGGAAATCGAATCTGGTAAGCCTCTCCCGGTAGAGCCTTTCAGGGCTCCTGGCAGGGACCCTGCGGGAACAACTCCTCATCAACTGTCAGGTTGCACCCTCCTGCCGGGCCATTGGTTCCCACGGTTGTGGAACACGCCCCCGCAAGCGGGGAGATGCCGTTAGTCCTTGTTGCCGAGCCCTGGGCTCCAAGTTGGGCAAGGCACATAGTCCACTTCCTCCAAACTGAGAACTTCCCGAAGAGCAAGAAGAAGCTGAAAGAGTAGCCCGGAGGGCCGGTATGTATCAGTTTCTTGATGACAGACTATATAGAAGACAGCCCAACTATGTGAAATTGAAGTGCATTTGTCGGGAAGAAGGAAAGGAACTGCTGGTAGAGATACATAAAGGCATGTGCGGCTCCCACATTGGATCAAGGGCGTTAGTTGGGAAAGCATTCTGGCGAGGATCCTATTGGCCCACAGCACTCCAAGATGCGGTCGAGCTAGTCACCAAATGTGAAGACCGCCAGTTCCATTCCAAGAACATCCATCTGCCTGCCCAATCTCTTCAAACAATCCCTTTGTCATGGCTATTTTTGGTCTGGGGGCTCGATATCCTCGGCCCTTTCCCCTGAGCTGTCGGGGGCTTTAAATTCTTGTTTGTTGCCATTGACAAGTTTCCAAAGTGGGCGGATGTAGATGCCGTGAGAAAGGTGACTGCTCAGTCAGCTATCAAGTTCTTGAAAGGATTGGTGTGCCGCTTCGGGGTCCCTGTCGGGATCATCACCGATAACGGCACCCAGTTCACGAGCCACGCCTTCATGCAATACGTTCATGTCCTCGGAATTCCCCCAGTGCTTAACTTATTTCTCTGTTGCTCAGGGTCTGCGCCTAGCTTTGTATAAGGGGTTGCATGCAACTGAGGCAAGGCCTATACAAAAGGGTGGTTGCCGGGCAGGGCCCGACAGCCACGCCTTATTGGTAGAACTTGCGGACTTGCTCAATATTCCAGGAGTTTTGCAATTGAGTGCCATCTCTGGTCTCCATACGGACTGCACCAGGTCTGGTGACTCGTACGACCTGGTAAGGGCCTTCCCACTTTGGCGTCAACTTGTTTGCACCCTTGGCGGAATGAACGCGCCTAAGGACAAGGTCACCTTCCTCAAAACACCGAGCATGAACCATGCGGCTATGATAGCGACGCATGGCTTGCTGGTAGTGTGCAGCACGCGTAGCAGCCCGGAGACGGTTCACCTCGAGAAGCACATCATCGTCACACCGGTGCTGATCCTGCGCTACTTCATCATAAGCAAGCACTCGAGGCGACCCGTAAATGAGTTCCGTGGGGATAACTGCTTCTGCCCCATAAACTAGGGAGAAGGGAGTCTGCCCGGTAGCTCGATTTGGTGTCGTTCTAAGGGACCAAAGAACTACCTGCAGCTCATCGATCCATCGCCTGCCGTACTTCTGCAGCGTATCAAATGTTCTTGTTTTGAGTCCTCGCAACTATTCAGCGTTTGCCTTCTCGGCTTGTCCATTGCTTCTAGGATGTGCAACAGAAGCAAATGAGATCTTGCTTCCGAGGGCATGAACGTATTGCATGAAGGCGCGGCTCATGAAATGGGTGCCATTATCGGTGATGATCCAGGTAGGGACCCCGAAGCAGCACACCAATCCTTTCAATAACTTGATAACTGACTGAGAAGTCACCTTTCTCACGGCTTTTACTTCTAGGCACTTTGTAAATTTGTCGATCGCAGTGAACAAGAATTCAAATCCCCCGGCAGCTCGGGGGAAAGGGCCGAGGATATCAAGCCCCTAGACCGAAAATGGCCATGACAAAGGGATTCTCTGAAGAGCTTGTGCAGGCAGATGGATGTTCTTGGAATGGAACTGGCAGGCTTCACACTTGGTGACTAACTCGACCGCATATTGGTGTTGGGGAACGTAGTAATTTCAAAAAAATTCCTACGTACACGCAAGATCATGGTGATGGCATAGCAAAAAGAGGGGAGAGTATTGTCCATGTACCCTCGTAGACCGTAAGCGGAAGCGTTATGACAACGCGGTTGATGTAGTCGTACGTCTTCACGATCCGACCGATCCAAGTACCGAACGTACGGCACCTCCGAGTTTAGCACACGTTCAGCTCGATGACGATCCCCGGACTCCGATCCAGCAAAGTGTCGGGGATGAGTTCCGTCAGCACGACGGCGTGGTGACGATGATGATGTTCTACCGGCGCAGGGCTTCGCCTAAACTCTGCGACGATATGACCGAGGTGGAATATGGTGGAGGGGGGCACCGCACACGGCTAAGGAACGATCTTGAAGATCAACTTGATCTATCTCTATAAATCTTGATGCCCAATATGTACGCAGCTTCACCGAGGTCTATCATAGAAAAAAAATTATTCAAGTATCCCTTTATGCTATCCAGAAATTCTATATCATTTCCAATTAATAATATGTCATCTACATATAATATCAGAAATGCTACAGAGCTCCCACTCACTTTCTTGTAAATACAGGCTTCTCCAAAAGTCTGTATAAAACCATGTGCTTTGATCACACTATCAAAGCGTTCATTCCAACTCCGAGATGCTTGCACCAGTCCATAAATGGATCGCTGGAGCTTGCACACTTTGTTAGCACCTTTTGGATCAACAAAACCTTCTGGTTGCATCATATACAACTCTTCTTCCAGAAATCCATTCAAGAATGCAGTTTTGACATCCATTTGCCAAATTTCATAATCATAAAATGTAGCAATTGCTAACATGATTCGGACAGACTTAAGCATTGCGACGGGTGAGAAAGTCTCATCGTAGTCAACCCCTTGAACTTGTCGAAAACCTTTCGCAACAAGTCGAGCTTTATAGACAGTTACATTACCATCAGCGTCAGTCTTCTTCTTAAAGATCTATTTATTCTCAATGGCTTGCCGATCATCGGGCAAGTCAACCAAAGTCCATACTTTGTTCTCTTACATGGATCCCATCTCAGATTTCATGGCCTCTAACCATTTTGCGGAATCTGGGCTCATCATCGCTTCCTCATAGTTCGTAGGTTCATCATGGTCAAGTAACATGACTTCCAGAATAGTATTACCGTACCACTCTGGTGCGGATCTTACTCTGGTAGACCTACGAGGTTCAGTAGAAACTTGATCTGAAGTTCCGTGATCAATATCATTAGCTTCCTCACTAATTGGTGTAGTTGTCACAGGAACTGGTTCTTGTGATGAACTACTTTCCAATAAGGGAGCAGGTACAGTTACCTCATCAAGTTCTACGTTCCTCCCACTCACTTCTTTCGAGAGAAACTCCTTCTCTAGAAAGGATCCGAATTTAGCAACGAAAATCTTGCCCTCAGATCTGTGATAGAAGGTGTACCCAACAGTCTCTTTTGGGTATCCTATGAAGACACATTTCTCCGTTTTGGGTTCGAGCTTATCTGGTTGAAGTTTCTTCACATAAGCATCGCACCCCCAAACTTTAAGAAACGACAACTTTGGTTTCTTGCCAAACCACAGTTCATGAGGCGTCGTCTCCATGGATTTTGATGGTGCCCTATTTAACGTGAATGCGGCCGTCTCTAAAGCATAACCCCAAAATGATAGCGGTATATCAGTAAGAGACATCATAGATCGCACCATATCTAGTAAAGTACGATTACGACGTTCAGACACACCATTTCGTTGTGGTGTTCCGGGTGGCATGAGTTGCGAAACTATTCCGCATTGTTTCAAATGTAAACCAAACTCGTAACTCAAATATTCTCCTCCACGTTCAGATCGTAGAAATTTTATTTTCCTGTTACGATGATTTTCCACTTCACTCTGAAATTCTTTGAACTTTTCAAATGTTTCAGACTTGTGTTTCATTAAGTAGATATACCCATATCTGCTCAAATCATCTGTGAAGGTGAGAAAATAACGATACCCGCCGCGAGCCTCAACATTCATTGGACCACAAACATCAGTATGTACGATTTCCAACAAATCAGTTGCTCGCTCCATAGTTCCGAAGAACGGCGTTTTAGTCATCTTGCCCATGAGGCACGGTTCGCAAGTACCAAGTGATTCATAATCAAGTGATTCCAAAAGCCCATCAGTATGGAGTTTCTTCATGCGCTTTACACCGATATGACCTAAACGGCAGTGCCACAAATAAGTTGCACTATCATTATCAACTCTGCATCTTTTGGTTTCAACCCTATGAATATGTGTATCACTACTATCGAGATTCAACAAAAATAGACCACTCTTCAAGGGTGCATGACCATAAAAGATATTACTCATATAAATAGAACAACCATTATTCCCTGACTTAAATGAATAACCGTCTCGCATCAAACAAGATCCAGATATAATGTTCATGCTCAACGTTGGCACCAAATAACAATTATTTAGGTCTAAAACTAATCCCGATGGTAGATGTAGAGGTAGCGTGCCGACCGCGATCACATCGACTTTGGAACCATTTCCCACGCGCATCATCACCTCGTCCTTAGCCAATCTTCACTTAATCCGTAGTCCCTGTTTCGAGTTGCAAATATTAGCAACAGAACCAGTATCAAATACCCAGGTACTACTGCGAGCATTAGTAAGGTACACATCAATAACATGTATATCACATATACCTTTGTTCACTTTGTCATCCTTCTTATCCGCCAAATACTTGGGGCACTTCAATTTCACACCATTGGGCCTCCCTCTGTACAGAGTGTCATCAACAAACTGATACATACTGGCCCTCCGGGATACTCTTTTAGCTTCCTCTTCCTCATCGGGAAGTTCTCCAGTTTGGAGGAAATGGACTATGTGCCTTGCCCAAGTTGGAGCCTGAGGCTCGGAAATAAGGACCAGAGGCACCTCCTCATCTGCGGGAGTGTGTTCCTCGACCGCGGGGACCAGTGGTCCAGCAGGAGGGCGCAGCCCAGCAATTGATGAGGAGTTCTTTCCGGCAAGGTCCCTGCTAGGAGCCCCGAGAGGGTCTACCAGGAGAGGCTTATCGGAGTCCGATTTCCTCCTCTTTCGAGCCATCGTTGCCGGGGATATGGAGGGCTGAGTAAGATGGAGAACAAAATTTCCTGGTTCCACAGGAAGTTTTTGCGCAGCACACTTTGATAGATGATCAACTATGTTGTATTTTGCACGGGGTATGATACGTCAATTTTGCATCATTCTTTTATATCGTTATTTATTGCATTACAGACTGTTATTACACGTTATATTACAATACTTATGGCTATTCTCTCTTATTTTACAAGGTTTACATAAAGAGGGAGAATGCCGGCAGCTGGGATTCTGGGCTGGAAAAGGAGCAAATATTGGAGACCTATTCTGCACAGCTCCAAAAGTCCTGAAACTCCACGAAAGTCATTTTTGGAATTAATAATAAATATTGATCGGAAGAAGTACCAGAGGGGGCCCACTTGATGAATAGAGAACCCAAGCCTATGAGAATGCCAAACTGTTTAAGGAAAAGGTTAAAAGATGGCATGAAAAAAGGATACAAAAGCGTGAGTTTGACGTAGGTGATTATGTGTTGCTATTCAACTCTCGTTTAAGATTTTTTGCAGGAAAACTTCTCTCTAAATGGGAAGGCCCTTACGCTATCGAGGAGGTCTATCATTCCGGTGCCATAAAAATAAACAACTTCGAAGGCACAAATCCGTAGGTGGTAAACGGTCAAAGAATCAAATATTATATCTCATGTAATCCTATAAATGTTGGAACTAATGTTATTAAAACCGTAACCCCGGAGGAGTACATAAGGGACACTTTCCAGAACATTTCAGACTCCGAAAAGGAATAGGTATGTGGTACGGTAAGTAAACCGACTCCAAAACAGTTCTAATATCAATTTTTCTCCGTTTTGGAATATTTAAGAAAATAGGGAAAAAAAGAAGTAGTACGGGAAGGACACGAGGCATCCATGAGGGTGGAGGGCGCGCCCTACCCCCCTGCGCGCGCCCCCTACCTGTGGGCACCTCGTGTGCTCTCCGGACTCCATTTTCTTGCACGATACTTCTTTTGGTCGGTAAAAATTCATTATATAATCTCCCAAAGGTTTTGACCACTGTATCACGCAAACATCCTCTGTCTTTGTTTCGAGCTGTTTTTCTGACAGATCTAGATCACCATGACGTCTTCAAGGGCCCCCAAGGACAAGTCTTTCGAGAAGGTCATGAACCCCTACCTCGCGTGTAACATCCCAAAATTCTAAATTTTGGAATGTTATATTAAATAAATATTTATGATTGTTTGTTTGATTGTTGTGTGATTGATTGACTGAAAGTGAGTGAAATTTGAAACTTTTGATAGTTGAATGAGAGGGAATGAAATGACTTTCCCAGACTTTCCCTTTTGCCTTTTTGGTTCTCAATGAATTCAAATTCATTTCATCACAAAACCCTAGAGTGAAGATGATATGACTTCTTCCAATTGAAATAAAAAGGGTTTTTGAAAAGATTTGAATTCCATCTGAAAATATTTCAAATTCAAAACTTTATGCAACTCAATGATTTTCAGGAGAGAAGATAAAATGACTTCTTCAATTATATGAGATATGAGTTGGAAGTTAAAAAGAATGAAATTGAAATTTATCTGGAAGTATTTAGAAAACCCCTTTAAATTTGGATTTTTTTTGATTTTATTCAAAAAAATCTCCTAAAAATAAATAAGTGGGAATAGGGGTAAAATGATTCCCTTCATGGAAAATTAGGAGAAAATAATTTGAAATCAATTTGGTATTTTAAAAAATGATTTTTGTTGGGTTTTATTACAACAGCAACACTATTTTGAGTTTTGTAAATTTTTGAGGATTTTATTTGAACTTGAAAAATAGTTCATGTTGTAGGAAATATTTTTATGAAAATTGTGATATATTATATGCCTATATAATAATATTTATTTATTTATTTGTGATTGTTTTATTGTCTATGTTTTATTTTAAAAAAAGTACAAATGCCCGAAGCCCAGGAGGCCCATCTCCCCCTGTCCCTCTCCTCGGCCCACCAACGCGCCAGGCTGGCCCAGTCGCTCGCCCGCGCCCGAAACGCCTTCGCCCCAGCTGCCTGCTGCACCCCTTGCTTGCCTTTGTCGCTGACAGCGGGGCCCGCACCCTTCTTCCTCCTCCCATAAGTCACGCGCTCGCCTGCAGCAACGCCCGCGCCGCCGTATCCCAGATTCTACGGGATCCTCTTCCCGATCTTCCCCCTCCTCCAAGTCGATACCACCCCCTATATATACCCTGCTCCCCTCGCCCGATTTCCCCCTAGAGCCCTCTCTCCCTCGCGCCCACACCGCCGCAATCCCTCACCGGAGTCCCGCCTCTGCCACCGCGCCATTCTTTCCCTCGCCGTCGCCGTCGTGCTTCCCGAGCTTCCCCGAGGCCACCAACGTGCTCCCCTCCCTCTACTACCCCCAACCAGCCCCTCTCCCGAGACAAATACTCACCGGAGCCGCCGCCCTCTTCACCACCGACGCCATCGCAGGAGCTACAGCTCTCCCGAGCTTCTGCCACCTCGCCTCGCTCCATCCAGTCGTCCCCGAGTATCATCAACACCAACTACGGGCGCGGCGCGAAGTCATGCATCCGCCCGACCTCTCTGCCACCGCCGGCGAGCACCGGAGCACTCGCCACCGTCGCCGCCCGACGCTCTGCCTTGCCTCGACCTCGCCAGACTTCCTCTCCCCTCTGTAAGCCTCCTCGTCCGTCCAATCTCGTTCAACGGATCAGATTAGATCCTACGTACCCCTCTGGTTTATTTTAAGTGAACCGCTGGTTTTGTTGTTTTATTTACTTAACTGTAGCGGTTTTATTAGGGCTCGGCTGTCTGCTAGTTTACTTAGGGCACCCGCATATCTAAAGCAATCAGAAGCCGCCACGTGTACACTGTCCGATCGATTTTTTTCTTTTCTGTTTTTATTCTGTTACAGAAATAGTTCTGTTTTTAGATTCTTCATATCTTTTATGTTTTAGATCCAAATTGAGTGATTCTTTTTGAATTGTGTCACAAATGTGTTGAAGTTTCTGTTTGTGTACTTAGTTTTCAAATTTGAGGGATTTAAGTTTGAATTATTTCAAATATGCTTCAAACACTGTTTTGGCTCTAGTTTGAATTCTAGAACAGATTTTTGATTGATTCCTTTTTCTACGGTTTTGTTGTTGTATTTCCTATCCAGTAGCATATAGTGATTTATTTTTAGATTATTTTTAATTAGGTTTATTGCAAAACAGTACTGTTTTGCCTATGTAGTTGTTTTAGGCATATAATTAGTGTTTTTAATTATTATTTTTGTTAATTGTTTTGTAACTTTTTACATGTTGATATATGTTTCTGTTAGACTACAGTAGATAAATTTTTGTAGTTATCTATTAGTGTTTAGCTACTGCTTTTGTATTTGCTTGTTTAGTACAGAGTGATAGTTCATAAAAATAGTTTTATTAGTTTTAAAAGTAATTTTTGTTTGCCACTTCAAGTTATGTTGTTATTGTTCTGTTATTTAGGAGTAAATTAGTTTCATAATTATTTTAGTATTGTTTATTATTGTCTTAGTGTTTTGCTAGTTATTCTAGTGTTAACTAGATAGTTATAATAGTTTTTATACTAGTTCTTTTGCTAGTAAATATTTTAGTAAATTATTATTCTGTTGTTTAATTAGAAATATATTCTCTTTGCTGTAGAAAAGTTATTAGAGTAATTTATTGTTGTTATGATAAACTTTGTGTGAGTTGGTCTCCACTAGTTTTCCTTGAAGTTTCTTTTGAAGTTTCCTTTGGTTTTCATTTGTTTTTCTTTGAACATTATTGTTTTCTTTATTTATTTTTGATTGTTATTTTGGTTGATAGAATTGATTGCTAGGATTGTTGCTTATGTGATTACAATGTTTGACAATATAGATTTTCAACGGAGTGACGAATAGTTCTACCAAGTCTTTATGCCGAGAGCGATATAATCTTCATCAAGTGATAGCAGGCAAGTTCACTTTGACCATGCTTTTCATACCTATGTTTTTATTGCATTTAGTGTCATCTTTGCAATAATCCTCCACTAGTGTTATTGAATCTTGTTGTTGAGTAGAATGCCGGTTGGAACCCATCTCCCTGTTACCAAGCCCGGGACGTTATATAGTTTTATTGCTATGCTACAGTAGACGGGGCTTGGTATGAGTGCACGAGAGTGGTGTGAAGAAGGAGGACTCTACGTCAATGACGACAACTCCATGATGGCATCTGCAAGGACTGCATCTTCAAGGCCTCAAGACTTCAAGACTCAAGACAAGAATTCAATACACACTACTGGGTGAAGGACGGTTGACGGGCACCCTGGAGAAACTAGTGGATGGCCGGGATGCATGGAGAAGCGCCATGACATCTTACGGAAAGCTTCACCCAGACTCAAAGAGACGGAAAAATACTTCATGCCCGGAAGCTTACCTGTCCAACCGCAAGTCACTATGGGCTCTGGCTTGGTTGACCTTAGTTGTGACTCTTGTTGGGACGGTGCTAGCAGATCTAGAACTACGGTTGGATTGGATAAGCACTGGATAGTGGTCAGGGGAACTCTTCGGAAGACCATGTTTTGGTCGTCTTGTTCTCAAACACCCTGAAGTGCGAGAACGTAAAAAGAGGGATCGAATCTTGCGGGTAAAGTGTACAAACCTCTGTCGAGGGTTAAAACCTAATTGATTAGCCGTGTCCCCGGTTACGGACAATTTGAGCATCTGGACCTGGATCTATCTCGGAACTCTCAACACTGGGCTGATAACTTAATTGTGGGCAACTTATGATGTTTTGGGCTATGAGACATCGGTTGGCGGAACCATGTCATGATAGAAAACTCTTTATTACAAACTCCGGTTTTATCCTTTGATGTAGGGAAAATAAAACCAGCTTTTACGCAAACAAAACTCAGACCCAGAGCCAAAGCCATATTGCATATAGTATAGTTTTATCATCTGTTTTCTCATGTTGTGATCTTGCCGGTACATTCGATGTACTGACCTATACGGCCTCAATGTATCATGTTGTAGATACTTTCTTCCGACGAGTAAGAGTATGGTACAGGGTTACGGTCTACACTCAACTTGTCGATGGCGTTGATGGGACTCCACACCCGATTTACAGTTTTCTGCTGAGACTTATGAGGTATATATCAGTTTTACGTTATTTATACATGTGATTGCACTTTGATATATACATTGATGTACTATGTGTGCCAGCATACTGATCCAGGGATGGCACAGAAACACAGAGACTTGACCGTCTGAGGTGGGTCGCTACAAATATGTTATCAGAGCACATGTTGACTGTAGGACGTGACCCTAGAAATCGAAAAGCCCCTAGGACAGGATATTTCTAAAACTTTGTTTTCAAAAAGACCCTTACTTCTCACCTTTCCTGATTTTATCAAATAGTCCCTCTTAACACAAATAGTTAGAATATACCCCTTTTCTCTTTTTGACCACACGAAGAATCAACTGAAGCCGCTCAAAGAAGGACAAGATATCGGATAACTGAAGGCCTCTTCAGAGTAAGAGGATTTCACCATGCATTAGAAGAGTTGAAGCTACAATAGTTGAAGACTTGAAGAATCTGAAGAATTATTTGACCTTAAGAAGACCAAACCCCTATTATACACTTACGTTAGATGCGGCAATTTGGGAGCTGTCATTTGTTTGCTGTTTTCCGACAGCCACAAAGTAAAACCCGTTTCTTCAAAACTATTGTTTGTATTGTGTGTATCCCTCCCCACCTCTCTCATATCTCATCCCAAAACTTTTGGACCCCATAGATGATGAATGAAGTTGGACTGGTATTCTCTGGACCGAAGACTCAACCGGAGGCGGAGCTATGGGTTAAAAACATGGAGGATCACTTCAAGAAAAAATTGATTTCAAGGAAGTATGAGGTTCAATATGCTCTTCAGTATTTTACCGAGAGTGCTGCAACCTGGTGGGAAATGCATCAAGACATACAAGGATGCAATAGAGCAAAAACTTGGGAAGAATTCAAGAAGACTCTGTTGAGATCCCATCTCATCCGGAAGCATTGTGATAAACCAAAGAAGAAATCTTGTGCCTGCAGGATTTGCGGAGAAATAGGACACACCCAGGAGGAACACAAGGATGGATGCCCTCATTGTGAGGAGAATCACCCAACCGAAGAATGCCCGACAGGGCAGGTTACTTGCTTCCTGTGTGGAACCACGCACTACCCTGCTCAGTGCCACCTTTATCCCAAGGTACAAGAAATTACCAAGCAGCAGAAAGAAGCCCTCGGGAAATGTTTGGAAGAATCCATCATGGAGGAAGTTATTGAAGACCCTGATGGAGGAGGCCTAAACAGATTTTTCGCCCAAGCCTGCTATTCATGTGGAGAAGAAGGACATTATTCCCAGTATTGCACAAAGGAAAGAGAAGAGTATCTCAGAGACTTCCCGACAGCAGAAGTGAAGTTTGACCCTTGGGAAATAGAATCTCTGATCATTACGGAGAAATCCAGGAAGAGAAAATGGAGGCATCCCCAGAACAACCCAATTTCTACAGAGAAGGACCTGAGTCATATCACTTGTTACAGGTGCAAGGAATTAGGTCACTATGCCAATATGTGTCCACAGAAGAAGCCAAGAACCCAAAAGGTAGACACCATCCCCAAGAAGCCCAAGGACTTATCGAAAGTTATTTGTTTCCATTGCAGGGAAGCAGGACATTATGCTACTAAATGTCCCAACAAGATGAAAGCTGGAGCTGAGTAGTTGGAATTCCAATGTTGCTAATAAGTGTAGTAGGAAGCAAATTTATTTTCGTGAGTAGAATGAGTTGAGTTATGTAGTGGGTGCTCAGAGATTGTAATGAATTCTTGAAATCAATAAAGTTAAGGTGACATGTTTTCATATGTTTAATTGTATGAGTTGTTACTCTATGAACAAGGATCTTGACCATTTTCGAGGATATGAGAAAAATATGGTATCTGGAAGAATTTGTGCATTTCAAGGGTGGTAGTACCCTGTGAGAACACCTGACCAATGGAAAGGAAAAATGTATTCCATGGAGTGGAGTTTGGACAAAATAATTATGAGTTTCATTTTAATGTCTGGGTTACCTCCGGAGTATGAATAAATGAAGCACTATTCGAAGTGCAGCATTGGAATATGGAACAATATAACTCAAAAAGATGAGTTAAAGCTGTGCAAGTATTGAAGTGGTCCCATTACCCACAGGCCCAGGAAATTAAGGCCCAGTTCTTTTGCAGGATTCTCCCAGAATCTGCCCCTCTCTAGCTTCTCCTAGAATCTTTGACTCCCTTTTGTTTTACAATCCTACCTAATTAGACCCTAACTAAATAGGATTGTAAAACAAATGGGGCTCAAAGATTCTGGGAGAATCTGGGTAGGGGTCAGATTCTGGGAGAATCTGGCAAAAGAATTGGGCCTAATAAGGCTCAAGTACTCCATGGAAGAAGAAATCTTGGAAGAAGTTGTTATTTGATCACTACACGTTCCTTAGGAGGATACGCAAAACCCAAGAGTTGTGAAGAAACGATAGATGTTTTGTTCAGCATGCTGAGTCAATGGATTTACCCAAACCCAGTTCGAGGACAAGAGAAATCTATAATGCCTGTGAGAATGACCGAGTGTTAGAACTGTGAGATTCGCTAAACCTTATACAGGGTAATGATTTGGGTGCGGAATGGATTGATCACCATGCCGACTTACTCTTATTATTTGCCTTGCTATAGGGGGTGGTAAATCTGGAGTGACTTGCCCATAGTAGAGAGACGATGATATCGAGACCTTGTTTAAACCATAGAATGGTAGAATGATGGCCCCTGTATAGGCAACCATTGCCAACCATAGGATATACGGTGAGATTCAGCCGAGACCCATTACCTGCAGGAGACACCATTAATTGTTGACCACCATGAGATTATCGATAGATGTTTAGTATTGGCGACAGACCTATCAGCTAAGAAGACCCAGTCTTGGAAGAACTTCACCGGTATGAAAGGACAAGATTTTTGAAGAAAAGGTTATGCCCCTACCGAAAGAGCCTCAGTGATAGAGTTATTCCGAAGATGTGAGAAGACCGACATTGCTTACCCAAAGGATGGAGTACATGAGTTCTGTCGGAAACATAACCTTGCTTTTAAGTGTGGTAGCACACTAGGCCATTCCGATCAATGGATTTGCTAGAAGACACCAAACCCTAACCTTTTCTTGCTAGCCTCTTCGAATCTCGAGGACGAGATTCATTTTAAGTGTGGTAGGTTTGTAACATCCCAAAATTCTAAATTTTGGAATGTTATATTAAATAAATATTTATGATTGTTTGTTTGATTGTTGTGTGATTGATTGACTGAAAGCGAGTGAAATTTGAAACTTTTGAAAGTTGAATGAGAGGGAATGAAATGACTTTCCCAGACTTTCCCTTTTGCCTTTTTGGTTCTCAATGAATTCAAATTCATTTCATCACCAAACCCTAGAGTGAATATGATATGACTTCTTCCAATTGAAATAAAAAAGGGTTTTTGAAAAGATTTGAATTCCATCTAAAAATATTTCAAATTCAAAACTTTATGCAACTCAATGATTTTCAGGAGAGAAGATAAAATGACTTCTTCAATTATATGAGATATGAGTTGGAAGTTAAAATGAATCAAATTTAAAGTCATTTGGAAGTATTTAAAAAACCCCTTTCAATTGGAATGTTTTTTGATTTTATTCAAATTATTTTTCTCCTAAAATAAATAAGTAGGAATAGGGGTAAAATGATTCCCTTCAATGGAAAATTAGGAGAAAATAATTTTGAAATCATTTTGGTATTTTAAAAAATGATTTATGTTGGGTTTTATTGCAACAGCAACACTATTTGAGTTTTATAAATTTTTGAGGATTTTATTTGAACTTGAAAAATAGTTCATGTTGTAGGAAATCTTTTTATGAAAAATTGTGATATATTATATGCCTATATAATATTATTTATTTATTTATTTGTGTTTGTTTTATTGTCTATGTTTTATTTTTATTTTTTTTAAAGTGCAAACGCGTGAAGCCCTCGAGGCCCATCTCCCCCTCTCCCTCTCCTCAGCCCACCTACGCGCCAGGCTGGCCCAGTCGCTCGCCCGCGCCCGAAACGCCTTCGCCCCGGCTGCCCACTGCACCCCTCGCTCTCCTCTGTCGCTGACAGTGGGGCCCGTACCCTTCTTCCTCCTCCCGCAAGTCACGCACTCGCCTGCAGCAACACTCGCGCCGCCGTATCTCGGATTCTACAGGATCCTCTTCCTGATCTTCCCCCTCCTCCAAGTCGACCCCACCCCCTATATATACCCTGCTCCCCTCGCCTGATTTCCCCCTAAATCCCTCTCTCCCTCGCACCCACGCTGCCGTAATCCCTCGCCGGAGTCCCGCCTCTGCCACCGCGCCATTCTTGCCCTCGTCGTCGCCGTAGTGCTTCCCGTGCTTCCCCGAGGCCACGAACGCGCTCCCCTCCCTCTACTACCCCCAACCAGCCCCTCTCCCGACCCAAATACTCACCGGAGCTGCCGCCCTCTTCACCACTGATGCCATCGCCAGAGCTACAGCTCTCCCGAGCTTCTGCCACCTCACCTCGCTCCGTCCAGTCGTCCCCGAGCATCGTCAACACCACCTATGGGCGCGACGCGATGTCACGCATCCGCCCGACCTCTCTGCCACCGCCGGCAAGCACTGGAGCACTCGCCACCATGGCCACCCGATGTTCTGCCTCGCCTCGACCTCGCCGGACTTCCTCTCACCTCTGAAAGCCGCCTCGTCCGTCCGATCTCGTTCAACGGATCAGATTAGATCCTACGTACCCCTCTGTTTTATTGTAAGTGAACCGCTGGTTTTGTTATTTTATTTAGTTGACCGCAGCGGTTTTGTTAGGGCTCGGCCGTCTGCTAGTTTACTTAGGGCACCCGCATCTCTAAAGCAATCGGAAGCCGCCACGTGTACACTGTCCGATCGATAGCTTTTTTTCTTTTCTGTTTTTATTCTGTTACAGAAATAGTTCTGTTTTTAGATTCTTTATATCTTTTATGTTCTAGATCCAAATTCAGTGATTCTTTTTGAATTGTGTCACAAATTTGTTGAAGTGTCCGTTTGTGTACTTAGTTTTCAAATTTGAGGTATTTAAGTTTGAACTATTTCAAATATGCTTCAAACAATGTTTTGGCTCTAGTTTGAATTCTAGAATAGATTTTTGATTGATTCCTTTTGCTAATGTTTTGCTGTTGTATTTCCTATCCAGTAGCATATAGTGATTTATTTTTTGTTTATGTTAAATTAGGTTTATTGCAAAATAGTACTGTTTTGCCTATGTAGTTGTTTTAGGCATATAATTAGTGTTTTTAATTATTATTTTTGTTAATTTTTTCGTAACTTTTTACATGTTGATATATGTTTCTGTTAGACTACAGTAGATAAATTTTTGTAGATATTTATTAGTGTTTAGCTACTGCTTTTGTATTTGCTTGTTTAGTTCAGAGTGATAGTTGATAAAAATAGTTTTATTAGTTTTAAAAGTAATTTTTATTTGCCACTTCAAGTTATGTTGTTATTGTTCTGTTATTTAGGAGTAAATTAGTTTCATAACTATTTTAGTATTGTTTATTATTGTCTTAGTGTTTTGCTAGTTATTCTAGTGTTAACTAGATAGCTATAATAGTTTTTATACTAGTTATTTTGCTAGTAAATACTTTAGTAAATTATTTTTCTGTTGTTTAATTAGAATTATATTCTCTTTGCTGTAGAAAAGTTATTAGAGTAATTTAGTGTTGTTATGATAAACTTTGTGTGAGTTGGTCTCCACTAGTTTTCCTTGAAGTTTCTTTTGAAGTTTCCTTTGGTTTTCATTTGTTTTTCTTTGAAGATTATTGTTTTCTTTATTTATTTATTTTTGTTATTTTGGTTGATAGAATTGATTGCTAGCTTTGTCGCTTATGTGATATCAATGTTTGACAATATAGATTTTCAACGGAGTGACGAATAGTTCTACCAAGCCTTTATTCTGAGAGCGATATAATCTTCATCAAGTAATACCAGGCAAGTTCACTTGGACCATGCTTTTCATACCTATGTTTTTATTGCATTTAGTGTCATCTTTGCAACAATCCTCCAGTAGTGTTATTGAATCTTGTCGTTGAGTAGAATGCAGTAGGAACCCATCTCCCTGTTACCAAGCCCGGGACGTTATATAGTTTTATTACTATGCTATAGTAGACGGGGCTTGGTATGAGTGCACGAGAGTGGTGTGAAGAAGGAGGACTCTACGTCAATGACGACAACTCCATGATGGCATCTGCAAGGATTGCATCTTCAAGGCCTCAAGACTTCAAGACTCAAGACAAGAATTCAATACACACTACTGGGTGAAGGACGGTTGACGGGCACCCTGGAGAAACCAGTGGATGGCCAGGATGCATGGAGAAGCGCCATGACATCTTGCGGAAAGCTTCAACCAGACTCAAAGAGACGGAAAAATACCTCATGCCCGGAAGCTTACCTGTGCAACCGCAAGTCACTATGGGCTCTGGCTTGGTTGACCTTAGTTGTGACACTGGCTGGGACGGTGCAAGCAGATGTAGAACTATGGTAGGATTGGATGAGCACTGGACAGTGGTCAGGGGAACTCTTCGGAATACCATGTTTCGGTCGTCTTGTTCTCAAACACCCTGAAGTGCGAGAACGTAAAAAGAGGGATCGAATCTTGCGGGTAAAGTCTACAAACCTCTGTCGAGGGTTAAAACCTAATCGATTAGCCGTGTCCCCGGTTATGGACAATTTGAGCATCTGGACCTCGATCTATCTCGGAACTCTCAACACTGGACTGATAACTTAACTGTGGGCAACTTATGATGTTTTGGGCTATGAGACATCGGTTGGCGGAACCATGTCATGCTAGAAAACTCTTTAGTATAGACTCCGGTTTTATCCTTTGATGTAGGGAAAATAAAACCAGGTTTTACGCAAAGAAAACTCAGACCCAGAGCCACAAAGCCATATTGTATATAATATAGTTTTATCATCTGTTTTTTCATGTTGTGATCCTGCCGATACATTCATTGTACTGACCTACACGGCTGCAACGTATCATGTTGCAGATACTTTCTACCGATGAGTAAGAGTATGGTACAGGGTTACGGTCTACACTCAACTTGCCGATGGCGTTGATGGGACTCCACACCCAATTTACAGTTTCCGCTGAGACTTATGAGGTATATATCAGTTTTACGTTATTTATACATGTGATTGCACTTTGATATATACATTGATGTACTTTGTGTGCCAGCATACTGATCCAGGGATGGCACAGAAACACAGAGGCTTGACCGTCTGAGGTCGGGTCGCTACGTCGCGGAGGTGCTGCATCACCCTCAAACCATTGAGATGCGTGAGGGGGTGCTGCACAGCCGCGATGTTGAGGGACCAAGGAGGACCGAAAGCGTGGAGACAAGACTCGAAGCAATGGAACAACAAGTTTTGAAGTGCCAAGGGATGGTGGAACACGGACTCAATGCCAACCAGATGATGATCGCGGAGTTCACCAACAACCACAAGCTAGATGCCAAGAACATTGGGGAGACCATCTTCAAGCTTCATGAGAAAATCGAGCACCTCCAGGCCCAGATCCATGACCTGCAAAACCAAAGCTGTGAGTATGAATATAGATTCAAGTGGATGATTTTGGCTGCAGATTTGAGGATCCCGGAGACTCAATCATCCTTCTATGATGGTGAGCCTATGCCTTGTAAGACGGACGACAAGCCTACATCATCAACAACTCCATCATCACCACCTCCGAGGAACTAAACACATGGGTATGGGCACTCCCCTTGGCAACTGCCAAGCTTGGGGGAGGTGCCCCGGTATTGTATCACCATCACACTCCTATCTTTACCGTTTTTCTTAGTTCGATCCTTTTGGTAATATCTTGATCTAGTAGAATAAAGTTTTAGTATGATTTAGTTTTGAGTTTTGCTTTGTGATCCCTCTATGTAATCGAGTCCGTGAGCTATATATATAAAGATTATTGTTGAGTCAAGGGCTCTGCAATCTTGCTATGATCTTGAGGGAATAAAAAGAATAAAAATAAATAGAAGAGATCATATTGATCTTATGGAGAGTAATGACTTCACAAATAAAGAGTATGATGATTAAAAGTTGTTGAGGGTTGGCAAACATAGTTTTGGTCATCATTGCAATTAATAGGAAGTAATAAGGAAAGAGAGGTTTCACATATAGATATATTATCATTGACATCTTTTATATTGGGAGCACTCATTAAAATACGACATGCTAAAGAGTTGATGTTGGACAAGGAAGACAACATAATGAGTTATGTTTTCTTACATTTGAGATAAAGTATGTTGTCATGGATCCTCTAACGTGTTGAGCTTTCCTTTCCCCCTCATGCTAGCCAAATTCTCAGCACCAAGTAGAAATACTACTTGTGCTTCCAAATACCCTTAAACCAGTTTTGCCATGAGAGTCCACCATATCTACCTATGGATTGAGTAAGCTCCTTCAAGTAAGTTGTCATCGGTGCAAGCAATAAAAATTGCTCTCTAAATATGCATGACTTATTATTGCGGAGAAAATAAGCTTTGTACGAACTTGTTGTGGACGTAATAAAAGCGACGGACTTCATAATAAAGGTTCACATACAAGGGGCAATATAAAGTGACGTTCTTTTGCATTAAGATTTTGTGCATCAACCCTAAACGCGCATGACAACCTCTGCTTCCCTCTGCGAACGGCCTATCTTTTATTATTATCCTCTACCTTATGCAAGAGCCACAGTGATCTTCACCTTTCCTTTTTCATTTTATCCTTTGGCAAGCTCAGCATGTTGGAAAGAACATGATATATATATATCTAATTGGATGTAGGGGAGCATGAATTATTATTGTTGACATTACCCTTGAGGAAAAAGGTTGGGAGGCAACACTATAAGCACCTAACTTTCTTTGTGTCTGATTAAAATTCCATAACCATAAATATTGTGTGAGTGTTAGCAATTGTGGAAGACTAAATGATAGTTGAGTATGTGGACTTGCTGAAAAGCTCTTATATTGACTCTTTCCGATGTTATGATAAATTGCAATTGCTTCAATGACTGAGATCATAGTTTGTTGGTTCTCAACGAAGTTTTTGATTCATACTTGATATTGTGAATAGATTGTTACTTTAGCATAAGAAATCATATGAAAAAATTTATATACGTTGTCATTATAAGAATGATCATGATGCCCTCATGTCCGTATTTTATTTTATCGACACCTCTATCTCTAAACATGTGGACTCGATATCGGCTTCCGCTTGAGGACAAGCGAGGTCTAAGCTTGGGGGAGTTGATACGTCCATTTTGCATCATGCTTTTATATCGATATTTATTGCATTATGGACTGTTATTACACGTTATGTCACAATACTTATGGCTATTCTCTCTTATTTTACAAGGTTTACATAAAGAGGGAGAATGTCGGCAGCTGGGATTCTGGGCTAGAAAAGGAGCAAATATTGGAGACCTATTATGCACAGCTCCAAAAGTCCTGAAACTCCCCGAAAGTCATTTTTGGAATTAATAATAAATATTGAGCGGAAGAAGTACCAGAGGGGGCCCACACCCTGGCCACGAGGGTGGGGGCACGCCGTACTGCCTGGGTGCGCCCCCTGCCTCGTGGGCCCCCTGGCAGCCCTCCAGTGGCCATCTTCTGCTATATGAAGTCTTTTACGCTGAAAAAAAATCATAAGCAAGCTTTCGGGACGAAACTCCACCGGCACGAGGCGGAACCAATCTAAGGCTCCAGCGGAGCTGTTCTGCCAGGGAAACTTCCCTCCGGGAGGGGGAAATCATCACCATCGATCCTCTCATCAGCAGGGGGTCAATCTCCATCAACATCTTCACCAGCACCATCTCCTCTCAAACCCTAGTTCATCTCTTGTATCAAATCTTTGTACCAAAACCTCAGATTGGTACCTGTGGGTTGTTAGTAGTCTTGATTACTCCTTGTAGTTGATGCTAGTTGGTTTATTCGGTGGAAGATCATTTGTTTAGATCCTTAATGCATATTAATACCCCTCTGATTATGAACATTAATATGCTTTGTGAGTAGTTACGTTTGTTCCTGAGGACATGGGTGAAGTCTTGCTAATAGTAGTCATGTGAATTTGGTATTCGTTCGATATTTTGATGAGATGTATGTTGCCTCTCCTCTAGTGGTGTTATGTGAGCGTCGACTACATGACACTTCACCATTATTTGGGCCTAGAGGAAGGCATTGGGAAGTAATAAGTAGATGATGGGTTGCTAGAGTGACAGAAGCTTAAACCCTAGTTTATGAGTTGCTTCGTAAGGGGCTGATTTGGATCCATATGTTTCATGCTATGGTTAGGTTTACCTTAATACTTCTTTTGTAGTTGCGGATGCTTGCAATAGGGGTTAATCATAAGTGGTATGCTTGTCCAAGAAAGGTCAGTACCCAAGCACCGGTCCACCCACATATCAAATTATCAAAGTAATGAACGTGAATCATATGAGCGTGATGAAAACTAGCTTGACGATAATTCCCATGTGTCCTCGGGAACGCTTTTCTCTACATAAGAACCTGTACAGGCTTGTCCTTTGCTACAAAAAGGATTGGGCCACCTTGCTGCACCTTATTTACTTTCATTGCTTGTTACCCGTTACAAATTACCTTATCACAAAACTATCTGTTACCGATAATTTCAGTGCTTGCAGAGAATACCTTACTGAAAACCGCTTGTCATTTCCTTCTGCTCCTCGTTGGGTTCAACACTCTTACTTATCAAAAGGACTATGTTAGATCCCCTACACTTGTGGGTCATGAGGGTACGTGCTTTGTTTGCAATCCGTCAAAGCTCTCCTCCAATCTTATTACTTCCTCAATGTATGCCTCCATCAATGGACTTTGGTAATCCTTTTTGACTTGTCTCACCACAAGTTGTGAATCTCCTCGAATGATTAGCTTCTTGATTCCCAATTCTGTGACAACCCTGAGCCCAGCAAGGAGCCCTTCATACTCTGTCATATTGTTGGTGGCCTCCTCCTGGGGAAAATGCATCTGGACAACGTACTTCAAGTGCTCCCCAGTGGGAGAAATGAGAAGCACGCTGAAAGTGCAAATAATCCCCGGGTGGTTCTGGTAATTCATAACAACATATAACTCATTTAACTAATACTCTTTCAAGTTCAATGTTTCGGAAAGTTCAATGATTGGTATGGCTTGGACGAGAGATGTGGACCCCTCAAAATGCTAAGGACACATATTGGCAAAAGCTCAAGACTCTACCTTTTTCATTTTAGTGATCCAAGATCACATTGAGTCTATAGGAAATGCAATACTATTAAAAGGGGATGATGTGTTGCCTAATGGCTTGCTTGCTCAAAATGTTTAGTGGTATGCTCCAAAATCCCTCGACCACTTTCTCATTTCCACATATGTCCTAAACCTAAAGTCAAACTCGGCTCCACCGATTTGATCTATCCAGCGCCACCGAGTTCACTTGACATAGCCATATCCACAAACCCTAATCAGTTCGATCTCACCGATAGGGATCTTGGTCTCACCGAGATGGGAATGCAAACTCTCTGTTTCCCTTCATAACATTTTGGTCTAACTGAAGTGAGAGATCGGTCCCATCGAGTTGGCATTGCAAACTCTCTATTTCCTTTTCATAACGTTTCGGTCTAACCGAGGTGAGCGGTCGGTCCCATTGAGTTTGCCTGACCAAGTCTCTATTTGCTTATTACTTAAATCGTTCTCACCGAGTTCATGTGATTGGTCTCACCGAGATGAGGTTTTGCCCTAACCCTAGCGCATCGGTCTCACAGAGTTGATAATGTCGGTCCCACCGAAATGCCTAATGTTCACATTTTGAACCAAGTCAGTCTGACCGAGTTTAACCATTTAGTCACACCGATTTTGGGAGTTTGTGTGTAACAGTTAGATTTTGTGTGGAGGCTATATATACCTCTCCACCCCCTTCTCCATCCGTGAGAGAGCCATCAGAACGTGCCTACACTTCCACTACTCATTTTCTGAGAGAGAAACACCTACTCACGTGTTGAGACCAAGACATTCCAATCCAACCACAAGAATCTTTGTCTCTAGCCTTCCCCAAGTTGCTTTCCACTCAAATCATCTTTCCACCATAGCCAAATCTGTGAGAGAGAGGTGAGTGTTGGGGAGACTATCATTTGAAGCACAAGAGCAAGGAGTTCATCATCAACACACCATCTATTATCTTTTGGAGAGTGGTGTCTCCTAGGCTGGTTAGGTGTCACTTGGGAGCCTCCGTCAAGATTGTGGAGTTGAACCAAGGAGTTTGTAAGGGCAAGGAGATCGCCTACTTCATGAAGATCTACCCTAGTGAGGAAAGTCCTTCATGGGTGATGGCCATGGTGGGATAGACAAGGTTGCCTCTTTGTGGACCCTTCATGGGTGGAGCCCTCCGTGGACTCGTGCAGCCGTTACCCTTCATGGGTTGAAGTCTCCATCAACGTGGATGTACGATAGCACCACCTATCAGAACCATGCCAAAAATCTTCGTGTCTACATGGCGTTTGCTCCCTCCAAGCTCCTCCCCTTTACCTTCATATGCAATGATTTACATTCTGCTGTGATACTCTTAGAATTGCATGTGTAGGTTGTTTTCTTGACTAGTGCTAAGTTGCTAAAATCTGCCAAAACTTAAAATTGGGAAAAGGCTAGATTTTTATTTGGTCAAGTAGTCTAATCACCCCCCCTCTAGACATACTTTCGATCCTACAAGTGGTATCAGAGCTTTGGTCTCCATTTGCCTTTATTTCCATAGCTTTGGTGATCATAGCATTGGTTTCACAACCTAGGAGAGTATGGCATCTAGCGAGGGAAATTACCACTATGGAGGTCCTTACTTTGATGGTACTAATTTTGCTAGTTGGAAGCATAAGATGAAAATGCATATTCTTGGACATAACCCCGCCATTTGGGCTATTGTGTGCATTGGTTTGCAAGGTGAATTCTTCGATGGGAGAGAACCAAATCGTGAAGCAACTACAAAAGAGTTGAAGATGCTGCAATACAACGCTCAAGCTTGCGATATCCTCTTCAATGGATTATGCCCTGAAGAATTCAACAAAATTAGCCGTCTTGAGAATGCAAAGGAAATTTGGGATACTTTGATTGATATGCACAAAGGTACCGAGTCTGTCAAGGAAACCAAGTTGGATGTGCTTCAAAGTCAACTTGACAAGTTCACATTGAAGGATGGTGAAGGTGTCGCTAAAATGTACTCTAGGCTTGCTCTCATTACAAATGAGATTGTCGGCTTAGGAAGTGAAGAGATGACTGACATATTCATCATCAAGAAGATCCTAAGAGCCTTGGATGGAAAATATTATACCGTGTGCACATTGATTCAAATGATGCCCAACTACAAAGATCTCAAGCCAATGGAAGTCATTGGAAGAATTGTTGCCCATGAGATGTCACTCAAGGATAAAGAAGAGATTCACAACAAATCTAGTGGTTCATATAAAGCCTCATGTGATGCTCCTGCAACATCAAGTGAAAAAAAGTCTTCAATGAGGAACTGAGCTTAATGGTGAAGAACTTCAACAAATTCTACAAGAGTAGAAGCAAAGAAAGAAGCTCCAGCTCAAGATCCTACCATGACAAAAGATCTTCTAGTCATGACCAAAATTGCTGCAATTGTGGAAGACGCGGACACTACTCCAATGAGTGTACGGCTCCCTACGAAAGAAGAGAAGACTTGCCACCTCTCGCAGAAGCAAGGATTCGGAACGGAAAGACAAGTCATCAAAGACCTACACAAAACAAAGACATCAAGCTCATATTGTTGAATGGGTATCCGGTTCTGACTCCGACCACCACTCCGAGAGAAATTATCACTCCGACTCTAAATATACTCAAGATGAAGGTATTGCCGGACTTGCACCCGGGAATATCGTCAAGCTAGTTTTCATCACGCTCATATGATTCGCGTTCGGTAATTTGATAATTTGATATGTGGGTGGACCGGTGCTTGGGTGCTGTTCTTACTTGAACAAGCATCCCAATTATGATTAACCTCTATTTCAAGCATCCGCAACTACAACAAAAGTATTAAGGTAAACCTAACCATAGCATGAAACATATGGATCCAAATCAACCCCTTACAAAGCAACGCATAAACTAGGGTTTAAGCTTCTGTCACTCTAGCAACCCATCATCTACTTATTACTTCCCAATGCCTTCCTCTAGGCCCAAATAATGGTGAAGTGTTATGTAGTCGACATTCACATAAGACCACTAGAGGTTAGACAACATACATCTCATCAAAATATCGAACGAATACCAAATTCTCATGACTACTAATAGCAAGACTTCTCCCTTGTCCTCAGGAACAAACGTAACTACTCACAAAGCATATTCATGTTCATAATCAGAGGGGTAATAATATGCATAAAGGATCTGAATATATGATCTTCCACCAAATAAACCAACTAGCATCAACTACAAGGAGTAATCAACACTACTAGCAACCTACTAGCACCAATCCCAGACTTGGAGACAAGAATTGGATACAAGAGATGAACTAGGGTTTGGAGATGAGATGGTGCTGGTGATGATGTTGATGGAGATTGCCCTCTCCCGATGAGAGGAGCGTTGGTGATGACGATGGTGATGATTTCCCCCTCCCGGAGGGAAGTGCCCCCGGCAGAACAGCTCTGCCGGAGCCCTAGATTAGTTCTGCCAAGGTTCCGCCTCGTGGCGGCGGAGTCTCGTCCCGAAAGGTTGCCCTCTATTTTTTTTCTCATCAAAAGACTTCATATAGGAGAAGATGGGCGTCGGAGAGCCACCAGGGGGCCCACGAGGTAGAGGGCGCGCCCAGGGGGGGCGCCCCCCACCCTTGTGAGCAGGGTGTGGGCCCCCTGTCCTTCATCTTTGGCGACGATTTTTCTTTATTTATTTTAAGATATTCCGTGGAGTTTCAGGACTTTTGGAGTTGCGCAGAATAGGTCTCCAATATTTGCTCCTTTTCCAACCCAGAATTCCAGCTGTCGGCATTCTGCCTCTTCATGTAAACCTTGTAAAATAAGAGAGAATAGCCATAAGTATTGTGACATAATGTGAAATAACAACCCATAATGCAATAAATATTGATATAAAAGTATGATGCAAAATGGACGTATCAACTCCCCCAAGCTTAGACCTCGCTTGTCCTCAAGCGAAAAGCCGATAACAATAAATATGTCCTCATGTTTAGAGGTAGAGGCGTCGATAAAAATAAAATACGGACATGAAGGCATCATGATTATTTCCATAACAGCAGCATATATAGATTTTGTCATATGATTACTTATGTTCAAGTGATGATCTTGTCACAAAGCCAAAGTATGAATCAGAAACCTTATTGAGCACCAACAAATTATAACCTTAGTCATTGATGCAATTGCAATTTATCATAACATCGGAAAGAGTCTATGTCAGAGCTTAAAAGCAAGTCCACATACTCAACTATCACTTAGTCCTTCATAATTGCTAACACTCACGCAATACTTGTGGTTACGGAGTTTTAATCGGACATAGAGAAAGATAGGTGCTTATAGTTTTGCCCCACAACCTTTTACCTCAAGGGTAATGTCAACAATAATAATTCATGCTCCCCTACATCCAATTAGATATATATATCATGTTCTTTCCAACATGCTGAGCTTGCCAAAGGATAAAATGAAAAAGGAAAGGTGAAGATCACTGTGGCTCTTGCATAAGGTAGAGGATAATAATAAAAGATAGGCCCTCCGCAAAGGGAAGCAGAGGTTGTCATGCGCGTTTAGGGTTGATGCACAAAATCTTAATGCAAAAGAACGTCACTTTATATTGCCCCTTGTATGTGGACCTTTATTATGAAGTCCGTCGCTTTTATTACGTCCACAACAAGTTCGTACAAAGCTTATTTTCTCCACAATAATAAGTCATGCATATTTAGAGAGCAATTTTTATTGCTTGCACCGATGACAACTTACTTGAAGGAGCTTACTCAATCCATAGGTAGATATGGTGGACTCTCATGGAAAAACTGGTTTAAGGGTATTTGGAAGCACAAGTAGTATTTCTACTTGGTGCTGAGAATTTGGCTAGCATGAGGGGGAAAGGCAAGCTCAACACGTTAGAGGATCCATGACAACATACTTTATCTCAAATGTAAGAAAACATAACTCATTATGTTGTCTTCCTTGTCCAACATCAACTCTTTAGCATGTCGTATTTTAATGAGTGCTCCCAATCATAAAAGATGTCAATGATAATATATCTATATGTGAAACCTCTCTTTCCTTATTACTTCCTATTAATTGCAACGATGACCAAAACTATATTTGCCAACTCTCAACAACTTTTAATCATCATACTCTTTCGATGTGAAGTCATTACTTTTCAATAAGATCAATATGAACTCTTTGATTCTTTTTATTCTTTTTCTTCTATTCACCCAAGATCATGGCAAAATAATCAAGCCCTTGACTCAACACTAATATTTATTATATAGCTCACGGACTCGATTACAAAGAAGGATCATGAAGCAAAACTCAAAACTAGATCATGCCATAACTTTATTCTACTGAATCAAGATACTACTAAAAGGATCGAACTAAGAAAAACGGTAAAGATAGGAGTTGTGATGGTGATACGATACCAGGGCACCTCCCCCAAGCTTGGCAGTTGCCAAGGGGAGTGCCCATACCCATGTGATTATATCTCCTTCTTTGTTGTTGGCGGTGGAGGTGTTGTTGATGATGCAGGCTTGTCGTCCACCTTCCATGGCATAGGCTCACCATCATAGAAGGATGATCCAGTCTCCGGAATCCTCAAATCTGCAGCCAAACTCATCCTTTTGAATCTATATTCATACTCACAGTTTTGGTTTTGCAGATCATAGATTTGGGCTTGAAGGTGCTCGATCTTCTCATGTAGCTTGAAGATGGCCTCCTCGATGTTCTTGGCATCCGGCTCGTAGTTGTTGGTGAACTCCGCGAGCATCTTGTGGCTAGCGTTGATTCCACGCTCCACCATCCCCTGGCACTTGAAAACTTGTTGCTCCATTGCTTTGAGCCTCGACTCCATGCTTCTGGTTCCGTTTGGTCCCTCAACATCGCGGATGTGCAGCAACCCATCACGCATCTCAATGGTTTGAGGGTGTCGCAGCACCTCCGCAAGGTAAGGGTTGATCACCTTCTCGAAGAACTTGTCCTTGGAAGCACTTGGGGTCGTCATGATGATCTAGACTTATCAGAAAAACAGCTCGAAACAAGAACAGGGGAGATTTGCGTGATACGAGAGTCAAAACCTTCGGGAGAATATATAATGAATTTTTACCGACCAAAATACGTATCGTGCAAGAAAACAGAGTCCGGAGGGCACACGAGGTGCTCACGAGGTAGGGGGGCGCACCCAGGGGGGTAGGGCGCGCCCTCCACCCTCGTGAAGGCCTCGTGTCCTTCCCGGACTGCCACTTATTTTTCTATTTTTCTAAATATTCCAAAACGGAGAACTATTGCCTTAAAAATTGTTTTGGAGTCGGTTTACTTACTGTACCACATACCTATCCCTTTTCGGAGTCTGGAACGGTCTGGAAGGTGTCCCTTATGTATTCCTCCGGGGTTACGGTTTCAATAATATTAGTTTCAACATTTATAGGATTATCTGAGATATAGTGTTTGATCCTTTGACCGTTTACCACCTTCGGATTTGTGCCTTCAAAGTTGTTGATTTTTATGGCACCGGAATGATAGACCTCCTCGATAACGTAGGGACCTTCCCATTTGGAGAGAAGTTTTCCTGCAAAAAATCTTAAACGAGAGTTGTATAGCAATACATAATCACCTACATTAAACTCACGCTTTTGTATCTTTTTGTCATGCCATCTTTTAACATTTTCTTTAAACAACTTGGCATTTTCATAAGCTTGGGTTCTCCATTCATCAAGTGAGCTAATATCAAATAACCTCTTCCCACCGGCAAGTTTGAAATCATAATTGAGCTCCTTAATAGCCCAATATGCCTTATGTTCTAGTTTGAGAGGTAAGTGACAAGCTTTTCCATAAACCATTTTATGAGGAGACATACCCATAGGATTCTTATATGCAGTTCTATAGGACCATAATGCGTCACCCAATTTCTTGGACCAATTCTTTCTAGACCTATTAACAGTCTTTTGCAAAATTAATTTGAGCTCTATATTGCTCAATCTACTTGACCACTAGACTGCGGGTGATATGGAGATGCGATTCTATGATTGACATCATATTTAGCGAGCATTTTACAGAAAGCGCCATGAATAAAGTGTGAACCACCATCAGTCATTAAATATCTAGGGACTCCAAACCTCGGAAAAATAACTTCCTTAAGCATTTTAATAAAAGTGTTATGATCAGCACTACTAGTTGGAATAGCTTCTACCCACTTAGTAACGTAATCAATAGCAACTAAAATATGTGTATATCAATTAGAGGCAGGAAAAGGTCCCATATAATCAAAGCCCCAAACATCAAATGGTTCAATAACAAGGGAATAATTCATAGGCATTTCTTGATGTCTACTAATATTACCAATTCTTTGACATTCATCGCAAGACAAAACAAACTTACGTGCATCCTTGAAGAGAGTAGGCCAATAAAAACCAGATTGCAATACCTTATGTGCAGTTCTATCTCCAGCATGGTGTCCTCCATAAGCCTCGGAGTGACACTTGCGTAGGATCTGTTCCTGTTCATGCTCGGGTACACAACGTCTAATAACGCCATCTACTCCTTCTTTATAAAGATGTGGGTCATCCCAAAAGTAATGTCGCAAGTCATAGAAAAACTTTTTCTTTTGTTGGTATGTGAAGCTAGGTGGTATAAATTTAGCAACAATATAATTAGCATAATCAGCACACCATGGAGTGCTACGAGAAGTGCTTATGACATTTAATTGTTCATCAGGAAAGCTATCATCAATAGGTAGTGGGTCATCAAGAACATTCTCTAACCTAGCTAAGTTGTCTGCAACGGGGTTCTCAGCTCCTTTTCTATCAACAATATGCAAATCAAATTCTTGCAGCAAGAGAATCCATCTAATAAGTCTAGGTTTTGCATCTTTATTTTCCATAAGATATTTAATAGCAGCATGATCAGTGTGAATAGTTACTTTAGAATCAACAATATAGGGTCTGAATTTATCACAAGAGAATACAACTGCTAAAAGTTCCTTTTCGGTAGTAGCATAATTTCTTTGAGCATTGTCTAGAGTCTTACTAGCATAATGTATAACATTTAATTTCTTATCAACTCTTTGCCCTAGAACAACACCTACAGCGTAATCACTAGCATCACCCATAATTTCAAAGGGTAAATTCCAATCAGGTGGCTGAACAATAGGTGCAGAGACTAATGCTTTCTTAAGTATTTCAAATGCTTCTACACAATCATCATCAAAGACAAATGGTACATCTTTTTGTAATAAATTAGTCAGAGGCCGAGAGATTTTTGAGAAGTCCTTAATGAACCTCCTATAAAATCCGGCGTGACCAAGGAAACTTCTTATACCTTTGATGTCCTTAGGACATGGCATCTTTTCAATAGCATCAACCTTGGCTTTATCAACTTCAATACCTCTTTCAGAAACTTTGTGCCCCAAGACAATACCTTCATTAACCATAAAGTGGCACTTTTCCCAATTCAAGACAAGATTAGTTTCTTCACATCTCTGCAAAACTCGAGCAAGATAGCTCAAGCAATCATCAAAAGAGGAACCATAGACGAAAAAGTCGTCCATGAAAACCTCACAAATCTTTTCGCAAAAGTCAGAGAATATAGCCATCATGCATCTTTGAAAGGTAGCAGGTGCATTACATAAACCGAAAGGCATACGTCTATAAGCAAAAGTACCAAAAGGGCATGTAAAAGTAGTCTTTGATTGATCTCTAGCCGACACAGGTATTTGGGAGAAACCAGAATAACCATCTAGAAAGCAATAATGTGTATGTTTGCATAACCTTTCTAGCATTTGATCAATAAAAGGTAAGGGGTAATGATCTTTCTTAGTAGCCTTATTTAATTTGTGGAAATAAATTACCATCCTATAACCTGCGATAATTCTTTGCGAAATCAATTCATCTTTATCATTAGGGACAACAGTAATACCTCCCTTCTTAGGGACACAATGGACAGGACTTACCCACTGACTATCAGCAACGGGATAAATTATACCTGCCTCCAGAAGCTTGAGTATTCCTTTTCTTACCACTTCTTTCATTTTAGGATTCAAACGTCATTGAGGATCACAAACTGGTTTGGCATCTGCTTCCAAATTTATTTTATGTTGACGTAAAGTGGGACTGATGCCCTTAAGACCATCTAGAGTATATCCAATAGCGGCATGGTGCTTCTTCAAAGTTTTCAATAATCTTTCTTCTTCATGCTCTGAAAGGTTAGCACTAATAATGACAGGATATATTTTCTTTTCATCAAGATAAGCATATTTAAGATTATCAGGCAACGGTTTAAGCTCAAACACGGAATCACCCTCGGGTGGAGGAGGATCCCCTAGGATTTCAACAGGCAAATTGTGTTGCAAAATAGGTTCCTGTTTAAAGAATACTTCATCTATTTCCCTTCTTTCATTCATGAACATATCATTTTCATGGTCTAGCAAATAGTGTTCTAAAGGATCACTAGGAGGTACGGCAATAGAAGCAAGATCAATAATTTCATCCTTACTAGGCAATTCTTCCTCACGATGTTGTTTACTAAATTTAGAGAAATTAAACTCATGAACCATATCATCCAAGCCAATAGTAACAACATTCTTTTTGCGGTCTATCTTAGCATTAACAGTATTCAAGAAGGGTCTACCAAATATAATGGGGCAAAAGCTATCTTGTGGAGAACCAAGAACAAGAAAATCAGCGGGATATTTGGTTTTTCCACACAAGACTTCAACATCTCTAACAATTCCCATTGCAGATATAGTATCTCTATTGGCAAGTTTAATTGTAACATATCTTCTAACTCAGCAGGTGCAATATCATGCATGATTTCTTCTTACAAGGTAATAGGTATAACACTAGCACTAGCACCCATATCACATAAGCCATGATAACAATGATCTCCTATTTTAACAGAAATAACAGGCACGCCTACCACAGGTCTATGTTTATCTCTAGCACAAGGTTTAGCAATTCTAGCAGTTTCACCACGGAATTGAATAACATGCCCATCAATATTATCAGACAAGAGATCTTTAACAATAGAAATATTGGGTTCTCCTTTGACTTGCTCAGGAGGTGTATAAGTTCTAATATTTCTTTTACGAACAGCAGTTGAAGCTTTAGCATGATCCTTCATTCTAACAGGGAAAGGTGGTTTCTCAACATAAGAAGTGGGAACAATAGGATCATTATAAGTGACAGTCTTTTCTTCAACTTTAATAGGTGCATCTACTTTTACTTCTATGGGAGGATGATATTTAAACCACTTCTCCTTGGGGAGATCAACATAAGTAGCAAAAGATTCACAGAAAGAAGCTACTATCTCAGAGTCAAGTCCATATTTAGTGCTAAACTTACGGAAAATGTCGGTATCCATAAAAGATTTAACACAATCAAACTTAGGTGTCATACATGTCTCCTTACCTTCGTCGAGGTCCCAATCTTCATAGTTGCGTTTAATTCTATCCAATAAATTCCATTTAAACTCAATAGTCATCATCATAAAAGAGCCAGCACAAGAAGTATTGAGCATGGTGCGATTGTTATCAGAAAGCCGGGCATAAAAACTTTGCATAATTACTTCTGTTGAGAGCTCATGATTGGGGCATGAATATAACATTGGTTTAAGCCTCCCCCAAGCTTGAGCGATGCTTTATCCTTCGCGAGGCCAAAAATTATATATATAATTGCGATCACGATGAACAAGATGCATAGGGTAATACATTTGATGAAATTCCAATTTCAATCTTTTATAGTTCCATGATCTCATATCATCACATAGCCTATACCATGTCAATGCGTCTCCCTTCAAAGATAAAGGGAAGGCCTTCTTCTTAACAACATCATCGGGTATACCTGCAAGCTTAAATAGTCCACAAACTTCATCCACATAGCGTAGATGTTCATCAGGATGCTTTGTTCCATCTCCTGTAAAAGCGTTAGCTAGCAGTTTTTCCATCATACCCAAAGGAATCTCAAAAGGAGTTTCATTTTAAATAGGTTCAATAAGTTCAGTAGGTTGAGGAGCAACTCTTTGCTTACTGGACGGGGTGAAGATACCCCGAGCAAGCCCCTCAGAGAATTACTTTCCATAGTAACAAGTGACAGAAAATTTCAGCACACTAAATAAATTTTTCCTTACCAAATTCCACCTACCAAAGGCGCTTCACTCCCCGGCAACGGCGCCAGAAAATAGTCTTGATGACCCACAAGTATAGGGGATCTATCATAGTCCTTTTGATAAGTAAGAGTGTCGAACCCAACAAGGAGCAGAAGGAAATGATAAGCGGTTTTCAACAAGGTATTCTCTGCAAGTACTGAAATAAGTGGTAACAGATAGTTTTGTGATAAGATAAATTGTAACGAGCAACAAGTAAAAAAAGTAAATAAAGTGCAGCAAGGTGGCCCAATCCTTTTTGTAGCAAAGGACAAGCCTGGACAAACTCTTATAATAGGAAAAGCGCTCTCGAGGACACATGGGAATATCGTCAAGCTAGTTTTCATCACGCTCATATGATTCGCGTTCGGTACTTTGATAATTTGATATGTGGGTGGACAAGTGCTTGGGTTCTATTCTTACTTGAACAAGCATCACACTTATGATTAACCTCTATTGCAAGCATCCGCAACTACAACAAAAGTATTAAGGTAAACCTAACCATAGCATGAAACATATGGATCCAAATCAGCACCTTACGAAGCAACGCATAAACTAGGGTTTAAGCTTCTGTCACTCTAGCAACCCATCATCTACTTATTACTTCCCAATGCCTTCCTCTAGGCCCAAATAATGGTGAAGTGTTATGTAGTCGACGTTCACATAACACCACTAGAGGTTAGACAACATACATCTCATCAAAATATCGAACGAATACCAAATTCACATGACTACTAATAGCAAGACTTCTCCCTTGTCCTCAGGAACAAACGTAACTACTCACAAAGCATATTCATGTTCATAATCAGAGGGGTAATAATATGCATAAAGGATCTGAACATATGATCTTCCACCAAATAAACCAACAAGCATAAACTACAAGGAGTAATAAACACTACTAGCAACCTACTAGCACCAATCCCAGACTTGGAGACAAGAATTGGATACAAGAGATGAACTAGGGTTTGGAGATGAGATGGTGCTGGTGATGATGCTGATGGAGATTGCCCTCTCCCGATGAGAGGAGAGTTGGTGATGACGATGGTAATGATTTCCCCCTCCCGGAGGGAAGTGTCCCTGGCAGAACAGCTTTGCCGGAGCCCTAGATTGGTTCCGCCAAGGTTCCGCCTCATGGCGGCGGAGTCTCGTCCCGAAAGGTTGCCCTCTATTTTTTTTCTCATCAAAAGACTTCATATAGGAGAACATGGGTGTCGGAGAGCCACTAGGGGGCCCACGAGGTAGGGGGCGCGCCCCAAGGGGGCGCCCCCCACCCTCGTGAGCAGGGTGTGGGCCCCCAGGCCTTCATCTTTGGCTACGATGTTTCTTTATTTATTTTAAGATATTCCGTGGAGTTTCAGGACTTTTGGAGTTGCGCAGAATAGGTCTCCAATATATGCTCCTTTTCCAGCCCAGAATTCCAGCTGCCGGCATTCTCCCTCTTCATGTAAACCTTGTAAAATAAGAGAGAATAGCCATAAGTATTGTGACATAACGTGAAATAACAGCCCATAATGCAATAAATATTGATATAAAAGCATGATGCAAAATGGACGTATCAGCATCAATGATGATCTTTGGAATAAAAGTTCTTCTTATATTGCCAAGCGTTTACTCTTGTCTACTTACATGCCACAAGTAAAATCTAGCAACAAGAGTAAGAAAGATTCTTCTTCTAGTAGTAACAATAATCATGCTAAATCCAATATTGTTGCTTCTAGTATTTCTCTTGGTTCCACTAACGATTCTCTTAGCCAAGTTACACTTGAGCAAGAAAATAGATTATTGAAGGGAATTATAGAGAAAGGTGTTTACAAGAGCCTTGCCAGAAGTAAGCAATTTGAGGAAATTGTACGCAAGCAAGGGAGGCACCGAAATAATCAAGTATTGGTTTTGAACGGAAGTTCAATGCCAATGGAGTTGAGTGGGAAGAAGATCAATACCCCAAGATGAAGTTTGTTCCTCAACAAGAGAAGTATGATCCTACTTCCTTCAAGGGGACACAAGCTCAAGATGATCCTCCACCACAAGACCATAAGCTAAAAGGCAAGGACAAGCTTCAAGAGGAGATTTATGCATTTGAAGATGCTCCAAAGGCCTTGGTCAAGTGGGTTCCCAAGTCTACCTCAAGTTCTACTTTATCAAGTACATCTACAACCCCAAGGATTCCCATCAAGATGATGTGGATCCCGAAGAAGAAGAACTAGAGAGTTCTTGAGGGTGACTCCGCCAACATACTTCACTCATATTCATATTGGCAAGAACAAGTGCAATCAACTTTCACATCTTGCACTAGTTCAAGGAGTCACAAACCCTCTTCATAGTAAGTCAAGGGACAAGGTAACCGAATGCTTTCATGGAAACCATCATGTGTGTACTTAACTCTATGTCTATGGATCTCTTTGCTTGTTCCTTGTGGGACTAACCCATGTAGGTATTGAAAGTGCAACTCACTCCAATGGATTGCTCCAAATGATATACATCAACTTTGAGCATCCACATCTTCAACATCTACATGAATTCATCATCGACAAAACCCAAGGTTAGTTCATCCCTCTAAAAGGGGATATCACATCTAGGGGGAGCTTTAGTCTAAGAATTGAGCTAAAGAAACTCTAATGGTGTGAACACAACAATGCTTTATGTAAAAGTGGTAACCCTGCTTGTGCTTAAACGATGAGAATGACCTATGATCAAATGTTCTCATTTGACTCCTAAGTCAATATACTCATATATAGATGACCTAGTTATCGCCAAATTGCTTGATAGATGCCAGCGTGTTTGTGCATGCTTGCCACATAGTTCATTTGCTATCTTTTGGTGTGGGCATGTTGGTTGCATGATTTTCTCAATTCGAGGACATCCATTTGTTGTTTTGCTTGTTTGGTATTTTCTTTTGCCAAATGGATGGACAATAATGCCTAAGTACTCCCTCTAGCTATCTGTGCTTTTCTCGCCTCAAACTCTATTCATGGTACATCACAAATTTCGATCTAAGTTAGATTCAAACCCTCTGGGTGAGGAGCACTCGGAGCCACCGATTCATCATAGACATAAACTTCCAAAACCTCTTGATGCATCTCGGTCTGGCCGATTCATTCCTTTCAGTCACACCGAGTTCATTAAGTTGATCTAGGTTTCAATCTTGGTGCAACCGATTTGAACACTTCGGTCTCACCGAGTTGCAGTAATTGCTTGCGATTCTGCATCTCGCTGCCACTGAGTTGTTCCACTCGGTCTCACCGGCAGAGTCTGAATATATATACTCACGGGTTCAATTTTTGGAAATTTCTCCCAAAAACCCTTTGCCCACGTTGTCCAGCTCTACCGACCCCAGGTCTCCCGATTGTCGCCTCCGTCGCCAGCATCCTCCTACCGCTGGTCTCCGCCGCATCAACGGGATCTCCTTCACCATTGTCGCCGTAGCAAACTCATCGCCAAGTTAGGATATGAGTTTGATCCTTTGTGCTTTCTCACTCTGATTCCTAGAACAAAGATAAAGGCATGATTCTTGCCACGATTTAAACTATTCTATCCAGCAAAAACACCTTTTAGATTAGTTTTGTTTCAAAAATTTAGGGTTAGGTTTCCACCAATCTCATCTTGAACTGACCGAGTTGTAGAAATCAGTCCCATCGATTTGGCCTAGGCCATTGCACTGTGATTTTTGGTCTGGCCGAAACTCACAAATCGGTGTGACCAAGTTCACAACTTTGTGAAAACCTAGCATTATCGGTGTCACCGAGCTGTGCCTCGGTCTGACCGAGTTCACTAGTTTAGACACTGAATGTTGCTTCGGTGTCACCGATTTCAGCAAATCGGTAGCTCCGAAATGATTTCAGTAGAAACTTAAAGTAAGTTTTTGGCTCATTTGTTTTGCAAAAACTCTGCACTTTGTGATGCTCATCCACTCTATCTCATCTATATCTATTCACAGGGCCAGCTTTCAGCTTGCAGCATGTCTGACAACAGTGATAGTCAGAATATGTCAGAGGAACAGGTTCAGATGAGTGAGGGCACTAGTCCCTCTGAGAGCAGTCAAGATGATGGGAGCAGAAGCACTCCCAGCAACCTGCCAAAAGCTGCAACTAGGCAGAGGAAGAAGAAGACATCTGAGTCTGAGGATGAAGATTTTGTGATTAATGAGGAAGTCTCTTCGAGGAGGAAAGGAGACAAGAAGGAAATTGGCACTGCTGCTAATCTCAAGCCAGGGTTGAAGACAAAAGCTCCAGCTAAAAGAGTTCCCATGTCCAAAGCCAGAGCCTCAACCCAAGAGACCATGGTGTTCACTCTTGAACCAAAAGAGGCTGGTGAGGGCAAGAAAAGCAAGGAGAGGGTCAAGAAGACAATGGTCAGAGTCATTAGGAGATCCTCAATGATCAGAGAGCTAGCTGAAGATGAAGAGCAAGAGGCACCTCCTGCCAAATCTCATAAACTGATGGGGGATGCAATCAGATCAGGGGTTGCTCCTTCAAAGCCCAAATCTGCCCCCAAGGCTGCTGCTCAAGCCCCAAAGAGATCCACCAGAAACATATCAGCTGCTGAAAAGAACAAGGCCCAAGTGCCTCAAACGGAAGAAGAAGAAGATGAGCAAGTGCTCAGAAAGCTGAAGCCCAAAATTCCTGATCATGATGACACTCACCCTATTGCTGAAAACATGAAGCTCGAGAAGGATGCAGGTCTCAGGCTATGGAGGCGGACTAACCCGTATGCCATTAGAAGGAGAACAGTTGTTGACTACAGGTTCCACACAAAGGAACAACAAGACTTCTATGAGACTGTGTTGCTTGACAAGAAGCCAATAGTCAGTGACATGAGATGGGTTGACTAGGCGTACATTGATAGCAATGAAGATCACTTCCCAGGATTCCATGAGAGCTTCAGATTAACAGGTGTTGATGCATTTGTTGGCCAAAAGTTGACAAAATGGAATGATGAGTTGATCATGTAGTTCTACTCCACAACACACTTTTACCCTGATGGTAAAATTGTGTGGATGACAGAAGGTACCAGGTACCAATCAACTTTGGCTGAGTGGGCAAAGCTAATAAATGCCTAGAAGAGCTTGAGGATGATACAGATGTTTATGCTAAGCCAAGGAAGGGACATGATTCCATGGCAAATATGTATAAGGAAATCCCAGCTGGTGCCTTGGACACCCACAAGTTTGGGTCTGTTTATTATTTGTTGTCAGGTCTACCAAACATCAACACAATTCTCAGACACACCTTGTTGCCCAAGTCAGGAGATGACAGGATGATCAGAGGGCACTCAATTAATCTGCTAAATATGTTCGATGTGCCTGAAAAGTTCAAGGTGATGACATTGATTGTTGAGACAATCAAGATGACTACTGCAAACCAGAAGAGATCATGTGGCTATGCTCCACATATTCAGATGCTCATCAACTCCAAGATGGGCAAGAGCATGTATCTTCCGGACAAGGAACACCTTCCCTTGCTACCAGAGTTTGAAGATAATGTGCTTCTCATGGATCCATCACATCCCACATCTATGCAGGCTCAGGAGAAGAAAGAGAAAGCTAGAGCTGAGAAGGCTGCCAAGATTCCAAGTGCAGAAGAACCTTCTCAAGTATTCCTGAAATCCAAGCAAGATTGACTGGTCTATCTCATCCAAGCAACCTTGAGAATTGAGAAAGGGTTGGCAACCCTGACTCAGAACCAAGAGAGTCTAGAGAGGATCATTGAAACTAAATTCTACGATCTAGACTTGAAGGTGACAGAGATTCAGACTACCATTGAGCAACTCTAGGATGAAGCAGGAGAGAGAAGAGGGAGAGCTACTACAGACGCCTTTCATAGAGTGCCAAGAGGGCAAAGATCTATAATTGTGCCAGCCATTGATACCAGAGCAACTACATCAGCACCAGCAGCTATAGCCTCTATTGCTCCTCCAGTTGCAACTCCACCAGCTCCTCAGACCTCTTCAGAAGCATTCATTGCAGGACTCCTCTCCATGCCACCTTTGCACTTCGGAGCTCCCAGAGATCGTGCTTAGAGCCGCATAGCACTATGCATTTTCAATATTTTTGGTAACTTGTTGCCAAAGGGGGAGAAAGTGTATAAATCATAGGCTTCGAGAGTGAGAGAGAGTGCTTGCTTATTTTGCATCTTTTTGCTACTCCATTTGCTTTGCTTGTGTGTGAGATACTTCTATGATCATATGTTTGATCATATCATACTTTAATGCTTGTGCTTAATGATGATATTATTATCTCATGTATGATCATTCATATCTTATTTTGGTGATGAGTGCATATTCCATATTCTATCATTTTGAGCGATCCACCAAGATGTATGTGACATGGAAGAGTGACCCATAATCCTAATTGATTGTGCATTTGCATTCAAAAGCAAATTTAAATAATGCACAAATATAGGGGGAGCTCTTACTTATCACATACTTCTCAAAGCGACGATGTACTTCATTTATATTATCATTTTTCGAAGCTTTGATCTACATGTTGTCATCAATTACCAAAAAGGGGGAGATTGAAAGTGCAACTAATCCCCGAGTGGTTTTGGTAAATCATAACAACATATAGCTCAATGAATTAATACTCTTTCAAGATCAATGTTTCAAAAAGTTCAATGATTGGTATGGCATGGACTAGAGATGTGGACCCCTCAAAATGCTAAGGACACATATTGGCAAAAGATCAAGACTCTACCTTTTTCATTTTAGTGATCCAAGATCACATTGAGTCTATAGGAAAGGCAATACTATTAAAAGGGGATGAGGTGTTGCTTAATGGCTTGCTTGCTCAAAATGCTTGGTGATATGCTCCAAAATCCCTCAACCACTTTCTCATTTCCACATATGTCCTAAACCTAAATCCAAACTCGTCCCCACCGATTTGATCTATCCGGCGCCACCGAGTTCACTTAACATAGCCATATCCACAAACCCTAATCAGTTCGGTCTCACCGATAGGGATCTCGGTCTCACCGAGACAGGAATGCAAACTCTCTGTTTCCCTTCGTAACGTTTTGGTCTAACCGAAATGAGCGATCAGTCCCACCGAGTTGATTTTGCAAACTCTCTGTTTCCTTTTCGTAACATTTCGGTCTAACCAAGATGAGCGATCGGTCCCACCGAGTTTGCCTGACCAAGTCTCTGTTTGCTTATTACTAAAAATCGGTCTCACCGAGTTGATGTTATTGGTCCCACCGAAATGCCTAACGTTCACATTTTGAACCAAGTCGGTCTGACCGAGTTTAAGATTTGGTCCCACCGAGTTTGGGAATTTGTGTGTAACGGTTAGATTATGTATGGAGGCTATATATACCCCTCCACCCCCTTATCCAACCGTAAGAGAGCCATCATAATGTGCCTACACTTCCACTAATCATTTTCTGAGAGAGAACCACCTACTCAAGTGTTGAGACCAAGACATTCCAATCCAACCACAAGAATCTTGATCTCTAGCCTTCCCCAAGTTGCTTTCCACTCAAATCATCTTTCCACCATAGCCAAATCTGTGAGAGAGAGTTGAGTGTTGGGGAGACTATCATTTGAAGCACAAGAGCAAGGAGTTCATCATCATCACACCATCTATTACCTTTTGGAGAGTAGTGTCTCCTAGATTGGTTAGGTGTCACTTGGGAGCCTCCGTCAAGATTGTGGAGTTGAACCAAGGAGTTTGTAAGGGCAAGGAGATCGCCTACTTCATGAATATCTACCCTAGTGAGGCAAGTCCTTCGTGGGCGATGGCCATGGTGGGATAGACAAGGTTGCTTATTCATGGACCCTTCATGGGTGGAGCCCTCCATGGACTCGCACATTCGTTACCCTTCGTGGGTTGAAGTCTCCATCAACATGGATGTATGATAGCACCATCTATTGGAACCACGCCAATAATCTCAGTGTCTACATTGCATTTGCTCCCTCTAAACTCCCCCCTTTACCTTCATATGCAACGATTTACATTCTGCTGCTATACTCTTACAATTGCATGTGTAGGTTGTTTGCTTGACTAGTGCTAAGTTGCTAAAATCTGCCAAAACTTAAAACTGCAAAAAGGCTAGATTTTTATTTGGTCAAGTAGTCTAATCACCCCCCCTAGACATACTTTCGATTCTACACACGCCAGCACCTGCACCTTGCAAGGAGAAAGCACCATCAAAATACATGATCCATTCTTGGGGCGCTTCCTTGTTGGGGCACTACAAAAAAAAGACACATCCGTGACATTTTGGGCCGAACGAAAAAAATTTCTTTCATACATATGACACTTCAATAATTGTGACAAAACCCGGTATCATCATAGATGTGGTGGGCTCCTACTTCTTTGACAAAAAATCATGACAGAAAATGGGCTTTTCGTCCTGGGCGGGCCGGAGACGCAGCAGCATGACATTCTTTGGGCCGTCCATGACGGAAAGAATCATGGTAGAAGCGAGGGCGAGGAAAATTTCGGGGAGTTCCCGGTTACGGTGGGAGGTTGGGGTCCGAGCGATGCGCGTTTCTCTCGTAAGGTACGCACGTGTGTGCATGGCGTTGGCTCTAACTGAACTCGAGTGAGGCGTTGGGCTCTAACTGAACCCGAGCGACTGCACTATAGGCTACACATTACTGAACCCGAGCGATTGATCGATGGCTGTTAACTGAACCCGATCGAGCGATTCCTTCGCTACTGCTGCTAACTGAAGCCGATCATTGGATGAACAGTGAGCGTTGCGGGGGGAGGGGGTTGGATGAACAATGAGCGGTGGCGTTGCCTCTGGATGAATAGGACCCCGTGGTGTGGAGGGCTGGATAAATAGTATACGGTGGAGGGGTGCCCGTGGAGGGGTGGTTGAACAAGACCCTGTGGTGTGGAGGGCTGGATGAACAGTAGACGGTGGAGTGGTGCCCGTGGAGGGGTGGTTGAACAGTAGCCGGTGGAGTAGCGCGCGGTGGAGGCTGGATGAACAGGAGCCCGTGGAGACTAGAGGAGGTCGACGGTAGCCCGTGGAGGCTGGAGGAGGTCGACGGTGGAGATGAACAGTATCCTGTGGAGTCCCGTTTTGCGGTACACCACACCCCTCCCGATGAACAGGACCCCCGTTTCGACCGTAGGAGGTCTGTTTCGTCCGTTTTGCGGTACGCCACACCCCTCCCGATGAACAGGACCCCCGTTTTGACCGTAGGAGGTCCGTTTCGTCCATTTTGTGGTACGCCACACCCCTCCCGATCAGCAGGACCCCCGTTTCGACCGTAGGAGGTCTGTTTCGTCCGTTTTGCGGTACGCCACACCCCTCCCGATCAACAGGACCCCGTTCCGAACGTGGCCGGTCGAACACAAGGCCGTTTCCTCCGTTCTGCGGTATGTCAGGCCTCGTTTCCATTGCCTGTTTCGTCCAAGCCGGTTGGCTCCCACGCGTTCCGTTGCCTCCCGATGAACACGACGCATTCCGTTGCCTCCCCATGAACACAACGCATTCCGATGCCTCCCCATGAACACGACGAGGACGCTGTTTCTCCGTTCCGACCCAGCCATGTACACGAGCCCTGGCATTACGTATGCGCGAGTAGGCGTTCGAGACCCCACCCGTATGTACACATACGTGGCCGTATTTTCTTTCTTGCACCCTGGCCGTTGTACGTACGTGTACATGCTACGTGCGCGCCTCTACTACGACTCGTGCGCGCCTCTACTACGACACGTGCGCGCCTCTACATCGACCAGTATGTACGTACACGTTCGCGACCAGGATGACAACGCTATGTACGCTTCGACCAGGTGGGTCCCGACTGTCAGGCACTTCCTTGCCTGCGAAGATGTAGCTGGTGGGTCCCAGCAGTCAGGGGGGCGAATCATTTTGTTTTTTTTTTGCCCGGACGCACTTCCTTGCGTGCGAAGGTGTAGCTGGTGGGTCCCAGCAGTCAGGGGGCGAATCGTTTTTTTTGCCTGGAGGCACTTCCTTGCGTGCGAAGATGAAGCTGGTGGGTCCCAGCAGTCAGGGGAAAACGTTTTTTCTGCGAAATACAGTGGCCCGTCTGGTGGGTCCCAGCTGTCAGGTGGAGGAATCATTATTTTCCGCGTAATAAGGAGGCACTTCCTTGCTGCGGCCGTGGACCCAGCTGTCAGCCTCTCCACGTACAGTCCACGTCCGATGGAAGTCGTTCCTTGACCACGTTGACCAGGCCGCGCCAAGAGCACCACGGCGGTGGACGACGGCGAGGCATATGAAGGGGACGACGCGGAGTTGGGAAAGACACGACAGTGCAAGCCCGCGCGGAGAGGAGTACGAGGGTTCACTTGTTCGGCTGCGGTGTGAGGCTGCCGTTGTTCGATGAGATTTTTATTTATTTTTACTACAAGTAGTAGGAGCATAGAGAGAGGATAAAAGACCAAGTTGTCTAATAATAACTTGTGGCCATCGTGCATACATGCATGGAGCAAGGAGTGCCCATGAGTGTAAAAAGAAGAAAAAAAGAGAGAAATATGCATGTATGCACAATGCACATCTCTTGGGTTGATGGACTAGTTGTGCACATGCATGTGCACACCATGCAATGTTAAATATATAATGACACAGTATTTGTATGTACTTGAGTATCTACAGCCGACCGGCAGGCTGGAGTATGCACGTACCGAAATACCACGCGTGTACATAAAAAATACATACGTATTCGAGTAACTGCGGCGGGCCGGCGAGCACGCGTATATATGTTCTTGAATACACACAATTTTTATTTGGCCCAGAACTGTATTGAATCCGTATGGGCTATATCATATCCATTGGATTAAATCCGTACATATACATGGAATAAGCAGTTCTTAGTATGGCAAGACGACCACTGGACTACATAACCACGTTTGATTACATACATGTTTTTTCGTCTTATCTTCTTGATATTCTTCTTTTCCTTTTTTCTTTCCCTTTCTTTCTTTCTTTTCCAAATTCGTGAAACTTATTTTCTTCATGATGAATTTTTTCTGCAAAATCAATGAACTTTTTTCTCGGATTCGATGAACTTTTTTTCAAATTCGATGAACTTTTTTCAAATTCGATGAAATTTTTCCAAAATCGATGAACTTTTTTCAGATTTGATGAACTTATTTTCAAATTCGACGAACTTTTTTCAAATTCTATGAACTTTTTTCAAAATCGGTGAACTTTTTTTCGAAATTCAATGAACTTTTTTCGAAAATCGATGAACTTTTTCCCAAGTTTAATGAACTTTTTTTCAAGTTCACAAACTTTTTCAAATTCGATGAAACACAGTCCATACTGTAGCAGTTTTAGAATGAAAAAAAAAACAGTCAAGCAGGAGTCAGCGATGGAGCGAGCGGCGGCTTCCAGCGATCGATGGAGCGAGCATGCGCTACTGGGCCAGGCCCATGCTAACGACAAAGCGGGCGCTGGAATCGCCAGCGGGAGCTGAAGGCGCCAAGGAGGAGCTCTCATGGAATAAGGCAAAGCTAGCACATTCTTGTGTAGCACGTTTGGAAACAAAAGAAAGAAACCGGAAAAGCATACATAAAATAACAAGGTATGTGTTGAAGTTTTCCTTTTAGTTGTGCAGCTTGGGCGTCAAGACGAAGCACGATACAAGGAAAGAAAATCGGCGGCTGCCTCCAGCGCCCTAGCGCCTCCTATCCTATAAATACCCAGCCAGAGGAGGCCCCGAGGGATCCAACCCCCAGGTCGCCACCATCACGCACGCACCAAAACCCAAGCACGTAGGTAACAATCACGCACGCAGAAAACACATGCGGCCGGCGAGACATAGGAGAATCAAAGATCGGGAGGCCACCTCAAGGCACACGAGGACGTCGGCGAAGCACACGCAGCTAAAGGCAGACCTCACCAGTGACATGGACGCCGCCACGCTGATGTTCCCGGACGGTAAAATTAACATCTAATCTCTCTTTCGTCCTTTACCTTTTTGCATGCATGTACAACACGGTGGCGGCACGGTGGATCTCGTAAACATGCAACACTTCGATAGTGCTATCATCTTCATCAAGCTCACCAAGGATGAGACTACTGCCGCACTTCACAAGGCGATGAGGACGACGGCGTGCCAGTGGTGCCGCCAGCGCGCAGCCCGTTGGACTCCTTCGTGGCGACCACCCATGATGACGAGGCAGCTAACCTTCCATCAAGTAGGCGCCATGAAGAATCGGAGGTCGCCGCTGTGCCGCGGAGGATGGCGTCACGGAGCTCGTTTGGACGACGCCTGTCATCTACTTCGTCATGCTTGAGCCAGAGGATCATGGCGTGGGGATAGCAAGGAAGGCGAGAGCCACGGAGTTCGGCAAGATGACGCCTATCGTCAACAACATCTAGATGGAGCCCGAAGGTGTGGAGCTCACAGGCATGTCGCCGTGTTGCCACGGTGGATCGCGGCACGGAGTTCGCCAAGACAACGCCAGTGTTAACTTCATCAAGCCGGCGCCATGGAGGATGAAGGCGTGGAGGCTCGGGAGGATGCCGTCGTCGTACCGTGGTGGATGGCGCCACGGAGTTCGCCAAAATGACGCCAATGTCAACATCATCAACCTGGTGCCTCAAGGATCGTGACGGGGAGCTCATAAGAAGGACGTCGGCCATCCACTTCGTCATGTTGGAGCTGAAGGACGGAGGCGTGGCACCCATTGAGGATGCCGCCGACATCTACTTCGTCAAGCTGGAGCCCGAAGGCGCGGAGCTCGCAGGGATGGTGCCGCGTGCTGTGGAGGATGGCGAGACGGAGCTCGCTAGGACGACGCTCGTCCTCTTCTTTATCAAGTCGGCGCCATGGATGACAAAGGCGTGGAGGCTCGCAATGATGCCACCATCGTGCCGCCTTGGATGGGGCGCGGAGCTCACCAAGAGGACGCCCATCGCCAACACCCGGTACAGGAGAGAATCATGGCGGGGAGCTCGCAAGGAGGACACCACCAACGTCAACATCATCAAGCTGGACCGGAGGCATGGAGCTCCCGAGGATGCCGCCACGTGCCGCGAAGGAAGATGGAGGCATGGAGCTCGCGGGACATCACCACCAATGTCTACCTCGTCAAGATGGAGCCCGCGACACGGAGCCAAGAAGATAACACACACCCTCGATGCTGTCTGCAACACGGAGCCGCGCTGCGGTGCTGTCCGTGACCTGGAGGAGAAGATGGTGCCACATGATGGTCTCCATGACTCGAAGCCCATGAAGATGAGATGTGATGGCGAGGAGGCGATGTGACTTGGCCAACACTAACTTCCGATGGCCCCGTGAGGCGGCGCCCTTGTCTTGGGAGGACCGCCGTAAACACGGCGTCCATCCGAGACGAGGCGCCAACCACACCGGCACTGCCGATACGAGCGAGCGTTGGTTTTACACCGACGCCGGTCTCCATAAGAATACTCCTGCGAGACGAACCCCTTGCATACCCGATGAAGCCGTTACATCGTAAAGAAGTCTGAGCTGAGCAGGACCCATGCAACTTCAACACCGACTACATCAACGTTGTCAAGACCGACGAGGCGCGACGGCACGGGCGAACGTGGCCAACACAAAGCCATGTTTTGAGCGGCACGTGTACCGACGAGGACACAGGCTTTGCCGCCGCCCACACCACACACACACCATCATCATCATGCATGGAGAATGGAAAGCGAAGACGATGAAGACGACCACACGGCTTAATCGGAGGTATCTCGCGGAGCAACCCGCGGGAGTAATTAACCGGGAGCTTTTCGAGGCCCCGGGAACCAGGAGACCGCACATCGCCATAGTTAGGCAGGCCGCGCTAGTAGGCCACGGAGCGCATACCTTTTTTATGGGATCTTGTAATTTTGTTTATCCGATGAGATTAATGAAATACTTGCTTCCCATACCATTTTTTTGTGTACTATGTACACTGGCACGCCTGCACACTTTTCTTTTCCCCGACGCATGAGAGAAATCAAACTCCCCCTCTTCACTTCATCCGGAGCGTTTTAAGATTTCTCTCGTGTCAAATAAATTGGCACGCCCGGTGGGACATGGTTCTCCTCCCATCTTTGCAATGATGTGGTCGTCTGAATCGTCTTCGCTCGTCTCCCAAACTGCACAACATGCTGCATGACAAGGCGTCGGTGAGGATTTCCGCTCATCAAGATCCCTTTCAGGAAGGTGGAATCTCCCGTGGCAGCAACTCGAAGCCGGTAATGATCCAGTTTGGATCGATGCCGCACATGGTCGTCATCAAGCTTGGCGAGAAGGTCTACATGCATCAAGCTCAAGATCCTGCACAGTTCCAAACTATGCAGCCGAAGAAGGCACTAAGGCGGGAGGCTGCCAAGGTGAAGAAGGAGCGTCCCGAGCTAATGCTTGAGGCGCGCGCCCTGTTGAAGGAGTTGACAAGGGCAGATTTGAAAGGAGATGTGGAGGCATCTCAACGCCTCCGCACCAGAGCCGCCAACAGGCGGGCTAGTGCAGTGTCCCTCCACACCCCTACCACGACTACACACTCGGAGCCGTCGAAGCCAACTCCACGACGCACCGAGGTAGAGCTTCTCGAGGATTTGGAGGCCATGTCCCATAACTTGCGTAGGCTCATGTCCAACGCTCGTTTGTCGGATAGCCCTCATCCCCTACGCAACTACAGGCGGAAGTACCGCAAGGTACAATTAATCCACCAATAGATAGCTTCCCGCATCGCTCAGAGCACGGTGCCGGAGAAGGATTGGTCCCTCGGTGTCATGGACCTAGCTGATAAGGTGTTCACTTACCGAAGCACCTTAACCCCTCCATATGACTTGTTCCCTGATGATTGGGCATACGAGCCATGGAAGGTCAAGGAGCTGGTGAGACGCGCCATCATGAAGGAGTTCTGGAAGCGGAGCTCATGCAAAGAGCCCGTTCTACCAGGCCCTATTGTCTCCCTCAACATTGGAGACACTCGAAGGGGTGCATGGGCGCCGTGTCTCCACAACTCGGCAGTCGACGGAAGGTCTCTCCCTCACAACAACAGGTTTTCCACCCTTCGGCATGAAGCACCCGCACTACGGAACGATGACCTACGGCGAGAATTTCGCCAACTCCAAGAGCAGATGAACAATATCCAGAGGAGGCTCCAAGATCCAACGGCGCCAAGTGCATCGGCGGCTCAAGCTACGGGAAGGATGAGGCGTCAAGACCCAAGCCATCATCCTCAACATGAGCGCCAGACTTTGGCGCCTCGGCGACAACCTTCACCAACTCGACACTTCCCACAACAAAGATATCCCAACATGCCTTCATGTTGGAACCGATGGTCAAGACATCAAGACGATGAGAGGGACCCCCGGCCCACTCAATAGTGGCAACCACGAGAACCTTTGCGACAGGCACTTCCACCACGACCTTCGTCACCTCCCAGGCGGGGACATCAAGATGATGAGAGGGACCCTCGGCCCACTCAACAGTGGCAACCGCGGGAACCTTTGCCACCGACACTTCCACCATGATCTTCGTCACCTCCTAGGCAGGGAGATCAGCCACAGCTGTAGGCGATGGCGGATAGGACTTCATCATCCACGCGGCGCCCTGCACCAACACTCCTACGCATGCCACCGGTGCAAAGTGATGGTATCTTTCCAACGGAGAATCAGCGCAAGCACGAGAGGCATCGGAGAAACCGCCATGTTCTTTATAAATAACTTGAGGACTTAGTCCTTCGACACACACAGGTACGTTTACGACCCGATGGTGGGGTCATTCAAGAAAATGACAGGATCAAATTTCGCATCTCCCCTGACTTGGAGCGGCATGAGCGGTATAGCTACCTGCTCAGCCGGTTGGCGTCGAAACCACGCAGGACGTCCACGAGAAGCACTGAGCAAGGGAGCAAGGCGGTTCTTTCTTCATCCCTTCCCCAGAAGAATGATTAATGGGTGAAGGCTACTGCACCAGCACCCCCACTAGAGAACTAGAAGATGCCAGTGCCGACGGCCACACAGATGGAAGGCGTCGAAGAAGCCAAGCTTACGTTCTCCTCCAACAATGAAGTAGTTTCCGAGGGTGCAGCCAACGCTGCCCTCCCACAAGACACAACGCTCCCCACGGAGTTTCCTCTTGTTCCCTCTGAAAGGATGGACCAAGATGGAGAAGCTCAAGCCCAGCAGGACACTGAAAAAACAAAGGAATCAACTGAGAAGAACCTTGCCTTGTGCGGTACTATTGGAGTGCAGCCAAGTGAAGGGTCAAGTAATGAATGGCGGCCTCCCGCCATCACCGGGGAGTTCGACTATCCTTATGAAGAAGAGATCATGCCGAACCCAAGGGCGGACTTCCGGAGGACCCTCCTACCGCGCCTTGGCCTTGTTCGTGCATGGCTCATGGGTGCGGAGGGGGATGCCAAGACAGGCTCATCGACATTGCAAGAAGCTGCAAGATCCAGGGCCACATGTCTTCCTGTGACAACAGGGAAAGGCTCATTAGGTGGAGGGAGCACATCACAAAATGAAGATATATACAAGCGTCACTACACCGACATTACATCAAGGCTTCCTCAAGACCTTGAAGCACGACGACAAGTTGTAGACCAGCCAGGGGCCAATACAAGATTAAAATCCATCGCCTGTCAAGGCGTGACGAATGGGTTTCCCGGAGATGGAGAGTGCCAAGACCACCTTGACGATTAAGAAGGTTTCTCTGACTCGTCCTCCTCGCCATCGTTGGAGAGTCGTCCATACTCCCCTCATTACCATGAACTAGCTTCATCGGTTTTGTCAGATTATGAAGGTGGTGATGAAGAACTCCACACCGCGCCCGTTCGCATGGTGAATCATGGTGATAGCCTCGTGGATCAAGATCCTGCTGCCATGTCACCCGTTTATGGCATCCATGGCCCAAGTGCTGAAAACATAGTACCACCACAAGAAGTGTCTATAGAAGAAGAGGTCAGAAGCTAGCGCCAGACGGTTAACTAGTTGGCATCGAAGCTTGACCAGTTTATTGAGCTCATGATGAACAACCAAGGCATCCCTCCACATGGCATCCTTCAGCGAGTGGTCAATCCGCAAGAGGAGGAACTTCAGGTGGGCCCTCCTGCTAGGGTGCCCTTAAATGATGTGCCTCAACACGACCCCAACACACAAGCTCGGCCTTGGGTTAGCCCTGTTGGTTCTGCCAACGCAGTACCAAGCGCGGTTATGCTAAAGGACTACCACGACATGGTTGGGGATATGGTGGACAAGAAGTTGAAGAAAATGGCGATAGATCAAGCCCCTCGCACCTTCGAGAGTGAGCTGGAGAAGCCTTACGAGGTGTGGCATGACATGATGGAGTATCCCGCAGGGTGGCACCCACCAAAGTTCCGTCAATTTGATGGAACCATTGATGCAAGGGAGCACTTGGCATACTTCGAGGCGGCATGCAGTGACACAGCAAACAACCCATCACTTCTCCTTCGCCAATTTTCAGGGTCGTTAACCGGGCCCGCCTTCCATTGGTACAGCCGTTTACCGGTTGGGTCCATTGGGAGTTGGGCGTCCATGAAAGAGGTTTTCAAGAAGCACTTCGTCGCCATGAAGAAGCACTTCTCCGTTGTCGAGCTGGCGCAAGTCTGACAATGACGAGATGAGTCCATTGATGACTACATCGTCCGCTTCCGCAATAGTTATGTGCGTCTCGCCAGGGAGATGCACCTCGAGGATGCCATTGAGATGTGCGTCCATGGGATGCAGCAACATTGGTCACTTGAAGTCTGTCGGCGTGAGCCTAGAACTTTTAGTGCCCTCAGCACGGCGGTAGCAGCCACGAAGCTTGAGTTTGAGAAATCACCACAGATAATGGAACTCTATAAGAATTCCAGCGCATTTGATCCTGCCAAGCGCTTCGCCTCAAGGTCCAAACAAGTCAACAACGGTAGCAGGGCGAAGGCACCAGCCAAAACAAACACCACCAAGGTCTTCTCGTCTGCACCGCAAGCCCATGTGCCCATCTTGGGTGCAAGAGGCGAACAAGCCGGAGGAGGCAATGCCCGTTGATGCAGGAGCTCCTCAAGAAGCAGTACGTCTTCCGTCGGGAGATCATCAAGGACATGTTCGACCAGGTTATGGAGCATCGGGCCTTGAACTTACCAGAGCCTTGGAGGCCTGATCAGGTGAGGATGACAGATAATCCTTTATTTTGCCCATATCACAGGTATGTGGGACATGTCATTGAAGATTGTGTCGCGTTCAAAGAATGGATCCAAAGAGCCATTAATGAGATAAGGATCAACCTCGACCTAGAAGCTATCGACCCAGATTACCATGCAGTAAACATGGTGAGCATGAAGTTACCGTCTCTGCCAAGTGAAGCCACGGAGCTCGAAGAAACATAGGTGCCACTGGCCCAAGTTGAAGACCAGCTATCCAACCTCGTCCTCTCCAAGACGCAGGTATCTCCCTTTCGGCCCCAGGTGACCCCAGCCATTCCCGAAGAGGAGCCTTGGAGGATGGTGCACCGAAGGCCGTACGCAAGGAGGCTTCCACCCTGACATCCTCGCCCAGTTTTGCCAGAACATGCTCCCCCAAGAATTCTAAGGCGGTTCGATGCAAGTCAACGTCGGCCTCCGCCAAGATTTGTCCCTATGTCAGAGGGAGACGAGACTTTTCCTCGACCGGAACGTGTGCTACCAACCTTGGCACAGTTCTTGCCACCCAGCTAGGGGCAGGCACTAGCAAAGGAGGTGGAGCAAGTTCAAGAAGGAGCCAGCTCACCCCAATCACCAAGCATAGAGAGTTGCAATGTCATCCATGACTACAACGACACTCCTTCTGAAGACGTGTTTACTCCTGAAGAGCAGGCGGTACTCCACGCCGAAGAGGCAACAAAGAAAGTGCCGTTGGAAGAGGTGAACATGAACCTGCGTGGGGGTAAGGTCCTACCTGTACCACTAAATATCAAGTCGACAAGGGTGCAGAAGCCAGCCGCCCCAAAGGAGGCGCCTTTGCAGGGGGAGGAATACAAACACCAAGGCCAAGAGAAGATGAAGGCACGTGGTGTCGACTACAACATCATCGCCCACCTCAAGCGGATTCCAGCACTTTTGAGTGTGCACGACGCGCTCATGATGGTACCCGACCTTCGCGAGGCCCTTATCAAGGCGCTCCAAGCCCCGAAACTCTACGAGGTGTCCATGGCGAAACACCGTCTTTGCTCCAACCCCTTGTTCGTGAACGAGATCACGTTCGATGAAGAGGACAAGCTCATAGATGATGGTGACCACAACCGGACACTGTATGTGGAAGGTAATATTGGTGTTGCACATCTTCGCAGGATCCTCATAGACCCAGGGTCTGCCGTGAACATTCTCCCTCTTTAGAGTTTGACACGGGCAGGTTTTACGGTGGATGACTTGGAGGCTACTGACGTGATGATCTGCGGCTTCGACAACCAAGGGAAGCCTACGCTAGGTGCCATTACATTGAAGATCCAGATGTCAACTTTTAGCTTCAAGGTGCGGTTCTAATTCGTCATCGAGGCGAATACCTCCTACTCCGCCCTTCTAGGAAGACCGTGGATCCACAAGTACCGCGTCGTGCCATCCACCCTCCATCAATGCCTGAAGTTCCTCGACGCTAGCGGCACACAAAAGTGCATCATCGGCAACATATCTCCTTATACTGTGCAGGAGTCTCACCATGCAGATGCGAAGTACTACTTCCCCATTGTAGATAGCGACTAGTAGTTGGGGCGCACAACGCCCCCGGTGGGTCTCTTGACCAAACCAAGTTTTGGGCCAGTAGCTGAGATGAAGCTCCCCATGATGTCGAGCTTACCCGCCGATGCAAAGGGCTCCTCCTCTCGGAGTCACAGGAGCCAAGTCCGTAGGCGATCATCTTTATCAGCGCGGTACGACTATAGCCCCTCTTCCCAATTGCAGGTAGGGGGCTCTGCTTTGAAATCATGTGGAACAGGATCTTTTATGCCTGGTCCAGCGATCCCATTACTGTTGAAGGCAAGGTTCCCTACATCAACGCCAATCACGCTGAGGTCGGCTACAACAATTTCTCAAGAGGCTGCCACTTCTTCATCAGCTTTGGTGCGCCGAGAGCCCATTTGTTTAACAATGGGAAGCTCTGCAGGTGCCCAGGAAGGCTCCACGATGCTAACACACAGCAATGATGCACCACCACCCATCACGCTACGGGCACGCAACCCTCGGAAGGAAGAACATGCGCCCATACTGATAGCCGATAGAAGAAGAATAAAAGAAGTGGAGGAAGTCGCAAGGGGAGCTCAAGGTGTATAGCCCCCATCGCTCTATGTCTCAGTGACTTCCCCATTGGAGGTTTGGGCTATCCCCAATTTGTCTGCACCTAGAGTCCAGACCATTTTGTACAAGGTCCCGCAGGTAAAACAATGTGCTTTTCTATTTGAATTTCCCCAACTTCCAGTGATCCAGAGGAGGTACTATCGACAATGAAGACAGAGCCCAAGATGGTTCACTTGTTGGAGAAGTCCGGGATCACTCTTGGGCGGAACAACAGGATGCCTCCGCCACCCTCCATATGCGAGGAATGGCGGAGACAAGCGGAAGACCTCATCAAGCAGAAAGGCAAAGCTCAACCAAAGTTTGGGCTTGGCTACATCAACCTCGACAGCCCTAGCAATGAGGGGAAGCTCAGCTCCACGCCAGCACCTCAAGAACCAGGAGACAAAGGGCGACCGATGCCAGAGGGAGACTTCTACAACACCGGCATGCCTTTTGGGATGAAGAATGCGGGTGCAACATACCATCATGCCATGATATCCGTCCTTGGCAATCCGATGCACCATACAATGGGATGCTGCACCTACGACGTCCCCGATGAAGAGGAGGAGCACGGTGGTGGAACACGAGTTGACTGCCACACCACTTCCATCTCATCGAGCATTGACTCCGACACTTTGTCCACCGTTCCTCATCAACAACACTCTGCCAACGGTGAGCCAAGTAACTCCGAGGAACTTAGCTCCATATCAGCACCACAGGAGTTAGAAGACGGAGGGCAGCCCACCATCGATGACCTCGTCCAAGTCAACCTTGGAACAGAGGACGACCCACGCCCCACTTTAGTTAGCGCCACGGTGACGGAAGAGGAGCGAGAGGACTATCGAAGCTTTTTGATGGAGTACCGAGACTGCTTCGCCTGGAGTTACAAGGAGATGCCAGGTTTGGACCCTCGTGTTGCCACACATAAGTTGGCGATTGACCCACGATTCCATCCCATCAAGCAGCAATCATGACGGTTACATCTAGAACTTGAAGACGATGTCATCGCGAAGGTCGACAAGTTAATCGCTGCAGGTTTCATCAAGGATACGAGGTATCCACGGTGGCTCGCCAATATTGTCCCGATGGAGAAGAAGAATGGGCCAATACGAATCTGCCAGGACTTCCGCGACCTGAATTGGGCTTGCCCAAAGGATGACTTTCCTCTCCCAATCCCAGAAATCATCATCGACTCCACCACAGGCCATGTTGCACTTTCCTTCATGGACGGCTTGTCAGGCTACAACCAGATAAAGATGGATCCCGATGACGCCATCAACATTGCTTTCAAGACCCCGAAGGGCAACTTCTACTACATCGTCATGCCATTCGGACTGAAGAATGCCGGTGCAACATACCAACGTGCTATGACATGCGTTCTTGGTGATTTGATACATCATTCGGTGGAATGCTATGTTGATGAGATGGTAGTCAAAACCAAGGATCGCAAGCACCACTAGGAGGATCTTCGGATCATCTTTGAACGGCTGCATCAACATCAACTCAAGATGAACCCGATGAAGTGTTCCTTTGCTGTTCAGTCAGGCCTCTTCCTCGGTTTTGTCATTCGTCATCGAGGCATAGAGATCGAGCCTAAGAAGATCAAGGCCATCCTCGACATGCCGCCACCTCAAGATCTCAAGGAGTTGAGGTCATTGCAGGGGAAGCTAGCGTACATCCGGCGCTTCATCTCCAACCTCTCCGGACGCATCCAGCCCTTCTCAAGCCTCATGAAGAAAGGAGCTCCGTTCGTGTGGGATAAAGGATGCCAACGCGGATTCGATGAAATCAAAAGGTACCTCCTTAATCCGCCTGTCTTGGCGGCTCCCGTAAAGGGGCGCCCACTCATCCTATACATTGCAGCGTAGCCTACTTCGATAGGCGCTTTATTCGCCCAAAACAATGACGAAGGGAAGGAGGTAGCCTGTTACTACTTGAGCCGCACCATGGTGGGGGCTGAGCGAAACTACTCTTTTATAGAGAAGTTGTGCTTGGCCCTAATCTTTGCTTTGAAGAAGCTCAGGCACTACACATTGAAGCATGAAGTCCAGCTCGTCGTGAGGGCGGACCCCGTGAGGTACGCTTTAAGTCAGCCCGCGCTGATGGGACGACTTGGAAAATGGGCGCTTATCATGATGGAGTTTGACATCACCTTTGTGCCTCAAAAAGCAATCAAGGGTCAAGCCTTGGCGGAGTTTCGCGCAGCACACCCAATTCCAGATGACTCACCTCCTGTCACGGACCTCCCTGACGAGGAGGTTTTCAATGTCAACCTCGACGCGTCATGGGAGCTCTACTTTGATGGTGCCTCCCGCATGGACACTGACCCTGATGGTACCCCAAGACGAAGAGCCGGTGCAGGTTTGGTGTTCAAAACGCCACAAGGAGGGGTGATGTATCACTCATTCTCTCTCCTCAAGGAAGAATGCTCCAACAACGAAGTGGAGTACGAGGCGCTCATCTTCGGCCTTCTCTTGGCGCTCTCCATGGAGGTTCATTCCTTGCGGGCTTATGGAGACTCTCAACTCATCATCCGTCAAGTCAACGACATCTATGAAGTTCACAAGCCTGAACTGGTGTCGTACTATGCCGTGGCCCGAAATCTAATGGAAAAATTTCAACATGTTGAAGTGCATCATGTCCCGCGAAGTAGGAATGCGTCTGCTGACGCCTTGGCGAAACTAGCAGCGGCATTGGTGCTTCCAGATAATAAAACAATGTAGGTGAACATGGAATAAAGGTGGCTACTCCCGGCTATCTTTGAGCTCATCCCGGCAGAGTACGAAGTCAATACCGTCATGGCGAATGCCGTAGAGGAGGGCGAGTGGCTGCAACCTTTCCTCGACTACTTCAAGCATGGGAGCCTCCCCAATGACCCCGTCTCGAGGCGCCAACTACAACGACGACTCCCTTTCTATCTTTTTGAGGTAGGTGTCCTATACAGGCGTTCACATGGACAGGAGGTCCTACTTCGATGCGTAAACCGAAGTGAAGCTGACAAGATCTTGCAGGAGATGCATCATGGAGTCTGTGGCGGGCACCAAGGAGGGGCCAAGATGTATCATAGTATACGTCTAGCAGGATACTACTGGCCCAGCATTATGGCAGACTGCCTTCAGGTGGCTAGATCGTGCCACAATTGTCAAGTTCATGGTGATTTCAAGCACAGGCCACTGGTCCCTCTTCACCCTACCATTCCCTCTTGGCCATTCGATGCCTGGGTAATTGACATTGTCGGCCCCATTGACCCTCCATCTTCCAGGGGGCACCGCTTCATCCTTGCCGCGATAGACTACTTCTCGAAGTGGGCGGAAGCTATTCCGTTACGGGAGGTGAAGAGTGACAATGTCATCAACTTCCTAGAGTGAAACATCATATATCGCTTTGGGATACCTCATCGGATCACCTCCGACAATGGCAAGGCCTTCAAGTCAAACAAGATTTACAGGTTCACGGAGAAGTACAAGATCAAGTGGAACTACTCCACCAGCTACTACCCTCAAGCTAACAGTGCGATCGAGGCTTTCAACAAGACGCTCCGCAAGATACTCAAGAAGACGGTGACAAGGAACCGGAGAGACTGGCATGATCGTCTCTTCGAGTCCTTATGGGCGTACCGTGTCACAGTCCGTACCCTGACGCAGGCGAGTCCGTTTTCTCTCGTTTACGGGAGTGAGGCGGTCCTACCACTGGAGGTCCAGCTACCCTCTTTGAGGGTGGCTATCCAAGATGAGATTGCCCAAGACGAACAGGTACAAATGCGGTTCCAGGAGCTCGACGCCCTTGAAGAGGGGCGACTTAATGCCCTACAGAACCTGGAGCTTTACCGCCAGAATATGGTGAGAGCTTACGACAAGCTCGTCAAGCAACGCGTCTTCCGAAAAGGCGAGTTGGTCCTTGTGCTCAGGCAACCCATCGTCGTGACGCACAAGGCGAAGGGCAAGTTCGAACCAAAGTGGGAAGGGCCATACGTCATTGAGCAAGTCTACGACGGGGGAGCATACCAGCTCATCGATTCCCAAGGAGTCCGGCCTATGCCCCCAATCAACGGAAGGTTCCTCAAAAAGTATTTTTCTTGAAATTTTGCCTCTTTTGTTGCCTCTTTTGGGTTTTCATTGGGGAAACATTTCCTGCAGGCTTTCGGATCCATGATGCATTCTCCTTAGCATTTCGTGGATATATCTAGATTTCCCCAATTTTTACGGACTAAGTCCAACAAAAAAATGGCTTCCCCCCATCGCACTACGCCGTTGATTGAAGTTTCGGCTACCCTAGGACTTGTTGGAGGGTGGCACAATGTGTCAAGTTGCAGGTGGAGCGGCTCCTACACCCACAATGCACGACATGTACTAGGTGTATGCTTCTGGAGGCAGCAGAGATGATTACTTGGGTACTTCTGAGTCTTGAGACCCACGCTCTTCATGTTTCCCGGCATGCCTCATGTTCACAAAGGCTCGCACTCCAGGGAAGACTATAGGAAAAGATCATGGAGGGCTGCCTGACCCAACACAAGTTGGTTTGGTGCATAGTCACATGGCAACCCTGGGGTGCGCCACCAGAAGCCCCAAATAAAATGCTAGAGGATTTTTCCTAGTCCACAGAGGTGAACAGTTCCCTTCCAAGTTCCCAAGGTCGGTCCCCAAGAAATCCCGGAAGAAGAGTCCTCAAGAAGTTCGAGCCGAATGTCAAAACAAGTGCATGAAGTCCGCGGCCAATCAATCATCCGCGTGAACAATCAAGATGAAATTCTGAAAGTACAAGAAGAAAATTCAAGAAAGAAAATCCCGACAGTCCAAGAAGCAATCAAGCGGTCCCAAGCAGTAAGGAACCCACTGGGAGGAAGGCGGGAGGTAGCTGTTCACCACCCCTCAGTATGCATGAAGAAAAATCGTCAAGCCGTTGACCCAAAACCATTTACCCTGAACTTATCACACCCAAGTCTCTGGGTTCATGGGGCGTGTGCAGGGGGCATGTTGAGCTGTGGGGGTCCTCAGTATGATGATGGGCTAGAGTATAAATTTCCATTGCCTCGGAAGCACCCCGAAACACGGCGTCTTCATACACATACATCGAAGCTTATTTAAGTTGTTGAGTTGAAATCGTCAAGGTCTTTCAACGGTTCCCAATGACAAGTCCTTCGGTAGCCTTCTCGGATATCACGCTTATAGCTGGTGTATAACGGGAAAGCCAACATTTTAAAACCCACAAAAATTTCTTTTTCTTTCTCTTTTTTGCCTGTTTTCGTTGGTGTTCCTAGTTGTGCTCCTCCAACATCTTTGCAGCCATGGGGAGGCACTCCCTGTCATCGTCGACGGCTTTCCGACAACAACCACTACATCGAACTACATCCTAGGTGCAGCAATACCCATGTGTCCCTGACAACACCGATGACAGCCCGACAACCAATGGTCTACACTGACATGCATGATGGGCGCCAGAAGGCAACGCCTACGCTCACGAAGGTGGAGCAGATTCGTCTCCACAACCCCGTCTCCAGCAACAATGAAGCATGGGGCAACATCAACCCCTCCATTATCCGTAAGGCCGATGGCGTCCCGGCACACCACCAGAATTGTCACACCATGGATGGTGTGATGGTTAGCTCAATGAAGGGGAGCTATCGACGGTCTACCGATGCCTCGCCTACATCAACACAAAGAGATCACGGGAGCAGTGAAACGGGCCAATGCGGCCAACGTGAATCTGTGAAACCCTCCAATCTAGTCGGCTGGCACCGTAGCAGCTAGACGGTCGCAACGAGATTGGTAAACAAATTCTTTTTGTTTTCAGGATAAAGCATGATGTTTCGCCATGGAATGAAGACGGAATAGGGTTGCTCTCGTTGACTGGCATCATGTCCATTATACGATCCAACGAGCTCTGTAAAAGAATGCAAGTGTAGAAGGACATGCCTACACCAATTTACATTGTTACTACAATATTATCTTTGGAACCGCTTGCACGCCGTCACAGAGAGGGTTGATCCTTCTTCGTTTCTTCAGGTTTCACACAAGTTGGTGCACCGAATCAATCCAGGAGAAATATTCATCGAGTCAAGCTCGATTTGCTTTGCACTCAAGCTCAATTCGACGAGGGGGCATTTGTTCGACGAGATTTTTATTTTTTTTACTACAAGTAGTAGGAGCATAGAGAGAGGATAAAAGACCAAGTTGTCCAATAATAACTTGTGGCCATCGTGCATACATGCATGGAGCAAGGAGTGCCCATGAGTGTAAAAAGAAGAAAAAAGAGAGAAATATGCATGTACGCACAGTGCACATCTCTTGGGTTGATGGACTAGTTGTGCACATGCATGTGCACACCATGCAATGTTAAATACATAATGACACAGTATTTGTATGTACTTGAGTATCTACGGCCGACCGGCAGGCTGGAGTATGTACGAACCGAAATACCATGCGTGTACATAAAAAATACATACGTATTCGAGTAACTACGGCGGGCCGGCGAGCACGCGTATATATGTTCTTGAATACACACAATTTTTATTTGGCCCAGAACTGTATTGAATCCGTATGGGCTATATCATATCCATTGGATTAACTCCGTACACATATACATGGATTAAGGCAAAGCCAGCACGTTCTTGTGCAGCACGTTTGGAAACAAAAGAAAGAAACCGGAAAGACATAAATAAAATAACAAGGTATGTGTTGAAGTTTTCCTTTTAGTTGTGCAGCTTGGGCGTCAAGACGAAGCACGATACAAGGAAAGAAAAATCGGCGGCTGCCTCTAGCACCCTAGCGCCTCCTATGCTATAAATACCCAGCCAGAGGAGGCCCCGAGGGATCCAACCCCCAGGTCGCCACCATCACGCACGCACCAAAACCCAAGCACGCAGGTAACAATCACGCACGCAGAAAACATATGCGGCCGGCGAGACACAGGAGAATCAAAGATCGGGAGGCCACCTCGAGGCACACGAGGACGCCGGCGAAGCACACGCAGCTAAAGGCAGACCTCACCAGTGACATGGACGCCGCCAAGCTAATGTTCCCGGACGGTAAAATTAACATCTAATCTCTCTTTCGTCCTTTACTTTTTTGCATGCATGTACAACACGGTGGCGGCGCGGTGGATCTCGTAAACTTGCAACACTTCGATGGTGCTATGATCTTCATCAAGCTCACCAAGGATGAGACTACTGCCGCACTTCACAAGGCGATGAGGACGACGGCGTGCCAGTGGTGCTGCCAGCGCGCAGCCCGTTGGACTCCTTCGAGGCGACCACCCACGATGACGAGGCAGCCAACCTTCCATCAAGTAGGCGCCATGAAGAATCGGAGGTCGCCACCGTGCCGCGGAGGATGGCGTCGCGGAGCTCGTTAGGACAATGCCTGTCATCTACTTCGTCATGCTTGAGCCGGAGGATCATGGCGTGGGGATCGCAAGGAAGGCGAGAGCCACAGAGTTCGCCAAGACGACGCCTATCGTCAACAACATCTAGATGGAGCCCGAAGGTGTGGAGCTCACGGGGATGTCGCCGCGTTGCCGCGGTGGATCACGGCACGGAGTTCGCCAAGACGACGCCACTGTCAACTTCATCAAGCCGGCGCCATGGAGGATGAAGGCGTGAAGGCTCGGGAGGATACCGCCGCCGTACCATGGTGGATGGCGCCATGGAGTTCGCCAAGATGACGCCAATGTCAACATCATCAACCTGGTGCCGCAAGGATCGTGACGGGGAGCTCACAAGAAGGACGCCGGCCATCCACTTCGTCATGTTGGAGCTGGAGGACGGAGGCGTGGCACCCATTGAGGATGCCGCCGACATCTACTTCGTCAAGCTGGAGCCCGAACGCGCGGAGCTCGCAGGGATGGTGCCGCGTGCTGCGGAGGATGGCGAGAGGGAGCTCGCTAGGACGACGCTCGTCCTCTTCTTTATCAAGTCGGTGCCATGGAGGACAAAGGCGTGGAGGCTCGCAATGATGCCACCATCGTGCCGCCTTGGATAGCGGCGCGGAGCTCACCAAGAGGACGCCCATTGCCAACACCCGGTACAGCAGAGAATCGTGGCGGGGAGCTTGCAAGGAGGAAACCACCAACGTCAACATCATCAAAATGGACCGGAGGCATGGAGCTCCCGAGGATGCCGCCGTGTGCCGCGAAGGACGATGGAGGCATGGAGCTCGCGGGACATCACCACCAATGTCTACCTCGTCAAGATGGAGCCCGCGACATGGAGCCAAGAAGATAGCACACACCCTCGATGTTGTCTGCAACATGGAGCCGCGATGCGGTGCTGTCCGTGACCTGGAGGAGAAGATGGTGCCACATGACGGTCTCCATGACTCGGAGCCCATGAAGACGAGGCGTGATGGCGAGGAGGCGATGTGACTTCGCCAACACTAACTTCCAATGGCCCCGTGAGGCGGCGCCCTTGTCTTGGGAGGACCGTCGTAAACACAGCGTCCATCCGAGACGAGGCGCCAACCACACCGGCACTGCCGATACGAGCGAGCGTTGGTTTTACACCGACGCCGGTCTCCATAAGAATACTCCCGCGAGGCGAACCCCTTGCATACCCGATGAAGCCGTTACATGGTAAAGAAGTCCGAGCTGAGCAGGACCCATGCAACTTCAACACCGACTACATCAACGTTGTCAAGACCGACGAGGCGCGCAGTGCGGGCGAACGTGGCCAACACAAAGCCATGTTTTGAGCGGCACGTGTATCGACGAGGACACGGGCTTTGCCGCCGCCCACACCACACACACACACCATCATCATCATGCATGGAGAATGCAAAGCGAAGACGACGAAGACGACCACACGGCTTAATCGGAGGTATCTCGCGGAGCAACCCGCGGGAGTAATTAACCGGGAGCTTTTCGAGGCCCCGGGAACCAGGAGACCGCACATCGCCATAGTCAGGCCGGCCGCACTAGTAGGCCATAGAGCGCATTCCTTTTTTTGGGATCTTCGAATTTTGTTTATCCGATGAGATTAATGAAATACTTGCTTCCCATACCATTTTGTTTGTGTACTATGTACACTGGCGCGCCCGCACACTTTTCTTTTCCCCGACGCATGAGAGAAATCAAACTCCCCCTCTTCCCTTCATCCGGAGCGTTTTAAGATTTTTCTAGTGTCAACAGCCGTCGACGCAGGGCCTGGCTAGTGGTGGGAATAGTATGGGGTGGTGAGGCCTCCGCAGCAGCACAACCGGCCACGGGAGGCAGGAGCATGCAGCACGACCGGCGCTGCTTTGGGCGGTTGGAGCAAGAAGACCAGAGGTTGAAGAAGCACTACGGCCGTTGGATGGACATCGTATGGTCACTGGAGCTAGAATCGTTCATATTGACTAAGTTGACAAAGCCCTCCATGCCCGTCAACTTAGTTGGCCCAAAAGTCATCCTCCCACTATGGTGGGTCCCAGCTAGCAGGGTGGGTATTCATTTTTTTTTGTGTAATAAGGAGGCACTTCCTTGCGTGCGAAGATATAGCTGGTGGGTCCGACATATCAGCAGGGGGAACATTTTTTTCGTGAAATACAGAGGCCCTTCCGGTGGGTCCCAGCTGTCAGGTGGAGGAATCATTATTTTGCGCGTACAGTCCATGACCGATGGATGTCGTTAGTTGACCACGTTGACCAGGCCGCGCCGAGAGCACCATGGCAGTGGACGACAGCGAGGCCTAGGAAGGGAACGACACGGAGCCGGGGAATACTCGGAAATGGTTGCCCACGCGGTGGGGAGTACGAGGGTTTATTGGTCCGGCTGCCGTCGCCGGAAAATAACAGGAGGTGTGGGTGAGTAGAGGAGTGGCCTAGCCAGCAATGAAGTAGGGTGGGGCGGTGCGGCCTGTGCGGCAGCACAGCCGGCCACGGGTGGCGGGAGCAGGCAGTCCCACCGGAGCTGGTTTGGGCGGCCGGAGCAAGAAGATCAGATCTTGAAGAAGCAGCACGGTCGTTGGATTAACATCCAATGGTCACTGCTTCTAGAATCGGTTGTGGACTAAGTTGACAAAGCCAAAGTACACGTCAACCTAGTAGACCCACAAGTCAGCCTCCAAATCTGTCCCAAACAGCATACAACCCGAAATTTCCAGCCAGATTCAAATTAATTTTAAATATAAATATACCTTAATTTAAATTCAATGAAATTTTACCCGCACAAAAACAATGAAATTTAAAATATCAAAATCCGAAAGAAAACAGTATTTTGGAACTAATTGCCTGTTTGCTGTATTTTTTTTCATTTTACAACCCATTTCTTATTACTTATAGCCCATTTCTTATTACTTATAGCCCATTTTCTGGGCAAAATGCATCCCTCCTCGTCTTGAAAGATTTCCGGCCCAGTAGGGCGTATAAAAGCAAGTAGGCATATGTTGGTTATTCTGCAAAAAACAAAATAGCTGGCTAGCCATTTTTCATAAAAGAAAAAAACAAACTGGGTTGGTCATGTGCTAAACATATGAAATAAAAGCCTAGGCTAGACGGGCCACGGGTCCCGCACAACCCAGTTGATACCCTTCTCCATCCCGAAAAAACAAAATTACTGCGCGCGCTGCTGGGTCCCTACTGTCATCCTCACCATGCACTGTCATCTCCTTATTCCTCTCGGTTGTTGACCATGTTGACAACACCGGAGGGCGGCACCGCGGCAAGCGAGCCAAGGCGGAGGATGATGGTGAGACCTCGGACGGGAACGAACAGGAGTCGGGGAAGATCACAGCCAGCCGTGGGAGGTGGGAGCAGACGGTCCCGCCGGCGCTGGTTTGGCTTTGGCGGCTCGAGGAAGAAGAGACTGAAGAAACGCGACATACGTTGAATGTCAATCCAACGGTCAAGGTTGGCACAATCATTTTTTGACTAAGCGGACACCAAGTAGCGTACTTCTTTATATATATGAAGAAAACTGCAAGGAAAATGCGTTCGTCTGCCGTCCTCCTCACAGGGAACATTCGCCACATAAGTGACTAGCACCCTTGGTTTTCAACTGTGAGGTCTTGGGTTCGAGTCCGAGGAACTCTCAATTTTGTCCTCCTTCCTTTCTTGCAAAAAAAAGGGAAAGAAAATCAAAGACTTGGGAAGGCGTACAGAACAAGCTAGTGTACCAGTAAAGAGACATTGCCGAGTTTTAGAAAAAAGAAAGACATGCTCCTGTAGCTAGTTCGAATCCAAACCTAGACTATGACTATATATGGTGCTATGCTACTCTGCAAATAATGAAACTGACATATCCAACATTCGCTTCTCCTCTTCTCTACTTACTCTGCCTAGCATCAGAAGCTCTGGCCGCAGCAACCATGTCCGCTGGCTGCTCGTCCACCTGCTCTTCAGCAAGCAACAACCAGATATGTGCCAAGTCGCCACCCGTACCATTGCCTGTGGGTCTCATCACACCCCCGCCGGCACGCGCACCGCAGCCGATTGCTCATCGCAACCCGCTGCCGTTGGTGTGGTGCCACTGCTGCAAATCACGCAGAGTCATCCGTCACGTCTCAACCACAATCCGCAACCCTGGCCGAGTCTTCTACAAATGCCCGAATCATGGGGTAATAATATGTTTAAGTGTTGTCCTGCTGCTTTCAGTTGCTGATTTTTTTAATAGTTTGGTTGATGATCTTCCAATTTGATTCGTGCAAAAAAGGGATGATTCGTGTGATTTGTATTTCTGGGAAGTTGCTGATGTGGGGGAATGCAACTACGCTGATTACTTGGTTAGCTGAGGAATCCCAATACCAGCAGGTTTGGGTGTTGGACAAGCAACTGAAGGAACGGCAGAAGAGGAAGATGCAGAGCGAAAGGTTAAAGATGCAGTTCCTCTGATCATGGCCAAGCAACAGCTGCTGAACGGCCTTGACAGCAATGAGGAGATGAAAGAGCTTGTGAAGATAATGGGCAAAATCGATGTGCTCTGTAGGATGATTGTCTCTTTATTTGCAGTGTATGTAGCACTCGTGATGTATTCAGTGGCTACGACATGAGCACTTTGCTGAAACTAGTAATGAATGAAATCTGTGTAGCAGGCTGGGCGTAGTGTTGTGAACATCTAATGATTTCTATTAACGGAAATCAGGGGGTATCCCCTTTTGCTCATATAAATAAATAAATAGCAGAGGCCCTGTCAGGTCAGCTTTGTTCTCATTCGAAGACGTCGAGCAAATTGCAGTCCAACAGCAAACCATGTCATCAAATTCAAGTTTCACAGCCAAATATGAGTACAAGTAAACAACACTGTCATCATGTTTTAGTTGGCATACAATCACCAAACACAAATCAGCATACATAACAAGTGATGTTCTCACAGCAAAATACCAAACAACATGTTCATCAGGTTTCAGTTGTCATAGCAAACACAATTTCACATAGTAGATAAAAAACGTCTTCTGACAGGCAAATACAACAAAAGCGATGTAATCATCATACGCAGCAGCAGCGTCAACATCTTCGCCATGTGTATCAGTCTGAATCATAATTCCCCACGGTGTCATCTTCTTCTTCGTCCTCAACGTCCTCGAACATTGGCCTCTTCTTGATCAACTCTTGTATGTCCACAGCACGACTGGCAATCTTTTCGCCGACGTCATTGACGTGATGGTTCTCAAAGATATTAGGAACATCTGTGTTATCTTGTACATGAGGAGCAGTGTAAGCATCATCTTGTTGTGCAACTTCATTATACGAATTCCTCTACTCAAACCTTTGCAATACTCTCTAGTCATCTCTACGTGCAAATGTGTCTTCCAAGAAAAATATATGTGTTTCTTGATTTGCCAAAATAAAAGGCTCATTGGTCTGGTATGCCGCCTTGACATTGATGGATTTGAAATAATCATCAGCTCTGGGTTTTGCGATCCTGGAAAATAGGTTATACCAACGATAGCACAACAGAACCACACACCAATGATCCTCGAAACTGGAGATATACTGCAACTGAACAATGTCTGTTATGTTAGCATACATTTCAGTTGTCTCTTTGTCATACGTATCCGTGCTCATGATGGCACTGTTTTGTGTCTTCCTGCCTTCGTCTCGTGCAAGGGTGTTGTAGCGCACATCTCCAACAACGCAAGATTCATAATGTCTTACCCGAGTATCAGGACCCATTGCTAGTGAGTAAAGGGCATCATCAACTGCCTGCCCATCCTCCCGCATCTTCGTAACCTATGGTTAGAAAATAAACAAGTTGATCATCTTATGTACTCAATATATTAAAAAAACTGACAGTGCACTTCAAAAGCTTACATGGTTCTTGAACCATTTCGCAAATCCTGCCATAACCGGTTTGTCAATGTTTCTTGGATTTTGCGGCAGTAACTCTCTTTGTAGATGCTGCACAACATAGTGGTCGCGTCAAACATCTAAATATATAAGAATGTGCTGCAAGTTTAGTAGATTATGATGTATAAGCTGCAGTACTGCACTTACTTGATATAAGGTAGTATCTCAGGACAGTTATTCAACACATACCAAACCATTTTGTCCAAATCTTTTAGGTTTGTCCTCTTGTCGACTCTTCCCTATAACTCAAACATAATAATCGAAAACATTGAGCCCGGGATTGTCTTTACCCACCTCTTTGCTAAGCTGGTCAGCTGTTTCAATGTATTTCGAGCAAAATGTCAATGCTTCTGTAGCAATGTAGGCCTCTGCAATGGAACCCTCGGGTCTAGCTCTGTTCCTCACATAGCCCTTGAAAGTGCCTAGCCGCCTTCCAATAGGGTACATCCAGTCATACTATACTGGACCTCTAAGTAGTGCCTCATCAGGTAGATGAACAGCCAAATGCACCATCACATCAAAGAAGGCTGGAGGATATATCTTCTCAAGGTCGCATAGGATAGTTGATATCTTCTCTCTAAGACGCTCCAAAGCATCTATCCTGATATTTCTACTGCAGAGTTCCCTGAAGAATTGTCCCAACTCTAAAACTTCTCTGTATAAGTCAGGGCGGCCCAATCCTCTAAGGATAACAGGTAAAACCCTTTGAAGTAGGATGTGGCAGTCATGAGTTTTCAACCCTTGTACCTTGTTTCCATCTGCACTGACTCTCCTTTCAAGGTTGGAAGCAAATCCATGTGGGAATCTCACACGTGACAGGACCTTGCAGAATTCTTTTCTTTTTACCTTGTCCAAGACGTACATAGCTGGTGCCATATCCCGTGGTTTACCTTCATCTCGCACCTGCAAATCCTTTCTGATACCCAGGTGTGTCAAATCAATCCTAGATTTTAAGGTATCTTTCGTCTTGCCTTCAATGTTAAGAAGTGTGCCTATAATGCTATCACTGTTGGGGAACGTAGCAGAAATTCAAAATTTTCCTACGTATCACCAAGATCTATCTATGGAGATACTAGCAACGAGGGGAAGGAGAGTGCATCTACATACCCTTGTAGATCGCTAAGCGGAAGCGTTCAAGAGAACGGGGTTGATGGAGTCGTACTCGTCGTGATTCAAATCACCGATGATCCTAGCGCCGAACGGACGGCACCTCTGCGTTCAACACATGTACGGAACGGAGACGTCTCCCATGCCTTGATCCAGCAAGGAGGAGGGAGAGGTTGATGGAGATCCAGCAGCACGACGGCGTGGTGGAAGTAGCGGGATTCCAACAGGGCTTCGCTAAGCGCTGCGGGAGGAGGGAGATGTGTCACGGGAGGGAGAGGGAGGCGCCAGACCTTAGGTATAGTTGCTCCTCCTTTTCCCCACTATATATAGGGCCAAAGGAGAGGGGGGAGGCGCAGCCCTTGCCCCTTCCTCCAAGGAAAGGGTGCGGCCAAGGGGGGGGAGGAGTCCATCCTCCCCAAGGCACCTCGGAGGTGCCTTCCCCCTTTAGGACTCTCCCCTTTTTCTCTTCTCTTGGCGCATGGGCCTCTTGGGGCTGGTGCCCTTGGCCCATGTAGGCCAAGGCGCACCCCCTGCAGCCCATGTGGCCCCCCGGGGCAGGTGGCCCCACCCGGTGGACCCCCGGGACCCTTCCGGTGGTCCCGGTACAATACCGATGACCCCGAAACTTGTCCCGATGGCCGAAATAGCACTTCCTATATATAATTCTTTACCTCCGGACCATTCTGGAACTCCTCGTGACGTCCGGGATCTCATCCGGGACTCCGAACAACTTTCGGGTTACCGCATACTAATATCTCTATAACCCTAGCGTCACCGAACCTTAAGTGTGTAGACCCTACGGGTTCGGGAGACATGCAGACATGACCGAGATGACTCTCCGGTCAATAACCAACAGCGGCATCTGGATACCCATGTTGGCTCCCACATGTTCCACGATGATCTCATCGGATGAACCACGATGTCAAGGACTTAATCAATCCCGTATACAATTCCCTTTGTCTATCGGTATGATACTTGCCCGAGATTCGATCGTCGGTATCCCGATACCTTGTTCAATCTCGTTACCGGCAAGTCTCTTTACTCATTCCGTAACACATCATCCTGTGATCAACCCCTTGGTCACATTGTGCACATTATGATGATGTCCTACCGAGTGGGCCCAGAGATACCTCTCCGTTTACACGGAGTGACAAATCCCAGTCTCGATTCGTGCCAACCCAACAGACACTTTCGGAGATACCTGTAATGCACCTTTATAGCCACCCAATTACGTTGTGACATTTGGTACACCCAAAGCATTCCTACGGTGTCCGAGAGTTGCACAATCTTATGGTCTAAGGAAATGATACTTGACATTAGAAAAGCTTTAGCATACGAACTACACGATCTTTGTGCTAGGCTTAGGATTGAGTCTTGTCCATCACATCATTCTCCTAATGATGTGATCCCGTTATCAACGACATCCAATGTCCATAGCCAGGAAACCATGACTATCTGTTGATCACAACGAGCTAGTCAACTAGAGGCTCACCAGGGACAGATTGTGGTCTATGTATTCACACGCGTATTGCGATTTCCGGATAATACAGTTATAGCATGAATAAAAGACAATTATCATGAACAAGGAAATATAATAATAACCAATTTATTATTGCCTCTAGGGCATATTTCCAACAGTCTCCCACTTGCACTAGAGTCAATAATCCAGTTCACATCGCTATGTGACTAACACTCAAGGTCACATCCCTATGTGACTAACACCCAAAGAGTTTACTAGAGTCAATAATCTAGTTCACATTACCATGTGATTAACACTCGATGAGTTCTGGGTTTGATCATGTTATGCTTGTGAGAGATGTTATAGTCAACGGGTCTGAATCTTTCAGATCCGTGTGTGCTTTACAAATCTCTATGTCATCTCCTAGATGCAACTACCACGTTCTATTTAGAGCTATTCCAAATAACTGTTCTACTTGGAGCTATTCTAAATTGTTGCTCCATTATACGTATCCGGTATCTCTACTCAGAGCTATCCGGATAGATGTTAAGCTTGCATCGACGTAACCCTTTACGACGAACCCCTTTACCACCTCCATAATCGAGAAAATTCCTTAGTCCACTAGTTACTAAGGATAACTTTGACCGATGTCCCGTGATCCATTCTTGGATCACTCTTGTACCCCTTGACTAACTCATGGCAAGGCACACTTCAGGTGCGGTACACAGCATAGCATACTGTAGAGCCTATGTCTTAAGCATAGGGGACGACCTTCGTCCTTTCTCTCTATTCTGCCGTGGTTGAGCTTTAAGTCTTAACTTCATACCTTACAACTCAAGAACTCCTTCTTTGACTGATCCATCTTGAACACCTTCAAGATCATGTCAAGGTATGTGCTCATTTGAAAGTACCATTAAGCGTTTTGATCTATCCTTATAGATCTTGATGCTCAATGTTCAAGTAGCTTAATCCAGGCTTTCTATTGAAAAACACCTTTCAAATAACCCTATATGCTTTCTAGAAATTCTACATCATTTCTGATCATTAATATGTCAACAACATATACTCATCAGAAATTCTATAGTGCTCCCACTCACTTCTTTGGAAATACAAGTTTCTCATAAACTTTGTATAAACCCAAAATCTTTGATCATCATCTAAGCATACGTTCCAACTCCGAGATGCTTACTCCAGTCCTTAGAAGGATTGCTAGAGCTTTGCATACTTATTAGCATCTTTCAGGATTGACAAAACCTTCCGGTTGTATCACATACAACCTTTCCTCAAGAAAAGTCGTCGAGGAAACAATGTTTTGACATCCTATCTGCAAGATTTCATAAATGATGCAGTAATTGCTAATATAATTCCAACAGACTCTTAGCATCGCTACGAGTGAGAAAGTCTCATCGTAGTCAACTCCTTGAACTTGTCAAAAAACATCTTAACGACAAGTCGAGCTTTCTTAATGGTGATACTTACCATCATTGTCTGTCTTCCTTTTAAAATCCATCTGCACTCAACAGCCTTACAACCATCGAGCTGTTCTGCCAAAGTCTACACTTTGTTTTCATATATGGATCCTTTCTCGGATTATATGGCTTTGAGCCATTCGTCGGAATCCGGGCCCACCATCGCTTCTCCATAGCTCGTAGGTTCATTGTTGTCTAGCAACATGACTTCCAAGACAGGATCACGTACCACTTTGAAGTAGTATGCATCCTTGTCATCCCACGAGGTTTGGTAGTGACTTGATCCAAAGTCTCATGATCAATATCATAAGCTTCCACTTCAATTGGTGTAGGTGCCACAGGAACAACTCCCTGTGCCCTGCCATACACTAGTTGAAGAGACGGTTCAATAACCTCATCAAGCCTCCACCATCCTCCCACTCAATTCTTTCGAGAGAAACTTTTCCTCGAGAAAGGACCCGATTCTAGAAACAATCCCTTATTGCTTTCGGATCTGAGACATGAGGTATACCCAACTGTTTTGGGTGTCCTATGAATATGCATTTATCCGCTTTGGGTTTGAGCTTATTAGCCTGAAACTTTTTCACATAAGCGTCGCAGTCCCAAACTTTTAAGGAACGACAGCTTAGGTTTCTCCAAACCATAGTTCATACGGTGTCGTCTCAACGGAGTTTCGTGGTGCCCTTTTAAAGTGAGTGCGGTTGTCTCTAATGCCTAACCCATGAACGATAGTGGTAATTTGATAAGAGACATCAAGGTACGCACCATATCCAATAGGGTGCAACTATGATGTTCGGACACACCATCCCACTATGGTGTTCCAGGCTGTATTAGTTGTGAAACAATTTCCACAATGTCTTAATTCTGTGCCAAACTCGTAATTCAGATATTCATCTCTATGATCATATCATAGATCTTTTATCCTCTTGTCGCGACGATCTTTCAACTTCACCCTGAAATTACTTGAACCTTTCAATAATTCAGACTCGTGATTTATCAAGTAAATGTACTCAACATCTACTCAAATCATCTGTGAAGTAAGAACATAACGATATCCACTACATGCCTCAGCACTCATTGGACTGCACACATCAAAATGTATTACTTCCAACAAGTTGCTTTCTGGTTCCATTTTACTGAAACCGAGGCTTTCAGTCATCTTGCCCATGTGGTATGATTTGCATGTCTCAAGTGATTCAAAATCAAGTGAGTTCAAACGGTCCATCTGCATGGAGTTTCTTCATGCACATACACCAATAGACATGGTTCGCATGTCTCAAACCTTTCAAAAACGAGTGAGCCCAAAGATCCATCAACATGGAGCTTCTTCATGCGTTTTATACCAATATGACTTACGTAGCAGTGCCACAAGTAGGTGGTACTATCATTACTATCTTTTGGCATGAACATGTGTATCACTACGATCGAGATTCAATAAACCATTCAATTTAGGTGCAAGACCATTGAAGGTATTATTCAAATAAATAGAGTAACCGTTATTCTCCTTAAATGAATAACCGTATTGCGATAGACATAATCCAATCATGTCTATGTTCAACGCAAACACCAAATAACAATTATTTAGGTTTAACACCAATCTCTTTGGTAGAGGGAGCGTGCGATGCTTGATCATATCAAGCTTGGAAAAACTTCCAACACATATTGTCAGCTCACCTTTAGCTAGTCTCCGTTTATTCCGTAGCCTTTTGTTTCGAGTTACTAACACTTAGCAACCGAACCGGTATCTAATACCCTGGTGCTACTAGGAGTACTAGTAAAGTACACATTAACACAATGTATATCCAATATACTTCTATCGACCTTGCCAGCCTTCTCATCTACCAAGTATCTAGGGTAATTCTGCTCCAGTGGTTGTTCCCCTTATTACAGAAGAACTTAGTCTCGGGTTTGGGTTTAACCTTGGGTTTCTTCACAAGAGCAGCAGCTGATTTGCCGTTCCATGAAGTATCCCTTCTTGCCCTTGCCCTTCTTGAAACTAGTGGTTTCACCAACCATCAACAATTGATGCTCCTTCTTGATTTCTACTTTTGTGGTGTCAAACATCGCGAATACCTCAAGGATCATCATATATGTCCCTGATATATTATAGTTCATCACGAAGCTCTAGCAGCTTGGTGGCAATGACTTTCGGAGAAACATCACTATCTCATCTGGAAGATCAACTCCCACTCGATTCAAATGATTGTTGTACTCAGACAATTTGAGCACAGGCTCAACAATTAATCTTTTCTCCCTTAGTTTGTAGGTTAAGAAAATCGTCGGAGGTCTTATACCTCTTGACGTGGGCACGAGCCAGAAATCCCAATTTCAGCCCTCAAAACATCTCATATGTTTCGTGACGTTTCAAAAATGTCTTTGGTGCCTCAATTCCAAACTGTTTAACTGAACTATCACGTAGTTATCAAAATGTGTATGTCAGATGTTCGCAACATCCACATACATCGTTCGAGGTTCAGCACACTGAGCGGTGCATTAAGGACATAAGCCTTCTATGAAGCAATGAGGACAATCCTCAGTTTACGGACCTAGTCCGCATAATTGCTACTATCAACTTTCAACTAATTTTTTTCTAGGAACATATCTAAACAGTAGAACTATAGCATGAGCTACGACATAATTTGCAAAATCCTTTTGACTATGTTCAGGATAATTAAGTTCATCTTATGAACTCCCACTCAGATAGATATCCCTCTGGTCATCTAAGTGATCACATGATCCGAGTCAAACTAGGCCTTGTCCGATCATCACGTGAGACGGACTAGTCATCATCGGTGAACATCTTCATGTTGATCGTATCTTCTATACGACTCATGCTCGACCTTTCGGTCTCCGTGTTCCGAGGCCATGTCTATACATGCTAGGCTCGTCAAGTTAACCCTAAGTGTATTGCATGTGTAAATCTGTCTTACACCCGTTGTATGTGAACGTAAGGATCTATCACACCCGATAATCATGTGGTGCTTCGAAACGACGAACTGTAGCAACGGTGCACAGTTAGGGGAGAACACTTCTTGAAATTGTTGTAAGGGATCATCTTATTTACTACCGTCGTTCTAAGTAAACAAGATGCATAAACATGATAAACATCACATGCAATCAAATAGTGACATGATATGGCCAATATCATTTTGCTCCTTTTGATCTCCATCTTCGGGGCTCCATGATCATCATCGTCACCGGCATGACACCATGATCTCCATCATCATGATCTTCATCATCGTGTCTTCATGAAGTTGCCTCGCCAACTATTACTTCTACTACTATGGCTAACGGTTAGCAATAAAGTAAAGTAATTACATGACGTTTAAGTTGACACGCAGGTCATAAATAAATAAAGACAACTCCTATGGCTCCTGCCGGTTGTCATACTCATCGACATGCAAGTCATGATTCCTATTACAAGAACATGATCAATCTCATACATCACATATATCATTCATCACATCCTTTTTGGCCATGTCACATCACATAGCATACCCTGCAAAAACAAGTTAGACGTCCTCTAATTGTTGTTTGCATGTTTTACGTGGCTGCTATGGGTTTCTAGCAAGAACGTTTCTTACCTACGCAAGAACCACAACGTGATATGCCAATTGCTATTTACCCTTCATAAGGGACCCTTTTCATCGAATCTGATCTGACTAAAGTGGGAGAGACAGACACCCGCCAGCCACCTTATGCAACTAGTGCATGTTTGTCGGTGGAACCGGTCTCACGTAAGCGTACGTGTAAGGTTGGTCCGGGCCGCTTCATCCCACGATGCCGCCGAATCAAGATAAGACTAGTAACGGCAAGCATATTGAACAAAATCAACGCCCACAACTACTTTGTGTTCTACTCGTGCAAAGAATGTACGCAATAGACCTAGCTCATGATGCCACTGTTGGGGAACGTAGCAGAAATTCAAAATTTTCCTACGTATCACCAAGATCTATCTATGGAGAGACTAGCAACGAGGGGAAGGAGAGTGCATCTACATACCCTTGTAGATCGCTAAGCGGAAGCGTTCAAGAGAACGGGGTTGATGGAGTCGTACTCGTCGTGATTCAAATCACCGATGATCCTAGCGCCGAATGGACGGCACCTACGCGTTCAACACACGTACGGAACGGAGACGTCTCCCATGCCTTGATCCAGCAAGGAGGAGGGAGAGGTTGATGGAGATCCAGCAGCACGACGGCATGGTGGAAGTAGCGGGATTCCAACAGGGCTTCGCTAAGCGCTGCGGGAGGAGGGAGATGTGTCACGGGAGGGAGAGGGAGGCGCCAAGCCTTAGGTATGGTTGCTCCTCCTTTTCCCCACTATATATAGGGACAAAAGAGAGGGGGGAGGCGCAGCCCTTTCCCCTTCCTCCAAGGAAAGGGTGCGGCCAAGGGGGGGAGGAGTCCATCCTCCCCAAGGCAACTCGGAGGTGCCTTCCCCCTTTAGGACTCTCCCCTTTTTCTCTTCTCTTGGCGCATGGGCCTCTTGGGGCTGGTGCCCTTGGCCCATGTAGGCCAAGGCGCACCCCCTACATTCTATGTGGCCCCCCGGGGCAGGTGGCCCCACCCGGTGGACCCCCAGGACCCTTCCGGTGGTCCCGGTACAATACCGATGACCCCGAAACTTGTCCCGATGGCCGAAATAGCACTTTCTATATATAATTCTTTACCTCTGGACCATTCCGGAACTCCTCGTGACGTCCGGGATCTCATCCGGGACTCCGAACAACTTTCGGGTTACCGCATACTAATATATCTATAACCCTAGCGTCACCGAACCTTAAGTGTGTAGACCCTATGGGTTCGGGAGACATGCAGACATGACCGAGATGACTCTCCAGTCAATAACCAACAACGGGATCTGGATGCCCATGTTGGCTCCCACATGTTCCACGATGATCTCATCGGATGAACCACGATGTCAAGGACTTAATCAATCCCGTATACAATTCCCTTTGTCTATCGGTACGATACTTGCCCGAGATTCGATCGTTGGTATCCCGATACCTTGTTCAATCTCGTTACCGGCAAGTCTCTTTACTCGTTCCGTAACACATCATCCCGTGATCAACCCCTTGGTCACATTGTGCACATTATGATGATGTCCTACCGAGTGGGCCCAGAGATACCTCTCCATTTACACGGAGTGACAAATCCCAGTCTCGATTCGTGCCAACCTAACAGACACTTTCGGAGATACTTGTAATGCACCTTTATAGCCACCCAGTTACATTGTGACGTTTGGTACACCCCAAAGCATTCCTACAGCGTCCGGGAGTTGCACAATCTCATGGTCTAAGGAAAAGATACTTGACATTAGAAAAGCTTTAGCATACGAACTACACAACCTTTGTGCTAGGCTTAGGATTGGGTCTTGTCCATCACATCATTCTCCTAATGATGTGATCCCGTTATCAACGACATCCAATGTCCATAGCCAGGAAACCATGACTATCTGTTGATCACAATGAGCTAGTCAACTAGAGGCTCACCAGGGACAGATTGTGGTCTATGTATTCACACGTGTATTACGATTTCCGGATAATACAGTTATAGCATGAATAAAAGAAAATTATCATGAACAAGGAAATATAATAATAACCAATTTATTATTGCCTCTAGGGCATATTTCCAACAATCACATATATTTTTCTTGATGTGCATCACATCAAGATTATGCCGCAGATCCAAATCTTTCCAATACTCCAAGTCCCACAAAGTGGACCTGCGGGTAAACAATAATCTCTCTTCTACTGTGCCACGCTTCCTTTTCCCGCTACCATTACCAGGATGGTTTCCTGGTGTAATATGCCTGACCTTGTCTAATTCCACTTGCAACTCATCGGTGGTGAGCCTCTTTGGCGCATCACGGTTTTCATGCTTTGCATTGAACACATGTCTTCGATATTTTCTAGGATGCGGCTTGTCCTTGGCAAGGAAATGGCGGTGTCCAATGTAACAGATCTTGCTAAGTATTGTGTATGACAGCGGATTCCTATCACAACGAACACATGCATTGTAACCATGTGTCGTTCGCCCTGACATAGTGCCCAAAGCCGGATAATCATGGATGCACCAAATTACAACAGCACGCAGAAAGAAATTAGCTGGTGGGCTGCTATATAGGTCTCGAGTGAGAAAATCCTTCCATAGCTATTGAAGTTCCTCCACAAGAGGCTCCATGAACAAATCAAAATCCTTTCCAGGACTTTTTGGACCGGGGATGAGCAAGGCCATCATGTAGTTTGATTATTTGGTGCAGACATTTGGAGGCATGTTGTAAGGGATAACAAGCACTGGCCACATGCTATATGTGGCGCTCTGGTGGCCAAATGGGTTAAATCCATCTGAAGCCAAGCCAAGTCCAATGTTTCTCGGGTCAGCAGCAAACTCTTTGTGTTTATCATTGAAGCTTTTCCACTCACTACCATGAGATGGATGGCTCATTACATTCTGATCTCTGTACTCTTGGTTCCTAGAATGCCACAGTACATCCTCTCTTGTTTCAGCATCATGAAACAACCTCTGCAATCTTGGTGTAATTGGAAAATGTCTCAGAACATTATGAGGAATCCTCTTTGTCGGTGTCAAAACCGGCGGATCTCGGGTAGGGGGTCCCGAACTATGCGTCTAGGCGGATGGTAACAGGAGACAAGGGACATGATGTTTTTACCCAGGTTCGGGCCCTCTCGATGGAGGTAAAACCCTACTCCTGCTTGATTAATATTGATGATATGGGTAGTACAAGAGTGGATCTACCATGAGATCAAGGAGGCTAAACCCCAGAAGCTAGCCTATGGTATGATTGTTGTAATGGTTGTTCGTCCTACGGACTAAAACCCTCCGGTTTATATAGACACTGGAGAGGGCTAGGGTTACACAGAGTCGATTACAATGGTAGGAGATCTACATATCCGTATTGCCAAGCTTGCCTTCCACGCCAAGGAAAGTCCCATCCGGACACGGGACGAAGTCTTCAGTCTTGTATCTTCATAGTCTTGGAGTCCGACCGATGATGATAGTCCGGCTATCCGGACACCCCCTAGTCCAGGACTCCCTCAGTAGCCCCTGAACCAGGCTTCAATGACGACGAGTCCAGCGCGCATATTGTCTTCGGCATTGCAAGGCGGGTTACTCCTCCGAATAATTCATAGAAGATTGTGAACACCAGGATAGTGTCCGGCTCTGTAAAATAAATTCCACATACCACCGTAGAGAGAATAATATGTACACAAGTTCAATCTGCTGACGTATTTTGTGGCGTGATGTCACACCACTACCAAGCCTTTACTTGAATCATTTTTATTATACCACCTCAGCGCGTTTAGCGAAGCGGTTTCCTTGGCACGTCTTGTCAAAGCAGAGATCGTGTTCCCCTTATTCCGGGATTCCCATCAATACGGACATGGGTAACCCAACCGCGCCATTGATTGTGGCGCTTGGGAGATAAGCAAGTTTTACCAGGCCGGTGGGGACGCATAGTCTTCGTCCGCCCATATATAAGGGTATAAGGATCCGCCTTTTTTACCTACGCCTTCTTCCTCCTTTGCTTATCCATCTCCGCGCACTCGAGCTCCAGCGCCCAAGTCCGCATATCTCGCCTCAACCTTCTCCAGCCATGTCCGGAGCAGGAGGCAAGTGGATGGCCTCCTCCGTTATGGAGGGGCACATCGAGAAGCTGCGCGGCGCCGGATACCTGTCCAGCGACATCGCGCACCGGCTGCCCGACGAGGGGCAGCTCATCCCCACCCCCACGCCCCATGAGAGGGTCGTATTTCTTCCCCACTTCCTCCACGGACTGGGCTTCCCACTTCACCCCTTCATCCGGGGGCTCATGTACTACTACGGCCTGGACTTCCACGATCTAGCGCCAAACTTCATCCTCAACATCTCGGCGTTTATCGTCGTGTGCGAGGCCTTCCCCTGCATCCAGCCCCACTTCGGCTTGTGGCTAAAGACCTTCAATGTCAAGCCGAAGGTGGTGAAGGGCGTCCAAGCGGAGTGCGGAGGCGCCATGGTGGGCAAAATGCCCAACGTCACCTGGCTCGAGGGCGCCTTCGTGGAGTCCATCAAAGGGTGACAATCGGGGTGGTTCTACATCACCGAGCCGCGTGACCCTAAATGGGCAGCAGCCCCCGAGTTCAGATCTGGTATTCCCGTGCAGCTCACCTCCTGGAAAGAGAAGGGCTTGCTATGGGGTAGTTCGGAGGAGCTGACCGGACTCCAGTTCTGTCTCCAGACCCTGGTGAACAAGAAGCTTAAGCTTGTCAACGTGATCCAGGTCATGCTCATCCGCCGGATTCTCCCCTGCCAGCAACGGGCCTTCAATTTGTGGGAGTTTGATCCGGCACAGCACCGGACCCTGAGCGGGCTCTTCGACACGACGTACGAAGCTGCCTGGAGGGTGCTGTTCAAGGGCGGAGAAGCCCCCGCATCCGCAACTGAAGATCGCGGATTCAGCACGCAGCACCCGGCCGGCAAGGTAAGCTTTGTTATCCTTTATGGGACACTCATTTCTTTCACAGTTTGACTCTATGTGGGATCTAAAACTCCCAATGCCTTTAACAGGACTGGCAGAAGACGTCCAGACAGGTTAACTGTCCGGCTCCCCTTCCAGAAGACCCAGCGGACACCCGTTTGACGGGCCTGCTAGTCCCAGCACTTTACGTAGTGCCGGAGAAGAAGGCCAAGAAGAAGGCCACGGCAACCCGAAGGAGTTCCCGGCGCCAGGTGGTATCGGACTCATCGTCCGATGACTCCGAGGCAGACTCCTCCCCCAAGGAGGAGGAGAAAGAGGCCTCTCCCCCAGCGGGGGGAGAGAAGAAGAGGAAGGCATCCCCAACGGGGGCGGCCGAAGGGTCCAAGAAAGGACGGACCCTTCCTCCGGACTGCTTCGCCAACACCGATGACGGCGACGAGGAGTGGCCCTCAAGGGCCAAGCCCCTGGCAAGATCGTAAGTGTCCGAATTCCTGGATGATTTATGATTTCTCTTTTTGCTACGTGGTGTCCTTCTAATGTCGCATACAACCTGTAGTCTGGCCAAGGACGATCTTCCCGCTTCATCGAGCGGGTCCTTGGCTACGTCGGATATGGATTCCCTTCTGACCGCCTCCACCCCTCGTGACGCTGATGACACCGAGGTGGGATCCCAGGAGGGGACCCACCAGGAGGGGGAGGCTCCGGAGGTGCCACAGGGCAACCTCCCGGACTTCGCACCGGACTCCACGCCGAAACCTGCAATGGTTCCGGAGTCTGGTAGGCGGCCCCTTTGTAAGAAGGGCAAGACTGTGACACCGGCGGCCTCCGTCCAACCGGAGGCGCCGGATAACTTGCTGGAGGTGCTCAATGGCACTTCCATCGAAGAAGAACACCGCACTGTCATGAGTGTGGTGATTCAGAAGGTTCAGCTCGCCAAGAGCGGGCTGACCGAAGCCTGCAGCAGCCTTCTAACAGGCTTTGAGGTAAGAAATTTAAAATATGTAATATAATACCACATAGACAGTAGCCCCTGATGCTCGGTTCGGTGTTCGGAAAGAAAAGCCGGACTGAGGATCTAAAAAGATATACGCAGGAGGTCTAAAAAAATATGTCAATATGGGATTGCAGGCTGCGCTGCTGACCTCTGCCGCACTGACTGCAGAGGTCGATGCTTTGAAGCAGAACCTCGAGCGGTCCGAGAGTGAGCTCGGCCATGCCAAGAAGCAACTCGAGGACAAGGAAGGTAAGTAACACCATATTAAATTTGTACCTTACAGAAAAGGATTTTGGTTGCAAGAGAAATAACAAGGATAACGTGGGTACTCCAGGGGCCACGAACGAGGTGGCGACCCTGAAGGAGGCCGTGTCCGCGGCCGAACGCAATGCGGCCGCGGAACGAGCCGAGCGAGAGAAGCAGGAGGCACGGGTGGCGGAGGTACAGCAAGAGCTCCAGGCTCTCGTGGAAAAGCATGAGAGTTTCGAGCGCGACTCGAAGACTCGAGAGTCCGAGCTTGCATCGGCTCTTGAGAGTGCCAAAGCCGCTAAGGCCGAAGCCCACAAGGCCCTCCAGGAAATCGAGGCGGTGAAGAAAATAGCGGCGGGTAAGGCATTTTTCATGCAAAGCAAGCATGTGAATGTGAATTACCTGTTACTTACCCAAATTCGGAGCTCTCCAGGAGTGTTTACAGATCTGCCTCGCAGCGTGTCCGATGCTGCCGCTTTCTACTGGTCCAAGGAGGGGAGCTCGACGGAGAAGGTCTTCTGGTCTCAGTATGCTGAGGCCGGACATCTGGTGCCCCTTAGCAACCAGCTGAAGCAGCTGGTCGAGCTCCACAAGGTAGCCGAATAGGCCATGAAGGGCCTCATAGTTCGGCTGTGGCCCACGGAGGCCATGCCTGGGAGCTACTTCGGCCTGGTGCGGCGGCTGGTGGATGCGTGTCCCTGGGTGGAAGTCGTCAAGCACTCCGCCTGCATTGAAGGTGCCCGTCGGGCCCTTGCCCGTGCAAAAGTGCACTGGGGCAGGATGGACGCTGAGAAGCTTCTAACGGACGCGCCGCCGGTGGGCAAGGAGTATCACACGCCCGAAATGTATTATAAGAGTGTCCTGAAGGGTGCCCGCATGATTGCGGGTGAGTGCTCCAAAGATGTAATATTTGAGTAGACTCGCAATGTGTTATCCTGTGCGCTGAAAACTTTGTTCATATGCGCTAAGCAACGCTTATTAATTTAAAATATTACCTTCTGTGCGGCCGTTTATCAAATCTGAGAGATAGCAAGTCGTTGGCTTCGGCCCCCATGCCATGAGTGCTGGGGTGTTCGGGATAAACTTGAGCGCTCTTGTTCCCATTTTTGGGTCCATCTAGGGAGGCGCTCAACACAACGAACGAGGCAACCGGACTTATAATGCTTGAACACTCTCACTTAGCCATAGAATTCTATAATTTTAAATTTCGGTGAAGCCCCTAGTGTTCGGAAGACCGAGTTCGAGGCGCTATCCACGCCTGGGCCGGACAAAGCCGGTTCCTCGCTCTAAGTGGCATAAGTCTTTAGGGACTCGAAAAGACCTCTCGAACAGCGACCAGCTCTCGCCTTATCATGGTGGTCAGTTTTAGCTTTCTCCACTGAGGCGCTCGCCCAGCTCAACCGGGGCGCAATCGCAGTGGTTCTCCCATTGCTACCTTAGCCGATAAAACGGAACGTAAGGTACCAAAACATGGGAGCCGGGCAAACCCAACTATTGGCCCAAGACATGATTCGGAGCCGATGCATATAATGCTATAAGTTCGGGGTGCCGCACTTGTGAAAGTGTTCGGACTTATCACACCATAATGCGGGGAACTTAAGCCCCTGGTGTATTCGGCCGTACCAAACTGTACGGATGCAAGATGTCATAAATGAACATATATACAAGAAAGAAATGCAATTATAAGCGAAAAGCGATGCATTGTTTATTCAAGGAATTCTGCGATGAATGCAGAACGATACAAATAGTGCGGTAAGCAAGGGGTAAGACTATTAAACATGTCCCCCTCCAGGGGTAGGCTGCGGAATGGTGTATGAAAACGGATTTAATGCTCGTAATGGAGACCACCTGGATACTCGCCATAGCCCTTCTTCTCCTCTGGCTGTTGCATCGTGTGTTCGGCAGGTCTACTACCAGACAGGGCCTCTGGTGAACGGAGTCCTGTGTGTAAGAAAAAAGAAAAATAAAAAGAGCCACACACTTGGGAGCCCCTGGTGCGGTTAAGCCGCATTCTGGGCCTGTGGTGGCCGTGCCCCTCCCCCTATGCCCATGGTATCTCCAGAGCGTAATGATGTATGCGAAGGACCAGTCTTGCAATTTGGCAGGGGCTGGGGTTGGGGCCGCATTGCTACGCGTGATCGGAACGTGCCAGGTGGTCTTGTTGTAGGTTACTCCGGGCGCGTTTGGTCGTGTCCAGTCGCTTAACGGCCGGACTCGAAAATTGCCTTATGAGGCTGCTCTGCAATTCTGCCGCGAGAGCCGCTGTGTGTTCCTCCGTTCGGAGGGAGCGTTCAGTGTTTCCGTTGACCGTGATGACTCCTCGAGGGCCTGGCATCTTGAGCTTGAGGTATGCGTAATGCGGCACCGCGTTGAGCTTTGCAAACGCGGTCCGTCCGATCAGAGCGTGATAGCCACTGCGGAACGGGACTATGTCGAAGATTAACTCCTTGCTTCGGAAGTTATCCGGGGATCCGAAGACCACTTCCAGTGTGACTGAGCCTGTACAATTGGCCTCTACACCTGGTATGATGCCTTTGAAGGTCGTCATTGTAGGTTTAATCCTTGAGGGGTCTATGCCCATCTTGCGCACTGTATCCTGATAAAGCAGGTTCAGGCTGCTGCCGCCGTCCATCAGGACTCTGGTGAGGAGAAATCCATCGATGATTGGGTCTAAAACCAATGCGGCGAATCCGCCATGGCGAATACTGGTGGGGCGGTCCCTTCGATCAAAAGTGATCGGGCAAGAGGACCATGGATTGAACTTCGGGGCGACTGGCTCCATCGCATAGATGTCCCTAAGTGCACGCTTCCGCTCCCTCTTGGGTATGTGGGTTGCGTATATCATGTTTACCATCCGCACTTGTGGGGGGAAACCTTTCTGTCCTCTATTGTTCGGCGGCCGGGTCTCTTCCTCGTCGTCGCTATGCAGCCCCTTGTCATTGTTTTCGGCGATTAACTTGCCTGCCTGCTTGAATACCCAACAATCCCTGTTGGTGTGATTGGCTGGATTTTCGGGGGTGCCGTGTATCTGGCACGAGCGGTCGAGTATTCGGTCCAAATTGGACGGACCCGGAGTAGTTCTTTTGAATGGCTTTTTCCGCTGACCAGGTTTGGAGCCTCTGAATCCGGCGTTGACTGCCGTATCCTCAGTGTTATCGCCGTTAACGCAGCGTTTGTTTTTGTTGCGACACGACCTGCCATTGCGGTCCTTGTTATCCGGACTGCCAGAATTTTTGCTGAGGTTGTTACTGCGGGCTAGCCAGCTGTCCTCTCCCGCGCAGAAGCGGGTCATGAGTGATGTGAGGGCTGCCATGGATTTCGGCTTTTCCTGTCCTAGGTGCCGGGCCAGCCACTCGTCGCGGATGTTATGTTTGAAGGCTGCAAGGGCCTCTGCATCCGGACAGTCGACCATTTGATTTTTCTTTGTTAAGAACCGTGTCCAGAACTGTCTGGCCGATTCGTATGGCTGCTGAATTATGTGGCTTAGGTCATCGGCGTCTGGTGGTCGCACATATGTGCCATGGAAGTTTTCAAGGAATGCGGCTTCCAGGTCCTCCCAACACCCAATTGACTCTGCTGGCAAGTTGTTAAGCCAATGCCAAGCTGGTTCTTTAAGCTTGAGTGGGAGATATTTGATGGCGTGAAGATCGTCACCGCGGGCCATGTGGATATGAAGGAGATAGTCTTCGATCCAAACCGCGGGGTCCGTTGTGCCATCGTAGGATTCAATGCTCGCGGGTTTAAACCCTTCAAGGATTGGATGATCCATTACTTCATCTGTGAAGCATAGTGGGTGTGCGGTGCCTCTATATTGGGCAATATCACGGCATAGCTCAAGCGAGCTTTGTCTACTGTGTTCGGCCCGGCCGGAGTTGCTGTATCCGGCGCGACGGTAGTCAGCGCGCATCGTGGGGCACCCACGTGATCCGTAGATCGATCTCGATTGTCTTGCCTTGTCCTCCAATATGTCTCGCAAGTCCGGCGCATTCCCCCGTGGCTTCGTACTTTTCGAGCGGTGCTGGGGTACGGTTCTGGCGGAGGATCTAGAGGCCTCTCTGTCGCGGCCACAAGGTGGTCGGTCTGCCGTATTGTGTGCTGGTGATGAAGGTTTATATGCCTCCTCCTCTAATCGGGGGAGCAACTTGCGTTTTGGGTAACTTTTGGAGGGGCGTTCGAGTTCATGCTCTTCGGCCGCGAGGATTTCGGTCCATCTGTCGGTCAGCAGGTCTTGATCAGCTCGAAGCTGTTGCTGCTTTTTCTTTAGGCTATTCACCGTGGCCATTAGCCTGCATTTAAAACGCTCTTGTTCAACGGGATCCTCGGGCACAACGAATTCGTTGTCGTTGAGGCTTGCCTCGTCTCCGGAGGGAGGCATTTAATTATCATCCTCTACCTCTTCGTCTGCCGCTCTCTCATGAGGGCTGGCTTCTCCGTCCTCCTGTGCTGAATCTTGCTGGAGGGGGTTGTCTTCGGCACTCTCTGGGGTGTTATTATCTCCGGTGCCGGAATCTCCATTCTTGCTGTGGCGGGATTTAAAGCGACGCCGCTGACACTGGCGCTTGGGCTGTTTCTTGGAGGAGCCATCCTCCGCTGCATCCTCGCCGTTCCCATCCTTTGGGATGTCCACCATGTATATGTCGTATGACGAGGTGGTCTTCCAGTGCCCCGTAGGCGCTGGTTCTTGGTCGTCTCCGGCATCGTCGTCCATACCGTCGATGTCTTCGGAGTCGTAATCTAGCATGTCGGTTAGATCGTCGACAGTGGCTACAAAGTGGGTGGTGGGTGGGCTTTGAATTTCTTCGTCGTCCGCATCCCAACCGTCCTGACCGCAGTCCGGCCAGGGCTCTCCTGATAATGAGAGATACTTTAGCGAATTCAGGATGTCACCAAAGGGTGAGTGCTGAAAGATGTCCGCGGCGGTGAACTCCATGATCGGCGCCCAATCGGATTCGATTGGTAGGGGCGCAGGAGGTTTGGAGTCCGGCGAGGAGTCCGGCACCTCGGAGTCACGAGCTTTACAAGGGACAAGGTCGGTATTCGGCTCCATCGCCGTAGAGGTTGCAGCCCCCGAGGCGGTGTCTAGCCACCCATCCTCGATCTGCGCGGTTGGCTCCGAACTAAGGGTCGGAGCAGACTCATGTGCGGCCTCCAGGGCATTGTCCGGCAGCAGAGCTAAATCATGCCCATCGTGACAGTGCGGCACGCTCGGCTGTGGCTCAAATCCGTCGAAGATCAAGTCTCCGCGGATGTCAGTCGTGAAGTTTAGACTTCCAAATCTGACCTGACGGCCAGGGGCGTAGCTTTCGATCTGCTCCAGATGGCCAAGCGAATTGGCCCGCAGTGCAAATCCGCCGAATATGAAGATCTGTCCGGGGAGAAAAGTCTCACCCTGGACTACGTCGTTGTTGATGATCGAAGGAGCCATCAAGCCTATCAGTGACGACAAAGAGGAACTCTCAATGAAAGCACCAATGTCGGTGTCAAAACCGGCGGATCTCGGGTAGGGGGTCCCGAACTGTGCGTCTAGGCGGATGGTAACAGGAGACAAGGGACACAATGTTTTTACCCAGGTTCGGGCCCTCTCGATGGAGGTAAAACCCTACTCCTGCTTGATTAATATTGATGATATGGGTAGTACAAGAGTGGATCTACCCCGATATCAAGGAGGCTAAACCCTAGAAGCTAGCCTATGGTATGATTGTTGTAATGGTTGTTCGTCCTATGGACTAAAACCCTCCGGTTTATATAGACACCAGAGAGGGCTAGGGTTACACAGAGTCGGTTACAATGGTAGGAGATCTACATATCCGTATTGCCAAGCTTGCCTTCCACGCCAAGGAAAGTCCCATCCGGACACGGGACGAAGTCTTCAATCTTGTATCTTCATAGTCTTGGAGTCCGGCCGATGATGATAGTCCGGCTATCCGGACACCCCCTAGTCCAGGACTCCCTCACTCTTCACAGCATGGACATCTTTCCATCTTGATGATTTGCATTTCGGGCATTCACTTAAGTTGGCATAATCCTTCCGGAACAAAACACAATTATTCTTACAAACATGGCTCATATCATATCCAATTCCAACTGCACGAAGGAAATTCTTCATTTTACTGTAGGTGTGTGGCAGCTCAGACGCATCTAGAAAAGATTTGCGGAAAGCAGCCAACATCGCATCGAATGATTTGTTGGTCATCCGCTCAGATGTCTTCACCTGAAGAAAGGTGACCATAGCTGAGAATACTGACAACTTATTTCCTGGGGCGACAGCAACGTTGCATTGTTCCAACATGCGGACCCACCGTTTTTCTTTTGCAGGTGAAAGTTCACGGAATGCATGAGCATTTCGTAGCATTGTTTCAATGTTGGTCAAACTCACTGGCTCCGCCACCTCCTCCTCCTCTTCCACCTGAGCATCAGGTAGATCAAGATGGTGATCTGCTGCTTCCACGTAGTCAATAACATTGACGTTTATAGCTTCACCATGATGAACCCACCTAGTATATGTGACTGACATCCCATACAAGTGTAGATGATTTTGCACAGTTGACTGGGGTCCTGTAACTGAATTCATACAACTGCTACACAGGCAGAGCACATCTGATTTCGGACCACCGTACTCAGCTCTGATAAAGTTCATGAAGTTTTCAACCCCTTCGACGTATGCAGCGGAGAATCTTCGAGAAGAAGTTATCCAAGTCATGTCCATCTGTTAGACATAGAAATTAGTTCTTCTACGAGATATTACAGGAAAAACATATATGCTTTTTTATAAAGTCCAGAAAAAATACCTAGGTTGACGTCTAAAGCTATGGCAAGATATTTGGACGAGCAGATCGAAGTAACAAAATATATGTAAAGCTAATTCACCAAACAGATTTGAGTGCTAAATTATGGCAGGCTGTTTCAGCAGTCAATGAGGCCAGCACACAGCCATCGAACTATCGAAGGCCATCGCAGCAACAAAGATCGAGTATAAAACGGTGTAGAGCTATTTCACCTAACAGATTGGCTACTAGACCATGGCAATCTACGTAACAATAAATATATGGCAGGATATTTTAGCAACTAATCGGCCTTGGCATGCCATCTCAACTAAGCAAATTGAGTGTGGAATAGGGCAAGGAAGCTTCTTAAGCAGACCATATTGACAGTAAACTACTTTGGCAAACAGTGAGATTAACAGCGTCTATCAGCTAACATTCAGCGCTACACCGACATGAACGGGGCCTCAGTCTAGAATGTGCATACCGTGGGAGAAGCTGACCGCCGTGCGTCTCCACATGAACGTCGCCAGCGGTGGCGGCGCTGACCGCCGTGCGCCTCCACAAGAACGTAGCCAGAGGTGGGGGCGCGGCTAGAGGACGACAGTCTACGAGAGCGTACTATGGGAGCGAGAGGATCGCCGTGCGTCCCCTTGACGAACCGCGGCGCCGATGTATCGGCGCGGCGGGGAGGGCGGCTTTGGCGGAGCGAATGGAGTGGAGGGGGGACGGGGGGAGGGGGCTTTGGGGAATATTTGGCCGAAGGGCGGTTGAATCGGATTTTGGGGGAATTTTTGTGTGGGGGGGGGGAGGATTTTCGCGCGGTGGGCGGGGAGTTTGGCGCATGGTCGGTTTCTCCAAGTGCAGTCCCACGTGTCAGTGAAGAGGCAAGCTGAAGCGCATTCCGTTTGCGTGAGCGGTGTGCAGGATCGAACGTGTGTGGGGTGCAATGCGACCGCGACAGGAGTGCTGTGAGTGTACCGCTTTTTTCCTTTTAAACTAGGCGCTTCGCCCCCTCAAAAAAAATTGTTCGCACGATCCATCGATACTACTACTAGTAATCCGGTAATCCCGACTAAAACGTCGCGGCCGGGTCTTTTCCCCCGCGATATGCTGCGAGGTTGGCTTAGTTGGGTTTTTTAGATTTGTCTCGGTTCAGTAAAAAGTAGAGTTGGTGATGATGGAGTGCCTATCATCCTACAATATAGGACATCCGATCTATATCTAACGGATAGGAAGGAAACTATGACAATTTACCTGCACTCCTCTCCACATTTGCAGATAAGGCTTTCCCTCGTTCATCCTTTTCTCCCACAAGATCTTGATCTTCCGTGCAAGGCATCTCGCTAGTACTCGTACAATATGTATATTATTGTGAAAGTTCATATACACCGGCCGAGATTAATGCAAACACGGTAGATATTCATCACATTTCGAACTTTTATAGTACAAAAAATAAAAGAAACCTGACCCTAAACCTATTCTACGGCGGCGACTGACGTCCTCCATCTACGATCTCTATGTACGGGGGCGGGGTTCAAGACCCGTGAAGTGAAAGTGCGGTCTCCGGCGAGGAAGAGTAGAACACGGGATACGGACCGGCCAGTTGGCACACCATGCCCTACTGCCTCCCATGCCCTACTCATCCTCGGAGGAGTCCCCGACCTCGGCGGTGCCGGACGTTGGATGGCGGCAGGTAGGATGTGTGGCTGACGGTGCTCCCATCATCGGCCGCGAGCGTGGCCACCGCTTGTGCGGTCGCGTCCGTGTCCGGCTACACCGCTATTGCGTCGCGAGAGGTGACTTGAGCGAGGGCGACGACCTCGAGCTTCATCCCTGAAGACAAACTCTACCGCAGAGCGTTCGCACTTGTGGTCATGGCAGATGTGGTGTAAGGTAGGAGGACGATGCGCTATGGTGTGGAGGTTAATTAGCTGGGCATTGCCGCTTTAAGTAGCGCATTCCGGTGAGGTCAAGCATCCGGGTGCGTCATTAAGTCGCCGGAGTTGGTTCCTCGGGCACCGAGCCTCTTAACGACGACATACGAATGGATGGCATGAATGCGGGCAACTGGCGCCGGCTGGGAACGCACCACGTGACGGCGCGAGGGACGAGGGCTTTGGTGTGCCAGGGTAGTCAGCTGCGGTCGTGGCAACATTGGAGATGCCCTTTGCTCAAATGCGATCCCCGCATGTCATTGAAAAAGCAAGATGACCCGGCATGGTCCAGGTCCATAGGATGTAGTTGGCCGCGCTACACCACCCCGCGGACGCGTCGCGGCGCCCCGTGCATCCTCGACGAGCCGGGGTTTGGGGTGTGTTTGGATTGTGGCCACAGTGCACCTTACCAAAATTTTGGTCATGACCCAAAGATTGGTCTTTGTTTGGATGGTTGCCATTTTTTGGCATGCCAATGAACTCTAGCCAACTCTAGTTCATTTTTCTTGCCAATGTCGGCCAAATCATGGGCAACCAATACCTCAACCAAAATTTTGGTCATGACCCAAAGATTGGTCTTTGTTTGGATGGTTGCCATTTCTTTGGCATGCCAAGGAACTCTAGCCAACTCTAGTTCATTTTTCTTGCCAATGTCGGCCAAATCATGGGCAACCAATACCTCAACCAAAATTTTTGTCATGACCCAAAGATTGGTCTTTGTTTGGATGGTTGCCATTTCTTTGGCATGCCAATGAACTCTAGACAACTCTAGTTCATTTTTCTTGCCAATGTCGGCCAAATCATGGGCAACCAATACCTCAACCAAAATTTGGCTACCCAATGCTTTGATGGGGCAACCTTGGGCACAAACCAAACATACCGTTGGTCGTGCCACAGCACTAACGCCACCCTCGGCACACTGAAACCGACCGTGTCTAGCGACGATATGAGCGTGTCGCTCACCGCGGTCGCCGTGTCCAGAGGCGGTGCTGGAGCTGCGCCCCGTTGTTGGCCCCAACGACCCACATGAACGGTTGTCGGTGGGGAGGAGGTCGTGGGCCAGCTCCTCCATTGGACTAGTCTGCGCTACGTCGTCCCGATGGGTGTGCCCCACATGTCGATTTCCTTGTTTTCCCGGCCATATTCGAGCGTCGGTGCTCCGCGTTGCGCATTAGGCCTTTCATTATGTAGGCCAAGCGAGACAACTTATTGTTTATTTGAGCTGTTCAAGTGTAATCATGTGGCGTTTGCTTATTTCTCATTCCTCTCCAACCCTCTTCTCCATCGATCATGTCGCCCTCCAGTCGAGTCCATCCTCCCGCATGCCTCATTTGAACATTCCGCCGAGTATCATTCGCATGTACCCACCCTAGTCCTCTTTCGATAGATCTCCGGACCCCGAGATGAAATCAAGAGGGAACGAGTGGGGGCAAGTGATACCTAAGGCGGATTCAAAATTTTGAACAGGTGATCATAGCATCCGCAAATCATATATAAAGGGTATTCAATGTTTGTTTCATTTTTGAACGTACAATATACTCCCTCCTATCCTTTCTACTTTACATATATGTTTTATGTGTAGTCAAAGTATCTCTACTACGATCAAAAAGGTATCAACATTCAACAACGCCCAATCAATATCGTTAGATTCGTACGTACTCCTAGATTTGTACTCGAGATGGTTTCCAGTTTGACTATTGACAAGATTAATAGTACTCCCTCCGTCTAGGTAAGTAAGTCATCTTAGGCTGTGCACCATGACCAATGAGGAGGGGAAAACGAGAGACATTAATGTTTATTTGCTAATTAATAGTATTGCATGCAATGAACTAACCACTGCATGTCATGTTTGATAGTCTCAGGTCATTAAAAGCATGCACACCCTCATCTCTTATTGGTTGATATGTCAAGAAACAAGAAACGAGGTAGAAGTTAATGCATCGCGCCTACGTGTTTTGGGATTATTTGGTTTTCATAAGATGACTTACACACCTAGACGGAGGGAGTACATGAGATGTATAATGTGAAAATTATATCATTGGAAACTCCTTTCACATACGAAATTGACCGTATGTTTTGTGTAACTTGCATGTCATATATTATTACTCTAACATTTGGTCAAAGTTAGCCTCGAAAAATGCATTAGACCCTGTATGCTTTCTGTAAGTTGCATGTCATATATTATTACTCTAACATTTGTGTAAGTTGCATGTCATATATTATAACTCTAACATTTGGTCAAAGTAGTATAGTGGAAGTGGATCCTCTGACGTAGGTATCCTTGCCTTACCCTCCCTTTCGGTCACTTACTGGCGGACCCCATGCTTTCTAGGCCCCGCATGTCAGTTACTCAATGGGTTCGGCCACGTCAGGGGATCCTCATCCGCAGTATACTACCTCTGTTTTTATTTACTCCGCATAAAACAGAGGGAGTGGTGGTATAATAAATAACACGGGCGGGGGAGGGGGAGGGACGTCGGTTTGCTCTCAACTGCGGTCCCACAAGCGAGCGAAAACGCAAGACTCGACTCGATGCAGAGCGCGCGGATGCTGCTCTCATCGACGCCCTCCTGCAGGCGGAACCGGACGTCCTGGACTTGAACCGGGCGGCGGAGGCTCGACTCGACGCGGAGCGCACGGATGCCGCTGCCATTGAGGCCCTCCTGCAGGCAGAACTGGACGTCCTCGACTTGAACCGGGCTGTGCTCTCATCCGTGCAGAGCGCCAACACGCTCCGCTTGAATGAGTAGCTGGAGGCCGAGGACAACCACAGTGCAGAGACACACGTCGGCAGCGACGGCTGGTTCGCGCCGGTAGCCAAAGACGACGAGGTCGGGTCTTTCCGCAACCAGTGATAGTTTTTCTTAATGTTGTTGTTTTTATGGATCTTTTGCTGTGTAAAAACATAGTATATTTGTTATGCAAGTCGCCTGACTTGGGTCAGTCTACCATTTCAGACGGTTGGATGAACATCGTACGTCTCCTAACCCTTCTTACCTTCTTCCTCACCTCTTCTTCTTCCCCAACAGACCACCGCACGGGCCGTACGGATACTCCCCAACATGCGGTTGGGTAAACATACTCTATGAACGAAAATTATGTGTCAGCTATAGGATGGCCGAGTTTCATTTGTTCACAAGCGACAGCACGTGTCAGTGAGGGTGCGTTCCCTTGGTTGGGTTTGCGGCGCACAGGAGCAACTGTGTGAGGGTGCGGTGTGACCGCGGCGTGCAGGAGCAACCGTGTGGGGGTGCAATGCGACCGCGACAGCCATGCGCAAGTGTACCTCCTTCTCATTTTGAAAACTTTAGGCAAGCTTGGCAAAAATGTGTGGCAAAGTTTGGCAATGCAAGTCCTAGACCAAAACAGGATAAGTACGTACGTACTAGGAGTACTAGTGTTAAAAAAGAACGGCAGGGTTTTCCTTCGCGGGATTTAATCGATACAAATCCTCGTTTCACGTGTCAATTAATGCGTATTTTTTTCTCAAAAGACCAAAGAGCTAACCATCTCACTCCTCATCGCTTGATTAATGCACCGCCATGCAAACCAACCTTCTCACTTCCGCATGCATGCAGGGGATATTAATGTCCTTGGTTGCTAACCCCATCAATTTTGCCTCGATTAGTGTTAGTGGCCCTTTGCAAGTTGTAATTTTGATATACTGGCCTTGTGTACAAAAAAATGGAGGTAGCAACTATATTTGACTTCCTTCTCCATTGCGGTGACGTTGACGATATTTTTTTTGTGGTTTGGCAAAGTGCGTTCGACGGAGAACACCATTGAGGGAGACCACGGCAAGTCGTTCGCAAGTGCCGCCTGCAAGCCGAGACAACCGCCTTATTTGCATCCAGGAACTCCTTTACTAGTACTACTACTAGGAGTACTAGTGTGGTGAGATGGTTTCTGGAAGAAAACGATGGAGAAGCAGAGTCAGCGAAGAGTGAAATGATGGTTCCTTCGTCCATGCTTTGTGATTTGACGCCTCACTGCTTTGTGATTTGTGATGGAAGGGACAGGGGAGTAGACTCTGTGCTCTATACTGTACTACATGCGTCCAAGCATGGGAGAAAGAGGAGATACGTTGCATTTTTCTATTCCTTCAATCAATCAATCAGGGAGCTTTGGTTCCATCTTTTTGGCTTTGGCAACACCGCCCACAATGGTTCCCACGATGCCAAACGCTATTTTCACATTTGGCTACACATTGTCAATGCCCTTAACTGTACCACTTTGTTTTGCTCCTGTGTGCTATCTATACAAATATCAGTTATATTGATCTTAAAAATTATAGAATCAAGATTAGTAAAAAGGAGGTGATTTTGCCGCGCGGATGGCAGGGGAGGTTTCTTATTTTTGGAGGACGTTGTCCTGGAGGTTTGCTAACATGCGGTCCCATGTGTCAGTGCTTTACCAAGCCGATCCGCGTCCCACATGAGGCAGAACAATGGAAGAAGCAACACGTAGTTAAGTTAAAGAAGATGAGGGAGAAGCGGATTCAGCAACGAGTGAAATGATGGTTGCTTCGTCCCTCCAACTTATTTTTTTAGCATTATTACTTCGTCCCTCCAACTTAACTACGGGAAAGGTGCAGCTTTGTGATTTGACGCCTCATTGCTCATTACTACGCTGGCGCCATGACTGGGGTGCTTCACCCCGGCTGCTCTGCACTGTATTTCGGTATGGCACGTGGACCCGGTAGCTTGATGTCCCACATGTCGGCAAAAGGGACTAGAAGATTTATGAAAGAGAGCGCTCCACTCTTACGACGGAGGAGTAGACGACACGACGGCCCAGTGAATTGTCACTTGTACTGTATAGTACTATAGTTTTGCTGTTTCGCACGATCCATCGATACAAACCCGATTAAACAGGAAAGGGCGGGATTTTTCCCGCGCGGTAGATCATACTGGCCATACATTTCAAAGGCAATTTTAATGTATGCAAACTGAATAATTATAAGTAACAATATGATATCTAGTAAAACTAAAAACACATATGATTTATTGTGTTAGAGTGTAGTAGTAGTGTTGTATTGCATAGTTGTTAGATGTAACATGCGAGAGCGTGTGGAGATGTAGTTTTGGAGGGCCTACAGAGAGAAAAGCGTAATACGGTCACCGAACTTCAGAATAAGCTGATTACGGTCACTATATACATTTTGCGGTGATTATCCAGTCACTTGCTCACAATTCAGCATCGGATTGCACTCTGTTGACCTGCCAAATAGTCTGCGTGGCGCCATGTTGACTAGTTAAATTGACCACGTTCCTTGTGGGTCCCACCTGTCAGTTCGCATAGGGAAAAGGTCAGATAAACACAAATTTACCCAGGCGCGACAAGGCTCCAACCCGTGCGCGGGAATCATCTGGTTGTGTATGTGTCTGTCAGGGCCTGATGTGTTCGCATGCACGTGTAGGTTGAGCACTTGAGCGTGAGAGTGTGTGTTGGTCGTGTGGTGTACTGGTGTGTGCATGCATGCGTGCGTGTGTGCGTGTGAGTGTTGCGTGCGTGTGTGGTTGCATGTGTACGTGTGAGTGTTGCGTGCGTGCGTGGGTGCATGTGTTTGTGTGAGTGTTGCGTGGATGCAGTTCATGTGCATGCGTGCGTGTGTGTATAATCACCACACCAGCTCCTGTGTGTTAAAATAGACGGCTCAGCATACCAATACAAGGCCACCTTGTCCGGTGTGCCCGCGGTCATGACTTCGAACCACCGTCAAAATATATTTTTGTCGTTTGTTTTCATTCTTACTAGCAAGATGCCCGTGCGTTGCACGTAACATCAAGATGCATTTGTATGACTTGTTTATCTTGTGAGAGAAAAAGGATGAACGAGGGAAGGCCTTATTTGCAAATGTGGAGAGGTGTGCAGGTACCTTTTTGCAAAATTGCCATAGTTTCTTTCCTATTCGTCAGATATAAATCGGACGGCCTATATTGCAGAATGGCAGGCACACCATCACCACCAACTCTATTTTTTATAAGAGTGTATTTTATGTATTTTATAAGAGTGTAGATGTAGAGTAGATACAAGTCGGCAGTTGGGCATGATGGTAGTGAGATAATGTGATGCAACACTAGAGGTGCCACGTGGAGCGTTTAACTGGTCAACTAGTCATACTAGTCATGTCATGAGCAAATACAGAGTTGTACGGTGAGCCCGTGACTGTATAATAACCACTAAACATAAACAGTGACCGTAATGAGTGGATTATGAAGTCCAATGTATGTATCGTGCTTTCGCTTCAAATATAATGATCATCATTGCATATATCGCGAGAGAAAGATGAAACACGCGTGAATTTTATGGGGGCTTACTTTTAGAAGACCTGGAGATAGTTTTCTGTGCATACATGAAAGGGGCGTACATGGGGGTATGCGATAGAGGGAGAGATGATCTTCGTTTCTCTTTATTATGACTAACTTTGTATATAGTATAAAAATATACAAATTCACAGTGCAGAATAAATATCATTGTGGGCACCATGCAATGCAAATTAGCGTTCGTACTCCTCCATATAACTTTGTAATGTTGTATATATGTAGAAACTCTAAAATAATTTTTTGGCCACACTTTATTCAAAAGGAATGTTGTATGCAAAATAAACGTGAAGAGAGGGCTTTTTAGATCAATGGGGTACGTGATGTAACATGTGTGAATGTGTAGTTGATGCATTTGGGGGGGCCTAGAGAGGTATGTGTGTGTATTACATATTCGAGAGAGGCATGGATAGAGGGGCCGACGGTGGGGGGCGTGGGAGAGATAGCACGAGAATGAGAGTGGTCTAGAGAGAGAGAGACGAATATGACGTCACGACGAGAGATTCCATTCCCTTGAGTGTGTACATGCAAGGGGGAGGGAATAGAGGCACCAGGAGAAATTTTATGTGTGTGTGGTGTTTGTGTTGGTATGCGTGGGTGTGAGAAGATAATGAGACGTGGGGGCAGAGGGTGTGTCACCGCGTGAGGTCCGGTTGGTCGAGGTGAGTCCCTTCATTCGGTTCCGTCCTGCGCCACATTGGTTGGCCCATGACACATTTAGGAAGACCCATGGATGACTAGTCGTATAAGACAAAGATAGCAGAATTGTGAAGGACTCTGTGTCCACTGACAAAGCTGGCTAGGATTTGTAACCCTAGGTTCTCGGACTAAGGTCACCCCTTTATCTCTGATATTACTATTCATCCAACCTAACTTTAAGGGGCATCCTACAGAATGCTCTGCTAGAATCATACTCGTCGATTAGGAAGAGAGGTGTGAGACAATGCGTGAGAGACAGGCGTAAAGATAATGTGCTTACATGAGACACGTAGGCAGGTCCATGTATATAGAAAGGGTCGATGAGGATTGTGCGTGTGTATGTTTGCGAGAGGAAGAGTGCTTGTGATAAAGGTTAGTGAAAATAGTTGTAAATGGTTACGAGAGGGAGGGAGGGTTATATCTAGAGCATGTGTGCGAGAAAGACACCTCAGGAGAGAGTGTGTGAGCATTGTGAGAGACCACCGATGGAGAGTGAAACTACACATAAAAGACTGCTCTACACATTGATTAAAGATATAAATTGTATGCAAATATTAGGATGGGATCATGATATTTGCAATTCGCGTAAGGAGCGGTCATTGATCCATCAGACATCTAGATTCTATCGAATTTGAGCATGTCTATGTTATTATTCGACACAATTGATCCACATAGTTAGTATTTTGAACTCCAGACAATACATCGCTTTAGCAATCGAATATAAACGTGAGTATAGTTCATGTTGTGTGTGTAAAGCACATTATACATACGAAAGTTACACAATGGACATTATAAATAGCTACCTATGAACTAGCATACATTTGAATTCAACTTAAGGTGGTTTAAAAAATCAAATTCAACATGAAGTCCATTCAATTATTTGAATTTGATATCATGGCATTTGTAAACCATACCTAAATTATGGGGGCACCAATCTTTGCTCTGATTTTGTACATAATAGCATATGTAGTCGTATACAAAATAGATTCAAATTTAGCTCCTCCATTCCAAAATAATCGTAGTTATAGGATTTTCAAGTGTCAAATTTTCAAAAAGAAGCGGATAATTTAATGAGGTTTTCAAACATACAAGGTCAAATATAACGTTGTCTATTTAGGTCAATCCTTATAGTTCAAGAGTACTCTAAACGTGAATGCTTGTGTTTCAAAATTTCGAACGAAGTGCCAAAAGAGCCTCTACTCGCCCGAAACCGCGTGAGACCAATGTTTGGTAGTACAAGGAAATTAATTTTCTAATAACTCCGACCCGTGAAACCTACCGGCCCGACGTCCAAAGGTCTAAACCGGGGTAGGTTTGTAGCTTCATCTAGACGCCACGCAACCGCCTCCGAAAAACATTCATACACAATGGCCGCCTAAGCACACATGCGCGCGGCCGAAATCGCTCCCGCCCACTATTTGGGACACCTGGGATTACCATCCTACCCCCGACCCGCAGTAGGTCCAAAATTTAAGAGAGGGGCAAAGTTTGTACTTTCCCCAAATTTCAAACAAGTGCGTCCCATCTTTTGTTCAAAAAAGCCAAAAACAAGCGCATCCCAGACCGAAACATGGTTCCCCCCCACCCGTCTGATTCCCCATTCATACTCCGTGGGCGCCAAAACTACCTGTCCACCAGCCGCGAAACCCCGGCGTCCTCCGTCCGCCACCACATCCCACCCATCAACCGCCGCCCTCCTCCATCACGCCGGAGCTGATACCCCGACGTCGTCGTCCACCGCAACCTCAACCCCAACGCCCTCCACGGCTAGTAGTTGAAGCCAAGGCCGAGCCGTCCGTACCAGAGCCAGTTCAACCACGTCGTCCTGCGCCTCACTGCTGCCGCTCCAACTTCGCCACCCTCCACCGCACTGGAGCTGTTCCTGCTACGCCGTCCTTCGCCGCCTCGGATCTGCTTCCCCTCCGCCGACATACGGCCACGGCAACACAGTCAATGATTTGGCCATGGGTTCGTCCAAGCCTGCACCCTCCAGAACATCGATTTCCCCGGTAAAAAGAAGAAGATCGGCGTGACATGTGGAGATGACCACACCGGCAACCGAAGAAGGTACTCCTCTTCCCTTATTCATGCAAATCTTACATCTCTGCTTGCACGGTATTCATCCCACAGAAGACACTAGTTGACCGCTTCTTATTGATACTAGATGTTCCTAGTAACTCGCAATGCACAAGGTTTCTCCTCATATACTACTTCACCTTAGCTAGAGGTCCGTCGCCCCCCTGAATTTCAATTTCTGGCCAGTTGATTCCCAATTAACGGAAGCATTCGCCGGCGTAACAGGCGCTAGTACGACTATTACACCGGGGAAGTAGCGCCTTGGTGTTTATCTTAGGGGCGTGTGTGGCCTAGAGCTACTGGCGCCTGATCAGGAGGTCGGCTGGGATTAAAGGGATGGCCTGGGGGCGCTGCCAAGCACGGCGGTGGTGTGAGGTCGATGGGAGGGCAGGGCAATGGAGGCAGAGGTCTGGGACGGTGGTCGCTGGCGGTTCGAGAAAGATCGTCAACCGTAACTGGCGGGAGGTAGACGAAGGCCATCTGCCCGTTCCTTATAGATCGGACGGTTCATTAAAAAAATCGACTGACCTATTTATTTTCAGTCGACTGTTATCTTAGATATGACCACATGTGATGGTGTGCTGGAGGAGTACCTGCATTTCCTGTGCTCATATATTACAAAATCATACGGAGTAGAATCTAATTTTGTTTGCCATGCAATGTTGTAGAGCTATCATATGTCTCCTGTCATTTATTTTTCAGCCACCTGCTATCTTCTACTTTTACAGTGCACTAGTTCTGCACACACTTCACCCATACTCTCACTATTGTGTTTTTATGCAAGGGTATTTCAGATTCTGCCGAAAGAGAAGCAAAAAAGAAAAGAGACAAGTCGTGCCAGCTTTCTACGCGGCTAGGCACGGCATGTTACAGCGCTATAAAGGGTGCAGTGTTAGCAGATGGAGACGGTAAACGTTGCTCTGGAGTTGATGGCCTCGCTCGCAATGAACCACCATCCCAGGTGCTTGCTTTAACTTCGCAGTGTCATATGTGGTTGCATGTTCCATATGGTGTCTAGCTTGTATTCGAAAGGCCGAAGTCGGTCTTTATTAAGATAAGGAAAGATATTCTTTACATGAACCACCATCCCGTGAGCACCAGAAGACAAATAGCTAGTCAGGGCACTAGCCGAGCCAGTGAAAAGCCCAGCAAAGACAGGCATCACCTATAAGCCAACTAAAAAGCCATGATGGTGGCGAAGCAGCCCGCCTCCCACCAGGCTCTCAGGTCCTAGATGATTATGTTCACCACTCCAGCCGGATGTCTAGCTTGTATTGCTTCCAATTTGGTTAAATTGCATCTACTTAGCTTACACATTATACCTTTGAATATGACATGCCTTTCTGTTTTTGGTACATACTAGTACATCTGTGTATTAACCATGTTCTTACATCAAACTAATGTTCTTGTGTATCCCTCATCAATCACTTATGACGAGGCAGGTAGGCAAGGGGACTACTCCTCATTTAAAGAATGCAGTGTCAGCCTCCCGACATGATTCTCAAGAAACAGAAATGCTAGATGAAGATAGTGAACGTAGCTCTGTAGTTGATTACAGCATTTCCCCTACACTAGCATCGCAGGTGCTTGCTCTAACTTGGCAGCGTGATATGTGGTTGCATGTTGCATATGGCGTCTAGATTGTAATTCTTCCAATCTGGATAAACTACATGTGCTAGTTTGCTTAGCTTATACTCCCTCCGTCCCATAATGTAAGACGTTTTTTGGCACTAAATTAGTGCCAAAAACGTCTTACATTATGGGACGGAGGGAGTACATTATACCTGTTAATGTTACATGCCTTCCTGTATTTAGTACATAGTACATCTGTCTATTAAGCATGTCCTTACATCAAACTATTATTTTTTTGTATCCCGCATCAATCAATATGACGAGACACCTTTAGTATATGCAGTGCGATATTAGTTGCATCTTTCATATGATTTATAGCATGCGCTACTTCTAATTTGTTGAAATTCCATTTATGATGGGACGCTTTTAACTTGGCATTGTCATATTGGTTGCATGTTTCATGTGGTGTCTAGCTTGCATTGCTTCTTATTTGCTGGAATGGTTTCTGCTTAGTTTACACAAACAGTTGTGAACATGCCATGCTGTCCTGTTTTTCGTACATATTCCATCCTGGTATCATGTGTTTGCCTTACATCAAAGTAGTGATTGTCAGTATCATGCATGAATGAGTTCTGAAGAGAGAATTTTATTGCTTTTTCTTGTTGGTCTTACTTGACAATTCAAAATCAATAAAGCGGAAGGAAGTTAGCAAGGCAGCAGATAAAGGTGCTCCTTCCGAACGGAGGGCCTCTACAGTTTCTACTCCTCCACACCCCCAAGATGATTTCCAAGACAACACATGCATAGACACTCAACAAAGCTGTGTTCATGATGAGCACGTCTCCCCTAGTGCAGCATCACTGGTGCTCCCTCTAACTTGGCACTATTATATGTGGTTGCATGTTATGTGTGATGTCTAGCTTGTATTGCTTCTAATTTTGTTGAATTCCATCTGCTTACTTTACACATTATACTTGAATAAGACATGTGTTCCTGTTTCTAGAACATACAATATCTGTCTATCACACCATGTTCTTACATCAAATCACTACTGTTGTGTAACCTGCAACAATCACTTATCATAAGACATGTTTGACTTCGAAGTGTGATATAGGTTACATCTCACATTCTTTTCTAGCTTGTACTACTAATTTGTTGAAATGGTAGTTATGACGACACAGTTTTAACTTGGTAGAGTGATATTCGTTGCATCTTTCATATGGTGTCTAGCTTTCATTGCTTCTAATTTGTTGAAATGCCTTCTCCTTAGTTTACACATCATAAGCTGTGAATATGCAATGTTGTGAATATGCAATGGCACTAATGACGAGAGACCTCTAACATGGTAGTGTGATGTTGTTTGCATCTTGCATATGATTTATTTCTTGTACTGCTTCACATTTGTTTAAATGCCATTTATGATGAGACACTGTTAACTTGGCAGAGCGATATTTGTAGCATCTTTCATATGGTGTCTACCTTCCATTGCATTGCTTCTAATTTGGTGAAATGTCTTCTTCTTAGTTTACACATCATAGTTCTGGTTATCTCTTCCGTCCTGTTTTTCATACATATTACATCCTCCTATCATGTGGTTGTCTAACATCAAAGTTCAGTTCGTCTGCATCACGCATCAGTTTGTTCTGAAGAACTAAATTGTTATTCATTTTTCTTGTCGGCTTGACTTAACATGGCACAGAGAAAGAGGAAGAAACACAGAATGGCAGGGAATGAGAAGCGGATGAATCCTGCAGATTCTACTGGTACTGATGGTGCAATAGAAGGTCAAAGTCCAGCGGAAAATTCTACAAACACGGCATCCCATGCTACACGAGCTGCAAAAAAAGCCAAACAGAAACAAATAGCTGCCACCAAACAAGCAGAGACAGCCCTAGTTCTTGCAATACCTACCACAGTACTACCAGCTGCACGACTTACTCGTGCGTCAACTGAGCTAGCAGCATGTTCCCAAGCTCCCTTGCCACCTGACACTACTTCCCAAGCACTCTTGACACAAGACGAGTTGGCAATATCAGATGAACCTTGTGAGGTTCAATAGCAAGAAGGTAGTTGCTGGAGTCAAGTTACAGTTGCATGCTTCTTTATATGTATTCTCATAGTTTGATGTACACTAACACTTCCTATGTTTGTTGTTGGACTAGCACCTAGGCGCAAGAGGAAACAAACATCAGGGATAATGCTCGATAGGTTAACTAAATCTAGAGGAGGAAGAATGGAGATCCGTTTTGAGGCAGGTTTAAAAAGGCCATGTGATGCTACAGAGTCAGCCAAGTTAGTACCAGAGGCAGCGCTTGCCGTTAGGTGTCATGTACGTATCCTCCCAACATGGATTCAGTACAGGAATGACACGAAACCTAGTTCAACACCTTCCTCGACCATTTATCTGTAAGTATGGTCATGTATGGAAACTAGTAATATCGTCTTGCTCTATCCCATACTTTCTAGGTTGCTGATAATGAGACTCCCATAATTTTCAACAGATGAGGTTCAAGTTGGATAGCCAAGATGATGCAACCAGACAAGCTTGCACCCATGTTTTCAAGTCTGCTCTGCGATAGTATCGGTATAACTTGAGGAAAACTCACTTTGAAGGCAAGGCTAATAGTGAACTTCCCCAAACATCTCCAGTGGAAAATATATCGGATGAAGACTGGAGGGGCCTTGTTAAACACTGGTCTGATACGAAGTATCAGGTACATTATATATGTGATCAGATCACATGTTGAAGTCCTATTTACGCATGTGCCACACAAATCTATCTTCTTGTAGGTGAACTGTTCAAAGAACAAGGCCAACCGTACGAAAGTGAAATTCCAACAGACGACGGGATCTCGTAGCTATATTGCACACTGCGAGGCTCTTGTAATTAGCTGTTGTTTCACTCTTTTCGCTGTACCATATTATCAGATCTATATTGACATGTTCGAAATGTAGAGGAAAGCCCGCAAGGACCAAAAAGTACCTGAACCAAATGTTGTGGAAATCTTCAAGGACTGTCACACCAGCAAGAAGAAGGGCATGACTACACCAGTCAAAGCCGCTGTTGTAAGTCCTTAATCCTCATGCCTTTTAACTACTACTTACTCTGACTTGTGCCTTGAACTGCATGGTTTGCAGCCAATGTCTAATACTCTTTTCAATTTTATACACAATTGTCTTAGCGTATCATTGCACCTTACAAGGTTTAAAAGAGAGGAGTGATGTTCCTTTGATCTTGACCCATAATCTAGTTCCGTGCTGGACTTGCCCACACAATGTTACAATTGCCTGTTTGTCTGTTCTCAGTTGTTTTGTGATATGAATGATGTCATACTGTGCTTACCGTATTATAAACTTCGTCTCTTTATCCTTAGCCCTCAATACAATGTGAAGAAATAGACAATACATTAGCGATGGTACATGGTCATATGTTTGGAACCTGGTTTTATTATGTACTTTGCAATAAAATACAACTAATATTTTACATGGGTTCACCAGAATAAGTTCTGTATATAGACCAAAGCTATTTTGTTTGGTTTCGCTGCCTCCTTAATATCTTCTGTTCTGGTACTACTAATGTAAAACCTCAACTTTTCAGCGAGCTATGGAAAAAATTGTGGAACCACCACCTTCTGAAGGTGGCGAGGCAACTATAACCGCAATGTCAGCTTTTGCTGCAGTGGGTCAGTACCTGTCCACTAACAGTGCTAAAAGCACGTTCCTGCGTAATACTGGATTGGTTTTTAAGGCAATATCGTCCAAACTGCCTCATGATCAAGATATGCAAGCTCAAAGCAATGTTGTATCTGCACTCCAGACACAAGTCCATTCCCTAACAGAGGCCCTTTGTGAAACAAGGAGAAACATTGCTCAATGTCGTCAAGATATGCATGGTTTTGAAACCAGACTATCTGACATTTGCTATGTTGTTCAGGAGCCTAGGGGAAATGAAGGCGAGGGTTATGGTGCTCCATCGGACAATACAGCATGAAAACATAACAGTCAAGTCAAATGAACTGAGCTTCTGAACTTCTGGTGGTGCATTTATCTGCTAGACTGTTAAGTTTTATGCCAACCTTCCTTTTGTTATATAGTTGTAATTTGTTTTGGTGTGATACAAAATTTATTCTTAACATGCAGACCGGCTGAAGAAAACAGAAAGCCATTTTAATATAGTGTGGGGTGTTCCCTATATTTGCACTGGTGGCGATCGTTGATACCGAGTGGATGTAATATGTGCAATCGCCTTAATAGCTTAGCGTTAGTTTCGGCCTTATTTATTTCATAGTCTTCTTTTTCCCTGGTTTGCTAGTGGCCGCAACTACCATGGGCCATATACGGGTCGTAGGATCCATGGGTCTCCTACGGGCCGTCGATAAATGGGCCTATAATCGGTGGGCCTCGGGCCGTCGATAAATGGGCCTGTAATCGGTGGGCCTCGGGTCGTCGGATAAATGGGTCTACATGGGCCGTAATCGGGTATAATTGGTATTGAACCAGCACGGTAACGGGCCGTTAACAGGCCGTAGTACTGCAAAGGCTTAATTCTGTCACAGGCATAAAGGGTCATTAATTAATGGGCCAGAATATAGGACGGGCTGGAAACGGCGCAACGGGTTAACAGGCCAGAAACGGGCCGACTCTTGCCATGGGACAAATTTGGCCCATTTGGGGAACATTCTAGTAATGGGCCGACTCTTGCCATGGTCCGAATATGTCCCATTAGGGGAACAGGCCAGTAACAAGCCGGAAGTAATCGAGGGCCCAAAAGGAGCCCAAGAACGTATGGGTCGTCAATAGGCCGAAAGCTAACATGGGCTAGAAACGGCCCATATAAATCACGGGCCATTAACGGGTACAAAGAAAATTATTGTTCATTATGGGCTAGAGTCACCGTGGGCCTATAAAGGGCCGAAAGATACGAAGGCCTCATATGGGCCAAAAGACGTCATGGGCCATACATGGGCCGAAAGTGAAATGGGCTGCTGTTATATTCGACGGCCCACATGACGTTGTTGGGCTGATTTCCTTTAGGGCCTAACAAGCCATGAGTTAACGGGCCGTAAAATGGGCTATTTGCAAAGAGACCGTTAATAGGCTTTTCATGGGCCAGCCCATTAACTTTTGACCAAGTCAAATGGGTCGGCTTTGTAAGCTAAATGGGCCAGTGGTGGGCCGTGGCACGTGTCGACATATCATAGGCACCTATATGACCCACTGATGAGCTGACACGTGTTTCGTCCGGCCAATAAGAATTTTACACGTGGAAATTTCCCATTGGTCGGGGCTGTTAACGGGTTATCGGATCCAAAACCCGACCCGATAGCTTAACGGCGTTCCGTTATGGTGGATGCCACGTGTCGGTCACCCTTGACGAAAGCACTTCTGTGACGCGCGATTTATCGTCATGGAAGTGGACACTTCCGTGATGATAATTTTGGTAATGTCATGGAACACTTCTACGATAGCACAGGTATGACTATCTTGATTCTGTCATAAAATCGTCATGGATGTACATGCATGACAAAAAATGCGACCTACTGTGACAAACACGTATCATCACGGAAGTGTATTTTTTTGTAGTGGGGGTAACTGTTTCCAGCACTTCTTCATCAGGTGTTAGCGTCCATTCTGCAATAAACTCTGCCAATGCCTTGCTCTGAATTGTTCATGTGCTCTCAAATTTCAAGCCAAAGTTGGATAACTCCAAAGCCCACTCCACTATTCTGCCGGTAGCCTTGGGGTTTTGAGGTATCCTTTGCAACGGAAAGTGGGTGACTACCTTGATCTCATGGGCTTGGAAGTAATGGTGCAGTTTCCTTGAGGCCATGATGAGGCCAAAAAATCAACTTTTGCACACCAAAGTACCTCGATCTAGCCCCCTGTAACAAGGAACTGACGAAGTATACTTGGCTCTGCACCACTTTCTTCCTTGCCGTGTCCTTGGGGTTGCCCCTACTGTCGTGCCCCTCTTTGTCCTGATCCTCATTCAGTCCTGTCGGGCTTTGTTCACTCTCTATTTCTTCTACTTCCCGCTGTGCCACTAGGGCTGCACTAACCACTTGATTAGTTGCCGCTAAGTATAGCAGCAACGGTTCTTGCGGTTTGGGAGCAACCAACATGGGCACAAAATACAAGAAGGTCCTCAAATCTTGCAATGATGCATCTGCTTCCGGGGTCCACTTCATGGGCCCTCCCTTCTTCAAAATTTTGAAGAACGGCCAGGCGCGCTCGGTAGACTTTGAGATGAATTTGCTCAGTGCGGCAACGCACCTGTCACACACCTTACATCTTTAACTGTCCTGGGTGCCTGGATCTGTTTGATAGCCTTAATCTTATTGGGGTTGACCTCGATTCCATGATGGGACACGAAGAACCCAAGTAGCTTGCCAGAGGGAACACCAGACACTTCTCTGGATTTAGCTTCAAGTTGATCTTGCACAAATTAGCAAATGTCTCCTACTAATCCTGGATGAGGGTTGATCTGTCCTTGGACTTGACCACAATATCATCAATATAATCCTCAATGTTTTTGTGCAACTGTGGTTCAAAACCAATCTGGACTGCCCTTGCAAAAGTGGACCCGACACTCTTAACCCGAAAGGCATGAGCACAAAGCAGTACGTACGACATGGGGTGATGAATGAGGTCTTCTCTTCGTCTTCCTTGGACATGAAGATCTGATGATATCCAGAGTATGCATCCAGAAAGGAGAGAAAATCACAACCTGAAGTGGAGTCCACAATCTAGTCGATGCACTGCAAGGGAAATGGGTCCTTCGGGCAAGCCTTGTTAAGATGTGTGAAATCTATGCAAAGCCTCCATTTTCCGTTAGCCTTGTGTACAACCACTGATTTGCTAACCATGTTGGATGCAGTACTCCTCTGACCAGACCAGCTTCCTCAAGCTTCTTAATATCTTAGGCAATAAACTGCTACCTCTCCAAGGCCTGCTTACAAACCTTCTGCTTGACGGGTCGGGCATGTGGGCAGACAGCTAGGTGGTGCTCTATTACCTCCCTGGGAACACCAGGGATATGAGATGGTTGCTAGGCAAACACATCAATATTTTCCTGCAAGAAGGCAACGAGCACGCTTTCCTATTTGTCATCAAGGGTGGCGCTGATAGTGAAGGTACCATCAATGCCATCCAGCCTTCTCGGGACCTTTTTCACATGTGGTGGAGCAACCTTGGATCTCTTGTTGTTGGAACTCTCCGGCAAGTCATCAACATGCGTAGCGCACTCCGAAGAGGTATGCTTCCCAGATTCCTTGTTGGTGTCCCTGTTATCCTTCTTCTTTCCTTTGTTTTCCTTGGTGGGGACTGCTGCTGCCGCGGCCTCTACCGTGACTGCATCCCGGTACATCTTATCCACGCAAATGATTGCGTCTTTCTCGTCTGATAGAATGGAAATGACTCCTACCGGCCCTGGCATCTTCAATGTGTTGTAGGCATAGTGGGATGCTGCCATGAACTTTGCCAGAGCTAGGCGTCCAAGGATCCCATTGTACGGCAGGGGGAGGTCGACCACATCAAACACAACCTTCTTAGTCCGATATTTTAATTCTCCCCCAAATATCACCGGCAACGTAATCTTTCCCTTAGGATGACTCCTGCTGGGACTGACTCCTTGAAACATGCCTGTGACCTTTAGTTCTTCCTCCGCTATCTAAAGCTTGCTGATAACCTTTGGGGGGATCAGACTCAACCCGGCCCCGCTGTCAACCAACATCTTTGTGACTTTGAGGTTGCGAGTTGTTGGTGAGACCAACAATGGCAAACACCCTACCTCGGTGGTGCAGTCAGGATGGTCCTCTTCGTCAAAGATGATGGGCGTGCGTGACCATTTGAGCGGCTTCCGAGGCTCTGCCGCTGGCTCCACGGCATTGACCTCACGCACCCACTGTTTGAGTTGGCGGTGAGAGGAGTGCAAAGATGCATCCCCGTCAATGCACAGGGCATCAATGGCCTTCTGGAATTCCTTCTCGCTGGTTTCCTCTTCATCCCCTCCATCACTCTCATCATTGCAACCTTCCTTCTGTCGGCCCCTGGTGGGTTTTCCTTGGTTCCGAAGAGCCTTGCCGAGCGATTTGCTTCACCACCTCGGCCCTTCCCGCCAGTGCCATTCTGACCTTCTTCCTTATGACACTTCTCATACTTAGCCCTCTACCTCTTGACCAGCTTCTCAACCTGATGACATTCTTGGTGATCGTAGCCTTTGGTATGATGAATCTTCGGATATGGTCCGTCGCTTTTCCCAGCCTTCTCGGCAGTCAGCGCACGCGGCAGCTTCCTTGCCGGGGGCGTTGGACTTAGCCTTCTTGCCGGTACTAGGCATGCCCGATCCTTCGACGTTCATCACGGCCTTATCCTTGCGCCTCTTGTTGCACTTCTTATTCTTCTTCTTCTGGCTAGTGGATTCATCATCATCCTCTGAGTCGATGTCGACGCAATATTCCTCTCCAGGGAGTTTCCTTGCCTCCTCCACCCGAGCGCATTTGTCCACCAAGGTGCAAAGCTCCTTCATAGTCTTGGGCAACCGAACATTCATTTTGGAACGTATCCTGCGGTTGTGCACATTGGATTGGAAGGCAGCTATCATAGCTGCCAGGTGGATATCTGGGATACTTCTGTGGACTCTGCTGAATCTCGGCAAATACTTTTGTAGAGTCTCTCCTTCTTTCTGTTGGAGAAGCTGCACGTCGCTGGGTCGTCCTGGTTCTTGATGGTCGCCCATGAAGGTGCCAATGAACTCGTGGCACAGGTTAGTGATGTCTACTACACAACCTTCTTCTTGTAGACATTGTTGGGCCTCCAAGTGCAGAGGTTTGTAGGATAGTAGCAAATTTCCCTCAAGTGGATGACCTAAGGTTTATCAATCCGTGGGAGGCACAGGATGAAGATGGTCTCTCTCAGACAACCCTGCAACCAAATAACAAAGAGTCTCTTGTGTCCCCAACACACCCAATACAATGGTAAATTGTATAGGTGCACTAGTTCGGCGAAAAGATGGTGATACAAGTGCAATATGGATGGTAGTTATAGGTATTTGTAATCTGAAAATATAAAAACAGCAAGGTAACTAATGATAAAAGTGAGCATAAACGGTATTGCAATGATAGGAAACAAGGCCTAGGGTTCATACTTTCACTACTGCAAGTTCTCTCAACAATAATAACATAGATAGATCATATAACAATCCCTCAAGATGCAACAAAGAGTCACTCCAAAGCCACTAATAGCGGTGAACAAACATAGAGATTATGGTAGGGTACGAAACCACCTCAAAGTTATCCTTTTTTATCGATCTATTCAAGAGTTCGTAGTAAAATAACATAGGGCTATTATTTTCGCTTGATCCATCATAGAGTTCATACTAGAATAACACCTTAAGACACAAATCAATCAAAACCCTAATGTCACCTAGATACTCCATTGTCACCTCAAGTATCCGTGGGCATGATTATACGATATGCGTCACACAATCTCAAATTCATCCATTCAACCAAAACAAAGTACTTCAAAGAGTGCCCCAAAGTTTCTACCGAAGAGTCAAGACGAAAACGTGTGCCAACCCCTATGCATAGGTTCATGGGCGGAACCTGCAAGTTGGTCACCAAAACATACATCAAGTGGCACGTGAAATCCCATTGTCACCACAGATAAACACGGCAAGACATACATCAAGTGTTCCCAAATCCTTAAAGACTCAATCCGATAAGATAACTTCAAAGGGAAAACTCAATCCATTAAAAGAGAGTAGAGGGGGGAGAAACATCATAAGATCCAACTATAATAGCAAAGCTCACGATACATCAAGATCGTGCCATAGAGAGAACACGAGAGAGAGAGAGAGAGAGAGAGAGAGAGATCAAACACATAGCTACTGGTACATACCCTCAGCCCCGAGGGTGAACTACTCGCTCCTCGTCATGGAGAGAGCCAGGATGATGAATATGGCCACCGGTGATGGATTCCCTCTCCGGCAGGGTGCCGGAACAGGGTCCTGAGAGGTTTTTGGTGGCTACAGAGGCTTGCGGCAGCGGAACTCCTGGTCTATCTTCTCTGTGGAAGTTTTTAGGGTACATGGGGCTATATAGGCGAAAGAAGTCGGTCGGGAGGTGCTCGAGGGGCCCACGAGACAGGGGGCGCGCCCAGTAGGGGGGCTCCTATCTCCTGGTCTCCTCGAGGATCTTCTGACGTGGACTCCAAGTCTCCAGGATCATATTCTTCCAAAAAATCATGCTACCGAAGGTTTCATTCAGTTTGGACTCCGTTTGATATTCCGTTTCCTCGAAATACTAAAACAGGCAATAAAACAACAATATGGGCTGGGCCTCTGATTAATATGTTAGTCCCAAAAGTAATATAAAAGTGTATAATAAAGCCTGTAATCATTCAAAACAGATAGTAAAATAGCATGAATGCTTCATAAATTATAGATACGTTGGAGACGTGTCAGCATCCCCAAGCTTAATTCCTGCTCGTCCTCGAGTAGCTAAATGATAAAAGAAAGAATTTATGAAGTGTGAATGCTAGAAGGTGCACAAGTTTGATCAATGATAATTTCAATCACCTTTTCTAGCATGATTATATGTCATAACAGTAGTTCATCTCATAAAACTTCTCACGATAACGTAACAAGCAATTCACATGTCAAAGCATAGACCATAAACTTTCTTGAAAACTAGCAAACTTCATTCTCAGTCATCAAACAATTGCAATTCATCTTACTTTCAGGAATAGCAAACTCCACATACTCAACTATCATATAGTCTTCTACAATTGCTAACACTCACGCAATACTAATGGTTATGGAGATTCAATCAGACACTGAGAAAGATAGGGGCTTATAGTGTTGCCTCCAAACGTATTCACCTTTGGATGATGTCAACAATAATAGTTCATGCTAACTTACATCCAATTGGATATATATATATATATATCAGGATCACCCAAACACAAAGTGCTTGCCAAAGGATAAAATGAAAAAGGGAAAGGTGAAAATCACCTTGACTCTTGCATAAAGTAAAAGACATAAAGTAAAAGATAGGCCCTTCGCAGAGGGAAGCAGAGGTTGTCATGCGCTTTTAGGGTTGGATGCACAAAATCTTAATGCGAATGAATGTCACTTTATATTGCCACTTGTATATGGACCTTTATTATGCAGTCTGTCGCTTTTATTGCTTCCATAACAAGATCATATAAAGCTATTTTCTTCACACCAAAAGATCATACATATTTAGAGAGCAATTTTTATTGCTTGCACCGATGACAACTTACTTGAAGGATGTTACTCAATCCATAGGTAGGTATGGTGAACTCTCATGGCAAAACTAGGTTTAAGGATATTTGGAAGCACAAGTAGTATCTCTACTTGGTGCAAGGAATTTTGGCTAGCATGAGCGGGGAAGTCAAGCTCAACATGTTTGAATGATCCATGACAATATACTTTAACTGAGATGTGCGAAAACATAACCCATTAAGTTGTCTTCCTTGTCCAACATCAACTCTTTAGCAAGTCATACTTAATGAGTGCTCCCAATTATAAAAGATGTCTAGGATAGTGTACTTATATGTAAATCTCTCTTCCTTAAATATTCTTTTATGAATTGTTCAAATGACCAATACAATGCTTGCTAACCTTCAATAAATTTACAACCTCTACTTCTTAGATGTGAAGTCATTACTCCCCATGGGATAAGCAAATGAAACATATATAATTTCAGATTTATGACATTCAACTCATTCAACCATTTACTCATAGGATATAAGTGAAGCACACGAGTAAAAACAAACTACTCCAAAAAGATATAAGTGAAGAACAATGAGTAGCTAAATAATTATGTAACTATGTGAAGACTCTATCTCAATTAAGAATTTCAGATCTTGGTATTGTATTCAAACAGCAAGCAAAACAAAATAAAATGACATTACAAGGATAGCACAACTCATGTGAAGAAGCAAAAACTTAGGCTCAACCGATACTAACCGATAGTTGTTGAAGAAGAAAGGTGGGATGCCTACCGGGGCATCCCCAAGCTTAGATGCTTGAGACTTCTTGAAATATTATATTGGGGTGCCTTGGGCATCCCCAAGCTAGAACTTTTGTGTCTCCTTAATTCCTCTCATATCATGGTTTCTCTTTTTATCAAAAGCTTCATCCACACCAAACTCAACAAGAACTCATGAGATAGGTTAGTATAAACCAATGCAAAACCTTATCATTTTCTACTGTAACAAGTCACTAAAATTATTATTGAACATTGAATACTAAATGCCTCTACATATTTAATACTCCTATCCTCAAATAGAATCATTAAACAAGCAAACATAAGCAAACAATGCAAACATAACAGCAATCTGCCAAAACAGTACAGTCTGTAAAGAATGCAAGATTCATCATACTTCCCTAACTCCAAAAATTAGGGGATAAAATTCCCACTGTATTAAATTTATCATAGCTCATTATGCAAAAAAATTCAACATTATATCATGCTCTGACTTTTCTAGGGAATGTTTGCAACAGCGGTAAACTTTCTGTTTTCAAACAGCAACATGTATACTAGCAAAATAAGCATGGTAAAGGATATCCTTGACATTTTTATTGAAAATATAGACGCAAAACATTAATCTAAATAACATAAAGCAAATACTAACAAAATAAAATGACGCTCCAAGCGAAACACATATCATGTGGTGAATAAAAATATAGCTCCAAGTAAAGTTACCGATGAACGAAGACGAAAGAGGGGATGCCATCCGGGGCATCCCCGAGCTTAGGCTCTTGGTTATCCTTGAATATTACCTTGGGGTGCCTTGTGCATCCCCAGGCTTAGGCTCTTTCCACTCCTTATTCCATAGTCCATCGAATCCTTACCCAAAACTTGAAAACTTCACAACACAAAACTCAACAGAAAACTCGTAAGCTCCGTTAGTATAAGAAAATAAAACCACCACTTAGGTACTGTAATGAACTCATTATAAATTCATATTGGTGTAATATCTACTTTATTCCAACTTATCTATGGTTCACACCACTTAATACTAGCCATAGATTCATCAAAATAGGCAAACAACACATAGAAAACAGAATCTGCCAAAAACAGAACAGTCTGTAGTAATCTGTATCAAACGTATACTTCTAGGACCACAAAAATTCTACCAAATTAGTAAGTCCTAAGAAATGTGTGTACCAATCCAGAGCAAAAATAATCAGATCAGAATCATGTTTCTGCGAATTAACAAAACTAATTTACTGGGTGCAAAAGTTTCTGATTCTCAGCAGGATCAACACAACTATCACCGTAAGCTATCCTAAAGGTCTTACTTGGCACTTTATTGAAACAAGAGATATAAAACATGATTACTACAGTAGCATAATCATGTGGACACACAAAAAAAGTAAGGATAAATATTGGGTTGTCTCCCAACAAGCGCTTTTCTTTAATGCCTTTCTAGCTAGGCATGATGATGACAATGATGCTCACATAAAAGATAAGAATTGAAACATAATGGGAGCATCATGAAGCATATGACTAGCACATTTAAGTCTAACCCACTTCCTATGCATAGGGATTTTGTGAGAAAACAACTTATGGGAACAATAATCAACTAGCATAGGGAGGTAAAATAAGCTTAGCTTCAAGATTTTAAGCACATAGAGAGGAAACTTGATATTATTGCAATTCCAACAAACATATATTCCTCCCTCATAATAATGTTCAGTAGCATCATGAATGAATTCAAAAATATAACCAGCACCTAAAGCATTCTTTTCATGATCTACAAGCATAAAAATTTTATTACCCTCCACATAAGCAAATTTCTTCTCATGAATAGTAGTGGGAGTAAACTCAACAAAATAATTATCATGTGAGGCATAATCCAATTGAAAACTAAAATCACGATGACAAGTTTCATGGTTATCATTATTCTTAATAGCATACAAGTCATCACAATAATCATCATAGATAGCAACTTTGTTCTCATAATCAATTGGAACCTCTTCCAAAATAGTGGAATCACCACTAAATAGAGTTGACACTCTTCCAAATCCACTTTCACATTCATCACAATAATATTCAACATCCTCCAAAATAGTGGGATCATTACTTCCTAAAGTTGACACTCTTCCAAACCCACTTTCATCAATATAATCATCATAAATAGGAGGCATGCTATCATCAAAATAAATTTGCTCATCAAAGCTTCGGGGACAAAATATATCATATTCATCAAACATAGCTTCCCCAAGCTTGTGGCTTTGCATATCATTAGCATCACGGATATTCAAGGAATTCATACTAACAACATTGCAATCATACTCATCATACAAAGATCAAGTACCAAGCATTTTAATGCACTCTTCTTCTAGCACTTGAGCACAATTTTCCTTTCCATCATACTCACGAAAGATATTAAAAAGATGAAGCGTATGAGACAAACTCAATTCCTTTTTTTGTAGTTTTCTTTTATAGACTAAACTAGTGACAAAACAAGAAACAAAAAGTTTTGATTGCAAGATCTAAAGATATACCTTCAAGCACTCACCTCCCCGGCAACGGCGCTAGAAAAGAGCTTGATGTCTACTACACAACCTTCTTCTTGTAGATGTTGTTGGGCCTCCAAGTGCAGAGGTTTGTAGGACAGTAGCAAATTTCCCTCAAGTGGATGACCTAAGGTTTATCAATCCGTGGGAGGCATAGGATGAAGATGGTCTCTCTCAAACAACCCTGCAACCAAATAACAAAGAGTCTCTTGTGTCCCCAACACACCCAATACACTAGCAAATTGTATAGGTGCACTAGTTCGGCGAAGAGATGGTGATACAAGTGCAATATGGATGGTAGATATAGGTATTTGTAATATGAAAATATAAAAACAGCAAGGTAACTAATGATAAAAGTGAGCGTAAACGGTATTGCAATGATACGAAACAAGGCCTAGGGTTCATACTTTCACTAGTGCCAGTTCTCTCAACAATAATAACATAGATAGATCATATAACAATCCCTCAACATGCAACAAAGAGTCACTCCAAAGCCACTAATAGCGGGGAACAAACGTAGAGATTATGGTAGGGTACGAAACCACCTCAAAGCTATCCTTTTTGATCAATCTATTCAAGAGTTCGTAGTAAAATAACATAGAGCTATTCTTTCCGCTCGATCCATCATAGAGTTCATACTAGAATAACACCTTAAGACACAAATCAATAAAAACCCTAATGTCACCTAGATACTCCATTGTCACCTCAAGTATCCCTGGGCATGATTATACGATATGCGTCACACAATCTCAAATTCATCCATTCAACCAACACAAAGTACTTCAAAGAGTGCCCCAAATTTCTACCAGAGAGTCAAGACGAAAACGTGTGCCAACCCTATGCATAGGTTAATGGGCGGAACCCGCAAGTTGGTCACCAAAACATACATCAAGTGGCACGTGAAATCCCATTGTCACCACAGATAAACACGGCAAGACATACATCAAGTGTACTCAAATCCTTAAAGACTCAATCCGATAAGATAACTTCAAAGGGAAAACTCAATCCATTACAAGAGAGTAGAGGGGGGAGAAACATCATAAGATCCAACTATAATAGCAAAGCTCGCGATACATCAAGCTCGTGCCATAGAGAGAACACGAGGGAGAGAGAGATCAAACACATATCTACTGGTACATACCCTCAGCCCTGAGGGTGAACTACTCCCTCCTCGTCATGGAGAGCGCCGGGATGATGAAGATGGCAACCGGTGATGGATTCCCCCTCTGGTAGGGCGCCGGAACAGGCTCCTGAGAGGTTTTTGGTGGCTACAGAGGCGCGGCGGCGGAACTCCCGATCTATCTTCTCTGTTGATGTTTTTAGGGTACGTGGGGCTATATAGGCGAAAGAAGTCGGTCGGGAGGTGCTCGAGGGGCCCATGAAACAGGGGGACGCGCCCAGTAGGGGGGCGCCCTCCTATCTCCTGGTCTCCTCAAGGATCTTCTGACGTGGACTCCAAGTCTCCAGGATCATATTCTTCCAAAAAATCACGCTGCCAAAGGTTTCATTCCGTTTGGACTCCGTTTGATATTCCTTTTCCTCAAAATACTGAAATGGGCAATAAAATAGCAATATGGGTTGGGCCTCCGGTTAATAGGTTAGTCCCAAAAGTAATATAAAAGTGTATAATAAAGTCCGTAATCATTCAAGACAGATAGTAAAATAGCATGAATGCTTCATAAATTGTAGATACGTTGGAGACGTATCAGTCAGCCCATGTCGAAATGGAGTTCTCCGGCAGGTGCATCAGCCAACACCTCACATTGGACTTTAGTGCCAAAGGGAAGTAGTTGGCGAACACCTTCTCATCTCTTCCCCCGGCAGCTTGAACAGCGATGGTGTATATGATCAAGAACTTTGTCGGGTTTAGCCTCCCATCATACTTCTCGGGTATCTCTAGCTTGAAAGTGCGAGCGGATAGCCAACGGACTTGCCACAGCTCACGAGTAAAGGCAGGGCACCCAACCTCAAAAGGCAGGAACCCGCCATCCTCGAGCGCAGGTGCTACCTCTTGAGCACTGCGTTGGTCTTCCCTTGAAGAGGAAAGGGTGATGCAGCAAAGTAGCGTAAGTATTTCCCTTAGTTTTTGAGAACCAAGGTATCAATCCAGTAGGAGGCTCCTCAAAAGTCCCTTGTACCTACACAAACAAACAAGAACCTCGCAACCAACACGATAAAGGGGTTGTCAATCCCATCACGGTAACTTGCAAAAGTGAGATCTGATAGAGATAATAAGATAAGATAAATATTTTTGGTATTTTTATGATATAGGTTGGAAAGTAAAGATTGCAAAATAAAGTAGATCGGAAACTTATATGATAAATGATAGACCCGGGGGCCATAGGTTGCACTAGTGGCTTCTCTCAAGATAGCATAAGTATTACGATGGGTGAACAAATTACGGTCGAGCAATTGATAGAAAAGTGCATAGTTATGAGAATATCTAGGCATGATCATGTATATAGGCATCGCATCCGCGACAAGTAGATTTAAACGATTCTGCATCTACTACTATTACTCCACACATCGATCGCTATCTAGCATGCATCTAGAGTATTAAGTTCATAAGAACAGAGTAACGCATTAGGCAAGATGACATGATGTAGAGGGATAAACTCAAACAATATGATATAAACCCCATCTTTTTATCTTCGATGCAAAAATACAATACGTGCCTTGCTGCCCCTACTGTCACTGGGAAAGGACACCGCAAGATTGAACCCAATGCTAAGCACTTCTCCCATTGCAAGAAAGATCAATCTAGTAGGCCAAACCAAACTGATAATTTGAAGAGACTTGCAAAGATAACCAATCATACATAAAATAATTTAGAGGAGATTCAAATATTTCTCATAGATAAATTTGATCATAAACCCACAATTCATCGGATCTCGACAAACACACCGCAAAAATAGTTACATCGAATAGATCTCCAAGAAGATCAAGGAGAACTTTGTATTGAGATTCAAAGAGAGAGAGAGAAGAAGCCATCTAGATAATAACTATGGACCCGAAGGTCTGTGGTAAACTACTCACAAATCATCGGAGAGGCCTTGGAGATGATGTAGAGGCCCTCCATGGTCGATTCCCCCTCTAGCGGAGCGCCGGCGAAGGCTCCAAGATGGGATCTCGCAGATACAGAAGGTTGCGGCGGTGGAAATAGGTTTTCGTGGTGCCCCTGGATGTTTTGAGGGTATGGTGGTATATATAGGCGAAAGAAGTTGGTCAGGGCAGCCTCGAGGGGCCCACAAGGGTGGGGGGCATGCCCACCACCCTAGGGCGCGCTGGGCACCATGATGGCCACCTCGGTTGCTTCTTGACGTCCACTCCAAGTCTCCTGGATTGCGTTTGTTCCAAAAAGATCGCTCCTGAAGGTTTCATTCCATTTGGACTCCGTTTGATATTCCTTTTCTTCGAAACATTGGAATAGACAAAAAAACAGCAATTCGGGCTGGGCCTCCGGTTAGTAGGTTAGTCCCAAAAATGATATAAAAGTGTAAAGTAAAGCCCATAAACATCCAAAACAGGTAATATAATAGCATGGAATAATCAAAAATTATAGATATGTTGGAGACGTATCAAGCATCCCCAAGCTTAATTCCTGCTCGTCCTCGAGTAGGTAAATGATAAAAACAGAATTTTTGATGTGGAATGCTACCTAGCATATTTCTCGATGTAATTTTCTTTATTGTGGCATGAATGTTCAGATCCAAATGATTCAAGATAAAAGCTCATTTAACATAAAAATAGTAATACTTCAAGCATACTAACAAAGTAATCATGTCTTATCAAAATAGCATATCCAAAGAAAGCTTATCCCTACAAAATCATATAGTTAGGCTATGCTTCATTTTCATCACACAAAATACTCCCATCATACACAACCCCGGTTTGAGCCAAGCAATTGGTTCATACTTTTTAACGCGCTTCAGCTTTTTCAACTCTCACGCAATACATGAGGGCAAGCCATGGATATAGCACTATATGTGGAATAGAGTGGTGGTTGTGAAGAGGACAAAAGGGAGAAGATAGTCTCACATCAACTAGGCGTATCAACGGGCTATGGAGATGCCCATTAATAGATATCAGCGTGAGTGAGTAGGGATTGCCATGCAACGGATGCACTAGAGCTATAAATGTATGAAAGCTCAACAAAAGAAACTAAGTGTGTGTGCATCCAACTTGCTTGCTCACGAAGACCTAGGGCATTTTGAGGAAGCCCATCATTGGAATATACAAGCCAAGTTCTATAATGAAAAATTCCCACTATTATATGAAAGTGACAACATAGGAGACTCTCTATCATGAAGATCATGGTGCTACTTTGAAGCACAAGTGTGGAAAAAGGATAGTAACATTGTCCCTTCTCTCTTTTCTCTCATTTTTTTCTTTTTTTTGTGAGCTTCTTTGGCCTCTCTTTTTTATTTGGGCTTCTTTGGCCTCTTTTATTTTTATAAAGTTCGAAGTCTCATCCCGACTTGTGGGGGAATCATAGTCTTCATCATCCTTTCCTCACTTGGGACAATGCTCTAATAATGAAGATCATCACACTTTTATTGATTTACAACTCACGAATTACAAGTCAATACTTAGAAAAAAATATGACTCTATGTGAATGCCTCCGGCGGTGTACCGGGATATGCAATGAATCAAGAGTGACATGTATGAAAGAATTATGAAGGTGGCTTTGCCACAAATACGATGTCAACTACATGATCATGCAAAAGCAATATGACAATTATGGAGCGTGTCATAATAAACGGAATGGTGGAAAGTTGCATGGAGATATATCTCGGAATGGCTATGAAAATGCCATAATACGTAGGTATGGTGGCTGTTTTGAGGAAGGTAAATGGTGGGTGTATAATACCGGCGAAAGTTGTGCGGCATAAGAGAGGCTAGCAATGGTGGAAGGGTGAGAGTGCGTATAATCCATGGACTCACATTAGTCATAAAGAACTCATATACTTATTGAAAAAGTTTACTAGCCCTCGAAGCAAAGTACTACTACGCTTGCTCCTAGGGGAAGGGTTGGTAGGAGTTAACCATCGCGCGATCCCGACCTCCACACATAAGGAAGGCAATCAAAAGAGCACCCCATGCAACAAATTTGTTACATAACTTTTACCATACGTGCATGCTACGGGACTTGCCAACTTCAACACAATTATTTCTCAATTTCATAATTACCCCACTAGCATGACGCTAACATTACCACCTTTATATCTCGAAACAATTATCAAGCATCAAATTTATCATAGTGTTTAATGCACTTTCTATGACAATTTTTATTATACCCAACTTGGATGCCCATCATTCTAGGACCAATTTTATAACCATAGCAAATACCATGCTGTTCTAAAAGACTCTCAAAATGATATAAGTGAAGCATGAGAGACCAACAATTTCTACAAAACTAAGCCACCGCCGTGCTCTAAAAAGATATAAGTGAAGCACTGGAGCAAAATTGTCTAGCTCAAAAGATATAAGTGAAGCACATAGAGTATTCTAATAAATTCTGAATCATGTTGTGTCTCTCCCAAAAGGTGTGTACAGCAAGTATGGTTGTGGTAAACTAAAAGGCAAAGAATCATATCATACAAGACGCTCCAAGCAAAACACATATCATGTGGCGAATAAAAATATAGCTCCAAGTAAAGTTACCGATAGACAAAGACGAAAGAGGGGATGCCTTTCGGGGCATCCCCAAGCTTAGGATTTTGGTTGTACTTGAATTATATTGGGGTTCCATGGGCATCCCCAAGCTTAGGCTCTTGCCACTCCTTATTCCATAGTCCATCAAATCTTTACCCAAAACTTGAAAACTTCACAACACAAAACTCAACAGGAAATCTCATGAGCTCCGTTAGTGCAAGAAAGAAAAACCACCACATAAGGTACTGTAATGAACTCATTCTTTATTTATATTGGTGTTAAACCTACTGTATTCTAACTTATCTATGGTTCATACCCCCCCCCCCTCCCCCCCCCCCCCGATACTAGCCATAGATGCATCAAAATAAGCAAACAACACACGAAAAACAGAATCTGTCAAAAACATAACAGTCTGTGGAAATCTGTAAGTTTAGAATACTTATGGGACTCTAAAACTCCTGAAAAAATAGGAAGTCCTGGTAAATTTTTCTATTGATCTTCTTCAGAAAGAATCAACTAAAAAGCACGTTTCTGTGATTTATTAAAATTATTCTCGTGTGTGCAAAAGTTCCTATTTTTCAGCGGAATCAAATTAACTATCACCGTAGGTTATCCTATAGGTTCTACTTGGCAAAAACACTAATTAAAACATAAAACCACATCTAAACAGAGGCTAGATGAATTATTTATTACTAAACAGAAACAAAAAGCAAGGAACAAAAATAAAATTGGGTTGCCTCCCAACAAGCGCTATCATTAAACGCCCCTAGCTAGGTGTCGGTGTCAAAACCGGCGGATCTCGGGAAGGGGGTCCCGAACTGTGCGTCTAGGCGGATGGTAATAGGAGACGAGGGACATGATGTTTTACCCAGGTTCGGGCCCTCTTGATGGAGGTAAAACCCTACGTACTGCTTGATTAATATTGATGATATGGGTAGTACAAGAGTGGATCTACCACGAGATCAAGGAGGCTAAACCCTAGAAGCTAGCCTATGGTATGATTGTTGTAATGAAGGTTATGTCCTACGGACTAAAGCCCTCCGATTTATATAGACACCGGAGAGGGCTAGGGTTACACAGAGTCGGTTACAATGGTAGGAGATCTACATATCCGTATCGCCAAGCTTGCCTTCCACGCCAAGGAAAGTCCCATCCGGACACGGGGGTGGAGTCTTCAATCTTGTATCTTCGTAGTCTTGGAGTCCGACGGACGATAATAGTCCGGCTGTCCGGACACCCCCTAGTCCAGGACTCCCTCAGTAGCCCCCGAACCAGGCTTCAATGACGATAAATCCAGTATGTATATAGTCTTCGGCGTTGCAAGGCGGGTTCTCCTTCAAGTTCCATGTACCTGCCGAACAGTGTCCGGCTTCCTTATCAATGTTGCGCTTCTTGGCTTCCACGCCCAATAATGGCTTTCTTCCACGCGTCGCACGAATGCGAAAAGCCAGGGTATCTTTAATGTTTTACCCCCTAGCTGCCCAAATAATCTGCCTATAAGAGAGGCAAGAATCTAGATCCAGATCACACCATCTTCCTTCCGTGAGTACTCATCGGAGCGCCTCTGACCAAAAATCCATTCCACCATGGACCGTTGACGCGGCTCCTCTTCTCGCGCTCCCAGCCCTCTGCCAGGAGATTGGAGGAGATGTTTCATCCCGCACAACGAGCTGGTGGTGCTTCAAGCAAAGGGATATCTCCCTCCGGCCTTCATGGTCCCAGTTCGAGCCGGGTTGGCCACCTACCAAGGTGGGAAGCAGGCGGAGGCTACCCCAAGTCCCAACAAAGGGGAGCGGGTATGCTTCGTCCCCTATCTGATAAGGGGACTCGGATTTCCTATACATCCGTTCCTCCACGGGCTCCTGGAGTTCTACGGACTCCAGCTCCATCACCTTACGCCCGCCTCTATCCTGCATATCGCGGGTTACGTGGCTCTTTGCAAGCTATTTCTGGGCATCGAGCCCCATTTTGCATTGTGGAAGAGGCTGTTCTGCCTCGTACCCCGTTCTCACAAGGGGTCCATATACCAAGTGGGCGGCGCCGAAATATGGCGCATTGCCGGGACCGGATATCCATCCGGAACCCCTAAGAAGGCGTCCGAAGACTGGCCTTTGGAATGGTTTTACATAGAAGACGCTCCGCTGCCGGACCCTGTTCGGATCGGCATCCCGGAGTTCAGCACTGCTCCTCTCAAGAAACGCCTTAGTTGGCGCCCGCGGAGCCCCCAACTGGAGGAAGACAAGAGCGTCCATTATCTGATGGGCCGAATAAGATTACTGGCCCATTCCGGGTTGACCATGATCGGAGTCATGGCAACATGCATTACGCGGGGGGTGCAGCCACTGCAATACAGGGGCCACCCCATGTGGGATTTCAACGGGGAAGACGACGCCACCCGTCATGGCCGCAAAGGACCGGATTCGGCCGAGGATCTGGTGACGATCCTGTCCGGCCTGTACAAGGGGGAGAAGGAGGACTTTCTCCAGACGAACCCGTTGAACGGGTTCTCCATGAATAATCCTCGGCGCTGGGTAAGCGAACACTTTAAGGGCCCGACCCATGTTTTCAAAGTTTAAGCTTCTTACATTATGTCTTCGACGCAGGAACTGCGTCGGATTGTGGAGGACATGGTAAGTCCAGCTCCACAACCCGAGGATCTAGAGAGATCCCAGGATCCGGCCTCCGAAGAGGATCCGGACATAAAGGTGGAGCTAATCGACGGGGTGTTCCACCAGCTCAGCATGGATAATGCTTTAGTCGCCATTACGGCTGACTACCCCGGATTATATCCGGCTTCCCAGGTGATTGTGATCGAAGTCCCGACACCATTGTTTCTTCCTCGCTCATCTCTGACCTGCGCATACGATGGTGCTTTGCAGGAAGTGCCTCCGGGGCGGGAAGCCGAGCCCGCGGCGGCTGACCAACAAAGGCCAGTCCGGACCAGCAGGAGGAAAAGGAGCGTGGCGTGGACTGAAACGTCGCCGCAAAGGAATAGATCATAGTTCATTATTCAGAGCAACGTCCCTAGGAAGCGTTTGAGTGCTCACGATTTTTGTAGGAGAAAAAGCGCCCGCCGAACTGCGGGCATGGAGGTTGCCAATCCAACCTCTGCCAGCCGGGCTCCAGCACCTGGTCTGGAGGGGGAGGCGAGCGCAAGGCGCGAGCCGGACACTCCTCCAACGGAAGATGCTGACAGACTGTCCGCCACCAAGTCTGAGGTGGAGAGCGCCATGAACCATAGGCGCCGACGGACAGTATTTCGTGACGCATGCTTCTCCCCTGAGGCGTTGAATGCCTTTAACGCGGGGGACGCGCACCTCCGTGCTGCTCAAGATGGTTTTACCAGAGCCACGGAGCAATATGTAAAAGACATACGGGTAAGAGAATTTGATAGCTATATATGCCAATAGCCCCCGAGACTTAAAGTAGTTTATGTTAACTGATTTAAGGATCATTTGAAACGCAGGATCTTACTGAGAAGAATACCCAAATGTCTCAGGAGCTGCAAGAGTGCAAGACCCAGCTTGAGGCCGCACTTGCTGCCGCAGGAGGAAACACAGAGACCCCTCCTGGTAACACATTCTTTTTGAAAAATATAAGTGCTGTGCAGCGTGCGCGCAAGTCTAATAATGACATTGCAGGTGCTGCCGGACAAGATCCGGACAGGCAAGAATTACTGCGCCAGCTGAAAGCCGGCGAGAGGGTGCTGAATAGAGTTCAGCAAGAAAGGAACAAGCTCCAGGATGCCCACGCCCATCTCGGGGAAGAGCTGAAAGGTGTTCGGGCCGAGCTGTCTGGCTCCGTTAAGGAGAATCAGCGGCTTCGTCGCGGCATCTATAGTAAGTGCTTAAGCGAACTCCTTTGAAAAGAAGAGTTCGGCGAGGAAGTCAATTGACAAAATATGTCTTGTAGGTATACTCACAGGTCGTCCTGCGGAGGAGATGCCCGTATCAACGGGTGATCAACTTCCCGAACTGTTGCAGCTGCTCGAACGAGTTCGGCAGGCAATGAGTGGCGTCGTCCAGGCTTTATGGCCAGCCCTCTCCCTACCCGAAGGCCTTGGGGAGCTTGCGGAGAAGCTTCAGGGAGTGCGGCAGCGCTTCCGTTTGTGGAAGATTTTGGCCTGCCGCCAAGGTGCCAGGGAGGCTTGGGCCATGGTGAAGACGCGGTACAAGAAGGCGGATCCCAACCACATGGCCGAGGTCGGACCTGTGGGGCCTGATGGGAAGGAGATCCCTGTGAGTTTAGTATACGGCCAAGTAGAGTTGGCCGCTAAATTTTCCCAGTGGGACTGTAAATTAGACAGCCTGTTAGACGGGATTGAGGAGGAATACAGTCATTAGATTTGACAATGTATTTTAAAATGACATGTGAAATGCCTTCTAGCCGGATTGTAGATCGTTTGTCTTTGCCGACCTTTTCGCTTCAACCTCGGGACCCTAGAGTCCGGAGTGTGTCCGAATACCTTCTCGGTTAAGAAACAACCGGGGTATGCATGGAGACCAGACGTAGGGGTCATTAGCGCTTTATCGGACAAGTGCCCAACTAGTTATGTTATATTACATGGTTAGTAAGAAACATCTTCCAGGGAGAATAGTTCCGTTAAGGGTTCCTTTCCCTGGGAGGCATGCCCTAAAGTGCATGTCCGGACTGCGAAAAAAGCAGAAAAGCATCTGGGGGCAGATAAATAAGTAGGTAAAAAATCATCTTTCGAGTCACCGACCGAATATTCCCTTAAGAACGCTAGCTTTCGGCTTCACCCAGTCTAAGGTACACATCCGGCTGACCCGGCAGTAACAATCGCAGAGGTGCTCCCTTTACCTCCTAGCCGAACAATTGGGAACGTAGGGGTAAGCACAGGAGCCAGGCAACCCAGCTTGGCCAAAACTTAAGTCATATCGATGCATATAATGGTGAGTGAAAGGTGCATGTGGAAGCTTGACACATGTGCTGGGCATGAAGCCCTTATAATTGAGCTTCTGGAAAAGAAGCCCCCAGGTATAATGAGTGCGGATGGCACATCAAGTATATGCGAACAATGCGCAAGTAGGCCCTTAAGGGCTTTTTTAAGAAAGGGATTAGGAGAAGAAAGAGAAACAAAAGACGGCTGAAGTGTAAAAATTTTGACGGGGGAAGGGGACAAACTCTTAGTCCAGTGCTAGGCATAGAATCTTCGGAGGCAGGCTGCGTTCCATGGGTTCGGCTCGAGTCGGTTGTCTGATGCATTTCGTAGACGGTACGCTCCGCCGGTCAAGATTTGATCGATAATGAAGGGGCCCTCCCATTTGGGTTTGAGCTTGTCCTTTTTCTTGTCCGGCAGTCGTAGAACTAGTTCGCCAATGTTGTAAGTCTTGGCCCGTACTTCTTTGCTTTGATATCTTCGAGCCTGCTGCTGATAGAATGCGGAACGAGCCTTGGCAACGTCGCGTTCTTCCTCCAATGCGTCCAAGCTGTCCTGCCAATCCAACTCGGCTTCTCTTTCTTCATACATGCGCACTCGAGGTGAGTCATGAATAATGTCGCAGGGCAGAACTGCCTCTGTGCCGTATACCATAAAAAATGGTGTGAATCCGGTGGTACGATTGGGCGTTGTCTGCAGCCCCCAGAGTACGGAGTCGAGCTCCTCTACCCAGTGCGTGTCAGATTTCGTAAGTGACCACACTAGTCTGGGTTTAATGCCGCTCATTATTAGACCATTTGCTCGTTCCACTTGACCGTTGGTTTGAGGATGATAGACTGAAGCATAATCGAGCTTAATGCCCATGTTTTTGCACCATGATTTAACCTCGTCGGCCGTAAAATTCGTGTCGTTATCGGTGATGATGCTGTGGGGGACACCAAAACGGCGTACTACCCCGGAGATAAAGTCTATCACTCGTCCGGACTCTGACGTTTTTACTGGTTTAGCCTCTATCCATTTGGTGAATTTGTCCACCATGACCAATAGGTACCTTTGCTTGTGGATTCCCCCTTTAAGGGGTCCAACCATGTCAAGCCCCCAGACCGCGAACGGCCAGGTAATGAGTATAGTTTTGAGGGCGGTGGGTGGCATATGGCTCTGATTAGCAAAGAGCTGACAACCGACGCATCTTTGGACTAAGTCCTGAGCATCTGCCCGGGCCGTCGGCCAATAAAATCCTGTACGGAATGCCTTTCCTACAAGGGCCCGAGCTGTTGCGTGGTGTCCGCCTAGTCCGGCATGAATTTCAGCCAGGAGGTTTCGCCCTTCCTCTTCGGAGATACACCTTTGAAGGACTCCGGTTGTGCTTTTCTTATAAAGTTCTCCCTCATGGACCTTGTAGGCTTTAGATCGCCGGACTATGCAGCGGGCCTCATTTTGGTCTTCGGGAAGTTCTTGCCTAAGCAAGTAGGCTAGGAATGGCTCTGTCCACGGGGCGATTACTGCCATTATGTCGTGGGCTGAAGGTGTTATGTCATCGGCTGAATCGCCGGTTGGCGTGGTTTTTTCCGGTTTGTCGTTTCCGGACTCCTCTTCCCATAGTACGGATGGCTTGAAGAGCCATTCCAGGAAGATGTTTGGAGGGACAGTGTCGCGTTTTGCGCCGATGCGTGCCAGTACGTCGGCTGCTTGGTTATTGTCTCGGGCTACCTAATGGAATTCAAGTCCTTCAAACCGAGCTAACATTTTTAGGACAGCGTTGTGATATGCTGCCATTTTCGGATCCTTGGCGTCAAAGTCTCCATTTATTTGGGATATTGCAAGGTTTGAATCCCCGCGCACCTCTAGGCATTGAATGCCCATGGAGATTGCCATCCGGAGACCATGTAAAAGGGCCTCGTATTTGGCTGCGTTGTTGGAGTCCTGTACATTATTTGAAGTACGTATTGGACTGTGTCCCCGGTCGGGGACATCAATACGACGCCAGCCCCCAGTCCGGCCAACATTTTAGAGCCGTCAAAGTGCATAATCCAATTGGAGTATGCGCCGTACTCTTTAGGGAGTTCGGCTTCGGTCCATTCAGCGACAAAGTTAGCCAAAACTTGTGACTTTATAGCTCGCCGAGGTTTATAAGTTATATCGAATGGTAAGAGCTCAATGGCCCATTTTGCAATCCTGCCCGTCGCGTCGCGGTTGTTTATAATGTCGTTGAGTGGTACTTCGAAGGACACCGTAATCGAACACTCTTGAAAGTAGTGTCGGAGCTTCCGGGATGCCATGAACACCGCATACGCTATCTTTTGATAGTGTGGGTAACGGGACTTGCAGGGGGTTAACACAGTGGAGACATAGTACACTGGTTTTTGAAGAGGGAATTTATGCCCTTCTGTCTCTCATTCAACGACGAGTACCGCGCTTACAACTTGATGTGTTGTTGCGATGTATAACAGCATTGGTTCGCCCAGGTTGGGCACAGCCAGGACCGGATTTGTTGCCAATATGGCCTTTATTTCTTCGAGTCCGGCAGTGGCGGCATCCGTCCACTCGAAGTGTTCGATGCGCCTAAGGAGGCGATATAGGGGCAATGCCTTTTCTCCTAGGCGGGAGATAAAGCGGCTTAGAGCTGCCATGCATCCAGTCAATTTTTGTATTTGCTTGAGGTCTTTTGGGATATCCAGCTGTGACAGAGCTCGGATCTTGGCTGGGTTTGCTTCTATTCCTCTACCGGATACAATGAAGCCCAGGAGCTTTCCGGCTGGTACGCCGAAAACGCATTTTTCCGGATTCAGCTTGATGTCATATGCTGTGAGGTTGTCAAATGTGAGCCTCAAGTCGTCTACTAGAGTTTCAACATGTTTGGTTTTGACGACTACGTCGTCTACGTATGCCTCAACTGTTTTGCCGATCTGGGTGGCTAGACATGTTTGAATCATGCGCTGATATGTTGCGCCGGCGTTTTTAAGTCTGAAGGGCATCGTGTTGAAGCAGAATGGTCCATATGGAGTGATGAATGCCATTGCGGCTTGGTCTGCTTCCGCCATCTTGATTTGATGGTAGCCAGAGTATGCGTCGAGGAAGCACAATGAATCATGCCCTGCAGTAGCATCGATTATTTGGTCGATGCAGGGGAGGGGGAAGGGATCCTTTGGGCAAGACTTATTGAGGTCTTTAAAATCGACGCATAAGCGCCAGGATTTGTCCTTCTTTGGTACCATAACCAGGTTTGCTAGCCAATCCGGATGTTTAATATCTCTGATGAATCCGGGTTCCAATAGTTTGGCTAGCTCTTCTCCCATTGCCTGTCTTTTGGGTTCGGAAAATCGTCAAAGAGCCTGTTTGACTGGCTTGAGTCCTTTTAGGATGTTTAGGCTATGTTCTGCCAATCTGCGTGGGATTCCGGGCATATCCGAGGGGTGCCAGGCAAAAATGTCCCAATTTTCCCGAAGGAATTCTCGCAGTGCGGCGTCTACATCAGGGTTCAATTGTGCCCCGATGGAGGCCGTCTTTGTTGGGTCCGTTGGATGGACCTAGAATTTTACTATTTCATCTGCTGGTTTAAAGGAGGTGGACTTGGATCTCTTATCGAGTATCACATCGTCCCTATTCACCGTAGATCGCAATGCGGTGAGTTCTTCTGCCGCTAGGGCTTCAGATAGTGCCTCCAGGGCTAGTGCGGCTGTCTTGTTTTCGGCGTGGAGTGCTATGTCCGGATCACTAACGAGAGTGATTATTCCACCGGGCCCAGGAATTTTGAGCTTCATGTACCCGTAATGGGGTACGGCTTGGAAAATTGTGAATGCCTCTCGTCCTAATATAGCGTGATATCCGCTGTTGAACGGGGCCACTTGGAATGTGACTTCTTCGGATCTGTAATTGTCCGGCGAGCCGAACACCACATCGAGTGTGATTTTTCCGGTGCAGCGTGCTTCCCGGCTAGGGATTATTCCTCTGAAGGTTGTGCTGCTTCGCTCAATATAGCTCCAGTCTATTTCCATTTTTTGAAGAGTTTCCTCGTAGATGAGGTTTAATCCGCTGCCGCCATCCATGAGGACCTTTGTAAGTCAAAAGCCGTCCACTATTGGACTGAGTACCAGTGCGGCTGGTGCTCAGGTTGTTCGGAATTTAGGTTCGTCGCTGGCGTTGAAGGTGATGGCTGTGTCGCTCCATTGATTTGTTGTTTCTACTTGGTAAACTTCGGCGAGGCCGCGGATTGTTCGTTTCCGCATATTATTTGATGCGAAGGTCTCGAAGACTATTGATACTGTACCGGTATTGTTGGAGTGGTTTTCCGGGGCTAGAAGCTCCTCGCCACTTTTGGCCACCCGCCGTAATATCCAACATGCTCGAAGGCTATGTGTTGGGACGGCGCCCTCTGTACTGTGAAGTTTACAGGGTCCTCTGAGCCATCCCTCCAGTACGGTTTCGTGCCCTCTATGGGGTTTTTGCTTTTTGGTTTTTGTATCTGGGGCCTGAGTGTGATGCACCCTTTTGTTGCGGACTAGGGTTGTATTCGGGGCCGGATTGTCGCAAAACTGGTTTTCGGTTTTCGGGAAACTCTCCATCGCATAGTACTTTCGTACTATGGACACCAGATCAGCGAAGCGTGTAATTTCACGACGGCTGATGGCGTTCAATATTCCCTTGTCCGTGCAATTATTGCAAAAGATTGAGATTGTGTTTTCCTCTCGGCAGTCCTTTATCCTGTCCATAACCAGGAGGAATCTGGCCCAGTAGTGATGTACTGTTTCAGCGGGCTCTTGCCGTATTCGAGATAGATCGCATATGTCTGGGCGGGTGGGTGGAATAAATTCCAGAACCCTATCCATCTCAAGGCTTGAAGGCCGTGAAGTTTCCAAATTTGGAAGCTTGGATTGCTGGACGTTGTCCAACGAGTCCGGTTCGATGCCTGACTTTAAGTTCAGTGCTTGATCGAAGTCCGTCCCTCCGCGGAAATCCGGCATGGAGGGTTCGAGAACCCGGACATGGCTAGTTTTCAATATAGGAGAAGAGTCGCCGCATTGTTCCTCTACCACTGCGACGTGGTGGGTGACCTGGGGAGAGTTAATCTCTCTCAGATCGGTTTTAAGCCCAATCTGATTGTAGTCCGTAGCGACTCCCAGGGCGGCGATGCGATCCAAGAGCTCGTTGACAGACAAGAGCTCTATTGGATCCAGCCGCTCGGCAAGTCCCGAGCTGACGTGAAGATTGCTTTTGATGACTTGAGAAGTCATTATCGAAGCAGTGGCCGGACAGGCGGTCATAAGAAAACCACCTAACCGGATAGTTTGGCCGGCGACCAAGGCCCCTTTGGCGAAAATACCATCCTTGAAGACGGGTGGAGGCATCCTTCCTATCAGCGATGACATAGAGGAACTCTCAATGAAAGCACCAATGTCGGTGTCAAAACCGGCGGATCTCGGGTAGGGGGTCCCGAACTGTGCGTCTAGGCGGATGGTAATAGGAGACGAGGGACACGATGTTTTACCCAGGATCGGGCCCTCTTGATGGAGGTAAAACCCTACGTACTGCTTGATTAATATTGATGATATGGGTAGTACAAGAGTGGATCTACCACGAGATCAAGGAGGCTAAACCCTAGAAGCTAGCCTATGGTATGATTGTTGTAATGAAGGTTATGTCCTACGGACTAAAGCCCTCCGGTTTATATAGACACCGAAGAGGGCTAGGGTTACACAGAGTCGGTTACAATGGTAGGAGATCTACCTATCCGTATCGCCAAGCTTGCCTTCCACGCCAAGGAAAGTCCCATCCGGACACGGGGGTGGAGTCTTCAATCTTGTATCTTCGTAGTCTTGGAGTCCGGCGGATGATAATAGTCCGGCTGTCCGGACACCCCCTAGACCAGGACTCCCTCACTAGGCATAAAAGCGAGAATAGATCTAAGTATTGCCATCTTTGGCATTCAATTCAAAAGTGGCTCGCATAATAGATTCATAAGGTAATTTGACTTTATTTCTAGGAAAGTGTTCCATGCCTTTCCTTAATGGAAATTGGAATCTAATATTCCCTTCCTTCATATCAATAATTGCACCAATGGTTCCAAGGAAAGGTCTACCAAGAATAATAGGACATGAAAGATTGCAATCTATATCAAGAACGATAAAATCTACGGGCACATAATTCATATTTGCAATGATAAGAACATCATTAATCCTTCCCATAGGTTTCTTAATAGAGGAATCTGCAAGGTGCAAGTTTAATGAGCAACCATCAAATTCACGGAAACCTAGCACATCACATAAAGTTTTTGGAATCGTGGAAACACTAGCACCCAAATCACACAAAGCATAGCATTCATGATCTTTAATTTTAATTTTAGTAGTATGTTCCCACTCATCATAAAGTTTTCTAGGGATAGAAATTTCTAGCTCAAGTTTTTCCTCATAAGATTGCATCAAAGCATCAATGATATGTTTGGTAAAAGCTTTATTTTGACTATAAGCATGAGGAGAATTCAACACGGATTGCAACAAGGAAATACAATCTACTAAAGAACAATTATCATAATTAAATTCCTTGTAATCCAAAATAGTGGGTTCAATGCTATGTAAAGTTTTGATCTCTCCAATCCCACTTTTACCAAATTTAGCATCAAGATCTAAAAACTCCGAATCATTGGGACGCCTTTTAAGTAAAGTTGACTCATCTCCAGTCCCATCATTATCATGATTCATATTGCAAAACAAAGATTTGATAGGGAACACATCAATTACTTTTAGATCTACATCATTATTTTCACGGAAACTAGAAGAACACGCTTTTACAAAGCAATCTTTCTTAGCACGCATCCTAGCGGTTCTTTCTTTGCACTCATCAATGGAAATTATCATGGCTTTGAGAGACTCATTGTTATCATGCTTAGGTGGAATAGATCTAAGTTTCAAAGAATCAACATCAAGAGAAAGTCTATCAACGTTCCTAGCCAATTCATCAACTTTAAGCAATTTTTCTTCAAGCTTAGCATTGAAATTATTTTGAGGGATCATAAATTCTTTAACACTATTCTCAAAATCAGAGGGAATATTATTAAAATTTCCATAAGAGTTGTTGTAGGAATTACCATAATTATTAGAGGAATTACTAGGGAACGGCCTAGGATTAAAGTTTCCTCTATACGCGTTGTTACCAAAATTATTCCAACCAACAAAATTCATATACAAAGGCATATCATTAGGATCAATAGGAGCACTCTTAGTAGCAAACAATTTCATAAGTTCATCCATCTTTCCACTCAAAGCATTAATTTCTTCTATCGCATGAACCTTTTTACTAGTAAACCTTTTGGTGTGCCATTGAGAATAATTAACCATAGTATTATCTAGGAGTTTAGTAGCTTCTCCTAAAGTGATTTCCATAAAAGTGCCTCCCGCGGCCGAATCTAAAAGATTTCTAGAAGCAAAATTCAATCCGGCATAAAAAATTTGTATGATCATCCATAAATTTAAACCATGTGTAGGGCAATTGCGAATCATTAATTTCATCCTCTCCCAAGATTGTGCAACATGTTCATGATCAAGTTGCTTAAATTTCATAATATCGTTCCTAAGGGAGATGATCTTAGTGGGAGGAAAATACTTAGAGATAAAAGCATCTTTGCACTTATTCCATGAATCAATACTATTTTTAGGCAAAGACGAAAACCAAGTTTTAGCACGATCTCTAAGTGAAAATGGAAATAACTTCAATTTAACAATTTCATTATCCATCTCTTTCTTCTTTTGCATATCACACAAATCAACAAAGTTGTTTAGATGAGTAGCGGCATCTTCACTAGGAAGGCCGGAGAATTGATCTTTCATAACAAGATTCAACAAAGCAGCATTGATTTCACAAGATTCAGCATCATTAAGAGGAGCAATCGGAGTGCTAAGGAAATCATTATTGTTGGTATTGGAAAAGTCACACAATTTAGTATTATCTTGAGCCATCGTGACAAACAATCCAACACACAAGCACACAAGAGGCAAGCGAAAGAGAGAGGCGAACGGGAAAGAGAGGGCTAATAACACGGCAAGGGTGAAGTGGGGGAGAGGAAAACGAGAGGCAAATGGCAAATAATGTAATGCAAGGGAGATGAGTTTGTGATGGGTACTTGGTATGTCTTGACTTGAGCGAAGACCTCCTCGGCAATGGCACTAGAAATCCTTCTTGCTACCTCTTGAGCACTGTGTTGGTTTTCCCTTGAAGAGGAAAGGGTGATGCAGCAAAGTAGCATAAGTATTTCCCTTAGTTTTTGAGAACCAAGGTATCAATCCAGTAGGAGGCTGCTCAAAAGTCCCTCGTACCTACACAAACAAACAAGAACCTCGCAACCAACACAATAAAGGGGTTGTCAATCCCTTCACGGTAACTTGCAAAAGTGAGATCTGATAGAGATAATAAGATAAGATAAATATTTTTGGTATTTTTATGATATAGATTGGAAAGTAAAGATTGCAAAATAAAGTAGATCGGAAACTTATATGATAAAAGATAGACCCGGGGGCCATAGGTTTCACTAGTGGCTTCTCCCAAGATAGCATAGGTAACAAGGCAGCAAGCCTAGTAAGCTATCTCAAAAAAAAGATAGCATAGGTATTACGGTTGGTGAACAAATTACTGTCGAGCAATTGATAGAAAAGTGCATAGTTATGAGAATATCTAGGCATGATCATGTATATAGGCATCACGTCTGCGACAAGAAGATCGAAACGATCCTGCATCTACTACTATTACTCCACACATCGACCGCTATCAAGCATGCATCTAGAGTATTAAGTTCATAAGAACAGAGTAATGCATTAGGCAAGATGACATGATGTAGAGGGATAAACTCAAACAATATGATATAAACCCCATATCTTTATCCTCTATGGAAACAATACAATACGTGCCTTGCTGCCCCTGCTGTTACTGGGAAAGGACACCGCAAGATTGAACCCAAAGCTAAGCACTTCTCCCATTGCAAGAAAGATCAATCTAGTAGCCCAAACCAAACTGATAATTCGAAGAGACTTGCAAAGATAACCAATCATACATAAAAGAATTCAGAGGAGATTCCAATATTTCTCATATATAAACTTGATCATAAACCCACAATTCATCAGATATCGACAAACACACCGCAAAAAGAATTACATCGAATAGATCTCCAAGAAGATCGAGGAGAACTTTGTATTGAGATTCAAAGAGAGAGAAGAAGCCATCTAGCTAATAACTATGGACCCGAAGGTCTGTGGTAAACTACTCACAACTCATCGGAGAGGCCTTGGAGATGATGTAGAGGCCCTCCATGGTCGATTCCCCCTCCGGCGGAGCGCCTGCGAAGGCTCCAAGATGGATCTCGCGGATACAGAAGGTTGCGGAGGTGGAAATAGGTTTTCGTGGTGCCCCTGGATGTTTTCAGGGTATGGTGGTATATATATGTGAAAGAAGTAGGCCAGGGGAGCCTCGAGGGGCCCACTAGGGTGGGGGGCGCGCACACCCCCCTAGGGCGCGCCGAGCACCCTCGTGGCCGCCTCAGTTGCTTCTTGACGTCCACTCCAAGTCTCCTGGATTGCGTTTGTTCCAAAAAGATCGCTCCTGAAGGTTTCATTCCGTTTGGACTCCATTTGATATTCCTTTTCTTCGAAACACTGAAATAGGCAAAAAAAAATAGCAATTCGGGTTGGGCCTCCGGTTAGTAGGTTAGTCCCAAAAATGATATAAAAGTGTAAAGTAAAGCCCATAAACATCCAAAACAGGTAATATAATAGCATGGAACAATCAAAAATCATAGATAGGTTGGAGACGTATCAGCAGGCTCGTCGATGTCGGGGCCATCGCACCCATTGGTCCAACGGTGGTCATCGCGGCATCGCTCGACGATGACGCGCGCGCCTCCCCTCCGCCTGTCCTCCGGGCTTGTTGTTGGCATTGGCATGCTCGAGGGTCAGAAGAGGCCATTGAGACATTGACGGGTTCTTGATTTCACAGCTCGCGCGCGGATTACCATGGTGGGGACTGCACAGCGGGGGTGGCCCCTTCCATACGACCAGCAGTGTGAGTTGCTGCCATCACCTGGGAGGCCGTGGCGGGCCGGCTCGCTGTGAGCCCCCAGCCTCAGCGAAGCCAATCAGACTCTGAATGCATGGTGTCTCTCCACTCATCCATCTGATTGCCTGTCAGCGGGAATCTCAATAGCAGCTGCGCCCATGCCATGGCCTCCGTAGTGGTGCTTGGCATTGGTGATGATGACGTAGACCGCATCATTGCCGTCTTCTGATGGTGCCGGCGGTGACTGCGACGCACCCTCGCTGTTGCGAATCAGCCGCTTAGATGGCATGGTGATGCGGCGAAGGCGCTTGAGGGCCAGTGGCCCCATTGGGCACAGTGGCTGGGTGAACCCGCTCCGAGGGAGGCACGCGCCCGTGGCGGGGGGCGGACGGAGGGTGGCGATTCACCCCAGACCGGGCGCCACCACTGCGGTTGTGCCCTTTGACGGGGGGAAGAAGTACAAATGGATTAACCCCTTCGTTCGTACCTCATGGAGCATGACCGTTGGGATGTTGTTGATGCTGCACTCCTTCGGTGCCTCCTGCTCCTGCTTCAGCCGCGGGGGAGGTGGTGACAATGCTGCCTGTGCCGACCGCGTCCCCAGCAGCACCCACATCCTAGTGTGCCTACGCATTCCTCGCGGCATCGACGTCCGCGGTTGGCGGAGCCTTCGAGGTGGACGGGTGAGCTCCGGCACTGAGCTTCTTCTTGGGTGCCATAGTCGATGGAGAAGTCAATGATGAAAAATGGCAATGAAGATGATGCACTGCTCACGCTTTCGGGTCCGCGCAAGTGATTCCCCTACCTGGCGTGCCAAGGATGTCACGGGAAACCACAGCCATCTATGGGACCAAGATCCCCTTTCTGGTTTGGCGGGGGGATGGCACGTTGCACAAAGAGCGAAGAAGCATGGAACAACACGACAGAGATCACGCGGGCAGTCTTTACCCAAGTTCGGGCCGCCATGAGCCGTAAAACCCTACTCCTGCTTTGGTGGATTGATGGTGGAAAAAGTGGTAGTGAGCACAACATGCTTGCCTGGCAGGGTTGCCTCGGGGAGAAAGCAGCTACACACGTATGAGTGTGTGAGGGTCCGGATCAGCCAACCCTTTCTACGGTTGCCTTGGGCCTCCTTTTATAGATCAAGGGGTCACCACAGTGGAAAATCAGTCATTACACACAGATTGGATAGCAAACAGTGCTATCATACCTAACTCTGCAGGCTGACATGCGCATTAAATGCGCCGCTCAACATCACATCACAGCTCGCCCGGCATTCCCTGCCGGGCTATTTTGCTAGCTTCGTGCCTGCTTGCTTGACATGTCTCAGGAAGGGTGTCGCTTGGAGGTATTTTCTATAGGATGTGGCTGCCATGTGGCGAATTGCAGCCACTTAGTCACTTCGGAGCTTGACACCGCACTGATCGACGACGTGCGACGTGATGAGGTGGTGCGGTGGAGTGGTTTTGCCTCCGTAAGCCCCGGCAGGCCTGCCGGGATGATCCAAAAGCTTGCTTCCGGGGGCAACACCATCCTTACCAGGCTAGCCTGCCTGGCAAGGGAGGTTTTTCCCTTAGCAACATGTCGGTTCTCTGGCTAGTCTTGGTCCTTTGAAGAACTGACCCGTTGTGCTTCATTCTGATCTCGGTGTTGTGATCTTGCTCATGTGCCTATGCACAATCTGGGCAACGGGCCTAAGATTTGTTGCAGTGATAGTCAGCTATCAAGTTCTTGAAAGGATTGGTATGCCGCTTCGGGGTCCCTGCCCGGATCATCACCGACAATGACACCCAGTTCACGAGCCACGCCTTCATGCAATATGCTCATGCCCTCGGAAGCAAGATCTCATTTGCCTCTGTTGCACATCCCAGAAGCAATGGACAAGCTGAGAGGGCGAACACTGAAGTGTTGCAAGGACTCAAGACAAGAACATTTGATAAGCTACAGAAGTGCGGTAGGCGATAGATCAACGAGCTTCCGGTAGTCCTCTGGTCCCTCAAAACGACACCAAATCGAGCTACCAGGAAGACTCCCTTCTACCTAGTCTATAAGGCAGAAGCAGTTATCCCACGGAACTCATTTATGGGTCCCCTCGAGTGCTTGCCTATGATGAAGTAGCGCAGGATCAGCATCGGCGTGACGACGGTGTGCTTGTCGAGCAGAACCATCTCCGGGCTGCTACGTGTGTTGCACGCTACCAGCAAGCCCTGCATCGCTATCATAGCCGCAGGGTTCATGCCCGGTGTTTTGAGGAAGGTGGCCTTGTCCTTAGGCGCGTTTAGTCCACCAAGGGTGCAAACAAGTTTTCGCCAAAGTGGGAAGGCCCTTATCGGGTAGTACGAGTCACCAGACCTAGCATAGTCCGTCTGGAGACCGGAGATGGCATTCAACTGCAAAACTCATGGAATATTGAGCATCTCCGCAAGTTCTACCCGTAAGGCACGGCTTACGGGCCCTGCCCGGCAGCCACCCTTTTGTACAGGCCTTGCCTCAGTTGCATGTAACCCCTTGTACAAAGCCAGGAGCAGACCCTGAGTAACAAAGAAATAAATGAAGCCCTGGGGGGCCAACAAGTTGCATGCATGCATAAGCATTTCATGAGCATCGCATGTCCATGTAGCTAAGATCGCATCTGGCATCATTTCCATATACATAAACTGCAGGCTCCTGCCGAAGACTTGGCCACCAAGAGGAGATGGAAAGATGAAGCCTACACTGCGACCTTCAGCAAGCCAAATAGATAAGTTCTTTCTCTTATCCATATGTGTCCTGTAAGTAAAGAATAGTGCATAAGAAAACCTCGCTGCTTTTTGAAACTTAGGTGATCCCATCCCTTGACTCGAATGTTGCTTCGGTCAGGATGGTCGTAGTAGCCTTTGGTGAAAAAACATTGGCGGGGGGCTGGTCCCTCTTTGCACTTTGTGCCTGGTAGGCTTAACTATCTGGCAACAAGACATAGGGCACCAGCAGGATAACCTTCTGAGGGAACTCGTTTATCTAAAAATATGGAGGCATCCCACCTTTGCATGGACGTATACATGCATGAGTCCCCGACAAAGTTTATCTTTTTCATTAAACATGCTGAGAAAACAAGTACAGACCTTACAGGACACAAACAAGGATTCAAGAGATTACATTATTTAAACTAAAATTTGGCAAGTGCCTATAGATTTAAGATTGAAACAAGATAAGCGCCCTGTGCTGCCCTTTCTTGTCCATCTCCTCCTAGGCACTACGGCAGGAGGTGGAGAGGGCAAAAGGAGCGCATGGGCAGAAGCCCAACCTGACCCTATCGGGCTCTAGGAGAGGTAGCCCGACGGAGGCAGGAGGGGGCGGACGAAGGCGATGGTGAGGAAACTGGCGAAGGCGACTCATCAACCGCCACCACCAGGGCCAGCAGTATGCGGCAGGGCTGACGGAGCTGCTGCCCACAAGGAAGCCTGCCGGGGTCCAGCTGGAAGGCTGCTGGAGGAGCCGGAGGCACCACCTCTGCCCCTGCTCCTAACTCCCCGACAAATTACTTTGCCGGAGAGGAGATGCAGATGCAGATGGTGGTGCCGCCGCCTGACGGTGATGATTCGGCTGGTGCTCAGCCAGAGTCAGAGTTGTCGCCCTCCCGGTCGATGTCGTAGTCATCACCGTCACTGTCCTCCTCGTCGCTATTGCTCAAGTAGGAGCTTTTGTCTTCAGTTGAGCTCTCCGCGCAACACCCTAAGCGAGCACCTGAGCTCCCAAAAACCTTGACGGACAGGAAACCGTCCTCCATTAACTTGAAATGGAGGACGTCCCCTACCGACAAGCTATGGGCACAAGCAAAGGTCTTCCAGCCTCGGCGAAAGTACATAACGTGAGGGGCAGGGAAGTCTATGTCTACCCGAAAGCTGACATTCCCGCAGCCCCTCATGTGCAGCCTCAACACTCGCAGTTGTTCGAGCTCCATCTCCCTTGCCAATGGAGTAGGGAGGTGGAGACGATAGCGTAGAGGCTTGTATAGCCTAATGAAGAACTCTCGAGGTTGGTCCCCAACATGGCCCTCCAACAGAGGAGGAGCGTCTAACGGGGGCGCAACTAGGGCGCCTCCCCGTCCTCCTCCCCCTCGGGCACCACGACGACCACGACCCCGTCCTCTCCCTCCTCCTCTCGTGGCGGGTTCTGCCCCCACGTCATCCGGAGGAGGAGGGATACACTGTCGAGCAGAAGCTCTCGTCGCCGCCATTGGAGCACCACCGCGTCCTCGTCCTCGTCCTCTCACCATGTGTGAGCAAATACACCCCTCCTGCCCCCTTTTTATAGAGGGACAGGGCAGGGGGCTGGCCTCCCACTCAGGAAGCAACCACACTGCTCCCCCAATACGGCCTCCCTACGCCTTCAATGGCTCAGGGAATCGGGGCCAACCTTCTACGCCTACCAACAACGCCTAGCTTTCTGCCATGGCACCCATCCCCGCGCCCTCCGCATCTACCATCTACCCTACGCAATGCATGCGGGACACATGGCAGACACAACCAGGGCGAGAGGCAAGTGGGGTGACAGTTTCTACCCCGTGATCGTGGGAGGTAGGCAATCCACGGGCCACGATCTGGATTTTCCCATAACTTTCAGCACAACGCGCGGGAAAACCAAAAACTGACCCAGACTCAAGATTAATGAAGAAGCAAAGAAGATCTCAAGGGGTTAGTCACTTCTGTGCCCCTGCCTGTGCACTGGTTAGTGCCTACCCCGATGACGTCGGGCCGCATGTTCGGGCCAGGCCCGGGGGCTCCTGTCGGTGCAACAAACTCTGGGTCCGTTTCCTAGACTGTGCACGAGCACAAGAGCAAGATCACAAGCACTAAGATCAGATCAGAGCACAAGGGAGCAGTTCTTCAAAGGACCAACATGCAAAACAAGAAGACCAAGACTAACCAGAGAGACTGGATACAACCAAGGGGAAAACCTCCCTTGCCGGGCAGAAGAGCCTGGCGAGGGTGGGTTTGCCTCGGAAGCAAGCTTTCAGATCGTCAAGGGGGGCCTGCCGGGACTTGCAGAGGCAAACCACTCCACCGCACCACCTCACAGCAACGCAAGTCATCAATCAGTGCGGTGTCAAGGCGCAAAGTGACTAAGTGGCTTCTATTCACCACATGGCAGCCAACTTCCTACAGGAATACCTCCAGGCGACACCCGTCCTGAGACGTGTCAAGCAAGCAGGCGCGAAGCTGGCAAAATAGCCCGGCAGGGCCTGCCGGGTGAGCCATGATGTGACGTTGAGCAGCGCATTTAATGTGTTATGTCGGCTTGCAGATTTAGGTATGATAGCACTGTTTGTTATAAAATCAGTATGTAAAGTCTAATGTGCCACTATGGTGACCCCTTGATCTATAAAAGGAGGCCCATGGCAATCACAGAGAGGATTAAGACCCCCTCACACTCATACATGCATAGCTCCTCTCGCCCCGAGGCAACCTTGCCGGGCAAGAGTGTTGCGCTTCTCCACCACTTCCCACCGTCAATCCACCAAAGCAGGAGTAGGGTTTTACGCCTCACGGCGGCCCGAACCTGGGTAAAACTGCCCGCGTGATCTCTGTCGTGTTGTGCCACGCTTCTCCGCTCTTTGTGCAACGTGCCCATGCCCCCGCCGAACCAAAAGGGACCCTTGGTCCCATAGGTGGTCGTGGTTTCCCATGACAGGTATTAGCACAGGTTACCTCATCCTGAGTTTCTAAATCAGCTATTCTCTATAGAGAAAAATGGGAACATTTGTTGTATTATAACCATCATGGAGGTAGAATGTATGGGACAAAGCAAAGTAATTTCCATGAATAACATTACTTACACATAACGCCTGGACGAACACCTGCAACTGGCTTTTTCCTTCATCTTCAGTATAATATTTCCATGATGGGAAGATACACACATAGGATTTAACAACATCAAATGCAATAGATGCTAAACTACGAATGGCTGGTTGTGCTTCCTCCACAGGAATAGGTGTACTAACTAGTGGAGTTGGGGTTCGCCGTGGTAGTACTGGCGCTTTGGGCACTGAAGTTGCCTTACTAAGGCTCTTGTTTGGGAGCTCTGTGGTGGAGATGGTCCTGTGTCAACAGGAACTGGATTACTATCTGCTGGGGTTGGGGTTAGATTGGGTGAAGCTGGTTCTCTGTCCATCACAGTAGGGGTACAATTAGCGAGAGTCTGGGTTATGTATGGTAGGGCTGGTTCTCATGCATGTACAACCAGGGTGCTATCTGCACCAAGAGGTAGCACTATTTTATTTGAAAGACCGTGTTTTTACTCTACTAGATACTGCCATCACCCACTCCAATTTAAATGGCTGATAAACAAGAAACGTAGTTGAATGTATAGACCTTGTATGAGAGACAGATTCAATAGATAGTGTGGAAAAAACAGGACATGAAATAGTTTGCACGTATATTGTTTAACTAAAAATGATAGCATGACATAATTTCACATATATGATGTCTATCTAAACTGGATAGCGTAGCATGACATAATTCAAAGATATGATGACTAACTAAACAGGATGCCATGAGATAATTATATGATGTCTTTAGTAAACAGGTTCGCATGACATAATTCACGTACATGTTATCTAAGTAATTGGGGTCGCATGATTTAATTCACATATGTGATTTATATACTAAGTAGAGGGCATTCGCATATATGATGTCTGAACTAAGGACATGGTGTTGAATATTATGTATATGATGTCTAAACTATGCAATGCAAGAAATCATATGCATGATATCAGTAGTATAACCGTGCCAAGTTAGATCATACACCTCAGTGGGGGAATAGGGCTGGTCATCTGTCTCTGAATCCATCTCCGGGGAGCTATCGGGATCCAGCAAGAGATCTGCTTCGACAGGTAGCACTGTCTGCTCTGAAGACCTTGTTTTCACTCTAGATTTTTCCATCACCCACTCAAATGGCTGATTCACAAGGAGAGTAGTTGAATGTATAAACATTGTCGACAAATGGAAATGTAATGAAGAAAAGGACCGGCAAGATATCATTCAAATATATGATGCCTGGTTAAATAGGATGGCATTGCATATTTCATATATATTATGGCTGGCTAAAAGAGATGAGATTGCATAATTCTCATATATGATATAGAAACTAAACAGGTGGCATTACATAAACATGTCTAAACTAAGCAGATGACATGTATGATGTCGAAAGTAGGCACTGCAAGGCAACATATGCATGATATGACCAACATCATCATGCCAAGTTAGAGCAAACACCTCGGGTGGTAAATAGGAGTGGTCAGCTGCATCTACATCCGCCTCAGAATAGATATCTTCCTCTGGATTACAATCTGGAGGGGGGTTTGCCATTGAACCCACCATGGAGCGATGTCTGCATGACATTTTATTGACGCGCAAAACTCTTCTCTTTTTCTCTACATGTTCAGCATGACTGTGTACAATATTTGACATGCATACGAAAAAAATATAGTGAGATTATTTAAGGAGAGCATGCATAAATCTAGAGTGATGGTAACAACCAGTGGATGGATCCAAAAATAATGATAGTAGGCTGATGGTAGCTTTAACTTAATAAAAATATAGATGATCATTGCTTCACTATTTGTTTCCCACCCAAGATGAACAACATAGGCATACCCTAGGTGAACCAGATAATAGACAGAGATACTATTCATTGTTGCCTCGATATGTGCCCCACGAGTAATTTTAAAACTCAAGTTTGAACATTAATTTGGACTTGACTTGGAGTCTAAGAGGTGAATAGGACGATAAAGTAGCAGGTAATATTAAGCAATGCATTACATAAGTAGAAACAAAAGAGTGTGACATCTCTTGTGGACTCGTGTACTCCTCAGGTTCATCTGCTGAGTTGATGATGGTGATGCAGTTGTGGTGGGTGCCAGCGGCAGGGAAGGAGATCTGAGGTGGCGAAAGACGATCAGGAGTCATGATGTCTGGTCTGGTGGATGCTTCTGTCGATGGAGCAGCTCAGGTGAGGGGGACGGCGTCGCGGCAGGAGCAAGACAAACCAAACAAAGTTTTCTTCGACACTTATTTGTAACTGAAGTAATTATGTAAGGGCTCCTTTGGCTTGCAGGATTCTAAAAACGCGGGGATAGAAAAAACACCAGACTAGGATAGGAATGCACGTGGGAAACAGAGCATTTGTAAACACATGATTTTTGTCAACTTGGGTGTTTAGTTCACAGGAATTGGAAGAGAAGAGGAATACAAAGAAACATGGCCAAATTAAAGTGAAAGCATATGAAAGTGTGCACAGTTAGAATGTTATTCTGCCACTAATGCACTTAGTCTTGTTTTCATGCGAAGGATTTCGGAAAGTAGGTCCAGGTGGATGTTTTGCTCCATTCCTTTCAACGAAATGCATGAATAATTGAATAGTAGAGTGCCATAGGAAAAATTCCTATTGCTATGTTTTTCCTTTGCTTTTTCCTTTGGAACAATATAGCCCTAATGGATTGACCTGAATGTAGAGTAATGATACGTCCATCTTGCATCATGCTTTTATATCAATATTTATTGCATTATGGGCTGTTATTACACATTATATCTCAATACTTATGGCTATTCTCTCTTATTTTACAAGGTTTACCATGAAGAGGGGGAATGCCGGCAGCTGGAATTCCGGCTGGAAAAGGAGCAAACATTGGAAACCTATTCTACACAGCTCCAAAAGTCCTGAAACTCCACGAAACATCTTTTTGGAATTAATAAGAATTTTTGAGCAAAAGAAATACACCAGGGGGCCCACACCCAGTCCAGGGAGAGTGGAGGGCGCCCCCCCCCCCCCCCTACATGGCATGCCCCCTATCTCCTAGGCCCCCTGGTGGGCCTCCGGTGTCCATCTTCTGCTATATCAGAGCTTTTACCCTGGAAAAAATCGTGGGCAAGCTTATGGGACGAAACTCCGCCGCCACGAGGCGGAACCTTGGTGGAACCAATCTAGGGCTCTGGCGGAGCTGTTCTGCCGGGGACACATCCCTCCGAGAGGGGGGAATCATCACCAACGTCATCACCAACGATCCTCTCATCGAGAGGGGGTCAATCTCCATCAACATCTTCACCAACACCATCTCCTCTCAAAACCCTAGTTCATCTCTTGTATCCAATCTTGTATCAAAACCACAAATTGGTACCTGTGGGTTGCTAGTAGTGTTGATTACTCCTTGTAGTTGATGCTCATTGGTTTACTTGGTGGAAGATCATATGTTCAGATCATTTATGCATATTTTTACTCCTCTGATTATGAACATGAATATGCTTTGTGAGTAGTTATGTTTGTTCCTAAGGACATGGGTGAAGTCTTGCTATTAGTAGTCATGTGAATTTGGTATTCGTTCGATATTTTGATGAGATGTATGTTGTCTTTTCCTCTAGTGGTGTTATGTGAACGTCGACTACATGAAACTTCACCATTATTTGGGCCTAGAGGAAGGCATGGGGAAGTAATAAGTAGATGATGGGTTGCTAGAGTGACAGAAGCTTAAACCCTAGTTTACGCATTGCTTCGTTAGGGGCTGATTTGGATCCATATGTTTAATGTTGTGGTTAGGTTTACCTTAATACTTCTTTTGTATTTGTGGATGCTTGCAATAGGGATTAATAATAAGTGGGATGCTTGTCCAAGTAAGGGCAGTACCCAAGCACCGGTCCACCCCACATATCAAATTATAAACTACCGAACATGAATCATATGAACATGATGAAAACTAGCTTGACGATAATTCCCAAGTGTCCTCGGGAGCTCCTTTCTCATTATTAGAAATTGTCCAGGCTTATCCTTTTATACATAAAGGATTGGGCTACCTTGCTGCACTTTATTTAGTTTATTTACTTGTTACTTGTTACCATTTATCTTATCACAAAACTATCTATCACCTACAATTTCAGTGCTTGCGGAGAAAACCTTACTGAAAACCGCTTATCATTTCCTTCTGCTCCTCGTTGGGTTCGACACGCTTACTTATCAAAAGGACTACGATTGATCCCCTACACTTGTGGGTCATCAAGACTCTTTTCTGGCGCCATTGCCGGGGAGTGTAGCACTTTGTGTGAGTGGAACTTGGTAAGAAAACATTTATATAGTGTGCTGAAATTTTCTGTTACTTGTCACTATGGAAACTAATCCTTTGAGGGGCTTGTTCGGGGTATCTTCACCCCGACCAGAAGAGCAAAGAGTTGCTCCTCAACCTACTGAACTTTATGAAAATATTTACTTTGAGATTCCTTCGGGTATGATAGAGAAACTTCTAGCTAATCCATTTGCAGGAGATGGAACATTGCATCCCGATTTACACCTTATCTTTGTGGATGAAGTTTGTGGATTATTTAAGCTTGCAGGTATTCCCGATGATGTTATCAAAAGGAAGGTCTTCCCTTTATCTTTGAAGGGAGATGCATTGACATGGTATAGGCTATGTGATGATGTGAGATCTTGGAATTATAAGCGATTGAAGTTGGAATTTCACCAGAAGTTCTATCCTACGCATCTTGTTCATCGTGATCGTAATTACATATATAATTTCTAGCCTCGCGAAGGAGAAAGCATCGCTCAAGCTTGGGGGAGGCTTAAGTCAATGTTATATTCATGCCCCAATCATGAGCTCTCCCGGAAAATGATTATTCAGAATTTTTATGCTCGGCTTTCTCTTGATAATCGCAACCTGCTCAATACTTCCTGTGCTGGCTCTGATATGCTGAAGACTATTGATTTCAAATGCCACTTATTGGAAAGAATTAAACGCAACTCTGAAGATTGGGGTTCCGACGATGGTAAGGAGTCAGGTATGACACCTAAGTTCGATTGTGTTAAATCTTTTATTGATACCGATGCTTTCCGTGGATTTAGCGCTAAGTATGGACTTGACTCTGAGATAGTAGCTTCTTTTTGTGAATCTTTTGCTACTCACGTTGATCTCCCTAAAGAGAAGTGGTTTAAATATAATCCTCATGTTGAAGTGAAAGTAGTTGCACCTATTACAGTCGAAGAAAAGACTATCACCTATAGTGATCCTATTGTTCCTACTACTTATGTTGAGAAACCTCCTTTTCCTGTTAGGATAAAGGATCATGCTAAAGCTTCGACTGTTGTTCGTAAGAGTAATACTAGGACTTATACACCTCCTGAGCAAATTAATGTTGAACCTAGTATTGTTGTGGTTAAAGATCTCTTGGATGAGGATTTAGATGGGCATGTTATTTATTTATGTGGTGAGACTGCTAATATTGCTAGACCAGATAGTAAGATACATAGACCTGTTGTAGGCATGCCTGTTATTTCTGTCAAAATAGGAGATCGTTGTTATCATGGCTTATGTGATATGGGTGCTAGTGCTAGTGCAATACATTATTCCTTATATCAAGAAATTATGCATGACATTGCACCCATTGAACTAGAAGACATTGATGTTACTATTAAGCTTGCTAATAGGGATACCATTAAACCCTTTGGGATTGTTAGAGATGTTGAAGTTTTGTGTGGGAAGGTTAAATACCCTGCTGATTTTCTTGTTCTCGGTTCCCCACAAGATGATTTTTGTCCCATTATTTTTGGTAGACCCTTCTTGAATACAGCTAGTGCTAAGATTGATTGTGAAAAAGATACTGTCATAGTTGGTATAGATGGTATGTCTCATGAGTTTAATTTTGCTAAGCTTCGTAGACAACCTCGTGATAGGGAACCACCTAGTAAGGATGAGATTATTGGTCTTGCTTCCATTGCTGTTTCTCCTACTGATCCGTTAGAACAATATTTGCTAGACCATGAAAACGATATGTTTATGAAGGAGAGAAGGGAAATAGATGAAGTGTTCCTTAAACAGGAACCTATGCTGAAACATAACCTTCCCGTTGAGATTCTTAGGGATCCCCCTCCACCCAAGGGTGATCCTGTGTTTGAACTCAAACCATTACCTGATAATCTTAAGTATGCTTATCTTGATGAGAAGGAAATATATCATGTTATTATTAGTGCTAACCTTTCAAAGAAAGAAGAAGAAAGATTATTGGAAACTCTGAAGAAGCACCCAGCAGCTATTGGATATACTCTAGATGATCTTAAGGGATTAGTCCCACATTATGCCAACACAAAATTACAGTGGAAAAAGATGCCAAACCAGTTAGAGATCCTCAAAGACAATTAAATCCCAAGATGAAAGAAGTGGTAAGAAAGGAGATACTAAAGCTCCTTGAGGCAGGTATTGTTTATCCCGTTGCTGATAGTGAATGGGTAAGTCTTGTCCATTGCATTCCTAAAAAGGGAGGTATTACCGTTGTTCCTAATGATAAAGATGAATTGATCCCGCAAAGAATTATTACAGGTTATAGGATGGTAATTGATTTCCGTAAGTTAAATAAAGCCAATAAGAAAGACCATTACCCTTTACCTTTTATTGATCAAATGCTAGAGAGACTATCCAAACACACACATTTCTGCTTTCTAGATGGTTATTCTGGCTTCTCTCAAATACCTGTGTCAGCGAAGGATCAATCTAAAACTACTTTTACTTGCCCTTTTGGTACTTTTGCTTATAGACGTATGCCTTTTGGTTTATCTAATGCACCTGCTACCTTTCAAAGATGCATGATGGCTATATTCTCTGATTTTTGTGAAAAGATTGGTGAGGTATTCATGGATGATTTCTCCGTCTATGGATCCTCTTTTGATGATTGTTTGAGCAACCTTGATCGAGTTTTGCAGAGATGCGAAGACACTAGTCTCGTCCTGAATTGGGAAAAGTGTCACTTTATGGTTAACGAAGGCATTGTCTTGGGGCACAAGATCTCTGAGAGAGGTATCGAAGTTGATAAAGCCAAAGTTGATGCTATTGAAAAGATGCCATGTCCCAGGGACATAAAACGTATAAGAAGTTTCCTTGGTCACGCCGGTTTTTATAGGAGGTTCATTAAGGACTTCTCTAAAATCTCTAGGCCTCTGACTAATTTATTGCAAAAAGATATTCCTTTTGTCTTTGATGATGATTGTGTAGAAGCATTTGAAATACTTAAGAAAGCTTTGATCACTGCACCTATTGTTCAGCCACCTGATTCGAACTTACCTTTTGAAATTATGTGCGATGCTAGTGATTATGCTGTAGGTGCTATTCTAGGGCAAATAGTTGATAAGAAATTGAATGTTATACAGTATGCTAGTAAGACTCTTGATACTGCCCAAAGAAATTATGCTACTACTGAAAAAGAGTTCTTAGCAGTTGTGTTTGCATGTGATAAGTTTAGACCTTATATTGTTGATTCCAAAGTTACTATTCACGCTAATCATGCTGCTATTAAATATCTTATGGAAAAGAAAGATGCTAAGCCTAGACTCATTAGATGGGTTCTCTTGCTCCAAGAATTTGACTTGCATATTATTGATAGAAAGGGAGCTAAGAACCCTGTTGCTGATAACTTGTCTAGGTTAGAGAATGTTCTTGATGACCCACTGCCTATTGATGATAGTTTTCCTGATGAACAATTAGCGGTCATTAATGCTTCTCGTACTGCTCCTTGGTATGCTGATTATGCTAATTACATTGTTTCTAAATTTATACCGCCTAGTTTCACATACCAGCAAAAGAAAAAGTTCTTTTATGATTTAAGACATTATTTTTGGGATGACCCACACCTTTATAAAGAAGGAGTAGATGGTGTTATTAGACGCTGTGTACCTGAGCATGAACAGGAACAGATTCTATGTAAGTGTCACTCTGAATATTATGGAGTACACCATGCTGGAGACAGAACTGCACACAAGGTACTACAATCTGGTTTTTATTGGCCTACTCTTTTCATAGATGCTCGTAAGTTTGTCTTATCTTGTGATGAATGTCAAAGAATGAGTAACATTAGTAGACGTCAAGAAATGCCTATGAATTATTCTCTTGTTATTGAACCGTTTGATGTTTGGGGCTTCGATTATATGGGACCTTTTCCTGCCTCTAATGGTTATACACATATTTTTAGTTGTTGTTGATTACGTTACTAAGTGGGTAGAAGCTATTACAACTAGTAGTGCTGATAATAACACTTCTATTAAAATGCTTAAGGAAGTTATTTTTCCGAGGTTTGGAGTCCCTAGATATCATATGACTGATGGTGGTTCACATTTTATTCATGGTGCTTTCCGTAAGATGCTTGCTAAGTATGATGTCAATCATAGAGTCGCATCTCCTTATCATCCGCAGTCTAGTGGTCAAGTAGAGTTGAGCAATAGAGAGCTCAAATTAATTTTGCAAAAGATTGTGAATAGATCTAGAAAGAATTGGTCCAAAAAACTTGATGATGCATTGTGGGCCTATAGAACTGCATACAAAAATCCTATGGGTATGTCTCCTTATAAGATGGTTTATGGAAAAGCATGTCATTTACCTCTTGAACTTGAACATAAGGCATATTGGGCTATTAAAGAGCTCAATTATGACTTCAAACTTGCCGGTGAGAAGAGGTTGTTTGATATTAGCTCACTTGATGAATGGAGAACCCAAGCATATGAGAATGCCAAGCTATTCAAAGAAAAAGTCAAACGCTGGCATGATAAGAGGATACAAAAGCGTGAGTTTAATGTAGGAGACTATGTATTATTATTCAACTCCCGTTTAAGATTTTTTGCAGGAAAACTTCTCTCAAAATGGGAAGGCCCTTACGTTATCGAGGAGGTCTATCGTTCTGGTGCCATAAAAATCAACAACTTCGAAGGCACGAGTCCGAGGGTGGTGAACAGTCAAAGAATTAAACATTATATTTCAGGTAATCCTATCAATGTTGAAACTAACATTATTGAAACTGTAACCCCTAAGGAATACATAAGGGACACTTTCCAGATTGTTCCTGACTCTGAAAAGGAATAGGTACGTGGTACAGTAAGTAAACCGACTCCAAATCAACTCCGATGGCAATTTTTATCAGTTTTGGAATATTTGAGAATTTTAGGAAGAAAGAAGTAGTCCGAAAGTGACAATAGGCCCCCACGAGAGTGGAGGGCGCGCCCCCCTCTACTGGGCACGCCCCCCTGTCTCGTGGGCACCTCATGTGCCTGTCGGACTCCGTTTTCTTGCACGTTATGTATTTTGGTCGGTAAAAATTCATTATATATACTCCCGAAGGTTTTGACCACCGTATCACGCAAATATCCTCTGTTTTTGTTTCGAGCTATTCCTGTTGCAGAATAAAGCAAGATGTCTTCTCAGGAGTCAGTCGGGGAGAGTCGGGTGTCTCACCCAACACCGGGTTCAGGAGCAAATAGCGGTGCCTATTACTTTGGACCATCAACGGAGGATGAGATGGAGGCTGATTTGAAAAGGATAGATGCCATGGAGGAGGATCAAGAAGTTACCTCTCATCTCCAAGCAGAATTCTCTATGGGGGAACTACCCAGCCTGGCTATCCCTACTTCGGACACCCCTTCCAACTTCAGATTTCTATCTTATGAAAATATGAAAAAGAGTTTCACTTGTTCTCCAGAAGCTATGCAGCATCCTTGGGTAAAAGGAGCTTTGGCCGTTACGGGCAAGCTCCGTAAAGAAATTATAGACCTCAAACAACAAGTCAACAAGCTCAAGGAGGAGAACTGTATCCTGAAGGGCATCATCGCCAAGAAGATCATAACACCAACCGTGAAGAAGGAGAAATAATCACATGGGTATGGGCACTCCCCTTGGCAACTGCCAAGCTTGGGGGAGGTGCCCCGGTATCGTATCACCATCACACTCCTATCTTTACCGCTTTATTTATTTTGATCCTTTTAGTAGTATCTTGATCTAGTAGATTGAAGTTTTGATATCAAATAGTTTGAGTTTTGCTTTGTGATCTCTTTTTGTAATCGAGTCCGTGAGCTATCTATAATAAAGATTAGTGTTGAGTCAAGGGCTTTGCTATGTTGCTATGATCTTGAGAAAGTAGAAAGAATAAAAGAGTTCATATTGATCTTATGGATAGTTATACCTTCACATATAGAAAGTATGAGGCATAAAAATTGTTGAGAGTTGATGAACATAGTTTTGGTCATCGTTGCAATTAATAGGAAGTGATAAGGTAAGAGGGGTTCACATACAAATATATTATCTTGGACACCTTTTTATAATTGGGAGCACTCATTAGGTATGACATGCTAAAAGAGTTGACGTTGGACAAGGAAGACAACATAATGGTTTATGTTTTCGCGCATCTCAGTTAAAGTATATTGTCATTGACCTTCCAAACATGTTGAGCTTGCCTTTCTCCCTCTTGCTAGCCAAATTCCTTGCACCAAGTAGAGATATATACTACTTGTGCTTCCAAATACCCTTAAACCCAGTTTTGCCATGAGAGTCCCCCATACCTACCTATGGATTGAGTAAGATCCTTCAAGTAAGGTGTCATGTTGCAAGCAATAAAAATTGATATCTAAATATGTATGACTTATTAGTGCAGAGAAAATAAGCTTTGCACGATCTTGTTGTGGAAGTAATAAAAGCGACGGACTGCATAATAAAGGTCCACATACAAGGGGCAATATAAAGTGACGTTCTTTTGCATTAAGATTTTGTGCATCAACCCTAAACGCACATGACAACCTCTGCTTCCCTCTGCAAAGGGCCTATCTTTTACTTTATGTTTTTTACTTTATGTTTGAGTCAAGGTGATCCTCACCTTTCCCTTTTTCATTTTATCCTTTGGCAAGCTCCTCGTGTTTGAAAGATCATAATATATATATATCCAACTGGATGTTAGTTAGCATGGGATATTATTGTTGACATCACCTAAAGGTGAATACGTTGGGAGGCAACACTATAAGCCCCTATCTTTCTCAGTGTCCGGCTGAAACTTCATAACCACAAGTATTGCGTGAGTGTTAGCAATTATAGAAGACTACAAGATAGTTGAGTATGTGAGTTTGCTGAAAAGCTCTATTGTTGACTCTTTCTGATATTACGATAAATTGCAATTGTTTCAATGACTGAGATTATAGTTTGTTAGTTCCCAATGAAGTTTTTGAACCATACTTGACATTGTGAATTGATTGTTACTTGAGCATAAGAAATCATATGATAAAATCTATACATGTTGCTGTTATAAGAATAATCATGATGCCCTCATGTTCGTATTTTATTTTTATCGACACCTCTATCTCTAAACATGTCGACACATTTTCTGATTTCGGCTTCCGCTTGAGGACAAGCGAGGTCTAAGATTGGGGGAGTTGATACGTCCATTTTGCATCATGCTTTTATATCAATATTTATTGCATTATGGGCTGTTATTACACATTATATCTCAATACTTATGGCTATTCTCTCTTATTTTACAAGGTTTACCATGAAGAGGGGGAATGCAGGCAGCTGGAATTCTGGTTGGAAAAGGAGCAAACATTGGAAACCTATTCTGCACAGCTCCAAAAGTCCTGAAACTCCATGAAACATATTTTTGGAATTAATAAGAAATTTTGAGTGAAAGAAATACACTAGGGGGCCCACACCCTGTCCAGGAGAGTGGAGGGCGCCCCCCCTACAGGGCGCGCCCCCTATCTCCTGGACCCCCTGGTGGGCCTCCGGTGTCCATCTTCTGCTCTATCAGAGATTTTACCCTGGAAAAAATTGTGGGCAAGCTTACGGGACGAAACTCCGCCGCCATGAGGCAGAACCAATCTAGGGCTCTGGCGGAGCTGTTCTGCCGGCGACACTTCGCTCCACGAGGGTGAAATCATCACCAACGTCATCACCAACGATCCTCTCATCGAGAGGGGGTCAATCTCCATCAACATCTTCACCAGCACCATCTCCTCTCAAAACCCTAGTTCATCTCTTGTATCCAATCTTGTATCAAAACCACAAATTGGTACCTGTGGGTTGCTAGTAGTGTTGATTACTCCTTGTAGTTGATGCTAATTGGTTTACTTGGTGGAAGATCATATGTTCAGATCCTTTATGCATATTATTACTCCTCTGATTATAAACATGAATATGCTTTGTGAGTAGTTACGTTTGTTCCTGAGGACATGGGTGAAGTCTTGCTATTAGTAGTCATGTGAATTTGGTATTCGTTCGATATTTTGATGAGATGTATGTTGTCTTTTCCTCTAGTGATGTTATGTGAACGTCGACTACATGACACTTCACCATTATTTGGGCCTAGAGGAAGGCATGGGGAAGTAATAAGTAGATGATGGGTTGCTAGAGTGACAGAAGCTTAAACCCTAGTTTATGCGTTGCTTCGTTAGGGGTTGATTTGGATCCATTGTTTAATGATGTGGTTAGGTTTACCTTAATACTTCTTTTGTTGTTGCGGATGCTTGCAATAGGGGTTAATCATAAGTGGGATGCTTGTCCAAGTAAGGGCAGTATCCAAGCACCGGTCCACCCACATATCAAATTATCAAAGTACCGAACCTGAATCTTATGAACGTGATGAAAACTAGCTTGATGATCATTCCCAAGTGTCCTCGGGAGCTCCTTTCTCATTATTAGAAATTGTCCAGGCTTATCCTTTGCTACATAAAGGATTGGGTCACCTTGCTGCACTTTGTTTACTTTATTTACTTGTTACTTGTTACCATTTATCTTATCACAAAACTATCTATCACCTACAATTTCAGTGCTTGCAGAGAAAACCTTACTGAAAACCGCTTATCATTTCCTTTTGCTCCTCGTTGGGTTCGACACTCTTACTTATCGAAAGGACTACGATTGATCCCCTACACTTATGGGTCATCAAGTAATAAGTGATGCGACAAGTGTACAACCTCTTTGGCGTAGCCGTGTGGACCTCAGCATTATTGGGTTGGTCACTGAAGAAGTTGCAGCAGAGGTGGTTGTCGGAGTTGTGGAGGAAGATCTAAGGCATCTGTAGATGGCGTCCATGGCACTGCTCTATTGTGATTGATTGTTCTGTCATTGGAGCAACTCCAGCGAGCCGTAGGACGTCAAGGCTGAAGAAGTACAAGACAGAAATCGTTAATCTCAAGTGGGATTCTAATAGCATCTCCAATAGATGATGTAAAATACATTACCAAAAAGTGATAGATGTAAAATTTACATCACCAAAAAACACTTGACTACAACAGATGAGGTAAAAACTGTTGACTCTAAACTTAACTGTCGAAACTGAAATTTACTGTGGAATCTGAATGTTACTGGCGAAAATGAATGCACTGGTAGCAGAGAGGCACTTCACGTGTCGTTTAGACCGCTCGAGCACTAGTAGTAGAGAAACAGTGATCTAAATCAGCATGTGATCGACAGGGAACACAGTAGCAGATAGCAGCCGGAGTAGCAGCGCCTGGAGGAGCAGCGCGAACTAGAGCCAGAGCAGCAACTCGGGTAGCTACAGCAGCCCGTGTACCAACATCAGCAGCGCGAGTGAGAGCAAGAGCAGAGCAGCAACACGAGCGAGGGGAGAGCAGAGCAGCAGCGCGACCGAGCGAGAGACGGAGCAGCAGCAGCATGAGCAAGCAAAAGCCAAAGTAGCATCAGCAGCAGCAACGTGAGCGAGCAAGAGCCGGAGTAGCAGCAGCAAATCCGGCTGGGATGGACGCTACCGCCGAAGGAGCCTCGCACTGGGGGAGAGCCGCCATGAAGATGTCGCCCACGACACCAGCTTCGAGGTAGCCGCGCCATGGGGGTGCGGGATCGAGCACCATCGAAGCCGGGAGGTCGAGTTAAGGAGAAGGTGCGATGTGATGAGTGTACAATCTATTTGGTGGCGCCAAGTAGGCCTCAGCTTCGTCCGAGGAGTTGGTGAGGATGATGCGGTTCCGGTGGAGCTGGTTAAGGTGGCACTGTCGGGATGGATCAGTCGTGATAGACGAGGCGATCATCGGAGAAGCTCCTTGGAGGTGGAGGACGGGGCGGTTGAACCGGCAGGACGACAAGATCTACGACGGATCCTCATCCAGGGAGGTGGATGAGGGACGTCAAGATGTTGCAGTGGACGACATCGTCGGGGAAGAGGCTCCGTCTGGGCAACGGTGGGATGGCGAATAGAGGAGGGTGCGATTTCGCGGCTGGAGCAAAGATGTTATGGCGGCCTGCGATTTCGAATGGCGAAAAGGAGGTGATGGGAGGGGGAACCATGACTTAGGGACGCGCTTGTCCAAAATGTAGGGTGTGTTACAAAAGTACGTCCATCGATTTGACTTAGCGGCCCTTTCAGCTCAGGGTTAGAAAGGGGGATTTCACGTGTCGGGACTTGGCAGCTAGAGGGAGTTTTCGCGCGCGTTGCAATTTTGGGATAGCAAGGTGCGGGTTGTGAAGGCACGAGTTTTGGGAGCACGATATTTGAATTTTCGAGATAACAAGGCGTGGGTTGAATTTTAGGGACAATCCTAACGTGTAATAATGTACGTACCAAATCAATTCGCACTTCCCTCAATGAAAAAAAATTATTCGCACCACACAAAGAGAAAGTCTTGTCCTGTTTTACTGTACAAATGCTATTCAAAGCTATGAATCCATGTTATGTCCAATTAAATTTTTTTATTGGGTGTATCATGCATGTAACCTACTCATATGAACATTTTAGTGCATTCCAAATGTCTATACTACTGCTACAATTCGAACTAAATTTGAATTCGTTTCTCTATTTGAATAAGAATCTACCATCATGATTGTTGCCAAATTAAACCATCATCACACTACATGATTACTATAGTGATAGATATGAACTATGTGTACTATATGAACTCGAATTCGAAATTCTGAATACACTTGATGTTGATTCCAAATAATAGTACATTTGATGTACTAACTAGATCTTCATAATCTAAACCATGCTTCATACGCACACTGTGTTTATCACACAAAGTATAGTGCCCCGCCCCCTACATTATGACAAGTATTTAGCCCTGAGCTGCAAAAGCCACACATTATCACAAATTCAAATAAATGTTCTATATATTGAACCCAAATCGGAGAAGTGCATCTTCATAGGATACCCTAAGGAAACAATTGGGTACACCTTCTACCACAGATCCGAAGGCAAGATCTTTGTTGCTGAGAATGGAACATTTCTAGAGAAGGAGTTTCTCTCGAAAGAAGTGAGTGGGAGGAAATTAGAACTTGATGAGGTAATTGTACCTTCTCTCGAACTGAAAAGTAGCATATCAGTGAAATCCGTACTCGTGATGCCTACACCAAATAGAGAGGAAGCTAATGATGATGATCATGAAACTTCGGATCAAGTTACTACTGGACCTCGTAGGTCGAACAGAGCATGTTCCGCACCAGAGTGGTACGGTAATCCTGTCCTGGAAGTCATGTTATTAGACCATGGCAAACCTACGAACTATGAAGAAGCTATGATGAGCCCAGATTCCGACAGATGGCTTGAGGCCATGAAATCTCATATAGGATCCATGTATGAGAACAAAGTGTGGACTTTGGTGGACTTGCCAAATGATCGGCAAGCCATTGAGAATAAATGGATCTTTAAGAGGAAGATGGACACTGATGGTAGTGTTACTATCTACAAAGCTTGACTTGTCGCAAAAGGTTTTTGACAAGTTTAAAGTGTGGACTACGATGAGATTTTCTCACTCGTAGCGATGCTTGAGTCCGTCTGAATCATGTTAGCAATTGCCACATTTTATAATCTGGCAAATGGATGTCAAAACTGCATTCCTTAATGGATATCTCAAATAAGAGTTGTATATGATGCAACCAGAAGGTTTTGTCGATCCTAAAGGTGCTAACAAAGTGTGCAAGCTCCAGCGATCCATTTGTAGCTAACTGTCGAAACTGAAATTTACTGTGTAATCTGAATATTACTGTCGAAACTGAATGCAATGGTAGCAGATAGGCACTTCACATGTAGTTTAGGCCGCTCGAGCACTAGTAGTAGAGAAACAATGATCTAAATCAGCAGGCGATTGACAGGGAACACAATAGCAGATAGCAGCCAGAACAGCAGCGCCTGGAGCAGCAGTGTGAACTATAGCCAGAGGAGCAACTATATATGTAGTATAACATGTTCATGACCACACCATGCATATCACCATTATATTCATGCATATGCATCAGTTTAAAACACTAGGATCTCTTGTTCAAATATCTGAATCCACTTTTATAATGAATTATGATCTCTGTTTGTCTTTTACACCCACAAATTCCTCTTCTCTTTGTAGCTAACGCTAACTTTCGCTCGTGCATGCACACGCCCACCCCCCTCTCACCCTCCCTCGGCATTCTCTCAGTCACGCACATTCGTTATTTATCTTTAGGTCATTCACCCATGGTGTGTGTAGGCCCTCCAACCCCTTCTTTCCGGCACATGCTGATTGATATACCTCTCTAGCCAGGCGAACCTACCACAAACACACGCTTTCCATATTCTCTTCTCACCGTCCATGCCCTCCTCTGTCTAATACGGTTCCACGCACGTGCACACTCCTGCCCCTCTTTTCATCGATCTCATACTCGCACACTCCTCCCCCGTCGATATAGTCGGCCTCTCACACAACCTCCTAGCTGCATCCCTTTCTCTCTATCCGTCTCCCCGGGCCTTGTTTGCTTCTAAAACATGCATGGATGTATACCTACCGATCTCCCTACATATAGCTAGGTCGACTATAACTCTTTATCCCAACTCACCGATCGACGTATCTCACTAATTATGTCTCTCCCTTTCTCCGACACACGACAATTGATCTTCCTATATAGTTATGTCTACTTACCACAGCCATATCGCCCCTAGCCATATCGCCCCTCACATCCTTGCATGCCTCCCGACCCGTCTCTCACACGCATGTGCACACACAGGCACGCATCCGCTATCTTATTGATATTACAGTCATACCCTCCATTTGTCTAGCAGGCCTCTCCCGCCATTTGTGAGAAGCAACTCCACCACCAACCCTCCAACACTCTAGCTTTGTCTCTCTACGAACCGTATTCCTCTGCTACACATATGCATGGATGCCGATATATCTGCCTCAATACATAGCGGTCTCTGCCCCTCCCCCACACACACACTCTGATAGTCAAACGCCATAGGTAGGTATCCATGCCACATAGACAAAATGCACCTCTCCCCTCTCACATCCCAGTAGGCTAGTGATACGTCTCCAACGTATCTATAATTTTTGATTGTTCCATGCTATTATATTACCCCTTTTGGATGTTTATGGGCTTTATTTTATACATTTATATCATTTTGGGGACTAACCTACTAACCGGAGGCCCAGCCCGTAATGCTGTTTTTTTTTCCTATTTCAGTATTTCGAAGAAAAGGAATATCAAACGGAGTCCAAACGGAATGAAACCTTCGGGAGCATGATTTTTGGAACGAACGTGATCTAGAGGACTTGGAGTGCAAGTCAAGAAGCAGCTGAGGCCTCCACGAGATAGGAGGGCGCCCCCCTATAGGGCGTGCCCCCCTCTCTCGTGGGCCCCTCGAGCGGCCACCGACGTACTTCTTCCTCCTATATAAGCCTACGTACCCTGAAAACATCCAGGGGGCCACCTAAACACAATTTCCACCGCCGTAACCTTCTGTATCCGCGAGATCCCATCTTGGAGCCTTCGCAGGTGTTCTGCCGAAGGGGGAATCGACCATGGAGGGCCTCTACATCAACATCCTTGCCCTTCGATGAGTTGTGAGTAGTTTACCACACACCTACGGGTCCATAGTTATTAGCTAGATGGCTTCTTCTCTCTTTTTGGAGATCAATACAATGTTCTCCCCCTCTCTTGTGGAGATCTATTCGATGTAAACTCTTTTTGCGGTGTGTTTGTCGAGATCCGATGAATTGTGGGTTTATGATCAAGTTTATTATGAATAATATTTGAATCTCCTCTGAGTTCTTTTATGTATGATTGATTTATCTTTGCAAGTCTCTTCGAATTATCAGTTTGGTTTGGCCTACTAGATTGATCTTTCTTGCCATGGGAGAAGTGCTTAGCTTTGGGTTCAATCTTGCGGTGTCCTTTCCCAGTGATAGCAGAGGCAGCAAGGCACGTATTGTATTGTTGCCGTCGAGGATAAAAAAGAAGGGGTTTATATCATATTGCTTGAGTTTATCCCTCTACATCATGTCATCTTGCTTAAGGCATTACTCTGTTCTTATGAACTTAATACCCTAGATGCAGGCAGGAGTCGGTCGATGTGTGGAGTAATAGTAGTAGATGCAGGCAGGAGTCGGTCTACTTGTTGTGGACGTGATGCCTATATACATGATCATGCCTAGATAATCTCAAAATTATTTGCTTTTCTATCAATTGCTCGACAGTAATTTGTTCACCCACCGTAATACTTATGCTATCTTGAGAGAAGCCACTAGTGAAACCTATGGCCCCCGGGTCTATCTCTTATCATATTTGCTTCTAATCTACTTTTATTTGCATCTTTACTTTTTGCATCTATATTATAAAATACCAAAAATATATTTATCTTATCATACTATCTTTATTAGATCTCACTTTCACAATTGGCCATGAAGGGATTGACAACCCCTTTATTGCGTTGGTTGCGAGTTCTTTGTTTGTTTGTGTAGGTGCGTGGGACTTTTGAGGAGCCTCCTACTGGATTGATACCTTGGTTCTCAAAAACTAAGGGAAATACTTACGCTACTATTGCTGCATCACCCTTTCCTCTTCAAGGAAAACCAACTCAAGCTCAAGATGTAGCAAGAAGGATTTCTGGCGCCGTTGCCGGGGAGGTCTTCGCTCAAGTCAAGACATACCAAGTACCCATCACAAACTCATCTCCCTCGCATTTACATTATTTGCCATTTGCCTCTCGTTTTCCTCTCCCCCACTTCACCCTTGGCGTTTTATTCGCCCTCTCTCTTTCCCAATCTCCTCCTCTCTCTTTCGCTTGCCTTTTCCGTTTGCTCGTGTGCTAGTTTGTTTACCTTGTTGTCATGGCTAGTCCTCCTATCCTTATTATTACTCCCGGACATGAAATTCTCAATTTTAAGCAAAGGGAGGAGAAATTTTAAAAGATGCTTGGCATAGAATTTGCAATGCCCAATATAAATCTACTAGGAAGCTTTCTACTTCCGTTCTTCTCCACAATTTTTATGTAGGCATCACTCCTTGGAATAGATATGTTCTTGATACTGTTGTCGGAGGTGATTTCCTGAGTAGCCATACGTTTGATGCTTATAATGCTATGTTAGATTTGTTTGGCCCACCACCTCTTTTGGTCAATGGAACTGTTTTAACTTTAGAACACGTTATGCAATGGCTTGAGATTATTGAAAATAAAATTGCCACTGTTGAGTTGATTGAAAATTTGGATAAAAAGATCCATAATCACATTACCCAATATGGATCTAGGGTTGGAGTTACTTTGAAAAATCTTCAAGAAAAAGAACCTATAGTCAATGAAAAAATAGATCTAGACTCTGCTAGAATCGGTAAACTTGAGGATATCATTACAAACTTAGGTTCCGTGTTTTCCTCCATGAAAAACACTCCAAAACCCCCTAATAAAACTTCCAAGTTTATTTATGTTCCTAAAAATAAGGGTGAATCTTCTAGTAAGGGAGACGCGGATCTCAAATCCATAAGTGTTCATCCCAATTGTCTCTCTATCGTTACGGAACCTTTTGCTACAAACGAATTTCTTGAATTTTTTCCTAAAGGTTTAATCATTGCTAAAAAGGGAGAAACCCCTAAAGATCATAAGTGCTCTATTGAGGAATTTAGTGCCAAAGATGGCACTCGTTAAATCTATCTTCGCTTTTATGCCTAGCTAGGGGCGTTAAACGATAGCGCTAGTTGGGAGGCAACCCAATTTTCTTTGTGTTTTTTGTTTTTGTTCCTGTTTAGTAATAAATCTTGCATCTACCTTCTGTTTAGATGTGTTTTTATCTTTTAATTAGTGTTTGTGCCAAGTAGAACCTATAGGATAACCTATGATGATAGTTGATTTGATTCTGCTGAAAAACAGAAACTTTGCACGCACGAATTTAGTTTTGTTAAATCACAGAAACGTGATTTTGTCTTGATTCGTTTTTCTGCTGATTAATAGACAAATTGTACAGGACTTCCTATTTTTGTAGGATTTTTAGAGTTCCATAAGTTTGCGTTAGTTACAGATTGCTACAGACTGTTCTGTTTTTGACAGATTCTGTTTTTCGTGTGTTGTTTGCTTATTTTGATGCATCTATGGCTAGTAAAATAGTTTATAAACCATAGAGAAGTTGTAATACAGTAGGTTTAACACCAAAATAAATAAATAATGAGTTCATTACAGTACCTTATGTGGTGGTTTCGTTTTCTTTCACTAACGGAGCTTATAAGATTTCCTGTTGAGTTTTGTGTTGTGAAGTTTTCAAGTTTTGGGTAAAGCTTTTATGGACTATGGAATAAGGAGTGGCAAGAGCCTAAGCTTGGGGATGCCCAAGGAACCCCAAGATATTCAAGTATAGCCAAAAGCCTAAGCTTGGGGATGCCCCGGGAAGGCATCCCCTCTTTCGTCTTCGTTCATTGGTAACTATACTTGGAGCTATATTTTTATTCGCCACATGATATGTGTTTTGCTTGGAGCGTCATGTATTATATTAGTCTTTGCTTTTTAGTTTACCACAATCATCCTTGCTGTACACACCTTTTGGGAGAAGCCTACTTGATTAGGATTTGCTAGAATACTCTATGTGCTTCACTTATATCTTTTGAGCTTGATAGTTTTTGCTCTAGTGCTTCACTTATATTTTTTTAGAGCACGGTGGTGTCTTAATTTTGAAGAAATTGCTAGTCTCTCATGCTTCACTTATATCTTTTTGAGAGTCTTTTAGAACAGCATGGTATTTGCTATGGTTACAAAATTGGTCCTAGAATGATGAGCATCCAAGTTGGGTATAATAAAAACTATCATAGAAAAGAATTGGATGCTATGATCAATATGATGCTTGATAATTGTTTTGAGATATGGAGGTAGTGATATTAGAGTCATGCTAGTTGAGGTGATTATGAAAAGTACTTGTGTTGAGGTTTGTGATTCCCGTAGCATGCACGTATGGTGAACCGCTTTGTGATGAAGTTGGAGCACAGTTTTATTTATTGAGTGTCTTCCTTATGAGTGGCGGTCTGGGACGAGCGATGGTCTTTTCCTACCAATATATCCCCCTAGGAGCATGCGTGTAGTGCTTTGGTTTTTGATGACTTATAATTTTTTGCAACAAGTATATGAGTTCTTTTGACTAATGTTGAGTCCATGGATTATACGCACCTCGCCCTTCCATTATTGCTAGCCTCTCTTGAACCGCGCAACTTTCGCCGGTACCATACACCCACCATATACCTTCCTCAAAATAGCCACCATACCTACCTACTATGGCATTTCCATAGCCATTCCGAGATATATTGCCATGCAACTTTCCACCGTTCTGTTCATATGACACGCATTACTTTTGTCATATTGCTCTTTGCATGATCATGTAGTTGACATTGTATTTGTGGCAAGGCCACCTTCATAATTTCCATACATGTTGCTCTTGATTCATTGCATATCCCGGTACACCGCCGGAGGCATTCATATAGAGTTATATCTTGTTCTAGCTTTGAGTTGTAATTCTTGAGTTGTAAATCCATAAAAGTGTGATGATCTTCATTATTAGAGCATTGTCCTAGTGAGGAAAGGATGATCAAGACTATGATTCCCCCACAAGTCGGGATGAGACTTCGGACTTTACAAAAAAAAGAAAAAAAAGAGAGAAAGGCCAAAAAAAAGAGAGGCCAAAGAAAAAAAAGAAAAGAAAAAGAAAATGAAAAGGAAAAAAATAAATGAGAGAAAAAGAGAGAAGGGACAATGCTACTATCTCTTTTTCCATACTTGTGCTTCAAAGTAGCACCATGATCTTCATGATAGAGAGTCTCATATGTTGTCACTTTCATACACTAGTGGGAATTTTTCATTATAGAACATGGCTTGTATATTCCAATGATGGGCTTCCTCAAAAGTGCCCTAGGTCTTCGTGAGCAAGCAAGTTGGATGCACACCCACTTAGTTTCTTTTGTTGAGCTTTCATATATTTATAGCTCTAGTGCATCTGTTGCATGGCAATTCCTACTCACTCACATTGATATCTATTAATGGGCATCTCCATAGCACGTTGATACGCCTAGTTGATGTGAGACTATCTTCTCCTTTTTGTCTTCTCCACAACCACCATTCTACACCACATATAGTGCTATGTCCATGGCTCACGCTCATGTATTGCGTGAAAGTTGAAAGAGTTTGAGATTATTAAAGTGCGAAACAATTGCTTGGCTTGTCATCGGGGTTGTGCATGATTAAATACTTTGTGTGATGAAGATAGAGCAACAGCCAGACTATATGATTTTGTAGGGATAACTTTCTTTGGCCATGTTACTTTGAGAAGACATGATTACTTTGATTAGTATGCTTGAAGTATCACTATTTTCATGTTAATATGAACTTTTATTTTGTATCATTTGGATCTGAACATTTATGCCACAATAAAGAAAATTACATTGAGAATTATGCTTGGTAGCATTCCACATCAAAAATTTCTTTTTTTTCATTTACCTCTCGAGGACGAGCAGGAATTAAGCTTGGGGATGCTTGATACGTCTCCAACGTATCTATAATTTTTGCTCCATGCTATTATATTACCCCTTTTGGATGTTTATGGGCTTTATTTTACACATTTATATCATTTTTGGGACTAACCTACTAACTGGAGGCCCAGCCCGTATTGCTGTTTTTTGCCTATTTCAGTATTTCAAAGAAAAGGAATATCAAACGAAATCCAAACGGATGAAACCTTCAGGAGCGTGATTTTTGGAACGAACGTGATCTAGAGGACTTGGAGTGCAAGTCAAGAAGCAGTCGAGGCCTCCACGAGATAGGAGGCCCCCCCCCCTATAGGGCGCGCCCCCTATCTCGTGGGCCCCTCGGGCGGCCACCTACGTACTTCTTCCTCCTATATAAGCCTACGTACCCTGAAAACATCCAGGGAGCCACTGAAACACAATTTCCACCGTCGTAACCTTCTGTATCCGCGAGATCCCATCTTGGAGCCTTCGCCGACGTTCTGCCGGAGGGGGAATCGACCAGGGAGGGCCTCTACATAAACATCCTTGCCCCTCTGATGAGTTGTGAGTAGTTTACCACAGACCTACGGGTCCATAGTTATTAGCTAGATGGCTTCTTCTCTCTTTTTGGATCTCAATACAATGTTCTCCCCCTCTCTTGTGGAGATCTATTCGATGTAAACTCTTTTTACGGTGTGTTTGTCGAGATCCGATGAATTGTGGGTTTATGATCAACTTTATCTATGAATAATATTTGAATCTCCTCTGAGTTCTTTTATGTATGAATGAGTTATCTTTGCAAGTCTCTTCGGATTATCAGTTTGGTTTGGCCTACTAGATTGATCATTCTTGCCATGGGAGAAGTGCTTAGCTTTGGGTTCAATCTTGCGGTGTCCTTTCCCAGTGACAGCAGAGGCAGCAAGGCAAGTATTGTATCGTTGCCATCGAGGATAAAAAAGATGGGGTTTATATCATATTGCTTGAGCTTATCCCTCTGCATCATGTCATCTTGCTTAAGGCGTTACTCTGTTCTTATGAACTTAATACTCTAGATGCAAGCAGGAGTCGGTCGATGTGTGGAGTAATAGTAGTAGATGCAGGCAGGAGTCGGTCTACTTGTTGCGGACGTGATGCCTATATACATGATCATGCCTAGATAATCTCATAATTATTTGCTTTTCTATCAATTGCCCGACAGTAATTTGTTCACCCACCGTAATACTTATGCTATCTTGAGAGAAGCCACTAGTGAAACCTATGGCCCCCGGGTCTATCTCTTCTCATATTTGCTTCTAATCTACTTTTATTAGCATCTTTACTTTTTGCATCTATATTATAAAATACCAAAAATATATTTATCTTATCATACTATCTTTATTAGATCTCACTTTCGCAAGTGGCCGTGAAGGGATTGACAACCCCTTTATTGCGTTGGTTGCGAGTTCTTTGTTTGTTTGTGTAGGTGCGTGGGACTTTTGAGGAGCCTCCTACTGGATTGATACCTTGGTTCTCAAAAACTGAGGGAAATACTTACGCTACTATTGCTGCATCACCCTTTCCTCTTCAAGGAAAACCAACACAAGCTGAAGATGTAGTAGCTAACCGCCCTATATCTTTGACGTGGGCAAACACAAATTCGATGGCACTCTTTATCGATCACACACCCACACACTTCACCTCTCTCTTTGATTCTATCCATATCTCATGTTGATGATCCCTCCACTCTCTTCTTGTGGATCGCTCCATCTATATATGATATATCTAGGCATCTATTTCACACACATTGCATATGTTTGTGGGGACCCCGACTCATAAGTCGTGATCACCGAATGCACGTGTACAGTAATCCCAGAGATTAATGCTCACCAAACACATAGAAGCTGAATAACAAGAGTCTTACATCCATACATACCGTCTTACACAAATTATGACCATTATGGTCAAGTTTTGAGTATATCATCGCAGTGGAAATTTTCGTCGATAACTTGGACACATGCCATCTGCCTTAACCCTACAGGCGTTCTGACTGTGAAGCATCCTAGCTCGCATGTTCGTCCCCAAGGTATTCTTCATGAGATCCCATTCTTTCATGCCTGGCCAATAAAATAACCAGTGGCAAGCCAATGAGTACTTTGAATGTACTCGCAAGCAACCCAAGAGTGATAACAAAATAATTATGCAAGGCTCTACTGCTAAATTGGCATTTTTGCAGCATGCAAGTATGATCAATTATCAAGGACATGAATGCGTCTGCAACAAGTATCAGGAGGTTACAAACATCAACATCGAGAAAGAGTTATGAACAACTCATGCTCAAGCTCATCGTGACTTCCTCATGAATCATATCAACAATACTACCCAACCGTGTTGTTTTTCAGAACATGTGGACATAGTCTAAGCAACACCACCCAACAGTCCTTGACCGTGGACACGACTATTCGAATAGTTTGACACTCTGCAAAAGGTTGCACGCTTTACCCACAAGATCTAGGGAACTTCCATGTCACCCGCGGTACCTCAAGTACCCAGGGTAAGCACCCGATCACTACCTTTCTCTAGCCGTGACTAACAAAGAGTCCACTCGATTGGTAGTATCCCCCGTGCCAAACATTGTCACATAATAAATTTTTGTGGAGACATGCTCCCATATTCATCACATAACACAAGCACGGGGTACCAACGGTGTGTCCGGTGCCCTGTAAAAACAGTCATGGCCGCCTATCCAAACACGACCCCGTCCCGAGAGTGACCACGCCACTCCCGTCACTAGTAATGCGGGCATCGATGCTAGCATGAACTAGGTAATCAATAAGGCCCCGTCCCATAAGGGGCAGTGTGGTTGTACATGTTTGGTTGGGACGGTAGACAATCTTAAATCTAATATGTCTTTGTAAACAACACATTTTCACCTAATTCAGTGCACCACTTCCTCATCAAGTGGTGACCTAGTGCAACATCACCCACGGGCATTAGGGGCACCCGAGGGAGTTATCAAAGGATTGTAACCAAGAAATGATCATGGCATAGATGCAACATCATACGTCAATATCAAGTATTTTTCATCGCATCTCTAGCACAAGGTAGAGCTATGAACATGCAAGTACCAATGGGCGTGCATCAATGCAATGATTATATCAAGCTCATAATCAACATCGTCATCATGCATACGGAAAATTTATCGATGAACAAGAGAAGTGTATCATGGTCAAAGGGCTGCTTACTCTAGCTAATTACTCCCACGTTCAATATGTATCTAGATTGAGACTTAGAATCATCTAGATCAGTGTCAAAGCCTGCATCGATGCAACTCTTTACGACAAACTCTTTATCACCTCCATAACCGAGAAACATTTCCTTAGTCCTCTTTAAGGTAACTAAGGATAATTTTGACCGCTGTCCAGTGATCTACTCCTAGATCACTATTGTACCCCCTTGCCAAACTCATGGCAAGGTACACAATAGGTCTGGTACACAGCATAGCATACATGATAGAATCTATGGCTGAGGCATAGGGAACGACTTTCATTTTCTCTCTATCTTCTGCAGTGGTCGGGCATTGAGTCTGACTCAATTTCACATCTTGTAATACAGACAAGAACCCTTTCTTTGACAGATCCATTTTGAACTTCTTCAAAACTTTGTCAAGGTATGTGCTTTGTGAAAGTCCTATTAAGCGTCTTGATCTATCTCTATAGATCTTGATGCCCACTATATAAGCAGCTTCACCGAGGTCTTTCATTGAAAAACTTTTATTCAAGTATTCTTTTATGCTATCCAGAAATTATATATTATTTCCAATCAACAATATGTCATCCACATATAATATTAGAAATGCTACAGAGCTCCCACTCACTTTCTTGTAAATACAGGCTTCTCTGAAAGTCTGTATAAAATCATATGCTTTGATCACCTCATCAAAGCGTATATTCCAACTCCGAGATGCTTGCACCAGTCCATAAATGGATCGCTGGAGCTTGCACACTTTGTTAGCACCTTTAGGATCAACAAAACCTTCTGGTTGCGTCATATAGAACTCTTCTTTGAGAAATCCATTATGGAATGCAGTTTTGATGTCCATTTGCCAGATTTCATAATCATGAAATGCGGCAATTGCTAACATGATTCGGACACACTTAAGCATCACTATGGGTGAGAAAGTCTCATCATAGTCAACTCCGTGAACTTGTCGAAAGCCTTTTGCGACAAGTCAAGCTTTATAGTCAGTAAAATTACCATCAACGTCAGTCTTTGAAGATTCATTTATTTTCTATGGGTCGCCGATCATTGGACAAATCCACCAAAGTCCACACTTTGTTCTCATACATGGATCCTATCTCAGATTTCATGGCCTCAAGCCATTTATCAAAATCTGGGCTCATCATAGCTTCTTCATAGTTCGTAGGTTCATCATGGTCAAGTAACATGACTTCTAGAATAGGGTTACCATACCACTCTGGTGCGGATCGTGCTCTGCTTGACCTACGAGGTTCAGTAGTAACTTGATCTGAAGTTTCATGATCATTATCATTAGCTTCCTCTCTAGTTGGTGTTGGCATCACGGGAATGAATTTCTCGGATGATCTACTTTCCAAATTGAGAGAAGGTACAATTACCTAATCAAGTTCTACTTTCCTCCCACTCACTTCTTTTGAGAGAAACTCCTTCTCTAGAAAGGTTCCATTCTTGGCAACAAAGATCTTGCCTTCGGATTTGTGGTAGAAGGTGTACCCAATTGATTCCTTACTGTATCCTATGAAGACACACTCTTCCGATTTTGGGTTCGAGCTTATCAAGATGAAGCCTTTTGACATAAGCATCGCATCCCCAAACTTTTAGAAACGACAACTTAGGTTTATTACCAAATCACAGTTCATACGGTGTCGTCTCAACGGATTTTGATGGTACCCTATTTAACGTGAATGCAGCTGTCTCTAATGCATAACCCCAAAAAGATAGTGGTAAATCAGTAAGAGACATCATAGATCGCACCATATCTAATAAAGTATGGTTACGACGTTCGGACACACCATTACGTTGTGGTGTTCCAGGTGGCGTGAGTTGTGAAACTATTTCACATTGTTTTAAATGAAGGCCAAACTCATAACTTAAATATTCACCTCCGTGATTAGATCATAGAAACTTTATTTTCTTGTTAAGATGATTCTCCACTTCACTCTGAAAATCTTTGAACTTCTCAAATGTTTCAGACTTGTGTTTCATTAAGTAGATATACCCATATCTGCTCAAATCATCTGTTAAGGTCAAAAAATAACGATACCCGCCGCGAGCCTCAACACTCATCGGACCGCATACATCGGTATGCATTATTTCAAGTAAGTCATTGGCTCGCTCCATTGTTCATGAGAACGGAGTTTTAGTCATCTTGCCCATGAGGCATGGTTCGCAAGTATCAAATGATTCAGAATCAAGTGATTCCATAAGTCCATTTGCATGGAGTTTCTTCATGCGCTTTATACCAATATGACCTAAACAGCAGTGCCACAAATATGTTGCACTATCATTATCAACTTTGCATCTTTTGGCATCAATATTATGAATATGTGTATCACCACAATCGAGATTCAACAGAAATTGACCACTTACTACTAGGGAAAACCCTATACACAGGATCTTACCAGCAGCGAGTTTTAAAACAAGGCACTACTGCAATTTATCAGTAGCGCGTTCCACAACAACGCGCTGCTGAAATAAAAGTAGCAGTAGCGCACATCAAACGAGCCATGCTACTGCTACTATTCCCATGAACCCGCGCCGAAGCTAATTATAGCAGCAGCACATTAACTAAAAGGGCGCTACTGTTAGGTAGTTTAGCAGTAGCGCATTTACCTATACCGCGCTACTGCTAAAACTAGCTACCTCACACCACCCACGCTCTCCTCTATCCTATCCACACACTCACACTCACACTCTCACTCGACCTCCCCCTCAACCCTCCCCCCTGTGCCGGTCTCCCCCACCGACCGTCGTCGACTACCACACCTCCCTCTGCGCTGCCGTCACCTCCTCCTCCTCGCTGGACTTGGTACCGCCCTCCTCCTCCGTCCTTCCTCGACTCGCCGCGCTGGCCGGACCCTCCTCGCTCCGCCCTTCCTACTTCGTCCTACTCTCTCCTCCCTCCTCCAGTCACCCCTCCTTCTCCCTCCTCCCTCCTCCATACACAACCCCTCCTCCCTACTACATTTTGATTCAGTAGGCTAGTTCATATGCAACATTTTAATTTAGTTCATATGATTTAGTTGATTTAGTAGGCTAGTTGATTTAGTTGATTTAGAACATTTTGATTTTGTTGTTTTAGTAGGCAAGTTGATCTAGTAGGCTAGTTGATTTAGTTGATTTAGAACATTTGATTTTGTTGATTTAGTAGGCAAGTTGATCTAGTAGGCTAGTTGATTTAGTTGATTTATAGAACATTTTGAATTAGTTGATTTAGTAGGCAAGTTGATTTAATAGGCTTGTTGATTTAGTTGATTTATAGAACATTTTGATTTAGTAGGCAAGTTGATTTAATAGGCTAGTTGATTTAGTTGATTATAGAACATTTTGATTTAGTTGATTTAGTATGATAGTTGATAGCTCTGAAGATAGCTCTGAATATTTGGCACTCTGCATATTGCTTTAGGAAAATGGCGCCACCACCACCACCACCATGTCGATTGTGCAAGTCAAGGTGCGCCAGCAGCCTTGCAACAGGCAAGTTGTTCGGCATCTACTTCCAGCCGAGTTTTCGTCATGCCGCGGTAAGAAATTATATGAAATGTAACAACTATTTTATTTTTAGTGTTGGCATTACTGCATTGTGTCATTTTGCTTCTTTTACACAGATCGTCCCATGCAATGTTAGGTTGAAATTCAACAAGCTGACAGGAGACACTGTGACATTTGAGGCTCCTGGGGGGCCGTACACTATGGAGGTCGAGAAAGGACGAAATATTTCGCAGATTGGAGGAGATGGATGGGCCCGTTTCCTCGCCCACATGCGTCTTACTGGTGGTGAGTTGATCAGCTTCTCCTTCAGAGCAGAAAGACCCAAGCTGACTGTCATTTATATCAACCTGGTGGAAGATGATGAAGATGATGAAGATAATGAGGACCCACTCGATGAAGATGATGATGACCCACTTCATGAAGCCATCGTAGCTCAAAGAATGAGGCTGAGCGAGGAGGAGGTGTCCAATCTATGGGACATAATTCCGCCATGTGCTGACTTTGTTGGGGTGCCATTCGTGACCCGCCTGACAAGTACCATGGTCGATCGACATGATATGGTATGTTATACTTACAAATGCAAATTATTCGATGAAATACTTAGTGTAGAGTCCAATGATATGGTATGTTGTGTGGAATCTAGTCGATGATATGCTTTAGTGTAGAGTTCGATCACATGCTTATTAGTGTAGAATCTAAGGAACTATTAATAGTGTAGATAATCCATATATACTTATTTGCAAGAGTATGTGCGAGGCTATTTATTAATTGATATGTTTTTCTTATTCAGAAATTGGCAAAGAGCCTATCTGTGAGTTATGGTATCGAGCCTGATGAAGAAGGCTCAGCTGGACTACGCCTAACCGCGAGGGGCTCTGTCACAACCTGTACTTACTGTGTGGACACGGACGGTCGCACGCACTTAAACTCGGTTGGGTGGAAGAAATTCCTCGATGGCAAGAATCTTCGTGTTGGACAGGCCATCCTAGTTACTATCAAGAACACCAACCGCCCAGGCTTGAGGATGATGATCGTCTTCGATATCATCTAGAACTACATATGTGTGTGGCTATATCATCTAGAACTACATATGATGATTGTCGTCGATATCATCTAGAACTACATATGACGATCGTCGTTGATATCATCTAGAACTACATATGATGATCGTCGTCGATATGACCTTGTACTGCTTGAGGATGCATGTTGACTATGCATGGAATTGTTATCTAGTACTCCCTTCATTCCAAATTACTCGTCGTGGTTTGAACTAAAACCACGACAGAGTAATTTGGAATAGAGGGAGTACTAGTATATGGTAGTACCTAGTATCTGGAAATTGCATTTTATGGAAACCGAAACGAAACGGGGTAGGAAGCGGGGGGAAATGATGAAAGATATAGCAGTAGCGAGGGCCTAGGAAAGCGCTACAGCTAATAGTAGCGCTTTCGGGAAAAGCGCTGCTGATATAGTCAACAATAGTAGTGCGGGTGCTAACCGCGCTACTACAAACAGTTAGCTGTAGCGACGTAGTAGTAGCGATTTTGTTGTTTTAGTAGGCAAGTTGATCTAGTAGGCTAGTTGATTTAGTTGATTTAGAACATTTGATTTTGTTGATTTAGTAGGCAAGTTGATCTAGTAGGCTAGTTGATTTAGTTGATTTATAGAACATTTTGAATTAGTTGATTTAGTAGGCAAGTTGATTTAATAGGCTTATTGATTTAGTTGATTTATAGAACATTTTGATTTAGTTGATTTAGTAGGCAAGTTGATTTAATAGGCTAGTTGATTTAGTTGATTTATAGAACATTTTGATTTAGTTGATTTAGTATGCTAGTTGATAGCTCTGAAGATAGCTCTGAATATTTGGCACTCTGCATATTGCTTTAGGAAAATGGCGCCACCACCACCACCACCATGTCGATTGTGCAAGTCAAGGTGCGCCAGCAGCCTTGCAACTGGCAAGCTGTTCGGCATCTACTTCCAGCCGAGTTTTCGTCATGCCGCGGTAAGAAATTATATGAAATGTAACAACTATTTTATTTTTAGTGTTGGCATTACTGCATTGTGTCATTTTGCTTTTTTTACACAGATCGTCCCATGAAATGTCAGGTTGAAATTCAACAAGCTGACAGGAGACACTGTGACATTTGAGGCTCCTGGGGGGCCGTACACTATGGAGGTCGAGAAAGGACGAAATATTTCGCAGATTGGAGGAGATGGATGGGCCCGTTTCCTCGCCCGCATGCGTCTTACTGGTGGTGAGTTGATCAGCTTCTCCTTTAGAGTAGAAAGACCCAAGCTGGCTGTCATTTATATCAACCTAGTGGAAGATGATGAAGATGATGAAGATAATGAGGACCCACTCGATGAAGATGATGAGGACCCACTTCATGAAGCCATCGTAGCTCAAAGAATGAGGCTAAGCGAGGAGGAGGTGTCCAATCTATGGGACATAATTCCGCCACGTGCTAACTTTGTTGGGGTGCCATTCGTGACCCGCCTGATAAGTACCATGGTCGATCGACATGATATGGTATGTTATACTTACAAATGCAAATTATTCGATGAAATACTTAGTGTAGAGTCCAATGATATGGTATGTTGTGTGGAATCTAGTCGATGATATGCTTTAGTGTAGAGTTCGATCACATGCTTATTAGTGTAGAATCTAAGGAACTATTAATAGTGTAGATAATCCATATATACTTATTTGCAAGAGTATGTGCGAGGCTATTTATTAATTGATATGTTTTTCTTATTCAGAAATTGGCAAAGAGCCTATCTGTAAGTTATGGTATCGAGCCTGATGAAGAAGGCTCAGCTGGACTACGCCTAACCGCAAGGGGCTCTGTCACAACCTGTACTTACTGTGTGGACACGGACGGTCGCACGCACTTAAACTCAGTTGGGTGGAAGAAATTCCTCGATGGCAAGAATCTTCGTGTTGTACAGGCCATCCTAGTTACTATCAGGAACACCAACCGCCCAGGCTTGAGGATGATGATCGTCTTCGATATCATCTAGAACTACATATGTGTGTGGCTATATCATCTAGAACTACATATGATGATTGTCGTCGATATCATCTAGAACTACATATGACGATCGTCGTTGATATCATCTAGAACTACATATGATGATCGTCGTTGATATGACCTTGTACTGCTTGAGGATGCATGTTGACTATGCATGGAATTGTTATCTAGTACTCCCTTCGTTCCAAATTACTCGTCGTGGTTTGGACTAAAACCACGACAGAGTAATTTGGAATGGAGGGAGTACTAGTATATGGTAGTACCTAGTATCTAGAAATTGCATTTTATGGAAACCGAAACGAAACGGGGTAGGAAGCGGGGGGCAATGATGAAAGATATAGCAGTAGTGAGGGGCTAGGAAAGCGCTACAGCTAATAGTAGCGCTTTCGGGAAAAGTGCTGCTGATATAGTCAACAATAGTAGTGCGGGTGCTGACCGCGCTACTACAAACAGTTAGCTGTAGCAACGTAGTAGTAGCTCGGCCGTCTGTGCTGCTAATAGCCTCAAAAACCGCGCTACTACTAGGGTTTTCCCTAGTAGTGACTCTTCAAGGGTGCATGACCATAAAAGATATTACTCATATAAATAGAACAACCATTATTCTTTGATTTAAATGAATAATCGTCTCGCACTAAACAAGATCCAGATATAATGGTCATGCTCAACATTGGCACCAAATAACAATTATTTAGGTCTAAAAGTAATCCCAAAGGTAGATGTAGAGGTAGCATGCCGACGGCGATCACATCGACCTTGGAACCATTCCCGACGCGCATCGTCACCTCGTCCTTAGCCAATCTTTGTTTAATCCGTAGTCCCTATTTCGAGTTACAAATATGAGCAACCGAACCGGTATCAAATACCCAGGCACTACTACGAGCATTAGTAAGGTACACATCAGTAACATGTATATCAAATATACCTTTGTTCACTTTGCCATCCTCATTATCTGCCAAATATGTGGTGCAGTTCCGCTTCCAGTGACCAGCCCCTTTGCAGTAGAAGCACTCAGTTTCAAGCTTGGGGCCAGCTTTGGGCTTCTTCTCGGGAGTGGCAACTTGCTTGTCATTCTTCTTGAAGTTCTCCTTCTTTCCCTTGCCCTTTTTCTTGAAACTAGTGGTCTTGTTAACCATCAACACTTGATGCTCCTTCTTGATTTCTACCTTCACAACTTTGAGCATTGCGAAGAGCTTGGGAATAGCCTTTTCCATCCCTTGCATATTATAATTCATCATGAAGGTTTTGTAGCTTGGTGGCAGTGATTGGAGAACTCTGTCAATGCCATAATCAACTGGAAGACTAACTCCCAGCCGAGTAAAGTGATTATGATATCTAGACATTCTGAGTATGTGTTCACTGTCAGAACTGTTCTCCTCCATCTTGCAGCTATAGAACTTGTTGGAGACTTCATATCTCTCAACTCGGGCATTTGCTTGAAATATTAACTTCAACTCCTGGAACATCTCATATGGTCCATGACGTTCAAAACATCTTTGAAGTCCTGATTCTCAGCCGTAAAGCATGGCACACTGAACTATTGGGTAGTCATCAGATCGAGCTTGCCAGATGTTCATAACATCAACATCTGCTCCTGCAGCAGGCCTTTCACCTAGCGGTGCATCAAGGACATAATTCTTCTATGCAGCAACGAGGAGCCTCAGATCATGGACCCATTCCGCATCATTGCTACTATCATCTTTCAACTTATTTTTCTCTATGAAAATATCAAAAATAAATGGGGAGCTACATCGCGAGCTATTGATCTACAACATAATTTGCAAATACTATCAGGACTAAGTTCATGATAAATTAAGTTCAATTAATCAAATTACTTAAGAACTCCCACTTAGATAGACATCCCCCAAGTCATCTAAATGATACGTGATCCAAATCAACTAAACCATGTCCGATCATCACGTGAGATGGAGTAGTCATCAATGGTGAACATCTCTATGTTGATCATATCTACTATATGATTCACGTTTGATCTTTCGGTCTCCAGTGTTCTAAGGCCATGTCTGTACATGCTAGACTCGTCAAGTTTAACCCGAGTATTCCGCATGTGCAAAACTGTCTTGCACTCGTTGTATGTGAACGTAGAGCCTATCACACCTGATCATCACGTGGTATCTCAGCACGAAGAATTGTCGCAACGGTGCATACTCGGGGAGAACACTTATACCTTGAAATTTAGGTAAGGGATCATCTTATAATGCTACCTCCGTACTAAGCAAATTAAGGTGCATAAAGATAAACATCACATGCAATCAAAATATGTGACATGATATGGCCATCATTATCTTGTGCTTTTGATCTCCATCTCCAAAGCATCGCCATGATCTCCATTGTCACCGGTTGACACCTTGATCTCCATCATAGCGTCGTGGTCGTCTCGCCAGCTATTGCTTCTACAACTATCGCTACTGCTTAGTGATAAAGTGAAGCAATTACATGGCATTTACATTTCATACAATAAAGTGACAATCATAAGGCTCCTACCAGTTACCGATAACTTTTACAAAACACGATCATCTCATACAATAACATATATCACATCATGTCTTGACCATACCACATCACAAGTATGCCCTGCAAAAACAAGTTAGACGTCCTCTACTTTGTTGTTGCATGTTTTATGTGGCTGCTACGGGCTTCTAGCAAGAACCGTTCTTACCTACGGCACAAAACCCACAACGGTGATTTATCAAGTTTGCTGTTTTAACCTTCAACAAGGACCGACCACAGTCAAATTCGATTCAACTAAAGTAGGAGAAATAGACACCCACCAGCCACCTTTATGCAAAACTAGTTGCATGTCTGTCGGTGGAACTAGTCTCATGAACGTGGTCATGTAAGGTTGGTCTGGGCCACTTCATCCAACAATACCGCCGAATCAAAATAAGACATTGGTGGTAAGCAGTATGACGATCATCGCCCACAACTCTTTGTGTTCTACTCGTGCATATCATCTACGCATAGACCTGGCTCGGATGCCACTGTTGGGGAACATACCATGCAATTTCAAAAAAATTCCTACGCTCACGCAACATCTATCTAGGAGATGCATAGCAACGAGAGGGGGAGAGTGTGTATACGTACCCTCATAGACCGAAAGCGGAAGCGTTTGACAATGTGGTTGATGTAGTCAAACTTCTTCTCGCTCTGACCGATCAAGCACCAAACATACGGCACCTCCGAGTTCTGCACACGTTCAGCTCGATGATGTTCCTCGAACTCTTGATCCAGCAGAGTGTCGAGGAAGTAGATGAGTTCCGTCAGCACGACGACGTTGTGATGGTGATGGTGAAGTGATCCGCACAGGGCTTCGCCTAAGCACTATGAGAATATGACCGAAGGCGTAAACTGTGGAGGGGGGCGCCGCACACAGCTAACAATAGTTGATGTGTGTTCTAGGCACCTCCCCCCTCATATATATAGGTGGGAGGGAGAGGGAGCAGCCCTAGGGGCGCCCTAAGTAGGAGGGATCCTACTTGGACTACTGCCCTAGGCCGGCACCCCCCTTTTCCTTCTTTTGGCGATGAGGGAAAGGAAGGAGGAGGTGGCGCCCCCCTTTCCTTTCTCCCACCAAGGAAAGGCAGGAAGAGGTGACGCCCCCTCCTTTCCTTCCTCTAGGGTCTGCAGCCAGGGAAAGGGGTGCACCAGCCCCTTGTGGGCTGGTCTGTCCCTCCCTCGGCCCATTAAGCCCATATCTTTGTCGGGGTTGCCTGAAACTCCTTTTCGGTGACACGATATGTACCCGGTACCCTCCAGAACACTTCTAGTGTCCGAATACCATCGTCCTATATCAATCTTTACCTCTCGACCATTTCGAGACTCCTCTTCATGTCCTTAATCTCATCCGGGACTCCAAACAACATTCGGTCACCAAATCACGTAACTCATATAATACAATATCGTCATCAAACGTTAAGCATGCGGACCCTACGGGTTCGAGAACTATGTAGAATTGACCGAGACACCTCTAAGGTCAATAACCAATAGCGGAACCTGGATGCTCATATTGTCTCCCACATATTCTATGAAGATCTTTATCGGTCAAACCGTTATGACAACATATGTTACTCCCTTTGTCATCGGTATGTTACTTGCCCAAGATTCGATCGTCGGTATCTTCATACCTAGTTCAATCTTGTTACCGGCAAGTCTCTTTACTCGTTTCGTAATACACCATCCTGCAACTAACTCATAGTCACTTTGCTTGCAAGGCTTCTTATGATGTGTATTTCCGAGAGGGCCCAGAGACACCTCTCCGATACTCGGAGTGACAAATCCTAATCTCGATCTATGCCAACCCAAAAAACACCTTCGGAGATACCTATAGAGCATCTTTATAATCACCCAATTACGTTGTGACATTTGATAGCACAAAAGGCATTCCTCCGGTATCCGGGAGTTGCACAATCTCATAGTCGAAGGAATATGTATTTGACATGAAGAAAGCAATAGCAATAAAACTGAACGATCATAATGCTAAGCTAATGAATGGTTCTTGTCCATCACATCATTCTCCTAATGATGTGACCCCGTTTATCAAATGACAACAATGTTTATGGTTAGGAAACTTAACCATCTTTGATCAACGAGCTAGTCTAGTAGAGGCTTACTAGGGACACAGTGTTTTGTCTATGTATCCACACATGTATCAAGTTTCCGGTTAATACAATTCTAGCATGAATAATAAACATTTATCATGATATAAGGAAATATACAATAACAACTTTATTATCGCCTCTAGGGCATATTTCCTTCAATCTGAAGTTGGGAGGAATCTTAGCAGCTCGAATGTCTCTGCTCAAACACTCGGGTCCAGAGACGAACGCTCTGTTCCCACTCGGGTAATCTATGTCCAAACCTTCTCTGTGAGCTCTACCTCTGTCAACTAGGACCTGCACAAGGACTGACCTTGCATCAAACCTGGGCTCTCAAGGGTCGACTGGGATCCTCCGCTCATCGCCGTACGGGTGCCTATCATCATACCACCAGGACGCGTATGAACCACCCCTCAGAGGGGCGTAGGCACTCGACATCGGCCAGCACAGTGGTATCGAGGGTCAAACTGCCTGTGGCCTCGACCCAGGTACTGGTCTGGCGATAACCACGACCTTCACACTAAGGAGGCCATCTTGGGCTTTGTGCTGACTGAACTATGTCTGCCATGACTGACCTGCTGTGAATCCGGTTGCGCGACTGAGAAACAGCTGAGTTCTGCTCTGAAAGGACATGCGGTGCCCCCATGTGTGGTTTTGGTAATTGATGACACTCTCTATGGACTAATTGTTGCTTTGAGTTATATTTGAAGGATTTGTCCATAGGCTCTTCTTGAAGTCCATGTGTTGGTTTCAAGGAGTTTATGTGTTGACCAAGGTGCTATTAAGGAATTATCCAAAGATTGGTTATGTGAGTGTTGTGCTTATTGCAAGCATGTCTTGAAGAAGAAGATTGTGTGATCATTCATGTTTACCTTCAAGACATCATCCAAATGAAGAGAGTTGGAAAGATTCAAGTTTGATCAAGACTAAGTCAAGAGTGAATCAAGTTGATCAACTCACAAAGCGTAGAAGATGTACTGAGAGGGTTCAAGTGATCCCATGGTATGGTAAGCATTGTCCATTGTGCTTTGTGTACTATCCCATGGTCAATGTGAGAGTTCTATGTGGGGTTAGGTACGTGTTCATGGGCTTGCGTCAAGAGGAAGATATCACTCAACCCATGGAGAGGTAACATCAAGCGGTGATCGTCATCAAGATTGTTGTGTGCCAGTTTAAGTGGAGCATCACGAAGAGATCAAATGCTTGAAGCTTGCCGTCCACTTTGGTGTCAATGGACTTGTGAAGATGTGCCGAAGAGTGGCTCACTCATAGTGGAGTATGGGGGAGCAATCATCTAGTCTTCATCGACCCAACGCAATCAAGAAAGGTGGTCCATCTTGAGGAGGACAAGTTTGTCATCATCTAGCTCAAGTGGACCATGTGCAAGGCAAAGGTTTGCCCTTGATAGGTTTTCTATTTTACCAGTCTCATGGTGGTAGTTGGGAGACCGGGTTTTAGGATCAATTGTCATACTATCAAGGGGGCTCTCGATGAGTAGCTTTATCGTATCATTAGTAGAGAGCTCAAACAGTTGCATCCTTGCATCATATTTCTTGGTACTTGTTTGGTTCTCTTTGTGAGTTTTGGAGCTTATGGTCATCTTGATGACAAGCTCGAGTTCATCGAAAATGGAGTTCACATTTATCTTCTATGATGTTTTCGATGTTGGAGGTTCTGCCGGTTCTTCTCTGTTGGAGATTTATCTCCTCTTTTTGTTAGGCATACCTCCCCTGCCTTTTCTTACTATAACCAACAATCTTGAGTTTGCTCATTTTGGAGCTCATTTGCAGAAGTTATGGCAGTTTTGGTTTTCCTTTGAGTGTACTTGTTTTCGTGGAAATGGCTTAAGGTTGGCGCCAGTTGTAGTACCGCTGGACCGGAGCGGCAGTACCGTGTATCGCCACAAGTAGTAGTACCGCTGCCCCACAGCGGTAGTACCGCCCATGGCCATAAGCGGTAGTACGGTTCCAGTTTCGTGCTGGTACCGCCTCGACTTGAGACGTGATTTTCTCGTGTCGGATTCAGCGGCAGTAGTAGCAGCAGTAGGAGCGGTAGTACCGCTCGTGTGCGGTAGTAACGTGGCTACCACTGCCCCTAGTGTCGCTCAATGGCCCTCCTCCCTGTCCCTTCTTCCTGTGCTTGTGGTAGGCGTTGTGCGCGGTCCCATCGGTAGTACCGCTGGGCCAAGCGGCAGTACCACTGCGGCCAACGGTAGTACCGCTGGCTCCAGCGGTAGTGCCGCTCATACGGCTCTGCCTCTCCCTCTGTTTTGCTCCGCTCTCTGTGTTCTACCACCCGGGCGGTAGTACCGCTCCCCTGAGCGGTAGTACCGCTCATGCGCGGACTGAGCACATAACGGTTGATTCGGGAGCTCCTATATAAGGGGGTCTTCTTCCCCATTCAACCTTATCCTTTGAGCTCGAGTTCTTCCCCCATTGTTGACCTTTTTCGAGCTTGCTAACTCTCAATCCCTCCATGGATTATTGCTAGTTTTTTAGGGAAAAGAGAGAGGAGATCTAGATCCACATTTCCACCAATCACTTTCTCCTCTATGTGAGGGGAACCCCTTGGATCTAGATCTTGGAGTTCTTGGTGTTCTCCTTCTTGTTCTTCCTCTCATTTTCCTCCCTAGCATTAGTTGCTTCGGTGGGATCTGAGAGAGAAGGACTTGGGCACTCCGTTTGAGTTCATCGGTGGCCATTGCATTTGGTGCATCGGTTTGAGTTCTCCACGGTGATACGTGGAAGTTACAAGTTGAGAAGCTTATTACTCTTGGGTGCTTGGTACCCTTGAGCTTGTTCCTCTTGGGTGCTTGGGCGCCCTAGACGGTTGGTGGTGTTCGGAGCTCAATCATTGTGGTGCAAAGCTTGGGGCAAGCGTCGGGGTCTCCAATTAGGTTGTGGAGATTGCCCCGAGCAATTTGACGGGTACCGGTGACCGCCTCCAAGGGTTGCCAAAGTGTACGGGTTCGGTGACCGCCCCCAAGGATTGCCATTTGTACGGGTTCGGTGACCGCCCTCAAGGGTCCCTTAGTGGAATCACGACATCTTGCATTGTGCGAGGGCGTGAGGAGATTACGGTGGCCCTAGTGGCTTCTTGGGGAGCATTGTGCCTCCACACTGCTCCAAACAGAGATTAGCATCCGCAAGGGTGTGAACTTCGGGATACATCGTTGTCTCCGTGTGCCTCGATTATCTCTTACCCGAGCCCTTTACTTATGCACTTTACTTTGTGATAGCCATATTGTTTCTTGTCATATATCTTGCTATCACTTAGTTTTTTATCTTGCTTAGCATAAGTTGTTGGTGCACATAGGTGAGCCTAGTTGTTGTAGGTTTTGTGCTTGACAAATTAACCATTAGGTTTATTCCGCATTTGTTCAAGCCTAAACCGTAATTATTATAAAAGTGCCTATTCACCCCCCCCTCTAGGCGACATCCACGATCTTTCATGCTCTCTGGCCGCCTTGAGCAGCGCCCGAATCTGCTGTAAGCCTCTTCCAGCCTCGGAACGGGACGGTTGGATTGAATCTGCAATACGCGCAGCTGCTGCAACATTTTGGACTGGAGTTCGATATACATGACACTCATCCGGAGGTCTAGTCGGAAACAATTGCCGCTGCCGTCGACTGGAACTTGGAATATGTCTGCGGGCGCGGGCGTCGAGCTTGCTAAAGATTCTCTAGGCGCGCACGCTCAGCTAGAGTGGCTACGCGCGCAGCCTCTAAGGCCTGAGCCTCGGGGGTCTCCCCAATGATGGGGGTCTGGAGAGCTTCCAGGGCCTGATCGTGTCTGCCTGCAACTCCTCCCTCTGCTCCGCAGTGAGGGCTTCTGGATAGTACTCATCATTATCGCGCGATGGACTGCCTCTACCGGCCGCGCCACAGGGAAATCCTGGTGGGCTGCGCTGGGGACCAACCATGAGGACCTCCGTCGCGTGGTCGTTGCTTTCGCACTCGGAAAGGGTATCCGAGTGGCCAGTTGACAGATCAAACAAGCCATAAAGGGACTCATCGGGCTCGATTGCTGCGATTTGAGGTGTGGCCAACTGACGGGCCACTGTGTGCTTCACCCACACTGGAGCAGCGAGCGACCGGATTGCTTGCGGCGACGGGTCGCGGGAAGCGAAGACGCCACGGGAGCCGACCGATACTGAGTCGACGGCTGCCGCAGAAGGACGCCGCAGGCACTCGCGCAGAAGTGTGCTGCCCCGCGAATGGGGAGCGCCTCAACGTTGAGGGGGGCCTCCTGAAGCCAGGCCGAATCATCAGTGATGAAGGCGAGCGCGCCGAGATGGATCTCGCGGCCCAGAGACAATCCACCGCCAGAAATCATGTCGAAGGAGATCGAAGATCGCAACCTCGTCGGAAGTCGCTAAGACGCCTGCTCCACGATGGGCGCCAACTGTCGTGGGAACAAAACTGACTGTAGAGATAGGGGAACGTAGGAGAGGGCAGAGTCCTAACTATGGCGAGGCTGTACACCCGGTTTTACGAGTTCAGGCCCCTCTCAGAGGAGGTAATAGCCCTACGTCTCGGTGCCGCGGAGGCTTGTTGATTGGAGTGTTGAGTTATAGGGGGTGCGAACCCCTCGCAGTCCTCGGTTACGCAAGGGTTCAATGAGGGAGTAAAGTCACGGATGTTACTGGTAACACCTGTGTTTAATGATCTTTATGGTTGCAGATTGAATGACCGACCATTGCTATCTACAAGTGAGCTTAGGCCTTCTGTCCTTCGAGTGGATTCTTGTCTTCCGAGTGAAATAACGACGGTCTAGTGGAACTAGGATATCTGAGCGAGATCTTCTATCGAGTGGATTGCACTTCAAGAGGATTTCAGTCGGTATCTTCTGTTTTAACTTTGTAGGCCTTGGCCTCTTGTGTGGTGTCCTTGGAAAGGGCATATAGGTCAGGCCTAAGACCCTACCCTAAGTACATGTCCTCGTCATAACCCTCGTGCTTTTGTACAGTTTGTAAGCTGGAGTTAGATGTGTGCCCTTTTCAACTTGGCTGTGACTGTCATATTTTCTTTGAAACAAGGCAAATGGCTTGCCATTTCTTTAATTAAGAGAGAAACATTGTAACAAATCCCAACCAAGGGAAATAACATCACTCTCGACGGCTGGTTGAGCTCATTGTGCATTACAGAACCCAAGTGATTAGCCCCCGCCAGCACTCACAAACTTATTTTGAGCTAGCACACCAAAATGGGTTGTTATTCTTCATAAGAAAGACTGCATGGTCATGACAGATTAGGGTTCTGACATTTGGGACCCATGAGGAAAAAGCCTCAAGGTGGTGTCGATTTAGTCAACAAACGATTCTGCCTACCAGCCATTGGATTGACATCCAACATATGTCAAGTTTTTTCTATCTCTTGTCTTCTTCCCCCAGCCACCCAAATCAAACCACACCACCGGTCCCGCCTGCTCCCACCTCCCATGGTTGGCTGCGCCTACGCCGCCCTACCATATCGTCAAACATTGGCCAGTTCATTCCTCTATTCCCCCAGACATCCTACAATTTAGCTACGTATCAGTCGACTGGTTTTCAAATTCGGGGTCAGTCGATTAGAAGGAGACGGAAGGGCATTGCCGGAGATAAGGAATGGCCTCGCCGGAGATAAGTAAGGAGCTTGTCGTCATCACCCCGTTATCTATCTTAGGGTTCAGGGTAGGGGCGATGATGGATGGCAGTGGTGGGGGGGTGGCGCACTTCACCGGAGAAAAAAACCAATCGCAAGCGGGGCTAGAGGGATGGTCGTGGCCGGCGGCTAGACCAACGGTGGGGGCGGTTCCGGGGAGGGCGGGGCGGAGAGACGGTCGCGGAAGCATCACCGACGGCAAGGTGAGGCTCGCCCCCGCAGCCGCGTGAACATGACATGAACCACGTCCACCAGCTTGATGCTTTGGTTGACCACCTGCTTGGCATTCTTCCGCCGCAGCCGCTGCACATCCATCTCCGCCGTTGTCAGGGAGCGCCAGAGGACGGACACAATGAGCGCGCCCTCAAGATCGACCGGTGCGCGCGCGCGAGTGCCCGCTGCCATGGCCTCCCTCGCGAGTTGCCGCTCGCGGTGTGCGGCCCGCGCCTCCGACTCGTGCGTCCTCGACCGACCCGACGCCGGCGAGGGTACAAGTACCCAACTGTGCCCGTGGACCACCTCCGAAGGTACAATGGACGTGGTGGCAGAGGGACGACATACCTAGAGTGGGACAGAGCGGGTGGTGCTTCGACCGGTGCTGTGCGTCGGACGGGAGGGCCCGACAATGTCGCCCGCACTACGATGATGGGCGAAGGGGGACGACGCGTCGCTCCATGAGCTGCCTCCGCTGCCGCCGCCCTGACCTAGACGTGAGCGGTGCAAAGCAATGCAGAGAGCGACCACATCGACGTCACTCTCGTCGCCATTGGAGCTGGAGCCGCTGTGGTCATCCGCCATGGATCAGATTGGGAAGAGGAGACGACAGATTGGGAAGAGGAGAGGACGAAGAGAGCAGTGGACTGAGATCTAGGGTTCACGGAGGAGATATATGTGGGGTCGGATGGCCAGCCTGACGTAGCGGACGCGTCCAGGCCGTCCTATATTTGAACTGGATATAAGGGACGTCAGACAACCCTGGTGTTTGAGGACGTTTTTTTTAACATCAGTACAGACACAAGCGCTCATATACACGCGCATGCACTCACCCCTATGAACGCACACACGCACACCCTATCCCTATGAGCACCTCGAAAAGACTGAGCCGGCATATCATTTTGAAATTTACGAAGTCACCATAGGCACCTTCGTCGTCGACGGGAACGTCTCCTCCCACTGAATGTGCATCGCCGAAAATCCTGAAATAAATCCAGAAAATAAATGCGAGCATCAGGATTTAAACCCTGGTAGGCTGGGGATAACACAGTCCCTCTAACCATTCAATCATAGGTTGGTTCGCTGTTTGAGGATGGTTTGAAACGCTCGGATGAGTTGGTTTGTTTTTTCACCGGTTAGCCCATCCGGGCGTTTGAGAGGAGTTCGAGCCCCCGGCTATAGATGCTCTCACGGCATATTTGTCGTTCCCGAGACATGGAGGTCAATTGGCTTGACGGGGGACGCCGCGACGGACACGGTCCATCAGCTGCCTGGTACGCCACGTGGAGATAGACCGCCGAGCCGTCCCTCCGTTCCGAATGGCGATGGTTGAGTGGCCACCCGAAACAGCTAGACCTGGTCCATCGCTCCCCACTTCCGGAGAAGACTTATAAAAAAGAAGAAAACCTGAAAGCGTCACCGTCCGTTTGCAATTCCATTCATTGCTCTCGTATCAACCATATCGAATCCAATCCAATCGAATCGCCGGAGGCGGAAGCGCGCATCGAACTCGGTCGGCAATGGCGAGCCTCACCTTGCCGCCGGCGCCCCCGAACCCCCGCCAGGACGCCATCGACCTCCACAAGGCCTTCAAAGGTCCGCGCCTTGCCTTTCCCCTCCGATTACCCCCCTCCCCGTTTCAATCCCGCTTTTTCTGGTCGGCGATTAGGGTCAGCCGACCGCGAGATTAGCCGGTCTCAGGTGAGTTTACGAGCTGGAGGAACGCTCCAGGTAGAAATTGCTGTTCCCATCTAGCGGCTGCTCGGATTGAACTCAGTGGTCAAAAGGGATGCCGGCCCCCTAGATTTATTTTGCATGTGAAATTGAAGAATTCTGGTTGATGTGGATTTGTTATTAAGAGACTTTAGAGCGTCAGATGTTCAGATACGTGGAGGTTAGAATGGACCATGGTCGGGTCTCGGGTGAGTGATGGCAACTGCAGTACTGCACCGACTGAGGACCTGTTTCTTGACCTGCTCTGAATTTAATCTGGAGCCAAGTGGACTGATATGAGGTCAAGGAGGACGAGTTCTGTCTCAGAGAGACCGACTGTTCTTCTGGCCAAAGTGCAAAACCGTGTAATTGCCGGTTACCCGATAATCATTAAATTATCCCAAGACCGATAGACTTCTTTTTACAATTTAATGGTTAAAAAAAAATAAGAATCTGATCTTAGGCAATATTTATGGGCTGATAACCTGTACAATAATTGTGATTACTTATATTCTTTTTGACGAGAAACCTGTAGCTTAAACCAGGCAAAACAACGGTTGCCAAACAAATTACAAGACTTGGAAAATTCTCTATCTGGAAGACCGACAGAGTAATTTCAACACAAAGATTCACAAAAAACACAGCAAATATAAAACTAAAACCAAACAGACCAATGAAAGTCTTCCTCTTCAGAAAACCAAAACTCTTGAATTACTTCTCTAGCCTGAATATGACACAAAGTCCGTTAAAATCAACCACGAAAGTAATCCGCCGTGTGGGGCAGAACCAGGAAAACAGTCTTTGCACATGGGCAGGGGTATCACCCCGAGCTTGGCAAGGAGAGGATCCGTTGTCTTGTCGCTGCTCCCGAAAGCCGGGATCCACATGAAAGATCCGTCAAGTCCAAAGGAGCTGAAGTGAAGTCCTGCCATAGTGCCATGGTTGACCAAACCACGTTTCTGGAACCCCAGATCGACGTGACAGAAACCCCACATCTCGATCGATGCTGGAGGCAAGGCCGCCATATCAAAGGCAAAGGAGGACAATTATTATGCTGGCTGATTTTGTCTCCGCTATGACCAAGACAACAAACAACGGCACCCATATATATTTTTTTTTGTAAAATCAGCCTCCCCCAACCTTAGAGCTGGGTGAGCGATGATTCACCGGTGAAAACTGCTAGGATGTTAAGGGGTGGCGGCTAGGGTTGTGATTACTGGTATTCTGGTTCACAAATTGATATATCGTCTCCTGATTTCCTTTTCTTTATTATTATCTATTTCCTTCTTTTCCTTTCCATTCATGATTTCCCCCCCCCCCCCCCCCCCTCAACCACCCCAACAGTTTCCAACTTCGAGAAAACGCAAAAAGTATTGTGTCTTCATGCATTGATAGGAAAGGAAAGTTGTGTACAAGGCCAAAAAAGGGCCAGACCTGAGAGTATACAGTGCCGCACCCCTAAGAACCAGGCGCTGCCGGAAGAAGCGCCGCATGGCCAACCGCCCCTGCTCTCGCCCAGAGTTGTGGTTCGGCCCTCCTATGTGTTCAGTACAGCTTAGAATTGAAAATTGTCAACTGCTAAGTGCTCCAATAAAAGGCTCAGGATCTCATAGTAAAGAAGAAGGGCTCAGCATCTGACCAATGTCTTTTAAGAATTTATTGTTATGGACGACCTGTGACATAATGGTGCCATAGTAGTTTCTGTAGCAGTGGAGTTGTAACTATTTGGGTTTTGGCCCCAAGTACCATGACTAGTCGAGTTGTACTCCTTATTACCATGATATTTGAGTTGCGCTCCCTAGTACCATATATGTACAAATAACAATTGTATGTACTTTACCAGCAATTGTGTAGTAATATGCACTTTAGTGGCAAACATGTGCATGTTAAGGTGCCTGTTTTAACGGTATGAAGTACATCCATTTGAGAAGACAAATGCATCATTTTCCATTTAGTGACCATTACGGTTTATCGAACTTAAGTTTGTTTTCTGCGGTACCACCAATTTTATTGTTTCAGTAAACTAAGTTATTCTTTAGATAGGATAGGAGTAATACATATGCTCTAGTAATTCCTGATGGCTGTGATCAAGTAAGAATTACTAAAAAAGATGCTTAAGCAAATTACTTCTTTGCAAATTTTATGTTTCTACTTGAAATTATAAGATTCATTATTTAGTCAATCAACCTTCATTATATGTCTTCTTTAAAAGTAATTAATCCTTTGCATCCTGATTATGATTTTTTTTTTCACTTGGTCGTTGGTCTTACAGGGTTTGGCTGTGATAGTACAACAGTTTCAAATATACTTGCTCACCGTGACTCAATGCAACGTGGATACATTCAACAGGAATACAAAACTATGTATTCTGAGGAACTTTCACGTCGTATATCGTCTGAACTCAGTGGAAACCACAAGGTATGGAAAATTGTAGAAAAATCTTTGTTGCATGATAAATCAAACTATTGCACAGCTATACTAGCTGAAGCGGTATGCTTAATTGATCGTACCAGTATTCACTGAGTAAAAGTATGGATTTGCATAGGTTAGTTCTATATTTGTTAACCGAGTCTATGTTATGCCAGTCCTCAGTATAGTTGAATTACTCAAAATATTGTTGTGGTAGATATGGGTATACGGCTAACCATGTGGTATATGATTCCAGAAAGCAATGTCGCTCTGGATTCTTGATCCTGCTGGACGTGATGCGACTGTTCTGAAAGAAGCTCTAAGTGCTGAAAGTCTTGATCTGAAAGCAGCTACTGATATAATATGTTCCAGGACACCATCACAGCTGCAAATAATGAAACAGACATATTATGCAAAGTTTGGTACTTATCTTGAGCATGACATTAGTCAGCAAGCATCCGGCGATCATCAGAAGGTTTCATTTCTTAATTTGTAACTTCTTCATCTGATGCATGGCAGTTGAAAGCTATTTGCATTGCTTCTCTATTCAGGACTTGTGCTCGTACATATCATTTCTTGAAACACAGAATTTTGCTGTGTTCTTCTCGGGCATATTGCAGTTACTAGTGAAATGCTGTTGATACCGTTTTGTACTTTCGCTTTATTATATGTTGATGTCAAGGTGATCTGCTGCATGGTCTTCATTACAGTTTAGACACGTTGTACTTTTTTGTGCTAATGAATGATATGATGTGTATTTCAGATCTTACTAGCCTATGTTGGCATTCCACGCTACGAAGGCCCGGAGGTTGATCCCACTATAGTGACACATGATGCGAAGGACCTCTACAAAGCTGGTGAGAAAAAGCTGGGCACAGATGAGAAAACCTTCATCCGCATCTTCACTGAACGCAGCTGGGCACACATGGCAGCTGTTGCTTCTGCTTACCATCACATGTATGATCGGTCGTTACAGAAGGTAACACTTCTGTTCAGTTTTCCCTTCCCATACATTTTGGTGCTCTCCTGGAGTGTACTAATGAGTTTCCTTCACTGATGGTAGGTTGTGAAGAATGAAACATCTGGAAACTTTGAAGTTGCTCTGTTAACTATCCTCAGATGTGCTGAGAATCCAGCGAAGTATTTTGCTAAGGTATCTCACCTGTGCTGTCCGCCAAAAAGAATATGTAAACTTCTTTATTTGATTGCAAGAGGCAAGCAGCCAAGCTTTTGTGTTTTTGATAAAGTGGTGTTTTTGTACAGAGCATGAATTACAATAGTTGCCACACTATTGTTTCTTAATTTCTGATTGCCGCATCGACCATCGTATGCTGTGCATAAAGTCTGCAGGATTTGACTCTTGAATTTCCTTGTTTACTTTGTTTTCACGTTTCCTATTTTCAGTGAATATCTAGTTACAATCCTGATGTGATATATTCTAATATTCTATAAATACTTTCGAATAGACAATGACTTGATTGCTTTGGTACCTGTACCTAACTCCCACTATAATCCGTAACTGTGCTAGCTGTATTTGGTGTCCAGTCTGAACACTAGTATCATTATGGGAATATGCTACCAGACTATGCATTCATGAATGTTATTATCTGCTCATGTAGTAGTCCTACATTCGAATTGACCGATAACCATATAAATTATGACATCTTTATTGAATCTCTTATCAGGACCTCGCTTCTATTTTCTTTATCTCTGACTCTGTTCTCTTTCGTTGGTACTTGTCATTTTTTTTTTCTGAACAATGTTAATTCAGGTGTTGAGGAAGTCCATGAAAGGTCTAGGTACTGATGACAAGACACTTGTAAGGGTTGTGGTAACAAGGACTGAGATTGATATGCAGTATATCAAGGCAGAATATTACAAGAAATACAAAAAGCCTTTAGCTGATGCTATCCATTCCGAAACATCAGGCGGTTATCGGACATTCCTGCTTTCTCTTGTTGGTAGCCATTAGGTAATGTTCACTGGTGCTACTGTCTTTGAAGTACCCGCTTACATATTAAGATGGCAGTGCTCATAATGACCTTGTGTTTTTCTCCACCCTTCGCATTTCTCAGGCTATGTTTCCTCACCGCACACGCTGCTCTGTCGCATTACTTTACCCTAAAGGCCTAAACGCAGTGACTCTACCTGGCCAAAATGTATGACGCCGTCATCACTGTGTTCTGGAGCTTCGCTGACAACTATTTCTGCTTTCTCTTGGTTTATGCTTGCCTAAAATGTGTGTATATTATTTGGATCCGGGGACTCTAGTGCAGTGGCTGCTGCTGGTTCCATCTTTCATGGCATGTGTTATCAGTGCAGTTGGTTTGATGATTGTATTTGGCTTTACTGCTTTCACTGAAGTAAGGAGTGGCGTACATCCAGGTTCTTTTTTTCTTTTGCAGTTGCATTATGTACTTCCGTTGTGCCAAGTAACAGGATCCTGGTTACGTAAAAAAAAGGTACTAACAGGATCCTTGTTACGTAAAAAAAAGGTACTAACAGGATCCTTGTTACGTAAAAAAAAAGGTACTAACAGGATCCTTGGGTGTTTCTTTTTTAGAGGGGTAGGTGTTTCATATGCAGAAAATAAAAACCCAGGTTTTACCTCTGGTACTGAATTCTGATACAGATGAAAATTTCAGACCTGGTATATGTGATCCTTCTTTTTTCCAGAACTTAATAAAGATTACATCTATATATTGTGAAAAATTATGATGGTGTTCTGGACTGCTGGTGTTGCACTGCTGCAGTGTTAGACCCTGGATATCTCGCCGCATCCCTTGGCTAACGCAATGCAAACCTACGACCGTCAGTTGTTTTTTGTCGTCGAGGCGTCAGAAAGGTTTGCCTTGATACTATCGAGCATCTAAAAAAAACACTATCGAGAGAACGTGGTGCACATTGAGGCCTTGTTCGGTTGCGTGCGAATCCGAGTGGATTGAAGGGGTTTGAGGAGAATTTAAACCTCTTGTAAGTCAAAATACAAACCAATCCTTGCCAATCCCCTTCAATCCTCTTGGGGAGAGGATTAACCGAACAAGCCCTGAAGTGGGGTGTGGAGGGTACACACGCAAAAGAGTTTGCACAATGTTCAGTTGGGAGTGTGAGGTCTATCCATGTTTTCTCAGGATCAACATTCTGCTGTTGCTGGAGCCATCTCATCGTGAAGTATTTGCTTTGAGATTGAAGATTTGGAGACCCTGGCATATACCCAAAACCGTAGGGATACTTATCTTATATCCATTACAGGGTACTACCTCCGGAGGGGGCATAGGGTATGTGCGTAGGTCGGCAATCTGACTAACCAAATATATATTATATGCGATGAAAAATATATTGCGTAGGTCGGCAATCTGACTAACCAAATATATATATTTAAAAACTTAATCTGTATATATGAATCCAGTAGTATACTTTTGGTGTGACATGTTACACATGCGCCCCCAATGCAACCCATAAAAGAGCTCAGATTGAATATACTCCGCCTTAGTGGAAGAAATAAGTTTCTGCATTCAGGGCAGGCGACCCTATGAAGCAAGATTTGGGTCATGACTGAAACTAACAACAAAACCATATTCCAGGACGAACTTTACATGAACCCCTGATCTACGCTGTTGTAAAGAAAGAGCAACCTATTATTCACATAGCTAGCTAGATGCCAAGCTTCACATGGTTCTCATCATTGCAATGATTTTATCTATCTTATACAGATAGCCGTAGATCTGATCGCTAGCTTGTCGTGCCTACTGATCTCTTAGAACTAAGCAAGGCCCATGCATTTCTTAGCAGAAAACCAAAGAATCCAGAAGAACGCGACCCAACCTGCAATGGTATGCATGGTCAGACGGATTGCTGCAAATAATATGTTAATCTAACATTCTGCAGCTAGCAGTGCACATGTTTCTAGGTCATCGATAATAAGCAAAATATGTCCGAAGAGCTCTGGTTTCAGTTCAAACACCATCTAAAAAGAAAAATCTGCGGGCATGGGCGAAACTGTGTTAACGCCCTACTACCCTTTGCTCATGTTCCTATCTGAAGAACCATATTCATGCCTACCACATCCCAGTTTGTACTTTTCTTTTTTGCGGGAAGATTGGGAGCTTTATTGATTAGTGAATAAGATTAGAATCCATAGCCTAAAGGCCAAGAAGATTCTCGGGGGCATCTTGTAACCACAAGTCGGTTTGATGCTCCGAGTGCAAAAATTTAGCTAGAAAATCTGCAGCCCTGTTCTGAATTATAACTACTTTCATAATAGTAGTTATGAACAACCTGGTGCCTGTTGCTAACGTGTTTTTCAGACAAAACTTTTAACCACCACTTCATTTTTGAAGGTGAACATCTGAATCTGATTACATCTTCGGAATGAACAACCAAATGACAGCACGTTGTTACCAGGTACCAGCTTAACCTACTGAATATTTATCAGCTTTTGCGTCAAGTTTTGGGAGCTTCAGCTGAAATCGTCATAAGTACTTACTCCATACTTATTACTACTGTTCTATTGTGAACCAGAGCTGATGCTGCCGATTTTTATGAGAATTTCAGGGCTTTATGTGAGTAAATACTACTACGAAATAGTGCCACACCAGAGGAAGTAGTAGTGGATACTGAGATGCACACAGGCTGAAAACAAGAAGCATCGCAAGCAAGAGTGGGGTTTGGCAATCGTGATGAAACGTTAGACGTACCACTGGCAATCGTGATGGCAACGACTGTTGCCACGGTCGTTGCTGAAATAACAAGGACGGCGACTGACACTGCCCCGATGTACATCGCCGCCGCGAAAGCGAACAGCACAGACATGAATCCTCCGGCGGCAGCCAGGGACATGACGATCGAAGTGACAATGGCGGTCGTCGTCGCCGCCGCGAGGAGGAACGTGAAGACCAGGAGGACAGTCAGCGGTACGGAGGCCACGGATCCAACCTGCGGGGGATCAATGATGTTATAGTTGCTGGCGCGATCCAAATCATGGTGTCCTTGGGTTTATGAAAGCGGAGGCTCACCGACACGACGAGCAGCGCGCGGACGGAGCCGCCGTCCCTTGTCCACGCCACCAGGCGGTGCGCGGCGTCCTCCGTCGTCTGGCGCGGCCACCATGTCTCACCGGGGCGTGTCGCGTCGTCCAGGGGGCGCCGGGACAGTGGCTGCCCACCATTGACGAAGCCGCAGAGTACGGACGGGGGAGCATCCTCCTCGCCGGAAGATGAGTGGGAGGAGGTGGCCTCGCCGTTGGCGCGCACACCGCCGTCCGGAGCGTCGACCATCGATCATTCGGGCGGTGGTCGAGTGATCGAGCGAGAGTCAAACGCTAGCGCGAAAAATGCTGTTGGGACTGAGACCGATCCAACGGGCCAGTGTTGTTGAGCTCACTATTGGGCCGGCCCAGTTGCCCCACACGTGAGAGCATGGCGTCGTGCCATTCACTCTAGAGCAACTAGTCAACGATAGCTCCTTCAGAGCCTCCTAATGATCACTTTGGGGTGGGCTGAGAATACGCCACTTGGTGCGCTCTCAGCCGCCATCACATGTCACGCTTTGGATGTTTTCTCCGGATTTTTTATTTTTATTTTTTCTGCACGTGTTTTCGGGTTTTTAGACTTTTTTCTGATTTTTTCACTTTTTTATTTTCACCATTTTTTTTATTTTCACCATTTGAGAAAAATATATTCTTTTTTGCTTCTGGGAGAGGCACGGGTTTACTTTCGCAAGCGCATGGTTTTGCTTTCGCAAGAGATACGGCCGTGCATCTCAAAAACAGAAAAAACGCGTATGTTTGCTTCCGCTAGAGGCACGGATTTGCTTTCGCGAAAGGCACGGCCGTGAAGCGAAAATATCATGTTTTCTTTTTCCCTTCCGTGAGAGGCACGGCCGTACCTTTCGAAAACGAAAAAAATGTATTTTCTTTTTTTTTGTGAGAGGTACGGTTTTGAGAGGTACGGTTTTGCTTTCATGAGAGGCAAGGTTTTGCATCTGCAAGAGGCACGACCGTGGCTCTCAGAAACGAAAAAAACACATTTTTTTTTCTTTCTGTGAGAGGCAAAGTTTTGCTTCTGCGAGAGGTACAGCCGTGCCACTTAGAAACCAAAAGACGTGTTTTTTTTTCTTTTGCGAGAGGCACTATTTTGGTTCCGCGAGAGGCACTATTTTTGGTTCCGTGAGAGGCACGTCCGTGTCTCTCGCAAACAAAAAAAATATTTTTCTATTTTTTTCCTTCCGTGAGAGGCACGGGTTTTTCGTGATTTTTTTCCTGTCAAAATCTATCAACATGGATCTAGTTTTAAAGATCTCGACGCGAGGAATCCAACGGTGAAAACAGTTTGAGAATTGGACGCATGACTTAAGAGATAAAATGTTTTGAATAAACATATCTACGAGAAAAGGGAAAACTCCTGCATAGCGACAAGTGGCGCAATGCAGCGCGCCACTTGTCGCAACCTTAGGTGGGGAAAGTAATCTTTGGAAGGAGTACTCCTTAATTAGTGATTTCGCATTCGCTTCAGCAGATCCTATACAACGCGTACGTCGCGTACTAGCGACGTAGCACCCCCCCAGCTCCCGATCCTACATATGGGCCGGCCTATTTTGCGGTTTATTCCCCACCGGTTTTGGGAAAGTTATAGAACCTTCCCAAAATTTATTTTTTGTTTTCTCTACCAGTTTTTTTTCACTTTTCCTTTTTGGATTTTCTTTTCTTTTCTAATTTTCTCCTTTTCTTCTTTTCTTCCTTTTTTCCTTTCCTTTTTCCTTTCCTTTTTCCTTTCCTTTTTCTTTTCTGTTTCCCTTTTTCTTTGCTATTTTTTCCTTCTTTACTTGTTCACTTTTTTTGTGAATTTTCTTTTTCAAATTCGTGAATTTTTTCATTGAAATCAAAAAATGTTCAACCATGTAAAAAGTGTTCAATGATCAAAAAGTGTTCATCGAGTACAATTTTTCGTTCATCAGATTTAAAACATGTTCATGAAAATTCAAAATTTGTTCATCAAACTAGCAAACTCTTAATAAAAATTTATGTTTGTTCATCATTTACAGAAAATGTTCATCAAATTCATATTTTCTTCCATGATCTCAAAATTTGTTCATCATTTTTAAAAATGTTTTTGAATATAAATTTTGTTCATCCAGTTTAGAAAATGTTCATTAAATTCAATATTTGTTGATAAAATACAAGAAATTATTCATCATTATTACAAAAAAGTTCATATTTTTTTCTTCAAAATAAATTTCTCTTTAAAAATTTAAAAAATGTCCATTCTCCTTAAATCATGAACATTTTTCGAGTTCAAGAACTGTTTTTTTTTTTCAATTCACCATTTTTGAAAATTTAGATCCTTTTTGTAATCCTGAATTATTTAAACATAGAATAAAACAAAAAATAAAATAAAAAAGGAAAAGTAAAAAACGAAAATGAAAAAAATAGGGGGTGTCCTGCATGGACAACGGGGGGGGGGGGGGGGGGGGGGGGGGGGGGGCTGGATGGTACGCGCTTACGCGACTGGGGGTGACCAGCTCATCAAATAGGGGCACCATTCGCTTTCGCCGAAGGGAGCGAGCTCACCAAGGTGTAAAAAAAGATCCAAAGGGGGCACCCCTTTTCTTTTTGCGATGGAAGGGGGTACCCCTTTCATCGCTCATACCCATTTGCCCTTTCATCGCTCATATTTCCTTTTCTTTAGTGATGATAAGCCGGGGTCCCAAAATTTTGAACCGTGTGTCCAAACTATGAACCGGTTAAATTGTTGTGTTCGTCACGTCGAGATCTTCAAAACTATCCCATGTTAATAGGTTCGGATGAATTTTTTTCTAGGCTATGCTCTCGGCTGGTGCTAACTTGTGCTCCTAATGTGAACTAACCTTTCCTTCCCAAGTTGCGCTCGCAACTAGCACTAGCATGCATGCTTCTAAGCGTTTTCTCTCAACCAACACTAACTTCTGCTCCTTTTTTCGAAAAGGAGGTTGAAACCCTACATATTTGTGGTCTGTACATGTATTAACATGTGAAAAAAAGAAAGGAAAAATCGAAAAAAATCATTCCGGTGTGGGAACCATCGAGCGTGCGACACATGATGATGCTGGGCCTGGGGCGCACCGTGTGGAGAGCTTCCATGCCCAGAGAAACCGCCCCCTCCCACGCGGGGGCACTCGTCAGGTACCGCCAATAGCGAGCTCGATCATACTCTCGCCAATAGGAGCTCCCTTCATGGGCCAGCCCACTATGTTTTCTACATCGTGGTTTTCTACACTGGTAGTGCTGGTTTGATTCTATGTTTTTTTATTATAGTTTTTGTTGTTGATTGTCACTAGTTTCCATATCATTCATGAACTTTTATAAATAATTAGATAATTGCCCGTTCGTTGAAACGAGAGCACAGACATTCTAACATATTAGCCTGTAGGGCACGTCTATTATCATGTTGGTGCGCTAAAACCTTAGCAAGTTTTTATACGCAATCACCATGATTTAACCTACCATCGTATTGTTAAGCACTTATTTGGTAAGGAATTATTTAGCAATTGTTTTTACGTAATCACATGATTTACGTGCCATCTTGTTGTTATCACTTACTCCCTCTATCAAAACATAAGACACATTTTGACACTATAGGGACTATTTTGTAAGAATTTAATGACTTGCCAGAGAAACTATTATTTTTTTTGGAAAGTTAATATGATGAGGGAAAGTTGAGTTGATTTTAGAGAAAACCGATGGAAGAAAATCAAAGATATGGAAGCGAAAAAATAAAAGAGGAGGAAGGGGGAACATACATAGAGAGGTTGGACGAAAGAAAGGTGAAACGGAAACCACACATTCTTTTTAAGTAAGTAGAGATACAGATTACCAGAGAAACTGTTGTTTTATTTTGGAAAGTTAGTAAGATATGGGACAATTAAGTCGATTCTAGGAAAATCAATGGAAGGGATAAAGGAAATAAAAGGAGGGAAGGCGGAACATACATAGGGAGCTTGGAGGAAAGAAAGGTGAAACAGAAACCTTACGTTCTTTTTAAGTAGTAGAGATTACTTGATGTCTAAACAAAGTAGTAGAGATTACCAGAGAAACTATTATTTTATTTTAGAAAGTTCATAAGACGTGGACAATTGAGTTGATTTTAGGGAAAAGTGACTGGAGAAAAATAAAAAATAAAACAGAAAAATAGAATAAGTGCCGAAGGGGAACGTACACAGAGGTTGGACGAAAAAAGGTGAAACAAATAGAGAGTAGACAGAGATTGAGAAATTCATAATTTAAGAAAATATTTGTACAATTCCATAAAATTTACGCGCTTCAAAAACTATTCATGACATTTAAAAAAATGTTTGTACCATGCAAAGGAATGTTCATGATGTCTGCAAAATGTTCAGCATGTTTTTACAAAATAATCATCATATATTTATAAATTTCTAGTTGTGTATTTAAAAGATATTCAACACATTTTAAAATATATTCACCATGTATTAGAAAAATATTCACATTGTATTACGAAAAAACCCGACCTCTATTTGGAAAATAATTCTATGCGTGTCTTAAAAAATTCAGCTTGTATTTAAATAATGTTCAACGTGTATGTAGAAAATATTCAACATGTATTTAAAAAATATTTAACATGTATTCAAAACATGTCCAACTTGTATTTCTAAAAATATTTAAGCATATTTCAAAAATATAAAAAAATTTATTAGAAAAAAGAGAGAAGAAAACAGTAAAAAGTGAAAGAAAAAAGAAAAGAAGAAGGAAAAAATTAAAACTGCAAAAGCATGAAACAGAAGATAAAAATCAGAAACATATATAAATAAAAAGGAGAAAACGAAAATAAAAGTTGATGAAACCTTCTGAAAATCGCACGGAAGGTTCCCAAAACCATAGCGCTAGCTCCTACTGGGCCACAGCCCGCAATGGATCGCCCAGAGGCTAGTGCTTCCAAAGATGTTATATCTCGCTTATAGCAAGAATACCATAGGTCTCGCGGGAAGTTTTTTACCCTCGTGCTGTAGCTAATGAGCCGCTCCGTTTTCATCTTTTTTTCCCTTCGCTTGGTTTCGTTTCTTTTACGCTGAATTAGCTGGTTCTAGCTCGGGTTTTGTTTTCTTTTTCATGATCTTTTTCTGTTCTTTCTTTGTTTCTTTGTTTTTTTGCTTTTTCAATGATTTTCTTTGTTTCTTTCATCGTTTTTTTCGTTTTCTTTATTTCTTTCTCGGTTTTCACTGGTATTTTTCTTTTCTTTCTTTCTTTCTTTGATTTTTCTTTGATTTTTTTATTTTCATCGATTTTCTTTGTTTTCCTTTGTTCTTTCTTGGTGTGTTCTGTTTTCATTCTTTTGAATTCGTTTCTTTCATGGTTTTCATTTTATTTGTTTTTTATGGTTTTTATTGGGTTTTTCTTCATTTCTGTTTGATCTTTTGTTGTTTTTCATCCTTTTTTTGGTTCAACACGTGTTAACTCTTTTTCAGTATGCATTGAACATGCTTTGTATACATCTGAAACATTTTTTATATACATGATTGGCGCGTGGGTTCCCTAGGTCTTGCTATAAGCGAGACATAGGGGCGCCCTAGTGCTTCTTCCATCTCGCAGTAGGCGAGATATAGATGATTTAATAAAAGAGAGTATGCGAGGCATAACGTCTGTGCCCGCTAAAGGGTGTCTTGTCTACAGCCTCTTGCATGCCCTGTGGGTTGCTTTCATTCGTTTCTAGTAGTATAACTAGGGGAGAAACAAGTCAGTATTCTTTCATCCCACACTCCTATCGACTACAAGGCGTCTGTTTTGTCTTTTATCAGTTTAGTCAATTTCCAAGATGACCATAGGGACAGGATGTACATACATGATTTATAGGGTGACTGTCCGTGTGTGTTTCAGTGTTTGTGAGCGTTTACATATGATGTTTCTATTTTTTTTTACTCCAGATTGTGAACAAATTCTTAGAAACCTTCTCCTAGAAAAGTTCTTGAAAAGCTCATGACAGTGCTAATTTGCCAGCGATCCCTCTCCTTAGGGCATGGCTAATGCATAGCCCCTGGGTGATGCCCCGCATGCCACGTAGGATCCGATGTCAGGAAAATTAAGTTCGGATGGAGTAGCGGGGTCCTCTGCAGGAGGCGGGTGCTTGGGGAGAAAAAGTATGGTCTTGTGTATAAAACAGAAAATCTTGAAGTGAAGAGTAGAGATGCATGTGTAGTGGGAGTTTTTTTTTATTCTTTGATGAGGCTCACTAGTGATAGATTGCATTGGGAAAAAAATCAATATAAATACCTCAAACTACTTTTTATCATGAGATATCTGTGTTCATATGTCATCATTGTACATGCCCTTAAAAACCTGGCAGCTTGCGAGTCACGACCTGGTCCCTAGCTTCGATCTCACTTCTTCCAGCAAAACCCGGGCGGTGACAGAAAAATGAAAAATGAAAAGAAAAGGAAACGTCCCATTATGCTACGGTGATGGGCCAAATTAATCAACGTCCAATTATACATGACATTTATGCCCGATACTGTTCGTGCAGGTGTGTGTAGCTAGATAGACAGACAGATGCTATTACGTACTGACGACTGCTATAGCGTAGGTGCGCCATCAGCCAAAACCCCATCAATCATCTGGTGTACATGTGCGCGAGATTTTTCTTGTTTATCAATCTCAGTTGCCGGGGTATCAACAGTACGATCTGGGCGTACATAGTGGGTGACAGTGTCGCCGGCCCTACGGCATAAGATGACACTCTATACCGGGGAAGTTGTTGGCAACGTACGCGCTACCGGCCAAATGGGCATGTCCTGCAGTAGAATACCATATACGGTCCCCGCAAAAAAAGGAACACCATATACGGTAGCCGATCGGTCATCAGGGCCACTCCAACGCAGATCATCAAGGACGCCCGGATCGGCATGTCCGAGCATCTTTTGCCATACAACGCGGTGTCTCAAGTTTTACGGACGCATCTGAGCGTTTGAAATTCCATAAACCGACGACAAACTCGTGAGAAGTTTGCAGGACTTCAGACCTCTGCCACATAGGCTTTCGACATCCCCAGCCCACCCAAAGCTTCTTTCCCGAACCCCTTTCCCCCACTCCATCCCTCCCCCCTTTCCCCCACTCCATCTCTCCCCCCTTGCTATGTATCCACACCCTCTCAGTCTGATGCCGCCTCTCTACCACCCCGGCAGCCGCCCATGCCTTGTTGAACGTCCGCTGCCCCACCCACGAGCCTGGCCGCTTTTGACTACGCCGTTTCACCCTGGATCCGTTCGCAGCCAGGTATTCTCCGCCTCTGCCGACGTTGTCCATGGCGAACACCACACCTGTTCTGCCCAATGTCAATGAGAAATTTTATGATGTTATTGTAGTTTGCTTTGAAGCAAACACGATGGCGGCGTACTCGATGATGGAGGATGAATTGTTGTGTGATGCCTGGTTGGTCAGAAGTGCACACTTTGTAGGCACGAAGCAAGGGGGTGTGGTATTTTGGCAAAATGTGCACTCTTGGTTTCATGAGCAAAAACACTTCGCACCCTGCAACTTACATGTGACCCATGATCGTAATGTGAAGTCATTAGCTCATTGGTGGTACACCATCTCAAACTCCGCCATGAAGTATTGCGGTGCGATCGCACGGGTGGAAAAGAAGGTGGCCACATGTGCGTCAACCATAGAGATTGCAAGTTTTGCTTCTCATTGCTCTACTGGTGGTCAATCATTGATTCATTCAATGTTACAACTTGATGATCACGTTATTGTATAGCCCGCACATGTTGCACCAAACAATGGAGGGCAGGCCCTTCACGTTGTTGCATTCTTTGACCAAGCTCAATGGGCACAACATATGGAAGAACGCCGTGTGCGGATACTAACTCGAGTATGATTGCATTTGGGATTGATGAATTTGAGAACTTCTTCAAGATCTGGCTATATGGAATGCAATATTTATATTTAAACTACTGTACTAGAATATTTGCATGCTACTTATGGATGAATTATGCTATTTATATAATTATTTTGAACAATTTTGAGTGCTCTGGATATAGGAAAAAAATAGGGGTAGACATTTGATGCATAGGGTTGGATAGTCGGCTCCCATATCGGTGTCCGTAGAAGTTTGGTGTATCCGATTTGGTGATCCACGTTGGAGTTGCCCTTATGGACGAGCAAATGGGGCTCGGCGGGTCTTGAGCCTTGACCCTGATGGTCAGAAGATAGACTATTGGTAATGACTATCACGACCAAAAGAATTTATCGCTCATGGACCAGAAGAACACTTCCTGACGATTTAAGTGTGTTAGGTTACCTGCATCTTATTGGTCTCCTTGTATCTGTGACCCAGTTCAGGCAGGGTGACCTAATGTAGGCTGAAAACCATGTTCTTTACCTAGCTTGGTTGCCCACAAAACACCAGCCTGCATTAGAGGCGAACCACCGGCATGCCGTTTGGTTGCAAGCGTTACGTGCAAGACATGCGGTGTGGTAACCTAACGATAATAAATCCGACATAACGTGAATCTTCATATGAATCTAGAAATGGAACCAACTTATAACGTGAATTTCAAGAGGCATAAGCCTAATGATAATAATCCAACTTACTTTTGTCATTGCCAGCTTGAACACATTAGTCCGAAATGCATGAAGAAGCTTGATGATTATGACTCCTCACTTCCACCGACTTCCAATTCTTTGTGACATTTGAATCATGCCTGCTCAGCAAGATGACAAAGTCCCTTTTGCAAAGAGTTGCGAGAGGGTGTACAAGTTGTTGGAACTGGTACACAGTGATGTGTGTGGTCCAATGAGAAACTCAACCAAAGGTGGCTATGACTACTTCATGACTTACACTGATGACTTGAGCATATATGGATATATCCACTTGATGAGGCACAAATCGGAAACTTCTGAAAAGTTCAGAGTTTCAGAACGAGGTCAAAAATCAAATTGACAAGACAATAAAACTTCTATGATCAGATTGTGGAGGCAATCACATGAGCTAAGAGTTTGATTTTCAGGTGAAAAGCTTGGGTATTGTACCCCATCTCACGCCTACAGATATGCCATAAAGAAATGACATGAAGGAACGAAGAAACCGAACTATGTTAGACATGGTATAGTCTATGATGAGCAAGTCGGATTTAGCCTTGCCATTCTCAGGATACGCTCTGTAAACCACAACTTTCACACTAAACAGAGTACCATCAAAGTCAGTAGATAAGACACCATATGAGATATGGACCGAGAAGCATCCAATTTGTCTTTTCTAAAGATTTGGGGCAGTGAAGCATTTGTCAAGTGACTCGTGTAGGACAAGCTTATACCCAAGTTGTACAAATGCATATTCATGGGATATCTGAGGGAAACCTTGTGATACAATTTCTACTGATGCGAAGAGAACACAATGTTGTTGCTCACGGGGTTTTCCTTGAGAACGAGTTTCTCAGTCAGAAAGCCAGTGGGAGATCGGTTTGACTCGAAGAAATTTGAGAACCACTTGGGGACATTTCATCCGACATCCCAACGAAGCAGGTTATTGAACCTAGTAGAGTGGAAACAATACAAGAACCATGGAGGTTAGAAAGGTTGCCCAGAGTGCGCGATGTGTTGTTGCTGGAAAGCGACATGGCGACTATGTATGCATAAGTGATGGTGGTCAGGCATGGTTGGAGGCCATGCGATCCAAGTTAAAGTTCATGGATGATAATCAAGTCTGGGATTTGGTTGATCCGCCACCCAATGTAACAACCATTGGGTGCGAATGGGTGTTTAAGAAGAAAGCTAACATGGATGGAAATTTTAAGATCCACAAATCTCGGCTTGTTGCAAAGGGGTATCGGAAATTTCAAGGAATTGACTACAACGTGATCTTCTTGCCGGTAGCGATGTTGAAGTCTGTTAGGATCATTCTAGCTATAGTTGCGTATTTTGATTACGAGATATGACAAATAGATGTCAAGATAACTTTCCTTCATGGAAATTTAATTGTAGATGCATGTATACACGATTTAGCCCAAGGGTTTTGTCAATCCGACTAGCACTAGTAAGATAAGGAAGCTATAGTTATCCATTTATAGGTTGAATCAAGAATCTCGTAGCTGCAACATTCATTTTTATGATGCATGTCCGGTCTCGGTTTTATCAAGAATGAGGATGAACCTAGTTTATACAGGATGTTCGGTGGGAGCTCGATAATATTTTTAGTCTTGTATGCGGAAGACATACTGCTAATCGGAATTGATGTTTCGATGCTAAACTCAGTAAAGGAATCGTCATGCAACTTTTTGATGAAAGACATGTGTGAAGTAGTTTACACATTGGGAATCAAGATATATAGACATAGATAAAAAAGGCTGCTCGACTTGAGACAGATCAGTACATAGACAAAGTGTTGAAATGGTTCAGCACGAGCGAGGCCAATAAAGTGTTCTTGATGGTCTCACATGGCCTAAGGGCAAGCAAGACTCAGAATCCTTCGACCTTTGTGAAGGAAATATGCCCTAGAGGCAATAATAAAGCTGTTATTTATATTTCCTTATATCATGATAAATGTTTATTATTCATGCTAGAATTTTATTAACCGGAAACTTAGTACATGTGTGAATACATAGACAAAACATAGTGTCCCTAGTATGCCTCTACTTGACTAGCTCGTTAATTAGAGTGGTTATGTTTCCTAACCATAAACATGTGTTGTCATTTGATGAACGGGATCACATCATTAGGAGAATGATGTGATGGACATGACCCATCCGTTAGCTTAGCATTATGATCGTTACAGTTTCATTGCTACTGCTTTCTTCATGACTTATACATGTTCCTCAGGCTATGAGATTATGCAACTCCCGAATACCGGAGGAACACCTTGTGTGCTGTCAAACGTCACAACGTAACTGAGTGATTATAAAGATGCTCTATAGGTGTCTCCGAAGGTGTTTGTTGGGTTGGCATAGATCGAGATTAGGATTTGTCACTCCGTGTTTCGGAGAGGTGTCTCTGGGCCCTCTCGGTAATGATCATTGATACGCCTGATACGTCCATCTTGCATCATGCTTTTATATCGATATTTATCGCATTATGGGCTGTTATTTCACGATATGTCACAATACTTATGGCTATTCTCTCTTATTTTACAAGGTTTACCATGAAGAGGGGGAATGCCGACAGCTGGAATTCTGGCTGGAAAATGAGCAAAATATTGGAGACCTATTCTGCGCAACTCCAAAAGTCCTGAAATTCCACGGAATATCTTAAAATAAATAAAGAAAAATCATCGCCAAAGATGAAGGCCAGGGGGCCCACACCCTGCTCACGAGGGTGGGGGGCGCGCCCCTCCCCCCTAGGCACGCCCCCCTACCTCGTGGGCCCCCTGATGGCTCTCCGACGCCAATCTTCTCCTATATGAAGTCTTTCGATGAGAAAAAATCATAAGCAACCTTTCGGGACGAGACTCCGCCGCCACGAGGCGGAACCTTGGCGGAACCAATCTAGGGCTCCGGCAGAGCTGTTCTGCCGGGGACACTTCCCTCCGGGAGGGGGAAATCATCGTCATCATCATCACCAACGCTCCTCTCATCGGGAGAGGGCAATCTCCATCAACATCTTCACCAGCACCATCTCATCTCCAAACCCTAGTTCATCTCTTGTATCCAATTCTTGTCTCCAAGTCCGGGATTGGTGCTAGTAGGTTGCTAGTAGTGTTGATTACTCCTTGTAGTTGATGCTAGTTGGTTTATTTGGTGGAAGATCATATATTCAGATCCTTTATGCATATTATTATCCCTCTGATTATGAACATGAATATGCTTTGTGAGTAGTTACGTTTGTTCCTGAGGACAAGGGAGAAGTCTTGCTATTAGTAGTCATGTGAATTTGGTATTCGTTTGATATTTTGATAAGATGTATGTTGTCTAACCTCTAGTGGTGTTATGTGAACGTCAACTACATAACACTTCACCATTATTTAGGCCTAGAGGAAGGCATTGGGAAGTAATAAGTAGATGATGGGTTGCTAGAGTGACAGAAGCTTAAACCCTAGTTTAGCTTTGTAAGGGGCTGATTTGGATCCACATGTTTCATGCTATGGTTAGGTTTACCTTAATACTTTTGTTGTAGTTGCGGATGCTTGCAATAGAGGTTAATCATAAGTGGGATGCTTGTCCAAGTAAGGGCAGTACCCAAGCACCGGTCCACCCACATATCAACTTATCAAAGTACCGAAAGCGAATCATATGAGTGTGATGAAAACTAGCTTGACAATATTCCCATGTGTCCTCGGGAGCGCTTTTCCTATTATAAGAGTTTGTGCCGACTTGTCCTTTGCTACAAAAAGGATTGGGCCACCTTGCTGCACTTTATTTACTTTTGTTACTTGTTGCTCATTACAATTTATCTTATCACAAAACTATCTGTTATCACTTATTTCAGTACTTGCAGAGAATACCTTGCTGAAAACCGCTTATCATTTCCTTCTGCTCCTCGTTGGGTTCGACACTCTTACTTATCGAAAGGACTACGATAGATCCCCTATACTTGTGGGTCATCAAGACTCTTTTCTGGCGCCGTTGCCGGGGAGTGTAGCGCCTTTGGTAAGTGGAATCTGGTAAGGAAAAATTATATAGTGTGCTGAAATTTTCTGTCACTTGTTACTATGGAAAGTGAATCTCCGAGGGGCTTGTTCGGGGTATCTTCACCCCGTCCAGTAGAGCAAAGAGTTGCTCCTCAACCTGCTGAACCTATTGAAAATGAAACTCCTTTTGAATTTCCTTTGGTTATTATGGAAAAACTGTTGGCTAATACTTTTACAGGAGATGGAACAAAGCATCCCGACGAGCATCTACGCTATGTGGATGATATTTGTGGATTATTTAAGCTTGCAGGTATACCTGATGATGTTGTTAAGAAGAAGGCTTTCCCTTTATCTTTGGAGGTGGACGCATTGACATGGTATAGGCTATGTGATGATACAAGATCATGGAACTATAAAAGAGTGATATTGGAATTTCATCAAAAGTATTACCCTATGCATCTTGTTCATCGTGATCGCAATTATATATATAATTTTTGTCCTCGCGAAGGAGAAAGCATCGCTCAAGATTGGGGGAGGCTTAAATCAATGTTATATTCATGCCCCAATCATGAGCTCTCAAGAGAAATAATTATGCAAAGTTTTTATGCTCGGCTTTCTCATAATAATCAAACCATGCTCGATACTTCTTGTGCTGGCTCTTTTATGATGAAGACTATTGAATTCAGATGGAATTTATTGGATAGAATTAAATGCAACTCTGAAGATTGGGACCTCGACGAAGGTAAGGAGTCAGGTATGACACGTAAGTTTGATTGTGTTAAATCTTTTATGGATACTGATATTTTCCGTAAGTTTAGCACTAAATATGGACTTGACTCTGAGATAGTAGCTTCTTTCTGTGAATCTTTTGCTACTTATGTTGGTCTCCCCAAGGAGAAGTGGTTTAAATATCATCCTCCCATAGAAGTAAAAGTAGCTGCACCTAATAAAGTTGAAGAAAAGACCATCACTTATAATGATCCTATTGTTCCCACCTCTTATGTTGAGAAACCACCTTTCCCTGCTAGAGTAAAGGATCATGCTAAAGCTTCAACTGTTGTTCGTAAAAGCAATACTAGAACTTATACACCTCCTGAGCAAGTCAAAGTAGAACCTAATATTGCTATTGTTAAAGATCTCTTGTCCGATAATATTGCTGGGCATGTCATTGAATTCTCTGGTGAAACTGCTAGAATTGCTAAACCCTGTGATAGAGATAAACATAGACCCGTGGTAGGCGTGCCTGTTATTCTGTTAAAATAGGAGATCATTGTTATCATGGCTTATGTGATATGGGTTCTAGTGCTAGTGTTATACCCATTGACTTATATAAAGAAATTATGCATGATATCGCACCTGCTGAGTTAGAAGATATTGATGTTACAATTAAACTGGCCAATAGAGATACTATATCTGCAATGGGAATTGTTAGAGATGTTGAAGTCTTGTGTGGGAAAACCAAATATCCCGCTGATTTTCTTGTTCTTGGTTCTCCACAAGATAGCTTTTGTCCCATTATATTTGGTAGACCCTTCTTGAATACTGTTAATGCTAAGATATACTGCGAAAAGAATGTTGTTACTATTGGCTTGGATGATATGGTTCATGAGTTTAATTTCTCTAAATTTAGTAAACAACATCGTGAGGAAGAATTGCCTAGTAAGGATGAAATTATTGGTCTTGCTTCTATTGCCGTACCTCCTAGTGATCCTTCTAATGAGATGTTCATGAATGAAAGAAGGGAAATAGATGAAGTATTCTTTAAACAGGAACCTATTCTGCAACACAATTTGCCTGTTGAAATCCTAGGGGATCCTCCTCCACCCAAGGGTGATCCCGTGTTTGAGCTCAAACCGTTGCATGATAATCTTAAATATGCTTATCTTGATGAAAAGAAAATATATCCTGTTATTATTAGTGCTAACCTTTCAGAGCATGAAGAAGAAAGATTATTGAAAATTCTGAAGAAGCACCGTGCCGCTATTGGATATACTCTTGATGATCTTAAGGGCATTAGTCCCACTCTATGTCAACATAAAATAAATTTGGAAGCGGATGCCAAACCAGTTCGTGATCCTCAACGACGTTTGAATCCTAAAATGAAAGAAGTGGTAAGAAAAGAAATACTCAAGCTTCTGGAGGCAGGTATAATTTATCCCGTTGCTGATAGTCAGTGGGTAAGTCCTGTCCATTGTGTCCCTAAGAAGGGAGGCATTACTGTTGTCCCTAATGATAAAGATGAATTGATCCCGCAAAGAATTATCACAGGTTATAGGATGGTAATTGATTTCCGCAAATTAAATAAAGCTACTAAGAAAGATCATTACCCCTTACCTTTTATTGATCAAATGCTAGAAAGACTATGCAAACATACACATTATTGCTTTCTAGATGGTTATTCTGGTTTCTCTCAAATACCTGTGTCGGCTAAAGATCAATCAAAGACTACTTTTACATGCCCTATTGGTACTTTTGCTTATAGACGTATGCCTTTTGGTTTATGTAATGCACCTGCTACCTTTCAAAGATGCATGATGGCTATATTCTCTGACTTCTGTGAGAAAATTTGTGAGGTTTTCATGGACGACTTTTCCGTCTATGGTTCCTCTTTTGATGATTGCTTGAGCAATCTTGCTCGAGTTTTGCAGAGATGTGAAGAAACTAATCTTGTCTTGAATTGGGAAAAGTGCCACTTTATGGTTAATGAAGGTATTGTCTTGGGGCACAAAGTTTCTGAAAGAGGTATTGAAGTTGATAAAGCCAAGGTTGATGCTATTGAAAAGATGCCATGTCCCAAGGACATCAAAGGTATAAGAAGTTTCCTTGGTCACACTGGATTTTATAGGAGGTTCATTAAGGACTTCTCAAAAATCTCTCGTCCTCTGACTAATTTATTACAAAAAGATGTACCATTTGTCTTTGATGATGATTGTGTAGAAGCATTTGAAATACTTAAGAAAGCATTAGTCTCTGCACCTATTGTTCAGCCACCTGATTGGAATTTATCCTTTGAAATTATGTGTGATGCTAGTGATTATGCTGTAGGTGCTGTTCTAGGGCAAAGAGTTGATAAGAAATTAAATGTTATCCATTATGCTAGTAAGACTCTAGACAATGCTCAAAGAAATTATGCTACTACCGAAAGGGAACTTTTAGCGGTTGTATTTGCTTGTGATAAATTCAGACCCTATATTGTTGATTCTAGAGTAACTATTCATACAGATCATGCTGCTATTAAATATCTTATGGAAAAGAAAGATGCAAAACCTAGACTCATTAGATGGGTTCTCTTGCTCCAAGAATTTGATTTGCATATTGTTGATAGAAAAGGAGCTGAGAACCCCGTTGCAGACAACTTATCTAGTTTAGAGAATGTTCTTGATGACCCACTACCTATTGATGATAGCTTTCCAGATGAACAATTAAATGTCATAAGCACTTCTCGTAGCACTCCTTGGTATGCTGATTATGCTAATTATATTGTTGCTAAATTTATACCACCTAGCTTCACATACCAACAAAAGAAAAAGTTTTTCTATGACTTGCGACATTACTTTTGGGATGACCCACATGTTTATAAAGAAGGAGTAGATGGTGTTATTAGACGTTATGTACCTGAGCATGAACAGGAACAGATCCTACGCAAGTGTCACTCCGAAGCTTATGGAGGACACCACGCTGGAGATAGAACTGCACATAAGGTATTGCAATTTGGTTTTTATTGGCCTACTCTCTTCAAGGATGCCCGTAAGTTTGTGTTGTCTTGCGATGAATGCCAAAGAATTGGTAATATCATTAGATGTCATGAAATGCCTATGAACTATTCACTTGTTATTGAGCCATTTGATGTTTGGGGCTTTGATTATATGGGACCTTTTCCTGCCTCTAATGGTTACACTCATATTCTAGTTGCTGTTGATTACGTTACTAAGTGGGTAGAAGCTATTCCAACTAGTAGTGCTGATCATAACACTTCTATTAAAATGCTTAAGGAAGTTATTTTTCCGAGGTTTGGAGTCCCTAGATACTTAATGATTGATGGTTGTTCACACTTTATTCATGGTGCTTTCCGTAAGATGCTTACTAAATATGATGTTAATCATAGAATTGCATCTCCTTATCACCCACAGTCTAGTGGTCAGGTAGAATTGAGCAATAGAGAGCTCAAATTAATTTTGCAAAAGACTGTCTATAGGTCTAGAAAGAATTGGTCCAAAAAACTGAATGATGCATTATGGGCCTATAGAACTGCGTACAAAAATCCTATGGGTATGTCTCCGTATAAAATGGTTTATGGAAAAGCATGTCATTTACCTCTTGAACTAGAACATAAGGCATATTGGGCTATCAAAGAGCTCAATTATGACTTCAAACTTGCCGGTGAGAAGAGGTTGTTTGATATTAGCTCACTTGATGAATGGAGAACCCAAGCTTATGAAAATGCCAAGCTGTTTAAAGAAAAAGTTAAAAGGTGGCATGATAAAAGGATACAAAAGCGTGGGTTTAATGTAGGTGACTATGTATTGCTATACAACTCTCATTTAAGATTTTTTGCAGGAAAACTTCTCTCCAAATGGGAAGGTCCTTACGTTATCGAGGAGGTCTATCGTTCCGGTGCCATAAAAATCAACAACTTCGCAGGCACAAATCCGAAGGTGGTAAACGGTCAAAGAATCAAACATTATATCTCAGGTAATCCCATAAATGTTGAAACCAATATTATTGAAACCGTAACCCTGGAGGAATACATAAGGGACACTTTCCAGAATGTTCCAGACTCCAAAAAGGAATAGGTATGTGGTACGGTAAGTAAGCCGACCCCAAAACAATTTTTAAAGCAATATTTCTCCATTTTGGAATATTTAGAAAAATAGAAAAATAAGTAGCAGTCCGGGGAGGACACGAGGCCTCCACAAGGGTGGAGGGCACGCCCTACACCCCTGGGCGTGCTCCCCTATCTCGTGAGCACCTCGTGTGCCCTCCAGACTCCGTTTTCTTGCACGATACGTATTTTGGTCGGTAAAAAATTCATTATATATTCTCCCGAAGGTTTTGACGACCGTATCACGCAAATATCCTATGTTTTCGTTTCGAACTGTTTCTGTTGCAGATTTGAGGATTCCGGAGACTCGATCATCCTTCTATGAGGTGGGCCTATGCCATGGAAGGTGGACAACAGGCTTCCATCATCAACAACACCTCCACCGCCAACAACAAAGAAGGAGATATAATCACATGGGTATGGGCACTCCCCTTGGCAACTGCCAAGCTTGGGGGAGGTGCCCCGGTATCGTATCACCATCACAACTCCTATCTTTACCGTTTTTCTTAGTTCGATCCTATTAGTAGTATCTTGATTTAGTAGAATAAAGTCATGGCACGATCTAGTTTTGAGTTTTGCTTTATGATCCCTCTATGCAATCGAGTCCGTGAGCTATATATAGTAAAGATTAGTGTTAAGTCAAGGGCTTGATTACTTTGCCATGATCTTGGGTGAATAAAGAAAAGAATAAAAAGAAACAAAGAGTTCATATTGATCTTATTGAGAGTAATGACTTCACATAAAAAGAGTATGATGATTAAAAGTTGTTAGGAGTTGGCAAATATAGCTTTGGTCATCGTTACAATTAATAGGAAGTAATAAGGAGAGAGAGGTTTCACATATAGATATATTATCATTGACATCTTTTATGATTGGGAGCACTCATTAAAATATGACATGCTAAAGAGTTGATGTTGGACAAGGAAGACAACATAATGAGTTATGTTTTCTTACATCTGAGATAAAGTATGTTGTCATGGTTCCTCTAACATGTGGAGCTTGCCTTTCCCCCTCATGCTAGCCAAATTCTCAGCACCAAGTAGAGATACTACTTGTGCTTCCAAATACCCTTAAACCAGTTTAGCCATGAGAGTCCACCATATCTACCTATGGATTGAGTAAGATCCTTCAAGTAAGTTGTCATCGGTGCAAGCAATAAAATTGCTCTTTAAATATGCATGACTTATTAGTGCAGAGAAATAAGCTTTGTACGAACTTGTTGTGGACGCAATAAAAGCGACGGACTGCATAATAACGGTTCACATACAAGGGGCAATATAAAGTGATGTTCTTTTGCATTAAGATTTTGTGCATCCAACCATAAAAGCGCATGGCAACCTCTGCTTCCCTCTGCGAAGGGCCTATCTTTTATCATTATCCTCTACTTTATGCAAGAGTCACGGTGATCTTCACCTTTCCTTTTTCATTTTATCCTTTGGCAAGCTCAGCATGTTGGAAAGAACATGATATATATATCTAATTGGATGTGGGGGAGCATGAATTATTATTGTTGACATTACCCTTGAGGTAAAAGGTTGTGGGGCAAAATTACAAGCCCCTATCTTTCTCTGTGTCCGGTTAAAACTCCGTAACCCCAAGTATTGCGTGAGTGTTAGCAATTATGAAGGACTAAGTGATAGTTGAGTATGTGGACTTGGTTTTAAGCTCTGACATAGACTCTTTCCGATGTTATGATAAACTGCAATTGCTTCAATGACTGAGGGTATAATTTGTTGGTGCTCAATAAGGTTTATGATTCATACTTTGGCTTTGTGAAAAGATCATCACTTGAACATAAGTAATCATATGACAAATCTATATATGTTGCTGTTATGAAAATAATCATGATGCCTTCATGTCCGTATTTTATTTTTATCAACGCCTCTACTTCTAAACATGAGGACATATTTATTGTTATCGGCTTTTCGCTTGAGGACAAGCGAGGTCTAAGCTTGGGGGAGTTGATACGTCCATTTTGCATCATGCTTTTATATCGATATTTATCACATTATGGGCTATTATTTCATGATATGTCACAATACTTATGGCCATTCTCTCTTATTTTACAAGATTTACCATGAAGAGGGGGAAAGCCGGCAGCTGGAACTCTGGCTGGAAAAGGAGCAAAATATTGGAGACCTATTCTGCGCAATTCCAAAAGTCCTGAAACTCCACGGAATATCTTAAAATAAATAAAGAAAAATCGTCGCCAAAGATGAAGGCCAGGGGGCCCACACCCTGCTCACAAGGGTGGGGGGCGCGCCCCTCCCTCCTGGGCACGCCCCCCTACCTCGTGGCCCCCTGGTGGCTCTCCGACACCCATCTTCTCCTATATGAAGTCTTTCGATGAGAAAAAAAATCATAAGCAACCTTTCGGGACGAGACTCCGCCGCCACGAGGCGGAACTTTGGCGGAACCAATCTAGGGCTCCGGCAGAGCTGTTCTGCCGGGGACACTTCCCTCCGGGAGGGGGAAATCATCATCATCATCATCATCACCAACGCTCCTCTCATCGGGAGAGGGTAATCTCCATCAACATCTTCACCAGCACCATCTCATCTCCAAACCCTAGTTCATCTCTTGTATCCAATTCTTGTCTCCAAGTCCGGGATTGGTGCTAGTAGGTTGCTAGTAGTGTTGATTACTCCTTGTAGTTGATGCTAGTTGGTTTATTTGGTGGAAGATCATATGTTCAGATCCGTTATGCATATTATTACCCCTCTGATTATGAACATGAATATGCTTTGTGAGTAGTTACGTTTGTTCCTGAGGACAAGGGAGAAGTCTTGCTATTAGTAGTCATGTGAATTTGGTATTCGTTCGATATTTTGATAAGATGTATGTTGTCTAACCTCTAGTGGTGTTATGTGAACGTCGACTACATAACACTTCACCATTATTTGGGCCTAGAGGAAGGCATTGGGAAGTAATAAGTAGATGATGGGTTGCTAGAGTGACAGAAGCTTAAACCCTAGTTTATGCGTTGCTTTGTAAGGGGCTGATTTGGATCCACATGTTTCATGCTATGGTTAGGTTTACCTTAATACTTTTGTTGTAGTTGCGGATGCTTGCAATAGAGGTTAATCATAAGTGGGATGCTTGTCCAAGTAAGGGCAGTACCCAAGCACCGGTCCACCCACATATCAAATTATCAAAGTACCGAACACGAATCATATGAGTGTGATGAAAACTAGCTTGACGATATTCCCATGTGTCCTCGGGAGCGCTTTTACTATTATAAGAGTTTGTTCCGGCTTGTCCTTTGCTACAAAAAGGATTGGGCCACCTTGCTGCACTTTATTTACTTTTGTTACTTGTTGCTCGTTACAATTTATCTTATCACCCCCAACCACGATGTCCTCACTTCACAGCTTGGACGCCGATCCTTCCCCGCATCTCCGTGAACTTCTGTCGTCCCAAAGACTTGGTCAGGATATCTGCAAGCTGATCGTCGGTGCAAATGTAGTTGACTTCAATCTTGCCTTCTTCCATGATTGCTCTATGTAAGAATCCAGTGCATCATGATAGAAGTAAGCACATTGATATAAGGTATCATTACATACAGAAATGGCGCTCCCACCTCCCACCCCAGCGCTGATCTCTCTACCGGCGATCTCCCTCCCTCTCCATTGATCTCTTGATCTTTTCTGATCATCTTCTCCGGCGTCTTCTCTAGATCAAGGCAATATCCATCTCCTATGGGTTCTTCTGGTGGATCTACCCTTGGCTTGGATTTCTCCAAGGGTAGGGTTTTTTCGGAGGATGTTTTCAGATCTACTGGTCGCACAATTCATCCGATGGGAAGAGGGAGGGCTTTCATCTTGATCGTGTCCTTCAGTAGGCATGCTTTCCGCTTATCTGAGGATTCAGTGGCGGTGGCGCTGGAAGCTGCGCTTGGTGGTTCGGCAATTGATCTTCGGGTTAGTCACGTCAAGGACAAAGTTTTTCCTTTCCAAGTCTCATGCATGCAAGTTGGCTTTATTATTATGGATCTTCTCTCTTTTTGCTTGTGATCTGTTCAAGTGCTATTTTCATCTTTGGGTTAATGGAGGACCTAATTGGGTCAGAGAACTTAAGATCTGGTGTAAGGAATGTGATGCTGAATGGATTTTGATTAGCCTACAAGGCGTAGGTCTTCGCTAGGTTTATTGGCTATGCATAAGCCCCCAGTTAAATCTTCTTTGAAATCTAGAATTTCTGCAAGTAAGAAGCTGTCTTTCGCCACTTTTGAAAAGTATTCGGCTTGCAAGGGCTATAGATATCCAGCTTCTCAGACTTGCATTGATACTATAGTTGAAGGGGGGGTATGATCTTTCTGCCCATGAGCGTGTTGTCATTCGACAATCACCTGCTCCTGACTTGCATTGGACAGTGGCAAGGCCACCCATCGTGTTTGGTACGGTTAACATGTCACCGGAGTTGCTCCGGCGGCCTGTTGCGCCTCCGCCCGGTCCGGTTTTGGAGGATCCGCAAATCGTGATTTTCGGTAATCTCTCGGTGAAATTTGAGGAAGCGGGAACTTCTCTGATTCAAACTGGATGTTTGGCTTCTGGCCCTTCTCAGTTGGTTAACCCGCCGTGTGTGGGCTCGGTGGCCCAGGATTGTGATGCCACGGTTGGGCCTATCTCGGATCCGCCTCCTACTGGGCCTCCCGATAATGGGTTGGATTCATCTATGCGCCTTAGCCCGATGGGCGATTCTTTGGAAATTCCATCCACACAAGAGGCAACTCGGCAGTTTGAAGCTATGGTCGATGACATGGTGGACCGGGTTCTAACCTGTACTGTTTGCGGTCAGAAGGGCCACATGGCAGTCTCTTGTGGAATGCGAGCGGTCTTCTCGGCTTGCTCCAGGGTGGGTCACTCTAGGCATGCTTGTAATGATTTCGCTCGCTCTCATGGATTGGTTTGGAGGCAGAGCTCTCTGCAACAAAACACGAGTATTTCGAAAACATCAGCTGATCAGGGGAAGGGCACCGGAGTTATTGGGATATCTAGTCCTGTCACATCGTCACCACCCGCATTGCTCCAATCTTCTCCCCTCCCTGCCAAAGAAACCCCCTGCTCTTTCAAAGAAACCCTCGGTTCGTCGCCGCTGCCGGCCATGGCGAACTTCGAGCTTGACCCACATCGCCTGGTGCCTCCGGGGCATCATATCATCGATGGTGGTGATCGACGCTTACCTCGCACCTTCTTCACGCCGGCGGCTCGCCCCCCTCGACGCCATGAAGATTACATGGTTGCTGAAGTTATGCCTGCTCCGGATGGACCTCTCGGGCCGGTCAGAGAGGAAGTGGTTCAGTTTCTCCAGAACAGATGTATTCTTGTCCGCTCTGCTCAGCCATGGTTTCATGGAGTTGGTCTGTTTCAAGTTCGGGACCCGTTTGTTAGATAAACTTTGATTCAGCATCCGCCGTTTGCTTTGGGGAATGATCGGTTTGTTAGATTCATGAAGCATGATGAGGGGGATAACTTCAAAGGGAATCATGGTTTTCGTAAGGGCTGGCTAATGTTTGTTGGGATTCCCCTTGATTATCGCACGACTGAGTATATTTCTCAGGTAGTAGGTACTTTTGGAAAATTTCATTCATGGGATAGTGAAGATCCGTATCTGGTCCGTACTGTTGTGGAAGCTAGATTTCCTGATACGCCTCTGGTGCCAAGGGATGTGGTTTTTGGGGATTATGCTGAATGGGGAGGTGCTCAAGTTTCTTGGACTGCTGCATGTTATGTTCTTGGGGCAGATTTTGCTGATCAGATGCCCAACGATGAGGATCCGATGCCTTTGGATGGTAATCCCCATCCAATGCCTGGACACCTCATTCCTGACAACATTCCTTTTGTTCTACCGCCTTACCCAATGATTGGATGGAATGACGCGCCACTTGCACCTGCTCCCCCCCGATAACCCTGTGGATGCTGATTGGGGTAATGCTCATTGGGGAGATGATGAAGATAATAATCAGCCACCTCAGCCTGCTGTGCCAGAACAAGACCAAGTCTCTATTGTCATCGATCAACCTGAGCAATCTGAGTCTATTGAGCAGCTTCTGCAGGATGTTGAGCCACAACACCCACCGCTGATCGACCTGGTTGCTCAAGTTCAGGAACAACCTGCAATTGAGTTGGAAAATCCTTTGGCTATTGTCCCCTATCAACCACCGGTTATTCAGCACCATCAGATCTTCATTGGGATGGCTCGGATTGTGGCTGGTCCCCCTCTTCCGCCTGAATTGCTCTGGAAGCGTTCCTTTGAGAATTTGATGTTTGACTTCTCAGTGAAAGAGGTGCCTAGGTCCATCTTCTTCAAGCCGTTGGGGACAGTAACTTTTTCCAAGCGTAAGTGGTCGATTGCATTTGATGATTCCCAGCGGGTGTCTTCGTTGGTCCCTAGTTTGCCAAGTACTCTGCCTTGCAATGTTTCAACTGTCACTAGGCGCCCTGTTGCTCGCTCCTTGTTTGGTGTTCTGTCTGCCACTAGATTTTCAGATTCAAGTGAAGAACCTATTGAGCTTGTGGGGCTAAGTTCTGATGATATGATGTCTATGGATTCTGGGACTGTGGGGCTTTCTGGTCAGGAGGAGGTTTCCTCTCCTGTGGTTTTTGCGTCTGAAGCTAAGTCACGACAGAAAATCTAGCGCGGTAGACGCAAGATATCTACTCCCTTGGTTGACACTTCAGTGAGAAGGTGTACGAGGAGCGCGACAAAGCTGGATGGTTTCAAATCGGTGGTTTTTGAGCAGCTTCCACTTCAGCCTGCTAAAAGACGCCTGAGGTCCAAGCCCATGGAAGAGAAGGCCCAGCCCAATCAGAAACCTGCTGATGGCATGGACAACTCTGACGATGTGAGTCACGACAAGTCTGAAGAGGTCCCTACGCCGACGCCGCTCGTGGTGCTACAGGCAATTAGAGCTGAGCTGGAGATGGATCCTAAGCTGCTATCTCGGGAGAAGCTTATGGCTAATCCTAAGGACGACTCCTCCTCCAGCAATATTTAAATGTCAAAGTTTACTGTTTTTTCTAGGTGTAGCGAGCCTGTCAAATTTGCTGTCTGTTATGTTATCTCTCAACCTTGGCACTTTGGTTGTGATTTGGCACTTTTGCTGTTATATGGTATGGGTTGTGTGGTACTAGGTGTCACACTGTTTTTGCTGTGTTATCTTATTTTATACCATGAATCAAATGTCAACGCGTAGCTGGAAGGTTCTCTGTTGGAATGTCCGTGGACTGAGTTCTGAAGCAAGGCAGCGTGCGGTTTGACAGAAGGTAATTGAATGCCAATGTGCAGTTGTTTGTCTGCAGGAGACTAAGCTCTCGGAGTGCCCTCGAATTTTAATTAAGAGCATTTGTCCTGCGGGTTTTGATCAGTTTATCGAATCTCCTTCTCGGGGAGCTTCCGGTGGTATTTTAGCTGTGTGGCGCTCTGATGTTTTCTCAGGGGCTTTAATTGAAGCTAAACCTTACGGGATTGTCATTAGTTTCAAGTCTGTGCATAATGGTGACAATTGGTACCTGGTCAATGTTTATGGACCCTGTCAAGGTGTCTTGAGAGATGAATCTGTCAGTTGGCTTTATAATTTAAATGTGGAACCTGAGCAGAATTGGCTTTTACTGGGAGATTTTAATTTCATACGATATCTTGATAATAGAAATCTTCCTGGGGCGATATCAATGATACTTTTATTTTTAATGAGATCATAGGTCATTTGGGTCTGCTTGAACTACCTCTAAAAGGAAGAAGGTTCACATGGTCTAATATGCAGGATTTCCCTCTTCTTGAGCAGTTGGACTGGTTTTTTACCTCTGCCAGCTGGATTGATCAATACCCAAATACTCAGGTCACTCCTCTTGCCAAAACTGCATCAGATCATGTTCCATGTGTGGTTCCAATATGCACTAGCATCCCAAAAGCTCACCTTTTCAGATTTGAAAACCATTGAGTCCATCAACCTAGTTTTATGGAGTGTGTTCAACAGGTGTGGCAAAAGCATTCTCACAAATCTCACATATCAGCAATTATTATGGACAAACTCAAATCTTTGAGGTTTGCTCTTATGAAATGGCAGAAGGGTTTGTCTCATATTAAATGTCTGATTGAGAAATGTAACTGGGTGATATTTTGGTTGGATGATTTGGAAGACTTCGGGCCTCTATTCTTAACTGAATCCAATTTCAGAAAATTGGTGAAATTGCACCATGATCATCTTCTCCATCTGCAATTTTTATACTGGAAGAAGAGATGCACTATTAGATATATCAAGGTGGGTGAGGAAAACTCAAAATTCTTCCAGGAAATGGCAACTGAGAGATATAGAAAAAATTCAATTGCCACTCTTCAACTTTCAGATGGAACAGTTTCTTCAGATCATGATAGAATTGCAAAGGAATTTCTGGAGATTTTCAAAGACAGAATGGGAACAGTGAAACCAATTTTCTTGGGTAATGACATCCTTTCTATTATCCCTAGGGTACAGGGACTGGATGTTCTCACTAAGCCTTTTGAGGTCAAGGAAATTGAGCAGGTTATCAAGGAATTGCCCATTGACAAGGCCCCTGGACCTGATGGATTTAATGGTCTTTTTATGAAAAAATGTTGGGCAATCATTTCTGGTGACTTTATTGCTCTAGTTAATGAGTTTCATGCTGGAACTGCTCAGCTAGAAAATCTCAGTGAGGCATACATAACTCTGATCCCCAAGAAGTTGTCACCTGAAACTACTGGTGATTTTAGACCAATTTCTTTGACAAGTGTGGGGTTGAAATTCCTCACTAAACTTGCTGCCAACAGGTTTCAAGATGAAATAACTAAATGTGTTCATAAGAATCAATACAGTTTTATCAAATCAAGATCCATTCAGGATTGCATCGCATGGACTTTTGAGTACATTCATCAGTGCAATCAGTCAAAACAGCCAATCATGTTACTCAAGTTGGATTTTGGAAAAGCGTTTGATTCAATACAGCATGAGGCAATTATAAAGATCATGGTGGCAAAGGGCTTTGATAATAAATGGATATCCTGGATACAACAATTGTTGTCCTCTGCAACCTCATCAATCCTGCTCAATGGGGTTCCAGGAAACCATTTTAAGTGTAAGTGTGGGGTAAAGCAAGGTGATCCTATCTCACCTTTGCTATTTGTGATTGCTGCTGATCTATTACAGACTATGATTAATGATCATCTCAGTAAAGGACTTCTCTCTTTACCCCTAGTAACTCATGATCCTGACTACCCAGTGGTTCAGTATGCTGATGATACACTGTTGTTTGTGTCTGCTAAGTCAGTTCAGTTGGAGGTGCTCAAATCTGTTCTGGACTCTTTCTCCCTTGCAACTAGTTGCAGATTAATTACCACAAATCTTCAATGTACCCAATCAATGTGGATGCCACTTCTGCCAATGCTCTTGCTGCACAATTTGGGTGCCAACTGGGGGTTATGCCATTCACATATCTGGGATTGCCAGTGGGCACCACTAGGCCCAAAATTGTGGATCTACTACCACTTGTTGACTGTATGGAAAGAAGATTGACTGCTAGCTCATGGTTTCTGCCCCAAGTTAGCAGATTGCAGTTGGTAAATTCTGTTATCTCTTCACTTCCAATCTTCTTCCTTTGTAGTTTATCAATACCACAAGGGATTTTAAAACAGCTGGAAAGAATACAAAGACAATGCCTATGGAGAAAGTATGGCCAGGAAAAGGGGAATTCTCTGGCTGCTTGGCCCTTGGTCTGTAGACCCAAACTAAAGGGTGGGCTTGGCATACTCAACCTGGGTCTGCAGAATGAAGCTTTGTTAATGAAGTTCCTCAATAAGTTCTATAACAAAGTAGATGTGCCATGGGTTCATTTGATCTGGGACAGTTATTATTATCAGAGGGTTCCTCATGACACTGCTTTGTGTGGCTCCTTTTGGTGGAGGGACATCTGTAAGCTAATGGACAATTTCAGGGTTGTATCTTCAGTAACTGTTGGAAAAGGGGACTCCTTGCTTTTCTGGTCAGATTCTTGGGAAGTGGATAACTCTTGCATCCCACTTCAAGATAGATTCCCCAGGCTTTTCTCATACTGCTTACAAAAGAATTCCTCTGTTTTGGAAGTGTTGCAGACTGATGAGTTTCATAGCATGTTCTCTATGCCATTATCTGAAATGGCCTACAGGGAGTTTAATCACCTGTCTGGAATCTTGTCTGAGATGTCCTTGGATGCTAATTCTAATGATTGCTGGCAATGGAAACATGGGAAGAAAGCTGGGTACACAACAAAGAAATATTATGACTTGGTTCATGAGCCAATTCCTACCAACCCTCTACTATGTTGGGTCCGGAAATCCTTTTGTACTTTGTCAATTAAAATGTTTGCCTGGCTGGTCATTATGGACAGAGTAAACACCAAGGATATGATTCAGCGCAGGAAGTGGAAGATTAATGATGGGCCTGAATGCGTTCTTTGTCCCACAGGAACTCTTGAAGACAGGAACCATCTGTTCTTTCAGTGTAACTTCAGCATGAGAGTGTGGAACTATCTACAAATCACATGGCTCAGTAATCAGGATATGGTTCAGATTGCACGCCATGCTAGAAAGGATTTCAATAAGCCTTTCTTCTCTGAGGTGGTTTTCCTAACTTGGTGGAATATCTGGAAAGTCAGGAATGATAAAGTCTTCAGGTATATCAGACCTACCTTCAGGCAGTGGAGAAATGGTTTTGTCCAGGACATCTCTCTCTTGGCTCACAGAATCAAGTCAAGACACAGGGAGGCTTTGCTTAAATGGATTGATTTCCTGCCTCCTTGAGGGGCCCTACACTTGTATTCTCTTTAGTTAGATCTTTCTTTCTCTGTTTAAAATAGGTTGTATAGTTCTTTTACTCTTTTTCTTTCTGCCCTGTTCCTTCTCTTAAGGAACTCTTTTCTGTACATGTTGTTTCAAGTTTTAATAAATTGCTGTGGGGTGTAAACCCTGCAGTCTTCAGTCAAAAAAAAAAACTATCTGTTATCACTTATTTCAGTACTTGCAGAGAATACCTTGCTGAAAACCGCTTATCATTTCCTTCTGCTCCTCGTTGGGATCGACACTCTTACTTATCGAAAGGACTACGATAGATCCCCTATACTTGTGGGTCATCAACGTCCATTTTGCATCATGCTTTTATATCAATATTTATTGCATTATGGGCTGTTATTACACATTATATCTCAATACTCATGGCTATTCTCTCTTATTTTACAAGGTTTACCATGAAGAGGGGAAATGCCGGCCGCTGGAATTCTGGCTGGAAAAGGAGCAAACATTGGAAACCTATCCTGCACTGCTCCAAAAGTCCTGAAACTCCACGAAACATGTTTTTGGAATTAATAAGAATTATTGAGCGAAATAAATACATCAGGGGGCCCACACCCTGGCCAGGAGGGTGGGGGCGCGCCCCCTGTCTCCTGGGCCCCCTGGCGGCCCCCCGATGTCCATCTTCTGCTATATGAGAGCTTTTACCCTGGAAAAAATCGTGGCCAAGCTTACGAGACGAAACTCCGCCGCCACGAGGCTGAACCTTGGCGAAACCAATCTAGGGCTCTGGCGGAGCTGTTCTGCCAGGGACACTTCCCTCCGGGAGGGGGAAATCATCACCAACGTCATCACCAACGATCCTCTCATCAGGAGGGGTTCAATCTCCATCAACATCCTCACCAGCACCATCTCCTCTCAAAACCCTAGTTCATCTCTTGTATCCAATCTTGTATCAAAACCACAAATCGGTACCTGTGGGTTTCTAGTAGTGTTGATTACTCCTTGTAGTTGATGCTAATTGGTTTACTTGGCGGAAGATCATATGTTCAGATCCTTAATGCATATTATTACTCCTCTGATTATGAACATGAATATGCTTTGTGAGTAGTTACGTTTGTTCCTGAGGACATGGGTGAAGTCTTGCTATTAGTAGTCATGTGAATTTGGTATTCGTTCGATATTTTGATGAGATGTATGTTGTCTTTTCCTCTAGTGGTGTTATGTGAACGTCGACTACATGACACTTCACCATTATTTGGGCCTAGAGGAAGGCATGGGGAAGTAATAAGTAGATGATGGGTTGCTAGAGTGACAGAAGCTTAAACCCTAGTTTATGCGTTGCTTCGTTAGGGGCTGATTTGGACCCATATGTTTAATATTGTGGTTAGGTTTACCTTAATACTTCTTTTGTAGTTGCGGATGCTTGCAATAGGGGTTAGTCATAAGTGGGATACTTGTCCAAGTAAGGGCAGTACCCAAGCACCGGTCCACCAACATATCAAATTATCAAAGTACCGAACGCGAATCATAAGAACGTGATGAAAACTAGCTAGACGATAATTCCCATGTGTCCTCGGTCGCTCTTTTCTCATTATTATAAATTGTCCAGGCTTATCCTTTGCTACATAAAGGATTGGGCCACCTTGCTGCACTTTATTTGCATGTTACTCATTACTATTTATCTTATCACAAAACTATCTATTACCTACAATTTTGGTGCTTGCAGAGAAAACCTTACTGAAAACCGCTTATCATTTCCTTCTGCTCCTCGTTGGGTTCGACACTCTTATTTATCAAAAGGACTACGATAGATTCCCTACACTTGTGGGTCATCAAGACTCTTTTCTGGCACCGTTGCCGGGGAGTGTAGCGCTTTTGGTGAGTGGAACTTGGTAAGGAAACACTTATATACTGTGCTGAAATTTTCTGTTACTTGTCACTATGGAAACTAATCCTTTGAGGGGCTTGTTCGGGGTATCTTCACCCCGACCAGAAGAGAAAAGAGTTGCTCCTCAACCTACTAAACTTTTTGAAAATATTTACTTTGAGATTCCTTCGGGTATGATAGATAAACTGCTAGCTAATCCATTTGCAGGAGATGGAACACTGCATCCCGATTTACACCTTATCTTTGTGGATGAAGTTTGTGGATTATTCAAGCTTGCAGGTATTCCCGATGATGTTGTCAAAAGGAAGTTCTTCCCTTTATCTTCGAAGGGAGATGCATTGACATGGTATAGGCTATGTGATGATAAGAGATCTTGGAATTATAAACGATTGAAGTTGGAATTTCAGCAGAAGTTCTATCCTATGCATCTTGTTCATCGTGATCGTAATTACATATTTAATTTCTGGCCTCGCAAAGGAGAAAGCATCGCTCTACCTTGGGGAGGCTTAAATCAATGTTATATTCATGCCCCAATCATGAGCTCTCCCGGGAAATGATTATTCAAAATTTTTATGCTCGGCTTTCTCTCAATGATCGCAACCTGCTCGATACTTCCTGTTCTGGTTCTTATATGCTGAAGACTATTGATTTCAAATGGGACTTATTGGAAATAATTAAGCGCAACTCTGAAGATTGGGGTTCCGACGATGGTAAGGAGTCAGGTATGACACCTAAGTTCGATTGTGTTAAATATTTTATGGATACCGATGCTTTTCGTGGATTTAGCGCTAAGTATGGACTTGACTCTGAGATAGTAGCTTCTTTCTGTGAATCTTTTGCTACTCACGTTGTTCTCCCTAAAGAAAAGTGGTTTAAATATAATCCTCCTGTTGAAGTCAAAGTAGTTGCACCTATTACAGTTAAGAAAAGACTATCACCTATAGCGATCCTATTGTTCCTACTACTTATGTTGAGAAACCTCATTTTCCTGTTAGGATAAATGATCATGCTAAAACTTTGACTGTTGTTCGTAAGAGTAATACTAGGACTTATACACCTCCTGAGCAAATCAATATTGAACCTAGTATTGCTATGGTTAAAGATCTCTTGGATGATGATTTAGATGGGCAGGTTATTTATTTCTGTGATGAGACTGCTAATATTGCTAGACCAGATACTAAGATACATAGACCTGTCGTAGGCATGCCTGTTATTTCTGTTAAAATAGGAGCTCATTGTTATCATGGCTTATGGGATATGGGTGCTAGTGCTAGTGCAATACCTTATACCTTATATCAAGAAATTATGCACGACATTGCACCCGTTGAATTAGAAGACATTGATGTTACCATTAAGCTTTCTAATAGGGATACCATTAAACCAGTTGAGATTGTTAGAGATGTTGAAATCTTGTGTGGGAAGGTTAAATATCCTGCCAATTTTCTTGTTCTTGGTTCCCCACAAGATGATTTTTGTCCCATTATTTTTGGTAGACCCTTCTTGAATACAGCTAGTGCTAAGATTGATTGTGAAAAAGATACTGTCACCATTGGCTTAGATGGTATGTCTCATGAGTTTAATTTTGCTAAGTTTCATAGACAACCTCGTGATAGGGAACCACCTAGTAAGGATGAGATTATAGGTCTTGCTTCCATTGCCGTGCCTCCTACTGATCCGTTAGAACAATATTTGCTAGACCATGAAAATGATATGTTTATGAAGGAAAGAAGGGAAATAGATGAAGTGTTCCTTAAACAGGAACCTGTGCTGAAACATAACCTTCCCGTTGAAATTCTTGGGGATCCTCCTCCACCCAAGGGTGATCCTGTGTTTGAACTCAAACCATTACCAGATAATCTTAAGTATGCTTATCTTGATGAAAAGAAAATATATCCTGTTATTATTAGTGCTAACCTTTCAGAGCAAGAAGAAGAAAGATTATTGAAAACTCTGAAGAAGCATCAAGCGGCTATTGGATATACTCTGGATGAACTTAAGGGCATTAGTCCCATGTTATGCCAACACAAAATTTCAGTGGAAAAAGATGCCAAACCAGTTAGAGATCCTCAACGACGACTGAATCCCAAGATGAAAGAAGTGGTAAGAAAGGAGATACTAAAGCTCCTTGAGGCAGGTATAATTTATCCCGTTGCTGATAGTGATTGGGTAAGCCCTGTCCATTGTGTTCCTAAAAAGGGAGGTATCACCGTTGTTCCCAATGATAAAGATGAATTGATCCGCAAAGAGTTATTACAGGTTATAGGATGGTAATTGATTTTTGTAAATTAAATAAGGCTACTAAGAAAGATCATTACCATTTACCTTTTATTGATCAAATGCTAGAAAGACTATCCAAACACACTCATTTCTGCTTTCTAGATGGTTATTCTGGTTTCTCTCAAATACCCGTGTCAACGGGGGATCAATCAAAAACTACTTTTACTTGCCCTTTTGGTACTTTTGCTTATAGACGCATGCCTTTTGGTTTATGTAATGCACCTGCTACCTTTCAAAGATGCATGATGGCTATATTCTATGATTTTTGTGAAAAGATTTGTGAGGTATTCATGGATGACTTCTCCGTTTATGGATCCTCTTTTGATGATTGTTTGAGCAACCTTGATCGAGTTTTGCAGAGATGCGAAGACACTAGTCTCGTCCTGAATTGGGAAAAGTGTCACTTTATGGTTAATTAAGGCATTGTCTTGGGGCATAAGATTTCTGAGAGAGGTATTGAAGTTAATAAAGCTAAAGTTGATTCTATTGAAAAGATGCCATGTCCCAAAGACATAAAAGGTATAAGAAGTTTCCTTGGTCAAGCTGGTTTTTTATAGGAGGTTCATTAAGGACTTTTCTAAAATCTCTAGGCCTCTGACTAATTTATTGCAAAAAGATATTCCTTTTGTCTTTTATGATGATTGTGTAGAAGCATTTGAAATACTTAAGAAAACTTTGATTACTGCACCTATTGTTCAGCCACCTGATTGGAATTTACCTTTTTTTAATTATGTGCGATGCTAGTGATTATGCTGTAGGTGTTGTTCTAGGGCAAAGAGTTGATAAGAAATTGAATGTTATCCAGTATGCTAGTAAGAGTCTTGATACTGCCCAGAGAAATTATGCTACTACTGAAAAATAATTCTTAGCAGTTGTGTTTGCATGTGATAAGTTTAGACCTTATATTGTTGATTCCAAAGTTACTATTCACACTGATCATTATGCTATTAAATATCTTATGGAAAAGAAAGATGCTAAGCCTAGACTCATTATATGGGTTCTCTTGCTCCAAGAATTTGATTTGCATATTATTGATAGAAAGGGAGCTGAGAACCCCGTTGCAGACAACTTGTCTAGGTTAGAGAATGTTCTTGATGACCCACTGCCTATTGATGATAGCTTTCCTGATGAACAATTAGCGGTCATTAATGCTTCTCGTACTGCTCCTTGGTATGCTGATTATGCTAATTACATTGTTGCTAAATTTATACCTCCTAGTTTCACATACCAGCAAAAGAAAAAATTCTTTTATGATTTAAGACATTACTTTTGGGATGACCCACACCTTTATAAAGAAGGAGTAGATGGTGTTATTAGACATTGTGTTCCTGAGCATGAACAGGAACATATCCCACGCAAGTGTCACTCTGAATCTTATGGAGGACACCACGTTGGAGATAGAACTGCATACAAGGTACTACAATCTGGTTTTTATTGGCCTACTCTCTTCAAAGATGCTCGTAAGTTTGTCTTATCTTGTGATGAATGCCAAAGAATAGGTAACATTAGTAGAAATCAAGAAATGCCGATGAATTACTCTCTTGTTATTGAACCATTTGATGTTTGGGGCTTTGATTATATGGGACCTTTTCCTTCCTCTAATGGTTATACACATATTTTAGTTGCTGTTGATTACATTACTAAGTGGGTAGAAGTTATTCCAACTAGTAGTGCTAATCATAACACTTCTATTAAAATGCTTAAAGAAGTTATTTTTCCGAGGTTTGGAGTCCCTAGATATCTTATGACTGATGGTGGTTCACATTTTATTCATGGTGCTTTCCGTAAGATGCTTGTTAAGTATGATGTTAATCATAGAATCGCATCTCCTTATCATCCATAGTCTAGTGGTCAAGTAGAGTTGAGCAATAGAGAGCTCAAATTAATTTTGCAAAAGACTGTGAATAGATCTAGAAAGAATTGGTCCAAAAAACTTGATGATGCATTATGGGCCTATAGAACTGCATACAAAAATCCTATGGGTATGTCTCCTTATAAGATGGTTTATGCAAAAGCGTGTCATTTACCTCTTGAACTTGAACATAAAGCATATTGGGCTGTTAAAGAGCTCAATTATGACTTCAAACTTGCCGGTGAGAAGAGGTTGTTTGACATTATCTCACTCGATGAATGGAAAACCCAAGCATATGAGAATGCCAAGCTATTCAAAGAAAAAGTCAAACGCTGGCATGACAAAAGGATACAAAAGCGTGAGTTTAATGTAGGATATTATGTGTTATTATTCAACTCTCGGTAAAGATTTTTTGCAGGAAAACTTCTCTCTAAATGGGAAGGTCCCTATGTTATGGAGGAGGTCTATCGTTCTGGTGCCATAAAACTCAACAACTTCGAAGGCACAAGTCCAAGGGTGGTAAACGGTCAAAGAATTAAACATTATATTTCAGGTAATCCTATCAATGTTGAAACTAATATTATTGAAACCGTAACCCCGGAGGAATACATAAGGGACACTTTCCAGAACGTTCCAGACTTCGAAAAGGAATAGGTATGTGGTACAGTAAGTAAACTGACTCCAAAACAACTCCAATGGCAATTTTTATTAGTTTTGGAATATTTATGAATTTTAGGAAGAAAGAAGTAGTCCGAAAGGGACACGAGGCCCCCACGAGAGTGGAGGGCGCGCCCACCCTTACTGGGCGCCCCCCCTGTCTCATGGAGACCTCGTGTGCCTCCCGGACTCCGTTTTCTTGCATGTTACGTATTTTGGTCGGTAAAAATTCATTATATATACTCCCGAAGGTTTTGACCACCGTATCACGCAAATATCCTCCGTTTTCGTTTCGAGCTGTTTCCGTTGCAGATCTAGAGCAGCATGACTTCACCCTCCTCCTCCAACAATGAAGGAAAGGATGCTTGGGTATTGAAGATAGAGCTGAAAAGAGAAGAACCGGAAGAGATCAGCAAGGATGAAGGGATCAAGAAGGCCATGGAGGTTCAAGCTCCGGCGGTGAAAGAAGAAGACATCCCCCAACCTTTACCTAACCTCTTTACTCCAACAGAGATTGAAGCTTTCAAGATGATTGAGTTAGCTCGCATTCAGAACAAGTATCTCACACAGGAGAATATTTTGTTGAAGGATCATATCGCCGGACTCAAGGGCATTATCCACAAGCTGGAGGAGCTTTTACGCTCGATGTGCGATTATCCACCATCATCATCACCACCTCCATCACCTCCGAGGACATAATCACATGGGTATGGGCACTCCCCTTGACAACTGCCAAGCTTGGGAGAGGTGCCCCGGTATCGTGTCACCATCACACTCCTATCTTTACCGTTTTATTTAGTCGATCCTTTTAGTTGTATTTTGATTTAGTAGATTGAAGCTTTGATATCAAGTAGTTTTGAGTTTTGCTTTGTGATATCTTTTTGTAATTGAGTCCGTGAGCTATCTATAATAAAGATTAGTGTTGAGTCAAGGGCTTTGCTATGTTGCTATGATCTTGAGAAAGTAGAAAGAATAAAAGAGTTCATATTGATCTTATGGTCAGTGATGACTTCACACATAGAAAGTATGAGGCATAAAAATTGTTGAGAGTTGCTAAACTTAGTCTTGGTCATCGTTGCAATTAATAGGAAGTGATAAGGAAAGAGGGGTTCACATATAAATATATTATCTTAGACATCTTTTATGATTGGGAGCACTCATTAAGTATGACATGCTAAAAGAGTTGACGTTGGACAAGGAATACAACGTAATGGTTTATGTTTTCACACATCTCTGTTGAAGTATATTGTCATTGAACTTCCAAACATGTTGAGCTTGCCTTCCCCCTCATGCTAGCCAAATTCCTTGCACCAAGTAGAGATACTACTTGTGCTTCCAAATATCCTTAAACCCAGTTTTGCCATGAGAGTCCACTATACCTACCTATGGATTGAGTAAGATCCTTCAAGTAAGTTGTCATGTTGTAGGCAATAAAAATTGCTATCTAAATATGTATGACTTATTAGTGCAGAGAAAATAAGCTTTGTACGATCTTGTTGTGGAAGTAATAAAAGCGACGGACTGCATAATAAAGGTCCACATACAAGGGGCAATATAAAGTGACGTTCTTTTGCATTAAGATTTTGTGCATCCAACCCAAAACGCACATGACAATCTCTGCTTCCCTCTGCGAAGGGCCTATCTTTTACTTTATGTTTTTACTTTATGCTTGAGTCAAGGTGATCCTCACCTTTCCCTTTTTCATTTTATCCTTTGGCAAGCAACTCGTGTTTGAAAGATCATGATATATATATCCAACTGGATGTAAGTTAGCATGGATTATTATTGTTGACATCACCTAAAGGTGAATATGTTGGGAGGCAACACAATAAGCCCCTATCTTTCTCAGTGTTCGGCTGAAACTCCATAACAACAAGTATTGCATGAGTGTTAGCAATTATAGAAGACTACATGATAGTTGAGTATGTGAACTTGCTGAAAAGCTCTATTGTTGACTCTTTTTGATATTATGATAAATTGCAATTGCTTCAATGACTGAGATTATAGTTTGTTAGTTCTCAATGAAGTTTTTGAACCATACTTGACATTGTGAATTGATTGTTACTTGAGCATAAGAAATCATATGATAAAATCTATATATGTTGCTGTTATAAGAATGATCATGATGCCCTCATGTCCGTATTTTATTTTTATCGACACCTCTATCTCTAAACATGTGGACATATTTTTTGATTTCGGCTTCTGCTTGAGGACAAGCGAGGTCTAAGCTTGGGGGAATTGATATGTCCATTTTGCATCATGCTTTTATATCAATGTTTGCATTATGGGCTGTTATTACACATTATATCTCAATACTTATGGCTATTCTCTCTTATTTTACAAGGTTTACCATGAAGAGGGGGAATGCCGGCAGCTGGAATTCTGGCTGGAAAAGGAGCAAACATTGGAAACCTATTCTGCACTGCTCCAAAAGTCCTGAAACTCCACGAAACATGTTTTTGGAATTAATAAGAATTATTGAGCGAAAGAAATACATTAGGGGGCCCACACCCTGGCCAAGAGGGTGGGGGCGCGCCCCCCTACTGGGCGCGCCCCCTGTCTCCTGGGCCCCCTGGTGGCCCCCCGGTGTCCATCTTCTACTATATGGGAGCTTTTACCCTGGAAAAAATCGTGGGCAAGCTTACGGGACGAAACGCCGCCGCCACGAGGCAGAACCTTGGCGGAACCAATCTAGGGATCTGGCGGAGCTGTTCTGCCGGGGACACTTCCCTTTGGGAGGGGGAAATCATCACCAATGTCATCACCAACGATCCTCTCATCGGGAGGGGGTCAATCTCCATCAACATCTTCACCAGCACCATCTCCTCTCAAAACCCTAGTTCATCTCTTGTATCCAATCTTGTATCAAAACCACAAATTGGTACCTGTGGGTTGCTAGTAGTGTTGATTACTCCTTGTAGTTGATGCTAATTGGTTTACTTGGTGGAAGATCATATGTTCAGATCCTTAATGCATACTATTACTCCTCTGATTATGAACATGAATATGCTTTGTGAGTAGTTACGTTTGTTCCTGAGGACATGGGTGAAGTCTTGCTATTAGTAGTCATGTGAATTTGGTATTCGTTCGATATTTTGATGAGATGTATGTTGTCTTTTCCTCTAGTGGTGTTATGTGAACGTCGACTACATGACACTTCACCATTATTTGGGCCTAGAGGAAGGCATGGGGAAGTAATAAGTAGATGATGGGTTGCTAGAGTGATAGAAGCTTAAACCCTAGTTTATGCGTTGCTTCGTTAGGGGCTGATTTGGACCCATATGTTTAATGCTGTGGTTAGGTTTACCTTAATACTTCTTTTGTAGCTGCGGATGCTTGCAATAGGGGTTAATCATAAGTGGGATACTTGTCCAAGTAAGGGCAGTACCCAAGCACCGGTCCACCCACATATCAAATTATCAAAGTACCGAACGCGAATCATATGAACGTGATGAAAACTAGCTAGATGATAATTCCCATGTGTCCTCGGTCGCTCTTTTCTCATTATTAGAAATTGTCTAGGCTTATCCTTTGCTACATAAAGGATTGGGCCACCTTGCTGTACTTTATTTACTTTATTTACTTGTTACTCGTTACTATTTATCTTATCACAAAACTATCTATTACCTACAATTTCAGTGCTTGCAGAGAAAACCTTACTGAAAACCGCTTATCATTTCCTTCTGCTCCTCGTTGGGCTCGACACTCTTACTTATCGAAAGGACTACAATAGATCCCCTACACTTGTGGGTCATAAATCATCACTATAAGCCTTGCAAGCAATGTGACTAATGAGTTAGTTGCATGATGAAGCATTATGGAATGAGTAAAAAGACTTGCCGATAACGAGATTGAACTAGGTATGATGATACCGATGATCGAATCTCGGGCAAGTAACATACCGATGACAAAGGGAACAACGTATGTTGTTATGCAGTTTGACCGATAAAGATCTTCGTAGAATACGTAGGAGCCAATATGAGCATCCAGGTTCTGCTATTGGTTATTGACCGGAGATGTGTCTCGATCATGTCTACATAGTTCTCGAACCCGTAGGGTCCGCACGCTTAACATTCGATGACGATTTGTATTATGAGTTATGTGTTTTTGATGAGCGAAGTTTGTTCGGAGTCCCGGATGAGATCGCGGACGTGAAGAGGAGTCTTGGAATGGTCGAGACATAAATGTTGATATATTGGTATGTCATTCGGACACCGGAAGAGTTCCGAGAGGTACCGGGTAAAAACAGAGTGTCGGAGGGGTTACCAGAACCCCCTGGGGAAGCAATGGGCCAACATGGGCCATAGGGGAGAGAGAGGACAACCCACATAGGGGAGGCGCGCCCCCCATGGGGAGTCCGAATAGGACTAGGGGAGGGGACGCAGCCCCCTTTCCCTCTCCCTCTCCCTTCCTTCCTTCCCCCTTCCACCAAGTGGAACTACTAGGACTTGGAGTCCTAGTAGGACTCCCACCTCTTGGCGTGCCCTACAGGGCCGGCCGGCCTTACCCTCTCCTACTTTATATACGGGGGCAGGGGCACCCCAAAGCACAACAGACAATCTCTTAGCCGTGTGTGGGGCCCCCCTCCACAGTTTAACACCTCGGTCATATCGTCATAGCGCTTAGGTGAAGCCCTGCGCCGGTAACATCATCGACACCGTCACCACGCCATCGTGCTTACGGAACTCTCCCTCGTCCTCAACTGGATCAAGAGCTCGAGGGACGTCATCGTGCTGAATGTGTGCTAAACACGGAGGTGCCGTACGTTCGGTAATTGGATGTTGGATCATGAAGACGTTCGACTACATCAGCCGCGTTACTAAACGCTTCCGCTTTTGGTCTACAAGGGTATGTGGACAAAATCTCCCCTCTCGTTGCTATGCATCTCCTAGATAGATCTTGCGTGATTGTTGGAATTTTTTTGAATTACTACATTCCCCAACACTTTGATGTCTAAAGTTGGATGAGTGGAATTCTGCATGCCTCAATAGTCGAATCCATCATGTATGCCATGCTATGTACCCGACCTGATGTTTCCTATGTTCTAAGCCTTAGGAGCAAATACTAGGCCGACCCTAGTGAGAGTCACTGGATGGCTATAAAGAATGTTTAAAGTACCTGAAAATGACTAAGGAAATATTTCTAGTTTAGGGAGGTGAGGAGGAGCTCGGCGTAAAGGGTTACACACTGATGCCAGTTTCCAAACCAACTAGGATGATTGTCGATGGCAATCCGGATGGATGTTCATTATGAAGGAGGAGCAGTGAGCTAGCAGAGTTTAAGCAAGATACGGTGGCCGACTCCGCAATGGAATCCAAATACATTGCGGCTCCGGAAGCTGCAAAGAAAGGTGTTTGGATTTGGAAGTTCCTTGAGGAACTCGGTGTGTTCCTAGGCGCGACAAACCCATTGTACCTATGTTGTGATAGTAGTGGTGCCACGCACTTGCCAAGGAGCCAAGACAATACCAAAAAACCAAGCACATAGATGGACATTTTCACCTGATCCGGCATATTGTGAAGAAATGTGATATAAGCGTATGCAAAGTTCACATTGGTGCAAGTGTTGTAGATCCACTGGCTAAGCCGCTTCCACAACCCAAGTATGAGGGGCACATTAGAGCCATGGCATTTGATGTCTGCTTGATTGACTCTAGTGCAAGTGTGAGACTAGAGTATACTCACATCAAACTAGACTAGCATACAACAAAGATTAGATGGCTTAGTATCACTAGCCTTGTAGCATTGGAGCTAGCTGGATAGCATGGACCTGATCGGATCTTAGGTCGGCTACGGGAGACAGGGAGCCGGGCTCAGATGGATGTCAGATCGGACAGACCCAACCAGACATAGTGACAGGTCATCTGTTAGTCTCTAACAGGACATGCATTCTATGTCATAGACCTGAGCTTGATGCATGGACTCGAGATGGTGACCAACCTTCTTAGGGCCAATCAAACACTACTCTATGACAGGGTAGTTATGAAGGTCAGTTTCGGGCTGGCTCAGAATCATACCAACAGACATAGTCGAGCAAGCAGGGATTTGCCCCTCCGACTTGGAGAAATATGCTCTGGTGAAAGCACAAGTGCTCCCCTGGTGGTTTTGGTAATTAATGTCAACATATCTTTTGTTGGATTAATGGTTCTATCTACTCCCTCCATTCCTTAATATAAGTCTTTTTAGAGATTTCAATGCAGACTACATAGAGAGCAAAATGAGTGAATCCACACTCTAAAATATGTCTATATACATCCGTATGTAGTCCTTACTAAAATCTCTAAGAAGACTTATATTTAGGAACAGAGGGAGTAGTATATTTCAGACAAGTTCAACAGTGGCATGGCAAGGACAAGAGGATGTGGAACCCCCTTCAAAATGCTAAGGACATGGATTGACAAAAGCTCAATGATGCAGGCAAAACACCATTGATCGATAATTCTACTAAAGCTGAGCCATTTGATGAGTCAAGGCATGAAAAAGTTGCGGAAAATAGTGCCAAGAATGCGACCAGGTTATGTCGAGGAAATGATGGTCATGTGCGGCAACTTTGTGGAACAAAAATTGCTTCTGTATTTGGAAAAGAATTAATGCATGTTGATTCTCATCATACAGTGCATGTACCAATACATAGCGGAATGTACAACAAAAGGTCCAAATCATATACTAGACATGAACCGAAGCTAGAAGATATAATTCCATTGTTTCGTACGCCTCCGAGGATAATATGGATTGGCAGTTTCCTGTTTAAACTACATGCATGCAATTGATAGGATCTGGCAAGGGATAAGTCTCATTCTTTTACTTAATCAAGTATCTTTATCTGTAGAGGCCTACGTAGAAACCATGAGAGTCAAGATGTCTAGGTTTGTTGCAGGTAATAAATATGGCCGGATAATTAATTAGTCAAATCTTAGTTAATTTGTTATAGGAGAGTTTGTTTCTCAAGTTTGCATCGCCTATAAAAGGGGCCGGCCATGGCCGATGTACATATTAATTTAGTTTATTTTGGAGTCTTCAGAATATATAGAAAGACGTCCTGAGTCAAGGATGGCCACACCGTGTGTGTTATCTGTGATTTTTCATGGAGAAAATTACTAGCGACAGAGGATTATATTGGGGAACATGGTAATTTCAATTTTTTCCTACAATCACGCGAGAGCTATCTCTAGCTCATGCATAGCAACGAGAGGGGAGAGTGTTGTCTACGTACCCTCATAGACCAAAAGCGGAAGCGTTATGACAACACGGTTGATGCAGTCGTACGTCTTCACGATCTGACCGATCCTAGCACCGAAGGTACGGCACTTCCGCGATCTGCACACGTTCAGCTCAGTGACGTCCCACGAATTCTAGATCCGGCTGAGGTCGAGGGAGAGTTTCGTCAGTACGACGGCGTGGTGACCGTGATGACAAAGTTACCGGCGCAGGGCTTCACCTAAGCACTACGATGATATGACCGAGGTGTGTAACTGTGGAGGGGGCACCGCACATAGCTAAAACAATTGTCAACTTGTGTGTCTATGGGGTGCCCCCCTCCCCCATATATTAAGGAGTGGAGGGGGAGGGTCGGCCCTCTCATGACGCGCCTAAGGAGGGAGTCCTACTCCAGGTGGGAGTAGGATTCCACCTTCCCTAGTTGGAGTAGGAGAGGAAGGAAGGGGAGAGAGAAGGAAGGAAAGGGGGGGGGGGCTGCTACGTCTGGAGATTGCGTTGGTTTTCCTTGAAGAGGAAAGGGTGATGCAGCAAAGTAGCGTAAGTATTTCCCTCAGTTTTTGAGAACCAAGGTATCAATCTAGTAGGAGGCTCCTCAAAAGTCCCACACACCTACACAAATAAACAAATAACTCGCAACCAACGCAATAAAGGGGTTCTCAATCCCTTCACGGCCACTTGCGAAAGTGAGATCTGAAGAGATAGTATGATAAGATAAATATATTTTTGGTATTTTATAATATAGATGCAAAAAGTAAAGATGCAAATAAAAGTAGATTGAAAGCTTATATGATAAAAGATAGACCCGGGGGCCATAGGTTTCACTAGTGGCTTCTCTCAAGATAGCATAAGTATTACGGTGGGTGAACAAATTACTGTCGAGCAATTGATAGAAAAGCGAATACTTATGAGATTATCTAGGCATGATCATGTATATAGGCATCACGTCCGCGACAAGTAGACCGACTCCTGCCTGCATCTACTACTATTACTCCACACATCGACCGCTGTCCAGCATGCATCTAGAGTATTAAGTTCATAAGAACAGAGTAACGCATTAAGAAAGATGACATGATGTAGAGGGATAAACTCAAGCAATATGATATAAACCCCATCTTTTTATCCTCGATGGCAACAATGCAATACGTGCCTTTTAACCAATTTCTGTCACTAGGTAAGGACACCGCAAGATTGAACCCAAAGCTAAGCACTTCTCCCATGGCAAGAAAGATCAATCTAGTAGGCCAAACCAAACTGATAATTCGAAGAGACTTGCAAAGATAACTCAATCATACATAAAAGAATTCAGAGGAGTTCAAATATTTCTCATAGATAAACTTGATCATAAACCCACAATTCATTGGATCTCGACAAACACACCGCAAAAAAAATTTACATCGAATAGATCTCCACAAGAGAGGGGGAGAACATTGTATTGAGATCCAAAAAGAGAGAAGAAGCCATCTAGCTAATAACTATGGACCCAAAGGTCTGTGGTAAACTACTCACAACTCATCTGAGGGGCTATGGTGTTGATGTAGAAGCCCTCCATGGTCGATTCCCCCTCCGGCGGAGCGCCGACGAAGGCTCCAAGATGGGATCTCGCAGATACAAAAGGTTACGGTGGTGGAAATTGTTTTTCGTTGGCTCCCTGGATATTTTTGGGGTATGTAGGTATATATAGGAGGAAGAAGTACGTTGGTGGCCGCTCGAGGGGCCCAGGAGACGGGGGGCGCGCCCAGGAGGAGTGGGCGCGCCCTCCTATCTCCTGGCCACCTCGTTTGCTTCTTGACTTGCACTCCAAGTTCTCCGGATCACGTTCGTTCCAAAAATCACGCTCCCGAAGGTTTCATTCCGTTCGGACTCCGTTTGATATTCCTTTTTCTTCGAAATACTGAAATAGGCAAAAAAACAGCAATACGGCCTCCGGTTAGTAGGTTAGTCCCAAAAATGATATAAATGTGTAAAATAAAGCCCATAAACATCCAAAAGGGGTAATATAATAGCATGGAACAATCAAAAATTATAGATACGTTGAAGACGTATCAGCCCCCCACCCAATTCGGATTGGGCTTGGGGGGGGGGGCCTCCATCCGCCCGCCTCCTCCTCTCTCCCACTAAGGCCCAATAAGGCCCATACACTCCCCTGGGGGTTCCGGTAACCCCCCGGTACTCCGATAAATACCCGAACTCACCCGGAACCATTCCGATGTCCAAACATAGTCTTCAAATATATCGATCTTTATGTATCGACCATTTCGAGACTCCTCGTCATGTCCGTGATCATATCCGGGACTCCGAACTACCTTCGTTACATCAAAACACATAAACTCATAATACTGATCGTCATCGAACGTTAAGCTGCGGACCCTACGGGTTCGAGAACTATGTAGACATGACCGAGACACGTCTCCGGCCAATAACCAATAGCGGAACCTGGATGCTCATATTGGTTCCTACATATTCGACGATGATCTTTATGGGTCAAACCGCATAACAACATACGCTGTTCCCTTTGTCATCGGTATGTTACTTGGCCGAGATTCGATCGCCGGTATCTCAATACCTAGTTCAATCTCATTACCGGCAAGTCTCTTTACTCATTCTGTAATACTTCATCCTGCAACTAAATCATTAGTCACAATGCTTGCAAGGCTTATAGTGACGAGTATTACTGAGAGGGCCCAGAGATACCTCTCCGAAACACGGAGTGACAAATCCTAATCTCGATCTTTGCCAACCCAACAAACACCTTCGGAGACACCTGTAGAGCACCTTTATAATCACCCATTTACGTTGTGACGTTTGGTAGCACACAAAGTGTTCCTCTGGTATTTGGGAGTTGCATAATCTCATAGTCTGAGGAACTTGTATAAGTCATGAAGAAAGTAGTAGCAATGAAACTAAAACGATCATAATGCTAAGCTAACGGATGGGTCTTGTCCATCACATCATTCTCCTAATGATGTGATCCCATTTATCAAATGACAACACATGTCTATGGTTAGGAAACATAACCATCTTTGATTAACGAGCTAGTCAAGTAGAGGCATACTAGGGACTATAGGTTTTGTCTATGTATTCACACATGTACTAAGTTTCCGTTTAATACAATTCTAGCATGAATAATAAACAAATTTCATGAATTAAGGAAATAAATAATAACTTTATTATTGCATGTAGGGCATATTTCCTTCAGTCTCCCACTTGCACTAGAGTCAGTAATCTAGATTACATAGTAATGATTCTAACACCCATGGAGCTTTGGTGCTGATCATGTTTTGCTCGTGGAAGAGGCTTAGCCAACAGGTCTGCAACATTCAGATCCGTGTGTATCTTGCAAATCTCTATGTCCCCTTCCGAGACTTTTTGACGGATGGAATTGAAGCGTCTCTTGATGTGCTTGGTTCTCTTGTGAAATCTGGATTCCTTTGCCAAGGCAATTGCACCAGTATTGTCACAAAAGATTTTCATTGGACCCGATGCACTAGGTATGACACCTAAATCGGATATGAACTCCTTCATCCAAAATCCTTCATTTGCTGCTTCTGAAGCAGCAATGTACTCCGCTTCACACGTAGATCCCGCCACGACGCTTTGCTTGGAACTGCACCAAATGACAGCTCCTCCATTCAATAAAAATATGTATCTGGTTTGAGACTTAGAGTCATCCGAATCAGTGTTAAAGCTTGCATCGACGTAACCGTTTACGACGAGCTCTTTTTCACCTCCATAAACGAGAAACATATCCTTAGTCCTTTTCAGGTATTTCAGGATGTTCTTGACCGCTGTTAGTGCTCCACTTCGTGATTACTTTGGTACCTCCCTGCTATGCTTATAGCAAGACATACATCAGGTCTGGTACACATCATTGCATACATGATAGAACCTATGGCTGAAGCATAGGGAATGACTTTCATTTTCTCTCTATCTTCTGTAGTGGCCAGGCATTGAGTCTGACTCAACTTCACACCTTGTAACATAGGCAAGAACCCTTTCTTTGACTGATCCATTTTGAACTTCTTCAAAACTTTATTAAGGTATGTGCTTTGTGAAAGTCCAATTAAGCGTCTTGATCTATCTCTATAGATCTTGATGCGCAATATGTAAGCAGCTTCTCCGAGGTCTTTCATAGAAAAACTCTTATTCAAGTATCCCTTTATGCTATCCAGAAATTCTATATCATTTCCAATCAACAATATGTCATCTACATATAAGATTAGAAATGCTACAGAGCTCCAACTCACTTTCTTGTAAATACAGGCTTCTCCAAAAGTCTGTATAAAACAATATGCTTTGATCACACTATCAAAGCATTTATTCCAACTCCGAGAGGCTTGCACCAGTCCATAAATGGATTGCTGGAGCTTGCACACTTTGTTAGCACCCTTTGGATCGACAAAACCTTCCGGTTGCATCATATACAACTCTTCTTACAGAAATCCATTCAGGAATGCAGTTTTGACATCCATTTGCCAAATTTCATAATCATAAAATGCAACAATTTCTAACATGATTCGGTCAGACTTAAGCATCACTACGGGTGAGAAAGTCTCATCGTAGTCAACTCCTTGAACTTGTCGAAAACCTTTCGCAACAAGTCGAGCTTTGTAAACAGTAACATTACCATCTGCGTCGGTCCTCTTCTTAAGAATCCATTTATTTTCTATGGCTTGCCGATCATCGGGCAAGTCCACCTAAGTCCACACTTTGTTCTCATACATGGATCCTATCTCAGATTTCATGGCCTCAAGCCATTTTGCAGAATCTGGGCTCATCACTGCTTCCTCATAGTTCATAGGTTCATCATGGTCTAGTAACATGACTTCCAAAACAGGATTACCGTACCACTCTGGTGCGGATCTTACTCTGGAAGACCTACGAGGTTCGTTAGTAACTTGTTCTGAAGCTTCATGATCTTCATCATTAGCTTCCTCACTAATTGGTGTAGGAATCACGGGAACTTATTTCTGTGATGAAGTACTTTCCAATAAGGGAGAAGGTACAATTACCTCATCAAGTTCTACTTTCCTCCCACTCACTTCTTTCGAAAGAAACTCCTTCTCTAGAAAGGATCCATTCTTAGCAACAAAGATTTTGCCTTCGGATCTGTGCTAGAAGGTGTACCCAACAGTTTCCTTTGGGTATCCTATGAAGACGCACTTCTCCGATTTGGGTTCGAGCTTATCAGGTTGAAGCTTTTTCACATAAGCATCGCAGCCCCAAACTTTAAGAAACGACAACTTTGGTTTCTTGCCAAACCACAACTCATAAGGCGTCGTCTCAACGGATTTTGATGGTGCCCCTATTTAAACTGAATGCAGCCATCTCTAAAGCATAACCCCAAAATGATAGCGGTAAATCAGTAAGATACATCATAGACCGCACCATATCTAATAAAGTACGGTTACGACGTTCAGACACACCATTTCACTGTGGTGTTCTAGGTGGCGTTAATTGTGAAATTATCACATGTTGTTTCAAATGAAGACCAAACTCGTAACTCAAATATTCTCCTCCACGATCAGATCATAGAAACTTTATTTTGTTGTTACGATGATTTTCCACTTCACACTGAAATTCTTTGAACTTTTCAAATGTTTCAGACTTATGCTTCATTAAGTAGATATAACCATATCTGCTCAAATCATCTATGAAGGTAAGAAAATAACGATACCCACCACGAGCATCAATACTCATTGGAACGCATACATCGGTATGTATTATTTCCAACAAGTCAGTAGCTCGTTCCATTGTTCCAGAGAACGGAGTTTTAGTCATCTTGCCCATAAGGCACGGTTCGCAAGCACCAAGTGATTCATAATCAAGTGATTCCAAAAGTCCATCAGCATGGAGTTTCTTCATGCGCTTTACACCGATATGACCCAAACGGAAGTGCCACAAATAAGTTGCACTATAATTATTAAACTTCAATCCTTTGGCTTCAATACTATGAATATGTGTATCACTACTATCGAGATTCAACAAAAATAGACCACTCAGCAATGGTGCATGACCATAAAAGATATTACTCATATAAATAGAACAACCATTATTCTCTGATTTAAATGAATAACTGTCTCGCATTAAACAAGATCCAGATATAATGTTCATGCTCAACGCTGGCACCAAATAATAATTATTCAGGTCTAATACTAATCCCGATGGTAGATGTAGAGGTAGCGTGCAGACCGCGATCACATCGACTTTGGAACCATTTCCCACGCGCATCGTCACCTCGTCCTTAGCCAATCTTCGCTTAATCCATAGCCCCTGTTTCGAGTTGCAAATATGAGCAACAGAACCAGTATCAAATACCCAGGCGCTACTGCGAGCATTAGTTTAGTACACATCAATAACATGTATATCAAATATACCTTTCACTTTGCCATCCTTCTTATCCGCCAAATACTTGGGGCAGTTCTGCTTCCAGTGACCAATCCCTTTGCAATAGAAGCACTCAGTTTCAGGCTTAGGTCCAGACTTGGGTTTCTTCTATTGAGTAGCAACCTTTTTTTCATTCTTCTTGAAGTTCCCTTTCTTCCCTTTGCCCTTTTTCTTGAAACTAGTGGTCTTATTGACCATCAACACTTGATGCTCCTTTTTGATTTCTGCCTTCGTGGCCTTTAGCATCGCGAAGGGCTCAGGAATAGTCTTGTTCATCCCTTGCATATTATAGTTCATCACGAAGCCTTTATAGCTTGGTGGCAGTGATTTAAGAACACTGTTAATGACACAATCAACTGGAAGATCAACTCCCAGCTGAGTCAAGTGATTATGATACCCAGACATTTTGAGTATGTGTTCACTGACAGAACTATTCTCCTCCATTTTGCAGCTGTAGAACTTGTTGGATACTTCATATCTCTCAACTCGGGCATTTGATTGAAATATTATCTTCAACTCTTGGAACATCTCATATGCTCCTTGACGTTCAAAACGTCTTTGAAGTCCCAATTCTAAGACGTAAAGCATGGCACACTGAACTATCGAGTAGTCATCAGCTTTACTCTGCCAGACGTTCTTAACGTCATCAATAGCATCTGCAGCAGGCCTGGCACCTAGCGGTGCTTCCAGGACGTAATTCTTCTGTGAAACAATGAGGATAATCCTCAAGTTACGGACCCAGTCCGTGTAGTTGCTGCCATCATCTTTCAACTTAGCTTTCTCTAGGAACACATTAAAATTCGTGGGAATGGTAGCACGAGTCATTGCAACAATATAGACATGCAAAATACTATCAGGTACTAAGTTCATGATAAATTAAAGTTCAATTAACCATATTACTTAAGAACTCCCACTTAGATAGACATCCCTCTAATCATCTAAGTGATCACGTGATCCAAATCAACTAAACCATGTCCGATCATCACGTGAGATGGAGTAATTTTCAATGGTGAACATCACTATGTTGATCATATCTACTATATGATTCGCGCTCGACCTTTCAGTCTCAATGTTCCGAGGCCATATCTGCATATGCTAGGCTCGTCAAGTTTAACCCGAGTATTCTGCGTGTGCAAAACTGGCTTGCACCCATTGTATGTGAACGTAGAGCTTATCACACCCGATCATCATGTGGTGTCTCGGCACGTCGAACGGTAGCAACGGTGCATACTCAGGGAGAACACTTGTACCTTGAAATTTAGTAAGGGATCATCTTATAATGCTACCGACATTATAAGCAAAATAAGATGCATAAAGTTTAAACATCACATGCAATCAAAATATGTGGCATGATATGGCCATCATCATCTTATGCTCATGATCTCCATCACCGAATCATCGTCATGATGTCCAACGTCATCGGCGCGACACCTTGATCTCCATCGTAGCATCGTTGTCGTTTCACCAACTATTGTTACTACGACTATCGCTACCGCTTAGTGATAAAGTAAAACAATTACATGGCGATTGCATTGCATACAATAAAGCGACAACCATATGGCTCCTGCCAGTTGCCGATAACTTTGTTATAAAAAATGATCATCTCATACAACAATTTTTATCACATCATGCCTTGACCATATCACATCACAGCAAGCCCTGCAAAAACAAGTTAGACGTCCTCTACTTTGTTATTGCAAGTTTTACGTGGCTGCTATGGGCTTCTAGCAAGAACTGTTCTTACCTACGCATCAAAACCACAACGATTTTTCGTCAAGTGTGTTGTTTTAACCTTCAACAAGGACCGGGCGTAGCCACACTCGATTCAACTAAAGTTGGAGAAACGGAAACTCACCAGCCACCTATGTGCAAAGCACGTCGGTAGAACCAGTCTCGCGTAAACGTACGCGTAATGTCGGTCTGAGCCGCTTCATCCAACAATATCACCGAATCAAAGTATGACATGCTGGTAAGCAGTATGACTATTATTGCCCACAACTCTTTGTGTTCTACTCGTGCATATAACATCTACGCATAGACCTGGCTCTGATACCACTGTTGGGGAACGCGGTAATTTCAAAAAAATTCCTACAATCACGCAAGATCTATCTCTAGCTGATGCATAGCAATGAGAGGGGAGAGTGTTGTCTACGTACCCTCGTAGACTGAAAGCAGAAACATTATGACAACACAGTCGATGTAGTCGTACGTCTTCACGATCTGACCGATCCTAGCACCGAAGGTATGGCACCTCCGTGATCTGCACACGTTCAGCTCGGTGACATCCCACGAACTCTAGATCTAGCTGAGGTCGAGGGAGAGTTTCGTCAGCACGACGGCGTGGTGACGGTGATGACGAAGTTACAGGCGCAGGGCTTCGCCTAACCACTACGATGATATGACTGAGGTGTGTAACTGCGGAGAGGGGCACCACACACGGCTCAAACAATTGTCAACTTGTGTGTCTATCGGGTGCCCCTCCCCCGTATATAAAGGAGTGGAGGGGGAGGGCCGGCCCTCTCGTGGCGCGCCCAAGGGGGGAGTCCTATTCCCGGTGGGAGTAGGATTCCCCCTTCCCTAGTTGGAGTAGGAGAGGAAGGAAGGGGGGAGAGAGGGAAGGAAAGGGGGGGTCCCCCACCCAATTCGGACTGGGCTTGGGGGGGGGGGGGCCCTCCACCTGGCCGCCTCCTCCTCTCTCCCACTAAGGCCCAATAAGGCCCATACACTCCCCGGGGGGTTCCGGTAATCCCTGGTACCCCGGTAAATGCCCTAACTCACTCGGAACCATTCCAATGTCCAAACATAGTCTTCCAATATATCGATCTTTATGTCTTGACCATTTCGAGACTCCTCGTCATGTCCGTGATCATATCCGGGACTCTGAACTACCTTCGGTACATCAAAACACATAAACTCATAATACCGATCGTCATCAAACGTTAAGCATGCGGACCCTACAGGTTCAAGAACTATGTAGACTTGACCGAGACACGTCTCCGGTCAATAACCAATAGCGGAACCTGGATGCTCATATTGGTTCCTACATATTCTAGGAAGATCTTTATCGGTCAAACCGCATAACAACATACATTGTTCCCTTTGTCATCGGTATGTTACTTGCCCGAGATTCGATCGTTGGTATATGAATACCTAGTTCAATCTCATTACTGACAAGTCTCTTTACTCGTTCCGTAATACTTCATCCCGCAACTAACTCATTAGTCACAATGCTTGCAAGGCTTATAGTGATGAGTATTACCGAGAGGGCCCAGAGATACCTCTCCGAAATACGGAGTGACAAATCCTAATCTCGATCTATGCCAACCCAACAAACACCTTCGGAGACACCTGTAGAGCACCTTTATAATCACCCATTTACGTTGTGACGTTTGGTAGCACACAAAGTGTTCCTCTGGTATTTGGTAGTTGCATAATCTCATAGTCTGAGGAACTTGTATAAGTCATGAAGAAAGCAGTAGCAATGAAACTAACACGATCATAATGCTAAGCTAACGGATGGGTCTTGTCCATCACATCATTCTCCTAATGATGTGATCCCATTTATCAAATGACAACACATGTCTATGGTTAGGAAACATAACCATCTTTGATTAATGAGCTAGTCAAGTAGAGGCATACTAGGGACTATAGGTTTTGTCTATGTATTTACACATGTACTAAGTTTCCATTTAATACAATTCTAGCATGAATAATAAACATTTATCATGAATTAAGGAAATAAATAATAACTTTATTATTGCCTCTAGGGCATATTTCCTTCAAATTGATCATCACATAAACGCCTACGTGCTGATCCAAGGGGATCATTATTTTAATTCATTTATTTTTGTATGCGGTGAAAATTATTTTGGAGGTTGCAAGGAGGAACACGGGGACAAACTGGTGATCAAGCATCGCCATGAAATATCGGGCCATCTACACACGTGAATTAACGTCTTATTGTTTCTGTCTCATCACTCAAGACTCTACATTTTTGGTTAAGTGATCCAAAATCACATTGAGTCCATAGGAAAGCCAATACTATTAAAAGGGGATGAGGTTTTGATAATGATCTATTTGTTCGAGTGCTTAATTATATTGCTCACAAACCATCAGCCACTTTCTCTATCCAAATCCGTCCAAAACCCTACATTCCAACTCGGTCCCACCGAAACATAGCTACCTATCCGGAACCACCGGGTTCATTTGGACACTGCCACAACCAAACCCTAACAAATCGGATCCACCGATATGGATCTCGGTCTCACCGAGATGGCCTTACCAACTCTCTGTTACCTATTACAATTATTTCAGTCTTACCGAGTTTTGCAATCGATGCCACCGAGATGGCTTGCCAACTTTCTGCTGCCTTATTGCTTCACTTTTGTCCTACCGAGTTAATGCAATCGGTGCCACCGAAACTAGGTTTGCCCTTACCATTGCACATCGATCCATCCGAGATGTTTCCAATCGGTCCCATCAAGACCTCCAACGTTCATATCTTTTACACAGGTCGGTGCCACCGAGTTGAGTTAAAAGTGTGTAAGCGGTGGATTTCATGTTGAGGATATATATACCCCTCCACCCCCTCTTATTTAGTAAGAGAGTCATCAGAACGTGCCCACACTTGCACTACTCATTTTCTGAGAGATAACCACCTACTCATGTGTTGAGATCAAGAGATTCCATTCCTACCATTTGAATCTTGATTTCTAGTCTTCCCCAAGTTGCTTTCCACACAAATCCTTCTTCAACCATAGCCAAATCTGTGAGAGAGATATGAGTGTCAGGGAGACTATCATTTAAAGCACAAGAGGGAGGAGTTCATCATCATCACATTGTCTATTACCTTTTGAAGAGTGGTGTCTCCTAGATTGGTTAGGTGTCGCTTGGAAGCCTCTGACATGATGTGGAGTTGAACCAAGAAGTTTGTAAGGGCAAGGAGATTGCCTACTTCATGAAGATCTACTCGAATGAGGCAAGTCCTTCATGGACGATGGCGATGGTGAGATAGACAAGGTTGCTTCTTCGTGGACCCTTCATGGGTGGAGCCCTCTGTGGACTCGCGCAGCCATTACCCTTCGTGGGTTGAAGTCTCGATCAACATGGACATATGATAGCACCACCTATCGGAACCATGCCAAAAATCACCGTGTCCCCATTGCGTTTGCTTTCTCCAAACCCCTCCTATACTTACATGTGCAATGTCTTACTTTCAGTTGCTATACTCTTAGAATTGCATGTGTAGGGTGTTGCTTGACTTGTCATAATTTCTAAAATCTACCTACAACTAAAATTGGGAAAATGTTAGGTTTTATTTGGTCAAGTAGTCTAATCACCCCCCTTTAGACATACTTTTGATCCTACATCTGGGTCCCTCGTGTGATCTGACTTGAATAAAGCATGGTCATATGACAAGGATTATGAGATAATCTGGTTTTAGAAGTGGGCATCATAGGACGAGAAAGAGTCCGGGATGGAAAAAGGATGATTGGATTGCCTTGAGCCCGGCAACACATATCGTGAGGCAAAAGGAATAGAAGTGTGACATGTTGTACAAGTTCGTCAAATCGGCTTCATAACTTGGAGGTTGGCACGTTTTGCTAGAAGCCGCTACCAACTGAGCAAGTCGAATGTGATCCGACCTGCAACCAAGTTGACTTGAATGTAAGGAGCCGGTCACTTAAGGGAAGGAACCTACGAGGTTAGGTCCGACCACACATGTCAGATATGATTAGATCTCAACATGGATCTGGGACTAATAGACGTCGTGCTTATAATCCTAGTGTGCCTCATGTGTTGAGCCCACGACGAACGCCTATATAAATTGGGGGGGGGGGGATATCGATTGATGTGATGGATGATCTCAGATCGTTGCATCGGCTAGGGTTTTTGCATGTATTGCATCTTGCCACCTCCACTTAGTTCAGTCGTGCGATCACACCTAGCAGTCTGCCGCCCAGCGTTTTCCGCATACGCGTGGATACTGTTAGAAGTAGTGCACCTATACTGCTCCAACGAACTTATTCCAGGGAGATTAACGACGAGGTGGGTATGACTCCGGCGACACGCTACTCTGACTCTACTTCCGCTGTGAGGATTGCGCGTCTAGTGGTAATCCCATGATCTATCTCCTAAGCATGCTTCCAGGTGATCTGCACAATATGATATTTTTGTTATGCAATAGTTGCACGCTGTGTAGCCCAACACATTCATGAGTTTGTATAAGTTCCAACAAGTGTGGATACCTCTCACAATAACCTATGAAAGTTGTCTTAGTCATTTTCACGTATAAACAAGACACGCATGTCTCGAATGATTGGAAACCAAATGACTTTAGAAGTCCATCTTTATGAGGCTTACTCAAGCTTTTCTTACTGTATGACCCAAACAACAATCCCATATATAGTTAGGATTCACATCGTTAGGAAGAACCTGCTTAGCATAAACATGACATGCACATCATAAAGATTTAAACTAAACAACCCATTCACAATGGGCTCATAAGCATGAAACATATCATTCTTAGATATAGAACAAACATTGTCCACACTGAAGAATTTATGACCATATCTCAATAAACATGGACGAAAGTTTTGACTTAAACTAGGAACATAATAATAGTTAAGAAATTCCATAATAGGTTAACCTCATAACCTTCTAGGTATCTGAGTGTTGCTTGATGTGCATACGTGGCAATTAATATTTTTTAAGTTTTGATTTACATGTATATGTACTTGATTCTGCACTACTACCTCTGTCCTAGTTTATTAGCCCCCTCGTATTTAGGGTCATACTTTGATCATGATTTTAACTAATAAAATATAAGTTATACTTAAAAAGAATAATATTACCAGAAACTATGTTCAAATACAAATCAAATGATATAATATTTTATGACATGCATTAACATTTTGTTAGTTAAATCTATAGTCAAAAATTTGCACAAAGTATGAAGGGAGATTTTTTTAGAACGAAGGCTCAAGAAGAGCCCGACTTTGAATTAACAAAGCCATCAACCGGCCAGGATTACAAGGTCATCAACTTACAAGGAAAAAGAACAAGCGGCTGATACAAGGGGCAAAGCGAAACACACTCAAAGGCAACAACAATAGCAAGCAGGAACGCCATGCTGCAGCAAGCAGGAACGCCATGCTGCAGCCAACACCCTACAGGACGACCTACACCAACCGGACTACTACGGACTTGAGGGATGCACCACCGCGCAAGCTTCCTAATCGTAGCCAAACTCGAAGACAGTAATGGACCGACACTCCTCTGGAACTGCCGCTGCAAAGGGCCCCTACCCTCTCATCCTGGCTCGAAGGATGCCGCACCAGCAGACGGCAGCTCGGTTCACCCTAGAACCCAGAAGGAAGACGTCCAAGCTGCGCATGGAAGGAACTAGGAGCAGACCTCTCGGGGATATACCCCGCGGTGTAACCCGGCCGGAAGTATAACTCGGCCGGACTTGGCGACTCACTAATGACCCGCCCTGACTAGACGACATATGGGTGACTTGGCAAGCGGATCAGAGGAGCGACAAGACCTGGGGGCCCAGGAGGCTCAAGGCCCAGAAGGCCGACTAACGTTATGGTAGGCCGGCTTAAGAGGAAAGGCGTGAGGAATATCTCCCTTACAAGGAATCAAGACCCGAACTTATATCCGGCTTGTAATAGAAGATAGGCTAGTCCTAATCCTATTTGGACTCCACATGTAACCCGCCCCTCTAACTTATATAAGGAGGGGCAGGGCTCCCCAAAGAGGGACAAGCAAGAAGAAACAATCTCTAGGGCTAGAAAAAACTAGGAGAGCCGGCTTACGGCGACTCCCTCATGATCATAATGAGACCTAGCCACAAACAACATGTAGGGTTGTTACCGGATGATGTTTCCCTGGGCCCGAAGCTATCTAAACCCTTGTCTTGTGTTGCGTTTCTCGAATCCGCTCAACCCCTCTGAGGGAGTCCTGGACTAGGGGGTGTCCGGATAGCCAGACTATCATCATCGGCCGGACTCCAAGACTATGAAGATACAAGATTGAAGACTTCGTCCCGTGTCCGGATGGGACTTTCCTTGGCGTGGAAGGCAAGCTTGGCAATACGGATATGTAGATCTCCTACCATTGTAACCGACTCTGTGTAACCCTAGCCCTCTCCGGTGTCTATATAAACCGGAGGGTTTTAGTCCATAGGACGAACAACCATTACAACAATCATACCATAGGCTAGCTTCTAGGGTTTAGCCTCCTTGATCTCGTGGTAGATCCACTCTTGTACTACCCATATCATCAATATCAATCAAGCAGGAGTAGGGTTTTACCTCCATCGAGAGGGCCCGAACCTGGGTAAAAACATCGTGTCCCTTATCTCCTGTTACCATCCGCCTAGACGCACAGTTCGGGACCCCCTACCCGAGATCCTCCGGTTTGACACCGACATTGGTGCTTTCATTGAGAGTTCCTCTGTGTCGTCACCGATAGGCTTGATGGCTTCTTCAATCAACAACAACGCAGTCCAGGGTGAGACTTTTCTCCTCGGACAGATCTTCGTGTTCGGCGGCTTCGCACTGCGGGCCAATTCGCTTGGCCATCTGGAGCAGATCGAAAGCTACGCCCCTAGTCATCAGGTCAGGTTTGGAAGCTTAAACTTCACGGCCGACATCCGCGGAGACTTGATCTTCGATGGATTCGAGCCACAGCCGAGCGTGCCGCACTGTCACGATGGGCATGATTCAGCTCTGCCGCCGGACAGTGCCCTGGAAGCCGCACGTGAGTCCGCTCCGACCCCTAGTTCAGAGCCGACCGCGCAGATCGAGGATAGGTGGCTGGACACCGCCTCGAGAACTGCAATCTCTACGGCGATGGAGCCGAATACCGACCTTGTCCTTTGCAAAGCTCGTGACTCCGAGGTGCCGGACTCCTTGCCGGACTCCGAACCTCCTGTGCCCCTGCCAATCGAATCCGATTGGGCATCGATCATGGAGTTCACCGCTGCGGACATCTTTCAGCACTCACCCTTTGGCGACATCCTGAATTCGCTAAAGCATCTCTCGTTATCAGGAGAGCCCTGGCCGGACCGCGGTCAGGATGGTTGGGATGCGGACGACAAAGAAATTCAAAGCCCACCCACCACCCACTTTGTAGCCACTGTCGACGATCTAACCGACATGCTAGACTACGACTCCGAAGACATCGACGGTATGGACGACGATGCCGGAGACGATCAAGAACCAGCGCCTACGGGGCACTGGAAGACCACCTCATCATACGACATATACATGGTGGACATCCCAAAGGATGGGAATGGCGAAGAAGCAGCGGAGGCAGATTCCTCTAAGAAACATCCCAAGCGCCGACGTCAGCGGCGCCGCTCTAAATCCCGCCACAAAAAGAATGGAGATTCCGGCACCGGAGACAATAACACCCAGAGAGTGCCGAAGACAACCCCCTCCAGCAAGATTCAGCACAGGAGGACGGAGAAGCCAACCCTCGAGAGAGAGAGGCAGACGAGGAGATAGAGGATGACAATTACATGCCTCCCTCCAGAGACGAGGCAAGCCTCAACGATGACGAATTCTTCGTGCCCGAGTATCCCGTCGAACAACAGCGTTTTAAACGCAGGCTTATGGCCACGGCAAATAGCCTAAGGAAAAAGCAGCAACAGCTTCAAGCTGATCAAGATCTGCTAGCCGACAGATGGACTGAAGTCCTTGCGGCCGAAGAGTATGAACTCGAACACCCCTCCAAAAGCTACCCAAAACGCAAGTTGCTCCCCCGATTAGAGGAGGAGGCATATAAACCTTCATCACCAGCGCACAATACGGCAGACCGACCACCCCGTGGCCGCGACAGAGAGGCATCTAGGCCCTCCATTAGGACCGTACCCCGGCATCGCTCGAAAAGTACGAAGCCACGGGGGAATGCACCGGACTTGCGAGACATATTGGAGGACAAGGCAAGACAATCAAGATCGATCTATGGATCACGTGGGCGCCCCACGATGCGAGACGACTTCCGTCGTGCCGGATACAGCAATTCCGGCCGGGCCGAACACAGTAGACAAAGCTCTCTTGAGCTGCGTCGCGATATTGCCCAGTATAGAGGCGCCAGACACCCGCTATGCTTCATAGATGAAGTAATGGATCATCAAATCCCTGAAGGGTTTAAACCCATGAACATTGAATCCTACGATGGCACAACAGACCCCGCGGTTTGGATCGAAGACTATCTCCTTCACATCCATATGGCCCGTGGTGACGATCTCCACGCCATCAAATATCTCCCACTCAAGCTTAAAGGACCAGCTCGGCATTGGCTTAACAGCTTGCCAGCAGAATCAATTGGGTGTTGGGAGGACCTGGAAGCCGCATTCCTTAACAACTTCCAGGGCACATATGTGCGACCACCAGACGCCGATGACCTAAGCCACATAATTCAGCAGCCAGACGAATCGGCCAGACAGTTCTGGACACGGTTCCTCACAAAGAAAAATCAAATCGTCGAATGTCCGGATGCAGAGGCACTCGCAGCCTTCAAACACAACATCCGCGACGAGTGGCTGGCCCGGCACCTAGGACAGGAAAAGCCGAAATCCATGGTAGCCCTCACATCACTCATGACCCGCTTCTGTGTGGGGGAGGACAGCTGGCTAGCCCGCAGTAACAACCTCAACAAAAATGATGGCAGTCCGGATACTAAGGACCGCAATGGCAGGTCGCATCGAAACAAAAACAAACGTCGCGTTAACGGCGATAACACTGAGGATACGACAGTCAACGCCGGATTCAGAGGCTCTAAACCCGGTCAGCGGAAAAAGCCATTTAAAAGAACTACTCTGGGTCTGTCCAATTTGGACCGAATACTCGACCGCTCTTGCCAGATACATGGCACCCCCGAAAAGCCAGCTAACCACACCAACAGGGATTGTAGGGTATTCAAGCAGGCATGCAAGTTAATTGCCGAAAACAATGACAAGGGGCTGCATAGCGATGACGAGGAAGAGATCCGGCCGCCGAACAACAGAGGACAGAAGGGTTTCCCCCCACAAGTGCGGACGGTAAACATGATATACGCAACCCACATACCCAAGAGGGAGCGGAAGCGTGCACTTAGGGACATATATGCGATGGAGCCAGTCGCCCCGAAGTTCAATCCATGGTCCTCTTGCCCGATCACTTTCCATCGAAGGGACCACCCCAGCAGTATCCGCCATGGCGGATTCGCCGCATTGGTTTTAGACCCAATCGTCGATGGATTTCACCTCACTAGAGTCCTGATGGACGGCGGCAGCAGCCTGAATCTGCTTTATCAGGATACAGTGCGCAAGATGGGCATAGACCCCTCAAGGATTAAACCTACAAAGACGACCTTCAAAGGCGTCATACCAGGTGTTGAGGCCAATTGTACAGGCTCAGTCACACTGGAAGTGGTCTTCGGATCCTCGGATAATTTCCGAAGTGAGGAGTTAATCTTCGACATAGTCCCGTTCCGCAGTGGCTACCACGCTCTGCTCGGGCGAACCGCGTTTGCAAAGTTCAACGCGGTGCCGCATTATGCATACCTTAAGCTCAAGATGCCAGGCCCTCGTGGGGTCACCACGGTCAACAGAAACACTGAACGCTCCCTCCGAACGGAGGAACACACAGCGGCTCTCACGGCAGAAGTACAGAGCAGCCTCTTAAGGCAATTTTCGAGTCCGGCCGTTAAACGATCGGACATGGCCAAACGTGCCCGGAGTAACATACATCAAGACCACCTGGCACGTTCCGAGCACGCGTAGCAATGCGGCCCCAACCCCAGCCCTTGCATGATTGCAAGACTAGCCCTTCGCGTACATCATTACGCTCTGGAGATACCATGGGCATAGGGGGAGGGGCACGACCACAACAGGCCCAGAGTGCGGCTCAACCACACCAGGGGCTCCCAAGTGTGTCGCTCTTTTTCTTTTCCTTTTTTTATTTTATCCACAGGACTCCGTTCACCAGAGACCCTGTCCGGCGATGAATCTGCCGAACTCATGATGCAACAGCCAGGGAAGGACAAAGGCTACGACGAATACTCAGGTGGTCTCCATTATGAGCATTAAATCTGTTTAATACACCATTCCGCAGCCTACCCTTGGAGGGAGACATTTCTAATAGTCCAAACACTTGCCTACCGCACTATTTGTATCGTTCTGCACTCATGGCAGAATTCCTTGAATAAACAATGCATCACTTTTCGCTTATAATTGCATTCCTTTTCTTTATATATACGTTCATTTATGACATCCTGCATCCATACAATTTGGTGCGGCCGAATACACCAGGGGCTTATGTTCCCCGCATTATGGTGTGGTAAGTCCGAACACTTTCACAAGTGCGGCACCCCGAACTTATAGCACTATATGCATCGGCTCCGAATCATGTCTTGGGTCAATAGTTGGGTTTGCCCGGCTCCCATGTTTTGGTACCTTACATTCCGTTCCGTCGGCTAAGGTAGCACTGGGAGAACCACTGCGATTGCGCCCCGGTTGAGCTGGGCGAGCGCCTCAGTGGAGAAAGCTAAAACTGACCGTCATAATAAGGCGAGAGCTGGTCGCTGTTCGAGAGGTCTTTTCGAGTCCCTAAAGACTTATGCCGCTTAGAGCGAGGAACCGGCTGTGTCCGGCGCAGGTGTGGATAGCGCCCCGAATTCGGTCTTCCGAACACTAGGGGCTTTGCCAAAATTTAAAATTATAGAATTCTATGGCTAAGTGAGAGTGTTCAAGCATTATAAGTCCGGTTGCCTTGTTCGTTGTGTTGAGCGCCTCCCTAGATGGACCCAAAAATAGGAACAAGAGCGCTCAAGTTTATCCCGAACACCCCAGCACTCGTGGCATGGGGGCTGAAGCCGACGACTTGCCATCTCTCAGATTTGATAAACGGTCGCACAGAAGGTAATATTTTAAATTAATAAGCGTTGCTTAGCGCATATGAACAAAGTTTTCAGCGCACAGGATAACACATTGCGAGTCTACTCAAATATTACATCTTTGGGACACTCATCCGCAATCTTGAGGGCACCCTTCAGGACACTCTTATAATACATTTCGGGCGTACGATACTCCTTGCCCGCTGGCGGCGCGTCTGTCAGAAGCCTCTCAGCATCCAGCCTGCCCCAGTGCACCTTTGCGCGGGCAAGGGCCCGACAGGCACCTTCAATGCAGGCGGAGCGCTTGATGACTTCCACCCAAGGGCACGCATCCACCAGCCGCCGCACGAGGCCGAAGTAGCTCCCAGGCATGGCCTCTTCAGGCCACAGCCGGACTATGAGGCCCTTCATGGCCTGCTCGGCTACCTTGTGGAGCTCGACCAGCTGCTTCAGCCGGTCGCTAAGGGGCACCGGATGTCCGGCCTCAGCATACTGAGACCAGAAGACCTTCTCCCTTGAGCTCCCCTCCTCGGCCCGGTAGAATGCGGCAGCATCAGACACGCTGCATGGAAGATCTGCAAACGCTCCTGGAGAGCTCCGAATTCGGGTAAGTAACAGGTAATTCACTTTCACATGCTTGCTTTGCATGAAAAAAACCTTACCCGCCGCTATTTTCTTCACCGCCTCAATCTCCTGGAGGGCCTTATGGGCCTCGGCCTTAGCGGCTTTGGCACTCTCAAGAGCCGAGGCAAGCTCGGGCTCTCGAGTCTTCGAGTCGCGCTCCAAACTCTCATGCTTCTCCATGAGAGCCTGGAGCTCTTGCCGCACCTCTGCCACCCGTGCCTCCTCCTTCTCTCGCTCCGCTCGTTCCGCGGCCGCATTAAGTTCGGCCGCGGACACGGCCTCCTTCAGGGTAGCCACCTCGTTCGTGGCCCCTGCACTGCCCACGTTATCCTTGTTATTTATATTGCAACCAAAATCCTTTTCTGTAAGGTACAAATTTAATACGGTGTTACTCACCTTCTTTGTCCTCGAGCTGCTTCTTGGCAAGGCCGAGCTCGTTCTCGGTCCACTCGAGGTCCTGCTTCAAAGCACCGACCTCCACAATCAATGCGGCAGAGGTCAGCAGCGCAGCCTGCAACCCCATATTGACATAATTTTTAGAACTTTTGCGTATATCTTTTTAGATCCTTAGTCCGGCTTTTCTTTCTGAACACCGAACTGAGCATCAGGGGCTACTGTCTATGCGGTATTACATTGCATATTTTAAAACTTCTTACCTCAAAGCCCGTTAGAAGGCTGCTGCAGGCTTCAGTCAGCCCGCTCTTGGCGAGCTGAACCTTCTGAATCACCGCACTCATGATAGTGCGGTGTTCTTCCTCGATGGAAGCGCCGTTGAGCGCCTCCAACAAGTTGTCCGGCGCCTCCGGTTGGACGAAGGCTGCCGGTGTCACGGTCTTGCCCTTCTTACGAAGGGGCCGCCTGCCGGGCTCCGGAACCACTGCAGGTTCCGGTGCGGAGTCCGGTGTGAAGTCCGGGAGGTTGCCCTGCGACACCTCTGGAGCCTCCCCCTCCCGCCAGGTCCCCTCTTGGGATCCCACCTCGGCGTCCTCAGCGTCACGAGGGGTGGAGGCGGTCGGAATGGAATCCACATCCGACGGAGCCAAGGACCCGTTCGAGGAAGCGGGAAGATCGTCCTCGGCCGGACTACAGGTTGTATGCGGTATTAGAAGGACACTATGTGGCACAAAAGAAAAATTATAAATCGTTCAGGAATCCGGATACTTACGATCTTGCCGGGGGCTTGGCCCTTGAGGTCCACCCTTCGTCGCCGTCATTGGCGTTGGCGGAGCTGTCCGGAGGAAGGGTCCTTCCCCTCTTGGACCCTTCGGCCTCCCCTGTTGGGGAAGCCTTCCTTTTTCTCTCTCCTCCCTCCTGGGGAGAGTCCTCTTTCTCCTCCTCGTCTTTGGGGGAGGAGTCCGCCTCGGAGCCATCGGACGATGAGTCCGATACCACCTGGCGCCGGGTACTCCTTCGGGTTCCCGCGGCCTTCTTTTTGGCCTTCTTCTCCGGCACCACATAAAGTGCCGGGACTAGCAGCCCCGTTAAACGGGTATCCGCTGGGTCTTCGGGGAGGGGAGCCGGACAGTTAACCTCTCCGGACGTCCTCTGCCAGTCCTGTTAAAGGCATTGGGAATTTTAGATCCCACAATAGAGTCAAACTATGAAAGAAATAAATGTCCCATAAAGGATAACATATCTTACCACACCGGCCGGGCGTTTCGTGCTGAATCCGCGATCTTTAGTTGCGGATGCGGGGGCTTCTCCGCCCTTGAACAGCACCCTCCAGGCAGCTTCGTACGTTGTGTCGAAGAGCCCGCTGAGGGTCCGGTGCTGTGCCGGATCAAACTCCCACAGATTGAAGGCCCGTTGTTGGCAGGAGAGAATCCGGCGGACGAGCATGACCTGGATCACATTGACAAGCTTGAGCTTCTTGTTCACTAGGGTCTGGAGACAAGACTGGAGTCCGGTCAGCTCCTCCGAACTGCCCCATAGCAAGCCATTCTCTTTCCAGGAGGTGAGCTGCATGGGGGTACCAGATCTGAACTCGGGGGCCGCAGCCCATTTAGGGTCACGCGGCTCGGTGATATAGAACCACCCCGATTGCCACCCTTTGATGGTTTCCACGAAGGCGCCCTCGAGCCAGAAGACGTTGGGCATTTTGCCCACCATGGCGCCTCCGCACTCCGCTTGGACGCCCTTCACTACCTTCGGCTTGACATTGAAGGTTTTTAGCCACAAGCCGAAGTGGGGCTGGATGCAGAGGAAGGCCTCGCACACGACGATAAACGTCGAGATGTTGAGGATGAGGTTTGGCGCCAGATCGTGGAAGTCCAGGCCGTAGTAGTACATGAGCCCCCAGACGAAGGGATGAAGTGGGAAGCCCAGTCTGTGGAGGAAGTGGGGAAGCAATACGACCCTCTCATGGGGCCTGGGGGTGGGGATGAGCTGCCACTTGTCGGGCAGCCGGTGCGCGATGTCGCTGGACAGGTATCCGGCGCCGCACAGTTTTCGATGTGCCCCTCCGTAACGGAGAAAGCCATCCACTTGCCTCCCGCTCTGGACATGGCTGGAGAAGGTTGAGACGAGATGTTCGGACTTGGGCGCTGGAGCTCGAGTGTGCGGAGATGGATAGGCAAAGGACGAAGAAGGCGTAGGTGAAAAGGGGTGGATCCTTATCCCCTTATATATGGGCGGACAAAGACTATGTGTCCCCACCGGCCTGGTAAAACTCGCCTATCTCCCAAGCGCCACAATCAATGGTGCGGTTGGGTTACCCACGTCCGTATTTATGGGAATCCCGGAATAATGGGAACACGATCTCTGCTTCGACAAGACGTGCCAAGGAAACCGCTTCGCTAAACGCGCTGAGGTGGTATAATAAAAAATGATTCAAGTGAAGGCTTGGTGGTGGTGTGATGTCATGCCGCGAAATACGTCAGCAGATTGAACTTGTGTACATATTATTCTCTCTACGGTGGAATGTGGAATTTATTTTGCAGAGCCGGACACTATCCTGGTGTTCGCAATCTTCTTTGAATTATTCAGAGGAGGAACCCGCCTTGCAATGCCGAACAATATGCGCGCCGGACTCATCGTCATTGAAGCCTGGTTCAGGGGCTACTGAGGGAGTCCTGGACTAGGGGGTGTCCGGATAGCCGGACTATCATCATCGGCCGGACTCCAAGACTATGAAGATACAAGATTGAAGACTTCGTCCCGTGTCCGGATGGGACTTTCCTTGGCGTGGAAGGCAAGCTTGGCGATACAAATATGTAGATCTCCTACCATTGTAACCGACTCCGTGTAACCCTAGCCCTCTCCGATGTCTATATAAACTGGAGGGTTTTAGTCCGTAGGACGAACAACCATTACAACAATCATACCATAGGCTAGCTTCTAGGGTTTAGCCTCCTTGATCTCGTGGTAGATCCACTCTTGTACTACCCATATCATCAATATCAATCAAGCAGGAGTAGGGTTTTACCTCCATCGAGAGGGCCCGAACCTGGGTAAAAACATCGTGTCCCTTATCTCCTGTTACCATCCGCCTAGACGCACAGTTCGGGACCCCCTACCCAAGATCCGCCGGTTTTGACACCGACACCCTCTCAAGCTACTACAAAGATGCGTTGGCCTCGCGACTAAGTCCTCACACTAGGACATCTACCATGACAATTCCACGGCAGTTGGCGCCCACCGTGGGGCTAGCGCACGGTGGTGTTGAGTTCTTGAAGGGATCTCTTTTAAGGATCGAGAAGATATGACTCGCCGGATCAATAAGAGCCGACATGAAAGACTGATGACTCGTGTCCCCAAGCCTCCTGACTCGGCGTCCACGGCCTCGAGTTGCCCCCCGGCCAGCTTTGCTCCGGGTCGCCTCGGCCATGCCTCCGGGTCATGGACTCCGTGTGACGGTGGCTCGTGTCACCCCTACCTCGAGCGGAGCTATTTCTGTTAGATCTTAACCTGCGACTGCACTCCTCTGCTACGGCCGTCTTTGCGCCAGGACGGATGGACAATCAGAAGCAACGCCGCTGAAAGCGCACACATCAAATCCATCAGAATCATCAACCCGTCCGCATGGAGGCAGATCTAGAAAAATAGCCCATACCAAATTATCAAGTATTGGTAACTCATCATGTCAAGCTACAGAGTTTGATCCCCGTTTCCTATGGGCGTACAAACAAAGCTATCAAGTATTGCTAGTACGAGTTGGATCTGAGAAACAATCAAGTCAAAGAAAAGAGAGTCAAACCAACCACGACTGGAAGGAGGACACGGACGAGAGTCGATTAAGCCGGCCACGAGACGGAAAGCGGACGTGGATTCGATCGTCCGCCAGAGTCGCCGTAGCGCCTCTACGCCTGTTTACTGATCCGCGATGGGAGTTGATTTCTAGTGACCTGATTGAACCCGTCGCCACGGCTCGCTCCGCTAGCCGTCTCCGTCGGATGCGCGGCTCTGCTGGCCCTGAGTCGCCGCCACTGAACCGGGCGCCTCCCCCATTCCAACCTCGTTGAAGTCGGCTGCGCCATCGCTTTCGCCGACCCGCCACGACCTCCCATCACCTCTGGGCCGGTCACCGCCGTCGCGCCCTCATCGTTCGAACTGCCGGTTGCCGAGCCACTGAGCCGCCTGATACGTCTCCAACGTATCTATAATTTTTGATTGCTCCATGCTACTTTATCTACTGTTTCGGACTATATTGGGCTTTATTTTCCACTTTTATATTATTTTTGGGACTAACCTATTAACCGGAGGCCCAGCCCAGAATTGTTGTTTTTTGCCTATTTCAGTATTTCGAAGAAACGCAATATCAAACGGAGTCCAAACGGAATGAAACCTTCGGGAACATGATTTTCTCATCTGATAAGATCCAGGAGACTTGGACCATCCGTCAAGAAAGCCACGAGGCAGTCACGAGGGTGGAGGGTGCCCCCCTGGGCGCGCCCCCTGCCTCGTGGGCCCCTCAGAGGTCCACCGACGTACTCCTTCCTCCTATATATACCTACGTATTCCCGTATGATCAGAACAGGAGCCAAAAACCTAATTCCACCGCCGCAACCTTCTGTATCCACGAGATCCCATCTTGGGGCCTGTTCCGGAGCTCCTCTGGAGGGGGCATCCACCACGGAGGGCTTCTACATCAACACCATAGCCCCTCCGATGAAGTGTGAGTAGTTTACTTTAGACCTTCGGGTCCATAGCTAGTAGCTAGATGGCTTCTTCTCTCTTTTTGGATCTGAATATAATGTTCTCCCCCTCTCTCGTGGAGATCTATTCGATGTAATCTTCTTTTTGCAGTGTGTTTGTTGAGACCGATGAATTGTGGGTTTATGATCCAGTATTATCTATGGAAAATATTTGATTCTTCTCTGAATTCTTTTATGTATGATTGAGTTATCTTTGCAAGTCTCTTTGAATTATCCGTTTGGTTTGGCCAACTAGATTGGTAGTTCTTGCAATGGGAGAAGTGCATGGCTTTGGGTTCAATCTTGCGGTGTCCTTACTCAGTGATAGAAGGAGTTGCAAGGCACATATTGTATTGTTGCCATCGAGGATAACAAGATGGGGTTTTTATCATATTGCATGAATTTATCCCTCTACATCATGTCATCTTGCTTAAGGCGTTACTCTGTTTTTAACTTAATACTCTAGATGCATGCTGGATAGTGGTCGATGAGTGGAGTAATAGTATTAGATGCAGAATCGTTTCGATCTACTTGTCACGGACGTGATGCCTATATACATGATCATTGCCTAGATATACTCATAACTATGCTCAATTCTATCAATTGCTCAATAGTAATTTGTTCACCCACCGTAGAATACTTATGCTCTTGAGAGAAGCCACTAGTGAAACCTATGGCCCCCGGGTCTATTCTCATCATATCAATCTATATCACTTTATTTACTTGCTTTGTTTTTACTTTGCCTTTACTTTTTACCTCACATCTATCTATCAAAAATACCAAAAATATTATCTCTATCAGATCTCACTCTCGTAAGTAACCGTGAAGGGATTGACAACCCCTAAGCGTTGGTTGTGAGTTGCTATCGTTTTGTGCAGGTACGAGGGACTTGCGCGTGACCTCCTACTGGATTGATACCTTGGTTCTCAAAAACTGAGGGAAATACTTACGCTACTGTGCTGCATCACCCCCTCCTCTTCGGGGAAAACCAACGCTAGCTCGAGACGTAGCAAGAAGGATTTCTGGCGCCGTTGTCGGGGAGGCTTACGCAAAAGTCAACATACTAAGTACCCATCACAATCCCTATCTCTCGCATTACATTATTTGCCATTTGCCTCTCGTTTTCCTCTCCCCCACTTCACCCTTGCCGTTTTATTCGCCCTCTCTTTTCCGTTTGCCTTTTTCCCGTCCTTTTGTTTGCTTGTGTGTTAGTTTGCTTGCTTGTCATCATGACTAGTCTTATGTCTTCTCTGTTATCTCCCGAGAATGAAGTGCTAAATTTTAAACAAAGGGAGGGAGAAAATCTAAAAGATGCTTGGTATAGAATTTGCAATGCTCAAAATAGATCTACCAGGAAGCAATCTACTTCAGTTCTTCTTCGCAATTTTTATGTAGGTGCTAATCCTTGGTATAGATATATCCTTGATACCATTACCGGAGGGAATTTCTCGGGTAGCCATACTTTTGATTCCTATAATGCTTTAATAGATTTATTTGGCTCACCTCCTCTTTTGGTTAATGGAACTATGTTAACTTTGGAGCATGTTATGCAAAGGCTTGAAATTATTGAAAACAAAGTTGCTACCATTGAATCCATTGAAAATCTAGATAAAAAGATTCATAATCAAATTACTCAATATGGATCTAAGGTAGGAATGACTTTGAAAAATATTAAGGAGAAGGAACCCATGGTTAATGAAAAAATAAATCTAGACTCTACTCGTATCGATAAACTTGAGGGTATCATTACCAATTTGGGAACCGCTTTTTCTTCCGTAAAGAATACTCCTAGTCCTCCTACTAAAATTTCCAAGCTTATGTATGTTCCTAAAAAAAGGGTGAATCTTCTAGTAAGGAAAATGCGGATCTTAAATCTATAAGTATTCATCCCGATCTTTTTACTTTCATTGAGGAACCATTTGCTACAAATGAATTTTTCAACCTTATGCCTAAAGGTTTGATAATTTCTAGAGAGAAAGAAAATTCTAAGGGAGGTAGATGCCTCATTGAAGAATTGCCTACCAAAGATGGCAATACCTAGATATATCCTTGCTTTTATGCCTAGCTAGGGGCGTTAAACGATAGCGCTTGTTGGGAGGCAACCCAATTTTATTTTGTGTTTTTTGTTTTTGGTTCTGTTTAGGAATAAACAATCCATCTACCTTATGTTTGGATGTGGTTTTATGTTTTAATTAATGTTTGTGCCAAGTAAGACCTATAGGATAACTTACGATGATAGTCGATTTGATTCTGCTGAAAAACAGAAACTTTGCGCGCACGAATTTAGTTATGATAAATCACAAGAACGTGCTTTTGCGTTGATGCTTTTTGCTGCTGATCAATAAACAAATTTTCCAGGACTTCCTATTTTGGTAGAATTTTTAGAGTTCCAGAAGTTTTCGTTAGTTACAGATTACTACAGACTGTTCTGTTTTTGACAGATTCTGTTTTTCGTGTGTTGTTTGCTTATTTTGATGAATCTATGGCTAGTAAATTAGTTTATAAACCATAGAGAAGTTGTAATACAGTAGGTATAACACCAATATAAATAAATAATTAGTTCATTACAGTACCTTGAAGTAGTCTTTTGTTTTCTTTCTCTAACGGAGCTCACGAGATTTCTGTTGAGTTTTGTGTTGTGAAGTTTTCAAGTTTTCGGTGAATTATTTTGATGAATTATGGAACAAGGAGTGGAAAGAGCCTAAGCTTGGGGATGCCCATGGAACCCCCAATATAATCCAAGGACACCAAAAAGTCAAAGCTCCGGGGCATCCCCTCTTTCGTCCACTTCCATCGGTAATTTACTTGGAGCTATATTTTTATTCACCAACATGATATGTGTTTTGCTTGGAGCGTCTTGTATTATTTGTGTATTTGCTTGTTAGTTTACCACAATCATCCTTGCTGTACACACCTTTTGAGAGAGCCATACATGACTTGGAATTTGTTAGAATACTCTATGTGCTTCACTTATATCTTTTGAGCTTGATAGTTTTGCTCATAGTGCTTCACTTATATCTTTAGAGCGTGATAATTTTTGCTCTAGTGCTTCACTTATATCTTTAGAGCATGATAATTTTTGCTCTAGTGCTTCATTTAGATCTTTTAGAGCACGGTGGTGGATTTGTTTTAAATAAACTTGATCTCTCATGCTTCACTTAGATTATTTTGGGAGTCTTTAATAGCATGGTAATTTCCTTAATGTTAATATACTTGGTATTCAAGATATGTGAAACTTTCTTTTGAGTGCGTTGAATACTAAGATAAGTTTGATGCTTGATAATTGTTTTGAGATATGGAGGTGATAATATCAAAGTCGTGCTAGTTGGGTGATTATGAATTTGAGAAATACTTGTGTTGAAGTTAGCAAATCCCGTAGCATGCACGTATGGTTAAAGTTATGTAACAAATTTGAAACATGAAGTGTACCTGGCTTGTGCATCCTTATGAGTGGCGGTCGGGGACGAGCAATGGTCTTTTCCTACCAATCTATCCCCCTAGGAGCATGCGCGTAGTACTTGATTTTTGATGACTTCTAAATTTTTGTAATAAGTATATGAGTTCTTTTGACTAATGTTGAGTCCATGGATTATACGCACTCTCACCTTTCCGCCATTGCTAGCCTCTTTGGTACCGTGCATTGCCCTTTCTCACTTTGAGAGTTGGTGCAAACTTCGCCGGTGCATCCAAACCCCGTGATACGATACGCTCTATCACACATAAACCTCCTTATATCTTCCTCAAAACAGCCACCATACCTACCTATCATGGCATTTCCATAGCCATTCCGAGATATATTGCCATGCAACTTCCATCATCATCATGACATGCATTACTTTTGTCATATTGCCATTGCATGATCTTGTAGTTGACATCGTATTTGTGGCAAAGCCACCATGCATTATTTTCCATACATGTCACTCTTGATTCATTGCACCATCCTGGTACACCGCCGGAGGCATTCATATAGAGTCATATCTTGTTCTAAGTTTTGAGTTGTAATCCTTGTGTTGTAATCAATAGAAGTGTGATGATCATCATTATTAGAGCATTGCCCAAAAAAAAGAGAAAGGCCAAAAACAAGGGGGAAGGCCCAAAAAAAAAGAAAGGCCAAAATAAAAAAAGAAAGGCCCCAAAAAAGGGGGGCAATGCTACTATCTCTTTTTCCACACTTGTGCTTCAAAGTAGCACCTTGTTATTCATGTAGTGAGTCTCATATATTGTGCTTCAAAGTAGCACCATGTTTTTCATACAGTGAGTCTCATAAGTAGTCTTGTTTATACTAGTGGGAATTTTTCATTATAGAGCTTGGCTTGTATATTCCTACGATGGGCTTCCTCAAATGCCCTAGGTCTTCGTGAGCAAGCAAGTTGGATGCACACCCACTAGTTTTCTTTTGTTGAGCATTCATAGCTCTAGTGCATCCGTTGCATGGCAATCCCTACTCGCTCACATCGATATCTACTGATGGGCATCTCCATAGCCCATTGATACGCCTAGTTGATGTGAGACTTTCTCCTTTTTTGTCTTCTCCACACAATTCCCATCATCATATTCTATTCCACCCATAGTGCTATATCCATGGCTCACGCTCATGTATTGCGTGAAGGTTGAAAAAGTTTGAGATTATTTAAGTATGAAACAATTGCTTGGCTTGTCATCGGGGGTATAGAAGTTGGGAACATCTTTGTGTGACGAAAATGAAGCATAGCCTAACTATATGATTTTGTAGGGATGAACTTTCTTTTGCCATGTTATTTTGAGAAGACATGATTACTTTGATTAGTATGCTTGAAGTATTATTATTTTTGTGTCAATATGAACTTTTGCCTTGAATCTTTCGGATCTGAATATTCATACCATGATTAAGAAGATTTACATTGAAATTATGCCAAAGTATCACTCCGCATCAAAAATTCTTTTTTATCATTTACCTACTCGAGGACGAGTAGGAATTAAGCTTGGGGATGCTTGATACGTCTCCAACGTATCTATAATTTTTTATTGCTCCATGCTACTTTATCTACTGTTTTGGACTATATTGGGCTTTATTTTCCACTTTTATATTATTTTTGGGACTAACCTATTAACCAGAGGCCCAGCCCAGAATTGCTGTTTTTTGCCTATTTCAGTGTTTTGAAGAAGCGGAATATCAAACGGAGTCCAAACGGAATGAATCCTTCGGGAACGTGATTTTCTCATCAGATAAGATCCAGGAGACTTGGACCCTCCGTCAAGAAAGCCACGAGGCGGTCACGAGGGTGGAGGCCGCCCCCCCTGGGCGCGCCCCCTGCCTCGTGGGCCCCTCGAAGCTCCACCGACGTACTCCTTCCTCCTATATATACCTACGTATCCCCGTATGATCAGAACAGGAGCCAAAAACCTAATTCCACCGCCGCAACCTTCTGTATCCACGAGATTCCATCTTGGGGCCTGTTCCGGAGCTCCTCCAGAGGGGGCATCCACCATGAGGGCTTCTACATGAACACCATAGCCCCTCCGATCAAGTGTGAGTAGTTTACTTTAGACCTTCGGGTCCATAGCTAGTAGGTAGATGGCTTATTCTCTCTTTTTGGATCTCAATACAATGTTCTCCCCCTCCCTCGTGGAGATCTATTCGATGTAATCTTCTTTTTGCGGTGTGTTTGTTGAGACAGATGAATTGTGGGTTTATGATCCAGTATTATCTATGGAAAATATTTGATTCTTCTCTGAATTCTTTTATGTATGATTGAGTTATCTTTGCAAGTCTCTTCGAATTATCCGTTTGGTTTGGCCAACTAGATTGGTAGTTCTTGCAATGGGAGAAGTGCATGGCTTTGGGTTCAATCTTGCGGTGACCTTACTCAGTGACAGAAGGAGTTGCAAGGCACGTATTGTATTGTTGCCATCAAGGATAACAAGATGGTTTTTTTATCATATTGCATGAATTTATCCCTCTACATCATGTCATCTTGCTTAAGGCGTTACTCTGTTTTTAACTTAATACTCTAGATGCATGCTGGATAGCGGTCGATGAGTGGAGTAATAGTAGTAGATGCAGAATCGTTTCGATCTACTTGTCACGGACGTGATGCCTATATACATGATCATTGCCTAGATATACTCATAACTATGTTCAATTCTGTCAATTGCTCAACAGTAATTTGTTCACCCACCGTAGAATACTTATGCTCTTGAGAGAAGCCACTAGTGAAACCTATGGCCCCCGGGTCTATTCTCATCATATCAATCTATATCACTTTATTTACTTGCTTTGTTTTTTTACTTTGCCTTTACTTTTTACCTCGCATCTATCTATCAAAAATACCAAAAATATTATCTCTATCAGATCTCACTCTTGTAAGTAACCGTGAAGGGATTGACAACCCCTAAGCGTTGGTTGCGAGTTGCTATCGTTTTGTGCAGGTATGAGGGACTTGCGCGTGACCTCCTACTGGATTGATACCTTGGTTCTCAAAAACTGAGGGAAATACTTACGCTACTGTGCTGCATCACCCCCTCCTCTTCGGGGAAAACCAACGCTAGCTCGAGACGTAGCATCGCCCCGGTGCGAGCCGCCCGTCGCCCGCTGAGTCGCCCAGCGCCGTGAGCCGCCGGGTCGCCTTCCGGGCTGTCCCATGTTGAGACGCCTTGTCCTGCCAGTGCCTCTACTGAGCCACCATTTCACCAGTATGCTTCTGCTGCAACCGTCGCGGCCTTCGAGCCGCCCCCGCCGGTGTTCCAAACCACCGCTGTGGTCGTCCTGCTTCAAGTTTGACCCGCCAGCTGCGAGTGTTGTTTCTGCCGCACCTTACTGCGCCTCTGTTGACCTCTCCTTGCTCGACTGTCGTTGTCGCGCGCCGTCGAGCTGCCTATAATTGCTGCCATGGTTGCACGAAGACCCGGCCCCTGTTGAGTCCACAGCCGCTGCCGTGAGCCACTGCAGAGCCGCCGCGCCAAACAGGCTTTGAGTCGCCGCCACGGGCCGCCTACTGATGCTGTCCCGCCGAGCCGCCGCAGCGCTCCTCACTGCCGCATTACTCTGGTTTGCACAGATTTTTGAGGAGTTGCCTAGCAAGGTGCTGCACAAGTTGAATGTCAAGTTCTAAAGGCTCAAGAGCAACGACGACACTTGTGCTATTTTAATTAAGAAGGGTCTGAGACTACTCATTGTTGGTGGTACGGCAAGTTGGCTGCCCCTCGAACAAAAAAATGGGGTCAGTACAAAAACAATTACGAAAAGGCTTCATCCCAACGTCGCCGTCGCCACCATGTTAAACCATTGGGGCCACGTTGAGCTGCCTCTGCCGTGTTGAGTCGCCGGGAGTCGCCGGTCTGCCTGAACCGTTGAGATGCCTCTGACGCGGCGTACAGATCATCTGTCATTCACAAATATCAGGTGATATCTATCTAAATTTATCATATTAAACACTTATTGTTTTCTGTAAAAGAACAATTATTCTGCCCTGCAACATTTTTACACAGGACAATTGTTGACAACTTGCTCGTCCGCACCGGCTTACAACGCTACGGCCGGTGCATCTGTCTATGCCGCCTCTGATGTTACGGTCGTCTTTACCGTCCGTCTCTCGCGGCCTGGTCTACGTCGACACACCAAGCCGCACTTGTCTAGATGAGCTGTTTATTGAGTATGAGCAAGTCACTACTTGGGAAGCCCGGTTTTCTTCCAACAAATTAGAGGCAAATTATTATACATTATCAGCCGCCGTCTGCACTGGATGGTTCAATGGGCAGGTACACAAGTCGCCGCCACTACGGTTTGGTTAACTTCAAACAGCCAGTTGGAAGGAACCATTGGCCGAGTTGCTGACACGGTTCATACGGGATCATTTATAACCCGCCGCAGTCACCTCAACCTTCTGTGGATTCACATCGCGTTATCAACGCCAATGATATATCTGCTATGATCAAATATGGAGAATCTCAAGCCAACTCTTCGAGTCATCTTAAGACTCGGGGGCTACAATGGTATGGCTCGGCAAAATTAGCCGGTTTCAATGAATTCAAGAACTCCGGATCATTGAAGGGAAGATAACCCGACCCTGGAGGCTACTGCTTTATTGGAAAATATTAAAAGGCCGGCAGAAAAATTTCCGGCTCAAAACGAAGATTCCGGTTTAAAATATAGCTCAAGAGACATCTCTCTCCCGCAAAGCTTTGAAGCTCTCAAAACCGGTTCAACATCCGGTTCAAGGTAAATTTGTCCCTTACAAAGCTTTGAGGATCTCAATATCCGGTTTAAGAATTTCCGGTTCAAAAAGAATTAATCTCTCGCAAGTTCAAGATCTCAGACAAATTAATGGTTACCAAAAAGAACTTGCTGCCATGATGCACAGTTGAAAACATGGGTATCCTGCCTTACGGCTTATCTTATTATGGTCACTTGGGGGCTTCCTGCTCATCAGGCATAGCTATCAGTACCCTCTTGATTGGCGCAATGCCAAAATTGATATGGTCACTTGGGGGCTTCCTGTTCAAACATAGGTCGTATTCGAACCAAAGAGAACATAGCTGTCGATACCCTTTTGATTAGCAAACTGCTAAACCTACTTGGGGGATTCTTGATCGTATCCGAATCATAGCTCAACCCCTTTGGGATCGACGTGGATCGTTTTCGAATCAGCATCGTTAAACAACTTTTAAGGTCATTTGGGGGCTTCCTGTTCAAACATAGGTCGTATTCGAACCAAAGAGAACATAGCTGTCGATACCCACTTTGACCGGCAACGCCAACGCCACTGGGGGCTATATGATCGTATTCGAATCTTAGCTTAACCCCTTTGGAACAGTTTACTGATCGTATTCGAATCAGAAGCCTCAAATTTTTTTATCTGTTTTTATAAAATCACAAGTATTTGAGTTGTCACAAATATCTTATGTGCTGGCTTTTACGGAGTTGAGTTATCAGCTTCACTGTCCGGGTCACATAAACCAGCGGTATCATTCAAAGGATCATAGGGATCTTGTGATCTACTTGTGTGCAGGATAAGACTACATTTGGGTGGTTACCCGCCCTGGCTTTTGACGTTAAGTCGCCAGGGCGTATGTTGTTTAAACTCTATGCAGGATTTGCAGAACTATGACTTATATAAATGCTTCAGTCCAAGCTCATCACTGAAATTGGTGTCTCAAAAGGGTTATCAATTATTGATTTTCTCAAGGGCTATAGGCCACCGGGTTACAAAAATTCCGGCTTATAATGAATGCACATTAAGTCGTCATTGGCCAAGAGCCGCCAGGTATTTAAACTCTGGATTTACTTGTCAACCGATGAGGTATTCAAATCTTTAATAGCCAAAACTGGCTGGATTTTCATGATGATATTGAATGATTGAGGTTTTCATACCGGATTATATTATTCAAATCCTTAATAGCCAACATGGCTGGATTCTTATTATAGTTATCAATAGCCAATATTATGATGGAGGTCTTCAAAGTCGCTTCAGCGCAATGGCTATTATTTTATTAATGGATATGATTTATTCTACAATGGAAGGAATAGTCCTGAGTCGCTGCAGGCTTACGACCCGGCACTTGGGGGCTACATTATTTAAATTGAGGTTACATCAAATATGCAAGTCTCATGTCGCTGCAAGCATGCACCATGACACTTGAGGGCTAATGCAAAGTCATTTTTGCTCACCTCATTGAAGACCTGACTCATCACATTGTACTGAGTCGGCCCTTGGGGCTACCAATTGCTCCTGTCAACAATTCAAGGTACACAAGTCTTAATCCATTATATTGAAAGGTCCACTACTCAGTTGGTAGAGTACAAAGCTCTTAACTTTATGGACGTGGGTTCGAGCCCCATGGTGAGGGTTACATCGTATGATATTATTTTCAATGAAGTATATATAAAGTCCCAGCTCAGTACTATCTTACTAAGCCGGCCCTTGGGGACTACATGTTGCTGTTCAAGTCTACATGATCATATTCATGAAGTCCCTGCTCATTATTGCATAATGACCCGGCCCTTGGGGGCTACACTGGTTGAAATTTTACGAGCATAAGGCAATTAGAAGTCCCAGGTTGCTGCAAGCATGACAACCCGACACTTGGGGGCAACATATGTGGAATATTCAGTTTTATGACTAATGATTGAGATGAATAACCCGGATTTCTTCAAGGTTGCAACACTTATATTGAAGCAAGTCTTAAGTTATCATTGTGTTCTCCTCTTAAGACTTGGGGGCTACAGGTATTATGGATATAAAGAGGGAACATCTTCAAAATTCTCAGCTTTGAGTAAATCAGGAAGATCAATTACATGACCCGGTGTCAACAACAATTATGACTCGACATCATCAGTCTTTTATAACCCGGAGATTTTAGAAATTATAACTCGGCAAGATCTACATCTTTAAAGCCGGTTGAAAATCAGATGAGTATTTCAAGACCTATATTTTTTAAGTCGACGCTTTGGAAGCCAACTCAAATAGATTATTTGTTTACAATATTTCTTCTACAAGCAAATTGATTGTGAAGATGGTCTATTGACCCGGATTTTCTAGAAGAAGGAAATGACAAGGACTTAAGGATGTTCAGGTGCCGGTTTACAAGAATTCTTAACCCAGAGCACAACCTGTCAAATTTGTTCTTGTGTTTATTTTGCAGCATAAGTTTACCATGGATAAATCCAAGCTAAACTTGGGGGCTAATGTCGGGGATATACCCCGCGGTGTAACCCAGCCGGAAGTATAACTCAGCCGGACTTGGCAACTCACTAATGACCCGCCCTGACTAGACGACATATGGGTGACCTGGCAAGCCGATCAGAGGAGCGACAAGACCTGGGGGCCCAGGAGGCTCAAGGCCCAGAAGGCCGGCTAACGTTATGGTAGGCCGGCTTAAGAGGAAAGGCGTGAGGAATATCTCCCTTACAAGGAATCAAGACCCGAACTTATATCCGGCTTGTAATAGAAGATAGGCTAGTCCTAATCCTATTTGGACTCCACATGTAACCCGCCCCTCTAACTTATATAAGGAGGGGCAGGGCTCCCCACAGAGGGACAAGCAAGAAGAAACAATCTCTAGGGCTAGACACAACTAGGAGAGCCGACTTACGGCGACTCCCTCATGATCATAATGAGACCTAGCCACAAACAGCATCTAGGGTTGTTACCGGATGATGTTTTCCGGGGCCCGAAGCTGTCTAAACCCATGTCTTGTGTTGCGTCTCTCGATTCCGCTCAACCCCGCTCAAGCTACTACAAATATGCGTTGGCCTCACGACTAAGTCCTCACACTAGGACATCTGCCGTGACAATTCCACGACAAGACCTGCAAGCACAGAGCACACCACTCCGAGCACCGTCATCGTCCGCAGTTAAGCCACAGCAAAGGGCTAGAGCTGTCGGCCACAGTCGCAACAACAAGGGTAATAGCAAGGCCACTGAAGAAAAGGCAGTGAAGCGCAGAGCCAAGCTGCCACCCGCCACCATCACACCCACAACCCAACTCTCTCGCTGCCCCTGCAATCTCTGGACTGCGCCTCCAAGAAGGAACATGACATGGATGTGTCGTCGCCGCCCGAATCAGGGGACCTAGGCTTTCACCTAGCAGGACGGAAGGAGGGGGAGAAGGATCCTCACCACAGCCTCCAGGGAGGGGAACGGCGCCGATGGCATTGCCTACGGTGTGGCTGCACCGGCCAGGGGTTTCCTCTGGATCCAATCCCACTCGACGAAATCCACGCTGCCGGGGGAGGCCGCACACCAGCGACTGGGGACCGACGACTCCTCGTCCCCCGCGAGACCGAGGGTGGCGCCTCACCAGCTCCGGCATGAATGGTCCGCCGCAGGGCCACCCCGCGCGCTCCGCCCGGGGCCGCCGCCCCGGATCCCGAGGCCCTCCACGCGATGTGGAGCTGCCGGATCCCCCGCCGCCACCTTCATTGGAGTCGAGCGCATGCTGGCGCACTCCTCTGGCGGCGGCGGAGGGGAAGGAGAGGGGGGAGGAGGGGTGCGGCGGCAGCGGTTAGGGTTTCCCCCGAGTCGCCTCGGAGGAGATGGCGCGGGGCCGTGGGGGAGGGGGGGGGGGGGGCGCTATTCTAGTATAGTTGGTGCTGGCAAGGAGGCAATATCTTTGCTTTGATGATACCTGAAGGGAGCAATAAACCAGGACGGAGATGGTACTTCACAATTTTGATCGTACATATATACTAGCAGACAAGGAAATATATTCTTGGATAGACTAGTCATTATAGCGAGAAATTGTAAGTATGCATTCGAGGGTTGCATTCGAGGGTAGTAGCTAGAGTAGTGACGAGAGTAATTCACCAAGGAGTTCCGGAGGGTCAAATATTGACCTGACATACATCTAGGACTTCTTTGGTTTAGAAGATGTGAGAACATATAATATTTTTTCCGATAGATTTGATTCAACGAGATTTTTCCTATGGTATGTAGTGTAAATAAATCTTAGAAGCAAATTTCATGGATTGCAATCCTTCAGATCAAACAACCAACACAATAAAAATTGTAAGGATACAACCAAAAAAAATCATTTGGAACTGCTTTTGGATAAAAGAGGCCCTTATTTCAGAAACCATGTGTGAGTTTGTTTGAATGGAATAAGGTCCCGACGGTCCTGGAATCACGCAAATCATTCTTAGTAAACTCCATCCGTCCCAAAATAATTGTTTCAACTTTAGTACAAAGTTGAACTAAAGTGGAGAAACTTATTTTGGAACGGAGGACTATGAAATTAAAAAATAACTTATGATTTTCTGAATAAAAGCCACATTCATCTTTACTGAATAAATCGTCCTTTCATGCAAACAAAAAGAATAAAAATGTTCATTTTTTGTTTGTTTTTTGCCATTCGTACCACTATTTTTTTTTGAGAAACACCATTCGTACATGGGCCAGAACATGCAAATCCCGGACTGGGTATGACCGAAGAGGGCAAGCAACACAACCATGCGGCCCATTCTGCCCTAGAAATATATACACGAGGGACTTGACGCAAATCGAACTGGCAACGGGCCCCACAACTGGGATCCGTCCTTTCTAAAAGACCAACGAGGACGGACGGTGCGTGTGATTAAAAAATAAAGACGAGTGCGACTAGAGAGAGAAAGCCAGAGCTGGGAGAGAGAGAGAAGAAAAAACAAGTGGTCATACTGCATGCACCCCATCATAAGGCCATCATGACTTCTTTTGTGTCAGCGTCAAAACAAAAGAGAAAAAGAGGAGAGAGAGATAGAGAGAGAGAGACGTTGGGGGCGGTGGTAGCTAGCCTAGCTGCGCTGCGCTGTGGCAGCAGCAGGGAAAGGGCAGGGGGCAGGTCGCCCGAGCTCAATCATAAAGCAATGGATTACAAAATCATGACCCCCCTCTGGCCCTCTCTCTCTCTCCTCCTCCTACGCTCTGTCTGTATTTATATCAGGGATGTTGCTCTTTTACTCCCTGCTGCCTCAAGTCAGTCGGTCACTCTGCGCTCCTCTCTCTCTACACGATGTTTCTGTCCGCCCCATCAATCTCCCCTCTCTCTCGCTCCTCGCTGCCTCTCGCAATCTCTCTGACAAAGAGAAGTCATAGTCGAGGAAAGCAGTAGAATACTCTGTGTGGGTGACTGACACCAACTTCAATGCCCTCTCGCTCTGTCATTCCTCCTCCTCCTCTCTCTCAACTCTGTGGCTTCCTTCAGGCCTGAGCCTTTGCCCACCTTGGGCAACGTGTTTTCACTGTGTATGCCGGTGTTAAATCTTTTTCTTCCTTGACCACCACCCCAACCCCAGCTAGGCGCGGCCGTTCCCCGTTTAGTTAATTCGTCATTAGAGCGTAGGCATAGGTGGTAGATTTTGTATTACTAGGTCTTTTCTGTTGACTTTTTCCCGTGTTATCAAATCGACGGGACGAATCTTTTGTTCTTTACGAAAAGGGCAAAAGTGTCGTGGTTTGGGAAATAATTAAACGAGATAGCTTTGGTCTAACTTTATGTCAAGTTTTGACACAATGCCGTATCGTATCAATAATGCCGGTGATCTGCTGCTGCTGCTTGTGCTGCATGCACACCATGAGAAAGGCCAAAGTGCGATACTCACCACATGCATGTGGCACAAAGTGTGCAAGCTTAGCTCTAGCTACACCTACGTACTGGCTCTGGCATAGCTAGCTAGCTTAGCTTCGAGGGCTCGGGTCTTCAGATAGGTCGGAAAGCCCGGCCGTGTGCCGCAGCTCCACGTGGCGCCTTTGGATTGGCCGGCCGAGGGGCTAAGTGTGTAGGAATGGGAACGGGAATGGGAATGAGACGATGATATTCTTTGCTTGTTGGCTTCCCCCTACCCATCGGAAAGAGAAAAGGCTATGGAGCTGAAAAGACTGGTGGCTCCATGGCCATGGGGAGTTAAATTCTTCCAACCTCCCCACCCATTCTTGCTTCTCCTTTACTGGCAAACATACATATGTCCATCGTCCCTGCATCATGCCTCACTGATCTGTAAACAGGGGGCTGGCCCCCAGCGCACAGTGCATGCATGTGTACGTGTGTGTGCCTGCTTGATCCTTTGTGCTTGCATGCATGCATGTCTTCCTTCCGCGCCCATGATGCCAGGACCTCATGTCTTTAATTATCGAGAGCACTATTGCAGCGGTGAATGGTCGATGCTGATCGGGTCTCGCATGCCATGCAATGCTGCGACGGGACGTGCATGCGGCTGGATCTACTCTAATCTCTTTTGTCCGTGAATACCTGTCACTTCTGGGTTTCGACTGGTACTCACTCCGTTTCTTTCCACTCTGCGTATAAGAATTACAATCGGCTGCACCACGTGTTTCAACACACTTTGTGATAAAAAATGTGGTCCATATATTAATAACATAACATACTAGTACGACTAACTTATCGTACAAATGGGCTATTAGTTGGGTTTATGTGATGTGTCAACTTTATATAGCCGACTGTTGGCTATACTATTAACCATATGCTCTAAGATTTGTTTGAAGTCAAAGTTTATAAAGTTAGACCAACTTTATAGTAAAAAGTATCAACATCCACAATTCTAAAGTTCTACAAAATGAAATTAGTTTCATGATGCATCAAGTGATAAAGATGTTGTATTATTAATATTGATATTTTCTCCTTACAAAGTTGGCCAGGTTTTATGAAGTTTGACTTCTGAAAAATCTTATATGCAGAGAAAAAGAAACCAATGGACTACTGTCACATGTACCGATTTCCCATCTTCCTCTCCTCTTCTTCCCTAGGAAAGAGAAGTGCAACCCCATACAATTAACCAGTCGGTTTAAACTAGACAGATATGTAATATGAATGGACACACCTATAGAACTCAAGTGTCTGAAATTTTTGTTTGTATCAGTCGATTTCCCATCTCCCTCTCCTCTTCTTCCTCCTCTAGCTCCGCATCACTGTTCGTCTTCTTCATCTCGAAAACTAGATATATCCTCTTCCTCTTCCTCGCCTTCGTTGAGTTCCCGTCCGAGCCCCCGCGGGCGACGCTAGGGCGTCCCCGTCTCCATCTTGGGCTCCATCTAATCCGAGTGGAGGTCAGAGCTAAAAGGCACCCCACCTGAACTTGTTAAACTCTAACTCGCTTCCACCGTCAACGTTGTGGCTAGCCGTGCCATCGCCGTCTCCCGGTTGTCCATGACTCACCCTTATCAGGGATTCAACGGCTGACCACGGGGTCATGTCCTGGGCTAGGAGCTCCGCACGCTGACGACACAAATAATTTTGGCCAACTAATAATTACCAAAACCAAATATAAATTCATTTTTAATAACTTGCCATAGCTTAGAAATAAACGGATTCATCTTTAAAAAATCAAAGTAAAAATAAAAGTACTCCAGAAAAGCTATTGAAGAAAATTATGAAGTCAAATGCTTAGAAATAATCAAGAAAGAAACTTAGATTGATAGAATAAAACCTATTCTAGTTTGTAGTTGTTATTTTATCATTGTAAGATTTTTATTCCAAAATTCCTGGTTTTATCTTTTTCCTAAGCACCCCTAATATTTTAATCAGCTATATTTAGTATTTACCCGCTGTCCAAAGTTCTGCAAATTATTTATTCCTCCCCCCTTTCCCCGATTGTTTTAAAGAAAAATAGTGGTTAAATTGCCATGCACGTGTTCAAAGCTGCCACCACATCTTGAAAGCTGCTATCGCTATGCCCTGGGCACCAAACAAAATCTGATGATTTTCATATTGAGAGAAGCCAAGAAGGCAACCCTATTGTAAGTTTGTAACCGCGGAAACAAAGTTATTTTGTAACAATTAATTCACAGTTGATCCCAAGCTCATGTGCTTCACATAAACAGTAAATCGAGTTTGAGGTGCGGAAACGCCGTGTCCCTATGTAGTAAGGACCAGAATGATGTATTTTTCCTGCATACAATGAGAACAATGGTACGTCACCCCGCTAATTTTTGGATTAAACATCCATGTTCTGCGTTCAATTACCCTTTTTATAGGCTGTTGTGACAGTGCATGCAGGCGATAAGAAAGGTGAAATGTTAATATTTGGTACACCATGTACGGGACCGATCGAGAATAGTTGGTTCAGTGTTGTCCCGTCATATATGCCTAGCTTAGCTACTAGTTAAGGGAACAATGACTTCTGCAAGGACTGTGCAATGCACAACAGAGGCATCAGGCGTGACGTGCACACCAGTATACTAGCAAGGCCGCAATCACAGCGGTCAAGATCTTAAGTGACAAGGGCACCGGGTCTACTGCTTGGTTTAATTAAGTTACTATTTGCCCAAGTGAGAAAGCACAGTTTGGCCGGCCGTATTCGGTCGCACGGTATATTACTGTTCCGTGTGAAGAAAGTAGCAGTAAATGCAAACAAGAGCTGCATATGCAGTGCAAAAGGCAAATTGAAGGACGCGCATCAGTGGGACACGGCCAAGACAAACAGGCTCTAGCACTAACAGTAAAGTTGGTTTCTGCTTCAATAATGCGAGCCCTAATAGTGGTAAGTGCCAACGCAAGAGGGAACTTCGCCAGTCTTGGCTTCTGTTCCGGTACTGTGCATGGAATCCAGGACGCGTAGCTACTCATCCATGGCGGAGCCTGATGTGTAGTTAAGAAATCGGTAAAAACACGCAATTGTTTTGGGAATGATCACTATTGGAGCATATAACTGTCTATAATTATACCCAAAACAAAAAGCCTTTCGCGTTTGATCTGTCAACTGTCACAAACTGACCAAAAGAATGAAACCGAAGTTAGGTTGACGCCATGGCTTTGTCTAGGAGAGGCAGAGTGGAGGCCGGGGGATGTCTTCCTCCTTTTAAAGAAAGGTGTAGTTTATCTTGGTAGGAGTATACTCAGGATTTGAGTATACATCTTCTTGGATTTGCCAAGGCGCCTCGGTCTCGGTCTCTGCATGCGTGAAGATTCCACAGAGGGGTTAGAGCAAATACAATAGAGCTGAGTCAGCTGGCTATAAGAAATAAACTAGTATATTCTTGCTTAGTTGGAGGAAAGAGAAGAAGAGAGAGAAGGTAAGCGGGCTCTTGGTGAAGAGCCAGCTCTAGCACGTGCTCCTAGGCACTTTGTGAGAGTGAAAGATGGGCCATATAATTAAAAAGTAGTGCCCTCTTCTAATCAACTATTGTACATATTGGCTATAAGATGGGCTATAGGTGACATGGCAATGGCTTATAGCCATCAGTTGGCTATACTATTAACCATGCTCTTAATGGCGGAGGCATTCAATGCCCGGCCAACCGTTTGCGAGTTTCCAATGTCACTGTCCAACGGAGAGGGGGAGGGAATATGTCTTGACCCTCTACATTTGTGCTTCCGGCCAGCTAGTACATACTCCCTAGAGAGAGAGAGAGCAGCCATTAATCAGGAAAGATAAATGTGTCCTGACCTCAAATTGCTGCCCGTCCTACGCGTTCCCGAGAGAGGAAGAGGAGGGCCCGGTGCTGTGTTGCCTGAAAATCTACTGTGCATACGTACTCCAACGGCGTTTCAAACGAACGCCTCCAAATGTCGGGGAGTGGGGCGGCAACATCTAGCCGGGCTGACCATCCAACCATGTCTCACATATTTTTTTCTAATTGTTTAGCTTTTCTTTTGGTCAAGTTTTGTACAACAACATCAATTCAGTCATACATTTAAATAGTTGCAGATAAATTTAACTAATAGCGAAAGCACATGATGTTTTCAAATGTTTTATACATCCATCGAACCAAAAGCGGAAGCATCAAATGTCCATATCAAATGCCTCAATATTCGGTCTCTTTCCCCTAATTTTTGCGCAGTGAGCGTACATGCTACTCCCTCCGTTCCAAAATAGATGACCCAACTTTGTACTAACTTTGTTAGTATAAAGTTGGGTCATCTATTTTGGAACGGAGGGAGTACCACGCAACCCATGAATATACTTTGACGCATCTGGATCCGAGTCGTTCGCCTTCACACATTAGACCCTTTGCCCCTCACACACATGCTTGACTGCAAACTTCCTCTCCTCGAGCCCAATCTTCTTCTTTTGTATGTATTTTCACGAACACAGTAGGCCTCTTCACCTTCTTTTCCTCCTCGAGCCCATTGCACTTGGCACATGCCTTTTTCTTCTTCGTCATGATATCCTTGAACTTCTCCGTCATCTTGGCCACCGCCCCTTCTCGCTTCTCCTTCCCAATCTCTCACTTTCTTCCCCTCAACCTTATCGCACTTATGACGATGCAAGCCCTCCTCCAACTCCACTGCTTGAATCATCTACTTCATTCCCTTTAGCATTGGCGTTCATGGCCTTGACGGAATTGGCAATGTTGGTCCACTTACTTTGCCCATTAACCTTGCACCAACAATGGAGCACCGCGAATGGGTTTCCCTTGTTCTTGTAGTACAATGTGGCTTGGCTTGCAAAGCAATGCAAACATATGATCAACTAGTTGCAAGATAGAGCAAAACAATCAAATGACCAACATATAGAACAACGGGAAGCAAACACTTACGAGTTCTTGGAGTGACACGCCACTTGGCCACTAGTTTTGCGTTTGTGCATAAGCACCACAATACTTGTTGACTGCCTCTTGAATGGTGTAGTATTGACAACTAAGTGATCTCGGATTGCGATCATGGATCAATTCCTTGTCATAGGATTGTAGTGATTTTGCTCATGAAACTAATCATGTACGCTTTGCCAAAATGCCAAGCCCTTTTGCTCCGTCCCATGAAATTGGTCAAAACACATTTTCCCAACCATGCCAAACACAACAATTTGTCCTTTTTGTTCGAGTATGCTAAACCCTTCTTCTTTGCGTCCGCATCGGGCACCGGCGGCTGCTGGGCATCTGTCAGTGGCTCTTGCTTTGGCTACAACGAGTAGTGGTCATCCACTTGGTTGTCTTCGTGACTGCCGCCATTGTGTGTCATGTTAAACATCGCCTCGTTGCTCGTCGTCGTCTAGCTCTGGGGAGGCATTCCACAAAATAGTGACCACGCGCCACCAGATAAGGTCTCCTCGGACAGATACTGTGGCTGGAGGAGCGTTGAGGACTCAATGAACACATGGTCATCATTTAGATCGAGGGTGTATGGTGGAGGGCAACTAGAGTGAAGGAGGCAACAAAGTGCTATGATAATTGCTGTAAATTGGGTTGACCATACGGTGAAGTATTGCAACGGCTTGAACTGGCTGCGCCAGGGTGGAAAATTCTCAAGTGGCACTGTCACAACTGGCCGTTGTGGAGGATGAGATCGGTCCTGAGCGTCTACAACAACCTTCTTCTTCTTCTTCTTCTTCTTCCTCTCTCCTTCACGCATCAGGCTTGCTTGTTGACAGTCTTTGGATTCACCAATGCGGACGTGGGGCGGATGGGTGTCCAGTCTGGCAGGATGATAAACCTAGTGATGGGCTCCGATGCGGGGTGAGGGCAGGTTCCTGTGTGGGAAGAGTGGGGCGGATTGTGAATATGCACGGGCGTCGACTGGTTTTTGATGGGTCCAAGGTGTCGAGTAGTGGCATTGTGGACGCCTAGATTCCTCTAGAGCGTCTCCCCATGTTGGGAAACGTAATAGAAAACAAAAAATGTTGTTCTATGAGTAAACCCAGGATCACTATGAAGACACAAATTGGTTTGATCTAATATTTACCAATGAAGGCAAAGAAGATTAGAGCTTGGTGAAAATCGTTGATGCAGATTCTTACAAATAGGATAAAACCACCCAACCATGGGAATTTTCTCGTCATGATCTAGGATCGAAGTAATGATCCCTCTATCGGTATCCACGCATACGAGGTCACTGATCCAGCAGGGCTTCACCATCCAGAATGAAGAACTACCGAAACACTAGATGTGGTGGTGGAGCTACCTAATGGCAGCGCACAATTTGCCAGAGATAGAGAGCTAGCCTTCATGCAAAAAAGAGATACGTTTGGGAGCTACTCCTCACATATATATAGGCGAAAGTGAAAAGGAGCTTCTTTAAGGAGGGGCTCCCTCCTCCCGAGGGTTGGCACACCAAGGTTGGGATCCCAAAAACCATAGCTGCCCCCAACTTGCCACAGAAGGCAAAGGGAGCATCCCACTATTGGGCCCCATAAGCCCATGAGGCTGCTCCACTTGGGACTAGCCAAGGGAGTAGCCCATGGGGCCTTCCATAATGTTCCAGAAGTTTATGGAATATTCCAGAACCTTCCTAGACTTTCTAGTGCCTATATGGGTTCACCGGGACTTTAGTGGTTCTCTAAAACTCACCTGCCTTTCTTCAAAACACTTCCGGGTTTCTTTGCGAAACATTTCCGATCTTTCCGAAACATTTCCAGTTCAATTCTCTTAGGCTGCTAACACATCCTAGTACTCAATAAATCGTTGAACCTTAAGCATGTGACCCCGCAGGTTTGGTAATATGTAGATAAGGCACATAACACCTTCCGGTCAATAACTAATGGATGGACCTCGCATCCATATTAACTCTGACACATACTCGAATAATTATTGTATGGAAGTTTAGTTCACGTACACAATTCCCTTTGCTTCGATATATAACAAAACCCAAGGCGAGGCTTTGGGCATCCATGTGAAGCAACAACTCAAACTATACCAAGTTATCCTTGCTACCAGTTTTATTCTCTTTTCTCATTTTCTCATTGCAGTATCCGTATTAGTATGTGACATTGTGTCTATCAAGAGATGATTGATACTGTAATACTGAGAGGCCCAAAAATATATCTCCATCGTCAAGGGAGCCAATCCCAATATTGAGCTATCAAGTCCCTAGACCTATTTTTCTAATGCAGCCAAAAGTTGTTGTTACAATCATCCTGTTGAGGGTAACATTTGGCAGACCCCAAAGTACACCGTTCAACATGAAGTTATTTGATACTCTCATGGTCAAAGAAAGTGAGTATATGTTAACACTTGCAACATTGTGATGATGTGATCTCAAAGTATATCATTTAGTTCGGTCTATCCAGCACCATTGTTTCGCCAACAATGTGCTCCCATTGTTACTCACATCCTTGTTACTTTAACAATGCCTTATGATGAGGAAAACAAGATCATCATAGCTAATCTTAGAGGCAAGACTAGGGAACTTCTTGGACTTTATGTTTCCGCATGTGCAAATGGTTTCTTCTGAATCTCATATTCAAGGACCATTACAGTTATAGCATAAAAATATAATTAATTACAAATGTGGAAATAAATAATACTCTGTTCCAGATTATAAGGTGTATTAGTTTCCGTGCAAGTCAACCATTTGAATGTTTGACCAAGATTATAAATAAAATAACAACATTTTCTATACCTAATGAATAAAATATGAAACTAACTTTCATGATGGAAACCAATGATGTAAACTCCATATTGTGGATACTAATATATTTTTCCTAAAAACACGGTCAAATATGCACTCTTTTGACTGTTGAAAAAAGACATACACCTTATAGAAAGGAATGGATGGAGTACTCTACTATTGCCTCTACGGCATATTTTCAATAGTTTCCCACTTGCACTAAAGTCAATAATCTAGTTACTGCAAATGTACTTCACACTTATGGTATACTGGTGTAGAATATGCTTTGCTTGTAGTATACACTTCTTCAACGGAACTGACATATGAATGCCATGTGTGATAACCCACAAGTGTAGGGGATCCTTTGTAGCCTTTCCAAAAAGTAAGATTGTCGATCTCAACGAGGAGCTAAAGGGACAATTTGTATTCTATGAAGTTCTATCAACCATTGATACAACCCTATGCACACTGAATGTTTGCTTTATCTATAAACAAGAAATAAATCTACTCTGCGGGTATGAAAAAATAGCTTTGCAAGACAATAAAGAACTTATAAACAAAGTTTAGGTGATGTCTAAATGAAAGAACAATAAAGTAAAGGTTTGTCCTAATACGTCTCTAACGTATCTATAATTTTTGATTGTTCCATGATGTTATATTATCATTCTTGGATGTTTTACAATCATTTTATTGCAACTTTACATCATTTTTTGGACTAACGTATTGACATAGTGCCCAGTGTCAGTTGTTGTCTTTTGCTTGTTTTTTACTTCGCAGAAAATCAATACCAAAACGGAGTCCAAATACAACGAAACTTTTTGGAGATTTTTCTGGACCAGAAGACACAAGTTGGTCCAACGAAGTACCAGAGGGGGCCCCCGAGGGGAGCACAACCCACCTGGGCGCGCCTGGCTGCCCAGGCGTGCCTTGGTGGGTTGTGCCCACCTTGGCCGCCTCCCGCACCGCCTCTTTGCTCTATAAATACCCCAAAAATCCAAAAACCCTAGGGGAGTCAACGAAACACAATTCCAGCCACCGCAAGTTCCAAAAACACCAGATCCAATCTAGACACCATCACGGAGGGGTTCAGCATCCTCATTGGTGCCTATGTGATGATGCGAGAGGAGTTCATTGTAGACCTACGGGTCCGTAGTTAGTAGCTAGATGACTTCCTCTCTCTCTTTTGATTCTCAATACAATGGTCTCTTGGAGATCTATTTGACGTAACTCTTTTTGCGGTGTGTTTGTTGGGATCCAATGAACTTTGAGTTTATGATCAGATTTATTTTATCCATGAAAGTCATTTGAGTTTTGATCTCTTATATGCATGATTACTTATAGCCTCGTATTTCTTCTTCGTATCTTTGGTTTATTTAGGCCGACAAGATCAATCTTTCTTGCCATGGGAAGAGGTGCTTTGTGATGGGTTCGATCTTACGGTGCTCAATCCCAGTGATAGAAGGGGAAATGACACGTATGTATGGTTGCTATTAAGGATAAAAAGATGGGGTCTATTCCTACATGAATAGATCTTGTCCACATCATGTCATCGTTCTTATTGCATTACTCTATTTTGCATGAACTTAATACACTAGATGCATGCTGGATAGCGGTCGATGTGTGGAGTAATAGTAGTAGATGCAGGCAGGAGTCGGTCTACTAATCTTGGACGTGATGCCTATATATTGATCATTGCCTGGATATCGTCATAATTATTCGAAGTTCTATCAATTGCCCAACAGTAATTTGTTTACCCACCATATGCTATTTTTTTGACAGAAGCCACTAGTGAAATCTACGGCCCCCGGGTCTCTTCATTATCATATTTGCCTTCGAGATATATTTTTATTCGCTTATATTTTCAGATCTATTAATCCAAAAACCTAAAAATATCTTGCTGCAATTTTTGTTCTTTATTTTATCTCGCGTTCCCGCGAGATCTATGTATCCAATCTACTATAATTTTATCCATCTTTTTACCTAGGAGGGATTGACAACCCCTCTTTCACGTCGGTTGCAAGTATTTGTTCTTTGTGTGCAGGTACCGTTTACATAGTGTTGCGTGGTTCTCCTACTGGTTCGATAACCTTGGTCTCATCACTGAGGGAAATACCCACCGTAGCTGTGTTGCATCATCCCTTCCTCTTTGGGGAAATACCGACGTAGTTCAAGCCGCATCAGAAGGAATTTCTGGCGCCGTTGCCGGGGAGGATCAAGTCAAGATAGTCTCCCGTCAACGTGCGAATTTCCGGCACCATTGCCGGGGAGACATCATCAACATCTATTAGATTCCTAATCACAAATCTCATCTCCTCGTAATTTACATTATTTGCCATTTGCCTCTCGTTTTCATCTCCCCCAATTCACAATTTTTTTTCGTTTTATTCGCCCTCTTTTTCGTTCGCCGTTTTCTCGCCAGATTTGTTTTTGTTTGCGATCTTGTTTGCATAGTTGCGATGTCTCAAGAAAATACCAAGTTGGTTGATTTTTCCAATACCAATGATAATGATTTTATTAGCACTCCAATTGCTCCCCCGGTCACTAGTGTGGAGTCTTGTGATATTAATGCCACTTTCTTGAATCTTGTTATGAAAGATCAATTTTCTGGTACTCCTAATGAGGATGGCGTGACCCATCTTAGCACATTCGTGGAATTATGCGTTATGCAAAATAAAAAGATGTTGACAATGATATTGTGAAGTTGGAATTATTCCTGTTTTCTTTGCGAGATCGTGCAAAAATTTGGTTTTCTTCTTTGCCCCGCAATAATATCGTTTTTTGTGATAAGTGCAAATATGCTTTTAATACTAAGTATTTTTCGCCCGCGAAAATTATTTCCCTTAGGACTCAAATTAAGAATTTTAAGCAACTTGAGCATGAAACTGTTGCGCGATCTTGGGAAAGAATGAAATTGATGTTACGAAATTATCCTACTCATGGTTTAAATCTTTGCATGATCATACAATTTTCTTACGCGTGATTGAATTTCGTATCTAGAAATCTTTTAGATTCCACCGTGGGTGGTACTTTTATGGAAATTATTTGGGTGAAGCTACTAAATTGCTTGATAATATTATGGCAAATTATTCACAATGGCATACCGAAAGAGCTCCTACTAGTAAAATGGTTAATTCGGTAGAGGAAATAAATTCTTTGAGTGAAAAAGTTGATGCTCTTATGAAGTTGGTTGCTAATAAAAGTGCTCAAATTGATCTTAATGATGTGCCTTTGTCTACTTTGACTGAGCAAAATAGTCATCCCATAGATGTGAACTTTGTCTTGAGGTTTTTTTTAACAACAATGCTTATATAGATTCTAAGACACAAAGGTTTTAATGAGAAATGGATACTCTGGATGAAGCAGCTACTGGGCACCGGTACTTCTTCAGTTCTTCTTAATGGAGTTCCTGGCAGAAAATTTATTTGTAAAAAAGGGGTCAGGCAGGGTGACCCTGTTTCTCCCTTACTCTTTGTTATTGCTGCTGACCTTTTGCAATCAGTCATCAATGACATGTTCAGAAGAGGAATCATCCATCTGCCTATCCCTTGTCATGACCAGGATTACCCTGTGATCCAGTATGCTGATGATACTCTTATCATCTTACCTGCTGACAGGATTCAGCTTCTGGCCTTGAAATATATGCTCCAAGTGTTTGCTCAGTCCACTGGCCTTGATGTCAATTACCACAAATCTTTCCTCATCCCCATTAATGTGGATCATGTTGTGATGAATGACCTGGCTGCTGCTTTTGGTTGCCAAATAGGAAAGATGCCATTCACCTATCTTGGACTGCCTGTGGGGACCAGAAGGCCTAAAATGGTGGACTTTATGCCTCTGGTGGACTTCATGGAACGAAGAATGACAGCTAGTTCTTCCTTTCTTAATCAAGGAGAGAGACTACAATTCCTCAACTCTGCTCTATCCTCAATGCCCATCTTCTTCATGGGTAGCTTGGCTGTTCCAGTTGGCATTCTCAAGTAGTTGGAGAGAATTCAAAGGCAGTGTTTGTGGAGAAAGAATAGAGATGAACCTGCCCCCTCGCTTGCAGCTTGGGAGCTTATTTGTAGGCCAAAAAACAAGGGTGGCCTTGGCATCCTCAATCTAGGGGTACAAAATGTTGCTTTGCTTCTAAAACATGCTAGTAACTTCCTAAATAAAAAAGAAATTCCCTGGGTTTCTCTCATTTGGAATTCTTACTATCATGAAAGAGTGCCTCAAGGAACATCTTCATGTGGTTCTTTCTGGTGGAAGGATGTCTGCAAGGTTATGGTCAGTCTCAGAGATCTATCTTGGGTTGAGATCAATCATGGTGATACTGCTCTGTTCTGGTCTAATAGCTAGAATCTTGGTGATGAGGTCTCTCCTCTCCAATCAAGATTTCCTAGGCTATTTTCCTATGTTAAGGACCCATGGATTACAATCAAGGAATTTTTCAGTTCTCAAGATATTGTCCAGCACTTTCACCTCCCCCTGCCTGCTCAGGCTTTTGGAGAGTTGGGTCTGATTCAATCCATGATGGACTCTCATAGCAGAGTGTATGGCTCTAAGGATGTGTGGTTTTGGCAGAACTCCTCCAAGCAGTTTAAACCCAAGATTTTTTATTCCCACACATTCCAACATGAAGCTTTCAACCCTCTGCTATCTTGGATATGGAAATCTTCCTGTACTCTCAAGATAAAAGTTTTTGCTTGGATGCTCATCATGGACAGACTGAATACTAAAGATATGGTAGAACGAAGACATTGGCACATGGAGGATGGAGTGCAATGCAAGCTATGCCCACTACAGGTTAGAGAAACCAGGGATCATCTGTTTTTCAACTGTAATTTCAGTGTGAGAGTTTGGAATTATCTCCAAATTGATTGGCCGACTGGGAACTCTATGTCTGATGTGGTTATCCAGGCCAGGAGTGATTTTCACAAGCCTTTTTTCTCTGAAGTTGTGTTCACTGCATGTTGGAACATATGGATCATTCAAAATGCCAAGGTTTTCAGAAATGAGAGGGAAAGTTTCTTTAAATGGCGTGCTGCCTTTGGACATGATATCTCCTTGTTGCAATACAGTATTAAATCTGCCTACAAGGATGACCTTCTGAAGTGGATCTCCTTCCTTCCCCCTTAAGGCTTAGTGTAGTAAGGCATCTCTGCCTCCCTCCCCCTTCTTTTAGTTTAGTCTATTTATGTTTGATTACCCCTTGTAATCATTTTTTGTATCTTGTTACTTTCTGCTGAATAAAGGTTTTGATCTGCTGTGGGGTTTTTGCCCCACAGTTCCCAGTCAAAAAAAACAATGCTTATACAGGTAATTTTAATCCTAGACCTTTTCCGGGAAATTCCTCTAATAATTATGGTAATTCCTATGGCAGTTATCTTATAATAATAATAGGAACACCTCTGATCTTGAGAATAATATTAAAAAAATTATCAATGCTCAATTTGTTTTCAACAATACGATCGAAGAAAAGTTGAGTAAGATTGATGATATGTCTAGAAGCATTGCTAGAATTTCTGATGATGTAGAAAATCTCAAGATGAAAATTTGTGTGCCTAAGGTTGAGGAATCAATTAAAGCTTTATATGTTTCAATGCGTGAAAGTAAGAAAAGAACCGCTATGCTTAGAGCTAAAAGAGAATTTTTAGAAAGAACGTTTTCTAGTGATTGCTTTCATAAAAGTGATGAAGATCTTAAAGTGATTGGTGTTTCTTCTATTGTTTCGTTGTTTAGTAAAATTAAAATTGATGATAAAGGGACTGAAGAAGAGTCAACTTTAGTTAGAAGGCGTCCCGATAATTTGGAGGGTGAAAATCTTGTTGAGAAAATTTATAAAAGTGGGTTTGGAGAAGTCAAATCTTTAATTAGTGATGTGCCCACTCTTTTGGATTACAAAGACTTTAATTATGATAATTTCTCTTTGATTGATTGTATTTCTTTGTTGCAGTCCATGATAAATTCACCCCCTGCTTATGAACAAAATAAAGCTTTTACTAACCATATCATTGATGCTATGATGAAAGCTTCGGAAGAAAAGTTGGAATTGGAGATTTCAATTCCTAGAAAATTACATGATGAATGGGAACCCACCATTAAAGTGATTACAAATTATGAGTGTTTTGCTTTGTGTGACTTGGGTGCTAGTGTTTCCACAATTCCGAAATCTTTATGTGATGTGCTTGGTCTTAGCGATATTGAGGAATGTTATTTAAATTTGCACTTGGCGGATTCTACTATTAAAAAGCCTTTGGGGAGAATTAATGATGTTCTTATTCTTGCAAATAGGAACTATGTGCCCATAGATTTTATTGTTCTTGATATTGGTTGCAACCTGTCTTGTCCAATTATACGTGGTAGACCGCTTTTATGTACTATTGGTGCCGTGATTGACTTGAAAGAAGGCAATATTAAATTTGAATTTACACTAAGGAAGGGTATGGAAAACTTCCCTAGAATAAGAATTAAGCCACCATATGAATCAATCATGAGGGCATCTTATGGATCTAGAAATAAAGATGACAACACTTAGATCTTGCATTATGCCTAGATAGGGGCATAAAACGATAGCGCTCGTTGGGAGCAACCCAATGAATAAAATTTAATTTTGTCTTTTGCTTTCTATTCTTGAGTGTTTTTACAATAATGCTGCTATTATTGTTGTGTTTTTATGTTTTAGTTAGTGTTTGTGCCAAGCAAAGCCTTTGGGATCATGTTGGGTGATAGTTGATCTGATCTTGTTGAAAAGCAGATACTTTTGCGTCTAGTAAAACAATTTTGAAAATTCACAGAAGTGCGATAAAATCCTGATTCTGTACACAAGATTGATATACAAATTGCCCACGTTGTCCTAATGTATTTTTGTAGTTACAGAAGTATTCGAATTTTTAGATTACTACAGACTATTCTATTTTTGGCAGATCCTGTTTTCTTTGCGTTGTGTGCTTAGTTTAATGAATCTATGGTTTGTATTGGAGGGTATTAGACATGGTAAAGTTGTAATATAGTAGATATAATGAAAAAAATAAAATATGAATGGGTTTGCAATAGTACTTAGAGTAGAGATTTGCTTTGTTATACTAACGGATCTCACTAAAGTTTTGTTGAGTTTTGTGTGATTGAAGTTTTCAAGTTTTGGGTGAGATCACGATGGATGAAGGAATAAGGAGTAAGGAGAGCCTAAGCTTGGGGATGCCCATGGCATCCCAAGCTATTATCTAAAAGAGAAGCAAGCAACTAAGCTCGGGGATGCCCCCGAGTGGCATCCCCTCTTTCTTCTAACGACCATCGTTATTTTACTTGGAACTATATTTTTATTCGTCACATATCATGAGTTTTGCTTGGAGTGTCTTGTATTATATGAGTCTTTGCTTGTTTTTATTTTTTGTTTAAGTCAAGTATCCTTGCTGGACACACCTATTTGAGGGAGCCAAAATTATGCTATAATTTGCTAGAATTGCTCTATGTGCTTCACTTAAATCTTTTTGAGCTATGGAATTGCTCTAGTGCTTCACTTACATCTTTTTGAGCATGGTGCGCTTTATTATTTTTGAAGAAATACTCTCATGCTTCACTTAGATATATTTTAGAGTTAGTAAAATTTTTAAGAAATTCTCACATGCTTCACTTATATTATTTTGAGAGAAGAAAATTTTATGCTAATGTTCTTCACTTAGATTTGTTTGAGATATCAAAAGCAACATATGAAATTAGTCCCAAAGTGATAAATATTCAAGAGGAATATAATAAAAACTTTCATGAAGATCATTGGACAAAATAAACAGGATTCTTTGTAATAGTTTTGTGATATGATGATAGCGATATGTGAGTCATGCTGATGAGTAATTATGCTTTAGTAAGAATATTGATGTTAAGGTTTGTGATTCCCTATGCAAGAACGAAAGTCAATAGTTATGCAATGAAATTACATCCTACTTGTGGTGCACTATTTGGTGTTAGTTATTCTTAATGCTCGCTTAGTTGATTTTTTGTTTCTTGGTTGGATGCTTCTAAATCTTTTGCTAGCCTTCACTTGAACTAAGTGGGATTACTACTTGTGCATCCAAAATCCTTAAACCAATTTTGCCATATGAGTCAACTATACCTACCTATATGCGGCATTCTTTTACCGTTCTAAGCAAATTTGCATGTGCCATCTCTTTCCTTTTTGTGTGCTCGTACCGCTCATGAAACGGTAGGGGGTGGCTGATATTTTTCCATGCTAGATGTGTTATTCTCAAGATGAGTGTTTATTCACTTGTTATTGCACGAGAGTACGACAAAGGTGTTAGGGATGCCCAATCCCGAAATGAAAAATGAATTTACTTTATGTTGTCAAATAATAAATTCCTTGGAAGTGTTGGTATGGACGGCACCTATGGATTTGGTTAGCCGTGGAATGTGAAAGTATGGTGGAAAAAGGAATACCTTTATTTTTTGTTTGGGAACTGATACGTCTCGAACGTATCTATAATTTTTGATTGTTCCATGCTATTATATTATCTGTTTTGGATGTTTAATAGGCATTTATATGCTATTTTACATTATTTTTGGAACTAACCTATTAACCACGGGCCTAGTGTCAATTTCTGTTTTTTTGCCTATTTTAGAGTCTTGCAGAAAAGGAATACCAAACAGAGTCCAAACAGAATGAAACCTTCACGAATCTTTCTTGGACCGAAAGCAAACTAGAAGACTAGGAGATGAAGTCGGAGATGCAATGAGGAAGCCACGAGGTAGGAGGGCGCGCCAAGGGGGGTAGGGCGCACCCCCACCCTCGTGGGCCCCTCGTGGCTCGCCTGACCTAGTTCCTTCGCCTATATATACTCTTATACCTTAAAAACTTCGGGGAGATCCACGAAACCACTTTTCCACCGTCGCAACCTTATGTACCCGTGAGATCCCATCTAGGGGCCTTTTCTAGCGTCCTGCCGGAGGGGGATTTGATCACGGAGGGCTTCTACATCAACACCATTACCTCTCCGATAAAGCATGAGTAGTTTACCACGGACCTTCGGGTCCATAGTTATTAGCTAGATGGCTTATTCTCTCTCTTTGATTCTCAATACCATGTTTCCTCGATGTTCTTGGAGATCTATCCAATGTAATATTCTTTTGCGGTGTGTTTGCCGAGATCCAATGAATTGTGGATTTATGATCAAGATTATCTATGAATATTATTTGGTTCTTCTCTGCATTCTTATATGCATGATTTGATATCTTTGCAAGTCTCTTCGAATTATTGGTTTAGTTTGGCCTACTAGATTGATCTTTCTTGCAATAGGAGAAGTGCTTAGCTTTGGGTTCAATCTTGCGGTGTTCTTTCCCAGTGACAGTAGGGGCAACAACGCACGTATTGTATTGTTGCCATCGATGATAAAAAGATGGGGTTTTCATCATAGTGCTTGAATTAATTCCTCTACATCATGTCATCTTGCTTAATGCGTTACTCCGTTCTTTATGAACTTAATACTCTAGATGCATGCTGGATAGCGGTCGATGTGTGGAGTAATAGTAGTAGATGCAGGTAGGAGTCGGTCTACTTGAGACAGACGTGATGCCTATGTTCATGATCATTGCCTTAGATGTCATCATAACTATGCACTTTTCTATCTATTGCTCGGCAGTAATTTGTTCACCCACCGTAATATTTGCTATCTGGAGAGAAGCCACTAGTGAAACCTATGGCCCCCGGGTCTCTTTTCCATTATATTGAATCTCTTTTCCATATTATTTAATCTCGTTTACATCTTGCTAAGTTTCCAATCTACTATTTTGCAATCTTTACTTTCCGATCTATAAACCAAAAATACCAAAAATATTTACTTTACCGTTTATCGATCTCTATCAGATCTCACTTTTTCAAGTGACCGTGAAGGGATTGACAACCCCTTTATCGCATTGGGTGCAAGTTGTTGATTGTTTGTGCAGGTATTCGGTGACTTGTGCGTCGTCTCCTACTAGATTGATACCTTGGTTCTCAAAACTGAGGGAAATACTTACGCTACTTTACTACATCACCCTTTCTTCTTCAAGGGAAAACCAACGCAAGCTGAAGAGGTAGCAAGAAGGATTTCTGGCGCTGTTGCCGGGGAGATCTACGTCAAGTCAAACCATACCAAGTACCCATCATAAACTCTTCTCCCTTGCATTACATTATTCACCATTCTCCTCTCATTTTCATCTCCCCCACTTCTAAAACGATTTTCAAAAACCTTTGCCTTTTTCTTTGCCCCTATTCCATTTGCCTCTTTTCGCTTGCTTCTTGTGTGCTTATGTGTTGGTGTGCCTATTTGCTTTGATGGATCATCCAAAAAGTGTTGATCCTCACCTTAGGAGGTTGGAAGAAATTGGAAACAATGTTAGAAGCTTTATGTCTTTGCAATTTGAGCATAATAATTTCTTCAGAAACGAGCTTAAAGAACAAAAAGGTTTTACGGAGTATATGAATAAAGAGATCGATGACATGTCTAAAGAAGTTTATGGTTTGAAATCTCCGTTTTCTTATCTTGAAAATTTAGTAGGCCAAATTTCTGATAAACAAGCCACCTTAGTTAATAAGATGGCCGCTAAACTGGAGGCTCTAAATAATAATGATGAAGATCTAAAAGTGATTGATGTGGCTCCTATTAAATCTTTGTTTTCCAATATGAATCTTGATAAAGATGGGACTGGAGATGAGTCAACTTTAGTTAAAAGGCGTCCCAATGATTCGGAGTTTTTAGATCTAGATGCAAAAATTGATAAAACTGGGATTGGAGAGGTCAAAACTTTAAGTAGCAATGAACCCACTATTTTGGATTTCAAGGAATTTAATTATGATAATTGTTCTTTAAAAGATTGTATTTCCTTGTTGCAATCCATGTTAAATTCTCTTCGTGCTTACAATCAAAACAAAGCTTTTACTAAACATATCATTGATGCTATGATGCAATCTTTTGAAGAAAAGCTTGAACTAGAAGTTTCTATCCCTAGAAAACTTTATGATGAGTGGGAACCTACTATTAAGATTAAGATTAAATATTATGAATGCTATGCTTTGTGTGATTTGGGTGTTAGTGTTTCCACATTTCCAAAAACTTTGTGTGATGTGCTAGGTTTCCGTGAATTGGATGATTGTTCTTTAAATTTGCATCTTGCAGATTCCACCATTAAGAAACCTATGGGAAGGATTAATGATGTTCTTATTATTGCAAATAGGAATTATGTGCCCGTAGATTTCATTGTTCTTGATATAGATTGCAATCCTACGTGTCCTATTATTCTTGGTAGACCTTTCCTTAGAACGATTGGTGCAATTATTGATATGAAAGAAGGAAACATTAGATTCCAATTTCCATTAAGGAAAGGCATGGAACACTTTCCTAGGAATAAAATTAAATTTCCTTATGACTCTATTATGAGAGCCACTTATGTATTGCATACCAAAGATGGCAACACATAGATCTATTCGTGTTTTTATGCCTAGCAAGGGGCGTTAAACGATAGCGCTTGTTGGGAGGCAACCCAATTTTATTTTTGTTCTTTACTTTTTGCTCCTGTTTAGTAATAAATAATTCATATAGCCTCTGGTTAGATGTGATTTTAAGTTTTAATTAGTGTTTGTGCCAAGTAGAACCTTTGGGAAGACTTGGGTGAAAGTTAATGTGAACTTGCTGTAAAAAACAGAAACTTTGCGTTTACGAGATTAATTGTCATTTTTAACACAAGAGTGATTTTAAGTTGATTCTTTTTGAAGAAGATTGATAGACAAATTCCTCACGTGCACCAATTTATTTTAGAATATTTGGAGTGACATAAGTATTCGAAAGTTACAGATTACTACAGACTGTTCTGTTTTTGACAGATTCTGTTTTTCACGTGTTGTTTGCTTATTTTGATGAATCTATGAGTAGTATCGGGGGGTATGAACCATGGAGAAGTTGGAATACAGTAGATATTAGACCAATATAAATAAATAAAGAGTTCAAAACAGTACCTTAAAGTGGTAATTTATTTTCTTATACTAACGGAGCTCATGAGATTTTCTGTTGAAGTTTTGTGTTGTGAAGTTTTCAAGTTTTGGGTAAGGATTTGATGGACTATGGAATACGGAGTGGCGAGAGCCTAAGCTTGGGGATGCCCAAGGCACCACAAGGTAAAATTCAAGGACAACAAAAATCCTAATCTTGGGGATGCCCCGAAAGGCATCCCCTCTTTCGTCTTCGTCTATCGGTAACTTTACTTGAGGCTATATTTTTATTCACCACATGATATGTGTTTTGCTTGGAGCATCTTGTATGATTTGAGTCTTTGCTTTTTAGTTTACCACAATCATCCTTGCTGTACATACCTTCTGGTAGAGACACACATGAATCATGATTTAGTAGAATACTCTATGTGCTTCACTTATATCTTTTGAGCTAGACAATATTGCTCTAGTGCTTCTTATATCTTTTTAGAGCACGGCGATGGTTTTATTTTATAGAATTTGTTGAACTCTCATGCTTCACTTATATTATTTTGAGAGTCTTTTAGAGCAACATGGTAATTTGCTTTCGTTATAAAATTAGTCCTAATATGATGGGCATCCAAGATGGATATAATAAAAACTTTCATATAAAGTGCATTGAATACTATGAGAAGTTTGATTCTTTATGATTGTTTTGAGATATGAATATGGTGATATTAGAGCCATGCTAGTAGAGTAGTTGTGAATTTGAGAGATACTTGTGTTAAATTTTGTGATTCATGTAGCATGCACGTATGGTGAACCGTTATGTGATGAAGTTGGAGCATGATTTATTTATTGATTGTCTTCCTTATGAGTGGTGATCGGGGACAAGCGATGGTCTTTTCCTACCAATCTATCCCCCTAGGAGCATGCGCGTAGTACTTCATTTCGATAACTAATAGATTTTTGCAATAAGTATGTGAGTTCTTTATGACTAATGTTGAGTCCATGGATTATACGCATTCTCACCCTTCCACCATTGCCAGCCTCTCTTGTGCCGCGCAACCTTCGCTGATACCATAAAACCCACCATTACCTTCCTCAAAATAGCCACCATACCTAACTATTATGGCATTTCCATAGCCATTCCGAGATATATTGCCATGTAACTTTCAACCGTTCTGTTTATTATGACACGCTCTATCATTGTCATATTGCTTTGCATGATCATTGTCGGTGTCAAAACCGGCGGATCTCGGGTAGGGGGTCCCGTACTGTGCGTCTAAGGCTAATGGTAACAGGAGGCGGGGACACAATGCTTACCCAGGTTCAGGCCCTCTCGATGGAGGTAATACCCTACTTCCTGCTTGATTGATCTTGATGATATGAGTATTACAAGAGTTGATCTACCACGAGATCGTAGAGGCTAAACCCTAGAAGCTAGCCTATGACTATGATTGTTCTCGTCCTACGGACTAAACCCTTCGGTTTATATAGACACCGGAGGGGGCTAGGGTTACACAGAGTCGGTTACGGAGAAAGGAATCTTCACATCCTAACTGCCAACCTTGCCTTCCACGCAAAGGAGAGTCCCATCCGGACACGGGATGAAGTCTTCTATCTTGTATCTTCATAGCCCAAAAGTCCGTTGTCTTCAGCATTGCAAGGCGGGTTCCTTCTCCGAATACTCCAAAGTAGATCTTGAACATAAGAATCGTGTCCAGCTCTGCAAAACAAATTCCATATACCACCGTGGAGAGCATAATGTTTTCACGAATACAATCCGCTGACAGCTTTTGCAACACGACATTACGTCATCGTCCGGCCATTATTTCGAATCGTTTTTCCAACCCGCTGCTCCATGCTTCGTGAGGCGGTTTTATTGGCATGTCCCGTCAAAGCAGAGATCGTGTCCCCTTATTGCGGGATTCTCATCAACACAGGCGTGGGTAACCCAGCCGTCCCGTTGCTATGATTCCTTGGGAATATGCATGTTTTAAGGCCACGTAGGGGACGTTTGATATTCGTCATCTTTATAAGGAGGCCGAGACCCGCCTTTCCCCTCTATGCTACTCCCTCCTCCTTCCACCTCGAGTTCCAACACCCAAGGTTTAACCAGTCACTTCGAACCTCAGGCCATGTCTGGATCCAGCCTTCAAGGCCGGTGGACGGCTTCTTCTGTCACCAAGGAGGATATCACGAAGGTCAGGGAGGTGAGGTATTGGACCGCAGAGATCGTTCACAGGCTTCCTGCACAAGGGCAGGTTAACCCTACTCCTAGACCTAATGAGAGGGTTATATTTATCCCTCACTTCCTCCGGGAGCTAGGTTTCTTCCTTCATCCCTTCATTCGACGACTCATTTTTACTACGGACTAGATTTCCATGATCTAGTTCCGGACTCCTTCCTTTACATCTCATCATTCATTATCGTATGTGAGGCCTTCCTCCGTATCTCTCCACATTTCGGCTTATGGCTCAAGACCTTCAATGTAAAGCCGAAGATAATAGACGGGAGGCACGCGGAGTGCGAAGGTGCTTTAATAAGCAAATTGGCCGATATCGTCTAGCCAAAGGGATCCTTCACTGCAGCTTCCGGCCTATGGCAACGGGAGTGGTTTTATATCACGGAGCCTCATGGTACAAAGTGGGTGGCTCCACCCGCCTTCTGATCCAGCCCTCTGCCACAGCTTGCATCATGGATCAACAAGGGTCTGGATTGGGGATCGCTAGATGAAGTTCAAATACTGCAAATCCGCATTCGAGACCTTATTAAGAAGGACATCGATCTCATCAAGGTAATCCAAGTTATGTTAGTCCGTCAGGTCTTGCCATGCCAGCACCGACCTCTCCGGATGTGGGAGTTCAATCCGGAAGGACCGCGAACCATTCAATGCTTCTTCGGCACAACGTTCGAAGGGATGTATGAATTATTCTTCGGGTCACGAAAAAGGTGTCCGGACACCACAGAGGACGTAGGCCTCGACTGCAACCAGCCGGATTCCCCGGTAAGCACTCAACTTTCAAACATGTTTTTAGTTTAAGTTTCCCATGAAAAAACTGAGAAAACCATACTCGGCCAGGGCTGGGTAAAGAAGGCGGAGAGGATCAGGTGTTCGGCCCCTCTTCCCGAAAACTCAGCGGACCCAGTGTTAGCTAGGATGCTGGCTTTGGCACCTTATCAAGTGCCGTTGAGGGAAGAAAATGAGAGGAGTGGAGAGGCCCAAAGTGGCCTTCATACCAGAGGTGCGTCACGCACCGTCACTACTAGGGAAAACCTTATACATAGAATGTTACCAGTAGCGCTGTACAAAATCATACGCTACTGCTACTTAGTAGCAGCGCCTGTAAATAAACTGCGCTACTGCTATGACTTTAGCAGTAGCGCATACTAGCAAAAAGCGCTACTGCTATGTTTGAACTGGGCGCACATGGCTAGCCCAACCTAGCAGTAGCGCGTATACTGGCCCTGCGCTACTGCTACTCTCCTTAGCTGCAACGCGCTTATGAGTAAGGCGCTACTGCTAACCGAAATAAAATAAAGTGAAAAACAAGTAGAAAAGTAAATGAAAATGAAAGAAATAGAAAAATGAGAAAGGAAAAAAAATAAAATGTAAAGAAAAATAAAAGAAAAAGGGAAAAAAGGAGAAAGGAATAGCAGTAGCGCGTTTCCAAAAACGCGCTGTAGCTAACTTAGCTATAGCGCGTTTTCGGAAACGCGCTACCGTTACGTTTCACTTAAACAGCGGTTTCCCCCCACCCCCTGGCTGCCACACTTCTTTCCCAAATCCCTCGCCCTCGCCGCCGTCTCCCCAATTCGCCGTCGCCCCACTTCGCCGCCGTCTCCTGCCGGCGTGGACGCCCGCAACCTCACCGTCTCCCCCCGAGGCCGTCGTCATCCTCACCGCCGCTGCCCGAGGCCGCCCTCAGCCTCACCGCCGCCGCCTGAGGCCGCCCCTCGATGTCACCGTCGGCGCCCTCCACCTCACCACCGCCCGAGCCCGCCCAGGACCGCCACTGCCCATGCTCGAGCCCGCCCTCTCCGCCCCTGCCTCCGTCACCGAGCACCTCCCCGCCACCGTCTCTCCCCTCTCTGTAAGTCCCCCACCCTTCCCCCCACTCCTCTCTCTCTAAATTTTAGAGAAAAAATTAGTAGAGCAAAAGTTTGTTTATAGCAAACAATTTAGTTTAGAGCAAAGGATGTTAAGTAGTAGATGTTAGAGCAAAAATTAGTTTAGAGCAAAAAATTTGGTTTACAACAAAAGTTAGTTAGGGCAGTAGGGTTTAATTAGGGTAGATGCTGCTTGTATAGTATATAGTGATACTAGTAGATGTTAATTAGGTTAGGGCAATAGTGGTACTAGTAGATGTTAATTAGATGTTTTTCAGTTAGGGCACTAGAGTTTTGCTAGGTTAATTAGGTTAGTAGTGCTGCTAGTAGTAGTGGTACAGTACGTTAATTATGTGATGTTAAATGAATAACCTAAATGAATGAAATTAGTAGTTAACTATTTTTTTTTCCTTTCATCATTATGGAGCACTAAAGTTAACTGAATTTTGTTCTATTAGTAGTTAAATGAATTTTCTTCTACATTTTGTTTTTGAATTAGCTTGTGAAATTTGGACATGTGGTTGCTCGTGTATATTTGGACATGTGTTGCGGTGTCGAAGAGGGATATTTGAACACTGTTTCCAGGGAATGATGCTGAGTGGCCTATGTTTTGCCGGAATGTTGATTCATTTCTGTTCCGGCAAATTTCAGGTTCTTGATTTGTCCACTTTTTAGCAAAGGTCATGCCGAAATTTTCCGTGAATTTCGGCATGACTTGTGCTACAAACTAGGACATATCGAGTGCCCGGGATTTGCCGCACCAGGAAGGAGTCAACATTCCTGCAAAACAATAGTCCTTTTTATGTCATTATTCATTTTATTAGGTCTAGAATTAATTGACTAGATTTAATCATAGGAAACATGGCTAGCAAGGATGAAGGACAGGGTTCTGGTGATTGCGCCGACGTCTACCGGGCGGCAGACGAATTTTTTAGCCTTACCGACGATCAACAGATGTTGTTGCTGGGCCCACCGGTGGCATCGGGGACTGAGACCGACATACAGACCGGTGCTGGGACCGACACGCAGACCGGTGCTGAGACTGAGACCGGCGCTGAGATTCAGACCGGCATCGAGACCGGCGCTGAGACCGGTGCTGCCTCGGGGAGCGGAGCCGGTGTAGAACCGAAAGCAAAGAGGCAACGGCTTCCTAACAAACTCAGGACTACTAGACTAGTGGTCACGGAGGTGGACGACGGCAATTTTGAGCCAAAGGCGCCCGAGGAAGCGCGCGCGTGCTACGGCAATCAAATAGGCTGCATCGTACGGACAACCGCCACCATCAACGATGAGAAACTAAAGAAGATAGAAAATATGAGGAGCTCCCTCCTAAAGAAGTTTCACCAGATATTCTTGTTCCCGGGCCGGAATGAGAAGGATTATGAAGATCCAGATGAGGACCCGACAATGAAGAAGATAAACAAACACGCCATGACCAAGTTTAGCGACGCGTTGGCCGCCTGGAAAAATTGAGTGAAAGCAAAGATCAATGACGGGGAACCCTACTCCGAGATTGTAAAGGATAATCCGACAATCACGGAAGAGCAGTTTCAAATTTTCAAGGAGGCTTGCGAGGCCGAAGCTGCCAAAAAAAAGTCTAAGTACGTGAAGGGGCTTCAAAAGAGGAACATTGGGAGACACCCCCTCGGAAGCCGTGGTTACGGCGAAAAGAGGTCCAAATGGGCCAAGGAGGACGCGGAAGCCGCGAGTCTGGGCATCCCAGACCCCTTGGAGGATTTCACCGTCCCGCAGGAGCGTGATGTCCTGAGGGACAAACACCGTTGGGACCCAGTGAAGAAGGTTTACGAGACAACACCGGTCATTATGGAGTTCATGAGACTGCTGGTAATTTTAGTTTCTGATCAATTCGACTGCACACGTTAGTCATATTTGTAAACGATCCTTGTGCCTTTTGCAGAGAGAGCAACACCGGATTGCGGCCGAAAGCGACTCGCCGTCTGAGGCATTGGCGAGGCCCAAGTGGGACACTCCATTCAACCGGGCGTTGAACATATTGAAACAACAACTGGTGGATACTCGACCGTCGTATGGACGTGTGCACGGTGTCGAAGACGGCGCCATGTGGAAGAAGTACTACCATGAGACCACGGAGGAGAGAAAGGAAAGACGGAGGTTAACTGAAGAAAGCATCGACAAGAAGGTTGAGATTGCGGTTGAATAGAAATCATCTCAGACAGTCGCAACAGCGGTAGCTGCCGCAAAACAGGCGATTATAGATATATCTACTTCCTTGGTGACGGGCGTTTACACTTGGACAAGGCAAAATCCGGAAAAATATGCAGAGGACTTTCCCCTTGCTGACTTCTTGGGAGCACCTGCTCCCGCACCGGCTCCCGCACCTGCTCCCGCACCGGTTCCCACACCGGCGTGCTCGGTGGTGCCTCCTCTTTGGTTGAGCTCGACGCCCTCACGGTATCTGTCACACCGGCCCCCTTCAATATAAATGTATAATCTCCCGTTTTCGTTGCCTTTCGGATGTCTCACGTTGCAGACTTTTCTTTGCAGGCCGACGAAACCCCGTGCACCATATTGTACACCATCGGTGAACAGAAGGTGGACGTGGGGAAGGGGACGATAATGGAGCCAAAGGAACCATTGTTCCACAGCCGGTCGATCGCCCCAAACGTCTTCAAGGTTTCCGTGGCCAGTGTCAAACCGGGCCACGAGAATTTGCCTCCTCTAATACTAGTGGGGGATGACGACGAGACCCCGCGGCGGCTTGGTGATTGTTGCAATGGGTGGGTCCTGTTGTGGCCAAAGAGTCTGCTTCGTCTGGAGGCGGCCGGGAGCACACCCACGAGCACACAGCCTTAGCAAGGTATGAACATCAACACCCCACCTACCCAATTAGCGTCGGGTGTCGGGTTGGGTGATAGCGGACGGGGTAAGCAGGTGGCTCCATTAGTCGCTGATGACGTCGCCATGGATGAGGATGAGGATGACGATGGCGCTGAACAGTATGTCTATATTGGCGCCTCCTCAGGGTTTGAGCGTCATGAGTCGGTGCCTGAATTACCGTCTCAACGTATTATTGACGACCATCCGGTAGTAAAGAAGTCTAGGAAGAGAGCGAGGAAAGGCAAAAAAGCTGATTCTATGATCCAGCCGCCTCAGCAGCCTCGGCTTCAGGACCGTGTAGATATCCCCGATGCGGATAAATGGCATATCCCCGGTCAACCAGTCCTACCTGAAACAGCGCTACGGGCCAGATTCGGCGATCTAAGGAGACTTCATGATGATGTGCTGCGGGTAGAGAAAGGCCTCATCGCCTCAAAAGATCCAGGATACCCACTCTACGTGGTTAACGTTCCGCGGCAAATGTCGTACGTCCACAGCTTCCCCGCGGATAAGTTCTTCCTCCGATTCGATTACATATTCAACATGTTTCACGTGAAGAAGCTAGATTTTACGTTTGTCCGCCTTTATGCCTTGCACATGAACTACATCATTGGGGTTGAGCAGATACGTCATATCTGTGTCGCTGACCCGTACTACATGCACGAGGGCTTCTTGGGAGTCTGTGCAGAGAGCGTGAATACGCGAGGGATTACATCATCAGTTTCATGCTCGCCAATAAGGACAAGGAGGCGATTCTCGTGCCTTATCATCCCGTGTAAGTCATCCATGCTGCTATCCTTCCTTTGATTTCAATAATTCATTTGCACAGTGGAGGCTAATTAATTTGAGGTGTACTTATTTTGCGCAGCGGCGGGCGCGCCGTCCTCATCATCCTCTACCCCCGATTCTCCCACGCTCTTTACTTGGACTCGTCGAAGAACATTCACAAAAAGGATTACACCCACATCAAAGATGTTCTCGACAGTGCTATGTTTTACTACCAAGCAAGGGGTGGAGAGGTTAGGGACAAGAAGAGAAGGGGCAGCAGGGCTGCCTTTAGCCATAAGACCGACTTCTGCTGCATCCAGCAACCGAACGATTCTCTTAATGATGGATTCTATGTCCTACACCACATGCTGGAGTACAGACGGGATCACCAGAACCTTCACATGGCACCTAGATCCGGCGATGCCCATATTCTGCAATGGGCAAAGGACATAGGAGATATCAAGGATCATCGACTTCGAGATGAGTTCTATAACATCCAGCGCGAACTTGCCCAAATCATCATGAAAGAGGTCATCGGAAAAACAGGGATGTTCCATGTAGAAGGACAAATGTCGCGGGAAGACGTCCGAACATGGATAGCCTCTCAGCGTCTCGACATGAAGCCTTTCACTAAGCTCGATGACTATCTCCCTGACATGGATGGATGGCACAACATGATGGAGTGATTGTCGATATATGACAATGTGTCCGTTTAGTCCATACTTTCTTTTATGACAAAACTTTGAGTTATGCACGGTGAAACTTTATTTGTGATGTAATTAAATCATCCTCCTCCTCGACTAGCAAAAATCACTCTAGTTAGGTCATTTTGGGTACGATGAACTTTGTTATTTATGCTTATGATATGTTGTTTCTATTTTTGCCAAGTCTGTCTCTTTCTGTTGCTCAACTATATATGTTGCATATCATCGACTCATGTGACGATGCAGGTGCATAGATGATAGATGGCGAAGAAGTGCTACGCCAGGAGTATATATACGACAAGTGGCCGGAGTGTCAGGCCCAGGTGTACCGGTTTTCGGTTTCCGAGCGACACGCAGTACTTAGTTTAGGTTCACGCTAATGCGAGAGAGGGATACGAACTCATGTACTCAAAGTGATAGCTATTCTTGCGTATATCATTGTTTATATGGATGACGATGTATTTGCAAGTAATCGAGACTTGTATCGCTATTTTCGAGATTGATGACGAGAGACCACTTTGTGTTGGATGATGATTATGATGATGACATGATGTGATGAGACTAATTGTATGTATATGCTATGATTACATTTGTATGTGGATGATATGCTAAAGATTATTGTATAAATCCTATTCAAATACAAAACAAATAAAAAACAAATATGCAGGAAAAAAACTAATAAAACTAGTAGTAGCAAGGGGGGGGGGGGGCGGGAAATTTAGCAGTAGCGCCGACTTACCAGTAGCGCTTCCCGCTAAAGAGCGCTGCAGATATTATCAGTAGCGCCCTTTTCTAAAGAGCGCTACAACTATTCATCTGTAGCAGTAGCATGGGACAACAGGCGCTACTGCTATACGTTAGCTGTAGTGCCTTATTAGTAGCGCCGGTACCCACGCTACTGAGAGGACGAACGGGGAGGAGAATCTAACATTCCCTCCCCCCACGGGAAGAAGAGAGCCGCCCCCAAAGACCTGAAGGCAGAGGTCTCCAAGCGAGGGAAAAAATCCCTATCAGGGGGCCCGAATCAGGAGGCGATATTGCCACACGGTGCCCACAAGGGGGCCAGCCTTTAGCCGAACCGTAAGTGAACAAATGTGCTTTAATAAGCATACCCTGTTCTTTTCTTGTTTGTGAGGGTAATATCTGAAAAGTATGTTTTGCAGCTTAGCCTATAGCCTCCCACAACAATCTTCGTCCTCGGGGGATCTTCTTCCGGAGATGATGGAGAGCGAAACACCGCCTCATACTTCCCCGCCCCTTAAGGCGGACGACCCTGAGGTGTCGTCCCGGAGGATCTCTCCCGATCCGCGAAGGAGGACAAGGCCAGAAGATGACTCTTTGGCCGCCAAAGGTCCGGGGTGTTCGGCTCCTAGAGAGACCAACAACAAAAGCACCAAACTATCTGATATACAGCTAGACATATGGACGGTCCTTCTGTGACAAGTGCCTATCTCGGAGGAACATCGTACCTTACTAGGTACGGTGATTGAGAGAATTTCGTCCGCAAAAAGCGGATTGAATGAAGCCTTTACGAGCCTGCTAAGAGGCTTTGAGGTACGCAATGTGACAATTTTTTGATTGTACCATAAACGCAAGGTGTACTGTGTATAGATAGTAGCCCCTGAGACTGTGGTTTCTCTTTGAACGGGGCGATCAGAGGAGCAAAAGATAAATAAGCTCAGGTAATAATTTTTCTAATTTGTACACACGCGGCTACAGCCCCGACCACTGCCCGGGCTGCCCAATTTGCTGAACTAAAGTGGCAACTTGATGTAGCGGATGATGACATCACGCTCGTGAACAAGCGGCTTGACGAGGCGCAAGGTATGTCTTTTGGGTAGTCAGTGAGTATAAATAGCAGCATGATGTTGGAATTTATAATATGCTTGACTGCAGATGGTGCTGCCGCCGTGGAGACCCTTCAGGCTGAGCTTGCCCGGGCCAAGGAGCAAGCCAGGATAAGCAACACGGCTGCCGAGAAGGCAGTTGGTGAATTAAAAGCCGAATAGGCTGCTCATCGCCTAAGTGAGGAGAGAATATCCAACATGGCACTTCAGCTAAGGGATGCCGCTAGCCAGTATGCACTTCTCAAGAAAGAGACCAAAGAAAAAAGGCTGACCTTGAGAAGGCCTTACAAGTGGCAAAGGAAACCCGGTCAGAGTCTAGAGCGGCACGGGAGGAGATCCGGCAAGCCGGGGAGATCGCGGCTGGGAAGCCCTTTTTATTACGAACTAAGTTCGGCGATCCGAAGTATGCCCCGCTTGATCAAATGTGGAGTTCTCCGGACGCATATTTGGACTTGTCGAAGAGTGCTTCTGATGCGACGCAGTTTTTCCAGGCCCAAGAAGGGCATGAAGCGGAACGTCTTTTCTGGTCGCAGTTTAGCATGCCAAGGCATCCGCTGCTGTTGAATGAGCAGATGGCCGAATCGGCCGAACTCCACAGGATATCCGGACTTGCCATGAAGGCTGTCATGGACCGGCTGTGGCCTGAGGGACCAACTGCAAATAATTATTTTGGTTTAGTGCAACAACTTGTTCGTGCGGTGCCGCATATCGACGCTGTCAAGCGCTCAACGGGCATAGAAGGTGCACGGATGGCCCTTGCCCATGTGTAGACGTATTGGGCGAAGATGAAGGCCACCGATATTGCAACAGGGGGTCCACCCGAGGGTCAGGACACACCAGATCACTACTTTGAAGAAGTCTTAGAGGGTGCCCACTTGATAGAGGGTCAGTGCTTGAAAAATATTATGTTTGAGTAATATGTATTCGATATTATAAAAATAAAGCTTATGATAATGAAGGCCGTGTTTATACTTTTGCCCGTAAAGTGTTTTAGTGCCTCCTGTGCGGCCGTTTATGTATATATGTATATAACCTGAAAGTTTGCAGTCGTCGGCTTCAGCCCCCTTGCGTATAATGTGGGGGTGTTCGAAAAAGCACTTGATCGAACTTGACCCAATGTCTTGGTCCGTTAGGGAGGTGTTAGTGCGGCGAATTAGGCAATCGGACTATAGAGCTTTAACACTTTCACTTAGCCATAGGAGTTTGACGGCGGGGCTACTATATAGCCCCTGGTATGTCCGCGTTTATCCGAATACGGTGCATTTACATACGTGACCGGGAAACCTGTCCTTCATTAATGCGGGGGAATCGCGAAGATTCCGCTGAGTCATTGAGTGGTTGACCAGCTCTCGCCTTATCATGACAGTCAGTTTTCAACTTTCTCTACCGAGGTGCTCTTCCGGATTAACCAGGGCACAATCGCAGTAGTTCTGCCTTTACCACCTTAGCCGATACAGCGGAACGTAAGGTAGCAAGCACAGGAGCCGGGCCAACCCAACTATTGACCAAAGACATGATTCTGAGCTGATGCATATAAGGCTGAAACTCACGACGCCGAACACTCCTGAAGGTATTCGGACTTTTCAATATATACCGGGCTACAAACAGCCCCCGGTAATGAACCCTGAATTCAAGGAACGTGCTACGACCCGGCGTGAGGAGAGTGCCTGTGGTGGGAGCATAGTTCTCAAAGCACACTACTGTCTGCTTCTAGAACATCCAGTTTAGTATGACGAATAGTATGTTCGCAAATACTGCCGATATCTTTCCTGGGCGTTTTATATGCCAGGAGGGTATAAAACAACAATAGATAATAATAATAAAAAAGGTTTACACAGGGTCTTAATCTAAACAAAAACCTTGAAACGGGGCCCTGCTGCACATCTGCGCCTTTGTCTCCGTTGTACAGTGTTCTTGAAGGGTATATCATGATGGCCTATTTGTAAAAAACAAAGAACCAGGTGAAAGAATCTGGTATGGCCGTGGGTATAGTTTGTTGGTTTTGATGAACCGTGAACTGTAGCTTCTTGAGTCTGAATAGGGTGAAGCCGGACTATAGACTTCTAATGTGCAGGGTGCCCCCACTGCCGCCCAAGGAATTTTGAGTGTATATTTATGTATACGGGAAAACATGTACAATCTTCTTATGGGGCGATCTATGGGGGCGGGGCTGCTAAACAAGCTCAGGTTTATCTGAGCTGTTACACATAGGTGTGCGCCGAATACGTTTGGCTGTGTCCGCGGTCTTGAGGACCGATGACCTGCTCGGCTTGAAAAGGACGCTTCGTGCTTCGGCTACTAGAGCCACCGCGTATTCTTCTGTACAAAGAGAACGCTCTATATTTCCACTCACCGTGATAACGCCATGTGGTCCAAGCATCTTGAGTTTAAGATAAGCATAATGCAGGACTGCATTGAAACGGGCGAAGGCCGTTCATCTGAGTAGTGCATGATAGCCACTTCGGAACGGAGCGATGTCGAAAATTAGCTCTTCACTTCGAAAGTTATCGGGAGAGCCGAAGACGACGTCCAATGTTAGATTGCCCATGAAGTGGGCCTCTACAACTAGTATTACTCCTTCAAAGGTAGTGCTGCTTTGCTTGATTCTTGGCGGGTCTATCCCCATCTTACGGACAGTGTCCTGATATATCAGATTGAGACTATTGCCACCGTCCATGAGGACTCGGGTGAGGTGGTATCCGTCAATTATTGGGTAGAGCACTAAGGCAGCCGAGCCCCCGTGACTTATACTAGTCGGATGATCCCTACGATCGAAGGTGATCAGACAAGCTGACCATGGGTTGAATTTGGGGGCGACAGGCTCTATAGCATACATGTCTCAGAGTGCACGTTTGCGCTCCCTCTTTGGGATATGAGTGACATAGATCATGTTCACTGTTTTGACCTCCGGTGGAAATTTGTTCTGTCCCCCCATATTTGGCTGGCGAGATTTGTCCTTGTCTTTTCTTTGCGGTCCCTTCCCTTTGTGTTCGGTGTTGAGCTTGCCGGCCTGCTTGAAGACCCAACATTCTCTGTTGGTATGATTGGCTGGTTTGTCGGGGGTGCCATGAATCTGGCAGGACCTTTCTAGAATTTTATCTAGGCTAGATGGACCATCTCTGCTGCCTTTAAGTGACTTTTTCCGTTGACCTGGTCTAGAGCCCCTGAATCCGGTGTTTACCTCTGTGTTGTCTGGGCTTTCTTCATTGTTTCGATGTTTGTTTTTATTACGTTGTGGCTTTCCATTGCCATCCCTGACTTCGGATGTGCCAGGATCGCTGGTGCTGCTATGGGCCAACCAGCTGTCCTCTCCCATGCAAAAGCGGGTCATGAGTGTAGTTAGGGCTGCCATTGTCTTTGGCTTTTCCTGGCCTAGGTGTCTGGTTAGCCATTTGTTTCGGACACTATGTTTGAAAGCTGCTAAGGCTTCGGTGTCCGGACAGTCGATGATTTGGTTCTTCTTAGTGAGAAATCGGTTCCAAAGCTTACGGGCTGACTCTCTGGGTTGTTGGGTTATGTGACTTAGATCGTTTGCATCCGGAGGTTGGACATAGGTCCCTTGGAATTTGGCCCTGAAAGCATCCTCAAGTTCTTCCCAGCTTCCAATGGAATTTTCAGGGAGGCTTTTCAGCCAGTGCTGAGCTGGTCCTTTTAGCTTGAGGGGCAGGTATTTGATGGCATGGAGACCGTCTCTACGAGCCATGTGGATGCGAAGAATAAAGTCTTCTATCCAGACCGCAGGGTCTGTCATTCCGTCGTATGCCTCGATATTCATGGGTTTAAACCCTTTTGGAAATTCATGATCCAGCACCTCCTCGGTGAAGCACAGGGGGTGTGCAGCACCCCTGTATTTGGATGTGTCACGGCGTGGGTCCGACGGTTGTAGTGGTCGGTGTTGGTTCCGAACTGGTAAATGATCGGCATATTTGGTTTGATGGCCCCGATCCTGTGCGGGAACACGTTCCCTAGATCCGTAAATGGACCTGGTTCTGCCATCCTTTTTGTCCAGGTCTTCACGTAAATTGTGTTTCTAGTTCTGGGTTGCGACCTCCTTTCCTTTATGGGGAGGGGGTGCGGTTTTCTGTGTGGCGTTATTAGCCTCTCTGTCTCGACCATGAGGTGGTCGGCCTGGTTGATTGGCCGTATTGTTATTCGGCGGTATGGGCGCAATAACATCGTCGTCAAATTTGGGCAGCATTTTGCGTTTGGGGTAGCTATTTGTTTGGTGATGGCCACCGTATTTTTCCTTAGTCTCGAGCACTTCGTTCCATTTATCATTGAGCGTATCCTGTGTGGCTTTAAGCCATTGCTTCTGCTTCTTCAAGCTCCTTACGGTGGCGAGAAGTCTCTGGTGGAGGTGTTCTTGTTCCAATTGTTTTTCCGGGACGATGAATGCATCGTCATCCATACTGATCTCCTCTTCGGGGGTGAGGGAGTCCTGGATTTGGGGGTATCCGGACAGCCGAACTGTATACATCGTCCGGACTATTGAAGCGTGAAGATACAAGACTCAAGACTCCGTCCCGTGTCCGGATGGGACTCTCCTTTGCGTGGAAGGCAAGCTTGCGATCCGGATATTGTGTTTCCTTTCTTGTAACCAACTCCATGTAAACCCTAGCCCTCTCCGGGAGGTTGGTCCTTAGAAGGCCGATCAGAATTACAATCATACCATTATAGGCTAGCTCTTAGGGTTTAGCCTCTATGATCTTGTGGTAGATCTACTCTTGTACTACCCATATCATCAATATTAATCAAGCAGGAAGTAGGGTTTTACCTCCATCGAGAGGGCCCAAACCTGGGTAAACATCTGTGTCCCTTGGTTCCTGTTACCATCAGCCTTGACGCATAGATCGGGACCCCCTACCCGAGATCCGCCGGTTTTGCCACTGACATTGGTGCTTTCATTGAGAGTTCCTCTGCGTCGTCGCTGTCAGGCTCGATGGCTCCTTCAATCATCATCAACAATGCTGTCTAGGGTGAGACTTTTCTCCTCGGATAGATCTTCGTGTTCGGCGGCTTCGCACTGCGGGCCAATCCGCTTGGCCACCTGGAGCAGATCGATAGCTATGCCCCCGGCCACCAGGTCAGGTTCGGAAACTTGAACTATATAGCGGATATTCATGGAGACTTGATCTTCGACGGATTTGGGCCATCACCAGGAGTGCCGAACAATCACGATGAGCACGGCTTAGACATGCTGTCAGACGATGCTCGGGATATCACCCCGGCAGAAGCCCCAGATCTAAATCCGGGGCAGGTTGTGTTGCCTAAGGACGGAGGGCTGAACCCCACCCCGCAGGCCGTACCCTCATCGGTGATGGAGCCGAACACAGGCCTCACTTCTGAGGGAGCCTGTGACTCCAGACCCCCGGATTCATATCTGGTTGTAGGTTCCAGTCTGCACATCCCCGAGCCCGCCGAACCTGGTTGGGCTCCGGTGATGGAGTTCACCACGGCGGATGTCTTTCAGCACTCGCCCTTTGGCGACATGCCAAACTTATTGAAGTATCTCTCTTTGTCAGGAGACTCTGGGCCGAACTATGTCCGGCTTGAGCGGGAAGTGGACGGTGACGGAATTCGTTGCCCACCCACCACCCACTTCATTGCCATGATCGATGATTTAACCGACGTGCTTGACTTCGATTCCGAAGACATCGACGGTATGGACGACGATGCAGGAGAATTACAGGAGCCACCACTCACGGGGCGGTGGACGGCCACCTCCTCATATGATATCTATATGGTGGACACTCCGAAGGAAACTAATGGCGACGAGGCAACGGAGGATAACCCCTCGGGAAGAAAAGCAAAGCATGGGCGTCGTCGGCGCCGCTCCAAGCCCCGCCAGAGCAATACCGGCCCCGGAGACGAAAATAATTCGGATGGCGCCGAAGAAGAATATGACCCTGACCAGCCCGCCTTCGAGCAGGCCGAACATCAAGATGAGCAGGTCAGCCCAGAAGAACATGTGACGGACGGATACCCGGAGGAGGACAACTACATGCCACCCTCCGAAGACGAGATTAGCCTTGGCGACGACGAATTCGGCGTACCTGAGGATCCCGTGGAGCAGGAGCGCTTCAAGCATAGACTTATAGCCACCACAAGGAGCCTGAAGAAGAAGCAGCAGCTACTCCAAGCTGATCAAGACCTACTCACAGATAGATGGACTGAAGTCCTGGCAGCCGAGGAATATGGACTCGAGCGCCAAACGGCTGACCGGCCACCTCGTGGCCGGGATAAAAAGGGATACCAGCCCGAATACCAGCCCGCACCCCCACGCCGACACACTACGGCCCAGGGCAACAGGCAAGACCTGCAAGATATTCTGGAAAACAAAGCAGGACAGCCAAGATCGATCTACGGATCGCGGGGGCGCGCCTCGGCGCACGACGATGACCGTCGCGCTGGATACATCATCAACAAGTCTGGCTGGGCCGAACACAGCAACCCAGACCAATCTGACCTACGTAGCCACATAGCCCGGCACAGAGGTGCCGCACACCCCCTCTGCTTCACTGACAAAGTGATGGATCATGAATTCCCAGAAGGGTTCAAACCCGTAAACATCGAATCATACGATGGCACAACAGACCCCGCAGTATGGATTGAAGATTTCCTTCTCCACATTCACATGGCCCGCGGGGATGATCTACACGCCATCAAATATCTTCCCCGTAAGCTCAAAGGACCAACCCGACACTAGTTAAACAGCCTGCCAGCAAATTCCATTGGCAGTTGGGAAAACCTGGAAGACGCATTCCTTGATAACTTCCAGGGCACATATGTGCGACCACCGGACGCTGATGACCTGAGCCACATCACTCAACAGCCTGGAGAGTCAGGTCAGAAATTCTGGACTCGGTTCCTAACTAAAAAGAACCAAATAGTCGACTGCCCAGATGCCGAAGCCTTGGCGGCTTTCAAGCATAATATCCGTGACGAGTGGCTCGCTCGACACCTCGGCCAGGAAAAACCCAAGTCCATGGCAGCTCTCACAACACTAATGACCCGCTTTTGTGCGGGTGAGGATAGCTGGTTGGCTCGCAGCAGCACCATGCCACATTCCGGCACTTCGTATGGCCGCGATACTATCGGCAAGCCACGGCGCAACTGACAGCACTGAAGACACGACAGTCAATGCCGGATTCAACGGATCTAAGTCCGGACAGCGGAAAAAGCCGTTCAAAAGAAATAATCAGGGACCGTCCAGTCTGGATCGCATACTGGAACGCTCGTGCCAAATTCATGGCACACCGGACAAACCAGCCAACCACACCAATAGAGACTGCTGGGTGTTCAAACAGGCCGGCAAGATAAACGCCGAAAACAAGGACAAGGGGCTGCACAGTGACGATGACGAAGAGCCCCGGCGTCTGAACACGGGGGGACAAAAGAAATTCCCCCCCAGGTGAAAACGGTCAACATGATCTACACCACCCACATCCCCAAGCGGGAACGAAAGCGGGCACTACGGGACGTCTATGCGATGGAGCCAGTCGCCCCCAAGTTCAATCCATGGTCAGCTTGTCCGATCACCTTTGACCGTAGAGATCACCCTACTAGCATACTTCACGGCGGCTCAGCCACATTGGTCTTAGACCCAATAAATCCACCTCACGCGTGTCCTTATGGACGGCGGCAACAGCCTGAACCTGCTTTATCAGGACACAATGCGCAAGATGGGCATTGATCCTTCAAGGATCAAGCCCACCAAAACTACCTTTAAAGGTGTAATTCCTGGAGTAAAGGCCCGCTGCACGGGATCTATAACACTGGAAGTGGTCTTCGGATCCCCGGATAACTTCCGGAGCGAAGAGTTAATCTTAGATATCGTCCCTCTTCGTAGTGGTTACCACGCATTGCTCGGACGAACCGCATTTGCTAGATTCAATGCGGTACCACATTACGCATACCTCAAGCTCAAGATGCCAGGACCGCGCGGGGTCGTCACTGTCAATGGAAATATGGACCGCTCCCTGCGAACAGAAGAGCATATGGCAGCCCTCGCGGCAGAAGTACAATGCAGCCTACTCCGACAAACCAATCCGGCAACAACTTCGAGCACAGTCAAGCGCGTCCGGAGCACCCCGCAACAGGATCATCAGGAACGCCAAGAGCGTGATTAGCAGTCCGGCCTTCGCTGAAGCCCCTCCAAAGCAGCATTCGTGCCACGTGTACACAATTACGCACTCAAGATACCATGGGCATAGGCAGAGGCACATCAACGACTCAGTCAATAGTGCGGGCAACTGCCAAATACCTTCATACTCTTTCCCTCTTACCTTTCAGGACACTGCGTTAGTGCAGCATCCTCAGAAGAGTCGAATTGCCGGACTCACATGGGAGAGACATCCAAGGAGGCAACAGACGTGCAACACAGAAGGGAATGCCCAGGTGGAATCTATTTGCGATCATTATACCTGCTTTATCGATCTGTACACAGCTTGCCCCTGGATAGGACATGTCAAATAGTCCTATTTATCTCCGCTTAATGCATCCATTGTAAACATACACTTAAATGTATTTTTCGTCAATGGGAGATTATATATAGCGTCAGCTTATTATTCTTACTTGAGCATTTTTTCTCTTATAAATGATTATTTCATATTGCACCCGTACACCTTGGTGCGGTCAGTTTGCCAGGGGCTTCTCATGGCGCCCCATAATATGGCAAATAAAGTACGAACACTTTCACCAGTGCGGCACCCCGAACTTATAGCATTATATGCATCAGCTCCGAATCATGTCTTGGGTCTACAGTTGGGATAGCCCGGCTCCCTTGTTTTGGTGCCTTACGTTCCGTTATATCGGCTAAGGTAGCGCAGGGAGAACTACTGTGATTGTGTCCCGGTTCTTCCGGACGAGCACCTCAGTAGGGAAAGCCGAAAACTGACCGGCATGATGTGGCGAGAGCTGGTCGCTGTTCGAGAGGTACTAAAATCCATAAAGATTTTCCGCTTTTGGCGATAAATCGGCTTTGTCCGATCTAGGTGTATATAGCGCCCCAATTCGGCCTTCCAGATTCTAGGGGCTTCGCCAAAATTTAAAATTGTAGACTTCTATGGCTAAGTGAAAGTTATAAAGCCGCATAGTCCGATTTCCTCGTTCGCTGCATCGGACATCTCCTTAAGGGACCAAACATTTGGATAAAGAGTGTCCGGGTTTTCCACGAACACCCCAGTGCTAGTCACGTGGGGGCGGAAGCCGACGACTGGCCTACTTTCAGGATTTTATAAATAGCCGCACATAAGGTAATATTTTAAATAACAAAAGCGCTACATAGCGCAAGTAACTTCGTCCTTAAATTACAAACATGACAGAAGTGAATTCATTCAAAAACGGTGTCCTTGGTACATTCATCAGCCACGAGACGAGCACCCTTCATAACACCATCATAGTACAGCTCGGGATGGTGATGCACCTTGCCCTCCGGCGGCCCGTCCTTGACCAGCTTCTCCGCATCCAGCTTGCCCCAATGCACCTTGACACGGGCAAAGGTCCGGCGGGCACCCTCGATGCAAACGGATCGCTTGATCACCTCAAGTCGCGGGCAGGCATCCACCATCCGCTTGATCAGGCCAAAGTAGCTACTGGGCATGAGCTCACCAGGCCACATCCGGACTACGAAACCTTTCATAGCCAGTTCGGCCACCCTGTGGAGTTTGACCAACTGCTTCAGTTGGTTACTCAGAGGCATAGGGTGTTCGGACCCAGCATATTGGGACCAGAACAACTTCTCCGTTGAGTTCCCCTCCTGGGCACGGTAGAACTCCAGAGCATCTGATACGCTGCGTGGCAGATCTACGAATGCCCCTAGAGAGCTCCGAATTCGAGTAAGTAAAAGAAATGCCTCCTCCACATGTTTGCTTTGCATAAAAAACTTCTTACCCGCTGCTATCTTCTTGGCCTTCTGGATCTCCTGCTGTGCTTTCTCGGCTTCAGCCTCGCAAAGTGCCTTCTTGAGGGAGGCCACTTCGGCGGTGGCCCCTGTTACACAGTCACGACACTTAGGTGTTAGACTCACCAATTCTTCCTATCCTTAAATGCATAAGAGCGGGAGTCACTTACCCTTGTTCTCTTCGAGATGCCTCTTCGTGAGGTCGAGCTCTCCCTGCGCCTGTTCCAGGTCCCACTTCAGTTCGGCAACCTTGGAAGTACGGGCAGCAGCAGCAAGCAGCACAGCCTGCTTATTCACAACAATACTTATTATTAGACTCCTACGGAATATAATTGACCCTCCGTTTGGCTTTTCTTTCCGAACACCAAACAGAGTATCAGGGGCTACTACCTATCGGGTGGCAATTTTGCACATATTTATTACTTACCTCGAAGCCTGTTAGGAGGCTGGTGCAAGCTTCGGTTAGTCTGCTTTTGGCGGACAAAACCTTCCGAATCACCGTACTCATAAGAGTATGGCGCTCTTCATCCAGGGAAGCCCCGCGAAGAGCTTCCAGCAGACATTCCGGTGCCTCATGTGCAACAGAAGTCCACGACACAGACGTCTCGCCCTCCCGAAAGAGGGGTCGCCCGCCTGAGTCCGGAACCATTGAAGGTTCCAGAATTGTGTTCGGCTCAGAGCCCGACTGGCCATGGCTCTCATCGACACGATCTGCGGGGATCTTGAAACCCGCCGTGGGGCATCTCCAGAGTAACCTCCCCCCGCTCTGGGAGCCTTCGGGACAACACCTCCGCGTCATCCGCGTGTTGAGGGGTAGTGGCCGTCGGAAGCGAATTTATCACCGAATTGCTCAGGGACCAGGAGGAAGATACCTCGTGGTGAGCCCTGGCCGGACTGCTTATATGTTCGGCATTATAAGTATAAAAACTATGAAAGTGAAACCATGATAGAATGCAGACACTTATGATCGCACCGGGGGCTTCCCCCGGGGCAGCCACCCCTCCTCGCTTTGAGCGGCCGTGGCGGAATAGTCGGGAAGGGATGCCTTTCCCTTCTTGGACGCCCCAGCCTCCCCCTCCGGGGCGGCTTTTCTCTTTCTCTCCTCCCCAGTGCGGGGAGGTAGAGTTTCTTCTTGGTTCCTCCCGCCTCCGCGGGAAGAATCTGTCTCATCGTCATCAGACGACAAGGGTATGATGGCCTTGCGCCGGGGGCCTTTTCCGCCCCCCTAGTCCGCCTCCCCGGACCCCTCATCCTTCCCGGATGGGGCGTCCTCTTCTTCTTCTTCCTCCCCTTCGTGGGAGGATTGCGCCTCGTCGTCTTCGGACGAGGCCTCTGACATAACCTTGCGACGGAGACCCTTTCGGGTCCCGGGGGCCTTCTTCTCGGCCTTCTTCTCCGGCACCTTGTACGGTGCCGGGACTAGCATCTCCGTCAGGAGAGCGTCGGCTGGGCCTTCTGGCAGCGGAGCCGGACAGTAAACCTGCTCCGCCGTCTCCACATAATCCTGAAACAAATATGCATAACTACTTAAGGCTCTCCTCTGAATATATTGGGAAGAACCAGGTCCGATGGTAATCTGAGAACTCACCAGACTAGGGGCCCGCGCGGTGTGAAGCCCGCGGTCCTAGGATGTGGGAGGATGAACTTTGGAGGCCTTGAAAAGCACCTTCCATGCGCCTTTATGGGTCATGTCGTAGAGCTTCCGGAGCGTCTGGTGTTCGGCCGGGATGAACTCCCACAGATTGACTGCCCGCCTTTGGTAGGGCAGGATCCGGCGAATGAGCATGACCTGGATCACGTTGAAAAGCTTGATGTTCTTATCCTTCATGCTTTTGATGCATGTCTGGAGTCCGGTCAGCTCCGTAGAATCGCCCCAGGACAGGCCCTTCTTTTCCCAGGAGGTGAGCCGCATGGGGGCTCCGAATCGGAACTCGGGGGCCGCTGCCCAGTTGGCGTCGCGCGGCTCGGTGATGTAGAACCATCCCGATCGCCACCCTTTCATGGTCTCTGCAAAGGAGCCGTCGAGCCATGTGACATTAGGCATTCTGCCCACGATGGCCCCTCCGCACTCTTCTTGTTGGCCGCTTACAACCTTCGGCTTCATGCAGAAGGTTTGCAGCCATAGGCCGAAGTGAGGTCGGATGCGGAGGAAAGCCTCACATACGACGATGAACGCCGAGATGTTGAGGACAAAATTTGGGGCTAGATCATGGAAATCTAGCCCGTAGTAGAACATGAGCCCGCAGACAAAGGGATGGAGTGGAAATCCCAGTCCACAGACGAAGTGCGCGACGAATATGACCCTCTCGTGGGGTCCTGGGGTCGGAATGACCTGCCCGGCGTCCGGTAGCCGGTGCGCTATGTCTGCGGCCAAGTATCCGGCCGCCCGAAGATTTGTGATGTGCTTCTCCTTGACGGTGGAAGCCACCCACTTGCCTCCTGCTCCGGACATGTTCAGCTATGCGAAGAAGACTTGGGCTTGGGCGCTGGAGCTCGACGGGGCAACAGTGGGCAAAGGAGGAAGAAGGCGTGGGTAAAAATGAGGAAATATTATCCCTTTATAGAGGCGCCGAGAGCGGTGCGCCTCCCCACTTGCCCGTTGGCAATCGCTTGCTTCCCAAGCGCCACGATTGATGGCATGGCGGGATTACCCTTACCCGTATTGATGAGAATCCCGCGATAAGGGGACACGATCTCTGCTTTGACAAGACGTGTCACAGAAACCGCCTCGTAATATGTGCAGTAGCTGGTTTTGGGAAAACGGTTCAAGTAACGACCCGACCATAATAACATGTCACGTCATCAAAAAAGTTGTCAGCAGATTGCATTTGTGAAAATATCGTTCTCTCTACGGTGGAGTATAAAGATGATCTTATGGATCCGGACACGGTCTACGTGTTTGATAACCACTTTGGAGTATTCGGAGAAGGAACCCGCCTTGCAATGCCAAAGACAATACTGCGCGCTAGACTCATTGTCATTGAAGTCTGGTTCAGGGGCTACTGAGGGAGTCCTGGATTAGGGGGTATCCGGACAGCCGGACTGTATACATCGTCTGTACTACTGAAGCGTGAAGATACAAGACTCAAGACTCCGTCCCATGTCCAGATGGAACTCTCCTTTGCGTGGAAGGCAACCTTGGTGATCCGGATATTGTGTTTCCTTTCTTGTAACAGACTCCATGTAAACCCTAGCCCTCTCCGGTGTCTATATAAACCGGAGAGGTTGGTCCTTAGAAGGCCGATCACAATTACAATCATACCATTACTTAGGGTTTAGCCTCTATGATCTCGTGGTAGATCTACTCTTGTACTACCCATATCATCAATATTAATCAAGCAGGAAGTAGGGTTTTACCTCCATCGAGAGGGCCCGAACCTGGGTAAACATCTGTGTCCCTTGCTTCCTGTTACGATCAGCCTTGACGCACAGATCGGGACCCCCTACCCGAGATCCGCCGGTTTTGACATCGACAGGAGGCAGGTTGATAATTGGAGTCTTCGGCATCGTTGTGATAGGAGAGGAGCCCCAGACTGTGTTCACCGTCACCCTGCTCGTCCTGTGATACGTCTCCGTTGTATCTACTTTTCCAAACACTTTTGCCCTTTTTTTGGACTCTAACTTGTATGATTTGAATGGAACTAACTCGGACTGACACTGTTTTCAGAAGAATTTCCATGGTGTTGTTTTATGTGCAGAAAATAAAAGTTCTCAGAATGTCCTGAAACTCCACGGAACACCTTAGAAAAAATAAAGAAAAATCGTCGCCAAAGATGAAGGCCAGGGGGCCCACACCCTGTCCACGAGGGTGGGGGGTGCGCTCCCCTGGGCGCGCCCCCCTACCTCGTGGGCCCCCTGGTGGCCCTCCGACGCCAACTCCAACTCCATATATTGGCTTTCGGGGAGAAAAAAATTAGAGAGAAGAAATAATCACGTTTTACGATACGGAGCCGCTGCCAAGCCTTAATCTCTCTCGGGAGGGCTGATCTGGAGTCCGTTCGGGGCTCCGGAGAGGGGGATTCGTCACCGTCGTCATCATCAACCATCCTCCATCACCAATTTCATGATGCTCACCGCCGTGCGTGAGTAATTTCATCGTAGGCTTGCTGGACGGTGATGGGTTGGATGAGATTTATCATGTAATCGAGTTAGTTTTGTTAGGGTTTGATCCCTAGTATCCATTATGTTCTGAGATTGATGTTGCGATGACTTTGCTATGCTTAATGCTTGCACTAGGGCCCGAGTGCCATGATTTCAGATCTAAACCTATTATGTTTTCAAGAATATATGTGTGTTCTTGATCCTATCTTGCAAGTCTATAGTCACCTACTATGTTTTATGATCCGGCAACCCCGAAGTGACAATAATCGGGACCACTCCCGGTGATGACCATAGTTTGAGGAGTTCATGTATTCACTATGTGCTAATGCTTTGTTTCCAGTTCTCTATTAAAAGGAGGCCTTAATATCCCTTAGTTTCCAATAGGACCCCGCTGCCACGGGAGGGTAGGACGAAAGATGTCATGCAAGTTCTTTTCCATAAGCACGTATGACTATATACGGAATACATGCCTACATTACATTGATGAACTGGAGCTAGTTCTGTGTCACCCTATGTTATGACTGTTACATGACGAACCGCATCCGGCATAATTATCCATCACTAATCCGGTGCCTATGAGTTTTCCATATACTGGTTCTCGCTTATTTACTTTTTTGTTGCTACTATTACAACCACTACAAAATACCAAAAACACTACTTTTGATGTCTTTACTTTTGTTACAGTTACCACCACTATCATATTACTTTGCTAGTAAACACTTTGCAGCAGATACTAAGTTTCTAGGTGTGGTTGAATTGACAACTCAGCTTCTAATACTTGAGAATATTCTTTGGCTCCCCTTGTGTCGAATCAACAAATTTGGGTTGAATACTCTACCCTCGAAAACTGTTGCGATCCCCTATACTTGTGGGTTATCAAGACCTTTTTCTGGTGCCGTTGCCAGGGAGCATAGCTCTATTCTTTGAGTCACTTGGGATTTATATCTGCTGGACACTATGAGGAACTTCAAAGATGATCGAACTACTATTTTGCCCTCAACTACGAGGGGAGGTAAGGGACTGCCATCTCGCCTTGCACTAGATTCTCCTTCTGTTATGAGTAAGTTTGCTACACCTAAACCTACTACTACTATTGATTCTGATATGTCGCATGTTATTGATGATGCCACTTCTTCTATGCACGATACTTATGATGAAACTACTTCTATGCTTGATACTACTGTGCCACTTGGTGAATTTCTTGATGAGCAAATTGCTAGGTCTAGAGAAAGAGAAATTATTGAACCTGAACACGATGATGTTAGTGATGATGAACCTATGCCTGCTATTCCTGAGGGTTATCTTTTTGACGCTGAATCTTCTGCAGCTATTCTTGCTTGCCAGGATAGACGTGAACTTAAGAGGTTGCTAGTTAAATGGAGTAAAGAATCTTTTAGAGATAGAATGAGACCCGACCCTGCTTTTGCTACTTCACCTATTTGAGTTCCTGATCAGGATTATTATGATTTTTCTGTTGATCCAGATATAATTACTTTGGTTGAATCTGATCCTTTTTATGGCTATGAATATGAAACTGTTGTGGCACATCTTACTAAGTTAAATGATATATCTGCCCTGTTTACTAATAATGAGAGATCGCGCTAACTTTATTTACTCAAGATATTTCCGTTCTCATTAAAGGGTGATGCTAAGATATGGTATAATTCTCTTGATCCTGGTTGTGTGCAAAGTCCCCAGGAAATGATTTATTACTTCTCTGCTAAATATTTCCCGTCCCATAAGAAACAAGCTGATTTGAGGGAAATATACAATTTTGTGCAAATTGAAGAAGAGAATCTCCCACAAGCTTGGGGGAGGCTTCTCAAGTTACTTAATGCTTTGCCTGATCATCCTCTTAAGAAACCTGAAATATTTGATATCTTTTATAATGGACTAATCGATGCTTCCAGAGATTACCTGGATAGTTGTGCTGGTTCTCTTTTCAGGGAAAGAACACCGGATGACGCTGAAATTCTATTGAATAATATGTTGGCAAATGAAAATAATTGGGCACCTCCCGAGCTACCTCCTGAGCCAGTTCCTGAGCCAATTACTGAGCCTATTCCTAAACCAACTCCGAAGAAGAGAGGTGTTCTATTTCTCAGTCCCGAAGATATGCAAGAGGCAAAGAAATCTATGAAAGAAAAGGGTATTAAAGCTGAAGATGTTAAGAATTTACCTCCTATTGAAGAAATACATGGTCTTAATTTACCGCCTGTTGAAGAAGTATATGATCTCAACTACTTATTTACTGAAGAACCTCCCGATATCCCGACACAGGTAGTAAAGGTAAATTCTCTCTATAGATATGATAAAGCTGAAGTCCCTCCTACTAAAATTGCTAGTCAGTGCTTGGATGAGTTTGATGACTTTATGTTTAAGCAAGATGACTTTAATGCTTATTTTTGTAGACAATTAAAACAGAATACCTTTATGATTAAATGCTTGGGTGAATATATGGCTGATATTAGAGGTGAACTTAAACTTGTTAGCAAGCATGCTTCTATGGTTACCACTCGAGTAGAACAAGTACTTAAAGCGCAGAAAGAAGTGCTTGATGAAATGAATAGTAAGAAAAATGATTATGCTGTTAGAGTGGCTACTAGAACTGGTAGAATGACTCAGGAACCTTTGTATCCTAAAGGCCACCCTAAGAGAATCGAGCAAGATTCTTAGAGAAACAAAATTGATGTACCTAGTTCTTCTAAGAGGAAGAAAAAGAAAAATGATAGGACTTTGCAAACTTCTAGTGAACCTATTACTGAACCACCTGAGAATCCGAATGACATCTCTGTTTCTGATGCTGAAACACAATCAGGTGATGAACATGAACCTGGTAATAAATGTTAATGACAATGTTCATGTTGATGCTCAACCTAGTAATGATAATGATGTAGAAGTTGAACCTGCTGTTGATCTTGATAACCCACAATCAAAGAATCAACGTTATGATAAAAGAGATTTTGTTGCTAGGAAACATGGTAAAGAAAGGGAACCAAACCCATGCCTTTTCCTCCGAAACCATCCAAGAAAAATGATGATGAGGATTTTGAGCGCTTTGTTGAAATGATTAGACCCATCTTTTGGCGTATGCGATTAACTGATGTGCTCAAAACAAATTCTTATGCTAAGTATATGAAGGATATTATTACTAATAAAAGAAAGATACTTGAAGCTGAAATTTCCACCATGCTTGCTAATTATACTTTTAAGGTTGGAATACCAAAGAAACTTGGAGATCCAGGAGTACCTACTATACCATGCTCCATTAAAAGAAATTATGCTAAAACTGCTTTATGTGATCTTGGAGCCGGTGTCAGTGTTATGCCTCTCTCTTTATATCGTAGACTTGATTTGAATAAGTTGACACCTACTGAAATATCTTTGCAAATGGCTGATAAATCAACTGCTATACCTTTCGGTATTTGTGAGGATGTGCCTGTTGTGGTTGCAAACGTTACTATTTTAACGGACTTTGTTATTCTTGATATTCCCGAGGATGATAGTATGTCTATTATTCTTGGAAGACCCTTCCTTAATACTGCAGGGGCTATTATTGATTGCACCAAAGGCAATGTCACTTTCCATGTTAATGGCAATGAGCACACGGTAAACTTTCCGAGGAAACAACCTCAAGTTTATAGTATCAACTCTATTGGAAAAATTCCATCGATTATATTTGGAGGTTTTGAATTTCCTCTCCCTACTGTCAAGAAAAAGTATGATATTCTTATTGTTGGGGATTTTCATATCCCCGTTGAGGTAACTTAGTGTTATTCGAAATTTCTCCGGTTTCGTGATTATTCGGAATGAGTTTGTTAACAAGACTTGATCAACCTTGTTAGTGGGTTCATTTTGATGATCACGAGATGTATGAAACTAGAAGCACAACCTTCTGTGCCCTCTTTATATTTTCTGTTATTTAGTAGAAATAAAGTAAAATAATATTTTTCTGTTTGTTTCCTGACTTATCCGTGCAATAATAAAATACCCCGAAAATAAAAGTCCTCAGAATGCCATGCCAATTTAATATGATTTTTTCGGGAATATTTAAGAATTTACTGTGCAAAATTTACCACGGGGGGAGCTGCCACCTAGCCACGAGCGTGGAGGGCGCGCCCTACCCCTTGGGCGCGCCCCTGCCTCGTGGGCCCACGGTGGCTCTCCTCCACTTAATCCTGCACCCATCTTCTTCCTCTACCTCACACAAACATGAAAAACCAACTCAAGCACGAGTTCCAGCCCCCCATTGCTGTGATTTTCGATCTCCTTGCTCAAAGCACCTCTTGCAAAACTGCTTGGGGAGATTGTTCCTTGGTATGTGACTCCTCCATTGGTCCAATTAGTTTTTGTTCTAGTGCTTTATTCATTGCAAATTTGTGCTGCATAGGTGACCATGTTCTTGAGCTTGCATGTCAAATTTATATGGTTCCAAGTAGCTCCAATGCTTTATATAGGCTCTAGGCACTTGTGGGAGTTGTTACTATCAATCTTATTGAAGTTGGTTCACTTTTATTTGAAGTTACTAAAAATTTCAGATTGTTTCAGAAATAATGAAGAAATTTTTCAGGGGCTCGTCGAGCCGAAGCTCTAAGGAAAAACAAAAGGAAGAAGAACAGAAGCCCAAATTTAATTTGCCTCGCACCGCGGAGGTCCGGCCGTGTGAATGGCCTTTCGATGACTTCTTGAGGAGAGCCGGGATTTATGAAGATTTCTATTTATTAATTGAGAATGCTGGCCTCACCAACTTCCTCCGCGACCAACGTCATCGGTATCTCTTACTCACAAATACTTTTGTGCAAAACTTCTACTTTTTCCCTAAGAAATCACCTCCAACAGTAGAGTTTCATTTATATGACATTGTTAAAGAGATGACATTAGCTGAATTCTGTGAGGTTTGCAGAATACCCTTTGAGGGCACCTTGGATGAACCCCACTGTAACGAAGTAGAAGCTTTTATTAACACTATCACTGTGGGAGAAACCAGGAAGGTTTCTGATGCAAGGATCACTAGCATACATTTTCCTGTTTTACGCTACTTTGCCTTATTTGCTAGTCGTTGCCTGATTGGACGCGGGAACTGTGGGAACCTTAGTATTCCTGATATTATTATTTTCCTCCATGGTTTATACCGCAATAACTCTGTTAGTATGGGTGGAATTGTTGCCAGACGGTTAAGTCTGAACCGCACTAAGGGCCCCATCTTTGGAGGCATTTATGCTTCACGCCTAGCTAAACATTTTGAAATACCTATTAGGCATGAGGAGGAAGAAGAGATAGCGCTGCCCCATGTTTATTTAGATTATAAGAGTATGATAGCGAATGATTTTCTTGTTAATTGTCGCGATGGGGAGCTCAATTATAAATTATACTTTGATAAACATCACCCTGAGACTATTACTTTGCCTGCTCCTTCTCTGTTTAACTTGTCTGCAGAACCTCACATCGTTCCATGGTCGGCTGTTCAAGCCTATCGGAACCCTGCACCAGCCCCGGAGCCGGAGCCACAAGATGAGCCTCCACGACTATCTGTTTATTCTTGGGTTCCAGAGGAGGCTGCCAGCCAGTGGCAGTCAGAGTCTTCTTCGTCACAGTACGACCCCAGCTACACCTATGGGTATCCGCCAGGCCATCCCTGGCAATAGACCAACTTAGGCCAAAAGCCTAAGCTTGGGGGAGTACGTATTTCCCACCGACATTACATTCATGTTCACACACACTCATTGCTAGATGTCGGTGCTCATACTCTTTCACTACAATATCCATGTTAGTTTAAATTTATTTTTCTAGCTTTCTTCTTGTGTGTTTGATAAACTTTAAGAAAAACTAAAAAAATTAGTTAGTTTACTCTCCATTCTTGTAGTAGAATTGAAAAGAAAACCCAAAAATATTTCCCGTTCTTCTTTTACTTGTTGGGAGCTTTCCCATGTAAATAGTTTTTGTTTCTTTTCCTTTCTTCGGGGGTCGAGAAGACCATATTGAAAATTCTTAGTGGCTCTTATATGCATGATTGATTATTTAACTTAGAACCCATATTACTTGTCTTCTCTCTTGAGTTGAATGCTTGCAGATTCCAGCTTAGTCCAATGCACATGCACTTTTATTATTATACACACCGTTCGGTCGTGCAAGTGAAAGGCAATGATGATGATATATGATGGACTTATTGGGAAGAGAAAAGCTGGTATGAACTCGATCTCTCTTGTTTTTGTAAATATGATGATTCATCGTTCTTGATTCAGCTATTATGAAGTAAACATATTTGCAATGACATTTAGAGATTAAAGTTGCTTGTGCCATGCTTGATTAGATATGAGTTATAATGGTTTACCTTGCGTGCCAACATGCTATTAGAATGCTTATGATGTGGTATGATGGGATGGTATCCTCCTTTAAATGAATTGAGTGACTCGACTTAGCACATGTTCACGCATGTAGTTGAATCCAATCAACATAGCCTTCATGATATTTATGTTCATGGTGGATTATATCCTACTCATGCTTGTACTCGGTGTGAATTAATTTTAATGCATGTTTACGACTGTTGTCGCTCTCTCAGTTGGTCGCTTCCCAGTCTTTTGCTAGCCTTCACCTGTTCTAAGCGGGAATACTGCTTGTGCATCCAAACTCCTTAAACCACAAACTTATTCCATATGAGTCCACTATACCTTCCTATATGCGGTATTTACCTGCCGTTCCAAGTAAATTTGTATGTGCCAAACTCTAAACCTTCAAATAAACATTCTGTTTTGCATGCTCGAATAGCTCATATGTCAACTAGAGCTGCCCTTATCTTCCGTGATAGGCGGGTTATTCTCAAGAGGAGTGGACTCCGCTCCTCACTCACGAGAAAATGGCTGGTATCCGGGATGCCCAGTCCCATGCTTTATGCAAACTAAATCAAAATAATTGCAAACAAAACTCCCCTTGGGACCCGTTGAATGTTGGAGGCACTCGTTGTTTCGAGCAAGCCATGGATTGATGCTTGTGGAGGAAGGGGATTATAAACTTTACCATTCTGTTTGGGAACCGGCTATAATCTGTTTAGCATGGAAGATATCATCGTCTTTTAGTTGTTATGTTGACAATGAAAGTATGCCGCTCAAAATATAATTTATCTCTCTTTCAAAACCGAGCTCTGGCACCTCTACAAATCCCTGCTTCCCTCGGCGAAGGGCCTATCCATTTACTTTTATGTTGAGTCATCACCCTTCTTATTAAAAAGCACCCGCTGGAGAGCACATTGTCGTTTGCGTTCATTATTATTGTTTTATATTGGGTATGACTTGACTGGATCTCTTTTACCATGAATTGCAATGTTTAGTCAGTCCTTGATCTTTAAAGGTGCTCTGCATTTATGTTTTGCGGTCTCAGAAAGGGCTAGCGAGATACCATTTTGTTATATCATGTTATGATTATTTTGAGAAAGTGTTGTCATCCGAGTTTTATTATTATGGCTCGCTAGCTGTTTATGCTACTGATATGAGTAATTGTGAGACCTACGTGTTATTGTGAGTATGGTTAGTTCATAATAATTGCTGAAACTTGAATGCTGGCTTTTCATGTTTACAACAACAGGAGCAAACAGAGTTTGTAAAAGTTTTTCTTTTTCTCTTTCAGGTTGTCAACTGAATTGCTTGAGGACAAGCAAGGGTTTAAGCTTGGGGGAGTTGATACGTCTCCGTCGTATCTACTTTTCCAAACACTTTTGCCCTTGTTTTGGACTCTAACTTGTATGATTTGAATGGAACTAACCCGGACTGATGCTATTTTCAGCAGAATTGCCATGGTGTTGTTTTATGTGCAGAAAATAAAAGTTCTCAGAATGTCCTGAATCTCCACGGAACACCTTAGAAAAAATAAAGAAAAATCGTCGCCAAAGATGAAGCCCAGGGGCCCAAACCATGTCCACGAGGGTGGGGGACGCCCCCCCGGGTGCGCCCCCTACCTCATGGGCCCCCTGGTGGCCCTCCGACGCCAACTCCAACTCCATATAATCGCTTTCGGGGAGAAAAAAAATCAGAGAGAAGAAATAATCGCGTTTTACGATACGGAGCCGCCGCCAAGCCCTAATCTCTGATGGGAGGGCTGATCTGGAGTCCGTTCGGGGCTCCGGAGAGGGGGATTCGTCACCGTCGTCATCATCAACCATCCTCCATCACCAATTTCAGGATGCTCACCGCCGTGCGTGAGTAATTTCATCGTAGGCTTGCTGGACGGTGATGGGTTGGATGAGATTTATCATGTAATCGAGTTAGTTTTGTTAGGGTTTGATCCCTAGTATCCATTATGTTCTGAGATTGATGTTGCGATGACTTTTCTATGCTTAATGCTTGCACTAGGGCCCGAGTGCCATGATTTCAGATCTAAACCTATTATGTTTTCAAGAATATATGTGTGTTCTTGATCCTATCTTGCAAGTCTATAGTCACCTACTATGTTTTATGATCCGGCAACCCCGAAGTGACAATAATCGGGACCACTCCCGGTGATGACCATAGTTTGAGGAGTTCATGTATTCACTATGTGCTAATGCTTTGTTCCGGTTCTGTATTAAAAGGACGCCTTAATATCGCTTAGTTTCCAATAGGACCCCGCTGCCACGGGAGGGTAGGACAAAAGATGTCATGCAAGTTCTTTTCCATAAGCACGTATGACTATATATGGAATACATCCCTATATTACATTGATGAACTGGAGCTAGTTCTGTGTCACCCTATGTTATGACTTTTACATGACGAACCGCATCCGACATAATTATCCATCACTAATCCGGTGCCTACGAGTTTTCCATATACTGGTTCTCGCTTATTTACTTTTCCGTTGCTACTGTTACAATCACTACAAAATACCAAAAACACTACTTTTGCTGTCTTTACTTTTGTTACCGTTACCACCACTATCATATTACTTTGCTACTAAACACTTTGCTGCAGATAGTAAGTTTCCAGGTGTGGTTGAATTAACAACTCAGCTGCTAATACTTGAGAATATTCTTTGGCTCCCCTTGTGTCGAATCAACAAATTTGGGTTGAATACTCTACCCTCGAAAACTGTTGCGATCCCCTATACTTGTGGGTTATCGTCCTGTTCCATTGCTGGGTCCGCGGTTTCTTCATTGTCTTCGGCCTCGTCCGGGGTATTATTCCCTCTTGTGTCGGGATCGCTATTTTTACCATGGCGTGATTTAGAGCGGCGCTGCTGACGTCGGTGCTTTGGCTGCTTCTCAGGAGGCTTATCCTCAAATGGATCCATTTTGTCATTGCCATGGTCTCCTTTGGGTGTATCCACCATATATATGTTGTATGAGGAGGTGGCTCTCCAGCGCCCTGTGGGCGGTGGTTCCTGTTCTTCTTCAACATCGTCATCCATATCGTTGATGTCTTCGGAGTTGAAATCAAGCATGTCGGTCAAATCGTCGACAGTGGCTATCAAGTGGGTGGTGGGTGGGTAACAAAGTTCTTCATCGTCCGCTTCCCACTCAAGCTGGACATAGTTCAACCAAGAATCTACTAACAAGGAGAGAGACTTTAATGAGTTTAACAGATCGCTTAGGGGTGAGTGTTGGAAGATGTCCGCGGAGCTAAACTCTAAGATTGGCACCTGGTCAATGGGTGCGGATACACGCGGTTTGGAGCCTATGGCCGGAGACGAGTCCGAAGTTCCGATGACACATGCCTCGTTGGAGGTCAGATCTGTGTTCGGCTCTAGCGCCGCTGAGTCTGCGGCCTCCGTGGCGAGGTTGAGCTTCCCGTCCATGGATGGCGCGCTCTGTTCTGGATCTAGGGCCAGAACAATTACATGCGATATCTCCTGCAAACAGTCTGATGACGGATTTAGGTCATATTCATCGTGGCGGCAGGGCGCGGCTGTCATGGGCTCGAATCCGTCTAAGATCAACTCTCCGCGGATGTAGGCGGTGTAGTTCAAGCTTCCAAACCTGACCTGATGGCCAGAGGCATAGCTGTCGATCTGCTCCAGATGGCCAAGCAAGTTGGCCCGCAGTGCGAAGCCGCCGAATACGAAAATCTGCCCGGGGAGAAAAACTTCACCGTGGACTGTGTTGTTGTAGACGATTGAAGGAGCCATCAAGCCTTACGGTGACGACACAGTGGAACTCTCAATGAAAGCACCAATGTCGGTGTCAAAACCGCGGATCTCAGGTAGGGGGTCCCGAATTGTGCGTCTAAGGCTAATGGTAACAGGAGGCGAGGGACACAATGTTTAGCCAGGTTCGGGCCCTCTCGATGGAGGTAATACCCTACTTCCTGCTTGATTGATCTTGATGATATGAGTATTACAAGAGTTGATCTACCACGAGATCGTAGAGGCTAAACCCTAGAAGTTAGCCTATGATTATGATTGTTCTCGTCCTACGGACTAAACCCTCCGGTTTATATAGACACCAGAGGGGGCTTGGGTTACACAGAGTCGGTTATAGAGAAAGGAATCTTCATATCCTAACCGCCAAACTTGCCTTCCACGCAAAGGAGAGTCCCATCTGGACACGGGACGAAGTCTTCTATCTTGTATCTTCATAGCCCAACAGTCCGGCATATGCATATTGTCCGTCTGCCCGAGGATCCCTTAATCCGGGACTCCCTCAATCATGTAGTTGACATCGTATTTATGGCAAAGCCACCGTTCATATTTTTTTCATACATGTCACTCTTGAATCATTGCACGTCCCGGTACACCGCCAGAGGCACTCACATAGAGTCATATTTTTTCTAAGCATTGAGTTGTAATTCTTGAGTTGTAAGTATATAAAAGTGTGATGATCTTCATTATTAGAGCATTGTTCCATGTGAGGAAAGGATGATGGAGACTATGATTCCCCCACAATTTGGGATGAGACTTCGAATGAAAAATAAAAAAAATAAGAAGAAAAAAAGAGGCCATAAAAAAAGAGAGAAGGCCCAAATAAAAAATGAGAGAAAAAGAGAGAAGGGGCAGTGTTACTATCCTTTTTCTACACATGTGTTTGAAAGTAGCACCATGATCTTCATGATAGAGAGTCTCCTATGTTGTCACTTTCATATACTAGTGGGAATTTTCATTATAGAACTTGGCTTGTATATTCCAATGATGGGCTTCCTCAAAGTGCCCTTGGTCTTCGTGAGCAAGCGAGTCGGATGCACACCCACTTAGTTTCATTTGAGCTTTCATACACTAGCTCTAGTGCCTCCGTTGCATGGCAAGACAATCCCTACTCACTCACATTGATATCTATTGACGGGCATCTCCATAGCCCATTGATATGCCTAGTTGATGTGAGACTATCTTCTCCTTTTTTGTTTTCTCCACAACCACCATTCTATTCCACCTATAGTGATATATCCATGGCTCACTCTCATGTATTGCGCAAAGATTGAAAAAGTTTGAGAACATCAAAAGTATGAAACAACTGCTTGGCTTGTCATCGAGGTGTGCATGGTTTAAATATTTTGTGTGATGAAAATAGAGCATAGCCAGACTATATGATTTTATAGGGATAGCTTTCTTTGGCCATGTTATTTTGAGAAGACATGATTGGTTTGTTAGTATGCTTGAAGTATTATTGTTTTTATGTCAATATTAAACTTTTTTTTTGAATCTTTCAGATCTGATCATTCATGCCACAATAAAGAAAATTACATGGATAAATGTGTTAGGTGGCATTCGACATCAAAAATTCTGTTTTTATCATTTACCTACTCGAGGACGAGAAGGACTTAAGCTTGGGGATGCTTGCACTACAAAAATACACTTCCGTGATGATACGTGTTTGTCACAGTAGGTGACGTTTTCTGTCATGCATGTACATCCATGGCAATTTATGACAGAATCAAGATAGTCATACCTGTGCTGTCGTAGAAGTGTTCCATGACATTACCAAAATTATCATCACGGAAGTGTCCACTTCCATGACGATAAATCGCATGTCATAGAAGTGCTTTCGTCAAGGGTGACCGAAATGTGGCATCCACCATAATGGGACGCCATTAACCGCCATTAACCTATCGGGTCCTTTTTTGGATCCGATAACCCGCTAACAGCCACGACCAATGCCGATTTTCCACGTGTAAAATTCTCATTGGCTGACGGATCCACGCGTCAGCTCCGCGTTGGCACAGGTGTCACTCATCCAATGGTCGAGATGGGCCTATGATATGTTGACACGTGGACCGGCCCAAAAGTGGCCCACAAAGTTTAAATGGGCCGGCCCAACCGAAGGCCCATAAGATTTAGCGGACCATAATGGGCTGGCCCAGCTAAAGGCCCACAAAATTTAGGGGACCATAATGGGCCGGCCCAGCTAAAGGCCCACACGATTTTGCAGACCATAATGGGCCGGCCCAGCTAAAGGCCCACAACATTTTGCGGACCACAATGGGCTGCCCAAGCTAAAGGCCCACAAGATTCTGCAGACCATAATGGGCCGGCCTAGCTAAAGGCCCAACATTCTCTGTCAAATCGGCCCATCAACGGCCTGTCCTAAACTTGTCATCAACGCGACCCATGGTCACTTCTGTCCCGTTAACAGTCTACTAAGTAATTGGGCCGAATTACCGCCCGGTGTATTTTCGGCCTGTTAAAGGTCCGGCTTCATTTGGGCCCATTTACAGGCCATCAAAACTTTCGGTCCATAAACGACCGTGAAGGATTTGGGTCATATTCGACCATGTCTGACATTCGGCCTGTTAGAGGCCCACTATAGATTTGGGCCACTTTCGGCCTGTTGTCATTTTTGGCCTGTTAACGTCGGACGAAAACCATGGGCCATATGTGGCCCAATGTCATATCGGGCCCATTAATGGCCCATATAAAAATGACGATAATCTAGCCCGACCGAAGTTCCGGCATGTTAAAGGCCCATGTATTAGGTCAGCGCATTTACGGCCCGTCCGAATTTCGGCCTGTCAAAGATCCGCATCGTAAATGGGCCACCATTTCGGCCTGCTAAGACCAGTGGGTTATTTGGCACAATCAGGGCCCAATCTCACTTTCGTTCTATTAAAGGCCCATGTTTTTTATGGGCTCGAGATATTTACACCTGTAAACGGCCTACTTTTACTGAGGGCCCAAATTATGTTTAGGCCTGTTAAAGGCCCACTATGGGCACAGGCCTACCAGAAAAATCTGAAAGCTTATGCTGATTTAGGCCTAGATATTTTTAGTGGGCTACATGCCAATTTCGGCCCGTAATCGTTTTTAGCTCAATTGGAATGGGCCCGACGAATGTTGGCATGTTGGGCTCCTATGAAGCTTTCGGTCGAATACATTACTAAGATAAACCTACACTATGCAAAAATAACATCATAATTACTGCAGCCTGTGGCAGCATCATAAATGTTGTATCACAACAAAATAAATTCCAGCCATACAACAAAAGGCCTATTGGCATAAAATTTACAGTCCTTCCAGATAAAAGCACCATCAGATTTATAGAAGCATAGATCATTTGACTAGAGTGCTAAGGTTTCAGGCTGTAGAATCTGATGGAGTAGCACGATCTCCACCTTTTTTCCGCCATTGCTCTTGAACAGCAAAGCGAATGTCTGATAGTCTGGTTTCAAAACCATTCATATCTTGATGACATTTCTCAACCACTATTCTTGTTTCCGAAACAACGTCCATTAGGGATTGGACTTGTGTCTGGAGCACAGATATATCACTCTATCTAGCAGGAAAATTTTGTTCACTAGGCGATTTGGATGAGGTTACCTTGACAACCAACCCAGAATTATGCAGGAAGGTGCTTTTTGCACTATTAGTGGAGAGATACTGACGCACTGCAGCAAGAGGTGACATTGTGCCTGTGGCAGCCTCGTCACCTTCAGGTGGTTGTGGCTGTTCAATCATTTGTTCCATAGCTTCCTCAAAGTTTGAACTTGTAGATTAGTGTACCAGATAAGTTACTAATGAGACAAAAACAAACAAAGTAGGTTAAACATTTATACATAACTTATTTTGGTGAACAACTGTAATACATTAGCATGTATTGTAGTGCCAACTACATAATAAAATCACTTTCGGAACATATGTCCATGTAGCAAGCCTACTGTATTGTCTATTTCCTCACATTCGTTGACATCTAAGGATTAAGAGACATGGTTTAAAGTAGGATAAACATAGTATGACATCATTCATATCATGGGCAAACAGATATAAAAGAAACAAGCTATTTTATCATGTGCGCACGTGAACATAACAACTAGATTATAGATCAAGACCAAAAGTTATCCTTCATCTCTTTTAAACCATGTAAGGTGAAATGATAGGTTAAGACAACTATGTATAAAAGTGAACATAGTAACTGACATTGGCTGCAAACCAAGTAGTTAAATGAACACATCACAGTACCAATCAGTTCAAGGTAGGAGGAGTAAGGACTTACAACAGCGGCTTGAACTAGTGTGCTCATGACCTTCATCTTGCTGGTGTGGCAATCCTTGAAGATTTGCACTGCATTCGGTTCAGGTTCTTTTTGGTCCGCACGGGTTTTCCTCTGTATTTGGAACAAGTCAATATAGATATGATAATATGGCACAAAAAATAAGAAGGAAGTACCAGCTATTTACAAGAGCCTTGTAGTGTGCAATATAGCTACGAGATCCTGTTGTCTGTTGGAATTTCACCTTAGAACGGTTGGTTTTGTTGTTCAAACAGTTAGCCTAGAAGAAGATACACTTGTAAGGCACATACATAAATACAAGTTCAATATGTGGTCTGATCAAATACATATAGCCTACCTGATACTTTGGATCAGACCAGTGTTTAACGAGGGCTGTCCAGTCTTCATCTGTAATATATTCCACTGGAGATGTTTGGGCGATTTCATTGTTAGCCTTGCCTTCAAAGTGAGATTTTCTAAGGTGGTACCAATATAGTGCAGAGCAGACTGAAAAACATGAGTGCATGCTTGTTTAGTTGCATCATCTTTCGGATCCAACTTGAGCCTCATCTGTTGAAAAAAGAATGTGAGTCTTATTAGGAAGGTCAAGGAAGGTGTTAACATTACTTAGGATAAATGGTCAAGGAAGGTGTTAAACTACGTATTGTCTTTCTCATTCCTGTACCGGATCCACGTTGGGAGGATACATGCATGACACCTAACGTTAACGGCTGCCTCTGATACTAACTTGGCTAACACTGTAGCATCACGTGGCCTTTTTAAACCTGCCTCAAAATGGATCTCCATTCTTCCTCCTTTAGATTTTGTTAATTTGTCAAGCATTATCCCTGATGTCTGTTTCCGCTTGCGTCGTGGTGCTAGTTCAACAACGAATATGGAAAGTGTTAGTGTACATCAAACTGTGAGAGTACATATAAAGGAGCACGCAACTGCAACTTGACTCGGTCAGGTACCATCTTGGTGTTGATGCTCATGAGGTTCATCTGATCTTGCCAAGTCCTGTTGTGTCAGCAGTGCTTCGGAAGTAGTGTTAGGTGTGAAGGCAGCTTGGGAACTGGCCAGTTCCGGAGCAAACGAATGAGTAACTGGTTGAGATGCTGGTACAGTTGAAGCGGATGCTGCAGCTGGTGGAGCAGGTGATATTGTGTTTGTAGATTTAGCCGGTGGACTTGGACCTTCTACTGCACTATAAGTACCAGCAGAATCTCGACGAAAGATCCTTTTCCATTTCACCCGACGAGTTACAGCACTCCATACTATACTATTTTCCTTGCTCTTTTTTGACTTTGCCATGTCAAGCTGTACCCACAACACAAAAGAATAAAATCATGCTTCAGAACTCATTGATGCATGATAGAGACAAGCAATACTTTGATGTAAGACAACCGTATGAGGATGGAATATGTAAGAAAAATAGGACGGCATGACATATTCACAGCTATGATGTGCAAACTAAGCAGAAGGATTTTCAAGAAAATAGAAGTAATGCAAGCTAGACACCATATGAAAGATGCAACCAATATTACTCTACCAAGTTAAAAGTGTCTTGTCATTAGTGGCAATTCGAAAAATTAGAAGCAGTACAACGTTGAAATCAATGCAAGATGCAACCACTATCAAACTGCCATGTTAAAAGCGTCCAATCATGAGTGACTGATGCGGGATACACAACAACAGTACTTTGATGTAAGAACATGGTATGATAGATAGATGCAGTGTATTCTAGACACAGAAAGCCATGTCATATGCACATGTATAACGTATAAACTCACCAGGTACAATTTAATCAAAATGGAAGAAATACAGGCTAGACAACATATGCAACATGAAACCAAGTATCACACTATCAACTTAGAGCAAGCACCTGCGATGGTGGAGTACGGGAGATGAACTCATCATGTAACATGATTCACATGCTCAATACCCAGGACGGTGGTTCCTCCCGCCTGGCAGGTCTAAGAATACAACCCCTACGACACAGTTGAAACCAATTGTCTCTCACTTCAAAGATGGACCCTATGTTCCTTTGAAATGCCTTTGATACATCAATTCTGCACTTTTGAAAGTGAAGATCTAGGCCCAAGAGGAATGAAATGAGCATACCAGGAGTTGTCCATTCACATGTCATATGAAGAATACTTATTTTCAGAGAGTGCCTCCAGGTTCTCTAGTAGCTATATCAAACCACAACTCTGTACTAGCCAAGAGGCTTCGGTACTAACCAACACACAGGGATTCAAGGATGCAAAAAGAAAAAGGAAGATAATACCACTGCTGTAGATGCATGCCCTTGTATTAGTTGAGAAGAACACAAGTAAGAAAGTCTAGAAAGTTCTGAGACTGGGGTAGGTGAATCCATCGACCTTGACGTAGGGCTTTCCCCTCCACCCGATGGTGATTGACTTACTGAAGACATGCCCAAAGCCATTAATGAATTGAGCCTGGTGAACCATTGATATAGCACTCTGCGGGGCAAAGGCTATGCTTATCACGATAGTTTACAAAAGCTCTTTCCTGACCTGGAATAGACGAATCCTAACAAGATTCTAGACATACGCGGGATGAAACAACATCTACTCGAATTTCATTCACAAAGCCATCAAGGCGGCGCTCAAGAGAGGTTGTTGTCTACCTAATGCCATCCCTTCAATTAGATTGTAATGGCAGTAGCCCCGGTTTCACGGGTTTCGATACCCCAGCAATGTGCAAGAACATCCTCGAAAACGTCTGACGTGACTTCACCTGAAAGTGCATCTGGAACCACTCCCAGTGCTGATTTAGATGTTGTAGGAACGAACAAAGATTGTGGTGCTGAAACAAACGGACAACAAGATATGTCCTCTATTGGCGTTTGATAGCTCATTGCTACCTCGCCGGAGGGATGGGGAGATAGACTCTGACCCAGATCTCGCTATAGCCGCCAACAGATCAATTCATTAAGGGCACACCAAGGCAGGGAAGAATTCTCAATTAGTTCAGTGAGTTTAGGAAAGGATGCTAGTTTAGAACAGTTGGTGGAGCATGGTGAAACGTGCTCATTTGGAGTGGCTGAAACCGAAACGTACTCGAGAGCTACTCGTCTTCCTAAAAGCTCTAGCAATGCAAGACCTGTCCTAATGCAATAAATATCGGTGCTCTCGAACTCAATCAGCACAGGTATAGGGCCAGGTGCTTCTCCAGCTCTTGGTACTGTCTCTTGTACCCCACCTATATAGCTAGGGTTAAGTAACCCATTCAGGAGAAGATAAGAGAAACACCATCTGGTAAGGTTGGATCTATAAAACAACGTTGGTTGACAGAGCTATCTTTACATTATAGGTGGGGTCTTTGGATAGCAGATAATGGATCAGCTTCTACTTAAAAAGCATTTTAAGCGAGTTTCCTTATTTATTTGCGGGTCTCTCGTACAAGATTCTATCAGTTACAGCGGATTCCAGGGATGGAGCCAGATCTACTATCCGCTTGTTGTCCCTAAGCTGATAATTGCCCGAGCCTATTTGTTTTTTTTCCGGGGAGGGGCACATAGCGATAGATACTTTAGAAACCTATCACTAAGAAGCGGGCTCACTGAAAACCAAACTGTTCGTATTTCTTTAAAATGTTGCTGCCCTAGTCGGGGGTCTGTCTATAGAAGAAGGGAATCCAGAGGAAGAAGCAGCTCCCCGAAGGAATCCTGCTAACTACCACCTACCTACCTCCCGCTTTTGTTCGGACAAGGCGAGTTTCCTAAGATTCACCCACCGCGGATACACTAAGCGTTCTTCCCGTTGGTAAATCTGATTCTTGCAAATCAACATCAGACTTAGAAGCTTCATGGGGTGGTCTCCCCATTTGGCAATTTAAGCCAAACAAAATACAGTACATAGGTTATAACCAATACACAAGCAGGCGTGAACCAGTCAGAAATTAGAATGGAGAAGTAGACACAGAAGAGGAGGTGTTGGGACAGTATCGATAGCCGGCTTTTCACTTATTGCTAAGAGTGATTGTGAGAGAATACATAACATAGGTGAAAGCCAAAAGGCATATATGACCCGCTCAGCCTAGTGGAAGTGATTTGAAACTGATGTTTCTTTAGAATTCGATTAAGAATAAGAACATAGACCGGTTTCTAGAAAAAGAGACGTGCCCTCTTCTCTATCTGTAGATTAAGGAGCAACATGCTGGTTCCTTTTGTCATAATACCTAACGGCTGTGGGCAGAATGGATGAAAAAGCAGATGAAAGACACTATACATACCAATAGAATGAGAAATATAGAATAAAGCTAGGTGGCGTCATGGCATTTTAGAGCCAATTGCTTCTTTTGCATTTCAGCAACCTTCATGTACAATCTTATTTCATATTGGAGTACAGCCTATCGTAGGCCCAGCAAAGGCAAGACGGAAAGCAAGCATTAAGTGAAGAAGCAAGTTCAATTACTCAAACATTGGAACTTATTGTAAAACACATTCTGTCGCCCAAGTCAGATCATTGCCTACTGGCCACGAGGCTTATGAGGCCAGCGGAGGAGGTGGAGGGAAACGTATGAGATGAGGGATTTGGACTTGCTACACTTACCAGATGTGAGGTAGTGAAATGCTTTCCTTCCATATCGAACTTTCTCATAGCCGTAGTTCCAGACTCTCCGAAGCCTATGGCCAAGAGTAAGGGCACTCAGCAGGCTACACCGATTAGAGAGAGTACGTCGTCTATTCATTCCACTCATTCCTTAACGTCCAAAGCTAAGAATTCAAAAGGTTAATAGGTGTGTAGGTGTTCTTAGGTTCGTAACATGCCTTTCTCGGAAGCCTTGTTGAATTAATGGCAAGGGAGATATTAGCTTAATGGCTTGGCTATGCTTGAGTCAGCGAAAATCATTTATGACGAATAAAATCAATCAGAGGTAGTTACCTCTCCTGTAGCCAGGTATGAGAGGTCTAGTTTGGTGAGAATAGATAGGGATAGAAAGACCATCCCGGTGCACATGCTATGGGTCTTATTGTTTGTTGGGAAAGCAAGGAAGACTAGCCTTGGCGTGGGAAGCTTACCAATTTATGCGGTGGCTGCTCGATCAAGAAGAAAGAGTAGTTGTTACCCGCCTCCACTATTAAGTAGCATGAGCCACTAGACTGACTCGATATCCATGTGTGGATCCGCCCGAAGGCAGTCGATTGGAAAAGATGAAGACAAGGAAGAGCCATTCTTCATACATAGGAGCGAGTGGTCGAAATGGAAAGCGGACAAACGGAATTCTGTACAACTATAGGATTCGGTTCTTTCTTCTGTCCCAGGTCCTTTCTTCTATTGTGGATCTTTCTTACTTTTATTCCTCAGCTCGCTTACAAAAACTACATAAATTTTTTTAGATATGGACCTGGGGTTCTCACTTCTGCGCAAGCTATTTCCGAACCTGCCTGCCTTCGGGGAGATGGGTTGGGTCATACGCGGGACCTACCCCGAGGAAGGAGGCTTGAGGCGCACTAAATAGAATTGTTTTATCAACACGGGGTGGAGAAGGCATTGCAATTTCCTGCTTTTATAATTGCTTCGATTCCTCTGATTCTTCTTCTGACAGGAATTACCAATCCTTTATTGGCTATGTCATCCTCTATTTAGTAGATGTATGGTATGGTATGGTTACTAGGTAGTGTTGCTCGATACCCGAGCTTGCACCAGTATTAGCTGGCTATTCCACTATTGCTAAAAGAATTCTGGCTATTGGCTTTCCAACTTTCACCTCTCTGCAGCTTCTGGAGCTGCTTAAGCGCTTAACTTCTACAAAAGTGTGGTATACATTGGATGGAATTAGAGTGGGCGTGGCTACCTACATCGGGCAAGAATAGGAGTCGTATTTTGTTTTGTACCACCGAATTAGATAGCGGGAAATCAGATCAAGAATGGAACCTGTGGACCCTCCGACAGTACGAGCCCTTGTTCGCTTGGTTGGTCAACCCCTATCTCCCAGGCTACGACCTATCGCATTGCCGTCGATGAGTCTATATCGGATGGGTGTTCAAGTCTTTTGAAAAACCAGCCCATTCTAGTCTATCTGTCCCACTCTAAAGAAGATAGTGAACCTGAAGTTGTGCTGTCTCCAATCCCACAAGTCCAATAGGAAGAGCTAGTCCTCTAAAGTAAAGTAGGCAAATTATGGCTAAATAAAAGAATTCTTACTTTCACGGCCATCAAACATTCCAAGACATCTCTTCAAGACTATCCGACTCAGCTCTGCGTAGGCAGAGCCAGGAACTAGATCCGTATCCCATGATCAGTAATATTACAATTACACAACCACCAGATCCTTTAGGTTTGTTCGATCTATCGATAACTGATAGACAGACGCCTTTGACACTTCCTCCAGGTGGAGTTGATTAACACTCTCATGGTCGGTCGATGGAAATAGCAAGACGAGAAAGACATGATAATTTGATAAATATATGTGATGATCCCTAAAGAAATATCTAAGAATTAAATGTGTCCAAGATTCAATTGATTGGTTGAAGCCAAGGTCTCGAGCTAGTCCATCTTCCTATATGATATTCTTAATAATGTGCAGCACCAAGCCTAAAATTGGGGAATGAATTGAATCGATTGCCTTCCTTTCCTGGACTGGACTGAAACTAATAGGCTGCTTCCTCGTCTGTACTTCAGCTAGGAGGTTGTTGATATCACTCTAGATTCTCGAAAGGATATTGGATTGATTTCAAATACTTGGGACTTCAACTTCATTAGCAGTAGTAGAGGCAAATCTAGAGAGTCTCTGTTCGCATCGGTGCGGAGGATCACCAACATCCCCTAACTTACTCTTTTCCTTCTTATTTTCTAATATTGCCTTATGAAGTCAAAACCACAAGAATATGAATAAAATTAGTTCTGCATAACTGGTTGATGCATGATACAGACGAACACTACTTTGATGTAAGGCAAGCGCAGGATAGGAGGATGGAATATATACAAAAAAAAGACAGCGTTTCATATTCACACGTACGATAGGAGGATGGAATATGTATGAAAAGACAGTAAGTGGAAGGCATTTCAATAAAATTAGAAGAAATGAAAGCTAGGCACCATATAAACATGCAACCAATATCACTCTATCAGGTAAAAAGTGTCTCGTTGTAAGTGCCATTTCTAGAAATTAGAAGCAGTACAAGCTAGAAGACAATGCAAGATGCAACCTACATCACAGTTCCAAGTTAAATGTGTCTTATGGGTAAGTGATCGTTGCAGGTATAAGTTGTAAGCTACACAGATGCAATTCAACATAATCAGAAGCAATACAAACTAGACATCATACGGAAAACGCAACCACATATAACAGTTCCAAGTAAGAGCAACCACCTGTGATGGTGGAGTAGGGGAGATGTGCTCATCATGTACACATATGTTCTAGAAACAGGAACACGTGTCATATTCATAGGTATTATGTGTAAAGTTAGCAAATTCAATTCAAGTTAGAAGCAATACAAGCTAGACATCATACGCAACATGCAACCACATATAATAGTGCCAAGTTAGAGCAAGCACCTGTGATGGTGGAGTAGGGGAGATGTGCTCATCATCTACACACCTACGTTGACTGTCCAGCCTTGTGTTGTATTGCGAATCTTGTTGGGAGGATGGCGGAGTAGAATCTGTAGAGACCCCCTGTTTGAGTTGCTCCGAAGGACCACCATCATCCACTGCCGGACTAATTTCCTTCAGTTGTAATGATTTTGCATTGTGAAGTCAAACCGATAAGAAAAAGGAATAAAATTCGCTCTTCAGAACTCATTCATGCATGATACTGACGAACACTACTCGGATGAAAGGCAAACACATGATGCAAGGATGGAATATGTATGAAAAACAGGATGGTGTGACATATTCACACCTATGATGTGGTAACTAAGCAGAAGGCCTTTCAACAAATTAGAAGCACTGCAAGCTAGACACCATATGAAAGATGCAACAAATATCACTCTGCCAAGTTCAAACTGTATGACGTTTCAACAAATTAGAAGATGTACATGCTAGAAATCATATGCAAGACACAACCAATATCACAGTGGCGACTTAAAGGTGCCTTATCATAAGTGACTGATGCGGGATATGCAAGAATAGTAGTCTGATGTAGAAACAGGAACACATGTCATATTCACAGGCATTATGTGTAAAGTAGGCAGATGCAATTCAACAAAGTTAGAAGCAATACAAGCTAGACATCATACGCAACATGCAACCACATATAATAGTGCCAAGTTAGAGGAAGCACCTGTGATGGTGGAGTAGGGGAGATGTGCTCATCATCTACACAGCTACGTTGACTGTCTAGCCTTGCGTTGTCTTGCGAATCTTGTTGGGAGGATGGTGCGGTAGAATCTGTAGAGAACCTCCATTTCAGTTGCTCGGAAGGACCACCATCATCCAATGCCTTGCCAATTTCCTTCAGCTTTATTGATTTTGCATTGTGAGGTCATACCGACAAGAAAAAGGAATATAATTCGACTCATTCATGCATGATACTGACGAACACTACTCTGATGAAAGGCAAAGTCATGATACGAGGATGGAATATGTACGAAAAAAATGGATGGCTTGGCATATTCACACCTATGATGTGGTAACTAAGCAGAAGGCACTTCAACAAATTAGAAACACTGCAAGACACCATATGGAAGGTGCAATCAATATCACTCTGCCAAGTTAAAACTGTCTCGTCATAGGTGGCATTCATCAAACTAGAAGCAATACATACTAGAAATCATATTCAAGACGCAAACCAACACTACTAGGGAAAAGGCTATACACAGAATCTTAGCAGCAGCGAGGGTTAAAAACCCTCGCTACTGCTACTTACTAGCAGTGCAGGTTTTTGAACCTCGCTACTACTAAGTTGATAGCAGCAGCGCGGGTTTGTAACCCTCGCTACTACTAAGCGGTCTCTACCGTGCTCCCCGGGATATGCCATAGTAGTAGCGAGGGTTTTTAACCCTCGCTACTACTAAGTTGATAGCAGTAGCGCGGGTTTTTAACCCTCGCTACTACTAACCCGCACTACTGCTATCAACTTAGTAGTAGCGTGGGTTAAAAACCCGCGCTACTGCTAATCGTCTGTCATAGTAGTAGCGCGGGGTATGGCCTATTTGTCAAAGTCTACCCCCCCTGGACCGCCTTTTCAGTTTTAAAAAAAATAAAAGAAAATGATAAAAATGTCAAAAAAAATAAAAGAAAATAAGTTTCCCATGTGATATGTGGTCTAGTTGTTGGGAAAATTTTCAAATATGAACTTCGACTTTATTTGCAAAATCTCTCTGGAAAATTGTAAAATGGCCATAACTTTTGCATACGAACTCGGATGAAAAAAAGCCTACTAGAAAAAAAGTTACGGGGCTTTTAAGATCTGGAGGCAAAAAAATTCAAAAAAAAATCAGTTTTTTTAAATTTTTGTTAAATCTAGTCAAACTATGGTCAAACTAATTATTCAAGAATATTAGTGTTACTAAATAATTATTTTAGTTTTTTTGAATTTTGGTCAAATCTGGTCAAACTATGGTCAAACTATGGTCAAATCTGGTCAAACTGTGGTCAAACTATGGTCAAACTAATTATTCAAGAAATATTAGTGTTACTAATTTTTTAGAACAATAGTTTCAAAAACTCAAATAGTGAAATGTGTGACTTCATGCTCAAGCTAAATTCCTGAGGTTAATAGGATTGACATCTTACAATTGTCAGGAAAACAACAAGTGCAGACTTGGAAACGAGGGAGAATAGAACCCAGAAGTTAAGCGTGCTCAGGCTGGAGTAGTGAGAGGATGGGTGACCGTCCGGGAAGTTAGATGATTTGGAATGATGAGGGGTGATTAGAGATTAAATTGAGCAGCGATGAGGGGTGATTAGATATTTGAGGTTAAAATAATTCAGAAATTTGAAAATTAGGGGAAAAAATTCAAAAAAAAAATTCGAAAAAATTCAAAAAAAAAATTCAGAGATTACAGATTAGTAGCAGCGCGGGTTTCTACCCACGCTACTGCTATACGTTAGTTGTAGCGCGGGTTGCACCCGCGCTACTGCTATAAGTTAGCTGTAGCGCCTTATTAGTAGCGCGGGTACCCGCGCTACTAATAGGCCCAAAACCCGCGCTGCTGCTAGGCTTTTCCCTAGTAGTGCAATATCACACCGCCAACTTAAAGGTGTCCCAACTTAAAGGTGTCCCATCATAAGTGACTGATGCAGGATACACAAGAAGAGTAGTTTCATGTAAGAACATGGTGTGATAGACAGATATAGCATGTACCAAAAACAGGAAAGCGTGTCATATTCACATGTATCATGTGTAAGCTAAGCCGATGCAATTTACACTAATTAGGAGCAATACGAGCTAGACACCATATGCAACATGCAACCAGATATCACACTGCCAGGTTAGAGCAAGCACCTTGGATGGTCGAGTAGGGGAGCAGAGACTTGGACCTTGTAATGCACTATCAGTACAAGGAGAATCGGTACAGATGCTCCGTTTACGTTGCTGCAGAGGACCACCATCATCGCCTTCCTTACTCTTTTCCTTCCTCTTTCTTGATTTTGCCTTGTCAAGTCCAACCCACAAGAAAAAGGAATAAAATTTGCTCTTCAGAACTCATTGATGCATGATACTGACGAACACTACTTTCATGTAAGGCAACCGCATGATAGGAGGATGGAATATGTATGAAAAACAGGACGGCGTGACATATTGACATGTATGATGTATAAAGTGTAAACTAAGCACAATGTGCTTGAACTTGTTAGAATCAATGCAAGCTAGAAACCATATGAAAGATGAAACCAATATCACTCTGCAAAATTAAAAGGGTGCCCTAACAAATGTATTTGACCAAATTAGAAGCAATACTTGGCAACATGCTAGAAATGATATGCAATATGCAACGAATAAAGGTGACTCATCGTAAGTGATTGATGCAGGATACAAAAGAGAGGTAGTTTCATGTATGAACAAGGTTAACACATAGATGTAGTGTGTACCAAAAATAGGAAGGCATGTCATATTCACAGGTATAGTTTGTAAACTAAGCAGATGCAATTTACCCTAATTAGAAGCATTACAAGCTAGACACCGTATGCAACATGCAACCACATATCACATTGTGAAGTTAGAGCAAGCACCTATGATGGTGGTGTAGGGGAAGTGCGGTCTTCAGGTACAGAGCTACGTTCAATATCTTCATTTAGGCTTGTTTCTTGAGAATTATGTGGATAGGATGAAATTGCATTCTTTATAAGAGTATTGCGTCTCATATTAACCCATGCGCGTGACTGTCTCATCATAAGCGATAGATGCAGGATACACAAGAACAATAGTTTGATGTAAGAACATGGTGTGATAGGCAGATGTAGTATGTACCAAAAACAGGAAGGCGTGTCATATTCACATGTATAATGTGTAAGCTAAGGAGATGCAGTTTAACAAATTAGGAGCATTGATGAGGGTTACACAAGAAAAGTAGTTTGATGTAAGAACATGGTTAATAGAAAGAGGTAGTATGTACCAAGAATAGGAAGGCATGTCATATTCCCAGGTATAATGTGTTAACTAAGCAGATGCAGTTTACCCTAATTAGAAGCATTACAAGGTAGACACCATATGCAACATGCAACCACATATCACACTACCAAGTAAGAGCAAGCACCTACGATGGTGGAGTGGGGGAATTGCGGTGATCAACTAGAGAGCTACGTTGACTATCTTCATTTAGGCTTGCTGTTTCTTGAGAATCATGTGGGGAGGATGACACTGCACTCTTTAAACGAATAGGGCGTCTCACAGTAACCCACTCGGGTGACTGTCTCATCATAAGTGATTGACGAGGGATACAAAAGAGCATTAGTTTGATGTACGGACATGGTTAATAGACATATGTAGTATGTATCAAAAACAGGAAGGCATGTCATTATCAAAGGTATAATGTGTAAAGTAAGCAGATGCAATTTAACCAAATTGGAAGCAATACAAGCTAGACACCATATGCAACATGCAACCACATTTGACAGCACAAAGTTAAAGCAAGCACCTGGGATGGTTGTGTGTGGAAATTGAGATCATCAACTACAGAGCTACGTTTACTGTCTCCAACTGCTGACACTGCACACATTAGAGCGCTGAAACACTTAGTGCTTATCTTCGAATTACACTAGAGCAACTTCTGTCTTTTCTTTTCTGCATTCATCAACACTGCGTCAGAGTCTGAAATACCCATGCATAAAAAAACAATAGTGTGAGTATGGGTGAAGTGTGTGCACAATTAGTATAGTGTAAAGGTAGCAGATAGCAGGTCGGTGAGAAATAAATGACGGGAGACTTATGATAGCTGTACAACATGCATGGCACACTAAATTACTACAGGACTCTATGAAAATAACAGTCGGCTGAAAGAAAATAGGTCAGTCCATTTTTTCTGCACCGTCCGATGTACAAAGAACGGGCAGATCTCCTTCATCTACCTCCAACCTGTCAGTGTTGACGATCTTCCTCGAAACGCCAGCGACCACCGGCCCAGTATTCCTCCCCTGCCTGCGCCCGCCCCTCGACCTCACTGCACCGCCGTGCTTGGCACTGCCCCTCGGCCATCCATTCAAGCCCCGCCGTCCTCCAGATCGGGCGCAAGTAGCTCCTGCGCCCACACCCCTATGATAGACACTGATGCGCCGCTTCCCCGGGGAACAGGCAGACTAGGTCCTCCGCGCGCCTAAGCGGGTGTTGCTTCTTTTAATTGTGGTTTGACTGACCCTGAATTGAAATCCAAGCGTGCTACTGACCTCTAGCAAAGGTGAAATAGTAAAAGTGAGGAAACCTTGTGCATTTAGTATCACGAAGAAGATGCAGTAAGAAGCGCTCAACTAGTTTCTTTTGTGGGATGAATACGGTGTGAGCTGGGACGTAAGATTTGCACGAATAAGGGAAGAGGAGTACCTCTTTCTACTGGCGGTGCTGTGTCCTCCTTCTATTTTTAGAATGATTTTCTTGTTGTTTGCTGGAAATCAGAAGTTGTGGAGGACGGCGGGGAAGCAGATCCGAGGCGGCGAACGATGGCGTAGCGGGAACAACTCCGGTGCGCTGGACGGTTGCGACAGTGGAGCCCCAGCAGTGAGGCGCAGGACGGCGTGGTCGGAGTGGTTCTGGTACGGCGCACGTCGGCGTCGGCATCATGGAGGCAGCTCTGCCTCGGCTTCAGCTGCTAAGTCCCTGAGGGCGTTGCGGTTGCGGTTGCATTGGACGACGACGTTGGGGTACCGGCTCCGGCGTGATGGAGGAGGGCGGCGGTGGATTGGCCGTGATACGTCTCCAACGTATCTATAATTTTTCATTGCTCCATGCTACTTTATCTACTGTTTTGGACTATATTGGGCTTTATTTTTCACTTTTATATTATTTTTGGGACTAACCTATTAACTGGAGGCCCAACCCAGAATTGTTGTTTTTTTTGCCTATTTCAGTGTTTCGAAGAAACGGAATATCAAACGGAGTCCAAATGGAATGAAACCTTCGGGAACGTGATTTTCTCACCAAACGTGATCCAGGAGACTTGGACCCTACTCCAAGAAGTGCTAGAGACGGTCACGAGGGTGGAGGGCGCGCCCCCCCTGGGCGCCCCCTACCTCGTGGGCCCCCTGTTGCTCCACCGACATACTCCTTCCTCCTATATATACCTACGTATCCCCGAACGATCAGAACAGGAGCCAAAAACCTAATTCCACCACCGCAACCTTCTGTATCCACGAAATCCCATCTTTGGGCCTGTTCTGGAGCTCCACCGGAGGGGGCATCCACCACGGAGGGCTTCTACATCAACACCATAGCCCCTCCGATGAAGTGTGAGTAGTTTACTTCGGACCTTCGGGTCCATAGCTAGTAGCTAGATGGCTTCTTCTCTCTTTTTGGATCTCAATACAATGTTCTCCCCCTCTCGTGTGGAGATCTATTCGATGTAATCTTGTTTTTGCGATGTGTTTGTTGAGACCGATGAATTGTGGGTTTATGATCCAGTATTATCTATGGAAAATATTTGATTCTTCTCTGAATTCTTTTATGTATGATTGAGTTATCTTTGCAAGTCTCTTCAAATTATCTTTTTTGGTTTGGCCAAATAGATTGGTAGTTCTTGCAATGGGAGAAGTGCTTAGCTTTGGGTTCAATCTTGCGGTGTCCTTACCCAGTGACAGAAAGGGTTGCAAGGTACGTATTGTATTGTTGCCATCGAGGATAACAAGATGGTTTTTTTATCATATTGCATGAATTTATCCCTCTACATCATGTCATCTTACTTAAGGCATTACTCTATTTTTAACTTAATACTCTAGATGCATGCTGGATAGCGGTTGATGAGTGGAGTAATAGTAGTAGATGCAGAATCGGTTCGATCTACTTGTCTTGGACGTGATGCCTATGTACATGATCATTACCTAGATATGCTCATAACTATGCTCAATTCTGTCAATTGCTCAACAGTAATTTGTTCACCCACCGTAGAATATCTATGCTCTTGAGAGAAGCCACTAGTGAAACCTATGGCCCCCAGGTCTATTCTTCATATCAATCTCTATCGCTTTATTTACTTGCTTTGTTTTTACTTTGCATCTATCTATCAAAAATACCAAAAATATTATTTATCATCTCTATCAGATCTCACTCTCGTAAGTGACCGTGAAGGGATTGACAACCCCTAATCGCGTTGGTTGCGAGTAGCTATCGTTTTGTGTAGGTACGAGGGACTTGTGCGTGGTCTCCTACTGGATTGATACCTTAGTTCTCAAAAACTGAGGGAAATACTTACGCTACTTTGCTGCATCATCCTCTCCTCTTTGGGGAAATCCAACGCAGTGCTCAAGAGGTAGCAGGAAGAATTTCTGGCGCCGTTGCCGGGAAGGCTCATGCACGCAAGTCAACTGTACCAAGTACCCATTGCAATCCCTATCTCTCGCATTACATTATTTGCCATTTGCCTCTCGTTTTCCTCTCCCCCACTTCACCCTTGCCGTTTTATTCGCCCTCTCTTTCCCAATCTCCTCCTTTCTTTCCCGTTTGCCTTTTTCCCGTTGCCTTTCTATTTTCCTGTGTGTTGGATTACTTGTTGCCATGGCGTAAGATAATACCAAATTCTATGATTTCTCGAATACAAATAATAATGATTTCCTTAGTACTCCGATTGCTCCCTTAATAATGATGAGTCTTGTGAAATCAATACCGCTTTGCTGAGTCTTGTTATGAAAGATCAATTCGCTGGCCTTCCTAGTGATGATGCTGCTACTCATCTAAATAATTTTGTTGATTTGTGTGATATGCAAAAGAAGAAAGATACGGATAACAATATTGTCAAATTGAAGTTATTTCCGTTTTCACTTAGAGATCGTGCTAAAGTTTGGTTTTTATCCTTGCCTAAAAATAGTATTGATTCTTGGAAGAAGTGCAAAGATGCTTTTATCTCTAAGTATTTTCCTCCCGCTAAGATCATCACTCTTAGGAACGATATTATGAATTTTAAACAACTTGATCATGAGCATGTTGCCCAATCTTGGGAAAGAATGAAATTGATGCTTCGCAATTGCCCTCCTCATGGTTTGAATTTATGGATGATCATACAAAATTTTTATGCCGGATTGAATTTTGCTTCTAGAAATCTTTTAGATTCGGCCGCGGGAGGCACGTTTATGGAAATTACGTTAGGGGATGCTACAAAATTGTATGATAATATTATGGCTAATTATTCTCAATGGCACACCGAAAGATCTTCTAGTAAAAAAGTGCATGCTATAGAAGAAATCAATGTTTTGAGTGAAAAGATGGATGAACTTATGAAGATGTTTGCTCCTAAAAATACTCCTCTTGATCCCAATGATATGCCTTTATCTACTTTGCTTGAGAATAATAATGAATCTATGGATGTGAATTTTGTTGGAAGGAACAGTTTTGGAAACAACGCGTATAGAGGGAATTTTAATCCTAGGCCTCATCCTAGTAATTCTTCTAATAATTATGGAAATTCCTACAACAACTCTTATGGAAATTTCAATGAGATGCCCTCTGAATTTGAGAGTAGTGTTAAAGAGTTTATGAAGTCACAAAAGAATTTTAATGCTTTGCTCGAAGAGAAATTGCTTAAAGTTGATGATTTGGCTAGGAACGTTGATAGAATTTCTCTTGAAATTGATTCTTTAAATCTTAGATCTATTCCTCCTAAGCATGATATCAATGAGTCTCTCAAAGCCATGAGAATTTCCATTGATGAGTGCAAAGAAAGAACCGCTAGGATGCGTGCTTCCAAAGATGCCTTTATTAAAGCGTGTTCTTCCAATTCCTATGAAAATCAAGATGAAGATCTAAAAGTTATTGATGTGTCCCCCTTTAAATCTTTGTTTTGCAATATGAATCTTGATGAAACTGAATATGATCTTCCTTTACCTAGAAGGCGTTCTAAGAATTGGGAGTTTCTAGATCTTGATGATGAAATTGATGACAGTGGGACTGAAAGAAATAAAAACTTAGATGTTGCTAAACCCACTATTTTGGATCTCAAGGAATTTAATTATGAAAATTGCTCTTTGATTGGTTGTATTTCCTTGTTGCAATCCGTGCTAGATTCTCCTCATGCTTATAGTCAAAATAAGGCCTTTACCTAACACATTGTTGATGCCTTGATGCAATCTTATGAAGAAAAACTTGAGTTGAAAGTTTCTATCCCTAGAAAACTCTATGATGAGTGGGAACCTACTATTAAAATTAAAATTAAAGATTATGAGTTTCATGCTTTGTGTGATTTGGGTGCTAGTGTCTCTACTATTCCCAAAGCTTTATGTGATTTGCTAGATTTCCGTGATTTTGATGATTGCTCTCTAAACTTGCATCTTGCGGATTCCACTATTAAAAAACCTATGGGAAGAATTAATGATGTTCTTATTGTTGCAAATAGGTATTATGTGCCCGTAGATTTTATCGTTCTTGATATAGATTGCAATCCTTCATGTCCTATTATTCTTGGTAGACCTTTCCTTAGAACGATTGGTGCAATTATTGATATGAAGGAAGGGAATATTAGATTCCAATTTCCCTTAAAGAAGGGCATGGAACACTTACCTTGAAAGAAAATAAAATTACCATATGAATCTATCATGAGAGCCACTTATGGATTGCCTACCAAAGATGGCAATACCTAGATCTATCCTTGCTTTTATGCCTAGCTAGGGGCGTTAAACGATAGCGCTTGTTGGGAGGCAACCCAATTTTATTTTGTGTTTTTTGTTTTTGCTTCTGTTTAGGAATAAATAATCCATCTACCTTCTGTTTGGATGTGGTTTTGTCTTTTAATTAGTGTTTTTGCCAAGTAGAACCTATAGGATAACCTACGATGATAGTTGATTTGATTCTGCTGAAAAACAGAAACTTTGCGCGCACGAATATAATTTTGTTAAATCACAGGAACGTGCTTCTGTGTTGATTATTTTTGCTGCTGTTCAATAAACAAATTGTCCAGGACTCCCTATTTTGGTAGAATTTTTAGAGTTCCAGAAGTTTGCGTTTGCTACAGACTGTTCTGTTTTTGACAGATTCTATTTTAAGTGTGTTGTTTGCTTATTTTGATGAATCTATGTCTAGTAAAATAGTTTATAATCCATAGAGAAGTTGGAATACAGTAGGTTTAACACCAATATAAATAAAGAATGAGTTCATTATAGTACCTTGAAGTAGTCTTATGTTTTCTTTCTCTAACGGAGCTCACGAGATTTCTATTGAGTTTTGTTTTGTGAAGTTTTCAAGTTTTGGGTGAATTCTTTTGATGGATTATGGAACAAGGAGTGGCAAGAGCCTAAGCTTGGGGATGCCCATGGCACCCCCAAGATAATCCAAGGACACCAAAAATTCAAAGCTTGGGGATGCCTCGGAATACATCCCCTCTTTCGTCCACTTCCATCGGTAATTTACTTGGAGCTATTTTTTATTCACCACATGATATGTGTTTTGGTTGGAGCGTCTTGTATTATTTGCGTCTTTGCTTGTTAGTTTACCACAATCATCCTTGCTGTACACACCTTTTGAGAGAGCCATACATGAATTGGAATTTGTTAGAATACTCTATGTGCTTCACTTATATCTTTTGAGCTTGATAGTTTTGCTAATAGTGCTTCACTTATATCTTTTGAGCTTGATAGTTTTGCTCATAGTGCTTCACTTATACCTTTTGAGCATGATAATTTTTGCTCTAGTGGTTCACTTATATCTTTTAGAGCATGGTGGTGGATTTGTTTTAAAGAAACTATTGATCTCTCATGCTTCACTTAGATTATTATGAGAGTCGTTAATAGCATGGTAATTCGCTTAATGTTAATATACTTGGTGTTCAAGATATGTGAAACTTTCTTTTGAGTGTGTTGAATACTAAGATAAGTTTGATGCTTGGTAATTGTTTTGAGATATGAAGATGGTGATATTAGAGTCATGCTAGTTAAGTAGTTGTGAATTCAAAGAATACTTGTGTTGAAGTTTGTGATTCCCGTAGCATGCACGTATGGTGAACCGTTATGTGATGAACTCGGAGCATGATTTATTTATTGATTGTTTTCCTTATGAGTGGCGGTCGGGGACGAGCGATGGTCTTTTCCTACCAATCTATCCCCCTAGGAGCATGCGCGTAATACTTTGCTTTGATAACTTCTAGATTTTTGCAAGAAGTACATGAGTTCTTTATGACTAATGTTGAGTCCATGGATTATATGCACTTTTTCCCATCCTTCCACCTTTGCTAGCCTCTCTAATACCGCGCACTTTTCACCGGTATCATACACCCACCATATACCTTCCTCAAAACAGCCACCATACCTACCTATCATGGCATTTCCATAGCCATTCCGAGATATATTGCCATGCAACTTTCCACTGTTCCGTTTATTATGACACGCTCCATCATTGTCATATTGCTAGCATGATCATGTAGTTGACATTGTATTTGTGGCAAGGCCACCGTTCATAATTCTTTCATACATATCACTCATGATTCATTGCATATCCCGGTATACCGCCGGAGGCATTCATATAGAGTCATACTTTGTTCTAAGTATCGAGTTGTAATTGTTGAGTTGTAAGAAAAATAAAAGTGTGATGATCATCATTATTAGAGCATTGTCCCAAGTGAGGAAAGGATGATGGAGACTATGATTCCCCCATAAGTCGGGATGAGACTCCAGACGAAAAAAAGAGGCCAAAAAATAAGAGAAAGGCCCAAATAAAAAAAATGAGAGAAAAAGAGAGAAGGGACAATGCTACTATCCTTTTACCATACTTGTGCTTCAAAGTAGCACCAAGATCTTCATGATAGAGAGTCTCTCATTTTGTCACTTTCATATACTAGTGGGAATTTTTCATTATAGAACTTGGCTTGTATATTCCAATGATGGGCTTCCTCAAAATTCCCTAGGTCTTCGTGAGCAAGCAAGTTGGATGCACACCCACTTAGTTTCTTTTGTAGAGCTTTCATATACTTATAGCTCTAGTGCATCCGTTGCATGGCAATCCCTACTCACTCACATTGATATCTATTGATGGGCATCTCCATAGCCCGTTTATATGCCTAGTTGATGTGAGACTATCTTCCCTCTTTTTGTCTTCTCCACAACCACCCTTCTATTACACATATAGTGCTGTATCCATGGCTCACGCTCATGTATTGCGTGAAGATTGAAAAAGTTTTGAGAATGTCATAAGTATGAAACAATTGCTTGGCTTGTCATCGGGGTTGTGCATGATTTAAATATTTTGTGTGGGGAAGATGGAGCATAGCCAGACTATATGATTTTGTAGGGATAACTTTCTTTGGCCATGTTATTTTGAGACAACATAATTGCTTTGATTGGTATGCTTGAAGTATTATTATTTTTTATGTCAATATGAACTTTTGTCTTGAATCTTTTGGATCTGAATATTCATATCACAATTAAAAAGATTTACATTGAAATTATGCCAAAGTATCACTCCGCATCAAAAATTCTTTTTTATCATTTACCTACTCGAGGACGAGCAGGAATTAAGCTTGGGGATGCCTGATACGTCTCCAACGTATCTATAATTTTTGATTGCTCCATGCTAATTTATCTACTATTTTGGACTATATTGGGATTTTATTTTCCACTTTTATATTATTTTTGGTACTAACCTATTAACCGGAGGCCCAGACCAGAATTGCTGTTTTTTTTGCCTATTTCAGTGTTTCGAAGAAATGGAATATCAAACGGAGTTCAAACAGAATGAAACCTTCGGGAACGTGAGTTTCTCACCGAACGTGATCTAGGAGACTTGGACCCTACTCCAAGAAGTGCCAGAGACGGTCACGAGGGTGGAGGGCGCGCCCCCCCTGGGCGCCCCCATACCTCATGGGCCCCCTGTTGCTCCACCGACGTACTCCTTCCTCCTATATATACCTACGTATCCCCGAACGATCAGAACAGGAGCCAAAAACCTAATTCCACCGTCGCAACCTTCTGTATCCATGAAATCCCATCTTGGGGCTTGTTCTGGAGCTCTGCCGGAGGGGGAATCCACCATGGAGGGCTTGTACATCAACACCATAGCCCCTCCGATGAAGTGTGAGCAGTTTACTTCAGACCTTCGGGTCCATAGCTAGTAGCTAGATGGCTTCTTCTCTCTTTTTGGATCTCAATACAATGTTCTCCCCCTCTCGTGTGGAGATCTATTCGATGTAATCTTGTTTTTGCGGTGTGTTTGTTGAGATCGATGAATTGTGGGTTTATGATCCAGTATTATCTATGGAAAATATTTGATTCTTCTCTGAATTCTTTTATGTATGATTGAGTTATCTTTGCAAGTCTCTTCGAAATATCTTTTTTGGTTTGGCCAACTAGATTCGTAGTTCTTGCAATGCGAGAAGTGCTTAGCTTTGGGTTCAATCTTGCGGTATCCTTACCCAGTGACAGAAAGGGTTGCAAGTCACGTATTGTATTGTTGACATCGAGGATAACAAGATGGGGTTTTTATCATATTGCATGAATTTATCCCTCTACATCATGTCATCTTGCTTAAGGCGTTACTCTGTTTTTAACTTAATACTCTAGATGCATGCTGGATAGCGGTCGATGAGTGGAGTAATAGTAGTAGATGCAGAATCGTTTCGATCTACTTGTCTTGGATGTGATGCCTATATACATGATCATTACCTAGATATGCTCATAACTATGCTCAGTTCTGTTAATTGCTCAACAGTAATTTGTTCACCCACCGTAGAATATCTATGCTCTTGAGAGAAGCCACTAGTGAAACCTATGGCCCCTGGGTCTATTCTCATCATATCAATCTCTATCACTTTATTTACTTGCTTTGTTTTTACTTTGCTTTTTACTTTTTACTTTGCATCTATCTATCAAAAATACCAAAAATATTATTTATCATCTCTATCAGATCTCACTCTCGTAAGTGACCGTGAAGGGATTGACAACCCCTATTCGGTTGGTTGCGAGTAGCTATCATTTTGTGTAGGTACGAGGGACTTGTGCGTGGTCTCCTACTGGATTGATACCTTTGTTCTCAAAAACTGAGGGAAATACTTATGCTACTTTTCTGCATCATCCTCTCCTCTTCGGGGAAATCCAACGCAGTGCTCAAGAGGTAGCAGGCCGCTATGGGGTGGAGGACGGAGGAGGCTGGGGTTTCACGGCTAGTGGAGAGGGCGTTTTCGCGCCCACGGAGTATGAATGGGGAAAAGGAGGGAGGCGGGGAACTAAGGGGGAACAAGGTTTCAGTTTGAGACGCGCTCTTTTGAAATTTCACTACTAGGGAAAACCGTAGCAGTAGCGCTGGTTTTGTGCTCACTAGTAGCGCGGGTAGGCGCGCTACTAATAAGGCGCTACAGCTATTGCTTAGCAGTAACGCGTGCCCGCACGCGCTACTGCTAGGACAAATAGCTGCAGCGTTTGTTCATTCCTACGCTATTGCTAATATAACTAGTGGCAGCGTGTTTTCTCTGCATCGCTACTAGTATTCTTTTTTTATTTTTTTACTTTTAGTGTATTTGTGCGCCATCATACAAATATTGGTACAATACCAGTTATGAGGTTTACATCATTATGTCCATAACAGTATGTCAAATGAAGGTGGATTAGGTTCAAGTGGAGGCAATATGTGGTGCATGTGAAAAGTATACTACTAATCCAAACTTGATCTAGTTTGGACTAGTAGTACTTTCGATGTGCACCACATGTTGCCTCCACTTGAATCTAATCCGCCAGCACAAGCTATTTAATCATCATCATAGTCATTATCACCAACAGTATTTATTTAATCACCACTAACACTAGCTAATAATAATCATCATAGTCATTACCACCAACACTAGCTATTTTATCATCATAGTAATAGTGTAGCATATCATCATCTTCAAACTCATTTCTAGCTAGCTAATCACTCCTGCTGCTCTCTCTTAGGTAGAATAACATAAAACATGTATAGCTCTCCTCCATGATCAAGTTGGAGCATGCAGATGAACCTGTCTCCTAATCGTGGGTAGCGCATCTGTTTGCTGCCCCCTAGTACTTCTCTGCGGTCCCCCATCACATATTTGGTCCAGTCTTGCACTATTAAGCGTCTGTCGCTAATCTTGAATGCACTAAAGTAATCTGTAGGATATCTTGGCCATAAGCTAATAATACTCATGGTACCTTTAGTCTCGATCCCATAAGGCACAACATTCATCGGGAGTCCCTGTTGAAGAACATCGTATGGTAACATACTTATCAATGAAGTTGAGCTTCAAAAATAATGTATGGAAAAGATGCACTGGGGACAAATAGTAAAAATCTTACCATCCTTCCTAAATAAATGTGACCGTAGTTCATTACGAACAATATTGGTCGCACGTTTTCAGTACTAACATTTCTAAATGCAGGAAGAAAATTTGTCTTGACAGTATCAAGATCCGCAAGCCATGAAACATAATGACTAAGCTCCTCGTAGTTGAGTTCAGCCCCGGCATAGTATACGGTCCTGTCTACCAAGCGCTGGACATGTTTGCTTGCACCAAAATAAGCTGACACTACAAATTAGTTGTCAACTATTTTTGAATAAAGAATATCAAAGACATAAATATGGTTGAGAAACTTACATAATGGTATAACTGGAGGCGTCTGCACATCGACCCAGAGGTCGGTATTACCTTCAATATCATCTTCCAGACGAATATCAAAAGGTGATAACCATATCAGTCTCAAATGCATAAGTCTTGCATAGTGCTCGCCATGTTTTGCATCCAAAATAGGTGTAGTCGTCTGAATTGTATAATTTTACGTTGAAAATATAACCATGCTCGGTCTTCAGGTAAAATTTCTTTTCCTCCATAGTACGACTGAAACCTATCTTATCCAATACAAAAACTCTTGCATGTAAGGGGATACGCTAGTAGAATAGTAAAAATAAATAAATTATAAGTGCAAGCAAATGAAGCATATGTCATGCTTAATTACGAAAAAAAAACTTTTCGTTGTGACTTACTGTATCCACTTCAAAGTTCTTGTCCTGCTTGATGCAAAAGCGCCTATCATCATCTAGGAAGATTCTGTCGCACAGGCCGCGCTCGTCTTCGCAGTATTTGCTAGTACCGAAATCCTTTTCGTCGTCAGACATTTCCTATGTTCATAGTTGAAACATTGATTAAAAATCAATCGAAGACAACTACCAGGATACTCAACACAGAAATCTGGGGCACTCGATATTTCCTACATATTCTGGCAAAAGTCATGCCAAAATTCACGGAAAAATCCGGCATGACCTTTGCTAAAATAGGACATATTGAGCGCCTAAAATTTGCCGGAATGGAAATGAATCAACACTCCGGTAAAACATAGGCCAATCAAAGGTGTAACCTGCAAACATGACTGGCCACTTGGGCAAGCACATATCCTATTTGAGCAACACAAGATATACACTTCAAAATATCTTATAGGACTCAAATTAGCATGCATTCAATAAGCAAAAGTAAATCATCTCATGCGTCCGTACATCATCGAATATTATCACTAATACATCCCGAGTAGTGTCATGCATATAACATCACTAATACAACTAAAACCCTAGCACACGACGGGTATCGGCGCGGGCGGTGGACACCCACAGAGAAGGAACCATCACGGGATCATACATCCAGTGAGATCCCTGGAGAACCTGCCAGGTATTGGAGAACCTATGCTCCAACGCAAACAAGTAGCGACGGACGTGCGCGTCCTCCTCACTGACACGGTGACACACCACCTCCACGGGGTCCTCGAGCCTCTGGACCGTCACTGGCACATGCGACCGCCACCAAAGAAGGTTCGGGTCAACGACAAGCTGGCTCCTCACCAACCTGCACCCCCCAGTAGGTAGCGCCTCCCAGTACCACCCCGGCGGAGCCCAGTCCCGGACATGGCCCATCTGGTCAAGAAGGCGTCGTGCTCCACCAAATCGACAACGACGATGCGGGATAGGCATCGTCCACGTCGATGCGGGAAAAATTGCTTTAACTAAAAAAATAGCAACAAGTTCTTACTAACGAGCTCTATTAATTCAATTAGTTTTGACTAAAAATAAACTTACTATAAATAAAAATAAACTAGTACCTAATTAGTACCTAGTTCTTACTAACTAATTAGTACCTAGGAACTACTGCCCTAATTACCGTATAAGTAATTAACTAACTAGCACTAAAAATAGCCTAGGGTTCATACTAACTAGCACTAAATAGCTAGGGTTCATACTAAGCAGAGAAGAGGGATCGGAAGGGGAGAGTGCTTACAGAGGGCGGGGAGAGAGATGGGGTCGAGGGAGACAGCGGCACCGAGGCGCGGCGAGGCGGGGTCGGGGGAGACGGCAGCGAGGCGGTGTCGGGGGAGACGACGATGAGGCGGGTCGAGGGAGACAGCAGCGAGGCGGGGTCGGGGGAGACGGCGGCGAGGCAGGGTCGGGGGACACGGCGGCGAGGCGGAGTCGGGGGAGACGTTGGCGAGGCGGATGCGACGAGAGGGAGAAGAGAGAGTGGGGAATTGGGGGAGGAAGCAGAGGAGAGGGAATCAGGCCACGCAGGGGGGTTAGGTGAAAATAGCTTTAACAGTAGCGTGGGGAGGCAAAACGCGCTGCTGCTAAAATCCGTAGTAGTAGCGCTGTTTCTAGAAGGGCGCTACTACTATACCTAGCACGTCGGGAAAGGTGTGGCAATTATAGTAGTAGCGCGTTCTGTTCCTGCCGTGCTACTGCTAAGCGGGTAATAGTAGCGCCGTTTCAGTCGACGCGCTACTGCTAAGTAGCAGTAGCGCCTCATTTTAACAAGCGCTACTGGTTAGATTCTGTGTATAAGGTTTTCCTTAGTAGTGTTTGGGGAAAGTTACAAACTTTGCCCCCATCTAAAATTTCGAACATATTGCGGGTTGGGAGTAGGACAGTCATGTCAGGTGTCCCAAATGTGGGCGGGATAGATTTCGGTCGAGCGCATGGGTGTTTAGGCGCCCACGGCGTATGAAGGCTTCTCGGAGGCGGTTGAGACTGGCGTCTTGGTGAAGTTACAAACCTACCCCGGTTTAGACCTTTGGACATCGAACTGATAGGCTACACGGTCCAGAGTCAGGATAGTAATTTCACACCACCAAACATTAGTCTCGTGCGGTTTCGGGTGACCAGAGGCCTACTTGGCGCTTCGTTCAATATTTGGGAGCAGAAGCATTAACGTTTTCAGTTCTATTGAATTGAACTTTCAGGATTTGTCAAACTTCACAAATCTTTAATCTTGAAAATCCTAAAGCTATGATTATTTTGGAATGGAGGGGGTACATTTGAATATACATTGTACACGAGTATATATTAAAAAATATGCAACTTACCTCAGTTCATGCATGGTTCCAGATATAATCTCCTTGGTTGCAAAAAAAAGTTAGATATGCGTATGAATATATATATATATATATATATATATAGCATGTTCAAACTCACAACAAAGATTGATGCCCCCTTTTACATCTGATTTGCAAATTCCATTATCTCGGGTTCAAATAGATGAATGCACTTCCTATGAATTCGAATCTTCGAAACCCCCTTTATGTTGAATTCGACATGTATCCTATTTTGTAGCTAGCAATTTGGAATGTATCCATGCGAGTGACAAATGTATAAAGTGCTTCACACTAACAACATGGAGTGCACTAATTAATGTTTATATATGAATTGCAAAATCATCCATTGCCTGTATTTCAAATCGCTTTCATTCTATGGATCGATAATATGAAATAAACACATGCACATGCTAGAATTCAATAGAGTATGAGTGTCTGGTAGACTGATTTTCGTCCATACGCAATTTGCAAAATTCATGATCTCATCCAAAAATAATAATGCCATTTATATTTTAATTTAATGCGTAGAACTGCCTTTTACACGTAGATGCACTATGCCTTGGCCCGTTCTCACAAACGCGTTATATCTCTCTCTATCTAACGCATAAGTGCACACACTTTATATGCATCGGCATTTCTCTTTCACACATGCTCACAATCTCTCTCAGGGTGTCGGGGAGTCTCACGCACATGCTCTCTCTGTTTCTCTCTTTCTCTCTTTTGACTACTATGTACCACTCTTTTCACTAATCTCAGTTGGAAAACACTATTTCACTCACATGCATATATACACACGCATGGTATCTACTAGCCCTCTATATGCACATATATGTGCCTACGTGTCTCCCGCACGCACATTATCTTTAGGCCTCTCTCGCACACATTGCCCCCCGACACACCTCTCTCTTAGTAGTTGGCAGATATGATTTCATCATATCATTTGGTAGGATATCCCTGGCTGTTAGGCTGGATGGTAATATGAGGCAAAGTTTTACCCTAGTCCGGATCAGACCCTTGCAGTTGAAGAAAGAGCCTACTCCTGGTACTATATATTAGTGATAGGGTTGGGTACAAAGTACACGTGAATACCAGGCATTGTGCGTGTGTGTATACTATAGACGACCTAGCCCCCAAGCTTGTATAACATACTGGGGCCTAGGGTTACAAATCATATATAGTCGTCTTATCACCAGTGGGGATAGAGTCCTCCGCGACTCTGGTGGCTTCGTGTTGTACGCCGAGTCCTCCACATGGGTCTTCGTATAACACGTCTCGGTCCAACCTATATGTGGTGTAGTATGGAACCGACCCATGTGTCTTCAGGTTGACCCACCACAACTAGAAATGAAGTGCCCACCACACCACACACGCAATCGGCCACTAGGAAGATAAGCATATACAATAGTACAACGGTATCTAGCTCACGATACGTCTCCATATTTTGTTGATGACACTGAAGGACTTTGCATTTGATGCATGCTCCGTATTTTGTTGACAACACTTACGGTCATTGTATTTGAAGCGAAAGCACGATATGATCACTAGACTTCAGAATAAGCTCATCACGGTCACCACATACATTTTGTCATGCTAACCAACATGTGGTTGGATGGTTAGGAGGGGAGTGGTTTCTCCAGCCCACCAGGGTTAAAGTCCCGGTGCTCGCATTTATCTTGTGTTAATTTCAGTATTCTCCGGCGATGTACGTTCAGTGGGAGGAGACGTTCCACTCGACTACGAAGCACCTATGGTGACTTCGTAAAATCTCAAGATCATATATGCTGGCCCATTCTCTCGAAGGTGCTCATAGGGGTAGGGTTCGCGTGTGTGCGCTTATAGCGGTGAGTGCTTGCGCGTATATATGATCCCTTGCATCTGTACTGTGTTAAACAAATACATGTCATGATTATACGGTCACTGGCTCACCCGTACAACTCCATATTTTGTTGATGACACAATCAATTGACCAGTCAAACGTTCCACGCGGCGCAACTAGTGTTGCACCATCGGGGCGCGTAATTGTGGGGCCCACCTGTCACCCCGTATATGAAAGAAAGAAATGGTAGTTTGAGTCTGTACTTTGTTAATAAAATAGGAGTACATTTTAGGGTGATCATACGGTCACTGGCTCACCATACAGCTCCATAATTTATTGATAACATGATCAATTGACCAGTCAAATGGTCCACATTCAAAAGCGCACATTACCATAGGGCCCACCCGTTAGCGCGTATATGAAGGACAGAAATGGTAATAAATTAATGGTTGGTGGGTATTCGAAGTCGTGAGACCTCTGGTTGGTAGTCGCCGGTGGTTGGGGGGGCATTGATTCGGTGGTGGGGTGGGGATCTCCGGAGAAAAAGCTCGGCGCGGGGGGGGGGGGGGGGCTAGAGGGATGGCCGGTGCGGCGGCGGACCGGCGGTGGGGAGTGGTTTCGGGGAGGGTGGGGCGGCGTGGCGATGCGGGCCGGCCGCGGGTTGCGGGGGCTGGCGGTTCGGCCGGTGGTGGCCGGCGGCTCAGGGGTGGTGGAGTTTGATGATAAACTGGAGGCCCTTGATTTCGTATCCAACGGCTGGGAAATCTCATGACCAGAGATGAAAAAGTCAGTCGAGTGACGTGTAGCCTCACCCCGCACGTACACAGGCACGCCCGCAAGACACGCACGCATGCATGCGTGCAACACTGACACGTACACATAACGTACACACACACGCATGCTGGCATGCAACACTGACACGTACACATGCACTCACGAACACACGCACGTACGCACCCATGCATGCAACACTGAAACGTACCCTTGCACGCACGCAACACTCGCACGCCTGCATGCACACAACACACGACGCAAGACACACACTCAACCTATACGTGCATGCACCCTTTGTTAAGGACATGGATTGTTACGTGTATTAATCAATCTTATCTGTGATAAGCATAACATTGATGTTTACAATGGTCTTTATGAATCACAACGTATCGAACGGGCTATCAACATAGTAGGCTTATCTACATGAAAAAGATGACGTCGCACGCAATGAACAATCATCGGTTTATGAAATGCCCGCTTCTGACCGCCTTGGCCCACCAAAGGTTCCTCCGCTGTGCACTGCCTGCATTGGGTCACTAACATGCAGGCCATGTACCCAAAGGGCCCACACGCCAGTGGAAGAATGGCGCGGTGTCCTAGGTCAGAGTCGAGGGCGCCTCTTGCTTCACGCCCGGCTGAACACGCCTCCGTGCTGCATTCAAACGCCTCCATGAAACCCGCCCGTGTGGAAGCCGAGAAACCCACTCTGGACACACGTCCGTTCATGACCGGGCCGACATTAAACGCAACACCGGCCGAGCTCCTCCCGTCCGCCGTCTATTTAATCTCCTATTTAAACGAGGCCAAATGCCGACCAAGAATCGGACACCTCCGCCGCTCCTCTATCTCCTCCACCATTTTGTTCACTCTTAGAATGGCTTACAAAGAGTAGTTATTCCGCATCCAAGCCGGCTGGGTAGCCCACCGGATACGAGCTATGTAGCTCGCTGATCCACCTCCCTTCCCTCGCCCGATGGAGCCAGTTGCCGCCCCAAGCCGGTGCGCGGTTCAACAACTCGCCGCTCCAGGCTAGCTCGACGAGGAGCGGTGCATGGTCATCGTTGCTGCCGTCCACGCCACCGCCTCGTACCGCGTCTCCCATTTTTGTGGCCGAGACTCCCATGCCGGCGGCCGCGCCACGCAAGGAGCGACAGAAGCTGGGTGCGCGGAGAGCGACGAGTCGGTGGCCAGCGCCTCCGCGTCCGCCGCCATCATCTAGGAGAAGTAGAACACGGGAGGCTGCCGCCGCTTGGGTCCCATGAAGGCCACCGCGGAGGCGATGCCGGTGTACACAACAGGTGTCTTGCTGAATCCTTTTGTTGCGAGGACCTTCGTCGACCCTGCATGGGCTCCACGGAAGAGGGGAATGTTAGGATGAACTCGAGCCGGTGCCGGCCATGGCGAAGTAGTGGCCGGTGATGAACTCGAACCGGTGCCGGCCACCATCATCTTCAGCACCAGCCAATGATATCAGTTGGGTAGTGGGGAAGCGAGCTGTCCTTTGCGCTGAAGCATATACCTCCGGGGCTCTCGGCAGTCCGGTGATCGTGCTGCCGGACATGATGAACACAAATCGATCGGCGGGTGACCATTTATGCCAGGTATTATATACCTGTGCTATCCAGAACTAGCACCTCGTAGTTCATTTGAATGTAATGAAACCCGTCATGTTTGTATGAAAAACCAGTATTTTATATGATTTCTGTCGTTGTTTATATCAAATATCAGTTTGTCTACGTGTTTGCATGAATTTCGTCCGGTTGGTTGAGTTGCTGCCATAATGTGTGCGTCTATGGTTGGTTGGCGTAATTTGCGGGTCGCCGGTCGGTCTGTGGGAGGCTCGGGCAGCGTTGTTGGACAAAAAAAAATAGCTCGTGCGAGCTCGTCTCCAACGTGCGCGCTAGAGGATGCATGACAGCTTGAGCACCCGAGCCATTCCTCGTTCATCGGTGGCAAAGGCACCGGTGGATAAAAGGGTCGCCAATATTTTGGCTACCCCGGGCAAGATCCAAATAGCCCCTCCCAACAGATTCAAATCCCTCGTTCACCATGGAATTTTGCCATGTGTTGTTTTCATGGACTAGCAAGATGCCCGTGCATTGCACGGAACATCAAGATGCATTTTTTTTACAAACTCCCACATGCATGCAAGGGATAATTAATGTTCTCCTTTGCTAGTACCACGAGGCAAACACCATTAATATTGCATCGCTTACTCTTAGTGGCCTTGTTATCTGCAAACTGTAATTTTGATAGTGGCCCCGTATATATAAAAATGGCGGGAGAAAGATAATAGATAAGGTGAGGAGGAGTGGGGCGTGGTGGTGACTGGTGGTCGGACTGGGCGGAGGCATAGGGATGGACAGCGCATTATGTCTAGGTTTGTATCTCTCTTACACACACCGACGTAGGTGGCGGACGTGCATGAAGAGAAGAGGTGCACGCACGGCGCGCGTACCCCTGTATCTTTCACAACCACACCCGCGCGGGTACACGGTGGAGCTCATTTCTGTACGAAAAGGCAGCCCACGTGGTAATTTGACATGTGTACTAGTTGTCCACTTGCTGGAGGGAGGATCGTCTACCATGGGTGAACAAACAAATTGCGACTTGATGTGTTATGTTAAAAAAAGAGGCAAACCATGTGGGGCCTACCTTTGAGGCAAGGCTCTATACACTGGAGTACTTTTGATGTGTCCCGTCAACTCGCAGAACGAGGCTAAGCTTGCTTAGTACACCATCTCCCCTGCCCATGGGTGCGGTGGCTCGCAAGATGAGGTGAAGCTTGCTTACGAGTAGTAGTAGTAGTACTCCTACTACTGTATGCCTTATGCCTGCTCCCTCGCCCACGCACGTGGTGGCTCGCAGCACAAGGAGAAAATTTTACTACTCCCTCCGTTTACTCCTCGTCCCTACTACGTACCTTGGTTAGTACTCCCTCCATTTACTTATACAAGGCCACTATAAAAAAATACATTTTGCATCTATACAAGGCCACAAATAGTAATCGAGATAAAAGTTACTACTCCCTCCTTTCCAGTTTATGGCTCAATTTCATAATCTCTCCAACCAAGGTAGACGGTGAGTGGTAGAATTAATTTCGTAGTTTGCACAAGTAATTAGTATGCTCGTTTTTCTCAAGAAGTTATGTTTACCGAGGCATTAATTAGAACGAATGCATGAATGACCACTAAATTTCATTGAACTTCTACATGCATTAATTGGTTAGTTTCCTCTTGACACTGCTTGCGTCGGGTGATCTAACGCACCTCGAAATCCAACATGTAATGGTATTACTACTCCGTAAAACGAATGTTTTTTAGATGAGCCCTATAAACCCTAGTGGGTATGTACTCAGTAAAAACAGATTTTTCCAAAACTAACTCGCTCCCTTTCACGAATTCTGTAATATACTCCTTTGTCGACGCTCCCTTTCATGAATTTTGTACTTCCTGTCGCCAACATGTGGGACATATAGCAACCGGGTCGACGTGTCAAGCAGCAAATAACAGTGCAGAACAGCAGGGGGGACACACCACACTCGTATCGGCCCAATAGTAGTAATGAGCAAATTGAGACGTCAAATCACAATGCCGCACCTTCCCAGATGGACGAAGCAACCATTATTTCACACTTCGGTTCGCCATCATCTCAAACCACGTAGTATTGCTTCTGCCTCAAGAGGGACGCGCGCATTGCCTTGGTACATCATGACACGTGGGACCGCATGACAGGCCATCCTCCCCCACCGATCGGTCGGTAAAATCACCTCATTTTTACTCTACTTCCTCCGAATCGGTTTACTACATGACATGCATGTCGTTCGAGGTTGAGAATTTAACTGGCTATATATGTGATGAACAGTACTCTGGCCTTTTAAAAAATGTATACTTTTGTATAGTAGTAGTATCGATGGATTGCGCCATGGAGCAAAAATTGAAATTAAAAAAAAGGTGGTACATATAGAGAGCACTCGTCGCCAAATTATGCATGTAGTACTATTAAAAAGCTAGTACGTGCTTAATTGGGGTGCTAAATTCTATTAAAGAAATACTAGTATTATGTACATACTGAAGAGCTAAAGTAACGAGAAGAAACATAACATAGTTCTGTTGGGGGCTCAGCACAACACACCCCTCAAATTAAACTAAGCGCACCTGAAATTAAACTATGCAACTAATTCGGTAGACACTGCATTAGAACCACCATGAGCAACGGTACTGACACCTTACTAACTCGGAGTCCTCGTCCACGTCCTCTACTTCGTCCTTGTCCCTCTTCCTCTTGGCCGATACTTCTTTTCTAGAACTGCACACTTGGCTCTTGCTCTTCATCCAACCCTTGTAGATATTGAAACAAAGGTAGCAATCCATTGCTGCGTAGTGGATGTGATCTATATCTAGTACATTCCGTTGCCATGCATGACGATGAAATGTGTAATTAGGTTTCTCTAGTTTACGATGCGAAGGATGAACCATGGTTCCTGCCAGGGTCAGCATTGAAGGCTGACGAGAGGGCAGCAGCCGATTTCTCTGGAGGTCGAAGGGGTTGCCTACAACGAGGCCTATCCGACCCAGGACTTCTTTGTCATTCTTAAAGTCTACAGTAACGAATTTCACTCTTTTGTCCTTGAGGAAGTTCTTAAAATTCTGGCACTCAACATCGGCATGGAATATGTGGTAGACCAAGCAAATGTTATGTACGCAAACCTGGATCACTGCAGGTTTCTTCCTCTCTTTGTCCTTTAGATCCTTCTCTCGTCCCAGGACTGTGGTGTACTCAACATCTAGCCCAGCGACCCACTCATCATCTGAGTTTTCAAACATGCGTATGAAGTGAGAAAGGCATCCTTTCACCATCGCGGAAGAACGGGTGTAGATGACGTCGAACTCATCGCCGGTGATGGTTCTAACCTTGTACTCACCGCCGATCATGGAGATTTGGGACACCATGGATTTGGGAGGAGGGTTAGGATTAGTGGAACTGCCGTAATGTGAATGGATGGGATGACTAGGAGCGAACCGCGGTAGTATTGAAGGACGTGCGGGGACGAGTAGGAGCGAACTGCCAGCGTGCGAACGGCAGGGAAGTGGCTTTCCATTCTCCCATGATACGGGCTTCCGAGAGCCCTTGGATCTGGGATCGAACGGTTGCATGGCGTGATTCTAGACCTATGGGTGAATATCATATCCTGGAGGGTTATTCTGCAAATTTTCAGCAACTTAGCATGCGACCGTTTGATCTCAGATCCAAGGGCTGCCAGTAGCCCGTATCATGGTCGCGCCTACCACAACCATCGTGTCACTCATGCGGTTGCACCCTTGGAGATTTAACATGGTGCATTAGGCTATCTGATGTTGGCATGTCATACATAGTCATCACTTAGTCACTCATACTACAACAAGGTTGGCTATAAGTGTATTTTTTTACTTCTCTCAATCTCTTTCTTCATACTCCCTCCATCCCATAATAAAGAACATTTTTGACACTAGTGTAGTGCCAAAAACGTTCTTATATTATGGGACACAGGGAGTACTAGTATTTATTGCATTTGCCAAGGAGTGACCTCTTCTAATGAAATGGTGTGCTTATTAGTTTTCTGTTGCTAAGTTTGCTTCATTTAATTATCTATAGAATCAAAATTGTTTTTTCACCTAGGTACACGCACTTAGTACCGTTTCTTCCTTGGGTCACCAAACTAGTCTCTCTCTTCTTGATTAACTTGCTACATCAGACTTTATGCCTATGTGGCAAGCTTAGCACCTGTAGGAGCAAGTAAGTACAATAGTGCGCTTTACATGGCATTTTTGCATATGTGGAGGAAAGAGAGGCAAGAGAAAAGGTGGAGAAGTGGGATCTCATGCAAGTGCCAGCCTCTACTACATGGTGGAGCATTGGGAGAGGCACCTGTATGGAGGTGGTCAGGAATCGGGAGACTCACGCCGGTCGTAGCGCCGCAGTTAAAATGATAATGGCAAGTCAAATCACGGGGCCCACCTGTTCAGCAGTAACTCGCTGTCAAATCACACAGACCTACATTTGCAGCAGCCTAATCCCTCGTCTTCTCGTGTCTCTGTCAAACCGACTAGGCGAAACTGCCTCGCCTACCACGCTGGAAAAGCCCCGCTATCGACTTTTAAGTACAACTACATCCGCTTAAGAATCTAATGATATACTTTTTGTGACATAGTAACTCATATTTAGTTAGTCGAATGGATGACCTAGAACTACGTGCAGGCCCTATAAACTGAGACGCCGAAAAATAAAAAACCGAGACGGAGAGGGTAGTTCAGCACGTATCTTTTAAGATCAATATAGTCGGGATTCACCAAGGAGCAAAACCAAGTGGTAGGCTGCTCCTGTCGTGTTGGCGTAGCAACTCAAGCAGGGTCAGTCCGCATGAAATGGCGACACACTTAACAGGACCCCTTTGGCTGACATGTGGCTCATCCACCGTCTTGTTCCATGTGCGATGCACCATATTGCAGTTCGGAGCAGCGGTTGGAATTGGAGGCACCCCGGTCATAGCGCCGCAGTAGTAGAAAATGAGCGATGAGGGGTCAAATCACAAAGCCCCACCTCTCCCGCATTAAGCTGGACGGATGAAGCAACCATCATTTCACTCTAGGGCGCAAGAGCATAAAGAAAAGAGAAAACAATAATGCGTGCGGCAGCTACCTAGGGCACCCTAGGGTAGGGGTCTCCACTACAGATCCTTTTTTTTGAAAGCGCCTCCACTACAAATCGGGTTCTCCCTCGTCCTCTTGAAGAAAACCGATGATGAGTGCGGCGGTAGGGTTTGTAGGAGTACTACAGCGTGCGGGGCCACGTCGTAGTAAACGGGTTCGAGTTGACGCCTTAAATATGTGTGGGCCGCTTGGTTTTACGGGAATGAGGCAGCATTTTGGGTTCGGGGACCAATGGAGATATAGTACGTACAAAAAATTGTGGACATAGGTTCGACCGAAAGGCAATGATGCATGGGCCCTGCATTTTGATATACCCGGGGCCGCGTGAATTTTGCTACTCTACTCAAAACTAGTAAGGTACACATGTATTGAATGCATGAGATTTCGAAACCAAATTATGAATAAATACACACTATAGCATTTAAAGCTTTGAGTCATGTATGCATGATGTAGATGTTTGTTTAGTTCTTATAGTTCATCTCATTCAAAATCAATTAGTTTTAAAAAAATGTTAAGATTCATGGGGTTTTGCATTGTAAATCATAAAATAAAAAACAAATAATGGCAATTCATTTAGAAAAAAACAATCAATTATGATATAGAAGATTCTAGAACAAAGGAGAAGTGCTTGTGTTTTGACGTTTGTGCATTATGCTTATGTTCAACCATGGAGTCTTCTAAATTGTACATGTGGCAGATCTGGTGGAATGTTGATGATATCCAACGGCCAGTAGTGCTCGAATTTGCCTATCTCTGCACTGTCGGATTAGCTTCATCCAGCGACCATCTTTCAAAGTTATTGGCACTCTATATAGTTCTTGTGCCATAGTTGCATGTTTTGGAAAAAAGCTACTAGTGGGTTGTACTATCTATTTAGGAATAGAAGATGTATACATGGAAGTTGTAGGGAAAGAGATGACATGGAGCATCTCAATTCCTATGAGTAGGGATTGGAAAAGAGATGTCATTTGGTTCACATCATAGGAACTTTTCTATTCAATCTAGAGAAGACATGTATCTCAATTCCTATGAGGAGGGATTAGAAAAGAGATGTAATTTGGTTCATATCATAGGAACTTTTCTATTGAATATATGCTAATGTTTATTTTCCTTTGAAATTAAGGGAGTATAGGAATCCATTCATATGAACCAAGTGGCTCTAAAGCTATAGAAATGATATCATGTTTATTTCTCTGAAATGTGGAGTATATGAATCTATTCCTATGAACCAATTGGCTCTAAAGGAAAAAATCCTATAAAAATCATATCATATAGAGTTCCTATGATATTCCTCGACACTAAAGGATGGTTGAAATTGCTGCGGGTGATACGATGGTATTTCTTTGTAGACTCCTCACCCATCTTTATAGTTACCTCTCGAAGATGAATGAAATGATATATACAGGGTATTCTACATGTGCAATTTGGTACACAAAAACTCTGTAAGAGTTTGCGAGGTTTGAATTTTCAATAAAGCTATATGCACTGCATTTCGAAACGGAGGGAGCATACGACAATTGCTAACACTCACATGGAAGATTTGTGTGTAGGAGGAATGACTGTTCTGTTAAATGACATGGCAAAACTGACACTGTCGGATGCTGATCTAACGGTTCTTACGGCGTTCGTCAGGAAAAGGCTTGTGGCGAACATTTGTCGGATAATGATTTGCTGGCACATGCATTGCATTGATACGTGCCCTCCTCTCTCTCACGCACACGCACCCTCACGAGTCACGACTCTCCCGAGTCCTCTCGCAGACTCGCACGTCGCGCCCGCCATCTATCTGCAGGTAGACGTCACGCACATATGTGCTCTTCACACCCTACCCTCAGAACTTCTAAAAAACAAAAGACGTCATGCACATTTTATTTAGCTCACACGTCACACACTTATACTATTACTCTTGCGGCAAACGTTCTTTTGGCATACTATATTGTACTCTCACAAAGAGAAGCGGTGCACGCACGCACTAGTTCTCTCACACCCACTCGCGGGTACACGTAGGAGCGCATTTTTTTCAAGCTGGTACAACAAAATCACTCCACTATATATAAAAGCAGGAGCCTTAGCGCTTGCTTTACTAGGGTTCCTCTCATTCACTCTCTCATGCTCTCCAGATCTAAGCAAGACATAGGTGGCCACACTCTCTCTCAACTCACGGCTGGTCACAAATCTGGCCAGACAACCTCGACCAGGGCAGGGGTGTAGGTGCATCGTTCACGTTGTCGTCGGCAGCGAGGGAGGAGACCAACGGCTGACCGCGTGTCCCGATCGCGACCGTGCCATTCTCTTTGAGAGAGCGCCAGCTCGGGAGGGCCTCCGACCCCTTCTTCCTCCCTGCGGTATTGTGGCCAAGATGCGGCCTGCCGATGCCGTCTTTGCCACATGCCGACGACCCTCAGGTATATATTCCTTTCAAACCTGCCTTGCTCTACTGCCCTAGCTCCCTTCGTGTGGATCCTTTTCTACTTCCGTCCGCTGTTCCAAAGCCACCTAGACTTCTACTATTATTAGAAGTAAAGCTAGTTCATACAGTCGACTCTAAGCGTTGGTTCAAATAGGGAAGAAAGTGGGAAAGCTGTAGCATGAATCTAGGACTTGGTTCTAAGAGGAAACGGGGGAAAGTAGTAATACCTGTTGTCCCTACGCCCATATCGCTACTGTTAATGTAAAATCACATGAAGCATTAAGCAATGCCACCTAATGTCACTATAAGTAATGGTCTAGTGCCATCGAGAAATTGAAGCAATGCCACCACCATTTTATGAAGTGCTTCCATCTTGCTTTATTTCCCATGAATTGTGTTTTTGCAGTTACACTTAAATCTCATACCGCTAACATTGCTTCATCCCAGTGGAACTGCACAAATTTGATTGCACATTTACTGACCATGTGCTACTCTCATGACAGTAATACTAATGCTATTGTTCTGCATGTTAATCTAGTGGCATTGTTGATGTGATGTGATGCTACTTACTTAAGGACTCTTCATACTGTCAATCTAGTGCCAATTATAACACAATAGATGCTGCTGTTAATCATATGCCACTGCAAATATCTGTCACTGTTTAAATAACCGTATTTCGTATTTGCGCAAACAGGGATGTCTATCTCCATATCATTTCGGGATGTCTGTCTCCGTATCGTTTCTATCCGCGCAATCAAAAGCACACACCTCAGTTTTAGTACAACTGTGCAAAATGAGATGGCTATCCCTCGTTGCCGTCGTCTAACCTCCTGTCTTCAAGGTATCCCTACATTGGTAGTAACTAAGGTAGAATGACCAACGCAATCTAAAAGAAGCTGATTCGTACGTTTTACTTCCTGTTTGTAGTGCAGGGATAGCGAAAACAACTGCATCCTAGTCCGGAATGCACTTTCTACCAGTTCAGCCATGGACCAAGGACTAGCTGGCATGGCTGTACCGCGGTTTTTTGGACAGGTGCGCGGACAAGAGGCATTGTGGTCTGCTTATTTCTGCAAATAGTGGTGCTTAAATTTAGTGGAATGCACAAGAATTTCACCTGTTCAGTACACTGCATGGTTCAGTTAAGCATTCCAGTTGAGACCACAATTATAATTGGTTATTTTGGAATGAGAGAACCTAACCCTGGATAGTGGCAACAAGAAAAAACCAGAGTGAACTCCAGGAAATTTAAGCCTGCCGGGAGGCCCTTTGCTCAGAGAAGCCTTGCTTGTTTTTTCCTGATTTATAAACCTTCTCACAACTTTGTCTTTTGCTGTGAACTAGTATATGTTTGTTATGTTCTATGAATCATTGAGATGTATAAAATTGCTTAACTTATGCTTTTGAAGTTTTTTATGAAGACGAGTTTAATGTGAGTGTTCCACATGAGCGCTGGACTAGCGTGTGAACATTTGGAATTTATTACATTGTGGCCTCAGTTAACTGCATGAACCACTGTAACAAGATACATAGTTTCTTATATGTCAGACAGCAGATTGTTGATTGTTAGCTGGTCGATAGCCTAGTGTTGAAGCGAGCTGACCCAATGTTCCGTGTTTTGCACAACTGCTTACAAGTGGGGTAGCACCAACAGTGTTTACAAGTACTTATGTATACGTCGGCGCATAGTCCTCGAACGAGTGCTCTATTTCATCAAAACACACACTACTCGTATGATAAACCGTGACAACTTATGTCTTACCATGCCTTATTCATGAAAAAAATAGTGAGGACGCATTTGTTTCGGCAACAATTATGATGGTTCTCACATGATTCATGGGCACACAAAAGTAGCAGCAGTTCCCATAGACGGATTCAAACAGAGTACTAGACCCAGAGGGGTCGATAACAGGCAAGGTTCGGATAATTACACACAATCCAAACTACTATTAAACACTAGCTGGGGCAACTATTTCATGCCTCGATCTAATTTGGGCTGGACACAAGACAGACCTTCCCATGAACATCATCGAGGACGTCCCGCAGCAGCTCAATCCTGTGAACCTTCATGAAGACAACCTTGTGGCCTTGCCACTGATAAACTTGTTCGTGGAGGCATGCCATGTCATCTTCTGGCATAAGCTTGACAAGAACAGTATGCCTCACAAACGAAGGAGTAGCTTTGAACTTCTTGTGCTTCAGTACACCCTGGACAACACGCCTGACAACAATGAGGCTGGAATACAACTCTTCATTGGTATAATCGCAAATGGCTTCCTGGATCCAACAGCCTAAGAACTCTGTTTTCCCAGTGCGTATATTTAGGTCATCCGCCTCATAGCGAGTGACATATACAACCACACAATCCTTGTCTGCATCAGGGCTTTAATTGAAACAGAAACAAATTCTGAATTACTTTTCAGTATAAGAAACACAAGTTATTTAAACCACTATGTATAGCATGGCATCGAAGCTAATAAAATTTTGCATTATTAATCACCACATACTTAGATGAAAAACCACAATCGAGATCGGCAAAGAAGAAAATCACCTTGGGCACCTCAGCGGGGGGGGGGGGGGGGTGGGGGGACACTTCCTTGAAGGGGGAGAACTGCTCCTGCAGTGCCACGGGGGCTGTAACCTCAAACAGGGCGTTGACCATCTCAGTAGTGGCCGTGAGCGTATCTGGGGTCGGCTCGGTGGCTGCCTCCATCTTCTTGGAGCTCTTTGTCTCGTGGGGATCAGCCTCCCGCATCTGCTCCAATATCTGCAAATCTTTGCCCGGTTCTCCTTGGTCCATCATGAAACTGACGAATACTAGGAGACCACTGAAAGGAAAACACAATCGCAATGACAATGAAACAAAAAAGACAGTGAGGATCGGTTACTGCTTTGCAAAAGTTCTTTTTTTCTCTGAACGAAAATATACCAACATCACAGATCCGCTTACCTTCCCTTCATTGGGAGAGAAGAACAGTGGCAGATGCGAGTGTTGCCTTTCTTGAAGACGGTGAGGGAGAAGGGGATTCAGCGAAGAGTGAAATGATGGTTGCTTCGTCCGTCAAACTTAGACTGTGGGGAGGTGGGGTTTGTGATACGACAACTCGTTACTGCCGTGCTACGACCGGGGTGACTCTCCGCCTGCATACTGCCTTCTAATTTGGTGGATGGCATTTGGGCCCGCGCGCTGGATGGCCCGCATGTCGGTGAACAAAAGTATAACGACATTCAGTAGAGGGAGACATTTCAATGACCTAGGAGGAGCCAGAAGCTGTAGAGTGTCTCCACTGTACTAGTAGTAATTGTTTTTCTGGGTAGCTGTAGAGTGTCTCCACTGTACTAGTAGTAATTGTTTCTCTGGGCCCAAGACAAAACAGCCCATCCACACTAGTAAATAGTAAAATCAATTCAAAAGCCCATATATTTACTGAATGAGAGGCGCTACCCACACCCAGCACACCGCCCCCCCTAAAAAACCCGGGTGCTCTTCTTCCTCCTCGCTCCCACCCACGTCACGTCAGCTCGCTCCACTCGTACCCCCAAATTCCTCGCCTCACTCCTATAGAAAACCCCAGCTCCCCTTCTTCCTCATTCCTATAGAAAACCCCCAGCTTCCCTTCTTCTTCGCTCACACTACAACTAGGCTCGTCATTCGTTACTCTGCTCAAATCCGTGAGCGCGACGCAACACCCTCAAGGAAAATGGAGTCGGTTGACCCCAGTGCCAAGAAGATGAGGCTCCCGCCAGTGGCGACGCCTGTTGTAGATCCCGCACCCGGCAGTGCAGGGAGAAGCGGCGACCCCGTCCCCATTGGAACCCGTAGAATCTCGGGTGGACAGCATCAGTCCTTGGGGAGATCATCTCGCTTCTCCCCACCAAGGATTGCTGCTGCACCCAAGTCCTCTCAATTTGGTGGCGCCCTCTATGGCGCGCCGTGCCCCTTAATCTCGACTGTCATCAGCTATCTCTCTTCAATGATTTTGAAATCCCCAGAGCCATCATCTCCTTCCACCAGGGCTCCATTCAAAGCCTCTGCATCCCGTCATGCTACCTGAGCAAGCATACCATGCCCTGCACGGTGGACGCCTGGCAGAAATCCCCTGAATTCACTGAACTACAGCTGCTTGAGTTCTACTATTCCCCTGGAAATCACATACCACATACCGAACGCCATGAACTTGTGCCCTCAGCACGGATGTCCATCTCGTGGTTTTCCTCCTCTCTCCACACCGCCACCTTTGCGCTGTGCTACCTACCAGACAATCTGGTACTAAACCTTCGACTCCCATTTCTCAAGAAACTTTCACTTGTGCGGGTTCATATATCGGAGGCCTCATTGCACAACATCATCCACTCCAGTTGCCCTGCGCTAGAGTGCTTGGTGCTTGTTTTCACAGTTAGAATCGGTTGTCTCCAAATAAAGTTGCCTAACCTTGTAAGAATTGGAATTTCTTTTGACGGAAGGCAACTCATCATCCAAGATGCCCCTTCACTTCAAAGGTTGATCCTTGATTCTAGTTATTCACCGTTGCAAATAATCGTCCTCTCTGCGCCTAAACTGGAGACCTTGGGTGTAATACATGATCTCTATGCTCATTTCAATATGGTGTTTGGCACCACAGTTCCTCAGGTACTTTATATTATCATCTACACTTTTAACCATAAGCTGCTTCTTAAATTTTTGCGCATAAGTTATATATCATCTTGGAGTACACATTTTGTACTAATATTATGTTCTATGCTCAATGAAGAGTTTCTCCATGGATGGCCTATCAATGGTGCTGGATCCTGTCAAGATCTTATCTATCCAAATGAATAGTTTTGATCTGAACAACATTATTGGCTTGCTGCAATGCTTTCCATGTCTGGAGAAGTTGTATATAAAGGTGATAATTTCACGCACATTGGAAGCCCGCGGATAGTGTACTAGAATTAACCGTTCAGCTGTTGCTCTTTCGACACTCTTCTTTTAGACCTTAACTGTTTTCAATCTTCATGTCTATTTAGGCAACAGGACGGGGTAAGAAAGTTATAACCAATCGGTGGATTCGTAAGCATCGGGATTTTCTCACTTCTCATGAGATTCGATTGACGACAATAACGCTAGAACGATATGTAGCCAACTGTGCAAACACTAGATTTGTCACATTCATCCTGCTGAATGCGAGGTTACTATTGTCCATCAGGCTTAAGTTTATCAATAGCATGGTTTTGACGGATGGGTATGTCGAAGAGCAAAAAAAGGAGTTTCAGGTGGGCAAAAGAGCTTCTGAACGTGTCGGGATTCAATTTACAACATATTGTGGTCATAATCCAGTAAATTTTATGACCCAAGATGTTCATTCTATGGACCTGACCGATCCATTTGACTGTGACTGCCGAAAATAGTGCTGGAGTTAGATGTTGTTGCCCTTTTCAACCTGGGTTTTTTTTTAAACCTGATGAACAATTAATCCTCGTGCTTTTGTACAGTTTGTAAGCTGGAGTTAGATGTTCCTGCCCTTTTCAACTCGGCTGTGACTGTCATATTTTCTTTGAAACAAGGCAAATGGCTTGCCATTCGTTTAATTTAGAGTGAAATATTGTAAAAATCCCAATCGAGGGAAATAACATCACTCTCGCCGGCTGCTTGAGCTCACTGTGCATTACAGAAGCCAAGTGATTATCCCCCACTAGCTCCCACAAACTTATTTCGAACTAGGGCATCAAATGGGCTGTAAATTTTCATAGGAAAGGCTGCATGACCGTGACAGATTTGGATTCTAACATGGGACCCGCGAGGAAATAGCCTATCCAGGGTGGTGTCGACTTACTAGCTAGTTAACAATTGATTCTGCCTACCAGCCGTTGGATTGACGTCCAACATCTGTCGTGTATCTTCTATCTCTTGTCTTCTTCTTCCTCCAGCCACCCAAACCAAACCACCCTGTCGGCTCCGCCTGCTCCCGCCTCCCATGGCTGGCTGCGCCTCCGCCGCCCTACCGTACGTACCCTCCAATGTTGGCCAATCCCTCCCTCTATTCCCCCACACATCCTGTTATTCTTCGGCGACGTCAGCCCCAACACGTACCCGCGCCCGAACCAGTCAACCCTCGTACTCCCCTCTGCCTGCGACCGGACCGGAGCTTCTTCCATGGCTCATGTTCGTTCCGTCCGAGGCCTCGCCATTGTCCTCCACCTTGCGGCCTTGGTTCGCTCGCCGTGCATGGTGCGCCGTCCTCTTGCATTGACAACGTCGTCAACAACCGAGAGGAAAAAGGAGATGACTGTACGTGGAGAGGATGACAGCAGGGACCCACCAGCGTCATGGCAGTACGCAAGCAAGTGCCTCTATATTACAAGCCCAAAAATATGGTTCCTCCTAATGGTTGGACATCTGGGGCTCACGCCATTGTCAACGTAGTCAATAAACGAGAGAATTACACTACGAGCGGCTGACACCAGGGACCCAGTAGGTTGCGCAGTTTTTTTTTGAGGAACAAGCAGTTGTTATTTATACTAGTTTTAGTGACGGATCAGGGTAACAACGGGGCTGTGCGGGGGCTGTGGCCCGTCTAGCCAGGGTTTTATTTATGTTTACCACATCATGAGCCCAGTTGTGATTTTTTTTGCTGAAAATGGCTAGCCAAGTTCTATTTTTTAAAAGAAATACCCAAACAAGGCCTACTTGCTTTATCGGCCCTGCTGGGCAGCAAATCTTTCAAGATGAGGAGAGTTTCATTCGGTTTTCCCAGAAATGGGTTGTACATTTTTAAAACACATCAAACCGGGAATTAGTTTCAATTTTTTTTCATTACGAGATTTTAAAATCCATTGATTTTTATGCGTGGACAAATTATTTGGATTTTATATTTATATAAATTATTTTTCAAAATAGTTTTAATGTGAATCGATATTTCTGGATTAAAAATAGTTGACCACACCGAAATATGCAAAATTTTGTATACTTTTTAACCGTGGCCACAATACGGGGTGTAATGCTAACAAAAAGATGGGCTCCAAAAAAATTCTTAAGAATTAGCAAATGGGCCGTACATTATTAGTAATAATGGCAGATAGGTTGTATGCTTTTTTCCATAGATTTGATGCTGACTTGTGTGCCTACTATAGGTTGACGCGTATGCTTTCATAAAAAAAGGTTGACACACACGCAACGCCCTGTCAACTTAGTCAACACACGAGAGTAGTGATTGTTGGATGTCCATCCAACAGCTGCCGTGCTTCTTCAATCTCTGTTCTTCATGCTCCAGCCGCTCAAACAAGCGCCGGCGAGACTGCCTGCTCCCTCCTCCCGTGGCCGGCTATGCTTCCGCACAGGCCCCACGGCCCCATCGTACTCCCATCGCTGGCCTAGCCATCCCTCTACTCACCCACACATGCTGTTATTCTCCCGGGACGGCAGATGAACCAGCAAACCCTCGTACTCCTCCGCGTGGGAAACAACTGCCAAGTATTCCCTGGCTTCGTGTCGTTCCCTTCCCAGGCCTCGCCGTCGTCCACCACCCTGGTGCTCTCGGCGCGACCTGGTCAACGTGGTCAATGAACGACATCCATCCGAAGTGGACAGTACGTGGAGAAGCTGACAGTTGGGTCCACGGCCGCACGCAAGGAAATGCCTCCTTATTACGCGCAAAATAATGATTCCTCCACCTGACAGCTAGGACCCACAGGAAGGGCCTCTGTATTTCACGAAAAAATGTTCCCCCGCTGACAGGTCAGACCCACCAGTTATATCTTCGCACGCAAGGAAGTGCCTCCTTATTACGCCCAAAAAAATGAATACCCCCCTGTTAGCTGGGACCCACCATAATGTTGGGCTAACTTGTTGGCCTACTAAGTTGACGGGGACGGAGGGCTTTGTCAACTTAGTCAATACTCCAGTGACCGTATGATGTCCATCCAACGGCCATAGTGCTTCTTCAACCTCTGGTCTTCTTGCTCCAGCCGCCCAAAGCAGCGCTGGTCGTGCAGCCTGCTCCTGCCTCCCGTGGCCGGCTGTGCTACCGCGGAGGCCTCACCGCCCCCTTACTACTCCCACCACTGGCCAGGCCATCCCTCCACTCACCCACACCCCCTGTTATTCTGCGGCGACCGCAGCCTCACACCGCAGCCGAACCAGTGAATGCTCGTACTCCTCTCCTCGTGGGCATCAACTGCCGCGTCTTCCCCGGCTCTGCGTCGTCCCCTTCCTAGGCCTCGCCGTTGTCCACCGCCGTGGTGCTCTCGGCGCGGCGTGGTCAATGTGGTCAACGACCGACTTCCATTGGAAGAGTACTGTACGTGGAGAGGCTGACAGCTGGGTCCACGGCAGCCGCAAGGAAGTGCCTCCTTATTACGCGGAAAATAATTATTCCTCCACCTGACAGCGGGGACCCACTGGGCGGGCCACCAATATTTTGCAAAAAAAACATTTCCCAGTGACTACTGGGACCCACCGGATGGGCCACCATATTTCGTGAAAAAACGTTCCCCCTGCTGTCAGCTCGGACCCACCGGAAGTGCGTCCTTATTACGCATAAAAAATGAATACTCCCCCGGCTAGCTGGGACCCACCTTGGTGGGAGGTTGACTTGTGGGCCTACTAAGTTGACGGGGACGAAGGGCTTTGTCAACTTAGTCAATATGAACGATTCTAGCTTTAGTGACCGTACGATGTCCATCCAACGGCCGTAGTGCTTCTTCAATATCTGGTCTTCTTGCTCCAGCCACCCAAAGCAGCGCCCGGTCGTGCCGCATGCTCCTGCCTCCCGTGGCCGGCTGTGCTGCCGCGGAGGCCTCACCGCCCCCTACTATTCCCACAGCTGGCCAGGCCCTACGGCGATGGCAGCCTCACACCACAGCCGAACCAATGAACCCTCGTACTCCTCTCCGCGCGGGCTTCCGCTGCCCCGTCTTCCCCGGCTCCACGTCGTCCCCTTCCTAGGCCTCGCCGTCGTCCACCGCCGTGGTGCTCTCTGGGCGGCGTGGTCAACATGGTCAAGGAACGACTTCCATCGGAAGAGTACTGTACACGGAGAGGCTGACAGCTGGGTCCACGGCCAAAGTCCAGTTTTTTTGTGATTTGCCAAGTAAGTCGCTTTGTCAGGCCTATTGGGCTGCAAATCTTTCAAGACGAGGAGAGCTTTCATTCGGCTGGCCGAGGAAATGGCCCACCAGTAATGAGAAATGGGCTGTACATTTTTAAAACACATCAAACCGGCAATTAGTTTCAAATATCTTTTTTTCATTTCGAGATTTTAAATTACATTAATTTTTATGCGTGGAGAATTTGTTGGATTTTATATTGGTATACATTTATTTTTAAAATCAGTTTGAATGTGAGTCGAAATTTCGGGATTAAAAATAGTTCGGACCACACCGAAATATGCAAAATTTCGTATAATTTTTTAACCGCGGCCACAATATGGGCTGTAATGCTAACAAAAAGAATATGGGCTCCAAAAAAAACCTTAAGAATTAGCAAATGGGTTGTAAATTATTAGAAATAATGGCAGATGGGCTGTATGTTGTTTTCCACACATTTGAGGCTTTCCCAAAAAAAGATTGACGCACAAGCAGTGACTGTTGGATGTCCATCCAACGGCCGTCGTGCTTCTTCAATCTCTGCTCTTGCTGCTCCAACCGCTCAAACAAGCGCTGGCGGGACTGCCTGCTCCCTCCTTCCCGCGGCCGTCTGTGCTGCCGCGCAGGCCTCACCGCCCCACTGTACTCCCATCGCTGGCCTAGCCATCCCTCTACTCACCCACACCTGCTGTTATTCTGCAGCGACGGCAGACGAACTAGTAAACCCTCGTACAGTCATACTCCCCTCCGCATGGGAAACAACTACCGAGTCTTCCCTGCCTCCATGTCGTTCCCTTCCTAGGACTCGCCGTCGTCCATCATCCTGGTGCTCTCGGCGTGGCGTGGTCAACGTGGTCAACGACCGACATGCATCTGAAGGGGACTGTACGTGAGAGGCTGACAGCTGGGTCCACGGCTACACGCAAGGAAATGCCTCCTTATTACGCGCAAAATAATGATTCCTCCACCTAACATCTGGGACCCACCGAAAGGGCCTCTGTATTTCACGAAAAAAACATTACCACCGCTGACAGCTCGGACCCACCAGCTATATCTTCGCATGCAAGGAAGTGCCTCCTTATTACGCACAAAAAAATGAATACTCCCCCTGTTAGCTGGGACCCATTATAGTGGCAGGCTGACTTGTGGGCCTACTAAGTTGACGGGGACGGAGGGCTTTGTCAACTTAGTCAATATGCACGATTCTAGCTCCAGTGACCGTACGATGTCCATCCAACGGCCGTAGTGCTTCTTCAACATCTGGTCTTCTTGCTCCAGCCGCCGAAACCAGTGCCGGTCGTGCCTCGTGCTCCTGCCTCCCGTGGCCGGCTGCGATGCGGCGGAGGCCTCGCCGCCCCCTACTACTCCCACCGCTGGCCAGGCCATCCCTCTACTCACCCACACCCCCTGTTATTCTGCGGCGACGACAGCCTCACACCACAGCCGAACCAGTGAACCCTCGTACTACTCTTCGCATGGGCATCCACTGCTGTGTCTTCCCCGGCTCCACGTCGTCCCCTTCCTAGGCCTCGCTGTCGTCCACCGCCGTGGTACTCTCGGCACGGCGTGGTCAATGTGGTCAACGACTGACTTCCATCGGAAGAGTACTGTACATGGCGAGGCTGACAGCTGGGTCCACGGCAGCCGCAAGGAAGTGCCTCCTTATTACGCACAAAATAATTATTCCTCCACCTGACAGCAGGGACCCACCGGACGGGCCATCGTATTTCGCGAAAAAAATCCACCCTAACTGCTGGGACCCAGCGGCTACACCTTCGCACGCAAAGTAGTGTGTCCGGGCAAAAAAAACCAAAATGATTCGCCCCCCTGACTGCTGGGACCCACCAGCTACATCTTCGCACGCAAGGAAGTGCCTAACATTCAGGACCCACCTGGTCGAAGCGTACGTAGCGTTGTCATTCTGGTCGCGAACGTGTACGTACATATTTACTGGTCGATGTAGAGGTGCGCACGTGTCGTAGTAGAGGCGCGCATGTAGCATGTACACGTACGTACGGCGACCAGTGTGCAAGAAAGAAAATATGGCCACGTATGTGTACATACGGGCGGGGTCTCGAACGCCTACTCATGCATACGTACGGCCAGGGCTCGTGTACATGGCTGGGTCGGAACGGAGAAACATCGTCGTCGTCTTGTTCATGGGGAGGCAACGGAATCCGTCGTGTTCATGGGGAGGCAACTGAATGCGTCGTGTTCATCGGGAGGCAACGGAACGCGTGGGAGCCAACCGGATGGGTCGAAACGGAATGCGTCGTCGTGTTCATCGGGAGGACTTGGACGGAACAGTCGATGGAAACGAGGCCTGGCGTATCGCAGAACGGAGGAAACAGCCTTGTGTTCGACCAACCACGTTCGAAACAGGATCCTGTTCATCGGGAGGGGTCTGGCATACCGCAAAACGGAGGAAACGGACCTCCTACGGTCGAAACGGGGGTCCTGTTGATTGGGAGGGGTGTGGTGTACCGCAAAACGGACGAAACGGACTTGTGTTGGAGCACTACGGTCGAAACATGGGTCCTGTTCATCGGGAGGGGTGTGGCATACCGCAAAATGGACGAAACGGACTTGTGTTGGAGCGCTACGGTCGAAATGGGGGTCCTGTTCATCGGGAGGGGTGTGGCGTACCGCAAAACGAGACTCCACGGGATACTGTTCGTCTCCACCGTCGACCTCCTCCAGCCTCCACGGGCTACCGTCGACCTCCTCCACCCTCCACGGGCTCCTGTTCATCCAGCCTCCACCGCGCGCTACTCCACTGGCTACTATTCAACAACCCCTCCACGGGCACCCCTCCACTATCTACTGTTCATCCAGTCCTCCACGGGGTCGTCCTATTCATCCAGGCCTCCACACCATGGGGGTACTGTTCATCCAGAGGCAATGCCACCGCTCACTGTTCATCCACCCCCCCCCCCCCCCCGCAACGCTCACTGTTCATCCAGAGAGGCAACATCGATCAGCTTCAGTTAGCGGCAGTAGCGAAGGAATCACTTGATCAGGCTCAGTTAACCGCCATCGATCGATCGCTCGGGTTCAGTAACGCGTAGCTTGAAGTGCAATCGCTCGGGTTTAGTTAGAACCAAACGCCTCGCTCGGGTTCAGTTAGAGCCAACGCCTCGCACGCACGCGCGTATGTGTACGAGAGGAACGCGCATCGCTCGGCCCCCTACCACCCACCGTAACCGGCAACTCCCCGAAATTTTCCTCGCCCTCGCTTCTACCACGGTTTTTTCCGTCATGGATGGCCCAAAGAATGTCATGCAGCTGCGTCTCCGGCCCGCCCAGGACAAAAAGCCCATTTTCTGTCATGATTTTTTGTCATAGATGTAGGAGCCCACCACATCTGTGATGATATCGGGTTTATCGTCATAGAAGTGTCATATGTATGACAGAAAAAAGTTTCATTCGGCCAAAAATGTCATGGACGTGTCTTTTTTTGTAGTGTTGATACGTCTCCAACGTATCTATAATTTTTGATTGTTCCATGCTTTTATATTATCTGTTTTGGATGTTTAATAGGCATTTATACGCTATTTTATATTATTTTTGGGACTAACCTATTAACCGAGGGCCCAGTGCCAGTTCATTTTTTTTGCGTATTTTAGAGTTTTGCAGAAAAGGAATACCAAACGGAGTCCAAACGGAATGAAACCTTCGCAATGATCTTTCTTGGACAGAAAGCAAACCAGAAGACTTCGAGATGAAGTCGGAGACGCAACGAGGTAGCCACAAGGAAGGAGGGCATGCCCAGGGGGTAGGGCGCGCCCCCACCCTCGTGGGCCCCTTGTGGCTCCACTGACCTAGTTCCTTCACCTATATATACTCTTATACCCTAAAAACTTTGGAGAGAGCCACGAAACCACTTTTCCACCACCGCAACCTTCTGTACCCGTGAGATCGCATCTAGGGGCCTTGTCCAGCATCCTGCCGGAGGGGGATTCAATCAAGGAGGGCTTCTACATCGACACCATTGCCTCTCCGATGAAGCGTGAGTAGTTTACCATAGACCTTCGGGTCCATAGTTATTAGCTAGATGGCTTCTTCTCTCTCTTTGATTCTCAATACCATGTTCTCCTCGATGTTCTTGGAGATCTATCCGATGTAATACTCTTTTGGGGTGTGTTTGCCGAGATCCGATGAATTATCAATTTTTGATCAAGATTATCTCTGAATATTATTTGGTCCTTCTCTGAATTCTTATATGCATGATTTGATATCTTTGCAAGTCACTTCGAATTGTTGGTTTAGTTTGGCCTACTAGATTGATCTTTCTTGCAATGGGAGAAGTGATTAGCTTTGGGTTCAATCTTGCGGTGTCCTTTCCCAGTGACAGTAGGGGCAGCAAGGCACGTATTGTATTGTTGCCATCGAGGATAAAAAGATGAGGTTTTCATCATATTGCTTGAGTTAATTTGTCTATATCATGTCATCTTGCTTAATGCGTTACTCCGTTCTTTATGAACTTAATACTCTAGATGCATGCTGGATAGCGGTCGATGTGTGGAGTAATAGTAGTAGATGCAGGCAGGAGTCGGTCCACTTGACATGGACATGATGCCTATGTTCATGATCATTGCCTTAGATGTCATCATAATTATGCACTTTTCTATCAATTGCTCGGCAATAATTTCGTCACCCACTGTAATATTTGCTATCTTGAGAGAAGCCACTAGTGAAACCTATGGCCCCCGGGTCTCTTTTCCATTATGTTGAATCTCTTTTCCATATTATTTAATCTCGTTTACATCTTGCTAAGTTTTCGACCTACTATTTTGTAATCTTTACTTTCCGATCTATAAACCAAAAATATTTACTTTACCGTTTATCTATCTCTATCAGATCTCGCTTTTTGCAAGTGACCGTGAAGCAATAGACAACCCCTTTATCACGTTGGGTGCAAGTTGTTGATTGTTTGTGCAGGTATTCGGTGACTTGTGTGTCGTCTCCTACTGGATTGATACCTTGGTTCTCAAAACTGAGGGAAATACTTATGCTACTTTGCTGCATCACCCTTTCCTCTTCAAGGAAAAACCAACGCAAGCTCAAGAGGTAGCAGGAACCACCTATGATATATCTTGCATGGAAAGTATTGGGTATTACTCGATCGTTTTCATTGATAGGAAAGGCATGCCACCCAAAATGTTTTATCTCTATCTTTTTCGCTTTGAGCTCTCGCACCTCTATAATTCCCTACTTCCCTCTGCGAATGTCCTTTTTTTAATTTATGCAATTTTTATTTTTTGAGTCTCGATCTTCTCTTATAAAGCACCAACCAAGGGGCACTATGATCGTAGTTGAGCATTGGGTGTAGCTAATACGCGAGTGTGTTTCATGAATGGATCAATGATTGAGCATAATGGGCTAGGGATAACTTGGTTTAGTATTGATATTTTGAAAGACATGGTTGCTTGTTGATATGTTTGAGTACTAAAGTCTTTGTGTCAAAAGTAGACTATTGCTTTGAATCATATAGAAGTCCAAATGTCCATGCTACAAAAGAAAATAATATGTGATGAACATGATAGGCATCATTCCACATCAAAAATTCTGTTTTTATCATTTACCTACTCGAAGACGAGCATGAGTTAAGCTTGGGGATGCTGATACGTCTCCAACGTATATATAATTTTTATTGTTCCATGCTGTTATATTATCATTCTTGGATGTTTTACAATCATTTTATAGCAACTTTATATCATTTTTTGGAACTAACCTATTGACATAGTGCCTAGTGCCAGTTGCTGTTTTTTTGCTTGTTTTTTACTTCGCAGAAAATCAATACCAAATGGAGTCCAAATGCAGCGAAACATTTTGGAGATTTTGTCTGGACCAGAAGACACAAGTTGGGCCAAGGAAGTACCAGAGGGGGGCTCCGAGGGGAGCACAACCCAGTTCGGCGCGCCTGGCCCCAGGAGCGCCCTGGTGGGTTGTGCCCACCTCGGTCGCCTCTTGCACCGCCTCTTTGCTCTATAAATACCTCAAAAATCCAAAAACCCATGGGGAGTCGACAAAACACTATTCCAGCCGCCGCAAGTCCCAGAAACACCAAATCCAACCTAGAAACCATCACGGAGGGATTCATCATCCTCATTGGTGCCTTTCGGATGATGCGTGAGTAGTTCATTGTAGACCTATGGGTGCATAGTTAGTAGCTAGATGGCTTCCTCTCTCTCTTTTGATTCTCAATACAATGTTCTCTTGGTGAACTATTTGATGTAACTCTTTTTGCGGTGTGTTTGTTGGATCCTATGAACTTTGAGTTTATGATCGGATCTTTTTTACCCAAGAAAGTTATTTGAGTTTTGATCTCTTATATGCATGATTACTTATAGCCATGTATTTTGCTACTTCTTGAGCTTGCGTTGGTTTTTCCCTTGAAGAGGAAAGGGTGGTGCAGCAAAGTAGAGATAAGTATTTCCCTCAGTTTGAGAACCAAGGTATCAATCCAGTAGGAGACAACACACAGACCACCGAATACCTGCACAAACAATCAAACAACTTGCACCCAACGTGATAAAGGGGTTGTCAATCCCTTCACAGTTACTTGCAAAAGTGAGATCTGATAGAGGTTGATAAACGGTAAAGTAAATATTTTTGGTATTTTCGGTTTATAGATCGGAAAGTAAAAGATTGCAGAAATAGTAGGTCGGAAACAAATATTGTAGGACGGAAACTTATATGATGGAAAATAGACCCAGGGGCCATAGGTTTCACTAGTGGCTTCTCTCAAGATAGTAAATAATATGGTGGGTGAATAAATCACTGTCGAGCAATTGATAGAAAAGCGCAAAGTTATGACGATATCTAAGGCAATGATCATGAATATAGGCATCACGTCCGTGTCAAGTAGACCGAAACTATTCTACATCTACTAATATTACTCCACACATCAGCCGAGTCCTGCCTGCATCTAGAGTATTAAGTTCATGAAGAATAGAGTAACGCATTAAGTAAGATGACATGGTGTAGAGGAATTAACTCAAGCAATATGATGAAAACCCCATCTTTTTATCCTCGATGGCAACAATACAATACGTGCCTTGCTGCACCTACTGTCACTAGGAAAGGACACCGCAAGACTGAACCCAAAGCTAAGCACTTCTCCCATTGCAAGAAAAACCAATCTAGTTGGTCAAACCGAACCGATAGTTCGAAGAGAATTACAAAGATATCAAATCATGCATAAAATAATTTAGAGAAGATTCAAATAATATTCGTAGATAAGCTGATCATAAATCCACAATTCATCGGATCTCGGGAAACACATCGTGATATCAATTGCTCAAAGTTATGACGATATCTAAGAGTATTACATCGAATAGATCTCCAAGAACATCGAGGAGAACATGGTATTGAGAATCAAAGAGTGAGAAGATGCCATCTAGATACTAGCTATGGACCCGTAGGTCTGTGGTAAACTACTCATGATTCATCGGAAGGGCAATAGAGTTGATGTGGAAGCCCTTCGTGATTGAATCCCCCTCCAGCGGGGTGCCGGAAAAGGTCCATAGATGGGATCTCACATGTACAGAAGGTTGCGGCGGTGGAGAAGCGTTTTTTGTGCATGCCTCTGGTGGTTTGGGGATACATGAGAATATATAGGCGAAAGAATTAGGTTACGAGGTGCATGAGGGGCCCACAAGGGCGGGGGCATGCCCTACCCCCTGGGCGCGCCCTCCATCCTTGTGGCCGCCTCGTGGCTCCTCTGACTTCATCTCCAAGTCTCCTGGTTGTTTTCTGGTCTAGGAAAAATCATCGCAAAGGTTTTATTCCGTTTGGACTCTATTTGGTATTCTTTTTCTGCGAAACTCAAAAACAAGGAAAAAACAAGAAATGACACTAGGCTCTAGGTTAATAGATTAGTCCCAAAATAATATAAAATAGCATAATATTGCATATAAAACATCCAAAACAGATAATATAGTAGCATGGAACAATCAAAATATTATAGATACGTTGGAGACGTATCATATTTCTTCGTCGAATCTTTGGTTTAGTTCGCCTGACTAGATATATTTTTCTTGCCATCGGAAGAGGTGCTTTGTGATGGGTTCGATCTTACGATGGTCAATCCTAGTGACAGAAGGGGAAATGACATGTATGTATCATTGCTATTAAGGATAACAAGATGGGGTCTATTCCTACATGAATAGATCTTGTCTACATCATGTCATCGTTTTTATTGCATTACTCTGTTTTCCATGAACTTAATACACTAGATGCATGTCGGATAACAGTTGATGTGTGGTGTAATAGTAGTAGATGCAGGCAGGAGCCGGTCTACTAATCTTGGACGTGATGCCTATATAATGATCGTTGTTTGGATATCGTCATAATTTTTGGAAGTTCTATCAATTGCCCAACAGTAATTTGTTTACTCGTCGTATGCTATTTTTCTTGAGAGAAGCCACTAGTGAAATCTATGCCCCCAGGTCTCTTCTTTATCATATTTTCCTACGAGATCTATTTTTATTTGCTTTTTTTCAAATATATTAATCCAAAAACCCAAAAATACTTTGCTGCAATTTTTTATTATTTATTTTATCTCGCGTTCCCGGGAGATCTATTTATCCAATCTACTACAATTTTATCTATCTTTTTACCCGGGTGGGATTGACAACCCCTCTTTCACGTCGGTTGCAAGTATTTGGTCTTTGTGTGTAGGTACCGTTTACATAGTGTTGCGTGGTTATCCTACTGGTTCGACAACCTTGGTCTCATCATTGAGGGAAATACCTACCGTAGTTGTGCCGCATCATTGATACGTCTCCAACGTATCTATAACTTATGAAGTATTCATGCCATGTTTATAATAATTTATATGGTTTTGGTATGATTTACATGGAACTAACCCGGACTAATGTTGGTTTCAGCAGAACTACCGTGGTGTTGTTTTTTGTGCAGAAATGAAAGTTCTCCTAACAACGTGAAACTTTTTGTTGATTTTTTATGGACTAGAAGACTACCAATGGGCTAGAGCAGCACCTGGGGGATGCCCCGAAGGGGGCACAACCCACCAGGGTGCTCCTGAGCCCCCAAGCGCGCCCCGGTGGGTTGTGCCCACCTCGGTGGCCTCCTGCACCCCCTCGTTGCCCTATAAATTCTCAAATATTCCAAAAACCCTCAGGGAGAACCTAGATCAGAAGTTTCACCGTCGCAAGCCTCTCTAACCATCAAAACCAATCGGGAGCCCATTCTGGCACCCTGCCGGAGAGGGAGATCATCACCGGTGGCCATCTTCATCATCCCGGCAGCCACCACGATGAGGAGAGAGTAGTCTACCCACGGGGCTGAGGGTTTGTACAAGTAGCTATGTGTTTAATCTCTCGGGGCTGATGGCTTTGTTAACATAGATGGATCATATGATGTTTCTCCCCTCTCTACTCATGTTGTGATGAATTGAATCTTTACCCTTTGATGTTTTGTCTTGTCGGATTGAATGTTGAGATCTGAAAACACATGATGTATCATATTGATTCATTTGATGTATGTTATGGCACCCAGCTTGCGGATTCCCGAGGTGACATTGGCGTATTCTATGCATAGGGGTTGATGCATGTTTTTATTATATTTTCTCCGATAGAAACTTTGGGGTCTCCTTGTAGTTCTTTATGTGGATTGAATATTATGATCATGAAGTTGTTTGATGCATATCATAGAATTATCTAATGGATACTTGTGGTGACGTTGGAGTATCTAGGTGACATTAGAGTTGGTTGATGTGTGCCATATGGTGTTATTTTAGTACGAACTCTTGGTTAGATTGATCGGAAAGAATAGCTTTGTGTTATTTTAGTACATAGTCTAGGATAGATTGATCGGAAAGAATAGCTTTGTGGTGGTTTCGTACACTACAAACAATTTCTATCTTTTGTTCTCTGCTAATAGGAACTTGGGAGTGATTCTTTATTGGATTTTGAGGGATAATCGTATGATCCAACTATGTTAGCATTGTTGAGAGATTGCACTAGTGAAAGTATGCACCATAGGCCTCATTTTCCTTCATTGCAATACTGTTTGTGCTTCGTTTTACTATCTAGTACCTTGCTGTTTTGTATTGTTCGCACTACATAAACTCATATCTACTATCCATACTACACTTTTATCACCATCTCTTCGCCGAACTAGTGCACCTATACAATTTGCCAGTGTATTGGGTGTCTTGGGGCCCAAGAGATTTGTCGGATTTCAGGTTCCGGCAGACAATTGAGGTTCGAACACTGGGGTGCGCACCAAGATCTCTCCCCTACCATCTCGCGTCTCGAAGTCTCACAAACATCTAAGCAAGAAAAGATAAACACACAAGGGACACGAGATTTATACTGGTTCAGGCCACCATTGCGGTGTAATACCCTACTCCAGTGTGTGGTGTGGTGGATTGCCTCAGGGGCTGATTGTGAACAGTACAAAGGGAGAACAGCATCGCGAGGGGCTGTTCTTGAGCTGGTGCGATGAACTACTTGGGTGAGTTCACACGCTTCTCTCTCTCTCTCTCTCTCTCTGGTTCATCTCTATATGCCTCTACCTTGTGGGTGGCTAGTCCTATTTATAGGCGGAGGCCCTGGGCCTCTCCCAAAAAATGAGCGGGAAGGATGCCAACAATTGGCCATTTTGAAGGGGAACATCTGGTACACTTATCCTGACTAAAGTTGGTCTTCGGCTGCCAAAGGCCCTGACGGTGACGCCGCCCTCGGCTCCACGATGACCTCCATCCTGCCATTCTGCTGGTCTTGGTCTTGTTGCACCGAAACGGTAACCTTTGCCTGATGCCTTGGCCTGTGCTTGCCCCCTTTGCACTGAAAGGGAAACAAGGACACTGCGCAGGCCGGTGCCCGCCTGGTCTTCAATCATCACGGCTTGCGTCACGGGCCCCTCGGGAGGTGCCTTGCCTTGATCTCTCCGCCTCCTCGCGAGCCTGCCTGAGGAGGCTGCTCCTGAGGGCGCTTCCTGTCGTCCGCCCCGCGAGGCTTGGCCCCTCGCGAGGGTCTTGAGCTTGAGTTGATGAAGCTGGGCTGCATTGGGCCCCCACTTGAGCCACGCCGCAGGCCGCAGGCAGGCAAGTCTGGGGACCCGCATTCCCAGAACGCCAATAGTAGCCCCCGGGCCCAAGGCGCGCCCGGACTTGGCTTAGTAGAGAAGCGAAGGGGCAAGTGCGAAGCGCCGCGGGCCCCAACAGCCTGCGGCCTTAGGTGCCGCGTGGCGGTTGATTGAACGTGGGCGTCTCCGCTTCCCCACGACACCTCGGCAACCGCATGACTTGACAAGTCCCTGCATGCAGAAACGACTCATGATTACCATGCGATCGTGGAGGCCGACGGTTGGCCTCCTCCGGCTATAAGTATAGAACGGCACGAGCCATTCCAGTTCATCTCCTCTGATACCCCTCCTCTTCTTCGTTCCGGCTGCTTTCTATCTCCATGGCTCCACCGAAGAGGTTCTCGGCTGCGAAGAAGGGAAAGGCTCGCCAGGAAGGGCCTGACTCTCCTCTGACCAAGCGCGGTCGGGGCCGGCCCCGCAAGCACCCTGCGTCCCCCGTAGTGGCTTCCCGTGGTCGCGGGGGCGGCTCCCTGCATGGCGACGAGCACCTGGTCGCCGATGGGAGGCACGCCGTGGCTGCGCGACCCCCCAGACCACGCTTCTGCTCGGCGGAAGTGCTGCCAAAGTTCGTTGTGTGGTCAGCGGACCCGTCCGGCACTTGGCTGCAGCTTCCTCACTTCTTCATAGGTGAGATTCCGGCCGGCGCTCCGGGCGGCCTCTGGCTTCAGGCGGACGGCTGCTGCAGCAGGGCCTCCTGGGCTTCGCTGGAGGTTTCCGCCGCCGGGGGTTTGGCCCTGCCCCGAGGCTGGCAAACTTTTTCTCGCGCGCATGGCCTGAGCCGGCGGTGCACCTTGCACTTCAGGTTAGACGGCGAAGCCACCCTCTACGTGAGGGTGTTGGGGGGAGACGGTCCCCGTGCTGGGTGCTGCCCCGAAGACGATGACCGTGGCAGGGCGCCCAGCCTCTGCGTTGATCAGGACGAAGATGGCGGCAGGCGCGTATGTTGCAGCGCCCGGGGCTCGCCAAGCTTCGGCGACTCGCCTTCAGGCAGCAGCTCGTCCAGCGGGGGTCGCGTCTAGCCTCCATGTCGTCGCGCCCGCTTGGGGGAAGGTAGCGGCCGGTCCGCCGTCGCGCCCTGGTGAAGCGAGAAGAGGGAATCTAACCGAGCTCCGGAGGCAGTACGAGCCCTCGTTGTGGGCTGGTGTCGAGCTAGTCATGCCTGTGTTTGCCTTTCTTCTTTTCGTGCAAAGGGAGGGAGTAGTGTAGGGCCCTGCGGGGGCATGTTGAACTGTCATTGCTAATTATCGTGCTATTTCCGCTATTTCCATGCTATGTTCCCGTGCCGTGTACCCGCGTGCGGGAGTTACTTAACCCGTGGAGGCTTGTAGCGGTCTTTGCCTCCCGAGGTCGAGGCCTTGCCGTGCACTTTATGTCCTGCAAGGATTAGTCAAGAGGGGTGGCTTTTGGTTTGGTTGCGGGGGCGACCAACCCAGGTCCCGTGCTCGTATCGCGATGCCCGTGGGGCAAGGACTAGGAGTGGTGCTCCCTCAGCAGACTTGGATACGAGAGCTTTAGGCGACCGGGGCAGAAAACACTCGCGAGGGCACCCGCGTACCTCGCTCGCGAGAGTTGCGTGGGGGAAAACCAAAGCAGGTGAGCAAAAAGGAGAAAGGGGGGCTCGAGCCAGAGGCAGGGACAGCTTCGATAAAACTTCAAATAGGATAGAACAAGCCAACTGCAGAAAGCAAATGAAAAGGCCGCGTCCGACACCTAATCTAGTCTTCGACGTCTTCTCACCAGCGCGGAGCTAAGTGCTGCCAGTGGGCATGGGCGGTAGCCCCCGAGGCCCGAGGGCAGCACTCCGGAGACTCCGGGGCGTGTACAACCCCACTCATTATTACGTGAGAGTGTCATGGGCGGCGAGGTTCACAGGCATTGGCCTTCTTCACAAGCACCGGGCATTCTCCAAAATGCGGTAGCTTCATAGGCATTGGCCTTCTTCACAGGCACCGGGCCTTCTCCAAAATGCGGTAGCTTCACAGGCGTTGGCCTTCTTCACAGGCACCGGGCCTTCTCCAAAATGCGGTAGCTTCACAGGCGTTGCCCTTCTTCATAGGCACCGGGCCTTCTCCAAAATGCGGTAGCTTCACATGCATTGGCCTTCTTCACAGGCACCGGGCCTTTTCCGTAGGCACGGGGCCTCGCTCAGGGGTAGAATCTCCGGAGATGTTGAATGTTCCACGGGTTCTGGATGGGCACTCCCTCCTGGGTCTCCAAGCGCATGAGCCGGGCCTGGAAACATGAACGGGCCCTCCCACATGGGAGAGAGCTTGTGCAGCTCTTCCCTGGAAAGGACCCGCCTGAACACGAGGTACCCTACCTCAAGAGACCTGGGGCGGATGTTGCGGCAGTGGTACCGCCGCAGTGCCTGTTGATACCTTGCAGCTCGCAGTGCGGCCTCTCGACGGCGTTCCTCCCCCAGCACGAGGTCCATCCACCGCATGGCGTCCTGCTGTGCCTCGTCGAACGATAGGACCCGTGCGGAATGACACCTGACCTCGTGAGGGAGGACTGCCTCAGCTCCGTAGACGAGGAAGAACGGAGTCTCGTCGGTTGGTTTGGCCGCGGTCGTGCGGATAGACCACAACACGAACCGGAGCTCGTCGTACCAGCCCCTGCCGCAGGCCTCCAGCTTCTTCTTGAAGGTCCTGGTTTTGAGGCCCCTTAGGACCTCTGCATTGGCTCGCTCGACCTGACCGTTGCTCCGGGGGTGCGCTGCCAAAGCGTAGCATATCTGCGTTCAAAGGTTAGCACAGTATGTTTTGAAGAGGTTACTGGTGAACTGCGAACCGTTGTCGGTGATGATGCGGTTAGGCACCCCGAATCGGCTCACGAGGCCCTTGATGAACATGACTGCGGAGCCTGCGGGGATGGTGCGGACAGCTTCCACCTCAGCCCACTTGGTGAACTTGTCCATGGCGACATTGAGGTAGCGATAGCCCCCCGGCGCCTGAGGGAACTTGCCCAGGATATCCAGCCCCCAGACTACGAATGGCCATGAGAGGGGTATAGTCTGTAGACCTCCCGCCGGCTGATGGATCTGCTTGGCATGGAATTGGCAGGCCTCACAAGCCTTCACCAGCTCCACGGCATCATTGCGTGCCGTGGGCCAATAAAACCTACTGCGGAATGCCTTGCCAACAAGGATCCGTGATGATGAGTGATGCCCACAGTCTCCACTGTGTATGTCTGCCAGCAGCTCCTTCCCTTGCTCTCTGGAAATGCAACGTAGGGACACATCATTTGGTCTCCTCCGGTAGAGCCCTCCATCCTTGATGCAGTAGGCCGTGGCCTGCCACGCCACACGCTCCGCTTCCTCCTCCTTCTCCGGCAAGGTCCCTTGTGTCAGGTAGTTCCTGAGCTCTATGATCCAGCATCCTTCCTGAGGCTCCAACCCCAGGAGCAGGCGCGCCCCTGAGGCCGGGCCGCAGACTTGGGCTCCCGAGGCAGGCGGCTGGGGGAGCTCTTCCCGAGGCTGCACCGTGCTTGATAGTGATGGTGTCGCCGAGGGCTTGAAGAGTCGCTCCTCGAAGACGCCAGGCTCCTGAGGTAGCCGCCTGGATGCCCTCTTGGCGATGTCGTCAGCCTCTTGATTGGTGCCGCGAGGCACATGCTGTAGCTCCAGTCCCCAGAACTGCTTCTCCATCCTACGGACCTCCGCGAGGTAGGCTTCAATGTGCTCGTCCTTCAGCTCGTACACCTTGTTGGAGAAATTGACGAGGAGTTGCGAATTACCCTTGATGGTGAGGCGCTTCATCCCCAAGGCGACTGCGACTTTCAGGCCTGCTATCAGGCCTTCGTACTCTGCTATGTTGTTGGAGACCTTTTCTCCGTGTTGGAAACAGAGTTGTACGACGTAGTAGAGCTTGTCTTGAGTGGGAGATACGAGCACCGTGCCTGCCCCCGCGCCGTGTCGGGAGAACGCCCCGTTGAAGTACATGACCCAGCCGTCCGGTGCCTCGCTTCCCGGGGAAAGTGATCGATCCTTGCCAGCCTCGAGGCCTGGCGCCTCTTCCCATTCTGCCATGAAGTCCGCAAGCGCAGCCCCCTTGATGACTCTGGTCATGCTAAATTCTAGCTGAAAAGCTTGCAGCTCGATGTTCCACTCAGGGACTCTTCCAGCTGAGTTGGGGCTCCTAAGCACCCTTTCCAAGGGGTATGCTGAGACGACCTTGATGGGATGGCCTTGGAAGTAGTGCCGCAGCTTGCGTGAGGCTACCAATAGCGCGAGGAGGAGTTTTTCAGGCATGGGGTATCGCGCCCTTGCGTCTCGTAGCACCGTGCTGATGAAGTACACGGGGTGCTCGACGAGGTTGAGAGTGCTGGCGTTGCTTGCGTCCTCCAGAGGCCGGGGCGCCTCCTGAGACAATGGAGCCCCCAGCAATTGGTCGCTTGGAGGGGCCTCTTCTGTTCTGGGGATGTTCCCCTGCAGCGGCTGATCCTTCTCGGCTGCGGTCGCGGTCTCTGTGAGGCCCTCTTGGTTCTGCTTTGCTTCGACCCGGACGGTTGCTGCGGCCTTGGTCCGACACTCCTTCCTAACCGCCACCAGGGCTACGCTAGCGGAGTAGGGGTGGCTGCAAGGTAGAGCACCAGGGGCTCTCGAGGACGCGGGAGCTACCATCACCGGAGGGCTGTTTAAGTACCTCTTGAAATCCTGGAACGCCTTGGCGGCCTCTTCAGTCCATTCAAAGGGGCCCTTCTTCTTCATCAGCTTTAAGAAGGGAAGTGCTCGTTCCCCCAGCTTGAAGATGAAGCGTCCTAGCGCGGTTACACGACCGGTGAGCTTCTGCATCTCTTTGAGTGTCTTTGGCGGGCTCATGTCCTCGACTGCTTTGACCTTCTCCGGGTTGGCCTCGATGCCCCTGTGGGATACGAGGAAGCCTAGGAGCTTGCCCGAGGGGACTCCAAACACACACTTCTCCGGGTTGAGCCGCAGGTCCACCTCATTGAGGCTCGCGAAGGTTTTCTCCAAGTTCTGTATCAGGGTTTTTGCCTCCCGAGACTTCACCACAATGTCATCAATGTAAGCCTCGGCATTCCTCCCGAGCTGCCGACCCAAGGCGATATGCATCAGCCGCTGAAAGGTCGCACCTGCGTTGCGCAGCCCAAACGGCATGCATGAATAGTAGTACACTCCACACGGGGTCAGGAAAGCCGTTTTTCCACGTCTTCTACTGCCATCTTGATCTGGTGATAGCCCGAGAAGGCATCCAGGAAACATAACAGGTCGCACTCAGCGGTGGAGTCGACAATCTGGTCAATGCGCGGAAGCGGGAATGGATCCTGCGGGCAGGCCTTGTTGAGGTTGGTGTAGTCGACACACATGCGTTCCTTTCCTCCCTTCTTCGGCATGACAACCGGGTTAGCCAACCAATCTGCGTAGTGGACCTCGCGAATAACCCCTGCTGCCTCTAGCTTGCGGGTCTCTTGGACGATGAAAGCTTGCTTCTCAGTAGACTGCCGCCTCGCTTTCTACTTCACGGGGCGCACGTTGGGGCATACGTTGAGGTGATGCTCAATTACGCCCCTCGGGACCCCTGCTAGCTGATCAGGTTCCCACGCGAACACCTTCTTGTTCGCGCGCAGGATCTTCACCAAGGCCTCCTCCTGCTCGGGTTCGAGGTTGGCGCCTATGGTGAAGGTGGCATTAGTAGACCCGTCCTCGTCGACCAGTGCTTGCTTGGTTTCCGCCTTGTGTTCGGTGAATAGCTTCTTCTTTTTGGCCGGTGCAGCCCCCTTGGGCTCAGAGGCGTCAGAGCTGGCGGGCTGTGCCGCCGCGGCTGTCTTGAAGGCAAGCTTGAGTGCCTGCAGCGCATCTCTTGTGTCTCCTGACAGGGTGAGGATGCCGCTGTTTCCGGGCATCTTCATGAGGTTGTACGCCGGGTGAGTTGCTGCCATGAACCGGGCCAAGGCCGGATAGCCGAGGATGGCGTTGTAGGGGAGGCCGTTGGGGGCGATGTCAAAGTCGATCAGCTCTGTGCGGAAGTTGTTGTAGGTGCCGAAGGTCACCGGGAGGCGGATTTGCCCTAAGGAGACAGTGGAACCGGCCCCGACGCCCGGGAAGGGCCTGCTGGGCTGAAGCCTCTCCGGTGGCACGTGGAGGAGGCTAAAGCCTCCGCTGAGAGCAGGTTAAGGCCAGCTCCGCCGTCGATGAGGGTCCTGATGACGGCCACTTGGCAGATGGTGGGGGTGCACAGCATCGGGAGCGCACCCGAACCGGTGGCGTTGGAGGGGTGATCCTCCGAGTTGAAGGTCAAATCGTCCTCGGGCGCCACCCAACCTGGGGAAGCTTCTCGATGCTGGGAGGCGACACCGATCTGGCGGGTGAATGGCTTGACGTGGCAACTCGCGGGCGGCGCCTGCGAGCCGCCTAGGAGAGCCGCGACGACCGGGGGTGCTGGCGCGGTGTAATGGGCGAGGAGGAGGTCGCGCAGCTCCCCCCAAGAGGTCACCAACGCCGTCGGTAGGTGGAGCAGCCACATGCGCAGAACGCCGGTGAGGGCCATGGGAAACCAGTTGGTCATCACCCTGTCGTCGCCCCCAGCCCTGAGGACTGCCTCCTCGAACGCCAGTAGGAAAACCAGCGGGTCCGCAGCGCCGTTGTAGCGCGGCGGCATCTCGGGCTTGAACTTGGGCGGCCACTGCACCTGTAGCAAAGCGGGGGCCAAGGCTCGGAGCCCCCTGGCCCCGGCACCGGCATCGGTTGTTGGAGTGGGCGGCACGTCCGAGGGGCGCGATGGGCGCGAGACGACGAACCCGCTGGAGCCACCGACGGGGTGGCGGTGTGGCCATCGCGCTGCACCGAAGGATGCAGGAACGAGGCCTGCCGCTCGTTCCCCGCCGGGCCGGCGGCGGCGTTGGCAGCAGGCGACGGAGAACAACGGGGGCGTCCGCCAATGGGCGCCGTCTGGGCGACGCGGGTGGCGAGAGCAGCTCGACGCTCGGCGCGGGCTCGGCGAGCGTCAGCCATGGTCATGGCGGAAGATCAGACATGACTAGCGGAAGAAAGATTCCGACGCACCCCTACCTGGCGCGCCAAATGTCGGATTTCAGGTTCCGGCCGACCCTTGAGGTTCGAACACCGGGGTGCGCATGAAGATCTCTCCCCTACCAGCTCGCATCTCGAAGTATCGCAAAGATCTAAGTAAGAAAAGATGAACACACAAGGGACAGGAGATTTATACTGGTTCAGGCCACCCTTGTGGTGTAACACCCTACTCTAGTGTGTGGTGTGGTGGATTGCCTCAGGGGCTGATAGTGAACAGTACAAAGGGAGAACAGCCTCGCGAGGGGCTGTTCTTGAGCTGGTGTGATAAACTACTTGGGTGAGTTCACACGCTTCTCTCTGTGTGTGTGGTTGATCTCTAGATGCCTCTACCCTGTGGGTGGCTAGTCCTATTTATAGGCGGAGGCCCTGGGCCTCTCCCAAAAAATGAGCGGGAAGGGCGCCAACAATTGGCCTTTTTGAAGGGGAACATCTGGTACACTTATCCTGACTAAAGTTGGTCTTCGGCTGCCAAAGGCCCTGATGGTGATGCCGCCCTGGGCTCCACGATGACCTCCATCCTGCCGTTCTGCTGGTCTTTGTCTTGTTGCACCGAAACAGTAACCTTTGCCTGATGCCTTGGCCTGTGCTTGCCCCCTTTGCACCGAAAGGGAAACAAGGACACTGCGCAGGCCGGCGCCCGCCTGGCGCCCGCCTGGTCTTCGATCGTCACGGCTCTAGGTTAAGAGGTTAGTCCCAAAATAATATAAAATAGCATAATAATGCATATAAAACATCCAAAACAGATAATATAATAGCATGGAACAATCAAAAAATTATAGATACGTTGGAGACGTATCATATTTCTTCTTCGAATCTTTGGTTTAGTTCGCCCGACTAGATATATTTTTCTTGCCATCGGAAGAGGTGCTTTGTGATGGGTTCGATCTTACGGTGCTCAATCCTAGTGGCAGACGGGGAAATGACATGTATGTATCATTGCTATTAAGGATAACAAGATGGGGTCTATTCCTACATGAATAGATCTTGTCTAGATCATGTCATCGTTCTTGTTGCATTACTCTGTTTTCCATGAACTTAATACACTAGATGCATGTTGGATAACAGTTGATGTGTGGAGTAATAGTAGTAGACGCAGGCTGGAGTCGGTCTACTAATCTTGGACGTGATGCCTATATAATGATCATTGCTTGGATATCGTCATAATTATTTTAAGTTCTATCAATTGCCCAACAGTAATTTGTTTACCCGTCGTATGCTATTTTTCTTGAGAGAAGCCACTAGTGAAATCTATGGCCCCAGGTCTCTTCTTTATCATATTTTCCTATGAGATCTATTTTTATTTGCTTTTTTCAAATATATTAATCCAAAAACCCAAAAATACTTTGCTGAGATTTTTTATTATTTATTTTATCTCGCGTTCCCGCGAGATCTATTTATCCAATCTACTACAATTTTATCTATCTTTTTACCCGGGTGGGATTGACAACCCCTCTTTCACGTCGGTTGCAAGTATTTGGTCTTTGTGTGTAGGTATCGTTTACATAGTGTTGCGTGGTTATCCTACTGGTTTGACAACCTCGGTCTCATCATTGAGGGAAATACCTACCGTAGCTGTGCAGCATCATTGATACGTCTCCAACGTATCTATAACTTATGAAGTATTCATGCCATGTTTATAATAATTTATATGTTTTGGTATGATTTACATGGAACTAACCTGGACTAACGCTGTTTTCAGCAGAACTACCGTTGTGTTGTTTTTTGTGCAGAAATGAAAGTTCTCCAAACAACCTGAAACTTTTGTTGATTTTTTATGGACTAGAAGAATACCAATGGGCTAGAGCAGCACCTGGGGGATGCCCCGAAGGGGGCACAACCCACCAGGGTGCTCCTGAGCCCCCAAGCGCGCCCTGGTGGGTTGTACCCACCTCAGTGGCCTCCTGCACCCCCTCTTCGCCCTATAAATTCTCAAATATTCCAAAAACCTTCGGGGAGAACCTAGATCGGAAGTTTCACCGCTGCAAGCCTCTCTAACCACCAAAAACCAACCGGGAGCCCATTCTGGCACCCTGCCGGAGGGGGAGATCATCACTGGTGGCCATCTTCTTCATCCCTGCAGCCACCACGATGAGGAGAGAGTAGTCTACCCTCGGGGCTGAGGGTTTTGTACCAGTAGCTATCAGTTTAATCTCTCTCTCTCTGTCTGCCTCTCGTGATCTTGAGATGTCACGATCTTGATATATCATGGGCTTTGTTAACATAGATGGATCATATGATGTTCCTCCCCTCTCTACTCGTGTTGTGATGAATTGAATCTTTACCCTTTGATGTTTTGTCTTGTCGGATTGAATGTTGAGATCTGAAACCACATGATGTATGTCTTGTAGTATGAATACTTGAGGTGCAATGAAGCATCATATTGATTCACTTGATGTATGTTATGGCACCCAGCTTGCGAATTCCCGAGGTGACATTGGGGTATTCTATGCATAGGGGTTGATGCACGTTTTTATTATCTTTTCACCGATAGAAACTTTGGGGTCTCCATGTAGTTCTTTATGTGGATTGAATATTATGATCATGAAGTTGTTTTATGCATATCATAGAATTATCTAATGGATACTTGTGGTGACGTTGGAGTATCTAGGTGACATTAGAGTTGGTTGATGTGTGTAATATGGTGTTATTTTAGTACGAACTCTTGGTTAAATTGATCGGAAAAAATAGCTTTGTGTTATTTTAGTACATAGTCTAGGATAGATTGATCAGAAAGAATAGCTTTGAGGTGGTTTCGTACCCTACAAACAATTTCTATCTTTTGTTCTCTGCTAATAGGAACTCGGGAGAGATTATTTATTGCATTTTGAGGGATAATCATATGATCCAACTATGTTAGCATTGTTGAGAGATTGCACTAGTGAAAGTATGCACCATAGGCCTCATTTTCCATCATTACAATACTGTTTGTGCTTCGTTTTACTATCTAGTACCTTGCTGTTTTGAATTGTTCGCACTACAAAAACTCATATTTACTATCCATACTACACTTTTATCACCATCTCTTTGCCGAACTAGTGCACCTATACAATTTGCCAGTGTATTGGGTGTGTTGGGGCCCAAGAGATTTGTCGGATTTCATGTTCCGGCAAACCCTTGAGGTTCGAACACTTGGGTGCGCACGAAGATCTCTCCCCTACCATCTCGCATCTCGAAGTCTCACAAAGATCTTAGCAAGAAAAGATGAACACACAAGGGACATGAGATTTATACTGGTTCAGGCTACCATTGTGGTGTAATACCCTAATCCAGTGTGTGGTGTGGTGGATTGCCTCAGGGGCTGATAGTGAACAGTACAATGGGAGAACAGCCTCGCAAGGGGCTGTTCTTGAGCTGGTGCGATGAACTACTTGGGTGAGTTCACACGCTTCTCTCTCTCTCAGGTTGATCTCTAGATGCCTCTACCCTGTGGGTGGATAGTCCTATTTATAGGCGGAGGCCCTGGGCCTCTCCCAAAAAATGAGCGGGAAGGGCGCCAACAATTGGCCATTTTGAAGGGGAACATCTGGTACACTTATCCTGACTAAAGTTGGTCTTCGGCTGCCAAAGGCCCTGACGTGACGCCGCCCTCGGCTCCACGATGACCTCCATCCTGCCATTCTGCTGGTCTTGTTTTTGTTACACCAAAACGGTAACCTTTGCTTGATGCCTTGGCCTGTGCTTGCCCCCTTTGCACCGAAAGGGAAACAAGGACACTGCGCAGGCCGGCGCCCGCTTGGCGCCTGCCTGGTCTTCGATCGTCACAGCTTGCATCACGGGCCCCTTGGGAGGTGCCCTACCTTGATCCCTCCGCCTCCTCGCGAGCCTGCCTGAGGAGGCTGCTCCTAAGGGCGCTTCCTGTCATCCGCCTCGCGAGGCTTGGCCCCTCACGAGGGTCTTGAGCTATAGTTGATGAAGCTGGGATGCATTGGGCCCCCACTTCAGCCACGCCGCAGGCCGCAGGCAGGCAAGTCTGGGGATCCCCGTTCCCAGAACACCGACAAGATTTCTTGTATTTGATTGCAGGGTGGCTTGAGAGAGATAATGTTCATCCTACACCTCCTACGGATTGATGAACCTTAGGTCATCCACTTGAGGGAAAATTTCTATTGTCCTACAAAACTCTGCGCTTGGAGGCCCAACACGAGTCTACAAGAATGAAGTTGCGTAGTAGACATCAAGCGCTTTTGTGGCACCTTTGCCAGGGAGGTGAGTGCTTGATGGTATATCTTTAGATCTTGCAATTGAATCTTTTAGTTTCGTGTTTTATCACTAGTTTGGTTTATAAAAAGAAAATAAAAAATGGAGATTGGGTTACGTCATATTTTTCATTATCTTTATAATGTCTATCTTGAGAATAAGGATTCCAATAATTATGCTCAATTGCTAGAAAAAGAATTTAACAAAATTTATGGCACAAAAACGTTGGATGATGGGCATGATTGCAATATTGCTAGTATAAATTCTTTCATGATGTTAATGATGGTTGCATTGGTCATGATAATGATGTCTCCTATAAGAATGTCAATTTTTGCGGAGTAAATTGGGAGTGCACACACACACCAAAAAGGTAAGATAGATTTTGTAAGAAGCATAAATATTTAGAAATGAAAAGGTTGCAAGAGATGCTAGATGATTGTGCAAAAAGGTTTAATTTTTTCGCCCTCCTTGTGAACTTTGCAATGAATGTGGTCATTTAAATCTCCAATGCTATTTGTTTCATGATCAAATCGAGTCCAAAAATTGTGATAACTTGATTACCCATGAGCATCATAAAGAGCTTAGTCTTCTTTTGGGGAATGAAGAAATGAAACGTATAACTAAGGGTATTCCAAAATATAATCTCAATAGGTTTCTTGATTTTGATCTGGAGGAAATTTATATGTTTTGTGCGGTAAATTGCATTGAAAATCCTTACATTGCCAATTACATAAATACAAGAAAACAAATAGGAGATGAAGTGAACACTAATGAAAGGGGAAATATTTCCCAGTACCCTCCTAGTGTTTCTTATGATGAATCAGGTAATGAGGAGGAGCTTCCTATCCAATCAATATCTTCAATGAGAAGCTCGAAAAATTTGATTAATCACACACTTAAGGTGGTGAAGAAGAAAAAGTAGAGGTAAAAAGGTAACTCTCCCAAGTAATATTTCTCCTATCACCATTGTGCCTCATGAAAGTGAATCAAATATGTTGACGGATGCTACCTCTTGAGCACTGCGTTGGATTTCCCCGAAGAGGAGAGGATGATGCAGCAAAGTAGAGTAAGTATTTCCCTCAGTTTTTGAGAACCAAGGTATCAATCTAGTAGGAGACCACGCAGAAGTCCCTCGTACCTAGACAAAACGATAGCTCCTCGAACCAACGCGATTAGGGGTTGTCAACCCCTTCACGGTCACTTACGAGAGTGAGATCTGATAGAGATGATAAATAATATTTTTGGTATTTTTGGTATATAGATGCAAAGTGAAAAGTAAAAGGCAAAGTAAAAAACAAAGCAAGTAATAAAGTAACGGAGATTGATATGATGAGAATAGACCCGGGGGCCATAGGTTTCACTAGTGGCTTCTCTCAAGAGCATAGATATTCTATGGTGGGTGAACCAATTACTGTTGAGCAATTGACAGAATTGAGCATAGTCATGAGTATATCTAGGTATGATCATGTATATAGGCATCACGTCCGAGACAAGTAGATCGAAACCATTCTGCATCTACTACTAGTACTCCACTCATCGACCGCTATCCAGCATGCTGCTACCTCTTGTGCACTGCGTTGGATTTCCCCGAAGACGAGAGGATGATGCAACAAAGTAGCGTAAGTATTTCCCTCAGTTTTTGAGAACCAAGGTATCAATCTAGTAGGAGACCACGCCCAAGTCCCTCGTACCTACACAAAACGATAGCAACTCGCAACCAACGTGATTAGGCATTGTCAATCCCTTCACGGTCACTTACAATAGTGAGATCTGATAGAGATGATAAATAATATTTTTGGTATTTTTGATAGATAGATGAAAAGTAAAAAGTAAAGGGTAAAGTAAAAAAAGCAAGTAAATAAAGTGATAGAGATTGATATGATGAGAATAGACCCGGGGGCCATAGGTTTTACTAGTGGCTTCTCTCAAGAGCATAGATATTCTATGGTGGATGAACAAATTACTGTTGAGCAATTGACAGAATTGAGCATAGTTATGAGTATATCTAGGCAACGATCATGTACATAGGCATCACGTCCAAAACAAGTAGATCGAAACGATTCTGCATCTACTACTATTACTGCACTCATCGACCGCTATCCAGCATGCATCTAGAGTATTAAGTTAAAAACAAAGTAACACCTTAAGCAAGATGACATGATGTAGAGGGATAAATTCATTCAATATGATAAAAAAACCATCTTGTTATCCTGGATGGAAACAATACAATACGTGCCTTGCAACCCTTTCTGTCACTGGGTAAGGACACCGCAAGATTGAACCCAAAGCTAAGCACTTCTCCCATTGCAAGAACTACCAATCTAGTTGGCCAAACCAAAAAGGATAGTTTGAAGAGACTTGCAAAGATAACTCAATCATACATAAAAGAATTAAGAGAAGAATCAAATATTTTCCATAGATAATACGGGATCATAAACCCACAATTCGTCGATCTCAACAAACACCGTAAAAATAAGATTACATCCAATAGATCTCCACAAGAGAGGGGGAGAACATTGTATTGAGATCCAAAAAGAGAGAAGAAGCCATCTAGCTACTAGCTATGGACCCGAAGGTCTGAAGTAAACTACTCACACTTCATCGGATGGGCTATGGTGATGATGTAGAAGCCCTCCGTGGTGGATGCCCCCTCCGGCGGAGCTCCAGAACAGGCCCCAAGATGGGATCTCGTGGATACAGAAGGTTGCGGTGGTGGAATTAGGTTTTTGGCTCCTATTCTGATTGTTTGGGGATACGTAGGTATATATAGGAGGAAGGAGTACGTCGGTGGAGCGTCAGGGGGCCCACGAGGTAGGGGGCGTCCTAGGGGGCGCCCTCCACCCTCGTGACTGCCTCTGGAACTGCTTGGAGTAGGGTCCAAGTCTCCTAGATCACGTTCGGTTGGAAAATCACGTTCCCGAAGGTTTCATTCCGTTTGGACTCTGTTTGAAATTCCGTTTCTTCAAAACACTGAAATAGGCAAAAAACAGCAATTCTGGGCTGGGCCTCTGGTTAATAGGTTAGTCCCAAAAATAATATAAAGTGGAAAATAAACCCCAATATAGTCCAAAACAGTAGGTAAAGTAGCATGGAGCAATCAAAAATTATAGATATGTTGGAGACGTATCAAGCATCCCCAAGCTTAATTCCTGCTCGTCCTCGAGTAGGTAAATGATAAAAAAGAATTTTTGATGCGGAGTGATACTTTGGCATAATTTCAATGTAAATCTTCTTAATTTTGATATGAATATTCAGATCCGAAAGATTCAAGACAAAAGTTCATATTGACACAAAAATAATAATACTTCAAGCATACTAATCAATGCAATCATGTCTTCTCAAAATAACATGGCAAAAGAAAGTTCATCCCTACAAAATCATATAGTTAGGTTATGCTTCATTTTTGTCACACAAAGATGTTCCCAACTTCTATACCCCCGATGACAAGCCAAGCAATTGTTTCATACTTAAATAATCTCAAACTTTTTCAACCTTCATGCAATACATGAGCGTGAGCCATGGATATAGCACTATGGGTGGAATAGAATATGATGATGGGGATTGTGTGGATAAGACAAAAAAGGAGAAAGCCTCACATTTACGAGGCTAATCAACGGGCTATGGAGATGCCCATCAATTGATGTCAACATGAGGAGTAGGGATTGCCATGCAACGGATGCACTAGAGCTATGAATTCTCAACAAAAGAAAACTAGTGGCTGTGCATCCAACTTGCTTGCTCATGAAGACCTAGGGCATTTGAGGAAGCCCATCGTAGGAATATACAAGCCAAGTTCTATAATGAAAAATTCCCACTAGTATGAAAAGGACAACTTTATGAGACTTACTACATGAGGAACAAGGTGCTACTTTGAAGCACAATATATGAGACTCACTACATGAAGAACAAGGTGCTACTTTGAAGCACAAGTGTGGAAAAAGAGATAGTAGCATTGCCCTCTTTTTTTGGGCCTTTCTTTTTTTGGCCTTTCTCTTTTTTTTTAATTTGGGCAATGCTCAAATAATGATGATCATCACACTTCTATTGATTACAAGATAAGGATTACAACTCGAAACTTAGAACAAGATATGACTCTATATGAATGCCTCCGGCAGTGTACCGGAATGGTGCAATGAATCAAGAGTGACATGTATGGAAAATAATGCATGGTGGCTTTGCCACAAATATGATGTCAACTACATGATCATGCAATGTCAATATGACAAAAGTAATGTATGTCATGATGATGATGGTGGAGGTTGCATGGCAATATATCTCGGAATGGCTATGGAAATGCCATGATAGGTAGGTATGGTGGCTGTTTTGAGGAAGATATAAGGAGGTTTATGTGTGATAGAGCATATTGTATCACGGGGTTTGGATGCACCGGCGAAGTTTGCACCAACTCTCAAGGTGAGAAAGGGCAATGCACGGTACCGAAGAGGCTAGCAAAGGCGGAAAGGTGAGAGTGCGTATAATCCATGGACTCAACATTAGTCAAAAGAACTCATATACTTATTGCAAAAATTTAGAAGTCATCAAAAATCAAGTACTACGCGCATGCACCTAGGGGATAGATTGGTAGGAAAAGACCATCGCTCGTCCCCGACCGCCACTCATAAGGATGCACAAGCCAGGTACACTTCATGTTTCATATTTGTTACAGAACTTTAACCATACGTGCATGCTACGAGACTTGCAAACTTCAACACAAGTATTTCTCAAATTCATAATCACCCAACTAGCACGACTTTGATATTATCACCTCCATATCTCAAAACAATTATCAAGCATCAAACTTATCTTAGTATTCAGCACACTCAAAAGAAAGTTTCACATATCTTGAACACCAAGTATATTAACATTAAGCAAATTACCATGCTATTAATGACTCAAAATAATCTAAGTGAAGCATGAGAGATCAATAGTTTATTTAGAACAAATCCACCACCGTGCTCTAAAAGATATAAGTGAAGCGCTAGAGCAAAAATTATCACGCTCAAAAGATATAAGTGAAGCACTATGAGCAAAACTATCACGCTCAAAAGATACAAGTGAAGCACTATGAGCAAAACTATTACGCTCAAAAGATATAAGTGAAGCACATAGAGTATTCTAACTAATTCCAAATCATGTATGGCTCTCTCAAAAGGTGTGTACAGCAAGGATGATTGTGTTAGACTAAACAAGCAAAGACACAAATAATACAAGACGCTCCAAGCAAAACACATATCATGTGGTGAATAAAAATATAGCTCCAAGTAAATTACCGATGGAAGTGGACGAAAGTGTGGATGCCTTCCAGGGCATCCCCAAGGTTTGGCTTTTTGGTGTCCTTGGATTATCTTGGGGGTGCCATGGGCATCCCCAAGCTTAGGCTCTTGCCAATCCTTGTTCCATAATCCATCAAAAGAATTCACCCAAAACTTGAAAACTTCACAACACAAAACTCAACAGAAATCTCGTCAGCTCCGTCAGAGAAATAAAACAAAAGACTACTTCAAGGTACTCTAATGAACTCATTCTTTATTTATATTGGTGTTAAACCTACTGTATTACAACTTCTATATGGTTTATAAACTATTTTACTAGCCATAGATTCATCAAAATAAGCAAACAACACACGAAAAACAGAATCTGTCAAAAACAGAACAGTCTGTAGCAATCTGTAACTAACGCAAACTTCTGGAATTCTAAAAATTCTACGAAAATAGGAAGTCCTGGAAAATTTGTTTATTGAACATAAGCAAAAAGAATCAATGCAAAAGCACGTTCCTGTGATTTAAAAAAATTATATTCGTGCGTGCAAAGTTTCTGTTTTTCAGCAGAATCAAATCAACTATCATCGTAGGTTATCCTATAGGTTCTACTTGGCACAAACACTAATTAAAACATAAAACCACATCTAAAAATAAGGTAGATGGATTATTTATTCCTAAACAGAAGAAAAAACAAAAAACACAAAATAAAATTGGGTTGGCTCCCAACAAGCGCTATCGTTTAACGCCCCTAGCTAGAAATAAAAGCAAGGATAGATCTAGGTATTGCCATCTTTGGTAGGCAATCCATAAGTGTCTCTCATGATAGATTCATATGGTAATTTTATTTTCTTTCTAGGCAAGTGTTCCATGCCCTTCTTTAAGGGAAATTGGAATCGAATATTCCCTTCCTTCATATCAATAATTGCACCAATCGTTCTAAGGAAAGGTCTACCAAGAATAATAGGACATGAAGGATTGCAATCTATATCAAGAACGATAAAATCTACGGGCACATAATTACTATTTGCAACAATAAGAACATCATTAATTCTTCCCATAGGCTTTTTAATAGTGGAATCTGCAAGATGCAGGTTTAGAGAGCAATCATCAAAATCACGGAAATCTAGCAAATCACCTAATGTTTTGGGAATAGTAGAGACACTAGCACCCAAATCACACAAAGCATGAAACTTATAATCTTTAATTTTAATTTTGATAGTAGGTTCCCACTCATCATAGAGTTTTCTAGGGATAGAAACTTTCAACTCAAGTTTTTCTTTGTAAGATTGTGTTAAAGCATCAACAATGTGTTCGGTAAAGGCTTTATTTTGACTATAAGCATGAGGAGCATCTAGCACGGATTGCAACAAGGAAATACAACCAATCAAAGAGCAATTTTCATAATTAAATTCCTTGAGATCCAAAATAGTGGGTTTAGCAACATCACAGTTTTTATTTATTTCAATGCCACTTTCATCAATTTTATCATCAAGATCTAGAAACTCCGAATTCTTAGAACGCCTTCTAGGTAAAGGGAAATCATATTCAGTTTCATCAAGATTCATATTGCAATAAAAAAGATTTAATGGGGGACACATCAATAACTTTTAGATTTTCATCTTGATTTTCATAGGAATTGGAAGAACACGCTTTAATAAAGACATCTTTGGAAGCATGCATCCTAGCGGTTCTTTCTTTGCACTCATCAATGGAAATTCTCATGGCTTTGAGGGACTCATTGATATCATGATTAGGAGGAATAGATCTAATCTTTAAAGAATCAATTTCAAGAGAAATTCTATCAACGTTCCTAGCAAAATCATCAACTTTAAGAAATTTCTCTACAAGCAAAGCATTAAAATTCTTTTGTGAATTCATAAACTCTTTAACACTACTCTCAAATTCAGAGGGTATCTTATTAAAATTTCCAAAAGAGTTGTTGTAGGAATTTTCATAATTATTAGAAGGACTACTAGGATAAGGCCTAGGATTAAAATTCCCTCTATAAGCGTTGTTTCCAAAACTATTCCTACCAACAAAATTCACATCCATAGATTCATTATTATTCTCAAGCAAAGTAGACAAAGGCATATCATTGGGATAAAGAGGAGTATTTTTAGGAGCAAACATCTTCATAAGTTCATCCATCTTTTCACTCAAAACATTGATTTCTTCTATAGCATGCACTTTTTTAATAGAAGATCTTTCGGTGTGCCATTGAGAATAATTAGCCATAATATTATCAAGCAATTTGGTAGCATCTCCTAACATAATTTCCATAAACGTGCCTCCCGCGGCCGAATCTAAAAGATTTCTAGAAGCAAAATTCAATCCGGCATAAAAAATTTGTATGATCATCCATAAATTCAAACCATGAGTAGGGAAAGTGTGAAGCATTAATTTCATTCTTTCCCAAGATTGGGAAACATGCTCATGATCAAGTTGTTTAAAATTCATGATGTCGTTCCTAAGAGTGATAATCTTAGCGGGAGGAAAATACTTAGAGATAGAAGCATCTTTGCACTTGTTCCAATAATCAATACTATCTTTAGGCAAAGAAGAAAACCAAACTTTAGCACGAAATCTAAGTGAAAATGGAAATAACTTCAATTTGACAATATTGTTATCCATATCTTTCTTCTTTTGCATATCACACAAATCAACAAAATTGTTTAGATGAGTAGCGGCATCTTCACTAGGAAGGCCGGCGAATTAATCTTTCATAACAAGATTCAACAAAGCTGTATTGATTTCACAAGACTCATCATTATTAAGAGGAGCAATCGGAGTACTAAGGAAATCATTATTATTGGTATTCGAGAAATCACACAATTTGGTATTATCTTGTGCCATGGCAACAAGTAATCCAACACACAAGCAAACAGAAAGGCTACGAGAAAAATGCAAACGGAAAAGAGAGGAGGAGATTGGGAAAGAGATGGCGAATAAAACGGCAAGGGTGAAGTGGGGGAGAGGAAAACGAGAGGCAAATGACAAATAATGTAATGCGAGAGATAGGGATTGCGATGAGTACTTGGTATGGTCGACTTGCTTGCATGAGCCTCCCCGGCAACGGCGCTAGAAATTATTCTTGCTACCTCTTGTGCACTGCATTGGATTTCCCCGAAGAGGAGAGGATGATGCAGCAAAGTAGCGTAAGTATTTCCCTCAGTTTTTGAGAACCTAGGTATCAATCCAGTAGGAGACCACGCACAAGTCCCTCGTACCTACACAAAACGATAGCAACTTGCAACCAACGCGATTAGGGGTTGTCAATCCCTTCACGGTCACTTACGATAGTGAGATCTGATAGAGATGATAAATAATATTTTTGGTATTTTTGATAGATAGATGCAAAGTAAAAAATTAAAGAGCAAAGTAAAAACAAAGCAAGTAAATAAAGTGATCGAGATTGATATGATGAGAATAGACCCGGGGGCCATAGGTTTCACTAGTGGCTTCTCTCAAGGGCATAGATATTCTACGGTGGGTGAACAAATTACTCTTGAGCAATTGACAGAATTGAGCATAGTTATGAGTATATCTAGGCAATGATCATGTATATAGGCATCACGCCCAAAACAAGTAGATCGAAATGATTCTGCATCTACTACTATTACTCCACTCATCGACCGCTATCCAGCATGCATCTAGAGTATTAAGTTAAAAACAGAGTAACGCCTTAAGCAAGATGACATGATGTAGAGGGATAAATTCATGCAATATAATAAAAAAAACCATCTTGTTATCCCCAATGGCAACAATACAATACGTGCCTTGCAACCCTTTCTGTCACTGGGTAAGGACACCGCAAGACTGAACCCAAAGCTAAGCACTTCTCCCATGGCAAGGACTACCAATCTAGTTGGCCAAACCAAAAAGGATAATTCGAAGAGACTTCCAAAGATAACTCAATCATACATAAAAGAATTAAGAGAAGAATCAAATATTATTCATAGATAAGTTGGATCATAATCCCACAATTCGTCGGTCTCAACAAACACACCGCAAAAAGAAGATTACATCGAATAGATCTCCACGAGAGAGGGGGAGAACATTGTATTGAGATCCAAAAAGAGAGAACAAGCCATCTAGCTACTAGCTATGGACCCGAAGGTCTGAAGTAAACTACTCACACTTCATCGGAGGGGCTATGGTGTTGATGTAGAAGCCCTCCGTGCTGGATGCCCCCTCCGGCGGACCTCCGGAACAGGCCCCAAGATGGGATCTCATGGATACAGAAGGTTGCGGCGGTGGAATTAGGTTTTTGGCTCCTGTTCTGATCGTTTGGGGATACGTAGGTATATATAGGAGGAAGGAGTACGTCTGTGGAGCAACAGGGGGGCCATGAGGCAGGGGGCGCGCCCTAGGGGGGCGCCCCCACCCTCGTGACCGCCTATGGTACTTCTTGGAGTAGGGTCCAAGTCTCCTGGATCACGTTCGGCGAGGAAATCACATTCCCGAAGGTTTTATTCCGTTTGGACTTCGTTTGATATTCCGTTTCTTCAAAACACTGAAATAGGAAAAAACAGCAATTCTGGGATGGGTCTCCGGTCAATAGGTTAGTCCCAAAAATAACATAAAAGTGGAAAATAAAGCCCAATATAGTCCAAAACAGTAGATAAAGTAGCATGGAGCAATCAAAAATTATAGATACGTTGGATACGTATCAGGCATCCCCAAGCTTAATTCCTGCTTGTCCTCGAGTAGGTAAATGATAAAAAGAGAATTTTTGATGCGGAGTGATACTTTGGCATAATTTCAATGTAAAACTTCTTAATTTTGATATGAATATTCAGATCCGAAAGATTCAAGACAAAAGTTCATATTGACACAAAAATAATAATACTTCAAGCATACTAACTAAGCAATTATGTCTTCTCAAAATAACATGGCCAAAGAAAGTTATCCCTACAAAATCATATAGTCTGGCTATGCTCCATCTTCCCCACACAAAATATTTAAATCATGCACAACCCCGATGACAATCCAAGCAATTGTTTCATACTTATGACATTCTCAAAACTTTTCAATCTTCATGCAATACATGAGCGTGATCCATGGATATAGCACTATATGTGGAATAGAATGGTGGTTGTGGAGAAGACAAAAAGAGGGAAGATAGTCTCACATCAACTAGGCGTATCAACGGGCTATGGAGATGCCCATCAATATATATCAATGTGAGTGAGTAGGGATTGCCATGCAATGGATGCACTAGAGCTATAAGTATATAAAAGCTCAACAAAAGAAACTAAGTGGGTGTGCATCCAACTCGCTTGTTCACGAAGACCTAGGGCATTTTGAGGAAGCCCATCATTGGAATATACAAGCCAAGTTCTATAATGAAAAATTCCCACTAGTATATGAAAGTGACAAAATGAGAGACTCTCTATCATGAAGATCTTGGTGCTACTTTGAAGCACAAGTGTGGTAAAAGGATAGTAACATTGTCCCTTCTCTCTTTTTCTCTCATTTTTTTTATTTTTTTATTTGGGCCTTTTCTCTCTTTTTTGGCCTCTTTTTTTATTTTTCGTCCGGAGTCTCATCCCGACTTATGGGGGAATCATAGTCTCCATCATCCTTTCCTCACTTGGAACAATGCTCTAATAATGATGATCATCACACTTTTATTTTTCTTACAACTCAACAATTACAACTCGATACTTAGAACAAAGTATGACTCTATATGAATACTTCCGGCGGTGTACCGGGATATGTAATGAATCATGAGTGACATGTATGAAAGAATTATGAACGGTGGCTTTCCCACAAATACGATGTCAACTACATGATCATGCTAGCAATATGACAATGATGGTGCGTGTCATAATAAACGGAACGGTGGAAAGTTGCATGGCAATATATCTCGGAATGGCTATGGAAATGCCATGATAGGTAGGTATGGTGGTTGTTTTGAGGAAGATATATGGTGGGTGTATGATACTGGCGAAAAGTGCGCGGTATTAGAGAGGCTAGCAATGGTGGAAGGATGGGAAAAAGTGCGTATAATCCATGGACTCAACATTAGTCATACAGAACTCATAAACTTGTTGCAAAAATCTAGAAGTTATCAAAGCAAAGTATTACGCGCATGCTCCTAGGGGTATAGATTGGTAGGAAAAGACCATCGCTCGTCCCCGACCGCCACTCATAAGGAAGACAATCAATAAATAAATCATGCTCCGAGTTCATAACATAACGGTTCACCATACGTGCATGCTACGGGAATCACAAACTTCAACACAAGTATTCTTTAAATTCACAACTACTCAACTAGCATGACTCTAATATCACCATCTTCATATCTCAAAACAATTATCAAGCATCAAACTTATCTTAGTATTCAACGCACTCAAAAGAAAGTTTCACATATCTTGAATACCAAGTATATTAACATTAAGCAAATTACCATGCTATTAAAGACTCTCAAAATAATCTAAGTGAAGCATGAGAGATCAATAGTTTCTTTAAAACAAATCCACCAATGTGCTCTAAAAGATCTAAGTGAAGCACTAGAGCAAAAATTATCACCCTCAAAAGATATAAGTGAAGCACTATGAGCAAAACTATCAAGCTCAAAAGATATAAGTGAAGCACAAAGAGTATTCTAACAAATTCCAATTCATGTATGGCTCTTTCAAAAGGTGTGTACAGCAAGGATGATTGTGTTAGACTAACAATCAAAGACGCAAACAATACAAGACGCTCCAAGCAAAACACATATCATGTGGTGAATAAAAATATAGCTCCAAGTAAATTACCGATGGAAGTAGACAAAAGAGGGGATGCCTTCCAGGGCATCCCCAAGATTTGGCTTTTTGGTGTCCTTGGATTATCTTGGGGGTGCCATGGGCATCCCCAAGCTTAGGCTCTTGCACTCCTTGTTCCATAATCCATCAAAATAATTCACCCAAAACTTGAAAACTTCACAACAAAAAACTCAATAGAAATCTCATGAGCTCCGTTAGAGAAAGAAAACAAAAGACTACTTCAAAGTACTGTAATTAACTCATTCTTTATTTATATTGGTGTTAAACCTACTGTATTCCAACTTCTATATGGATTATAAATTATTTTACTAGCCATAGATTCATCAAAATAAGCAAACAACACACGCAAAACAGAATCTTTCAAAAACAGAACAGTCTGTAGCATCTGTAACTAACGCAAACTTCTGGAACTCTAAAAATTCTACCAAAATAGGAAGTCATGGACAATTTGTTTATTGAACAGCATAAAAAATTATCAACGCAAAATCACGTTTCTGTGATTTAACAAAATTATATTCGTGCGCACAAAGTTTCTATTTTTCAGCAGAATCAAATCAACTATCATCGTAGGTTATCCTATAGGTTCTACTTGGCAAATACACTAATTAAAAGATAAAACCACATCAAAACAGAGGCTAGATGGATTATTTATTCCTAAACAGAAGCAAAAACAAAAAACGAAAATAAAATTGGGTTGCCTCCCAACAAGCGCTATCGTTTAACGCCTCTAGCTAGGCATAAAAGCAAGGATAGATCTAGGTATTGCCATCTTTGGCAGGCAATCCATAAGTGGCTCTCATGATAGCTTCATATGGTAATTTTATTTTATTTCTAGGGAAGTGTTCCATGCCCTTCTTTAGGGGAAATTGGAAACTAATATTCCCTTCCTTCATATCAATAATTGCACCAATCGTTCTAAGGAAAGGTCTACCAAGAATAATAGGACACGAAGGATTGCAATCTATATCAAGAACGATAAAATCTCCGGGCACATAATTCCTATTTTCAACAATAATAACATCATTAATTCTTCCCATAGGCTTTTTAATAGTGGAATCCACAAGATGCAAGTTTAGAGAGCAATCATCAAAGTCACGGAAATCTAGCAAATCACACAAAGTTTTGGGAATAGTAGAGACACTAGCACCCAAGTCACACAAAGCATGAAACTCATAATCTTTAATTTTAATTTTAATAGTAGGTTCCCACTCATCATAGATTTTTCTAGGGATAGAGACTTTCAACTCAAGTTTTTCTTCATAAGATTGCATCAAGGCATCAACAATGTGTTCGGTAAAGGCCTTATTTTGACTATAAGCATGAGGAGAATCTAGCAGGGATTGCAACAAGGAAATACAACCAATCAAAGAGCAATTTTCATAATTAAATTCCTTGAGATCCAAAATAGTGGGTTTAGCAACATCTAGGTTTTTATTTCTTTCAATCCTACTTTCATCAATTTCATCATCAAGATCTAGAAACTCCGAATTCTTAGAACGCCTTCTAGGTAAAGGAAAATCATATTCAGTTTCATCAAGATTCATATTGCAAAACAAAGATTTAATGGGGGACACATCAATAACTTTTAGATCTTCTTCTTGATTTTCATAGGAATTAGAACACGCTTTAATAAAGGCATCTTTGGAAGCATGCATCCTAGCAGTTCTTTCTTTGCACTCATCAATGGAAATTCTCATGGCTTTGAGAGACTCATTGATATCATGCTTAGGAGTATTAGATCTAAGATTTAAAGAATCAATTTCAAGAGAAATTCTATCAACATTCCTAGCTAAATCATAAACTTTAAGCAATTTCTCTTCAAGCAAAGCATTAAAATTCTTTTGTGAATTCATAAACTCTTTAACACTACTCTAAAATTCAGAGGGCATCTTATTAAAATTTCCATAAGAGTTGTTGTAGGAATTTCCATAATTATTAGAAGGATTACTAGGATAAGGCCTAGGATTAAAATTCCCTCTATACGCGTTGTTTCCAAAACTATTTCTACCAACAAAATTCACATCCATAGATTCATTATTATTCTCAATCAAAGTAGACAAAGGCATATCATTGAGATCAAAAGAAGTATTTTTAGTAGCAAACATCTTCATAAGTTCATCCATCTTTTCACTCAAAACATTATTTTCTTCTATAGCATGCACTTTTTTACCAGAAGATCTTTCGGTGTGCCATTGAGAATAATTAGCCATAATATTATCAAGCAATTTTGTAGCATCTCCTAACATAATTTCCATAAGCGTGCCTCCCGCGGCCGAATCTAAAAGATTTCTAGAAGCAAAATTCAATCCGGCATAAAAAAATTGTATGATCATCCATAAATTCAAACCATGAGTAGGGAAAGTGTGAAGCATTAATTTCATTCTTTCCCAAGATTGGGAAACATGCTCATGATCAAGTTGTTTAAAATTCATGATGTCGTTCCAAAGAGTGATGATCTTAGCGGGAGGAAAATACTTAGAGATAAAAGCATCTTTGCACTTGTTCCAATAATCAATACTATCTTTAGGCAAAGAAGAAAACCAAACTTTAGCATGAAATCTAAGTGAAAATGGAAATAACTTCAATTTGACAATATTGTTATCCGTATCTTTCTTCTTTTGCATATCACACAAATCAACAAAATTGTTTAGATGAGTAGCGGCATCTTCACTAGGAAGGCCGGCGAATTGATCTTTCATAACAAGATTCAGCAAAGTGGTATTGATTTCACAAGACTCATCATTATTAAGAGGAGCAATCGGAGTACTAAGGAAATCATTATTATTGGTATTCAAGAAATCACAGAATTTGGTATTATCTTGCGCCATGGCAACAAGTAATCAAACACACAAGCAAACAGAAAGGCAACGGGAGACCACGCACAAGTCCCTCGTACCTACACAAAACGATAGATCCTTGCTACCAACGCGATTAGGGGTTGTCAATCCCTTCACGGTCACTTACGAGAGTGAGATCTGATAGAGATGATAAATAATATTTTTGGTATTTTTGGTATATAGATGCAAAGTGAAAAGTAAAAGGCAAAGTAAAAACAAAGCAAGTAATAAAGTAATGGAGATTGATATGATGAGAATAGACCCGGGGGCCATAGGTTTCACTAGTGGCTTCTCTCAAGAGCATATATATTCTACGGTGGGTGAACAAATTACGTCCGAGACAAGTAGATCGAAACGATTCTGCATCTACTACTATTACTCCACTCATCGGCCGCTATCCAGCATGCATCTAGAGTATTAAGTTAAAAACAGAGTAACGCCTTAAGCAAGATGACATGATGTAGAGGGATAAATTCATGCAATATGATAAAAACTCCATCTTGTTATCCTCGATGCCAACAATACAATACGTGCCTTGCTGCCTCTTCTGTCACTGGGAAAGGACACCACAAGATTGAACCCAAATTTAAGCACTTCTGCCATTGCAAGAACTACCAATCTAGTTGGCCAGACCAAAAAGGATAATTCGAAGAGACTTGCAAAGATAACTCAATCATACATAAAAGAATTCAGAGAAGATTCAAATAATATTCGTAGATAAGTTGGATCATAAACCCACAATTCATCGGTCTCAACAAACACACCGCAAAAAGAAGATTACATCAAATAGATCTCCACTAGAGAGGGGGAGAACATTGTATTGAGATCCAAAAAGAGAGAAGAAGCCATCTAGCTACTAGCTACGGACCCGAAGGTCTGAAGTAAACTACTCACACTTCATCGGAGGGGCTATGGTGTTGATGTAGAAGCCCTCCATGGTGGATGCCCCCTCCGGCAGAGCTCCGAAACAGGCCCCAAGATGGGATCTCGTGGATACAGAAGGTTGCGGCAGTGGAATTAGTTTTTTGGCTCCTGTTCTGATCGTTTGGGGATATGTAGTATATATAGGAGGAAGGAGTACGTCGGTGGAGCAACAGGGGGGCCACAAGGCAGGGGGCGCGCCCTAGGGGGGCGCCCCCTACCCTCGTGACCGCCTCTGGTACTTCTTGGAGTAGGGTCCAAGTCTCCTGGATCACGTTCGATGAGAAAATCGCGTTCCCGAAGGTTTTATTCCGTTTGGACTCCGTTTGATATTTTGTTTCTTCGAAACACTGAAATAGGCAAAAAACAACAATTCTGGGCTGGGCCTCCGATTAATAGGTTAGTCCCAAAAATAATATAAAAGTGGAAAATAAAGCCCAATATAGTCCAAAACAGTAGATAAAGTAGCATGGAGGAATAAAAAATTATAGATACGTTGGAGACGTATCAATGGAGGATGATGATATTGAGTATGATTTTGTGATGCCTACTACTTGTTGTGATGATTATGATTGGGAAGACAATGATGTCTCTTATGATCTTGAAAATCTTTTTGTCACTTGCTTGGAAGAATATGATAATAATGTTTCACTACAAAAAAATACACTTCCGTGATGATACGTGTTTGTCACAGTAGGTCACGTTTTCTGTCATGCATGTACATCCATGACGATTTTGTTACAGAATCAAGATAGTCATACCTGTGTTGTCGTAGAAGTGTTCCATGACAATACCAAAATTATCATCAAGGAAATGTCCACTTCCATGACGATAAATCGCGTGTCATAGAAGTGCTTTCGTCAAGGGTAACTGACACGTGGCATCCACCGTAACGGGTCGCCGTTAAGCTATCGGGTCCGGTTTTGGATCCGATAACCCGCTAACAGCTATGACCAATGGCAATTTTCCACATGTAAATTTCACATTGCCCGACGGAACCACGTGTCAGCTCAGCATTGGCACAGATGTCACCCATCCAATGGGCGAGATGCGCATATGATATGTTGACACGTGGACCGGCCCAAAATTGGCCCATAAAGATTAAATGGGCCGGCCCAACTAAAGGCCCAGAAACTTTGGAGACCATAATGGGCCGACCCAGCTAAAGGCCCACAAAATTTTGAAGACCATTATGGGCCGGCCCAGCTAAAGGCCCACAAGACTTTGCAGACCATAATGGGCCGGCCCAGCTAAAGGCCCACAAGATTTTGCAGACCATAATGGAATGGCCTAGATAAAGGCCCGCAAGATTTTGAAGAAACTAGTGGGCCGGCCCGTTAACAGGCTGCCATGATTTGGGCCAAATGCCGGCCCATATTTGATCCGGTCCATTAACAGCCTGTCACATTTTGGGCCTAATAATGGCCCATATGAGATCTGACGCATTAATAGTTTACCACATTTTGGGGCATAGTACAGCCCATATAAGATCCGGCCCTTAAAAGCCTTTGGGCTAAATTATGGCCCATATCATATTCGGCCCGTCAAACTGGACCCTATGCTTTTGGGCCCACTTGAGGCTCGGTTAGGATTTCTGTTTGCTATAGGCCCATTTAGCAATACAGCCTGACATTAGTTTCGGCCTGTTAAAGGCCTGTTTAACATTTCGGCCCTATATTTATTTTGGCCTGTTAAAAGCCCGTCATATAGTTGGGCCTAACAATGGCCCGCTTTGCATCTGGCCTGCTAACAGCCAATAATCTGATTACGCTAAACAAGGACCGAGGCAATTTTGGCCTGTTAACGGCCCGTGATGTGATTGGCACAATCATGGGCCGGGGTCTATTTCGGCCTGCTATCGTCCCATGAGCTGTTCGGCACGTTTCAGGCCCAACCTACTTTTGAGCATCCTAACATCCCATTGAATTTTCTTACGAAAATAGGGCCGGCGGTTTACTCGGCCTATTAAAGGCCCGAAACTACTAGTGGGCCAGTTTACATTTAGGCCTGTTAACGGACCAAGATGACTGGGCCCATGATGCGGCCCATACATAGTGATGACGGCCCAATTATGTACCATAATTTTACGGTTTGGCCGGTTTACTTTTCATGGAGCGAAGTCAGGATATATATACAGTAAAATAACTGTAGCATCGAGAATAAGAAAAAACCTAGACTATAAAATAAAGAAATTATGACATATTACATCCACTGGGCATCAAAGTTCGTGAAAGTGCAACTATCCCTGGGTGGTTTTGGTAATTCCTAACAACATATAGCTCATTGAGGTAATGCTATTTCAAGATAAATATTTCAGGAAAGCTCAATGATTGGCATGGCATGGATGAGAAAAGTGGATCCCTCAAAATGCTAAGGACAAAAGGATTGCCTCAAGCTCAACGCACAAGACTCTAAATTTTATATTTTAGTGATCCAAGATCACATTGAGTCTATAGGAAAAGCCAATACTATCAAGGAGGGATGAGGTGTTGCTTAATGAGTTTCTTGCTCAAAATGCTTAGTGATATGCTCCAAAGCCCTCAACTACTTTCTCACATCCACATATGACCTAAACCAAAAGTCAAACTCGACCCCACCGAAACCATCTATCCGGCGCCACCGAGTTCAGATGCCATAGCCAGTGCCACAAACCCTAGTCTTTTCGGTCTCACCGATAGGGATCTCGGTTTCACTGAGATGGGATTGCAATCTCTCTGTTTCCCTTCATAACATTTCAGTCAAACCGAGATGAGCGATCGTTCCCACTGAGATTGCAATGCAAACTCCCTATTTCCCTTTCGTAACATTTCGGTCTAACCGAGATGTGCGAATCGGTCCCACCGAGTTTGCCTGACCAACCCTCTTTGTGTCCATTACCAAAATCGGTCTCACCGAGTTTGTGTAATCGGTCTCACCGAGATTACGTTATGCCCTAACCCTAACCGTATCGGTCCCACCGAGATGACATGTCAGTCCCACCGAAAATCCTAACAGTCACATTATTTCCTAAATCGGTCCGACCGAGTTTCACTATCCGGTCCCACCGAGTTTGGTGAGTTGTGTGTGATGGTTAGATTTTGTGTGGAGGCTATATGTACCACTCCACCCACTCTTCACTCGTGGAGAGAGCCATCAGAACGTGCCTACACTTCTAGCATACATTTTCTGAGAGAGAACCACCTACACTTGTGTTGAGGTCAAGATCTTCCATTTCTACCACATAAATCTTGATCTCTAGCCTTCCCCAAGTTTCTTTCCACTCAAATCTTCTTTCCACCAAATCCAAATCCCATGAGAGAGAGTTGAGTGTTGGGGAGACTATCATTTGAATCACAAGAGCAAGGAGTTCATCATCAACACACCATTTGTTACTTCTTGCAGAGTGGTGTCTCCTAGTTTGGCTAGGTGTCACTTGGGAGCCTCCGACAAGATTGTGGAGTTGAACCAAGGAGTTTGTAAGGGCAAGGAGATCACCTACTTCATGAAGATCTACCCCTAGTGAGGAAAGTCCTTCGTGGGCGACGGCCATGGTGGGATAGACAAGGTTGCTTCTTCGTGGACCCTTCTTGGGTGGAGCCCTCCGTGGACTCGCGCAACCGTTACCCTTCGTGGGTTGAAGTCTCCATCAACGTGGATGTACGATAGCACCACCTATCGGAACCACGGCTAAAAAATCTCCGTGTCAACATTGCGTTTGCTCCCTCAAACTCCCCCCATTACCTTCATATGCAATTGTTTTACATTCCGCTGCTATACTCTTAGAGTTGCATGTGTAGGTTTATTGCTTGAGTTGTGCTAAGTTGCTAAAATCTGCCAAGAACTAAAATTGGGAAAAGGCTAGATTTTTATTTGGTCAAATAGTCTAATCACCCCCCCTCTAGACATACTTTCAATCCTACAGTTCGCCACTATGATAATAAAGCACAAGCACACAACATATTACATACACTGGGCATCAAAGATCGCCACCAGTGCAAATAAACACGCCGACAAAATAATATACAAAACCGACAACACTTCAATAGAGTTCAACAAAGTTTAGCCCTGCTCAGGAGCTGCAGCGCAAGCAGCTGAGCAAGCTGATGAGACTACGCTTGTTTGATGCTTATATCCTCCTCACTTTGAAAGAGAAACAAGCAGATAGATGATAGGTTTGACCATATAAGTATCAGTGTTGACATTTCATCACATTTCTTATTGACGAATAAAGTGACACCGTTTAAAGTAGCATTAACACAATATGGTATTGTTCAAGTTAAGACATGGCAGGAAATGACATTGTGAAGGAGTTGGCAGCTTCACGACACCACTAGATTACAGATCAAGAACTCATAATTATCAATGGTTAGTGTGTTATCAATTTATCCCATTTCAAATTGGCAAATAAAGAGACAGTTTAAATAATAGTAGAATGATATGACATTGTACATAGTTAATACATTGCAGGATATGACATTGTGTTGTAGTGGGTAGGTTCACCACACCACTGGATTATCTATCAAGAACAGAAGCATACATGCAGTGCAAAATAAGATGACTTGCACTGTATTGTTAAATTTACATGGTATGAAGAAGGAACTTGGTTGTACAACTAAAAACTTAAATTGAAGGAAAAACTTTTGTTTATGAACTACATAATAAACTTTAAACATGCAATTTGATGCAAACACCAAAAATAAACAGCTGTTGCAGCCATGCCTAACCAAATATACACAACAAAGTTTGAAGGATTGAGAAGGACAAACTTACATTAGTGCTGAAGACCGACTCGGTAAGGCCCTTGTCCATGCTGATGGGGGGGGGGCAATTCAATAAGTTTACCACATAATCTTCGTCATAAGCATTTCCTTTATTCTATATTGTGTTAAGAGTAAATATATATGTGATAATATAAGAAAAAATGGAGAATATTTAAGATAAGATGAAGATTGGTGCTACATAACCAAGAAGCTATAAATGTAAGTACAGCGATACAGGCAAAAGGTACGACCAAGTGCAATGCAGAGCTAAACTTCTTTAGTAACATTGGTGTTATCCAACCTTATGGTAAGAGTAAATATAGATCTGATGTGTAGAAAATGGAGTGCAAAGGAAAATAAGCTGCAGAGTGATGGTACATGAACAACTAGCTGTCAATATAAGTACACTAATAAAGGACAACAGGTACTTACAAGAACAATGCAGAGCTAACCTTTTTCATTGGCATTGGATATATTCTACACTAATGTAACCATTAATACAGATTAGATAATTTGGAGCGAACAATTGATAAGCAAGCTATCATGCATACTGCTGTCACATAATGAACCAGGTACGAATGCAAGTACGATACAGGACAACAAGTACTAACAAGAGCAAAGCAGCGAGCAACATATTTGCGATATCCTACCGTTCTTTTCAAACTGGAATTCTTCTTCGAGTAGATTTCCTGCAAAAGAGATCCGTAAGGCACATGCAGAAAAGTAGAAGTTCAAATTGTCATGTGATATCATAGATAGTACCTCATCCTGGGAACGAGAACAGTGCATAACAAGTTTTTTCCATTCAATGTATTCTAAATTTAGCACAGGAGACTTCACCAGAAATTTCTTTATAGACTTGCCATCAAAGTGTGATTTCCTCAGGTAACACCGATACTGCTGCAATGCTTCCTTCAAAAGCGCAAGCAAGATTTGCTTGTCATGACTATCCAGATTGACCCTCGCCTACTTACAACAATGTAATGTAAATAATTGATGTGTTCAATCAGTAGAAAACAGGAAAATAATCACCATGATAATAGCACTTACACGTAAGTGGGACATGAAGATGTTAAATGGTGTTTGTCTTCACTATAATCTTCACATGATGGGAATATATGCATGCTGTCCCCAACAACATTGAAATCATTGTCTTTAAACTGGGAATAATTGGAGTGGGGTTCCAATCTGTAGGAATTGGCCGTCTCTGCAGTTGGGATAGGGCCGGTGGATTTGCTGTACTTTTTGCTGGAGTGGGATTTTTCTGTGGTACGGATGGTGCTATGGCAACTAAAATCAGCATACCTTTTGCAGGAGTGCAGGTCCTGTGTGGTGGGGCTAGTGGTGTGGCCAATGAAGTATGGGTACAGTCTGCTGGAGTCGATCCTACGTTTTGTGTCACTGGTTGTAGAGCCAATATAAGTGGGGTGCTGTCTGATTTCTCTGGCACCACCACGATTTTCAAAGACTTTGCTGGTGCTCCTTCAGGTTCGGCAATCACCCTCTTCCTTTTTGATGTCTGATGCACAAGAACAACATTTGAGTGAAAAAACATGGTATGATGACATTTGGAATATGTATTGATAATGGATGGACATAGCATCTTAACATATATGATGAGTAAACTAAGCAGATGGCGGTGCAACAAAGTAGAAGAAATGCAAGACACCTTATGCAAGATACGCGCAACCAATAAAACATTGCCAAATTAGAATAGGCACCTTGATGGGTGAACAGGACAGGCCATCTGCTTTCGACTCCTCGAGGTCAGAATAGTCATTAGGACCATATTCTAAACAAGAATCAGCAGGTGGGGAGCACATGAGTTTCATTGCATCCAGAATGGCACTCAGTGTCTTGGTGCCAATTTTGTTAGTACTTGCAGTGTTCCATAATATTCTTCTAATGTGCGCATTCTGACATTCATTGTGATTACGTAAAATATCTGAGAAGCTTGAAAACATAAATAGTAGTGAGATTATCTTTTTAATGTAGAGGATATTTTAATATAGGGGCTCCCTGTAAACCCTTGTGTGCTATCACTGGATCCTGATTAGAGAGCCCATGTTTAATGTAATATGGTGCGTGCATTAATATAACACAAGTACACAAAAAATAGGCTCCAGAAGTAAGTATAGTTGGCAGATGATAGGTTCATAATATACTGTGCGGCTAGAAAGGCTTCGGTTACCAGCTCTCTTCAACTGAAGGTGTAGTACTATTAATATCAGTGTAACTCACAAAGGCGAGACAGCTCCCCACATTTCCTTGCTAATCTTATAGGATTCAAGTGGGCAGGCCACTATAAGTGCTATTCCTATGTTTACAAAATCCTATGAATCAAAGAGGCCCGAAGAGTTGAAAGTGTCCATCACAACCGATCAAACAGACCTCTACACTGCAAATTTCCCTACTCCTCTTCACTACAAGGAACATACTATACTACTATCATACTCCCTCCATTCCAAAATATAATTCTTGTAGATATTTCCACTATGGATCACATACAGATGTATACATATACATTTTAGAGTGTTGATTCTCTCATTTTGCTCCATATGTAGTCTGGTGGAATCTATACAAAGACTTGTATTTAGTAATGGAGAGAGTACTTATTAAAGAAGAATAGAAGAGGAACATGCTAAAGAAGAGCAAGCAAATTTTGGATACTAACATGTTCATTGCGCAGTGCCCACAGCCCCACACATGATGAACCAGAGGGCATTAAGAATGCAACTCCCTGTTGTCGGTCTATATGTGTTGCACGTGCTTTTCAAAAGTAAAGTAGGAACATTAGCTGACCAATTAAACGTTATATGTTTTAGTAATATCAGCATCATATCCGATTCATATTTGAGCAACAAGTTTGGAATTATGAGTGGCACGTTGTTTAGCTTGATGGATTGAGGAGCAGTGCTAAGCAGCTACAATGGTGGTACTGAATATAAAGGAATGTCTGAATGCAAGTCGCGTGAGTTTCATCATTTGGGTCAGTCGACCATTTCAGGCGGTTGGATGAAGATCCTATGTCTCCTAACCCTTCTTCTTCCTTGTCTCTGATTCTTCCCATACAGAACACCGCACGGGCCGCCGAACGAACCACCGGCCCTGACCCCCCCCCCCCCCGCCCTCCCCTAAACCGCCCCCACCGCCTGTGTTCCTCCGCCATCACCACCCCCACCCCCTCCCCCACCCACGTTGAGTTTTCTTTGTTCGACGTGGCCCCACCACCACCAGGCCACCAGCCCCCACAACCACAATCCCCACCCGAGCCCCTTCCTTCCCTCCGGCAAACTCCGGCGAGCTCTCAAAAATCGACTGACCCACTTTTGATATTTAGTCTACTATCATTTAACTAGCTGGAATATAAGAGGGGAAAACCATAAGCATTGCGAGTATAGTGTTGAGCGTGCCATGGCGGATCTGAAGGTGCAAACTAGACAAAGGCAACTTTGCAACCAATGTTTGCTTTTAACTAACAAGTAAGACTCTAAGTGATGGCAAGAAATCATAATAAAGCAGTGGCGATCTATTTTCTTGCTGACATAAATAACAAGCTATGAAAGAGTACTGCCTCTGGTGGTGTGCCATGTAAGCATCTGCTGAGGCGTTGAGGGTGCTGCGGTAGCGATGGCAATAGGTGGCGTTGAAGCAAATCTAGGAGGGCAGATGGTGGTGGTGAGGGAAATATCCCGGCGTGGTGGACGAGATGGTCGTACAAGCGGCCTCGACAAGGAGGAGGACGGCGCGGATCAAGCAAGAGGACGTGAATCAAGGATCCTAGTCCGAAGCCATGGATTAGAGAGGTCGGTCTCTCGTAATGGACGATGACGTCGGGGTATCAGCTCCGGCATGGTGGAGGAGGACGGCGGTGGATGGGTGGCGGACGGAGGAGGCTGGGGTGGAGAGGGTGTTTTGGCTCCCATGGAGTACAGATGTGGAAATGGAGGGAGAGAGGACGGGGGAACCATGCCTTCAAGGCGCGCTTGTCTCAAAAGCAAGGAAATTTACAAATTTAGCCCCCATTTAAAATTTCCTACATCACATCAATAATAGTCGGTTGGGGATAGGACGGTAATCTCGCATACACCGAATATTTGCCGCCGAAGATTTCGGCCGAGGAGAGTTTGTTTTGGCGCCCACCATGTATGAATCTGGGTCAGAGGCGGTTATGTCATGTTTGAGTGAAATTACAAACCTGCCCCTATCAAGACCTATTGAAATTGAGCCGACATGTGTTGCATGTCAGGAACAGGCAGTAATTTCCATCTCCCATATTTTGGTTTCGGGCGGTTGCTGCGAGCTTCGCCGATTCCTTCAATTTTTTGAGAAAAAGCTTGCACGTTTACCGTGCCAGCTCAATTCCAATCCATTTTGTATTCTATTTTTGTTCGGGCAGGATCCATTTTCGATTGGAATAAAATTCTATATGTATCCTTTTTTATATATCTTTCAAAAGCACAACAACGAATTCTGCTCCTTTATAGATATATAATATGATTTACAAATACAATGATATCAAAATCATAAGGTTGAATTCAAAAATTTTAAACCAAATTATCTTCTACTAAAATGTATGGATCGGTAATATCTACATTTTAAATAAAATAGATCCGTGTGATTTCATATGAGTATGCATGTTTTACAGATCAATTCTGGTTCGAGTATGAATTACATGTATCATCATCTCGAATTCAAATATTTGAATCACTTTTATGTTGACAGTTTCTATAAACGCAACTAAATATTTGAATCTTCTTTCACGCCCATCTCTCTTGCATGCTCCTTCTTGTAGCTATCACTCTCTTTTCTCTAGCTCACCCGTATGCTCACTTCATGTTTCTCCTATATTTTCGCAAACATGGTCTCTCGACATCTCCCTTGAGAAGTATCACACTCTCCCTATCATTATACATTACACGGTTTTCATTATCTCTCATGTCTCTATCGTTCTTTGGTATCACTAGGTACCTAAGCTTCTTTTTCACCGCCACACACACACACTCACTCGTCTTTCACTTTGTCTTTCTCTCCAGGGTTCTCTCACGCACCCCATATCTCTCTAGATATGACTCCTACCACTAAAATTACTCTGTCCCGTACACACAACATTTGGTGCGGTCTCCTTTCCGTATTCATCTTAGTCATAAATCTGACATTATTTATTTGTTTATTGATCAGACAAACTCCCCCTCCTTTTCTTTCTCTCTCACACACACAACTCCTGATTCCACTCCCCTTCCTGACTACCATCTCTCTCACAGAAACAGAAAACTCTCGCTTTCGCTCCCCCAACTCATATTTCTCTCACAAACATTGATCGACTAGCATCCAGATAGGTTTATGCACCCGCACACTCTTGCTTCCACTATCTCGTACATGTCTCTCTCGCGCTCCTTGTATCTATGTAGATTTTTTGTCCCTTCTTGAGACATGCCCTCTCGATCGTGCACACACACAATATTGCCTCATTTTAATGTGATACCCCTCGCACACACACTCTTTGTGTCTTTGTCACACACACGCACTCCGTCCTCCTCCTCCTCTCTCTCTCTCTCACACACACACATGGGATTTTTGCTACAACTAGTAAGATGCCCACGCGCTGCATGAAACATCAAGATGCATGTGTATGAGTAGTTTATCTTGTGGGAGATAATGATGAACGGGGGAAGGCCTTATTTACAAATGTGGAGAAGGGTGTGGGTATCTTTTTTGCAAAATTGCCATAGTTTCCTTCATATCCGTCAGATATAAATCAGATGGCCTATATTGCAGGATGGTAGGCACACCATCATCACCAACTTTGTTTTTTATAAGACTAGCAAGATGCCCATGCATTGCATAGAACATCAAGATGCATGAGTAGTTTATCTTGTGGGAGAAAAGGATGGATGAGGGAAGGCCTTATTTGCAAATGTTGAGTGGGTGCGGGTATCTTTTTGCAAACTTGCCACTGTTTCCTTCCTATCCGTCAGATATAAATCGGATGGCTTATATTGCAGGATGGCAGGCACACCATCATCACAAACTCTGTTTTTATAAGAGTAGAGAGTAGAGATATAGCACTTCCCGAATCTTGAAACCAACCACATTCCTCCGTTATCTCATCAAAACCGCCAAAGTAATATATTTTGAGTGAAACATAACATTTATTTACTGATATACATATTTCAAAACTAGACTCCTTTCTATCTAATCGGCGAATATGTATTAATCTACTTTGATTGTGTGGCAATGCATTGGCTAATTGCTAGTTATTACTAGTACTGTATAATTTTTTGGACACCAGACAAATGGTGGAGTACATATACGAAGAGAAGAGGCGCACGCACGCAATCCGTCTCTCGCTGTCTCGCACACATGAGAGTTACGTAAAGGTATCGTAAACAATAAACCCTAAAATCCTAGGTGCTCGATTGCTGCATGCGCGGGTACCGGGTAGTACGTGGTGTAGCACACCATTGTAGGAATAGTCAGCTCGCGTGATAATTTGATCCGTATGAGTTGATGGTCGGGACCATAGGTGAATGACCTGGAGGCGGTGGCTCGCCAGTCGTCATTGATCGAGTAGCCACGTTTGAAATATCATTTTTTAGCGGGGTAAGAGTTCCTATTTTCAATGGCGTGTTGTAAGTACTAGTTTTTAGAATGATTGTTATGGAGCAAAAATGGAATTCATAACTACTACCTCCGTCCTGGTTTACTAGTCCCATCGTGTTTTGGGTCAAAGTTTGTCCATGAATTTTACTTGTAAAATGTGAATGGAAAACAAGATTTTGTTATACCCAAACAAAATAAAACTGGAGGGAATGATTGCTCGGACACTGACACGACCTCTCATAGCGCAGGCATTGAACTAGTGTGTCGGCCAAGAGGGCCCCATTCGATGCAGTCCAGGCTGGACACGCCTCCTCACCGCATGCAACCGGCTTCAGACTGCCCCGCCTGCCTCCATTGAATCCGCCCGTGTGCTGGCAACACATCCTTCCGTGAGCCGATCAACATTTTAGAAAACAATGCCGGTTGGCTCCTCTCGTCCGCCCGCTATTCAAAATGAGGCGAAACGCCTAGCAAGAACCGCACACTACCGCTCCCCATATCCTCCTTGCACCATTTTCAACACACTCTCCATAACATCCGGTGAGCAGGAAGATGAGTTCTCTGGCATAAAAGCTTGAGGTGGGCACCGCCGACACCGAGGTCGGGAGCCACCACTGCTCGGGACCCACGAATGTTACGACCACCGCGTCACCGGCAGACACCCGGTGTGTTGCCCAGTTTGTCTCGAAACATCATGGACGCCAGCCGTGGCCAACAGTAGAAATATTATACCTGCCTCCAGAAGTTATTCGCATTTAGTCAAAAAATGTCCAATATATAATTAATTATGTATGGTCTTGACTTGTTGTGCTCGCACTGGTAGTAGGAACTAGACATTATCTATGAATGTGCAGATATCTGTGAACATGAGTTCGATGTGGAAGTTGAACTTGGAATGTTGGGCTTGTGTGTGAACTATACCATTTCCAATGGTTCGTCTGTTATTGTTTGGAAAGTAATTGTTGTTATTACATGACCCTAAAAAATTTATTTTGTGCCACATCAGTAGATGCACGAACATCACAATAGGCATGCTGACTGGATAAACATTTGAAGCAAGCTATAATGAAGGAAATTTGTATTGACAACAATTTTAGATAGCAGGAGACGCCTAGCCTACTTTTTCTCTGCTAGCTTCTTTCTGGCTTCTTCCATCTCTTCTTTGGCTTGGGTGAAGAGAGCATCTGATTGCTCTTTTCGCTTTTTCAGGAACTCAGCTACATTCTCAAGGGCTGCGACACGCTTTCTTTCAGCCTTTACTAGAGCAAAGAGGACACAAATAGTTGACGACTCCACCTGGCTTGTGTGTAATCCAGCATCATCTGGGAATTTGCACCTTGAAATCTAAACGCCTGTTTGACTCTCCTTCTCCCTCTGGCAGTCCCACCACTCCACCCCGTGTGAAAAAAAATCTGCATGCATGACTCTCCTCCCCCCGCGCTCGTCCAATCTGTTGTGACTAGCAATATTTCCACCCCTTCCATCCCCAGTAATTTACTCCAACAAATATGCCCACGCAACTGTTATGCTAATCATGCAACATATCTTACAGGACGCTGCTTCAGTAACTCAACTGCAGGTGCATTGTGTCACTGAGATGTGGGCCCAACAGGCATCTAGCCCACATGTGAGTGACACAACTACACCTGCAGTTAAGTCAGTGAAGCTCAGGCCATATCTTACGTAGGTGTGCCATTGCTCGCTATAAATACCGCGCCTCCCACGACTTTCGGAAGAACGCTCACATTCATCGCTATCATCTCCTCCTCCCTCTCACGTCAACCACCATGGCATCGCTCCTCCCAAGCCCTAGGTGCCCCTCGCTGCACCGTGCAGACGGTCACGCGTTGCCGTTCCATTCCTCTCCGCCACTAGTCAAGGAGGATGTGTCGACTTTCCGCTCCTTGCTGCGACACGTCGAGGTGGACGCGTCGGCGTTCCCAGTCTTGCCAGCACGCGCGTCGGAGGACGCGTCGGCTCCCCACTACGAGGAGAATGCCGCGCCGGCCGCCGAGCCCCCCAATCTTGAGGAGCTTTGGAGAGAAATGGATGTCGCCTTGTGGGAGGCTTTGCCTCCGGCAGAGCGCGCCAAAATAAAGGTGAAGAAGAAGGCCAAGGAAGAGAAGCACGCCATGAGGCATGCTGCCTGGCAGTCGTATGTCGCGTCTAAGAGAGTCAAGCAATTGGCTCTTTGGCAGAAGGCTCGTGCGAGGGCTGTGAGGGTGTCAGAGGATGCCCGTGCCAAAGCCCTGAGTGCTGTCGGGCCCAAGCGCCTCATCTATGCTTGGCGGTACGTGGACCGGGTGCACGCATCCAGCAAGGAGGAGTACCTATTGGAGCCGGATCACCACACCAGTGAGATCGCGCTTGCCTACCGGCAAGACACCAATCAACACCTCGCGAGTTGCGAGGCTAAGGAAGAGGCATTGTGTCGGCGCACTGGGAAAATGCCACGCACGAGGGCACTCCTAGCGCGCCACAAGTGCTCCTGCAAGCGTTGTGGCTTTTATTAGGAATATAATTTAGTTTCATAAGGCGATCTCATTAGTTTTGGGACGCAAATGATAAATCCCGGACGTTCAGGAATTATTAGCATCCTTAATTAAGTATGTAAAAGGAAAAGTTTGGAAACCTTGTGTATCTGTACGCATTTTGTAAGTACGTGCATATAGCACAAACTTTACTATATACTTCGCACTGCACGTCTCTCTCTATATATGCTTGTAGACTGTGCTACTACTATTACTTATGTACGTGCAAATGCACGTTTTAACATTACGATGTTGTTTTTGTAAAAGTAGAAAAACGACACTAGTCAAGCTTGTGTAACGATTCAATGCAAAAAAAATATGCAAAAATGCTCGTTTGATTGTTTACTTTTAGCTTCCTTCTCTGTGGTTATTTCTCTATCGTACTTTGTACGGAGTATCTCACTGGTTGGGAAGGCATGAAAATTCCCAAACCGCTTCCTACACCCTGTATCGAATTTTTTGCCTAACAAGTTGTGGTGTGCAATTGGAATTCCAACTTGAGTACTACTACTAGGAGTACCAAGGCCCAGTCCTTTTAGGCTTCTAGATTAGTAATCCCATAACTACTACCTCCATCCTGGTATTGGTCCCCATTGTAATCGGTTTCAAATTTTAACCTTAAATTTAACTAATGAAATGTTTGTGCATGTCACCCAAAATTATATAACTTTTGTTGACATGCACTAACATTTTATTAGTTATATCTTTGGTCAAAATTTAGCACAAATTACAATGGTGACTAATAAACCAGGATGGACATAGTAGTTTAGAAGCCCAAATATATGAGTGACGCGCCTTATGTGACTAATCTTATGGTAAAAGCTAGGGAAGAGATGGCCTATTTTTTAAGCTGCCAAAAGAACTGGCCCTAGGAGTAGTAGCTAGGAATACCAGGAGTAGTAGCTAGGGATCGAGCGTGCGAGATGAACCGGAGGAAGTAAATGCAGAGAGATGAAATGCAAAAAAGACGGAGGGATGTGATGGTTGCTTGTCCGTTTATTTTACCAGGCCACTTATTACTACGAGTAGTGGCGTTTTATGATATGACGGCTTTACTATCGCACCACGAGCGGGGTGAGACTCCCATGCAACGCTGCCCTCTACACTAGTACTACCTCGGTCGTGGTTTATTAGTCCCCCATTGCATTTGACTGAAGATTTAACTAACAAAATGTTAGTGCATGTCAACAAAAACTATATCGTTGGATTCGTATTTGAACATAGTTTTCAATGATATAATTTTTGGTGACATGCATGAGCAATTATCGTACTATATATAATGTTAGTTAAATTTATGGTCATACTAATATATAGTAAGGTGCCCGTGCGTTGCCCGGAACAGTGAAATGCATTGATCGGGGAGTTGTTTATTTTGACAAAGTATGTGGGGGTCATCTAATGTGTAACGAGTATCGATAGGTTTCTTCGGATGTTGTTTCTTCTCTAGAGCTCACAAACATCCAGGTCAAATAGATAAAAAAAAGTATCTTTTGCAAACAAAAGCGTTCAACCTGCATCCAAAACTTGTGAAGAAATAACACTTATTGTGCTTTGCAAGAAATGATCTTTAAGAATTAGTTTTTGAGTATCGATTGTTATACATGTTGGCTACAAATAACATGGCACTTTCTTATAGTCAAAAGTTGGCTATACTATTAAGTATTAACCATGCTCTTATACACCTAGAAGGAGGGATTAAATTAGGATGACTTGGAAAGGGGCAGAGAAGATGTAAGAAATGGTTCATCATAAGTCTTTCACTGATACTGTAGTAAACATTCTCAGTTAATCTCATAAATGGCAAGCAAGAACTCTAATGGAGCAAAATCATACATGGAAGATTCTAGACTAAACCATAAATGGATACACTTTTATTCAAGCATGATACTCTAATAGAGCAAGATCATGCATGGAAGGTTCTATACTATATAAATAAGAAGGCTCCACATGCTTAAACAACGGATTACATTGAGCGAAGACTAATGATCAACATTTAACTTGGTAATGCATATGTCCAGGTGAACCTCCTTGGAGTCCCAATGCACCATCGTAGGGGGGAAATCATACCATGCGTCTTCCATGTCCACATCGGCGGGATCGGAGCAGCTCGGCACAGTCCTAGTCAGCGTGATGGAGATGGTGTGGGCGCCCACGTACCTCTGAGGGGCAGTAACAGTGAGCACGCACCCATACATTGGCCTCGTGTCTGTGTCAGCATCAGCGGCGTTGCCCTTGACGCACACTGCAGAGACGGGGCGATGGCCTGCGCGGGCCTCGCCGGTGCCCATGATCAACACGAAGACGCTGCCATCCTCCTCCGGCACTAGCAGGCTGCGGTGATCCTCCAGCGACTCCGGCACGGCAAATGGGTAGCACGTCTCGTACTTGATGTTCACCGCCGCGGGCCAGTAGTGATCGACGGTCGGTTGCATGAGGTGATGCATGAGGTTCGCCGGCGAGCCCTAAAAGAGCGACGTGCACTCATAGCAATAGATGCAGGGCACCTTGGAGGCATCGTCCAGGCCATTCATGAAACGGGAGTGGCTGTAGGGGACGTTGCGCCAGTCGAATATATGAGAAAGTTACTACGAGATTTAATCCAAATAAGCACAAAATAAATCATGATGGCTATAACAGAGATTAAACTTATGATGTGGACTAGCATAGAAGATGAACAGATCGAATCTAGGACACATATTAGAAAGATGAATTCTACCACGATTTCGAACAAGAAGGACATAAACACATACGGTGCAATGGGAGCAGCACCGTTAGCATTGAGGTTGTCTCCCATGTCATTGAGGAAGAGGTTGCCGAGGTCGGGGAAGAAGTCGTCGTCGGTGAAGTCATCGCTGCAAGCAGTCGCACGAGTGCCCTCCCCAAACTCCAACAGCGCCCGCCGAATGGAGCACAGGAGGGAGTGGCTGTAGGGGACGTTGCAGCTGCCGAGTGGAGCGCACGAGTAGCACACGAAGCAGTTGATGGTGCTGCTCCCTAGTCTCTATCTCTACTCTTATAAAAAACCGAGTTGGTGATGATGGTGTGCCTGCCATCTTGTAATGTAGACTGTTCGATCGATATTTGATGGATAGAAAGCAAACTATAACAATTTTACAAAAGATACCCGCACATCTCTCCACTTTTGCAAATAAGGCCTTGCCCCGTTCATCCTTATCTCCCACAACCTCATTGCTGAGCAGTTAAAAAAGGAAGTCTCTGGAACAATCTGCCATGGTGGTCGTTGCCGGCGCTGTCCATTCCCATGCCTCAGCCCAGTTCGACCACCAGTCACCACCACGCCCCACTGCTCCTCACCTTATTTATCATCTTTCTAGAGATATCATTTTTTTGATGAAATTGTCGAGATACAATTTTTCCGATAAAATTCTTGAGATATCATTATTTTTTACACATGGGATTACTCCTGCATGGGTCAATCACAACATGTGCTTTGTAAAAAAATGGATCTTCATGTTCTGTGCAATGCATGGGCATCTAGCTATTTTTTTGCATATAATTTCCAAACACCACGTAGACACGGTCTTTAACCATTTTACAACTATGTTAGTATCATAGTTAGTGGTCAGCCGGTGCAAGTTATAACCCCAGGTGTTTTAACCTTTTTTAGTAATGATATCTGGCGATTGTTTGCCATGAGCTCAATCCTGGCGAATCCCACGTAACTGTCAGATTTTCATTCGACGGTGGCCTGTTTTCAAGCCATAGTATTTGACAAAATCACCACCCTTACACACGTACTGTAACTGTGTCGTGGGCGTTTGCAACTGCCATGTCTCCCAGCGAACGTTTGCTGGGGATTGGAGTTAACACTGATGGCGGTTCGCAGTTGTTCCATGCTCAGTCATTGAAGTTTGTAACTATTTTAGATTAGAATATACTACTCCTCCGGTGCTAGTAGTAGACCAGAGTCCTACTCCACTACTCTATATGCAAACTAGGGCATAGTAGTAGGTGCTGTAGGGAGTACTAGTACTGTGATCACTCAAGCAAGTTGGCTGACATCAATATGACCCTACGTCGCTGGTATGTGTCTTGTAAGTGAAGCGGCATGTTGTAGTCATCATCACGTGTCCACTTCCCGCAGCACATATTCGCTTCTTCATCTTTTTCTGCACATAATCATCCAATCTTCTTCCAACCCTCTTCTGAAAACCAAGCACTAACAATGGCAGAACCGAGCAGCGTCCGCCAAAAGAGTGGCTGGAATTCGCTCCCTAGAGAGGTAATCAAGCTCATTGTTTTGCGCATGGATAATCTCAGTACCATGCCGCTCGCTGCGTGCTCGTTGGGGCTGTACCGTTTACTTAAAGCCCTCAGGACGGAGCTTTTTAAGCCAACTCCTTGCTTGCTGATGCCGCCTGATCTTCAGAAACAGCGTGTGATGCAGCATAACAATCATAGGGTGGCGAGCATCAACCCTCTTGACTGTGATCCGATACCCGTCACCCTCAACTAAATTAACGGTATGTACTAGGTTGAGATGAACACGTCTACGATGGTGCTCGTCGACAGTCGCGGCAGCTGGATGCTCGTGGAGGTCTACACCCGGCGATTGACTCCCCTTGCTTCGATTAACATTGCACTGCTTTGGCACCGCGGCCCAGAATACTCGGAATCTTAAAGTAGCCAACATGATACCAAGTTTGATTTGCTCAAGGTTGTAATCTGCCAAGTGCCCACAAGATCTGCGAATTATAAAGACTTCAGGCTAATTGCATTCTTCAACCGCAGTCTCGCCTATCAGATAGGTCACTGCGGTAAGTGGATAAATCTGCACGTCGATCACAGGATCATACATCTTCCATGGTTCTCTGACGCCACTGAACACAAGGGCTTCATTTACGATGTCGACTCCTTCTATGGCTAGACGTATTGCTGGCCTACTCCAGTCATCGCTACAAATGGCTGTTACAACAGTATGTTACTTTCATATGATATCATGATGGCTTGCTTATATTATTGTCAATATTTACTAAAAACTATTCATGCTCATAACATGTTGTTCTTAAGATTGACTATACTAAGAGCCCTTTTTTATTTGACTCCAACTTGATATGATGTTGTAGGCCGCCTAGTGTCCCTACCCTTCCTAATCCTAGAAACTTTCAAAGAAAAGCGGCATGGCAGTTGCAGGTGCTTCCTGGCTCGATCAGACGATGGCGAATGATTGATGATCATTCACACATATAGGACGTGTTCTTTCGTAGAATACAATCACAATCACTGCAAGGTCTTTGAGCAGGATCACAGCTTCTCTGGGCCTTCAGGAATTTTTGACAGGAGGCTGGTAAGTAGCCTTGGTACACGCTCTCTGTTTCTCGGACTGAATTATCCGATTAACCAGGTGATAAGCGACGGCAAAGATCATGATGGCAGTGCGGTTTCGTTCATTAGGCAAAACTATGTGTACACATCGTACCATGCGTCTCTGCATGCACCATACCCTGATATGTGCCGCCACGCTCTGTAGCCCAAAGTAGGAGAGAGGGTTGCAAGTATCAGACTTCGACCTACTGGCTGGAGTTTCCCCCGTCAGGCACCCATCTAGTTCAAGCCGTCAGCCAATCTCCACAGCTTAATAAATAGTAATGTCTAACTAAGCCAGTTAGTTAGATGCATACACTTGGTGTAGTAGGATCTTTGTTTAGTTTGATGCATACACTTGTTCTTTTTTTTGGAGCCCTTTTGTAATGATGGCTGATGTTTGGTTTGGAAGAGAGAGCTGCGTCTTTACTCTTCTGGCCTACTTACTGCTTGTGTTGCACCCCCAGCCCTGGTTGCTGCTACTGTTGTTTTCAAGTACAATCAGTAGTATATTTCGTCTGTTGGTTGAATATATGTGTTGTTAGAACAACAAACACAATGTTTTGGAAGTCGTTGCACGGTCCGATCCTTTAGTGCCCCATATCGTACGTAGCACATACTATTTTTGGTACAGAACACATTTTCCACTTGTCGATAACATGCAGCCCACTGATGAAGGCCCAATAGAGGAGCCCATAATTAACTGGAAGCGAGGCTCTCACATGAATCCGGCCCAGGTACATGCTCATGGTCCCTTAAACATAAATAAATAAATAAATAAAGGTAAATGCTCATGCATGAGTTCTTTAAATTCACGATTTGAAAGTCAAATTTTAATAGGAGGATATTATTTCCTATGATAGTGTCTTACATTCAGTAGATACTATTCTTAGGAAAAGATAGCGACCAGTCTTCTTTCTCCCACCATTTTCTTGCTGCAACCAGCGGACCCATGCAAATCAAAGTCAACATCATAAATAGTTCCGGTCCATTTTTATTTTTTGATAAGAATGTCTAACCCAGCCCAACACATTGGCGACAACACTTTATTCTCCGCCTTGGTGCGCTCGCCGCAGCGCCGCCATTCGGCCCTGTCAACATAGTGAATCGGGAGAGGACTGTATTTGTGAGTATGATAGTACGGACCCACCAGGTCCACTCCCAAACACAAGCAAGCACCTCTTTTACTACTCAGATGCAACCCTCGTTTTTTACTCTAATCCACCCTGCTGATATCTGGGACCCACATCATTGTCAACGTATAGTCAATTTATGACAGAATTGCACAAGTTCTTTTTGAGGATTTATTCGGAGGAGCAGGCTATAAACTGGGTTGTGCGGTCTCTGTGGCCCACCTAACAACATGACCAGCCCAACAGTTTTTTCTGTGGGAAAATAGGTAGCCCGCTATTTCTTTTTGAAGAATACCCAAGCTAGGCCTATTTGTTTTCTCCGACTTACTGGGCTGCAAATCTTTCAAGGCGAGGAGGGATGCGTTCTGGCGTGTCCAAAGAGTATGGTCAGTATATCTTAAAAGTAATATCAAAGGGGTTGCAAATTCCAAAACAATTATAGCAAATGGGCAATTAGTTTCTTTTTTTTTGTTTTTGTTCTTCACTGATATTTTATATTGCATTGGATTTTAACATGACATAGTACTAATTTATTTTTAAATTTGTTTTAGTATGGCTACTAATTTTTGGATTAAGAACATTTTGTTCCCTAGCAAAAATATGCGAATTTGTAAAATTTCGCACATTTTTTAGTTCAAATTTTTTAACCCTGGCACTAACCAGAAAATGGGCACCAATTCTAAAAATGGAAAATGGGCTGCAATAAATTCCAAATGAATTTGCAAATGAGTAAAAATTATAAAAATAATAGCAAATTGGTTGTACACGCCACAGATTTTGAGGCTGACTTGTTTACGCAAGGCTTTGTCAGTCAACACACGATTCTAGCAGCAGTGACTATTGGATGTCCATCCAACGACCGACGTTCTTCTTCAATCTCTGGCTTGGCCGCACCCAATCAACGCGCCGGCGGAACTGCCTACTCCCTCCTCCTGTCGCCTGCTGTGATGCCGCGCAAGCTTCACCGGCCCACCCTACTCCCTCCGCTAGCCTGGCTGCATGCAATCAACTGCCTCCTTATTACGCGAAAAAAATGATTCCTGCCACTGACATGTGGGGCACACTGGTTCGGAGGCTGACTTGTGGGCCTACTAAGTTGACGCAGATGGAGGGATTTGTCAACTTAGTCAATATGAACGATTATAGCTCCAGTGACCGTACGATGTTCATCCAACAGTCGTAGTGCTTCTTCAACCTCTGGTTTTCTTGCTCCAGCCACCCAAACCAGCGCCGGTCGTGCCGCCTGCTCCTGCCTCCCGTGGCCGGTTGTGCTATCGTGGACGTCTCACCGCCCCCTACTACTCCCACCGCTGGCCAGGCCATCCCTCTACACACCACACCACCTGTTACTGTGCCATAACGACAGCCTCACACCGCAGCTGAACCAGTGAACCCTCGTACTCCGCTCCGCATGGGCATCCACTACCGCGTCTTCCCCGGCTCCATGTCGTCCCCTTCCTAGGCTTCGCCGTCGTCCACTGCCTTGGTGCTCTCGGCCCGGCGTGGTCAATGTGGTCAAGGAACGATTTCCATCAGAAGAGTAGTGTACGTGGAGAGGCTGACAGCTGGGTCCACGGCCATAGCAAGAAAGTGCAACCTTATTCCGCGTAAAAAAAATATTCCTCCACCTGACAGTTGGGACCGACCGGAAAGGCCTCTATATTTCATGAAAAAAAGTTCCCCCGCCGACAGCTCGGACCCACCAGTTGTATCTTCGCACACAAGGAAGTGCCTCCTTATTACCCACAAAAAAAATGAAGACTCCCCCTGCTAGCTGGGACCCACCATAGTGGGAGGCTGACTTGTGGGCCTACTAAGTTGACGTGGACGGAGGGCTTTGTTAACTTAGTCAATATGAACGATTCTAGCTCCAATGACCGTATGATGTTCATCCAACGACTGTAGTGCTTCTTCAACCTCTGGTCTTCTTGCTCCAGCCGCCGAAACAAGCGCCGGTCGTGCCGCCTGCTCCTGCCTCTAGTGGCCGGCTCTGCTGTCGCGCAGGCCTGAATGCCCCACCCTACTCCAACCTCTGGCCAGGCCATCTCTCTACTCACCCACAATCCCTGTTATTCTGTGGCGACAGCAGCCTCACACCGCAGGCGAACCCGTGAACCCTCATACTCCTATCCGCGTAAGCATCCTCTGCCGCGACTTCCCCGGCTCCACGCCAACCCCTTCCTAGGCCTCGCCGTCGTTCACCGCCTTGCTGCTCTCAGCACAGCGTGGTAAATGTGGTCAAGGAACGACTTCCATCGGAAGAGTACTGTACGTGAAGAGGCTCACAGTTGGGTCCACGGCCGCAGCAAGGAAGTGCCTTCTTATTACTTGCAAAATAATGGTTCCTCCACCTGACAGCCGGGACCCACTGGATGGGCCATTATATTTTGCAAAAAAAAACGTTCCCCCTGACTGCTGGAACCCACCAGCTACATCTTTGCATGCAAGGAAGTGCCTGACAGTCAGGACCCACCTGGTCGAAGCGTACATAGCGTTGTCATTCTGGTCACGAACATGTACGTACATGCTAGTCGATCGGTCTATCTGCAGGCTGCAGCGATGAACCGTGGCCGAGTAAGGAAGGGCACGTGTCGTAATAGAGGCGCGCACGTGTCATAGTAGAGGCGTGCACGTAGCATGTACACGTACATACAACCAGGGTGCAAGAAAGTAAATACGGCCACGTACGTACATACAGGCGGGGTCTCAAATGCCTACTCGCGCGTACATACGGCCAGGGCTCGTGTACATGGAAAGGCAGTGAAGTTGTCCTGTTCATGGGCAGCCAACCGGCTGGGTCGGAACGGAGAAATTGCGTTGTCGTGTTCATCACGAGGCAACCGGCTTTGATGGAACAACCGATCGAAACGAGGCCTGGCATACCGCAGAACGGAGGAAACGACCTTGTGTTCGACTGCCTAAGGTTGAAACGGGATCCTGTTCATCGGGAGGGGTCTAGCGTACTGCAAAACAGAGGAAACGGACTTGTGTTCGAGTGCCTACGGTCGAAACGGGGTCCTATTGATCGGGAGGGGTGTGGCGAACCGCAAAACGGAAGAAACGGACTTGTGTTGGAGCGCTACGGTCGAAATGGGGGTCCTATTCATTGGGAGGGGTGTGGCGTACCGCAAAATGGGACTCCACGGGCTACTGTTCATCTCCACCATCGACCTCCTCTAGCCTCCATGGGCTACTATTCATCCACCATCGACCTCCTCCAGCCTCCACCCGCGACTGTTCATCCACGGGCTCCTGTGCATCCAGCCTCCACCGCTCCTCCACCGGCAACTGTTCAACCATCCCTCTCCATGGGGTCCTGTTCAACCACCCCTCCACGGGCTACTGTTCTTCCAGCCCTCCACCGCTACTGTTCAACCAGCCCTCCACGGGGTCGTCCTGTTCATCCAGCCCCAATCGGCTAGATCGGGTCCTGTTCATCCAGCGGCAATGAACTCTATGCCCCCACAGGGTCCTGTTCATACAACCACCATTGGAAACTATTCATCCAACCCCCAACAACGCTCACTATTCATCAAGAGGCAGCAGGTTCGATCGACTTCAGTTAGCAGCAGTAGCGAAGGAATCGCTCGATCGGTTTAGTTAACAACAAGGGATCGATCGGGGTAAAGTAACGTAGCTAGTGAAATCACTTAGGGTTCAGTAGGCGAACGCCTCGCTCGGGTTCAGTTAGAGCCCAACGCCTCGCACCCACGCGCGTACATGTACGAGAGAAACGCGCATTGCTCGGCCCCCGACCACCCACCGTAACCGGGAACTCCCCAAAATTTTCCTCGCCCTCGCTTCTACCATGATTTTTTTCCGTCATGGATGGCCCAAAGAATGTCATGCAGGTGCGTCTCAGGCCCGCCCAGGACGAAAAGCCCATTTTTTGTCTTGATTTTTTTCATAGAAGTAGGAGCCCACCACATCTATGATGATACCGGGTTTTGTCATAATTATCATCATGGAAGTGTCATAAGCATGACAGAAAAAATTCGCTCGGCCTAAAATGTCACGGATGTGTCTTTTATTTGTAGTGTTTACTATACTATAGGTGCCATTCATGCTATTGATAAGAATGATTATGATGATATGCAAAACCACAAGCTTGGGGATGCTATGTTTGATGAGTATGAAATGTTTGAAGATTTATTTGCTGAAAATAATGCTTGTCCCAAGCTTGGGGATGCTTTGCATAATGAATATGATCCTTTGATTCCTTCTACTCTCGATATGAAAATTTATTATGATGATAACATGCCTCCTATTTATGATGATTACAATGATGAAAGTGGGTTTGGAAGAGTGTCAACTCTAGGTAGTAGTGATCCCACTATTTTGGAGGGTGTTGAATCTTATTACAATACTGATGAAAGTGGATTTGAAGAGGTCATGACTTTATTTATTGATACACCCACTATTTTGGAAGAGGTTTCAATAGACTATGACAATAATGTTGCTATCTATGATGATTATTATGATCACATGTATGCCATAAAGAGTAATAAATCTTCTATGCTTATGCATCATGAAAAGAGTGTTGTATGTGATGGTTATATGGATGAATTCATTCATGATGCTACTGAAAATTATTAAGAGAGAGGAACTTATGATTCATGATGCTCTTGTCATGTTTCAATCCTTATCTTTTATGCGAACATCATTGAACTTATCATGCCTAGCTCAAAGGCATTAAAGAAAAGCGCTTGTTGGGAGACAAACCAACACTTTTACTTAATGTTTTTGTGTGTTCACATGATTAGGCTACTGTATTAATTATGTTTTGTTGCTTTTGTTTCAATAAATTTCCAAGTAAAGCCTTTGGGATATGGTGATAGTTGATTTGATCTTGCTGAAAAACAGAAACATTTGCGCTCACGAAAATAATTTTCATTTTTAACAGAAGAGCGATTTTGGGTTGATTCTATTTGCAGAAGATTAATTAACAAATTGCTCACGATGTACTAATTTGTCAGAATTTTTGGATTAGCATAAGTATGGTTGGAGTATAGATTACTACAGATTGTTCCGTTTTTTGACAGATTCTGTTTTCAATGCATAGTTTGCTTGTTTCCTAGTTTCTGTGGCTTATATTGCTCAATATAAATTGTGAAAATGATATGCTACAGTAGGAATTGTGTGGAAACAATTATGAATCTTGTCTTTGACAGTACCAAAGTGAAATGGTTTGCTCTTTACCATACTAACCTATCTCATGAAGTTCCGTTAAGTTTTGTGTGATTGAAGTTTTCAAGTTTTGGGTGAATTGTTGATATGAGGATAATAAGGAGTGACAAGACCCTAATATTGGGGATACCTAAGGCACCCCAAGACAATATCAAAGGAATATCCAATAAACTAAGCTTGGGGATGCCCCGGAAGGCATCCCCTCTTTCGTCTTCAACATTATCGGTAACCTCACTTGGAGCAATGTTTTTATTCGTCACATGATATGAGTTTTACTTGGAGCGTCATTTTATTTTGTTAGGATTTGCTTTCTGTTATTTAGAATAATGTTTTGCATCTTTCTTTTCAATAAAAATGTTAAGTATAGCCTTTGCCATGCTTATTTTCCAAATCTACATGTTGTTGTTTGAAAACAAAAAGTTTGTTGTTGTTGCAAAAATTCCCCAAAAAAGTCATAATGTGATAAAAGGTTGAAACTTTTTGCACAACAATCTATGACAAATTTTCTACAGTGTGGCAAATGTTTAGAATTTTTTGAGTTAGATAAGTATTGATACTATTGCATTCTTTACAGACTGTACTGTTTTGGCAGATTGCTATTATGTTTGCATTGTTTGCATATGTTTTATTGTTTGATGATTGTATTTGAGGATAGGAGTATCAAATATGGAGAGGCGTTTAGTATGCAATGTTGAATAATAATTTTGGTGATTTGCTACAGTAGAGAATGATAAGGTTTTGCATTGATTTATACTAACTTATCTCACGAGTTCTTTCTTGAGTTTTGTGTGGATGAAGTTTTTAAGATTTAGGAAAACCGTGATATGAGAGTAATTAAGGAGACACAAAAGCTAAAGCTTGGGGATGCCCAAGGCATCCCAAGATAATATTTCAAGAAGTCTCAAGAATCTAAGCTTGGGGATGCCCCGGTAGGCATCCCAGCTTTCCTCTTCAACAACTATCGGTTAGTATCGGTTGAGCCTAAGTTTTTGCTTCTTCACGTCAGTTGTGCTATGCTTGGAATGTCATTTGGTTTTGTCTTGCTTGCTGTTTTAATAAAATACTTAGATATGAAAGTTTTTAAATAAGAGAGAATCCACAATTAGCTACCCATTTACAAAACTACTTGCATGATCTTCACTTATATTTTTTTGGAGTAGCTTGTCATTTACTCTTGTGCTTCACTTATATCCTATGAGTAAATTGTTGAATGAATTGAATATCATGGAGTTGAAAGTACATGTTAATATCATGCCTATTAGTGGCTTCACATTGGATTTAGAAAGTGAAAGCTTTTGAAGCTTGACAGTCACAATATTGGTCATACAAGACTTTCATGAATGATTAGTAGCAGGAAGAGAACTTTCACATGCAAATACACTATCTTAGAAATCTTTTGTGATTGTGAGCCCGCATCAAAATATTATATGTCAAAAATGTTGACGTTGGACAAGGAAGACAACATAATGATTTATGTTTGTTCATATTCACATATAAGTTATATTGTCATAGATCCTTCAACATGTGGTGCTTGCCCCCTATCTTTGCTAGCCAAAAATTTCACGCCAAGTAGAGATACTACTTGTACATCCAAAAACCCCTAAATCCAAATCTTGTTTTGAGAGTCGACCATACCTACCTATGGATTGAGCAAGATCCTTCAAGTAAGTTATCATCGGTGCAATAAGGTAATAAAAATTGCTTCTAAAGGTGTTTGATCATTTAGTGCTAGAGAAAATTGAGCGTTGTACGAACTTGTGATGGTATAGAATAAAGGCGACATACTGCCTAATAAAGGTTGCTATCACAAGGGGCAATATAACGTGACGTTCTTTTGCCCTAAGGGGTTGAGCATACAAATAAATAAGCGCATGGAAACCTCCTATGCTTCCCTCTGCGAAGGGCCTATCTTTTACTTTTCAGTATTTACTTTTGTGCAAAGAGTCAGAGTTTTTCTCTCTATTCCTTTTTATTTTTCTCTTTTGGCAAGCATCATGTGGTGAGGAAAGATCTACGCACATATATCCAGTTGGATATGGGTAGCATGAGTTATTATTGTGGACTTCACCCTTGAGGTGAATACGTTGGGAGGAAAAATTATAAGCCCCTGAGGGAGTCCTGGACTAGGGGGTGTCCGGACAGCCGGACTATCATCGTCCGCCGGACTCCAAGACAACGAAGATACAAGATTGAAGACTCCGTCCCGTGTCCGGATGGGACTTTCCTTGGCGTGGAAGGCAAGCTTGGCGATATGGATATGTAGATCTCCTACCATTGTAATCGACTCTGTGTAACCCTAGCCTCCTCCGGTGTCTATATAAACCGGAGGGCTTTAGTCCGTAGGACACAACATACATTACAACAATCATACCATAGGCTAGCTTTAGGGTTTAGCCGCCTTGATCTCGTGGTAGATCTACTCTTGTACTACCCATATCATCAATATTAATCAAGCAGGACGTAGGGTTTTACCTCCATCGAGAGGGCCCAAACCTGGGTAAAACATCGTGTCCCTTGTCTCCTGTTACCATCCGCCTAGACGCACAGTTCGGGACCCCCTACCCGAGATCCGCCGGTTTTGACACCGACATTGGTGCTTTCATTGAGAGTTCCTCTGTGTCGTCACCGATAGGCCCGATGGCATCTTCAACCAACGACGCTGTCCAGGGTGAGACTTTTCTCCCCGGACAGATCTTCGTATTCGGCGGCTTCGCACTGAGGGCTAATTCGTTTGGCCATCTGGAGCAGATCCAAAGCTACGCCCCTGGCCGTCAGGTTAGATTCGGAAGCCTAAACTTCACGGCCGATGTCCACGGAGACTTGATCTTCGACGGACCCGAGCCACAGCCGAGCGCGCCGCACTGTTGCGATGGGTATGATGTAACTCTGCCGCCGAACAGTGCCTTGGTGGCCGCACGCGAATGCACTCCGACTATTAGACCGGAGCCGATTGCCCAGATAGAGGATCGGTGGATGGACACCGCCTCGGGGGCTTCAACTACCACGGCGATGGAGCCGAACACTAGTCTTGTCCCTCGCAAAACTCGTGATTCCGAGGTGCCGGACTCCTGCCGGACTCTGAACCTCCCACGCCCCTACCAACCAAATCGGATTGGGCGCCGGTTATGGAATTCACCGCCGCGGACATCTTCCAATACTCGCCTTTTGGCGACATCCTGAATTCACTAAAGCATCTCTTGTTATCAGGAGAGCCCTGGCCGGACTATGGCTAGGATGGTTGGGATACGGGCGACGAAGAAATTCAGAGCCCACCCACCACCCACTTTGTAGCCACTGTCGACGACTTAACTGACATGCTAGACTATGACTCCGAAGACATCGACGCTATAGACGACAACGCCGGAGACGATCAAGAAACAGCGCCTATAGGGCACGCGAGGACCACCTCATCATACGACATATACATGGTGGATACCCCAAAAGAGAGCGATAACGAGGACCAACGGGCCGCGGCAGAGGATAACCCCGCTGATAAACAACCAAAACGGCGGCGCAGACGCCGCCCTAAGCCCCGCCTCGACAACAACAACGCTCCTAAGGACCCCGCATTACAGCAGGGCACAAAAGTGGACGACGAGCATGTAGATAAGCAACCGTCCGAACAGGACGAGTCAGATAATCAGTCCAGGCCCGGCGAAAATGACGGTTCGGACGATCTCACGCCGGACACGCCGCCGGAAGGCAAAAACCTTCGGAAAAAACTCGTCAACACTGCAAGAAGCTTGAAGAAAGAAAAACGGAAGCTCAAAACAGCGGAAGACACACTCAGAATGAGGTGGAGCAAAGTACTCAAAACCATGGATAAATACAGCAATGTCCACCAATCAAAGAGCTACCCGAAGCGCAAGCTGCTACCAGAATTCGACGACGAGGCTATAGAGCCCCCACAGTCAAAAAATAAAGAGGCAGCCCGGTTGGATAGACGGCCGGAGGACAGGCCAAATTCTGAAAGCGGCGCCACACATAAACCAACCAATGAACTTGGAAGGACAGATGGCCCAGCCAGGTCCATCTACGGGCCAAAGAAGAAGGCCCCAAGAAGCAAGGCAACACGTCAAGTGTCCGAAGATAGTGGCACACCCAAATACAGGGGCGCCGCACACCCACTATGTTTCACCGATGAGGTGCTGGACCATGAATTCCCAGCAGGATTTAAACCCATAAACATAGAGGCCTACGATGGAACAACAGACCCTGGAGTCTGGATAGAAGATTATATACTACATATACACATGGCCAGAGGAGACGATCTCCACGCCATAAAATACCTACCCCTCAAGCTCAAAGGGCCAGCCCGTCACTAGCTTAAAAGCCTCCCAGAAAACACTGTTGGAAGTTGGGAAGAGCTCAAGGACGCGTTTAGAGCAAATTTTCAAGGGACTTATGTCGGCCCTCTGGACGCAGATGATCTAAGTCATATAACTCAACAGCCCGGAGAGTCAACGCGGAAATTCTGGAACAGGTTTCTCACCAAAAAGAACCAAATAGTCGACTGTCCGGACGCCGAAGCCTTAGCAGCTTTTGAACACAATGTCCGAGACGAATGGCTTGCCAGGCACCTCGGCCAAGAGAAGCCGAGGACAATGTCCGTACTAACAAGCCTCATGACCCGCTTCTGTGCGGGAGAGGATAGCTGGCTAGCAAGATGCAGCACCAGCGACCCAAGTACATCCGAGATAAGAGATGGAAACGGAAAATCATGGCGCAGAAAAGAGCAGCACCGGAATAAAGAGAAAAGCCCTAAGAGCATGGCAGTCAACGCCGGATTCAAAAGCTCGCGGCCGAACAACAAAACACCGCCTCTTAAGGATGACAACGATGAGTTGTCCAACTTAAACAAGATTTTGGGTCGGATATGTCAAATCCACAGTACCCCCGGAAGGCTGCAAACCACACCCACAGGGATTGTTGGGTTTTCAAATAGTCCGGCCGACTAAACGCCGAACACAAGGGGCTCGACGCGTCAAGCGAAGACGATAAACCCCACCAGCAGAGGACCGGAAAACAAAAGACTTTCCCACAAGAGGTCAAGGCAGTAAACTCACTTCATGTGAGAATACGGAAAAATAGTGCGGCACTTCCTAATAAGAGCCTCGCACGGTCCAAACAAGCAGACCATAGAGATTGGATATCAAAACCAATCACTTTCGACCACCTGGACTATTCCAGAAGCGTTCGAAACGCGGGACGGACTGCCCTGATATTGAATCCCATAATCGACGGATTACAATTTACTAAAGTCCTAATGGACGGAGGCAGCGACTTAAACCTGCTGTATTCAAACACAATCCGCAAGATGGGGATAGACCCTACCAAAATTCGACACAGCCGCACTTCCTTCAAAGGAGTGACGCCAGGCCCTTACGCCAAGTGCACAGGCTCCCTATTACTAGAAGTCATGTTCGGATCACCGAACAATTTTCGGCGCGAAAAACTAATTTTTCACATAGTCCCATTTAAAAGTGGATATCAAGCACTCTTGGGACGGAAGGCTTTTGTCCGTTTCAACGCCATACCGCATTACGCGTCTCTTACACTCAAGATGCCCGGTCCTCGAGGCATCATTTCAGTGCGAGGGTCACTTGAAGACCCCGGACACGGATAGACGAGTCCGGCATTGGTTGGCTAGGGGCTCCCTAGCCGCACAACCCTTGACAAGGGGTTGCGCGCACAAAGAATCGCGAGTTCATACGAATCCCGCTTTACTTATTTAAGTTTCTTCTTCTCCTTTTTTCGCACGAATTGTTTCCAAACTAAGCGTTCCTCTCTTTTTACAGATGAACAACGTGCATACCCGTCCAGGATAACGGCACAACAGAGACACAGGCGCATACGTGCAGTAGGGACCCGTTACGAGGATTCTTTTCAGATTAAGACCCTGCGTAAACCTTTTTTACTGTCTCTTGTTGTTATTCTCCCTTGGTTTCTTCCTATAACCACAACGGAGCCTGACGTTTTGGCATCGGCCGCGTCAGAAGACCATGCCCGTACCTGGACACTAGGGGCTTAGGGCATTATTCTGCCCATTATCATAAAGACCGAACACCTTAGGGAGTGTTTGGCGTCTCGAGTTAGGCATTATATGCATTAGCTCCGAATCATGTCTTTGGTCAAATGTTGGGTTTGCCCAGCTCCTGTGTTTTGCTGCCTTACGTTCCGTATCATCGGCTAACGCGGCACCAGGAGAACTACTGCGATTGTGCCCAAGTTTGGCTGGGCGAGCACCTCAGTAGAGAAAGTCGAAAACTGACTATCATGATATAGCGAGAGACTGGTCAACCACTCGATCGACTACCGGAATGTTTAGAATTCCCCGCTTTGACGAAGGACCGTTTCCCGGTCAGGCACACACGCGCCCCGCAATCGGAGAAGTGCGGTGCCCCCAAGGGCTATATCGTAGCCCCACCCTCGAACTCCACTGGCTAAGTGAAAGTGATAAAGCATTATAGTCCGGATTGCCTCGTTCGCTACGCTACCACCTCCTAAACAGGACTGAGACGTCGGATTAAGTGTGAACACGCGCTATTTTTGCGAACACCCCCGCACCTTGTGCGTGGGGGCTGAAGCCGAAGACTGCAATCTTTCAGGTTATACAAATGTATACGAAAACGGCTGCTCAGGAGCAGTTTTACCACTTGGGATGCACAAGTATAAAAAGCAGTTATTGCATAATCATTGTTTTACAAGCTAAAACGTTCATTTGAACATGACATTTTTTGAGCACTGCGACTCTATTACAAGAGCACCACGCATAACTTCCCTGAAATAGTGCTCGGCGGGGAGCCGGCTTTCATCCGAACCCTGGGCGGCAACAGCGGTGGCATCCATCTCTGTCCAATGCGCCTTTACGCGGGCAAGTGCCATCCGCGCGCCTTCGATGCAGGCCGACCGCTTCATCTCCTTGATATGCGGCACCGCTCCAAGGAATTGCTGCAGTAAGCCGAAGTAGCTCGTCGCCTTGGGCCTCTTTGGCCAGACATGAGCCACGATGTCAGTCATGGCAAGTCTGGACAATCTATTTAGGTCGGCCCATTCGGCCAACCGGTCGGTCAACGAAAGTGAGTGATCCGGACTATGGAATTGAGACCAAAATAGCTCTTCCGTCTTTTGATCCTTCTGGCTCCGGAAGTGCTCAACGGCATCAGCCGCACTTGCCGCTAAGTCCATATATAGATCCTCCGGACTCCACAGCCGATCAAATTGAGCATACTTTTGATCCATAAACCGGCGACGCAGCAGATAAGGCTTCCCAGCCACGATATCTCCGGCCTGGTGCAGCTCCTCCCTCATGGCCCGCATGGCAGAGCGGGCATCCGTGGCCTCGGCGGTGGCCTTCTTCAGGTCTTCCCACTCCGATAAGCGCTCCATTTCAAGAGCCTCATTGCGGTCGGCAGCATCTTTTACTTTCACGGCCAATTCGGACACCTCTTCCCTGCTTAGGCAGTGAGCAGCCCTTTCGGCTTTCAACTCCTCGGCCGCCCTCGAGGTAGCCGCGTCACTCCTTCGGGCTTTCTCCTTGGCTTGAGAAAGTTCGGCCCGAAGGCTCTCCACAGCAGCAGCACCGTCTGTATAACAGCATATAATTTATCAGAGGAGGGCTTTGACTCCATTAATAAAGCGACTGTGGAGAACTCATTTACCTTGCGACTCGTCAAGTCGCCGGTTGACAAGTGCGATGTCCGCATCCACCGCGTCAAGTTGCCGCATTAACTCAGCAACCCCACTAGTCCGGCTAGCCCTCGGACTATCCGCCACCTGCATAGGAATGGCGACATTCATTACTTGCGATTTCGATCCTCGGCACGCTGTCGTCTTCGACAACCTACCGAGTCTCAGGGGCTACTATCTATACAGGGCACACTTTTATGTGCAAAACTGTCAAAAATAGAAGGTGCGTCATTTTCGCGTACCTCAAATCCCGCCAGCAAACTCATAGCGGCGTTACGCAATCCGCTCTCGGCGGACGAAATCCTTACACTCACCATGTGCATCAACGCACGATGATCTTGTGAGATGGACGCCCTCTCAAGCAGATTCTTCAATTCTCCCGGCCGGATACTATCGGGCGCCGAACTTTCCGGCCCCTCCGGACTCGGGGATACCCTCCGTGATGATACTTCAAGCTCATATGCCTTATCTGATGGCGCAGCAGACGGGGCGTTTCGCTCTCCATCATCTCCGGAAGAAGGTCCCCCGAAGACGAGCTCATCTGCGAAGGCTGCAAATCCGAACTGCAAGATAAAAATTTCGGTCACCCACAGAAGCACAAATGGAGGTATTTTCTTACTAATGAAATCCCCTTTTCATACTCACGGCTTGCTGGAGGGCTGATTCTTCGGCAATGATTGTGCGTCCGGATTCTCCCCGGACGCCGGACCCCCCCGGTGAAGATCTCTTCCCCCGTTTAGGGGCTTTGGCCTCCGGGTTTTCGGAGGCGGTCCTCTTCTCCCCCTGGGAGGAGGGGTTCTTGATCCCCCCCCTCTTCAGACGCCCTTTTGGGCAAAATATTAGCTCCTCTATTTTCCCCATCGCTCCCTTCTGTGGGCGCGACCTCCAACATTCTGAACAGCACGGGCTCCAGTGCGGTCTCTGGGAGGGGGGCCGGACACCTTATCAGCCTTGATCGCTCCACCCACTCCTGTGAGTAATGGGTCAGGAGGCGAACTCTAGAAAGGCAGATAAACAGAACGTCCAGACTCTGAGCTATTTACCTGAGTATTCGGGCGATTGCGGCTTAGGCCTGCGTCCTCGGCTACTTCCGGACACGCCACCTGCGGTCCGAAGAACAACGTGTACATCTCCACGGGTGTCGCACCCATGAAGTGTTGGAGAATCCGAGGTCCCTCCGGGTTGAACTCCCATAGACGGAGAGGACGGCGTTTGCAGGGCAGAAGATGCCTGATTAGCATAACCTGCATCACCACAACCAGATTGATCTCCCTCGCTTGGAGGTCTCGAATCCGGCCCTGTAGTGAGGGCACGTCTTCGGACGGCCCCCAATTGAGCCCTTGGTTGACCCACGACATCAGTCGACGTGGAGGTCCCGGGCGGAATGAAGGCGGCGGCTTTTGCCTGCTGCCCTTCGGAGCGGTGATATAGAACCACTCCTGCTGCCACAGTCCGAGTTCCTCTTGGAAGGAACCCTCGGGCCACGGGGCATCGGCCTTTTTGCTTATGGCCGCCCCGCCGCACTCCGCTTGACGCCCCCCGATCATCTTCGGCTCCACATTGGAGGTCTTCAGCCACAGGCCGAAGTGGGGAGTGACGCGGAGGAAGGCTTCACAGACGATAATGAATGCGGAGATATGGAGGATGGACTCCGGAGCCAAATCGTGAAAATCCAGCCCATAGTAGAACATGAGCCCTCTCACGAAGGGGTCCGTCGGGAAGCCTAAACCCCGACGGAGGTGGGATACAAAGACAACGTATTCGCCGGGCTCGGGGGCGGGCCCGGCCTGCCCTTGGGCAGGCAACCTGTGCGAAATCTCGTAGGCCAGGTACTTGGCCTCACGTAACTTCAATATGTCCTCCTCCGTGACGGAGGAGGGAAACCACCGACCATGGAGGTCGGAGCCGTACATGATTGAGAATCCGAAGCGTTTGAATCTGGGGCTCTGGGTGCTGGAACTAGGAGCGAGGAAGAGATTCGATGCGAGATTGAAGAAAAGAAACGGTCCTTGGTCCTCTTATAAAGGGGAAAAATACCAAGGGTCGTCTCCGTGACCGTTCGGGATTCACCTTCGATGGAGGAGGCGTGGCGACGGGCACGGTTGGGTTACCCATGCAAGTATTGATGAGAATCCCGGTATAAGGGGAACACGATCTCTTCTTCAACAAGACGTGCCAAGGAAACCGCTTCGCTAAACGTGCTGAGGTGGTATAGTAAAAAACGATTCAAACAAAGGCTTGGTAGTGGTGCGATGCACGCCGCGTAATACGTCAGCAGATTGGACTGGTGTACATTTTATTCTCTCTACGGTGGAATGTGGAATTTATTTTGCAGAGCCGGACACTATCCTGGTGTTCATGATCTTCTCTGGATTATTCAAGGAAGGAACCCGCCTTGCAATGCCGAACATTATGCGCGCCGGACTTATCGTCATTGAAGCCTAGTTCAGGGGCTACTGAGGGAGTCCTGGACTAGGGGGTGTCCGGACAGCCGGACTATCATCGTCCGCCGGACTCCAAGACTACGAAGATACAAGATTGAAGACTCCGTCCCGTGTCCGGATGGGACTTTCCTTGGCGTGGAAGGCAAGCTTGGCGATACGGATATGTAGATCTCCTACCATTGTAACCGACTCTGTGTAACCCTAGCCTCCTCCGGTGTCTATATAAACCGGAGGGCTTTAGTCCGTAGGACACAACATACATTACAACAGTCATACCATAGGCTAGCTTTAGGGTTTAGCCTCCTTGATCTCGTGGTAGATCTACTCTTGTACTACCCATATCATCAATATTAATCAAGCAGGACGTAGGGTTTTCCCTCCATCGAGAGGGCCCGAACCTGGGTAAAACATCGTGTCCCTTGTCTCCTGTTACCATCCGCCTAGACACACAGTTCGGGACCCCCTACCCGAGATCCGCCGGTTTTGACACCGACAGCCCCTATCTTTCTATTCGTCCTGTTGAAATATCTTGCTCATGTGTATGAGGTGAGTGTTAGAAATCATAGAAGACTACATGATGGTTGAGTATGTGGAGCTCTTACTTAGACTCTGTTGAATAAGTTGAATTGCAATTGTTTGGTGACTAAGAATATAGGTTGTTGAGTTTCAAGATAATTCATTGTTTGAAACATGTGAATTGGTTGCTACTTGGTCGTGAGAAGTTCTATAAGAAAGAGTTATTGTTATGATGTATGTCTTGCGGTATGAATACTTGAGGTGACAATGGGGTATCATATTGATTCACTTGATGCATATTATGGCACTCAACTTGCGGATTCCCGAGGTGACATTGGGGTAATCTATGCATAGGGGTTGATGCATGTTTTTATTATCATTTCTCTGATAGAAACTTTGGGGTCTCATTGTAGTTCTTTGTGTGCATTGAATATTATGATCATGAAGTTGTTTGATGCATATCATAGAATTAACTCATGGATATTTGTGGTGACATTGGAGTATCTATGTGATATTAGAGTTGGTTGATGTGTGTCATATGGTGTTATTTTAGTATGAACTCTTGGTTAGATTGCTCGGAAAGAATAGCTTTGTGTTATTTTAGTACGAACTCTAGGATAGGTTGTTCAGAAAGAATAGTTTTGAGGTGGTTTCGTAACGTACAAACAATTTCTATCTGTTGTTCTCCGCCAATAGGAACTCGAGAGTGATTCTTTATTGCACTTTGAGGGATAATCATATGATCCAACTATGTTAGCATTGTTGAGAGATTGCACTAGTGAAAGTATGCATCCTAGGCCCCATTTTCCATCATTGCAATACCGTTTGTGCTCCGTTTTACTATTTACTACCTTGCTGTTTTTTATTGTTCGCACTACAAAAATTCATATCTACTATCCATATTACACTTTTATCACAATCTCTTCGCCGAACTAGTGCACCTATACAATTTGCCAGTGAATTGGGTGTGTTGGGGAGACAAGAGATTTCTTGTATTTGATTGCAGGGTTGTTTGAGAGAGATTATCTTCATCCTACACCTCCCACGGATTGATAAACCTTAGGTTATCCACTTGAGGGAAAATTGCTACTGTCCTACAAAACTCTGCGCTTGGAGGCCGAACACGAATCTAAAATAATAAAGTTGTGTAGTAGACATCAATCATCCCTTCCTCTTTTGGGGAAATACTGACTTAGTTCATGTCGCATCATGTTCCCAGGTAATAGGATATGAAATGATAGTGATAATCATCTGCAGTTTTTCATGCAGGAGAGGCCTACGCTAACAAGTAGCGAAATCCATTGACTACAAGTACTTATAATTGGAACAATTAGAAAGCATCCATAAATACTAACATGCTCATTAAGGTAAAACCCAACCATAGCATTAAGATCTAAGATCCCCTATAATCCCATATGCAACAATTCACGAACTGGGGTTTTGATTTCAGTCACTCCAGCAACCCACCATAAGCAAATCAATGACATATTGCAACACCCTACAATGTGAATCCCACACGTTTGCACAAATTATGGGCACCATAGGACAACACCATAATAATTTAGAACTCAAATCAACCATAACATATTACAATTAACCCATAGGACAAAAAGAAACTACTCAGACATAATAGAGATGCAAAACATAATTGGATAATAATATATAGCATCAAACACAATGTTCAAGTAGGGATTACAGTGGGTTGAGGTAGAGTACTCCGCTGCATAGAGAGGGAGAAAGATGTTGATGACGATGGCGAAGTTGATGGATACGTTCGCCGCGATGAAGATTCCTCGACTGGCACTCCGACGCCCCTAGGAGAGAGGGGAAGAGAGCCCCCCTCGTTCTTCTCCCTCCTTGGCCTTTCCCCTAGATTGCGACTAGTTTCCCCCTTTGGTCCTTGGCTTCCATGGCTCCCGAGGGGCGAGAGCCCCTCTGAGATTGGATCTCTACTCCTCTATTTAGGTACTGTTTCTAAGGTCAAGCGCCATTTCTTAATTATTTGAAGATCCGTAACTCCGACCAGGTTGAAATTTGAAGGGGATTTTCCCCATAAAATTATCTTTCTTGCGGCGAAAGAAGAGCTCCAACTGACTTAAGGAGCCTCCACGCGCCCCCTCGAGTGGCGAGGTGCCTGGACACGCCCTAATGTCATGTATGACGCTCATGTACTACCTTACAATGATTTCTTTGCCAAAAAGTCTGATATTTTCCATGAAAAGTTCACAAAAAATAGGTTGTTATGGCTCAGTGAAGTTTTCAATTAAAACCTTAAACAATACAAAACAGGAACTGGTCTTTGGCATTAGATTAATAGGTTAGTCCAAATAAAAATAATATAAATTGTTGCCAAAGGTATATACAAGTGGTATGATAATAACATGAAATAATAAAAAGTTATAGGTACGTTTGATACGTATCAGTGTGTATCTTGCATATCTTTGTGTCTCCATGCTTTCACAAAATTAACAATTGTGTGGAATTAGATTTTCTATATGCTTGAATCACTGGTAGGACCTTATGTTTTCACACTGGGCTATGGAGGCACTATCCTTGATAGTGTTCTATTGCCTTCAGCTATCTTGAAACCATGCCAAGTTCGGAAAGCAACCTTTTGATCCAAACACCCTCGTTTGTCCATTCTGAAGCGACAACCCACTTTAGTCTCTGTTATAGAATCCGCCAAAGTAATCTTCTTGGAAGAATTCCAAATTACTGTGTTACCATTCCATGTTACAAAAAAATGACTGAAGTAGAACATCTCTCATGGCAATGATGAACATTGCATTGATGTAACTACTTACAATGAGCTTCATCAGTGTAACCCTTTACAATCAAATCTTCATTATCTCTATATGTGAGAAAAATATCCTTAGTCCTAGTTTGGTACTTAAGGATATTTCCACTCTTGTCCTTTGATCAGCACCTTGGTCACTTAGGTATCTTGCTCACAATCTTTTAGAGCACCGGACGTATCTAGCTGTTCTCATACCATGGGGTACATGATTAATCGAAACACACATGTGTATGGAATCCCATTGATGTGCTTTTGATCGTCAGTGTTTTAGGCCACTTAGTATTGCTAAAACTCTTTCCGTCTGACCTCGACAAGAACCCTTTCTTGTCGGTTTCCATACTAAACTAATTTAGTATCTCCACAATATGTATTTTGTCTTAGCCCTGTTAGGCGCTTCTATCTCCATAGATCTTATGCCCAATATGTATGTTGCCTAGCCCTAGTTCTTCATCAAAAATGTTTTCAATGAAGTTCTAATTCATGTTAAGAAATTTATATTGTTTCCAATCAACAATGTGTCATCCATAGAAAGTCTTAGAAATATTATTATGCTCCTACTAGAACTATTATTACGCTCCCAGTTACTTTCTTGTAAACACAAACATCTTCTCTATCCTTCATGAGGTCAAAACCTTTGACAGTTTCATCAAAATGTAGATTCCAACTTTATTATGCTTGCTTTAGTCCATTGTTGGATCTCAGAATTTTACACACCTTCCAAAATCCTTTAGGAAAAAAATCCCTTGGATTTTATCATATACATGTCCTTGGACGTATTTTCATTTAAGAAAAGCGTTTTTGAGGTCCGTATGCAATATTTCGTAATTGAGATATGCTGGTATTGCTAGTCTAACCCGCACCGACTAAAGCATCACTACAGTGAGACAATCTTGTTATAGTCAACTCCTTGAACTTGTCAGAAAACTCGGCATCAATTTATAGATCCATTCATATAAGTTAGGCCTTTTTTCCTTCCGGACAGCCTACCAAGTTCTAAATACATGGAGACTATATCAGCACTTGACATTTAGCCAATTATCGGAGTGACGGCCCACCATTGCTTCTTTGTATGTTGAAGGTTTATTGCTGTTAAACAACACTAACTTGTTCACACACCTTAGGGGTTTGCCTGAGTTTTGCCTAACTTATGTGGTACAACTGTAAGCTCAACCATAGTCTCTATATCCCATGCAGGGGCTTCCGTATCAGTCGTAGTGGGACACTTTAAAACCGCTTTCAATGTTTGTTTTCTTTTACCTAATGACAAAGATTATGTAGTCTCGTCAACATGCACTGTCCTCCCACTCGCTCTTTTGCAAGAAATATTTTCTTCAGAACACACCGTTCTTAGCAAAAAGTATTTTGCCTTCGGTAAAGTGATAGAAGAAATTCCCAACTATTAGGGATAACCTACAAACTAGTACTTCTATGATTAGGGATATATGTAGTTGCAAATATTTTACGTACACATTTCCAAATGTTAAGAAAAGAAAATTTTGGTTTGACATCCCATACCACATTTGGTATGTGTGTCATTTACAAAAAGCCTATGGTGTAAGTGCAAAAGTTGTAGTCTCTAAGAGCAGCTACAACTGCGGACACCAATCTGGGCCCTTAAACGCTCGCGGACACGCCCGGATGCATCCCTGGACAGTGATCGGTCAACCCCCAAATTTCCTTCGCACAACCGGATACCTCAGTTATGAAACCTCAAATCCATACAAACACATGCAACGTAAAAGATGCAACACAAACTGTCCAACTAAACTAGCACATGCCATCGGCATACCAACATTTGGCATGTTCTACGTAAATAGTAATATGGATCATCCACAATTCCATCGGACTACCAACATTTGGCATGTCCCACGTAAATAGTAATATGGATCATCCACAATTGGCCTTGCTATTGCCCTTCCCAGCGCCCTTGCCGTCCTTCTCGTGGAAATAACACTCAAAAGCACAAAATAGACCAAGCCAGATCCACTCTTCACCGGAGCTGAGCGACCTGTCGCTGTCCTCCTCTTCTGTGAGGAGGGAGCGGTCCGGCCATGGCACCGAACGCTTGATTTTTCTCTTGGTGAGGGACGCATGTTCCTCCTCTTCCGCTTCTTTAGGATGCAGGCACGGGTGGCATCCTCCTCTACGGCAGAGCGCACTACCGTATCGACCACCTCTGCCTCCGCCATGTCGATAGCGAGGCATGCCTCGGCCACCCTCATCCTCTCCTTCCCACAGTGGTCACACTAGTCCCGGTAGCACTCATACTCAGAAGACCGGAAATGGGGAGTGAGGGAGTCCTAGACTAGGGGGTGTTCGGATAGCCGGACTATCATCGTCGGCCGGACTCCAAGACTATGAAGATACAAGATTGAAGACTTCGTCCCATGTCCGGATGGGACTTTCCTTGGAGTGGAAGGCAAGCTTTGCAATACGGATATGTAGATCTCCTACCATTGTAACCGACTCTGTGTAACCCTAGCCCTCTCCGGTGTCTATATAAACCGAGGGTTTTAGTCCATAGGACGGACAACAATCATACCATAGGCTAGCTTCTAGGGTTTAGCCTTCTTGATCTCGTGGTAGATCCACTCTTGTACTACCCATATCATCAATATTAATCAAGCAGGAGTAGGGTTACCTCCATCGAGAGGGCCCGAACCTGGGTAAAAACATCATGTCCCTTGTCTCCTGTTACCATCCGCCTAGACGCACAGTTTGGGACCCCCTACCCGACATCCGCCGGTTTTGACAGCGACATTGGTGCTTTCATTGAGAGTTCCTCTGTGTCGTCACCGATAGGCTCGATGGCGCCTTCGATCATCAACAACGACGCGGTCCAGGGTGAGACTTTTCTCCCCGGCCAGATCTTCGTATTCGGCGGCTTTGCACTGCGGGACAATTCGCTTGGCCATCTAGAGCAGATTGAAAGCTACGCCCCTGGCCATCAGGTCAGATTTGGAACCCTGAACTTCACGGCTGACATCCGCGGAGACTTGATCTTCGATGGATTCGAGCCACAGCCGAGCGTGCCGCACTGTCACGATGGGCATGATTTAGCTCTGCTGCCGGACAGTGCCCTTGAGGCCGCACACGAGTCCGCTCCGATCCTCAACCCGGAGCCAGCTACCCAGATCGAGGACGGGTGGCTAGACACCGCCTCGGGGGCTGCAACCTCTACGGCGATGGAGCCGAATACTGACCTTGTCCCTTGCGACGCTCATGACTCCGAGGTGCTGGACTCCTCGCCGGACTCCGAACCTCCTGCGCACCCTCCAATCGAATCCAATTGGGCGCCGATCATGGAGTTCACTGCCGCGGACATCTTTCAACACTCACCTTTTGGTGACATCCTGAATTCGCTAAAGTATCTCTCGCTATCAGAAGAGCCCTGGCCGAATTGCGGTCAGGATGGTTGGGATGCGGACGACAAAGAAATTCAAAGCCCACCCACCACCCACTTCGTAGCCACTGTCGACGATCTAACCGACATGCTAGACTATGACTCCGAAGACATCGACGGTATGGATGACGATGCCGGAGACGACCAAGAACCAGTGCCTACGGGGCACTGGAAGACCACCTCATCATATGACATATACATGGTGGACATCCCAAAGGATGGGAATGGCGAAGAAGCAGCGGAGGAAGACTCCTCCAAGAAACAGCCCAAGCGCCGGCGTCAGCGGCGCCGCTCTAAATCCCGCCACAGCAAGAATGGAGATTCCGGCACCGGAGATAATAACACCCCAGAGAGTGCCGAAGACAACCCCTCCAGCAAAATTCAGCACAGGAGGACGGAGAAGCCAGCCCTCATGAGAGAGCGGCAGACGAAGAGGTAGAGGATGATAGTTACATGCCTCCCCCCGGAGACGAGGCAAGCCTCAACGACGATGAATTCGTCGTTCCCGAGGATCCCGTCGAGCAAGAGCATTTCAAACGCAGGCTAATGGCCACGGCGAACAGCCTAAAGAAAAACCAGCAACAGCTTAGAGCTGATCAAGACCTGCTAGCCGACAAATGGACTAAAGTCCTTGCGACCGAAGAGTATGAACTCGAACGCCCCTCCAAAAGTTACCCCAAACGCAAGTTGCTCCCCCTATTAGAGGAGGAGGCATATAAACCTGCATCACCAGCGCACAATATGGCTGACCGACCACCTCGTGACCGCGACAGAGAGGCCTCTAGGCCCTCCACCAGAACCGTACCCCGGCACCGCTTGAAAAGTACGAAGCCACGGGGGAATGCGCCGGACTTGCGAGACATATTGGAGGATAAGGCAAGACAATCAAGATCGATCTATGGATCGCGTGGGTGCCCCACGATGCGCGACGACGACCGTCGCGACGGATACAGCAACTCCGGTCGGGCCGAACACAGTAGACAAAGCTCACTTGAGCTACGTCGTGATATAGCCCAATATAGAGGCGCCGCACACCCTCTATGCTTCACAGATGAAGTAATGGATCATCAAATCCCCGAAGGGTTTAAACCCGTGAACATTGAATCCTACGATGGCACAACAGACCCCGCGGTTTGGATCGAAGATTATCTCCTTCATATCCACATGGCCCGCGGTGAAGATCTTCACGCCATCAAATATCTCCCACTCAAGCTTAAAGGACCAGCTCGGCATTGGCTTAACAGCTTGCGAGTAGAGTCAATTGGGTGTTGGGAAGACCTGGAAGCCGCATTCCTTGACAACTTCCAGGGCACATATGTGCGACCACCATACGCCGATGACCTAAGCCAGATAATTCAGCAGCCAGACGAATCGGCCAGGCAATTCTGGACACGGTTCTTAACAAAGAAAAATCAAATCGTCGACTATCCGGATGCAGAGGCTCTCGCAGCCTTTAAACATAACATCCGCGACGAGTGGCTGGCCCGGCACCTAGGACAGGAAAAGCCGAAATCCATGGCAGCCCTCACATCACTTATGACCCGCTTCTGCGCGGGAGAGGACAGCTGGCTAGCCCGCAGTAACAACCTCAGTAAAAATTCTGGCAGTCCGGATACCAAGGACCGCAATGGCAGGTCGTGTCGCAATAAAAACAAACGCCGCGTTAACGGTGATAACACTGAGGATACGGCAGTCAACGCCGAATTCAGAGGCTCCAAACCCGGTCAGCGGAAAAAGCCATTCAAAAGAACTACTCCGGGTCCATCCAATTTGGACCAAATACTCGACCGCTCATGCCAGATACACGGCACCCCCGAAAAGCCAGCCAATCACACCAACAGGGATTGTTGGGTATTCAAGCAGGCAGGCAAGTTAATTGCCGAAAACAATGACAAGGGGTTGCATAGCGATGACGAGGAAGAGACCCGGCCGCCGAACAATAGAGGACAGAAGGGTTTCCCCCCACAAGTGCGGACGGTGAACATGATATACGCAACTCACATACCCAAGAGGGAGCGAAAGCGTGCACTCAGGGACGTATACACGATGGAGCCAGTCGCCCCGAAGTTCAACCCATGGGCCTCCTGCCCGATCACTTTTGATCGAAGGGACCACCCCACTAGTATCCGCCACGGTGGATTCGCCGCATTGGTTTTAGACCCAATCGTCGATGGATTTCACCTCACTAGAGTCCTGATGGACAGCGGCAGCAGCCTGAACCTGCTTTATCAGGATACAGTGCGCAAGATTGGCATAGACCCCTCAAGGATTAAACCCACAAAGACGACCTTCAAAGGCGTCATACCAGGTGTAGATGCCAATTGTACAGGCTCAGTTACACTGGAAGTGGTCTTCGGATCCCCGGATAACTTCCGAAGCGAGGAGTTAATCTTCAATATAGTCCCGTTCCGTAGCGGCTATCATGCTCTGCTTGGACGAACCGCGTTCGCCAAGTTCAACGTGGTGCCGCACTATGCATACCTCAAGCTCAAGATGCCTGGCCCTCGAGGAGTCATTACGGTCAACGGAAACACTGAACGCTCCCTCTGAACGGAGGAACACACAGCGGCTCTCGCGGCAGAAGTATAGAGCAGCCTCTTAAGGCAATTTTCGAGTCCGGCCGTCAAGCGACCGGACACAGCCAAACGCGCCCGGAGTAACTTACAACAAGACCACCTGGCACATTCCGAGCACGCATAGCAATGCAGCCCCAACCCCAGCCCTCACAAAATCGCAAGACTGGTCCTTCGTGTACATCATTACGCTCTAGAGATACCATGTGCATAGGGGGAGGGGCACGACCACAACAGGTCCAGAGTGCAGCTCAACCACACCAGGGGCTCCCAAGTGTGTCAGCATTTTTCTTTTTTTTCTTCTTCTTATATACATGACTCCACTTACTAGAGGGCCTGTCCAGCAGTAGACCTGCTGAACTCACGATGCAACAGCCAGGGAAGGAGAAAGGCTACGACGAACACTCAGGTGGTCTCCATTACGAGCATTAAATCCGTTTTATACACTATTCCACAGCCTACCCCTGGAGGGGGACATGTTTAATAGTCCCATCCCTTGCTTACCGCACTATTTGTATCGTTCTGCATTCATGGCAGTATTTCTGGAATAAACAATGCACCGCTTTTTGCTTATAATTGCATTTCTTTCTTATACACATGTTCATTTATGACATGTTGCATCCGTACACTCTCGTACGGCTAAATACATCAGGGGCTTAAGTTCCCTACATTATGGTGTGATAAGTCCGAACACTTTCACAAGTGCAGCACCCCAAACTTATAGAATTATATGCATCGGCTCCGAATCATGTCTTGGGTCAATAGTTGGGTTTGCCCGGCTCCCATGTTTTGGTACCTTACGTTCCGTTGTATCGGCTAAGGTAGCACTGGGAGAACCACTGCGATTGCACCCCAGTTGAGCTGGGCGAGCGCCTCAGTGGAGAAAGCTAAAACTGACCGTCATGATAAGGCGAGAGTTGGTCGCTGTTCGAGAGGTTTTTTCGAGTCCCTAAATACTTATGTCGCTTAGAGCGAGGAACCGGCTTTTGTCCGGCCCAGGCGTGGATAGCGCCCCGAACTCGGTCTTCCGAACACTAGGGGCTTCGCCGAAATTTAAAATTATAGAATTCTATGGCTAAGTGAGAGTGTTCAAGCATTATAAGTCCGGTTGCCTTGTTCGTTGTGTTGAGCGCCTCCCTAGATGGACCCAAAAATGGGAACAAGAGCGCTCAAGTTTATCCCGAACACCCCAGCACTCGTGGCATGGGGGCTGAAGCCGACAACTTGCCATCTCTCAGATTTGGTAAACGGCCGCACAGAAGGTAATATTTTAAATTAACAAGCGTTGCTTAGCGCATATGAACAAAGTCTTCACCGCACAGGATAACAAAATGCGAGTCTACTCAAATATCACATCTTTAGAGCACTCACCCGCAATCATGCGGGCAACCTTCAGGACACTCTTATAATACATTTCGGGCGTACGATACTCCTTGCCCACCGGAGGCGCGTCCGTCAGAAGCTTCTCAGCATCCATCCTGCCCCAGTGCACCTTTGCACGGGCAAGGGCCCGACGGGCACCTTCAATGCAGGAGGAGTGCTTGACGACCTCAACCCAGGGGCACGCGTCCACCAGCCGCCGCACCAGCCCGAAGTAGCTCCCAGGCATGGCCTCCTTAGGCCACAGCCGAACTATGAGGCCCTTCATGGCCTGTTCGGCTACCTTGTGGAGCTCGACCAGCTGCTTCAGCTGGTCGCTAAGGGGCACCGGATGTCCGGCCTCAGCATACTGAGACCAGAAGACCTTCTCCGTCGAGCTCCCCTCCTCGGCCCTGAAGAAAGCGGCAGCATCGGACACGCTGCAGGGCAGATCTGCGAACGCTCCTGGAGAGCTCCGAATTCGGGTAAGTAATAGGTAATTCACATTCACATGCTTGCTTTGCATGAAAAATGCCTTACCCGCCGCTATCTTCTTCAACGCCTCGATTTCCTGGAGGGCCTTGTGGGCTTCGGCCTTAGCGGCTTTGGCAGTCTCAAGAGCCGAGGCAAGCTCGGATTCTCGAGTCTTTGAGTCGCGCTCCAAACCCTTGTGTTTTTCCATGAGAGCCTGGAGCTCTTGCCGCAGCTCCGCCACCCGCGCCTCCTGCTTCTCTCGCTCGGCTCGCTCCGTGGCCGCATTGCGTTCGGCCGCGGACACCGCCTCCTTCAGGGTCGCCACTTTGTTCGTGGCCCCTGGAGTACCCACGTTATCCTTGTTATTTCTCTTGCGACCAAATCCTTTTCTGTAAGGTACAAATTTAATACGGTGTTTCTCACCTTCCTTGTCCTCGAGCTGCTTCTTGGCACGGCCGAGCTCGCTCTCGGACCGCTCGAGGCTCTGCTTCAAAGTATTGACCTCCGCAGTCAGTGCGGCAGAGGTCAGCAGCGCAGCCTGCAATCCCATATTGACATATTTTAGAACTCCTGCGTATATCTTTTTAGATCCTCAGTCCGACTTTTCTTTCCAAACACCAAACCGAGAATCAGGGGCTACTGTCTATGCGGTATTACATTACATATCTTAAAATTCTTACCTCAAAGCCTGTTAGAAGGCTGCTGCAGGCTTCGGTCAGCCAGCTCTTGGCAAGCTGAACCTTCTGAATCACCGCACTCATAACAATGCAGTGTTCTTCTTCAATGGAAGCGCCGTTGAGCGCCTCCAGCAAGTTATCCGGCGCCTCCGGTTGGACTGAGGCCGCCGGTGTCACAGTCTTGCCCTTCTTACGAAGGGGCCGTTTACCGGACTCCAAAACCACTGCAGGTTCCGGTGCGGAGTCCGGTGCAGAGTCCGGGAGGTCGCCTTGCGGCACCTCCGGGGCCTCCTCCTCCTGGCGGGTCCCTTCCCGGGACCCCACCTCGACGTCGTCAGCGTCACGGGGGGTGGAGGCGGTCGGAAGAGAATCCATATCCGACGTGTCCAAGGACCCGCTCGACAAAGCGGGAAGATCATCCTTGGCCGGACTACAGGTTGGATGCAGCATTAGAAAGACACCGTGTGGCAAAAAGAAAAATTATAAGTTATCTAGGAGTCCGGATACTTACGATCTCGCCAGGGGCTTGGCCCTTGAGGGCCACTCCTCATCATTGTCGCCGACGTTGGCGGAGCAGTCCGGGGGAAGGGTCCTTCCCTTCTTGGACCCTTCGGCCTCCCTAGTTGGGGAAGCCTTCCTCTTCTTCTCTCCCCCCGCTGGGGGAGAGGCCTCTTTCTTCTCCTCCTCTTCTTCGGGGGAGGAGTCCGCCTCGGAGTCATCGGACGATGAGTCCGATATCACCTGACGCCGGGAACTCCTTTGGGTTCCCGTGGCCTTCTTCTTGGCCTTCTTTCTCCGGCACTACGTAAAGTGCCGGGACCAGCAGTCCTGTCAAACGGGCATCCGCTGGGTCTTCTGGAAGGGGAGCCGGACAGTTAACCTGCCCGGACGTCTTCTGCCAGTCCTGTCAAAGGTATTGGGAGGTTAGATCCCACATAGAGTCAAACTATGAGAGATATGAGTGTCCCATAATGGATAACATAGCTTACCTCGCCCGCTGGGCGCTGCGTGCTGAATCCGCGATCTTCGGTTGTGGATGCGGGTGCTTCCGCGCCCTTGAATAGCACCCTCCAGGCCGCTTCGTACGTCGTGTCGAAGTGCCCGCTTAGGGTCCGGTGCTGTGCCGGATTAAACTCCCACAAATTGAAGGCCCATTGCTGGCAAGGGAGAATCCGGCGGACGAGCATGACCTGGATCACGTTGACAAGCTTAAGCTTCTTGTTCACCAGGGTCTGAAGGCAGGACTGGAGTCCGGTCAGCTCCTCCGAACTACCCCATAGCAAGCCCTTCTCTTTCCAGGAGGTGAGATGCATGGGGATACCGGATCTGAACTCGAGGGCCGCTGCCCATTTAGGGTCGCGCGGCTCAGTGATGTAGAACCACACCGATTGCCACCCTTTGGTGGATTCCACGAAGGCACCCTCAAGCCAGGTAACGTTGGGAATTTTGCCCACCATGGCGCCTCCGCACTCCACTTGGCTGCCCTTCACAACCTTCAGCTTGACATTGAAGGTCTTTAGCCACAAGCCGAAGTGGGGCTGGATGCAGAGGAAGGCCTCGCACACAACGATAAACGCCGAGATGTTGAGGATGAAGTTTGGGGCTAGATCATGGAAGTACAGGTCGTAGTAGTACATGAGCCCCCGGACAAAGGGGTGAAGTGGGAAGCCCAGTCCGCGGAGGAAGTGGGGAAGAAATATGACCCTCTCATGGGGCCTGGGGGTGGGGATGAGCTGCCCCTCGTCGGGCAGCCGGTGCGCGATGTCGCTGGACAGATATCCGGCGCTGCGCAGCTTCTCGATGTGCCCCTCCGTAACAGAGGAGGCCATCCACTTGCCTCCCGCTCCGGACATGGCTGGAAAGGGTCGAGGTGAGATGTGTGGACCTGGGCGCTGGAGCTCGGGTGGGCGAAGAAGGCGTAGGTAAAGGAGGTGGATCCTTATCCCCTTATATATGGGCGGATGAAACTATGCGTCCCTACTAGCCTGGTAAAACTCGCTTATCTCCCAAGCGCCGCAATCAATGGCGCGGTTGGGTTACCCATGTCCGTATTGATGGGAATCCCGAAATAAGGGGAACACGATCTCTGCTTCGACAAGACATGCCAAGGAAACCACTTCGCTAAACGCGCTGAGGCGGTATAATAAAAATGATTCAAGTAAAGGCTCTGTAGTGGTGTGACGTCACGCCACAAAATATGTCAGCAGATTGAACTTGTGTATATATTATTCTCTCTACAGTGGTACGTGGAATTTATTTTGCAGAGCCGGACACTATCCTGGTGTTCACAATCTTCTATGAATTATTCGGAGGAGGAACCCGCCTTGCAATGCCGAAGACAATATGCGCGCCAGACTCGTCATCATTGAAGCCTGGTTCAGGGGCTACTGAGGGAGTCCTGGACTAGGGGGTGTCCGGATAGCCGGACTATCATTGTCGGTCGGACTCCGAGACTATGAAGATACAAGATTGAAGACTTTGTCCCGTGTCCGGATGTGACTTTGCTTGGCGTGGAAGGCAAGCTTGGCAATACGGATATGTAGATCTCCTACCATTGTAACTGACTCTATGTAACCCTAGCCCTCTCCGGTGTCTATATAAACCGGAGGGTTTTAGTCCATAGGACGAACAAGAATCATACCATAGGCTAGCTTCTAGGGTTTAGCCTCCTTGATCTCGTGGTAGATCCACTCTTGTACTACCCATATCATCAATATTAATCAAGCAGGAGTAGGGTTTTACCTCCATCGAGAGGGCCCGAACCTGGGTAAAAACATCGTGTCCCTTGTCTCCTGTTACCATCCGCCTAGACGCACAGTTCGGGACCCCCTACCCGAGATCCGTCGGTTTTGACACTGACAGGGAGGCTAATAGACCACGATGCTCAAGCCCCATTGGATCTGAGCTCCCATTGGGCCGATTCAATGGACTTGCACCGAACTATTCCCATCATCGGCTGGGCGCAGTCCTCCCGGGAGGGGCGGAGGGCAATGTGAACGGCCTTGGTCTCCTCCATCCCGCATGGGACGACACCCCAGTCGATTGATCTGAAGTCGTTACAGTCAGATCTGATTTCTACATGCCGAAGAAGGGTAGAGCTTGCTGGAAGTGGCTAGGGTTCGGTTTGGCAAGAGGATGAGGACGAATATATGTGTCGTTGGACGGGCCAGCGTCGGCTGGATCCGACATGACAGACGTGCCCGGTCGCACCCGGGCCTCCCCATATCCGCCCTAGATTTGGGCTGGATATTAGCGATGTCGACAGCCCGGGCGTTTGAGGCCGATTTGAGGCACCTTGGTGATCAGGCAGCCCGCTCGAGCATACGAGACTGGTTTGAGACGCCCAGTTGTAGATGATCTAAAGCATGACTTAAAAGAATAACAAGAAATTGGTCAGTGTCATCTTTGATCTTAGCATGTTATACATGTTTTTGTTACGTCTCCTGGACACTCCATTCTCAATGGTGTTCCGGGATGAGAAGTTATCTAAGTATTTCACGAGTTATCAAACATTCACTAAACTTGTAGCCCAAATATTCTTTTCACAATACGATTGCAGAAACTTAATTATTCTTGTTACAATAATTTTCTACTTCATTCTGAAATCCATTGAACTATTTAAAGGTTCAGACTTGTTGTCGGTGTACTAAATTAGGGGTACCTTAGTATCCCGAACTTGTGCACGGGCAGTTGCAGCGTCCCGCGGCAAGGCTTGCCGGGCGTCCGCCAAGATCCTCCGTAGTTCCTAATGATGCCATTCAAGAACAAAGTGTTTTCAACTAGGAAGACAAGACTCCGGCAAGAGGAGCTTGCCGGAAGGGACAAGGCCCCGGCAAGAGGAGCTTGCCGGGAGGGCCAACCAAGGCACTTCAGAGAACTTACCGCGACGCGCCGCGCGTCCCGGCAAGGCCCGACGAGCGACAAGCTTTCGGGCGCGACAAGACAACGACCGCGGCAAGGCGCTTGCCGCGGCGAAGCCACCACTCTGTGCCCATGCTCCAGCGCACCCGTCGACGTGTCGCCCTGAGACCATTCCAGACGCACGTGGCGGGAAGCTGTTCAGCCAAGCGGTGCGAGGTGGCAAGTGGAGATGACGAGAAGGCCATCGTGGCAAGTGGTGGCGCCCCTAACGGTCGCTTTTCTGCACTGTTTAGGCGATGCGGACGCGCATTAAATGCTCTTGTCCCCTGCCGTCAGAGTTAGGTAGGGTGCACTGTAGATGGCAGTTGTACCAACCACCCTTTTTACATTTGTACCCTTGACTGCGTTGCCACCTGTCGGTGACCCCTTTAGCCTATAAAAGGAGGCCCATGCGCAACGTAGAGGGGGTTCGACTCATTCAAAACTACACCACTCTCACGCTCTCAAGCAAGAACAGAATACAACCACAAAGCAGCAGTATGAGTATTATCTCTCCGGAGAGCTCCGGAGCTGGGTAAAAATCCCTCGCGTGCTCCGCCTCGATCCGCCCTTCGTGCGCTCTCCGCTCCCTTGCCAGACCGAAAGGGCCCCTGCCCCATAGGTGTTCGTTCCCCACGACATCTTTGGCGCGCCAGGTAGGGGGCCGTCGAGATTGCGTGAACCTGATCCGGCATTCACGCGAGCCAGATCTTCGTTTTCTTCATCATCATATTCATCGACATGCCACCGAAGAAGAAGGCTTCAGAGGTGGCTGTTCCGTCCACGTCGATCCCACCGCCACCGGAGCAAACGGGCGGTGGGGTAGACGCCGGAGGAGGAACAGGCGTCGACGAGGGAGCTCATGCTGCCGCCAGGTCCAAGGACAAGGCCAGGCAAACCTCGGCGTCCGTACACGCACCGCGCCCATCTCAGGAGGCGCGGGACCGACAACGTCATGGCACACGCGGTACCATACGTTTGGTGGGTCAAGGCCAAGCTGGTGGATCTCGGGACGCTCAAGATCAGCATGCACGACAACATGCTGGCACGAGCGTGGCGCGGTCGCCTGGACGAGATGCTGCTCCTTCTAACATTGTTAGAAGTGCGAGCATATCTCGCTCCTCGCGCCGTTTGCCGCCGCCACCCAAGACTCTAGAAGAAGCATTGGCCCGGGCCCAACTGCTTCTAGATTACCCTCCGGCGCCGGATAAGATCGATGATTGGAGGGCCACCATTCAGAGCCTCATCGGCTTCGCCAACGGTGACACTCCCCGGCAACCGAGTACGTCGAAGCCGCGGCAAGACGCCCAGGCGCAAGCCGATGGCGACAAGACTGGTGGGGGTGCGACCACCGTGCACTCCCCGCCCCGAAGGCCAAGATCGCCGACTCGCCGGGTCAACCTCGACACCGACTCCACGGCGTCGTCAGATCCACGAGCTCGTCGCGATCAACGCCAAGTTCTTCAAGAATGACAGCACGAAGACGCTCGTACACGCATCGAGCATCGAAGAGAAGCGCGACGTCAGTCAGAACAGCGCGCTGGGCCCACTGTCGACATGCATGCGCCAGGGGAACCAGGCAACTTGCCGTACGCGGTAGGTTGACCTGCGTTTACTCGTGAGCTGCGGCAAGTCCAGTGGCCCAGTACCAAGAACTTCAAGCCAGATGTACCAGAGAAGTATGATGGCAGGTTGCATCCGTCAGAGTTCCTCAGCATCTACACCATCGTGGTGCAAGCTGCCGGGGGTCGCGACGAGAAGATCCTTGCCAACTACTTCCTGCTGGTGCTCAAGCCCAATGTCAGATCCTAGCTCATGCACTTGTCGGACGACTCTATTTCTTCATGGGCGGACCTGTGTCATCAGTTTGTCGGCGCCTTCACAGGCGGCCACAAGCCCCATGGCTGGGAAAACGATCTTCATCTGCTCGCCCAGAAGGAAGGAGAGCCCCTGCGCAAGTATATTCAAAGATTCAGCCAAGTGCAACGCAACATCCCAGACGTCCACCCTGCCGCGGTTATCAACGCGTTTCATCAGAACGTGCGTAATCGCAGGATGAGGGAGGAGATGGCGATGTGCAAGATCAGAGATGTCAGCGAGCTATATGCCCTGGCCGACAGGTGCGCACGTGCTGAAGAGGGGAGGAAACTCCCCGGAGAGAATGCAGGAGCAGAAGGGTCTGATAGTGAGGATGCCGCCCCGGCAAGGAAAAACCGGAGGCGGAACAATAGGAAGAGGAAAACTAAGGATGTGCTAGTTGTCGAGCAGTCCGGCAACAGAGGAGGCGCCGAGAAGGCCAAAGCTGGTAACTCCAGCGAGGCTGTGGTGGCCGCCGACAAGCAGGATGGCTCCGGCAAGCAGTACTGCAAGATCCACCGCACCAAGGGCCATGATCTCCAGACCTGCAAGAATGTTGAGCAGCTTGTTGAACTGTAGAAAGCTGAATATGAGCGACGCGACAAGGAGAAGGCCCAAGAAGGTGGTGGAGGATCCGGCAAGAAGCGTCCCGGCCGGGGAGGGCGCCGCGGCAAGGCCAAGCAGCGGCAAGGAGACAGGCCTCCCCACGGCCGCGACAAGGATGAAGATGAAGACGACGACGAAGACATGGAAGACGATGAGGCCGACGAGCAGGAGTTTCAGAAAGCAACGGAGGTTCTGTGCGTTGATGGTGGTGCTTCTCTGCATAGTTCGCACTGCCAGCTCAAACAATGGGTGCGGGAAGTGAATGCAGCAGAACCACCAGTTGAGTCACGCAAGCCTCTGAAGTGGTCCAGCACGCCCATCATCTTTGACGTTGAGGATCACCCTGATCGCATAACTGCGGTCGGGTGCTTGCCGATGTTGGTTTCACCAACTATCCGCAACCTAAAGGTCACAAAGATGCTGGTTGACGGCAAGGCCGGCTTGAATCTGATTTCCTCCGCGGTACTCAAGAAGCTCCAGATCCCCGACAGCGAGCTCGAGGAAACCGGTACATTTCAAGGAATCAATCCGGGAAGGAGAAAGCCGAAGGGGAAGATCACGTTGCCAGTGACATTTGGCAGCGAGCTGAATTTCAGGACAGAGAGAGTTACATTTGACGTTGCTGATTTCCCATTGCCCTACAATGGGATACTCGGCCGCCCAGCGCTCGCCAAGTTCATGGCAGCCTCTCACTATGCCTACAACGTACTCAAGATGCCAGGGCCGATAAGCGTCATCTCTGTCCCTGGCGACAAGAAAGATTCCCTTATCTGCACTGACAAGATCTACCGGGAAGCAGCAGCCGCAGCAGATCACAAGCCACTTGCCGCTGAAGCTCCCGGGGGGAAGAAGAAGACCAAGTCCGGCAAGAGCTCTGATGCCCACTCCGTCAAGCGCACCTCTTTGGAGTGCTGCGCTACCGTCGAGTACGCACCATCGAGCTCCACCGACAAGTGTAATAAGGCGAAGACAGCTCCGCCAGAGACCAAGAAAGTGGCCGCCAAGGAGGACGGCACTGGTGGTACCTTCACCATCAGTGCCACACTTGACCCAAAATCGGAAAGCGCGCTCGTTGCTTTCCTGCGGGCGAATGTCGATGTGTTTGCATGGCAACCATCTGACATCCCCGGTGTTCCCAGGAAAGTAATTGAGCACCACCTTGCCGTCTGTCCTCACGCGCGGCCCGTCAAGCAGAAAGTTAGGAAGCAAGCAGTGGAGCGCCAAGAATTCATTGCTGAAGAGATCAAGAAGTTGGAAGCAGCAGGCCTGGTCAGAGGAGTGCTCCATCCTACGTGGTTGGCCAATCCTGTAGTCGTGCGCAAGGCGAACGGGAAATGGAGGCTTTGTATTGACTTCACTGATGTTAATAAAGCTTGTCCCAAAGATCCATTTCCCTTGCCGTGCATTGACCAGATTGTCGACTCCACGGCAGGATGTGATTTGCTTTCATTTCTTGATGCATATTCAGGATATCATCAGATCTTTATGGCTGAAGAAGATGAGGAGAAGACCGCATTCATTACTCCATGTGGCACGTACTGCTTTGTACGGATGCCCTTCGGACTAAAGAATGTTGGTTCAACATTTGCAAGGGTAGTTCACGAAGATTTTGAGCCACAGTTGCACAGAAATGTAGAAGCCTACATGGATGATATAGTGGTCAAGAGCAAAGATAGAGCAACTCTGATCCAAGATCTGGACGAGAAATTTGCAAATTTGCGCAAGATCAACCTCAAGCTCAACCCCGAGAAGTGCGTGTTTGGAGTCCCTTCCGGCAAGCTTCTCGGGTTCTTTGTGTCTCAGCGGGGGATTGAAGCCAACCCCGACAAGATCAAGGCCATTGAGCAGATCGAAGCACCAAAGCGCGTCAAGGATGTGCGAAGGCTTGCCGGCTGCTTAGCTGCTCTTAGCAGATTCATCTCTAAGTCTGCTGAGCGCGCCCTGCCGTTTTTCAAAATTTTGAAAAAGGCAGGTCCAATGAAATGGACTCCGGAAGCGGAGGCCGCGCTGCAGGACTTGAAGAGATATCTATCCTCCACTCCAATACTTGTCGCACCTAAGCCACAAGAGAAGTTGCTGCTATATCTAGCGGCAACCAATCAAGTGGTTAGTGCTGCATTAGTAGCGGAGAGGGAGGCAGATGATGAGCCAGCAGCCGCGACAAGCACATCCAGCGACAAGCAGGGGGCTTCCCCGACAAGCTCTGGTCCCGACAAGGATGAATCTGCGCAGCCACAAGAAAAGAAGCAGAAGAAAATGGTGCAGCACCCAGTTTACTTTGTCAGTTCCCTTCTGCAGGGGGATAGATCAAGGTACTCTGGTGTGCAGAAATTGCTTTTCGGCCTTCTCATGGCCTCAAGAAAGCTGCGCCATTACTTTCAAGCACATGAGATTACAGTTGTCACTCGCTTTCCGTTGAAGAGGATATTGCAGAATCCAGAAGCAACAGGCAGGATTATCGAGTGGGCACTGGAATTGTCAAGTTTTGGCCTTAAGTTTGAGAGTACTTCAACTATCCAGAGCCGAGCATTGGCAAAATTCATAGCAGAATGGATGCCAACACCTGATGAAGAAACTCCAGAGACGAGCATCCCCGTCAAGGAAGCAAGCAAGGAATGGATCATGTACTTTGACGGTGCCTTCTCGCTGCAAGGCACCGGTGCGGGCATACTACTTGTCGCACCCACCGGAGAGCACCTCCAGTACGTGGTCCGGATGCACTTTCCCAAGGAGCAAGTGACAAACAATACTGCAGAGTATGAAGGTTTGCTTGCCGGACTCAGGATCGCGGCAGACCTTGGGATCAAAAAGCTTATTGTTAGGGGTGACTCGCAGCTTGTCGTCCGCCAAGTTAACAAAGATTACCAGAGTCCGTTGATGGAAGCATACATTGATGAAGTGAGAAAGTTAGAAGAACACTTTGACGGCCTACAAATGGAACACGTTCCGAGAGCTCAGAACAACATTGCAGATGGCTTGTCAAAGTGCGCCGCGCTCAAGTTACCTGTGGAACCAAGAATTTTTGTGCTCAAGCTAACTCAACCATCTGTAACACCATCAACTGGACAGAGCAAGAAGAGAAAGTTGATTTCCGGTGACTACTTTCCGGCTGAGTTCCCTGAAGCCGCCGCCAAGAAGGTCACCAAGATCAACACCAAGAGTGCTGAGGAGCAGTCTGCTCCGACAAGCCCTAAGGTTTGTTCTGTTGAAGCAGACGCTCCCGACAAGTTTTGCTCCGGCAAGCTTGCCGGGGAACATCAAGCTCCAGCTGAACCTCAGGTTCTTGCCGTAGAAGCTGATGTTCCCGCAGCAGCATTTGTGCCTTTAGTCCTTGTTGTCGAGCCACAAGCTCCAGCATGGGCATAGCAGATTGTCCATTTCCTTCAAACAGGAGAACTTCCCGAAGAGCAAGAGGAAGCGGAGAGAGTAGCCCGGCAATCAAGTATGTACCAGTTTGTTGACGACATACTGTATAGAAGGAGATTCAACGGAGTGAAATTGAAGTGCATTCCCCGGGAAGATGGACAGAAGCTGTTGGCGGAGATACATGGAGGCATATGTGGTCATCACATTGGCGCAAGAGCACTTGCCGGCAAGGCTTTCCGGCAAGGTTTCTTTTGGCCAACAGCCCTCCAGGATGCAACTGCACAAGTAACCAAGTGTGAAGCGTGCTAGTTCCACTCCAAACAGATACATCAACCAGCTCAAGCTCTCCAGACGATCCCTTTATCCTGGCCATTTTCGGTCTGGGGGCTCGACATCCTCGGCCCCTTTCCCTGAGCTGTCGGGGGCTTTGAGTACTTGTACGTGGCAATCGACAAGTTCACAAAGTGGCCGGAAGTGGAAGCGGTGAGGAAGGTGACAGCACAGTCAGCAGTCAAGTTCTTCAGGTCAATTGTTTGCCGTTTCAGAGTCCCTAACAGGATCATCACCGACAATGGCACACAATTCACGAGCCGCACCTTCATGCAGTATGTCCAAGATCTTGGCGCCAAGGTCTGCTTCGCTTCTGTTGCTCACCCGAGAAGCAACGGTCAAGCGGAGAGGGCAAACGCTGAAGTGCTGCGCGGGCTCAAGACCAGAACTTTCGACAGGCTGCACAAGTGCGGAAGGAATTGGATCAAGGAGCTGCCAGTGGTTCTTTGGTCGATTAGGACGACACCAAATCGAGCCACTGGCCAGACACCTTTTGCTCTAGTCTATGGAGCAGAGGCAGTTCTCCCCACGGAACTCGTATACGGATCGCCTCGAGTGCTCGCTTATGATGAGCTTGAGCAAGAGCAGCTGCGACAAGATGACGCACTGCTCCTTGAGGAAGATCGTCTTCAGGCTGCTGTACGAGCTGCTCGATTTCAGCAAGCTTTGCGCCGCTACCATAGTGGCAAAGTCAATGCCAGAAGTCTCGAGGAAGGCGACCTTGTTCTTCGGCGCGTTCAATCCGCCAAGAATTCTAACAAGTTGACGCCAAAGTGGGAAGGCCCTTATCGGTTGAAACGAGTCACTAGGCCTGGCGCTGTCCGCCTTGAGACCGAAGATGGCTTTCCGGTGAGCAACTCCTGGAACATTGAGCATCTTCATAAGTTTTACCCATAAGGCGTAGTTGCCGGAACCTGTTCCGGCAAGCACCTTTTGTACAAGTCTTGTTGCTGTTGCATGTAACCCTTTGTACAAAGCCGGGCGCAGATCCCATGCATAAATAAAGATCATGTGCTTCGCACATCTTGTCAAATTTCATGCCTTTTTCTTTTTTGCATGTATTATCTGACATTTTGTGCAGCACCTGCCCCCGGTAAGCGATAACGAGCCTTGAGGCTCCATATCTTTATTTTCTCTTCTTTCTTTTCCTCAAAAAGAAGGTTCCTTCGCCCACAAGTTCGCCCGGGGGGGGGGGAGGAGAAGATAATGGTGTGGACCAGGCGTCGTTCAGAGAAGTATAGCCTTGCCGGGACGCAGACAACAGAAAAGCTAAGTTGCCAAAGTTTGAGCACAATCAGTTTTTAAAATTTAAAGTTATCTTCCTTGAACGACCGTGCTTTGTATGGAGAACCTGTGCGCGGAGGAACCAACTCGCAGCTAGTTGCGCCCTTACTTTGTTTCGAGTCCGCTCAACAACTTAAGTGTGCTGCGACTAGTTCCGACAAGGTTTTCTTGCCAGAAGCAACACCGCCAGCAGGCTACTGATGTTACGCACTCAGCGCTCGCGGCAAGGGTGCCTGCACCGGCAAGTTCCCTAAAAGCGTAGGGTAAAAACATACAAAGGAAGGAATCAAGTAAAGGAAATAACATAGCAAATACTGCCCATGATAAAGTTATATTACAAAGGTAACTTGTTGCAACACTGACTAAATTGTTCTCATAACATAAATGGCAGCGGCAAGGAAAGGAGAAAAAGGGCGGCCTAATCCACGCGCTCGCTGTCGATCCTCCTGACTTCATTCACCTTGTCCACAATGGGTGCGACAAGGGCCTTGAGCTCTTTGAGATCTGCACCTGCCGGCAGCTTCTTGAGGACGTTAGTGAGGTTGAGGCCCGGATTGCGGAAGAGCACCTTCACCAGCACCTTCTCCAAGACTCTGGCACAGATTGCGCGCGACTCGTCAGCCAGCTGCCTTGGGATCCTTTCCCGGAGTTGCTGGAGAGCCGTCGCCACGCCCTTGAAGAACAGAGTGAGCCTGGCGCTGGGCTAGAGGTTTTCGTCGGAGGAATACCCGAAGCCCTCAAGTTCCAGCTGCGCCAGCTCCTCGTCGATGACTGCGGCGATGTTGACGAGGCCTTCCGTCCGGAGCTCCACAGTAGCCCTGAAGGTGTTCTGGGTTTTGGCGGCCCTCGTCAGCAGCGCCTCATTGGCCTTGATCTCCTGCTTCAAGTCCTCCTCCCGCTTCTTGGCGCCGTCCAGCGTCTCCGTCAGCGTGGCCAGCTTTAGCTCGAGATCGGCATTGGCGTCCTTGGCGGTGTTCAGCTCCCTGCCCTTCTCAGAGAGACGACCCTGCAGCTCACCATGGGCAAGGGCGTCCTTCTCGCGCTCGCGCTGGAGCGCGGCAAGCTCTTCATTCTTTGTCTCGAGGGTGGCTTCTAGCTCCGTCACCCTCACCTCCAGCTCCTTCTTGGTTGCCTCGGTAGCTACTGCGGCATCTTTCGCTTCCTTGAGAGCCCCGCCAAGTGTCTCCTCACATGCAGCGAGCTCCTCCTCGTAGCTTTCCAAGTTGACCTTCTTCTGTGTCAGTTCGCCTTCCCGCACGGATAGCTCCTCGGCGGCAAGTCGCTGTTGCTCTTCGGCTTCTGCTTTCTCGAGGATGAAAGCCTTCCGTGCCTCGACGAGCTGCGCCCTCTCCTCTACAATGGATTGGAGAGCCTCTTGGTTGCGGCTCTGGAGCTCCTCCGCATGCTTCTCTATGTCTACTCCCGCCTGCGCGACAAGCGCTTCCCGGGACTCCAGTTTCGCTTGTCGGGCGCGGTAGAGCGACACCAACTTCCGGAGCAGCTCCTCCTCCTCAGACTCGCCGCTGCTGCTGCTTGGCGCGTCAACCACTGTCAGCCCAGCGGAGGCGAGTCCTTCTCCGTCAAAAGCCTCTCCCTCGACCGGCGCCCTGGAGCTTGACGCCCAGGGGAGCCTGATGAAGATACCTTCGACGGCCTTCAAGTAGGCGTCGGGCTGGGGCTCTTCGGGGCCTGGCGCTGTGTCAGCGGCGGAGGGGTCGGCGGTCGGTGTAGCGCCTTGCGCTCCTGCGGCCCCCGGGTTGTCAGTGCGGTCGCCGGACCCCTCGCCAACTCCAGCGCCAGCAGCCTTGGCGGCCTCTTCGTCGGCAGGATCATCAGCGCCGGCCTCTTCTTCGGTGGCAGCGGCATCGCCAGTATCGCCACGCACGTTCTCCTCGCCGGTGGCCTCGGTTTCCATTGGCTCCGCGGAGGGAGGTTCTGAAGACAGGAAAGGGGAGAAAAAGTCAAGCAAATATTCAAAAAAGAAGATCAGAAGAAGAAGAACCAAGGGAAGTTCTTTGACAAGAAGGATTACCTGTGTTGGGCTCTGTAATCATGGGCTCTACCACCGGGGGATCGCTGGTCCTGTCTCTTGCCGGAGAACTGCCCCTTGCCGGGGACCTCTCCCTTGTCGGAGAGCACTCCCTCGCTGGGGAGTCACCCCTTGGCGGCGTAGTCGAAGCAGATAGCACCTCAGGGGCAGCTTCTGGTTGTTCCTGGTGCGCTTGTTCTGCTCCTACACAAGCAAACCAATAAACAAGATATCAGCAAGGAAAGAGCACCCATGCGCGCCCCACATCAGGAAGTGAACAAATACTTACGCTGGGGGCTGCGCTGGGGGCTGCTTCGGGGAGAGATTGCCGGGTCCGACAAGGTGGTCTCGGATGCGTCCTCTGTTGCCACAGCAGGATCGTCCTCGATGACAACCACGGGGACCTTGGCCCTCTTTGCCGCTCTCTGGGCCAGAGTCCTGGAAAGGAACAAGGTTCAGAAGCTAGCAGCAGATCAGAAACAAGACAAGAAACAGCAAGAATTGAAGAACCATAAATACAACAAAAAGAAAAGACTTACTCGTCCTCCTCTTCTTCCTCCTCGTCGGAGCTGAGCGCGGAGAGGTCAAAGTCTAGCACCCTTTCAGCGCGACGAGGCGGAGGAGTAGGCTCCCTTGGACGCTTGGCGGGAGCTGCGGCAGGATCGGAAGCGGCGGCCCGAGAAGACCCCGCCCCAGTTGCCGGTGCGGCGTGAGATGCTCCCGTGGCAGCGGTGCTTGGCGCGGTGGAGCGTTTCCCGCGGCGCGGCGGCTGTTGGCCCGTCTGCCGCCGTGCTGTGTCTCCGGTCCTGTGGAGGCGCCTTCTTGGTTGAGCTGGGGGCTGCGCTGAGGGCCCCATCTGCGGCAAGTTGCTTGAAGACGGCTGGCCACTTGCGCCCCCGGCAGGCTCGCTCGCTTCGGCTTCGGGCTCCCGCTCGCCAACGACCTCCCCGCCAAGATCCTCTCGGTCGGCAAGGCTTGCCGCCTCGGCTGCCTCTGCCTCCTCCAAAGTAAACCCGAACTCGCCCGCGGCGGCGGCTGCCGCCGCCTCCTCCGCCCTGGTGGCGATGCGCCGCATCTCATCATCAGTGGTGTCACGGGTGAGAAGCCTCTGCTCGTCGGCACGGACCGCCACCTCCACCAAGTCATCAAAGAATTGATGCACGATGTCGTCGGCGGGCTCCTGCCACGTTGGGATAATCCCATGCGAGTCGCACTCCGGCGTCATTGCGCGGATGCGATCGAGCTGGGAGTTGTTGCACAACGGGACGACGCCCTGCGGCAGCCTGAACCACTCGGGATGGTTGGGGTCGTGCTTGAATAGTTCCTTGAGCGTCCCGTCCAACTCCATGACAGTGAAGTTAAAATTGAGGCTTGGGCGCAGCCTCATGATATCCGCCGGACCCCCGAACAGCCAGGCGGGTCTCCCCCTCTCCTGCAGAGGGGCGATGCAGCGGCGAAGAAAGTCCGCGCCAACAGCCCCTACAGTGAGCCCGGCAAGCCTGAGCCGCAAGATCCGGGTGGTGGCGATCTTCAATCTGGCATCGTCCGCCGCCAGGGCGCTCCAGTCGCCGCCGCGCACTACTCGGGCTTGGCGCAAGTTGGTGAATGGATGCGGGTTCTCATCAACAATCCAACACCACTCCGCTCTCCACTCCTCCCATTTGCTGCGAAGCTCCCCCTCCAGATAGACCTCCTTCATGCCGACTCTCGAGATCCAGGCGATCCCGCCAGCTAAGGGCTCTCCCTTCTCGGCCCGGGGCATGAAGTAGTGGCGAAAAAAGGCAACATTTGGGTGGATTCCGACGAAGTTCTCGCGGAGATGTGCGAAAACCGCCATTGTCAGAACGGCGTTGGGGGTGAAGTCAAGGAGATGAAACCCGTAGGTATTCATGATATCACAGAAGAAATCGGAAAAGGGCGGGCACAGCCCGCAATAGAAGAACAAAGGAAAGAAGTAGTATCCTTTTGGACACCGCTTCGAAGTAGAAGCTTCGGCGGAGAGTACCTGCATGCGCGGATGCGCCCGCGTCTCCGTCGACCAGAAGAGATAGAACCACTCCCGTAGCTCCTTCGCGGTGAGCTCGGGGGGGAAAGTGCTCGCTCCTTGCGCAGCGCCTCAAGCCGCAGTGCCTCGGCTGACTTCGCACCCTTCCCGGTCTTCGGAGCCGTGGCGGAAGCGGTGGGGGACAGCGGGGGCGTTGGCGACGACGGCGGCGACGGGCGGCGGAGCGCTGCTCTCTTTCGACTTTGAGAAGCGGAGGGGAGCGGCGGAGATTTCTGAGGAAGCAACTGCAAGTGGCAAAGGTGGGGGAACGGCCCCTGTTTCCCCTGCTTATAAAGAGGAGGAGGCGAACGTTACGCCTTTTTCGATTAAAGAATCGCCCACGATCTCTCCCACGACGCCGCGTTTGACGCGTGCCGTTACGGGAGGGCGCGGTGGATACGGAGTTAGATTTGGTATGGACCCAGGCCGCATGTGCCCGTGCCCTGTTTTGGGCCTGGCCCAACAGCGCTCGGCACCGTGTGTGGCCCAGGCCCGGGGGCTCCTGTCGGTGTACTAAAGTAGGGGTACCTTAGTATCCCGAACTTGTGCACGGGGAGTTGCAGCGTCCCACGGCAAGGCTTGCCGGGCGTCCGCCAAGATCCTCCGTAGTTCCTATTGATGCCATTCAAGAACAAAGTGTTTTCAACTAGGAAGACAAGACTCCGGCAAGAGGAGCTTGCCGGAAGGGACAAGGCCCCAGCAAGAGGAGCTTGCCGGGAGGGCCAACCAAGGCACTTCAGAGAACTTACCGCGACGCGCCGCGCGTCCCGGCAAGGCCCGACGAGCGACAAGCTTTCGGGCGCGACAAGACAACGACCGCGGCAAGGCGCTTGCCGCGGCGAAGCCACCACTCTGTGCCCACGCTCCAGTGCACCCGTCGACGTGTCGCCCTGAGACCATTCCAGCCGCACGTGGCGGGAAGCTGTGCAGCCAAGCGGTGCGAGGTGGCAAGTGGAGATGACGAGAAGGCCATCGTGGCAAGCGGTGGCGCCCCTAACGGTCGCTTTTCTGCACTGTTTAGGCGATGCGGACGGGCATTAAATGCTCTTGTCCCCTGCCGTCAGAGTTAGGTAGGGTGCACTGTAGATGGCAGTTGTACCAACCACCCTTTTTACATTTGTACCCTTGACTGCATTGCCACCTGTCGGTGACCCCTTTAGCCTATAAAAGGAGGCCCATGCGCAACGTAGAGGGGGTTCGACTCATTCGAAACTACACCACTCTCACGCTCTAAAGCAAGAACAGAATACAACCACAAAGCAGCAGTAGGAGTATTATCTCTCCGGAGAGCTCCGAAGCTGGGTAAAAATCCCTCGCGTGCTCCGCCTCGATCCGCTCTTCGTGCGCTCTCCGCTCCCTTGTTGGACCGAAAGGGGCCCTGCCCCATAGGTGTTCGTTCCCCACGACACTTGTGTCTCATTATATATTCACATATCTAATTAAATCATCACCGAAGATAGAAAAATCCACTATTTGTAGCTACACCCATCGGGTTGCACACATTAGTATGTATGATTGCCAATAACTTAGTCACTCATTCCTTATGGCACGTGAACATTATTTTAGTCACTTTACCTCTTAGACAAACTTGCAAGTGTCATATGATTCATTATCAAATGACTTCAAAATCAATCACTATGGAATTTCTCCATGCAGGCTTTTGCCAGTGTGACCCAAATGTAGCTCCACACGTATTTGGTATTCTTTTAGTCTTGTGGCATTTAGAGTTAGTGTTATGGATGTGTAATATTATCATCGAGATTCGTAACATAGACCCCATTCAAATAGAAGTATGGCCCTTAAGTTATTCATTACATAGAACAACTATTGTTCTCTTAAATGAACAACCTTGTTGCAAAAAACATGATTCCAAAATGATTCTTCTGCAAAAGGCTAGAGTGTATTAACATTCTACATAACTCTAAAATGAGTTATGAGGATAAACATAGAGGATGATGGAGAGTATTGTAACTTCTACTATGTTCCTAGCACTTATCTAGACCTAATCATTAGCTAGTCTTTTAAGGCCGTTGTATTTCTGGCATCGAGTTGCAAAAGAGTGCAATCAAACTGGTATACTCGTGATAAAATCTTTTAATAACAATACTCAACAACTAGTGATTAATTATTTAATCATAATTCCCAAGAATTACATTTTTGACTAGCCATCTATACATCTATAACTCGTATGACATTCATAACTGAGCTGGACTATTCTAATCTTCATTATTTCTGCCTTGATACTTTTTAGTTTTATTTCCAGTGTCTCTCCCACTCTGAGAAGAAGCACCGAAGTTCAAGAGTGGCGCTACCATGGACTTCCTAGGCATGTGAGTCTTACTAACACACTTTGGTCTTGTTCCTTCTCTTTAATTAAGTTATCCTTTTATTTACGTTCATCACATGACGAGCGTTCCTCTAGATCCCACACTTATCATTGTATAAATCGTAATGAACACTTCACTTATACTTGCAATCAAATATTGCTTCAAATATCTTATATCTTTTAGCATTTCTTTGTTTCCTAAAGAAATTTTTAGTTCCAAGAATATCACATAACTATCCCAAAAGGTTTGAAGTCCAAGTTTCATGGAAGCAAGCATAGTATACTTAAATGTGAAGGAATTCTAGGTCTTGGATTGAAGGACGTGAGCCACATATCTGTGAAGTCATCTGGAGAACATCAAAATTATGCAATAGGATAGAGTCCCGTTGAGAACTCTTGAGGATGATCCTCACATTACGGTACCAATCATAAAGCTTTAACCATATTAAAATGGTAATCAAATTCAACAGAGAAGGTGGAAACATGATCCCTTATTCTACAACCATGAAAATAACACTTAGGTATTGTTCATAACTAATTGCACTCATAATTAACAATTTTAGTTCTGAGTGCGCTCCCACTAAAATCAATATCCCTCATAACTGATTTAAGTGATTCAAGATCTGTTTCTGAATCATTCGCCATTGATGTGACATCACTGATGAAGAAAAAATAGACCCATAGGCCAACTTGCCAATCACATCTCGATGTGATTCGTGTTCATCGTCGATGGGTGTGTTCCGAGCGCAACATGATCTTGCATAGACGTCAACACAACCGAGAGCTCTAGTTCCGCGATCCGATCATACCCGCCTCATAGACGACAAATCTGTCGTAGCCATGTGACATGATGTACCAAGAAATGAAATGTATTCCAAATGATGGCACACTTGGGGGAACACTACCTACTTGGTATTTTGTGTGAGGGATCACCCTATAAAACACGTCCAACATGCATAAAATATAGTTTTATGTCATAGCTCCTTCCATTGTAGAAGTTTGTGTTGTCTTCGCGTAGTTTTTGCAAAATTTGTTGTGGCGGCTATTTTATGCCGTAATGGTAGCAGCATTAGAAACTTTGCCATGGCAGCAATTTTGAAAACTCTGCCATCACAATAGTTTCGGAAACTCTTCGAGCGCAACGGTTTTTAGCAGAAAATCACCAGCGAGGACACTGCTTCGTAAAGTATGTTGTTGCAGCCTATTTTTGCTACCATGGCAAAACTTTTCTGTCGTGACCTGTTTCTTCAACTTTTCTTCGCTAGAGAACTCCTTCGTGTATGGCTTTTGCATTCGGGTCCACCATCAAAAAAATGTTGACCACCATTTGCTTGCACTAAAAATTATTGCTATCTCTATAGCTAATAAGAAATGCATTACATGAATTTCTACACACATGTCAATTAAGTGACAAGCATATGGCTCCAGCCAGCATGCTGTAGCATGACATGTAGGTCATGCAAATAGTAAATTACATAACATAGAACCCCATACAATCTCATTGTGATGACGAAGGCTATACCACATCACATGTAAATCCCGCAAAAACAAGTTAGATGCCCCTAATCATTTTTGCATATTTTATCATGGCTCCAAGGTTTTCCATTGCAAACCGTTAGCTACCTACGTTATCATCAATCATGAGTTTAACATGCGGGGTGTATGAAACATGAGACATGGTGAAAAATCTCGAGCCCCATACTAAGCTTCGTTAAACATCTGAACCCATGTAGATGAGATCTACAAGCCCTCTTGTTCGCAAATTTTCGATCTTTATTAAGTAAATTGAGATCCAAAGAGACGAAAGGACGCCATTGGTCAGACAACTAGCATACTCAAGACAAGCATAGAAGGACCATAAATAGCCAGTCCTTTGTAAGAAAATCATCACTCTGCCGCTAAGATTAAAAAAATGAAAATGCTAGGGAAGCAAAAAGATCATCAAGTAATAAATCACATCTACTACCCACAGAAATATTTTGCAACTCCCGCATATATCCATGTGCTCTAGATCATAGCTACATCTACTCATGATGACACTGTTGGGGAATGTGGTACAAAATAATAATAATAATCCGTCGTATGAATAAACCCAGGATCACTAAAGATGCAAATAGGTTTGATCTAATCCTTACCAATGAACGCAACAAATATTATTAGTTTGTGAAGATTATTGATGCAGATTCCCACAACTAGGATTAAACCTCCCAACCAGAAGAATTTTCTCCTGCCGGTCTAGGATCGAAGTTACGATCCCTCTGCGAATATAGACACATATGAGATCACCAGTCTAGTAGGCCTTTGCCATCTAGAACGAAGAACTACTGAATCACTAGATGTGGTGGTGGAGGAGCCTAACTGCTAAGAACAATTTCCAGAGAGAGAGAGAGGCAACCTTGAAGCATAAAAGAGATATGTTTGGGGGGTGGGTCCACTATTGGGCTCCATAGCCCATGTGCCTGCCCCACTTGGGCATAGCCAAGGGAGAAACCCATGGTGCCTTCCAGAATTTTCCTAAAGGTTATGAACTATTTTGGGACCTTCCTGGACCTTCTGGTGCCTATATAGGTTGAGCAAGACTTTTCCATTTTTCCGAAACTCTTTCGGGTTGTTTTGAAACTCTTCCAAATTTTCTCTCCAAAACATTTCTTGTTCAATTCTTCCGCTCTCTTACACATCTTAGCACTCAACAAACCAATGTACCTTAAGTGTGTGAGCTCGCAGGTTTCATAATGTGCAGACACGAACTAAAACACCTTAGGATCAATAATCAATAACATGATCTGGGCATCCATATTGACACCTACACATAACCAAATAATTATTGTATAGACCATTAGTTTCGCGTACATGATTCCCGTTCCTTCACGATACATAACAAGACCCAAGGCCAAGCTTTCGCTATCCATGTGAAGCAACACCCTGATCACTATACCAAGTTATGCTCATTACCTTTTTTGTTCTCTTTTCTAGTTTTTAAATTCGGTTATCCCCATGATCATATCATGTTGTGTCTGGCTACAAGATGATGGATACTGTAATACGAGAGGGCCCAAAAATTATCTCTTAATCGTCAGAGGAGCAAATCCCAATCATGAACTATCAAGTCCATAGGCATACTTTTCCAATGCACCCAAAAGTTGTCTTTATAATCACCCTATTACGGGTGAAGTTTGACAAACCCCAAAGTACATGGCCCGTCATGAAGTTGCTCGATACTCTCATGGTTGAAGGAAGTGAGTATACATTAACAATTGCATGATTATACTTATAACATTGTGACGACGTGATCTCAAAGTATATCATTTAGTTGGGTCTATCCAACACCATTGTCCCGCTAACAATGTGATCCCATCGTTTCCGACATCCTTGTTACTTTAACAATGCCCTATGATCAGGAAAACGGGATCATCATGCAACACATGACCTAGTCTTAAAGGTGAGACTAGGGGACTTCTTTGTGTTTATGTTTCAACATCTGCAAATAGATTTTCCTCTGAATCCCATATTCAAGGACCATTACAATTATAACATAGAAATATATACATTAATTACAAATGTGGAAATAAATAACACCTTATTGCCTCTATGACATATCTCCCTGCCCCACTCCCCCTGTCCCAAATTGGGGCTGGCCTATGGGATTTCGGACGTCCGGACTGGGCTTACTCAAAATAAAAGTCAGCGTTGGAGCCTCAAAGTGTTTGGACCATTAGGTGAGCCATGCTGGAGATGCCTAAGCCCATTGCCGTTACTGGAAAAATCAACATGGCCGAGTGTATAGGAAACCGCTTAACTATAACTCCCCCCTGTTTCGTGATGTGTGTATTGACGAGTAGCAAGGTGCCTCCCAACACGCCAAATAATCCTTCAACATATGTGCATAATATAAGTTCATAAAACATAGAAATTTTGTAAAGATAGTTGTTTGCATCGAACATAGGGGACAGAAAAGTCAGATATCCAAAATGGAGCCCTGGCACATGATATGTGATTGACAAATTGCAACAACTACCATATCTGCACCAACCGTCTCGTGATACCATACAAACCACGAGGTCTTCAACAACAAAGCTTCAAGAAGGGAGCGACACTTAAGCGTCGTCGTCACCGGATTCAACCATTTTTGCTGATCTAGGAAAACATAATATTATTTGTAAAAAGGTTATTTTTGAAGGTTTCGAGGGCACAATTTTTCCCCCAAATCACAAAACATTTGTGTCTTCAGGAAATCCACATGTAGATAGAAGACATAACTTGTTTGTTGTTTAAAAAAGTAGACTATCTTTTTTTACAATTTTGAAGTTTTTTTATTTTACTGTTGATGCTCATGGGTGCCAAATCACTCATCTCTAGAAAACATGAACATGCAATCCATAGAAAATTTGCAGCAAGAATCCAATGACACCCCCCCAATTGGCCAAAAAAAACTCCCCTACGCTGCGGATAGGGTTTTTCTCCTCCTGGCGATTGGATCGCGGTGAGTCCCCTTCCAACACAAACTACTCCTCCATGGCAATCAACTGCCAGCAAGTCCTTCAATCACAACCTCTCCCTCACGTAGGGTTGGGTTCGTTCTCTCCTCCGGAACAGATTGCGATAGCGATGGCGGCGGACGCCCAATTGGGAACGAGCGGCGGGAGTTGCGCCGCTATGAAGTCAGATCTGGATGAATTTCTGGAACAACAGAACTTGGATGAAGAAGAATTCTATGACTTGGTTATCAATGTAGACGATCCTGAGATCAACGAAAGCTTTAGATGGCTTGCCCTAGCTAGGTTTCATACGGACAAATCCTTCAGCCAAACTGCTTTCTACAGGGAGATGCTTGCGGCATGGAACACAGCCTAGGTGGTTAGGTTTCGGCCAGTGGGACAGAATGTGTTCGTCGTACAAGCCTCTTTCCTTGGAGATTGGGAGCGCATGCTGGATCAAGGACCGTGGCTGTTCAGGAATATGCTTGTGCTGATGTGCCCATATGACGATTTTACAAAAGCTGAGGAGGTACCAATGGTATTCATGCCAATCTGGCTATAAATCCATAAACTTCCTGAGGGGTTTTGCAAGCAGAAGATCGTGCAACATCTGCTCAGGAACTCGGGTAAGATCTTGGAGATGAGACTTAATAGGAACACTAGAGGAGACTATGTCAGGGTGAGGATCTGTCATGATGTTAGCAAGACTCTTACAAAATTTGTCAGTATTGTTCGGGGCCAAGAGAGGCAGGTGTTCTTGGTTCGTTATGAGAAACTGGCCCATTTTTGCAGCGTCTGCGGCTTAATTGGCCATGAGTATAAAGAATGTGGCAGTGGTATTCATGAAGAGAAGAATAAGAAGTATGGGGCATGGTTATATGCTGATGGTCCAAAGAAACTATGTCAGGACGAACAACACACGCGAGGTGGTGCAAGGCAATATGAGGCGACACCGCAACGTGATATGGGAGGGAAGGAGCTGGTGGATCCTGACTCTTTGGATACAGCAACCAGCCCCTCAAAGAAGGGCCGTACCCACATGCAGGTGGATCCGGTTGTCAGGAAGAGATTGGCAATGGACGGTGTGGGCTCAGAAGAGGTGAAGGGTACCCAGAATCCAAAGGATAACATACTTTCTTTGAACTTTAGGAAGGGGGATCATAAAGGAACAAACTCACCTAGCAGCAGCAATGGAAGCAAGCGAGCAAAAACTAGCTCAGAGGGTGTATTAGGCGATAAATCGGCGGCCTCCCAAGAGGAGGACTGCCGGGCACAATGAGGCTGTTATGTTGGAACTACCAGGGGGGATGAAGGAAATATGCCCTAGAGGCAATAACAAAGTTATTATTTATTTCCTCATATCATGATAAATGTTTATTATTCATGCTAGAATTGTATTAACCGGAAACATGATACATGTGTGAATACATAGACAAACATATTGTCACTAGTATGCCTCTACTAGACTAGCTCATTAATCAAAGATGGTTATGTTTCCTAACCTTAGACGTGAGTTGTCATTTGATTAACGGGATCACATCATTAGTAGAATGATGTGATTGACATGACCCATTCCGTTAGCTTAGCACTTGATCGTGTAGTATGTTGCTATTGCTTTCTTCATGACTTATACATGTTCCTATAACTATGAGATTATGCAACTCCCGTTTACCGGAGGAACACTTTGGGTGCTACCAAACGTCACAACATAGATGGGTGATTATAAAGGAGCTCTACAGGTGTCTCCAAAGGTACATATTGAGTTGGCATATTTCGAGATTAGGATTTGTCACTCCGATTGTCTGAGAGGTATCTCTGGGCCCTCTCGGTAATGCATATCACTATAAGCCTTGCAAGCAATGTAGCTAATGAGTTAGTTACGGAATGATGCATTACATAACGAGTAAAGAGACTTGCCGGTAACGAGATTGAACTAGGTATTGGGATACCGACGATCAAATCTCAGGCAAGTAACATACCGATGACAAAGGGAACAACGTATATTGTTAAGCGGTTTGACCGATAAAGATCTTCGTAGAATATGTGGGAGCCAATATGAGCATCCAGGTTCCGTTATTGGTTATTGACCGGAAACAGTTCTAGGTCATGTCTACATAGTTCTCGAACCCGTAGGGTCCGCATGCTTAAGGTTTCGCTGACAGTTATATTATGAGTTTATGAGTTTTGTTGTACCGAAGTTTGTTCGGAGTCCCAGATGTGATCATGGACATGATGAGGAGTCTCGAAATGGTAGAGACATGAAGATTGATATATTGGAGCCCATATTTGGATATCGGAAGTGTTTCGGGTGAAATCGGGATTTTACCGGAGTACCGGGAGGTTACCGGAACCCCCCGGAGGCTTAATGGGCCTACATGGGCCCTAGTGGAGAGGAAGAGAGGAGGCAAGAGCTGGGCCGCGCGCCCCTCCCTCCCAGTCCGAATAGGACAAGGAGAGGGGGGTGGCGCCCCCCGTTTCCTTCCTCTCTCCCTCGTCCTTCCCCCTTCTCCTATTCCAACTAGGAAAGAAGGGAGTCCTACTCCCGGTGGGAGTAGGACTCCCCTTGGCGCGCCCCTCCTTGGCTGGCCGCCCCTCCCCCTTGGCTCCTTTATATACAGGGGCAGGGGGCACCTCTAGACACAACAATTGATCTCTTGATCTCTTAGCCGTGTGCGGTGCCCCCCTCCACCATAGTCCTCGATAATATTGCAGCGGTGCTTATGCGAAGCCCTGCGACGGTAGAACATCAAGATCATCATCACGCCATCGTGCTGACGGAACTCTTCCCCGACATTCTGCTAGATCAGAGTCCGAGGATCGTCAGCGAGCTGAATGTGTGCTAGAACTCGGAGGTGCCGTAGTTTTGGTGCTTGATCGGTCGGGCCGTGAAGACGTATGACTACATCAACCGCGTTGTTCTAACGTTTCCTCTTTTGGTCTACGAGGGTACGTGGACAACACTCTACCCTCTCGTTGCTATGCATCACCATGATCTTGCGTGTGCGTAGGAATTTTTTTGAAATTACTACGTTCCCCAATAGTGGTATCAGAGCCTGGTTTTATGTGTAGATGTTATATGCACGAGTGGAACACAAGTGAGTTGTGGGCGATACTAGTCATACTGCTTACCAGCATGTCATACTTTGGTTCGGCGGTATTGTTGGATGAAGCGGCCCGGACCGACATTACGCGTACGCTTACGCGAGACTGGTTCTACCGACGTGCTTTGCACACAGGTGGCTGGCGGGTGTCAGTTTCTCCAATTTTAGTTGAACCGAGTGTGGCTACGCCCGGTCCTTGCGAAGGTTAAAACAGCACTAACTTGATGAACTATCGTTGTGGTTTTGATGCATAGGTAAGAACGGTTCTTGCTCAGCCCGTAGCAGCCACGTAAAAATTGCAACAACAAAGTAGAGGACGTCTAACTTGTTTTTGCAGGGCATGTTGTGATGTGATATGGTCAAGACGTGATGCTATATTTTATTGTATGAAATGATCATGTTTTGTAACCGAAGTTATCGGCAACTGGCAGGAGCCACATGGTTGTCGCTTTATTGTATGAAATGCAAACGCCCTGTAATTGCTTTACTTTATCACTAAGCGGTAGCGATAGTCGTAGAAGCAATAGGTGGCGAAACGACAACGATACTACGATGGAGATCAAGGTGTCGCGCCGGTGACGACGGTGATCACGATGGTGCTTCGGAGATGGACATCACAAGCACAAGATGATGATGGCCATATCATATCACTTATATTGATTGCATGTGATGTTAATCCTTTATGCATCTTATTTTGCTTTGATTGACGGTAGCATTATAAGATGATCTCTCACTAATTATCAATAAGTGCTCTCCCTGAGTATGCACCGTTGCGAAAGTTCTTCGTGCTGAGACACCACGTGATGATCGGGTGTGATAGGCTCTACGTTCAAATACAACGGGTGCAAAACAATTGCACACGTGGAATACTCAGGTTAAACCTGCGAGCCTGGCGTATACAGATATGGCCTCGAAACACGGAGACCGAAAGGTCGAGCGTGAATCATATAGTAGATATGATCAATATAGTGATGTTCACCATTGAAAACTACTCCATCTCACGTGATGATCGGACATGGTTTCGTTGATTTGGATCACGTGATCACTTAGATGACTAGAGAGATGTCTGTCTAAGTGGGAGTTCTTTCATAATATGATTAATTGAACTTAAATTTATCATGAACTTAGTCCTGGTAGTATTTTGCAAATTATGTTGTAGATCAATAGCTCGCGTTGTTGCTTTCATATGTTTATTTTGATATGTTCCTAGAGAAAATTGTGTTGAAAGATGTTAGTAGCAATGATGCGGATTGGATCCGTGATCTGAGGTTTATCCTTATTGCTGCACAGAAGAATTATGTCCTTAATGCACCGCTAGGTGACAGACCTATTGCAGGAGCAGATGCAGACATTATGAACGTTTGGCTAGCTCAATATGATGACTACTTGATAGTTTAGTGCACCATGCTTAACGGCTTAGAATCTCATGGACCATATGAGATGTTCCAGAAATTGAAGTTAATATTTCAAGCAAATACCCGAGTTGAGAGATATGAAGTCTCCAACAAGTTCTATAGCTAAAAGATGGAGCAGAATCGCTCAACTAGTGAGCATGTGCTCAGATTGTCTGGGTACTACAATCGCTTGAATCAAGTGGGAGTTAATCTTCCAGATAAGATAGTGATTGACAGAGTTCTCTAGTCACCATCACCAAGTTACTAGAACTTCATGATGAACTATAGTATGAAAGGGATGACGAAAATGATTCCCGAGCTCTTCATGATGTTGAAATCGACGAAGGTAGAAATCAAGAAAGAGCATCAAGTGTTGATGATTGACAAAACCACTAGTTTCAAGAGAAGGGCAAAGGGAAAGAAAGGGAACTTCAAGTAGAATGACAAGCAAGTTGTCACTCCTGCGAAGAAGCCCAAAGATGGACCAAAGCCTGAAACTAAGTGCTTACACTGCAAAGGAAATAGTCACAGGAAGCGGAAATGCCCTAAATATTTGGTGGATAAGAAGGATGGCAAATTAAACAAGGGTATATTTGATATACAGGTTATTGATGTGTGCCTTACTAGTGTTTATAGTAGCCCCTGAGTATTTGATACTTGTTCGTTTGCTGAGATTAGTAACTCGAAACAGGAGTTACAGAATAAACAGAGACTAGTTGAGGGGGAAGTGACGATGAGTGTTGGAAGTAGTTCCAAGATTGATACGTTCATCATCACACACTCCCTATACTTTCAGGATTAGTGTTAAACCTAAATAAATGTTATTTGGCATTTGCGTTGAGCATGAATATGATTTGATCATGTTTATTGCAATGCGGTTATTCATTTAAAGTCAGAGAATAATTGTTGTTCTGTTTACATGAATAAAACCTTCAATGGTCATACACCCAGTGAAAATAGTTTGTTGGATCTCGATCGTAGTGATACACATATACATAATATTGATGCCAAAATATGCAAAGTTTATAATCATAGTGCAACTTATTTGTGGCACTGTCGTTTGGGTCATATCGGTGTAAAGCGCATGAAGAAACTCCATAAAGATGGACTTTTGGAATCACTTGGTTATGAATCATTTGATGCTTGTGAATCATGCCTTTTGGGCAAGATGACTAAAACTCCGTTCTTCGGAACAATGGAACGAGCAACAAACTTATTGGAAATAATACATACTAATGTATGCAGACCAATGAGTATTAAGGCTCGTGGCGGGTATCATTATTTTCTGACCTTCACAGATGATTTGAGCAGATATGGATATATATACTTGATGAAACACAAGTATGAAACATTTGAAAAGTTTAAAGAATTTCAGACTGAAGTGGAGATCATTGTAGCGACCCGACCTCAGACGGTCAAGTCTCTGTGCTTACGTGTCATCCCTGGATCGGTATGCTGACACACACAGTACTCGAGGATTTATAACAGAGGTAAATCACATGTATAAAGTAACGTAAATACCATTACCTCAATCCAAAAATATAGCGGAAGCAACAAGGTTGTGGATTCCCATCAACACCAACGACAAAGTTGAGTATAGGAAATCGTAACCCAAACGTATCACTTACTCGTCGTCTGAAAAGTCTGCAACATGAAACGTTGCAGCCCGAAAACGGGTCAGCACATGGAATATGCTGGCAATGTAACACATAGAGAGTAATGAAAGAATAAGCTATACTACATGCATATATGGCTGGTGGAAAGCTCTATGGTTACAGTTTTGCGTAAAGCCAATTTTTCCCTACTGCAAAGGAATAAATTTATTTAACTATGATGGTGGTTGTTAAACATTGAGAATGGTTGACAGCATTCTCAATCCCAATTAAAAATACTCATTAACAAACCCAACAATATTAAATTAGAGTAACATGTTGAGATTCACATGATATTCAAGTACTAGATACTCAAGATGTCCATAACCGGGACACGGCTAATCATGATTAGTTTGTACACTCTGCAGAGGTTTGCGCACTTTTCCCCACAAGACTCGATCACCTCCGTTTGGTTTCTCACACTACATGGTGTTTGAGAAACGGATGATCGAGACACAGTCTTTCAGAAGCGCTAGCACCTTACGATGGGTGGACCCGTACACCTACATCCCCTACATCTGCTAGTCCACCACTATAAGAGTTCGCACGACTTAGTCAACTATGCCAGAGCCCGTAATGGCTTGTGGCTGCACACGTAAGTTACTAGCATGAATTATCTTATGATCCCTTTTAGCCTGGGTGGCGGTCCATAGGAAAATCACACGGTACCCCCGGGATTTCCAAAAAAACAGGCAAGTCCTGGTAACCCCAGGTGCCTCAATCCACCCAGATGTGTATTTAAGTTGCCACCTTAGATAAACCATTAATTAACAATCTCACATCTGTCATGGATATTCACTCACCCAATCCACGTCTACTAGCATAGCATGGCATAATAAGCAAACGTAGAAGTAACTCCCAAAGGTTTCATAAGTAAAACAGGTAATAGGTACTACCTCATCTACTTCCCATCCCATAATTTAATTAGATCCTAATCATGCAGTGTTTGAGGGTTGATCTAATGCATAAAAACTGGGTAATAAGGAAGTATGATCAAAGTGTTACTTGCCTGCAATGTTGATGAAGATGATTCGCACTCAAAACTCTTGATAGTTCTACTCGTCACACCCCGGTCAATCTATCGTGAGCAAGCAATGGTAACCACACATAAGCAATCACTCAAAAGATCAGAAAGATCAAAGAGAACAACTCGGAAAACATCAAATCCAAGCAAATAACTATTGCAACACAAAACAATTTCTAACAGTACCAAAATTAAGTGAATTTGGCCTTATCAGAAAGTTTAGGTCAAGAGCTCCGATTTGCAAAAAGAATCAACTAAAACGGAGTTACGAAACTCAAGTTATGATCAAACGAAGTTCAAATACAAATATGATCTAATTCAAATTTTAAAACTTTCAAAAACATGTTTAAGTTGTTTTACTGGATAGAGGAGATCATAACGAAGAAGTGGGCGTTGGTTTCGTCAGATTTGGACAAACGAGTAAAACGTTGTGATCATTTGAAGATCAGGGGCTATTCTCTAAATAAAATATTCACAGACGGGTCCTTGGCCGAAAATAAAAATAAAAGAAAAGAACTAAATAACGAACGTTCGTTTATAAGCTCTAAACAGTGGACGTTCGCTGTTTAATAAAACCAAAGAAAACCGATCTAGTCTAGCATTTTTTTAAACGAACTAGAAAGAAAAACCGGTTCGGGGTTTACCGGTTCGGCCGGTTCGGCGGTTTAGGCGGAGAAAACCGCCGGCGGGATGGGAACGTCGGCTGCGGGCGGCGGCTCCGGCGAGGCATGGCAGTGACGACGGCGAGCTCCGGCGACGCGGGGCGAGACGCGGGCGGAGGCAGCAGTGCGGGCGGCGGCGAGGAGCGGTGCGGGGCTGCGGCGGAGAGCGGCAGCGGCGTTCGGGCGGGATTCCGCGGCGGCGGCGGCAGGCGAGCTCCGGCGGCTTCCCGGATCTCGGCGGAAGGGAGCGGCGGCGGCAACGGGGTCCAGGGGGCCCGAGTGCTGATTTATAGGGGAGGGCGGACTCGGGAGGCGTGGGCAAGGGGGCAAGGCGGCCGGAGGTGGCCGAGTCGGTCAGGGCGGCGGCGATGTCGTGCGGGAGGCGGAGTCAGGGACGAGGGCGGCGGCGTGCTGGGCCATGGCCTGGCTAGCTGGGCCGGCCCAGTCGGGAAGGGACACACATTTTTTTTAATATTTAAACAAACAAAATAAAATTATAAAACGATAAGAATTAAAAACAAACTATAGGCATATAATATATCAAAATTTTCAGAAAAAGATTTTCTACGAGATGAATATTTTTATAGCATCAAATAAAATTCACACTAATTTAAATAATTCAAACAGTGCTACTGCTCTAGTAAAACCCAATAAAAATCATTTTAAAAATACCAAAATTAACTCAAATTTATTTCTCTCCAATTTTCTGATGTAGGGAATCATGTTACCCTATTTTCCATATATTTTATTTTTGGAGAAAAATAATTTGATTAAAACTCAAATAACTCCAAATTGAAAAATAAATTCAAAAGAACTTTGAATTTAATTATTTGAAACTCCCAACTCATATTTCATATGTTTTGAAGAAGTCATTTTATCTTCGCTCGTGAAAATCATTGAGCTGCTTGAAGTTTATGAATTGGAAATAATTTCAAATGAAATTCAAATATTTTCAACACCCCTTGTCATTTAAATAAATGGAAGAAGTCATGTCATCTTCTCTCCAGGGTTTTGTGATGAAAAGAATTTGAATTCCCGAAGATCATAAAAGCAAAATGAAAGTTTTTGGGAAAGTCCTTTTATTCCCTCTCATTTAACTTTCAAAAAGTTTCGAATTTCACTCAATCAATCACACAACAATCAAACAAAAAATCAATCTATCTATTTATTATAACATTCCAAAATTTAGAATTTTGGGATGTTACAAACCTACCACCCTTAAAATGAATCTCGTCCTCGAGATTCGGAGAGGCTAGCAAGAAATAGGTTAGGATAGGGGTCTTCAAAATCCAACGTTTGTCTCCAGGGTCTCGGGTGCTACCACCCTGAGAAGCATTGTTACAGTTCCATCAAACTCATATACTCCATCCTTATTGTTGGCAGCGTCGATCTTCTCAGATCCTCTGAAAAATTTCCTTCTCTGGGCTCTTCCGGTAGTGGCATAACTTTTACCGCAATTCTTATGTCCTTCCATCTTGGTAAGGTTATTCCGAGACTGGGTCTTCTTAGCTGACGGGTCTGGCACCCATGCTAAACAACTATCGATATCTCATGGTGGTCAACAATTTATGGTTTCTCCTGCAGAAAACGGGTCTGGGTTGAACCTCACCGTATGACCTACGGTTGGCAACAACTGCCGTGTACAAGGGAAAAATACTTATACCATTCTAAGGTTCAAACAAGGTTTAGATCGTCGTCACTCTACTATAGGTAAGTCACTCAGATTTACCATCCCATATAGCAAGACGAATAATAAGAGTAAGTCGGTATGGTGATCAATCCATCCCGCACCCAAATCATTACCTTGTATACGGTTTAGCGAATCTCGCATGCTAACACTCGGTCATCCTCACTAGCATTGCAGAATTTCTCTTGTCAACGAACTAAGTTCGGATAAATCCATTGATTCTGCAAGCCAAACAAACACCTATCGTTCCTTAACAACTCTCAGGTTTTGCGTTGCTCCTATAAAATCATCGGTGGGTAAAGGCATATCCTCTTCCAAGGTTTTTCCTTCAGCCAGAGTGTGATTGCTTCTTGGCAGGTCCTGGGGTCTGTGGGTTATGGCCCATCTCATCACTTGTAAACCTTGAACTCATCCTCGGGGCAACTGATCGTTATTCCATCATCCAACTTCCAGCTTCCTAGCATACTTAAAATCCATCCAATTGTATTTTCTCCCTTCCTTCGGTTGTACCAACCAAGACGTGATTACTTAGACTCATCATGGAATTTCCATTGATCCATATTTCCAACATCATACCTCCTTTATATCCAATAGAAATTCATCTCTTCATCCTCGTGGGATATCCAACATACCGAGATAAAACTTATACTTATGACGTCCATACTCCACTTCGTGGAACATCATTATACTTTCCAGGGTCAAGCATCCTTACAGGGGAATACTGGCCATCCCTGCATGGCACTTCTTCAACTGGGAAACGTGAAACACATCATGAACTCCTGACAATCCTTTGGGTGACTCCAACTTGTTGGCCACTTCTCCCATACGCTTCCAAAACTCGGTATGGTCCTACAAATCTCGGGACTAACTTTCCCTTAACTCCAAATCGTTTAATTCCTCCTAGAGGGGACACACGAAGACATGCTCTGTCTCCAATTCCATAGACTTCCTCCTTGCATTTTTGAGTCTGCACAACTCTTCTGCCAGAACTGAGCTACCTTCAGTCTATCTCGAAGCATCTTAACATCCTCTTCTGACTCCTTGATCACATTTGATCCAAACAACTGACGGTCTCCAACTTCATCCCACATCAATGGTGTCTGGCACCTTCTCCCATACAAAGCTCCAATCTCATCCATAGATCATGTTTCTCATATCCTCGAAAATGGTCAAAATCTTTCTTCATAGAGTAACAACTCATAAAATCCAGAATAGTACCAACGATGATAACTTTATTTATTCTCCAATTACTACAATATCCTTTATTTCCATTACATGCCTCAACTCAACAGCTCAACACAGAAGAGATGTTCTCACTACTACTACTACATTTACATTGCTGCTAACTCACATATTAGCACAAGTCCCCTTCTTCTTGGGACAATCCCTCGCAAAGTGCCCTGCTTCATTACAACGAAAACATAACACTTCTGACAAGTCTTGAGGTTTCCTCATGATCACATAGCCTCCTTGGGTCCTCGGCTTCCTTTTTGGGCAAGTGTTGATGTAGTGCCCTGACTCCTTGCACTTGTAACAGGTGACATGACTCAGGTCCTTCCTGGAATCCAATCTATTCCTCTTCCTGGACTTTTTCGTTCCAATCAGGGCTTCTATTTCCTGTGGGTCATACTCTACTTCCTCTGTCGGGAATTCTACTAGATCTCCATTCAGACAATCTTGGGAGATGTGTCCTCGGAACTCCATGCAGACATACTTCCTGGTCAAATATATCTTGGCCAACTTCGCACTTGTATAGGTGGTTTTCACTAGGAGAAAGTGAGCCACTTTGGTCAAGCAAATGCTACCCAGATAGAATCATATCCCAATCGGGTTCTGGGAAATCCGGTAATGAAATCCATGCCAAGCTTATCCCACTTCCGGGTATCAGCATAGGCTATATTAATCCTGCTGGCTTCTGATGCTCTGATTTTACTCGCTCTGACATACATCACCTACGACTACATACTCCGCAATGTCCTTCTTCATACCAGTCCACTAGAAACACTCCTTCAAATCCAAATACATCTTGGTGTTTCCAGGCGAATCGAGGATGGTGAGTCATGAGCCTCTTGAAGTATTTACTTCTTGATTTTTGCATTATTGGGAACATATACATGGTACTCGAACCATAAGGTGTCATGCTCATCCTTACAAAAACCTTTGGCCTTTCCTTTGCTCATCCTCTCTTTTAACTCAGCAATTTCTTTGTCATACTTCTGAGCTTCCCGAATCTTTCCCAACAATGTAGACTGAACTTCCATTGCTGCAACAAAACTTTTGGGAACAATCTCCAACCGAGGTTCCCTGAAAATCCTCAACTAACTCCTTTGATAATCCCCCACTTATGAGGGTATTCGTCCTTGTGTTCTTTATGGTTGTGTCCTATTTCTCCACAAAGCTTGCATGCACTTTCTCCATATCATTTCCATAAGGCTTCAACTTCTGGGACACAAGCCGAGACTTTAGCAAAGTCAACTTAATTCTTCCCAAACGGTTACTCCTTGCCCTCCGTTGATGGTTTGGTACATCCTCCACCAAGTAACAACACCTCTTTCAAAAACTCTGAAGAGCATGCTGGGTCATATCCTTTCCGGCTATAGTGCCACTCTCCATATGATCCTCCATGTTCTGAATCCATTGGTCCATCTCCATTCATCCTCTATTGGGTCCATGGGTTTGGGGTGGGATAAGAGAGATCGAGAGGGATGCACACAATACAAACAAAAGTTTTCAAAAGACAAGTTTTATTGTGGCTGTCGGAAAAAAAACAACAAAAAAATGACAGCTCACAATCGTCGCATCTACCGTAGGTATAAAACAGGGGTTTGGTCTTCTAACGGTCTATAGATCTCAACGTCATCAAACTCTTCAGGTCTTGGTCATGTCTCCGATGGCTCCTTCCGATCATGCTTGTCCTACTCAAGTTCTTTCGCCAAATCATCTCTGTTGACGAGAAGTCTCTCGTGACGTCCTTTAATATTTCTGGAGTTGCGTTCCAAAATTCTGGGTTTCAACACCCTTGGCATGAACCATGGTCCTTCTGTCCTTCAGTTCCTGATGAATCTCCGGTATCTCGAGGTTTTGCTCCTCCAGCTTGGCTACTCTCATCTTCAGGGTCCTGAGTTCTTCACGGATTGCCTCCTTGTCAAATACAGCTTCCTGAAGGTCCATCTTAAACTTCTTCATCTGACACTCTAGATACTGGTGATACACCAGCTAAGGTTTAAACTACATCCTTCACTGACAGATGCTCCTTCAGCCTTCTACCATCCAATCCTTCCATGCATATGCATGCTTAACTCCGCATGATGATAATAGTATAAGCGGGCAATAACATCATGGATAACCATGTTTCTACTCTTGTCATTTCCATGAGCTATCTCTCCATAGTTGATATCTCCTGCATTGGGGTTTTCTTGACAAAACTTTGAGTTCTAACACTCCATGTTCCGGTCTTTCTCCGATACACCTGGATCTCGGGTATTGACAACTTCCATACTCTGCCAAGTTCCATAAGTGTAGCCTTCCTTGGTCATACCAATTCTGGAAATTCTTCAGAGCCTTCAAATTCTCCTAGTCTTCAGAGTCTTCAACAGTTGTAGTTTCCATTATCATAATGTATAGTAAAATCCTCTTCATTCCGAATGGTCTTAGTTGTCCGATATCTGGTCCTTCTTGGAGTGGTCTCATCAGTCGAATCTTCGAGTGGTCAAAAACGGAAAAGGGGTATAGTCTTACTAAAGGGAATATTTGAATAAGCTCAGAAGAGAAAAGAGGTAAAAGATTCTTTTGAAAAGAAAGTTGTGGAGAAAAATCTTTCCTATGGGCTTGCCAGTTTCTAGGGTCACGTCCTACAGTCAACATGTGCACTGATACCATCTTGTAGCGACCCGACCTCAGACGGTCAAGTCTCTGTGCTTACGTGTCATCCCTGGATCGGTATGCTGACACACACAGTACTCGAGGATTTATAACAGAGCTAAATCACATGTATAAAGTAACATAAATACCATTACCTCAATCCAAAAATATAGCGGAAGCAACAAGGTTGTGGATTCCCATAAACACCAACGGCAAAGTTGAGTATAGGAAATCGTAACCCAAACGTATCACTTACTCGTCGTCTGAAAAGTCTGCAACATGAAACGTTGCAGCCCAAAAACGGGTCAGCACATGGAATATGCTGGCAATGTAACACATAGAGAGTAATGAAAGAATAAGCTATACTACATGCATATATGGCTGGTGGAAAGCTCTATGGTTACAGTTTTGTGTAAAGCCAATTTTTCCCTGCTGCAAAGGAATAAATTTATTTAACTATCATGGTGGTTGTTAAACATTGAGAATGGTTGACAGCATTCTCAATCCAAATTAAAAATACTCATTAACAAACCCAACAATATTAAATTAGAGTAACATGTTGAGATTCACATGATATTCAAGTACTAGATACTCAAGATGTCCATAACCGGGGACACGGCTAATCATGATTAGTTTGTACACTCTGCAGAGGTTTGCGCACTTTTCCCCACAAGACTCGATCGCCTCCGTTTGGTTTCTCGTACTACATGGTGTTTGAGAAACGGATGACCGAGACACAGTCTTTCAGAAGCGCTAGCACCTTACGATGGGTGGACCCGTACACCTACATCCCCTACATCTGCTAGTCCACCACTATAAGAGTTCGCACGACTTATTCAACTATGCCAGAGCCCATAATGGCTTGTGGCTGCACACGTAAGTTACTAGCATGAATTATCTTATGATCCCTTTGAGCCTGGGTGGCGGTCCATAGGGAAATCACACGGTACCCCCGGGATTTCCAAAAAAAACAGACAAGTCCTGGTAACCCCAGGTGCCTCAATCCACCCAGATGTGTATTTAAGTTGCCACCTTAGATAAACCATTAATTAACAATCTCACATCTGTCATGGATATTCACTCACCCAATCCACGTCTACTAGCATACCATGGCATAATAAGCAAACGTAGAAGTAACTCCCAAAGGTTTCATAAGTAAAACAGGTAATAGGTACTACCTCATCTACTTCCCATCCCATAATTTAATTAGATCCTAATCATGCAGTGTTTGAGGGTTGATCTAATGCATAAAAACTGGGTAATAAGTAAGTATGATCAAAGTGTTACTTGCTTGCAATGTTGATGAAGATGATTCGCACTCAAAACTCTTGATAGTTCTACTCGTCACACTCCGGTCAATCTATCGTGAGCAAGCAATGGTAACCACACATAAGCAATCACTCAAAAGATCGGAAAGATCAAAGAGAACAACTCAGAAAACATCAAATCCAAGCAAATAACTCTTGCAACACAAAACAATTTCTAACAGTACAAAAATTAAGTGAATTCGGCCTTATCAGAAAGTTTAGGTCAAGGGCTTCGATTTGCAAAAAGAATCAACTAAAACGGAGTTACGAAACTCAAGTTATGATCAAACGAAGTTCAAATACAAATCTGATCTAATTCAAATTTTAAAACTTTCAAAAACATGTTTAAGTTGTTTTACTGGATAGAGGAGATCATAACGAAGAAGTGGGCGTTGGTTTCGTTGGATTTGGACAAACGAGTAAAAAGTTGTGATCGTTTGAAGATCAGGGGCTATTTTGTAAATAAAATATTCACAGACGGGTCCTTGGCCGAAAATAAAAATAAAAGAAAAGAACTAAATAACGAATGTTCATTTATAAGCTCTAAACAGTGGATGTTCGCTGTTTAATAAAACCAAAGAAAACCGATCTAGTCTAGCAATTTTTTTTAAAACGAACTAGAAAGAAAAAACGGTTCGGGGTTTACCGATTCGGCCGGTTCGGCGGTTTAGGCGGAGAAAACCGCCGGCAGGACAGGAACGGCGGCTGCGGGCGGCGGCTCCGGCGAGGCATGGCAGTGATGACGGCGAGCTCCGGCGAGGCGGGGCGAGACGCGGTTGGACGCAGCAGTGCGGGCGGCGGCGAGGAGCGGTGCGGGGCTGCGGCGGAGAGCGGCAGTGGCGTCGGGGCGGGATTCCACGGCGGCGGCGGCAGGCGAGCTCCGGCGGCTTCCCGGATCTCGGCGGAAGGGAGCGGCGGCGGCAACGGGGTCCAGGGGGGGCCCAGGTGCTGATTTATAGCGGAGGGCGGACTCGGGAGGCGTGGGGAAGGGGGTAAGGCGGCCGGAGGTGGCCGAGTCGGTCATGACGGAGGCGATGGCGTGCGGAAGGCGGAGTCGGGGATGAGGGCGGCGGCGTGCTGGGCCATGGCCTGGCTAGCTGGGCCGGCCCAGTCGGGTAGGGATACACATTTTTTTTAACATTTAAACAAACAAAAGAAATTTATAAAACGATAAGAATTAAAAACAAACTATAGGCATATAATGTATCAAAATTTTCAGAAAAAGATTTTCTACGAGATGAATATTTTTATAGCATCAAATAAAATTCACACTAATTTAAATAATTGAAACAGTGCTACTGCTCTAGTAAAACCCAATAAAAATCATTTTAAAAATACCAAAATTAACTCAAATTTATTTCTCTCCAATTTTCTGATGTAGGGAATCATGTTACCCTATTTTCCATATATTTTATTTTTGGAGAAAAATAATTTGATTAAAACTCAAATAACTCCAAATTGAAAAATAAATTCAAAAGAACTTTGTATTTAATTATTTGAAACTCCCAACTCATATTTCATATGTTTTGAAGAAGTCATTTTATCTTCGCTCATGAAAATCATTGAGCTGCTTGAAGTTTATGAATTGGAAATAATTTCAAATGAAATTCAAATATTTTCAACACCCCTTGTCATTTAAATAAATGGAAGAAGTCATGTCATCTTCTCTCCAGGGTTTTGTGATGAAAAGAATTTGAATTCCCGAAGATCATAAAAGCAAAATGGAAGTTTTTGGGAAAGTCCTTTTATTCCCTCTCATTTAACTTTCAAAAAGTTTCGAATTTCACTCAATCAATCAGACAACAATCAAACAAAAAATCAATCTATCTATTTATTATAACATTCCAAAATTTAGAATTTTGGGATGTTACAAACATCATAACATGAAAATAAAGTTTCTACAATCTGATGGTAGAGAAGAATATTTGAGTTACGAGTTTGGCCTTCATTTTAAACAATGTGGAATAGTTTCACAGTTCACGCCACATGGAACACCATAGCGTAATGGTGTGTCCGAACGTCGTCACTGCATTTTATTGGATATGGTGCGATCTATGATGTATCTTACCGATTTACCACTATCGTTTTGGGGTCATGCATTAGAGATAGCTGCATTCACTTTAAATAGGGCACCATCTAAATCCATTGAGACGACACCATATGAACTATGGTTTAGGAGTAAACCTAAGCTGTCGTTTCTTAAAGTTTGGAGTTGCGATGCTTATGTGAAAAAGGTTTCAACCTGATAAGCTCGAACCCAAATCGGAGAAGTGCGTCTTCATAGAATACCCAAAGGAAACTGTTGGGTACACCTTCTATCACAGATCCGAAGGCAAAACATTCGTTGCTAAGAATGGATCCTTTCTAGAGAAGGAGTTTCTCTCGAAAGAAGTGAGTGGGAGGAAAGTAGAGCTTGATAAGGTAATTTGTACCTTATCCTGAATTGGAAAGTAGTTCATCACAGAAATCAGTTCCAGTGATTCCTACACCAATTAGTGAGGAAGCTAATGATGATGATCATGAAACTTCAGATTAAGTTACTACAAAACCTCGTAGGTCTTCCAAAGTACAGTCAGCACCAGAGTGGTACGGTAATCCTGTTCTGGAAGTCATGTTACTAGACCATGATGAACCTACGAACTATGAGGAAGCGATGATGAACCCTGATACGTCTTCGTCTTATCTATAATTTTTTATTGTTCCATGCCAATATTATTCACTTTCACATACTTTTTGGCAACTTTTTATATTATTTTTGGGACTAACATATTGATCCAGTGCCCAGTGCCAGTTCCTGCCTGTTGCATGTTTTTTGCTTCGCAGAAACCCAATATCAAACGGAGTCCAAACGGGATAAAAACGGACAGAGGTTCTTTTGGAATATTTATGATTTTTGGGAAGTAAAATCAACGCGAAATGGTGTCCGAGGTGGTCACGGGGTAGGGGGGCGCGCCCTACCCCCCCAAGCGCTCCCCTAGCCCTCATGGTCCACCCGTAAGGCGGTTGATGCTCTTCTTCGGGCGCAAGAAAGATAATTTTATGAGAAAGATCTGGGCGAAAGATTCACCCCAATCGGAGATACGGATCTCTAGATATAAAGGAAACGGTGAAGGGGTAGAATCAGAGAACGCAGAAACAGAGAGATAGATCCAATCTCGAAGGGGCTCTCACCCCTCCCACGCCATGGGAGACAAGGACCAGAGGGGAAACCCTTCTCCCATCTAGGGAGGAGGTCAAGGAAGAAGAAGAAGAAGGAGGGGGGCTCTCTCCCCCTTGCTTCCGGTGGCGCCGGAACGCCGCCGGGGGCCATCATCATCACCGCGATCTTCACCAACACCTCCGCTATCTTCACCAACATCTCCATCACCTTCCCCCTTCTATATCGAGCGGTCCACTCTCCCACAACCCGCTGTACCCTCTACTTGAACATGGTGATTTATGCTTCATATTATTATCCAATGATGTGTTGCCATCCTATGATGTCTGAGTAGATTTCTATTGTCCTATCCGTGATTGATGAATTGCTATGATTGGTCTGAGTTGCATGTTTTATTATTGGTACTGTCCTATGGTGCCCTCCGTGTCGCGCAAGCATGAGGGATTCCCGCTGTGGGGTTTGCAATATGTTTTTGATTTTCTTATGGCGGGTTGCGTGAGTGACGGAAACACAAACCCGAGTAAGTAGGTTGTTTGCGTATGGGATAAAAGGGGACTTGATGCTTTAATGCTATGGTTGGGTTTTACCTTAATGAACCTTTAGTAGTTGCGGATGCTTGCTAGAGTTCCAATCATAAGTGCATATGATCCAAGTAGAGAATGTATGTTAGCTTATGCCTCTCCCTCAAATAGAATTGCAATAGCGATTACCGTTCTAGTAACATAGTCAATTGCTTAGGGACAATTCCACAACTCCTACCACCACTTTTCCACACTCGTTATATTTACTTTATTGCTTCTTTATCTAAACAGCCCCTAGTTTATATTTACGTGTTCTTTACTTTCTTGCAAGTTTACCTGAAAACACCTACAAAGTACTTCTAGTTTCATACTTGTTCTAGGTAAAGCGAACGTCAAGCATGCGTAGAGTCGTATCAGTGGCCGATAGGACTTGAGAGAATATTTGTTCTACCTTTAGCTCCTCGTTGGTTTTGGCACTCTTACTTATCGAAAGAGGCTACAACTATCCCCTATACTTGTGGGTTATCAAGACATTTTTCTGGCGCCGTTGCCGGGGAGTCATAGCGTGGGGTGAATATTCTCGTGTGTGCTTGTTTGCTTTATCACTAAGTAATTTTTATTTGCTGTTCTAAGTTGTTCTCTATCTTTAGTTATGGATATGGAACGCAAAATACCAAAAAAATCAGCTGTACTTGCTACTCATGAGGATGGGGTAACTCCTAAAACCCTCGATTCTCATTATGCGAAAGATATTGTGTACTACTTTGATAATCCTAAGAAAACTCCATTCAACATTATAATGGGAGACACGTTGGATCAACGTGAATACTTTAGGGATTATCGCTCGACACAAAAAGGGAAACTATTATGGGATCAATTTATTATGTTGCGTTGGTATGCTTGGGATCTATGCATGAGATATGATATTACTTGTTGGTCTAGGATGGAGGCTCCACACCTTCCCTTTTCATGAAACCTTAGCTTCTTATGCTAACGGTATATATGATTACTATGATGTGGAACAAATAGAAGAATTTGTTGCTTTTAGGGCTGCTTATGAAATTGAATCTTTGTTTGAAAAGTATGAAGCTTTAGATGATGATGTTTATAGGCCTGAAAATTTTGCTATATTGAAATATTGCTATGAAAATTATGAATACAATTACTATATTAATGCATTTATTGAGAAAGTCTCCGCTGTCCAAGAAGAGACTAATATTTTACAGGAAGCTACGGAAGAAGAAATTGATGAAACTGTGAGCTCATTGGAAGAAAAAGATGATGAGGAGAGCGAAGAACAAAAGGAGGAAGAGCGGATTATCTACCCATGCCCACCTTCTAATGAGAGTAACCCTCCAACTCATACATTATTTAATTCCCCTTCGTGCTTACCGAAGGATGATTGCTATGATCCCTTGAATTTGTTTGAAATATCCCTTTTTGATGATGCTTGCTATGCTTGTGGCCAAGATGCCAATATTAATTATGCTTATGGAGATGAACTTGCTATAGTTCCTTATGTTAAACATGAAATTGTTGCTATTGCACCCACACATGATCGTCCTATTATCTTTTTTAAATTCTCCAAACTACACTATATCGGAGAAGTTTGTGCTTAATAAGGATTATATTGATGGGTTGCCTTTTACCATTGCACATGATGATTTTGATGAATATAATATGCATGTGCTTGCTGCCCATACTTGCCATTATTATGAGAGAGGAACTATGTCTCCACCTCTCTATGTTTCCCACACGATAAAATTGCAAGAAATTGTTTATACTATGCATTGGCCTTTACTATGTGTGCATGAATTGTTCTTTTATGACATGCCAATGCATAGGAAGAGAGTTAGACTTCGTCATTACATGATTTATGTTACTTTGTGCTCACTGCTAAATTACAAATCATTGTTAATTAAAATTGGCTTTGATATACCTTGGAATCCGGGTGGATTCACTACTTGAGCACTATATGCCTAGCTCAATGGCTTTAAAGAAAGCGCTGCCAGAGAGACAACCCGGAAGTTTTAGAGAGTCATTTATTTATGTTGAGTGCTTTCATATAGTTTAAAAACAACAAAAATAAAGAGGGGAATCCCAAAACTTTTCAAAAAGAAAAGTGAAAGTGAGATAGACGAGCATTGTGAAAGTGGGGGACGTCCTTAAACTTGTTCAGGCCCATGGGAACTTTGTGAATCTTAATTACAGAAACTTTTCATCAAAAATAATTATCCCCTTGTATAATTCCATTGTATTATAAAAATAATGTGCCAAGGTTTGCCTTTAGGATGTTTACAATGCTTGTTGGTTTGTACGGTGCAGGGCAGAAACTTTGGCTGTAGTGCGCGATTTCACATTTTTATCTAGAACGTCAGTTCTGACATTTTTTGCACTGTCTTTCTATACAACTTGTTTATTTTTCCTAATTTTGGTAGAATTTTTGGGGTACCAGAAGTATGGTGGATGTTCAGATTGCTACAGACTGTTCTGTTTTTGACAGATTCTGTTTTTGATGCATAGTTTGCTTGTTTTGATGAATCTATCAATTTATATCAGTGGATTAAGCCATGAAAAAGTTATATTACAGTAGACACAATGCAAAAACAAAATATGAATTGGTTTTCTACAGTACTTAGAGTGGTGATTTGCTTTATTATACTAACGGATCTTACCGAGTTTTCTGTTGAAGTTTTGTGTGGATGTAGTGTCTAATCGAGGATGTTTCGATGTGAGAAGAAGGAAGAGAGGCAAGAGCTCAAGCTTAGGGATGCCCGAGGCACCCCAAGTAAATATTCAAGGAGACTCAAGCGACTAAGCTTGGGGATGTTGGGGAGGCATCCCCTCTTCCTTCAACAGGTATCGGTATGTTTCGGATTCGTTTCGTTCATGCATTATATGCAAGTCTTGGAGCGTCTTTTGCATTTAGTTTTCATTTTTCTTTTATGCACCATGCTGGTATGAGATAGTCCTTGGTTGCTTTATAGAATGCTCATTGCACTTCACTTAAATCTTTTGAGTGTGGCTTTATAGAATGCTTCATGTGCTTCATTTATATCATTTGAAGTTTGGATTGCATGTTTCTCTTCAAATAGAAAACCGCCATTTGTAGAATGCTCTTTTGCTTCACTTATATTTGTTAGAGCGTGGGCATATCTTTTGTAGAAAGAATTAAACTCTCTTGCTTCACTTATATCTATTTAGAGAGATGACAGGAATTGGTCATTCACATGGTTAGTCATAAAATCCTACATAAACTTGTAGATCGCTGAATATGATATGTTCGATTCCATGCAATAGTTTTGTGATATAAAGATGGTGATATTAGAGTTATGCTAGTGGGTGGTTGTGGATTGCAGAGACACATGTGTTGAGGTTTGCAAGTCCCGTAGCATGCAAGTATGGTAACCGTTGTGTGACAAATTTGAAGCATGGGGTGTTTCTTTGATTGTCTTCCTTATGAGTGGTTGTAGGGGACGAGCGATGGTCTTTTCCTACCAATCTATCCCCCTAGGGGCATGCGTAGTAGTACTTTGCTTCGAGGGCTAATAAACTTTTGCAATAAGTACATGAGTTCTTTATGATTAATGTGAGTCCATGGATTATACGCACTTTTACCTTTCCATCATTGCTAGCCTCTTCGGTACCGTGCATTGCCCTTTCTCACCTCGAGAGTTGGTGCAAACTTCGCCGGTGCATCCAAACCCCGTGATACGATATTCTCTATCACACATAAGCCTCATTATATCTTCCTCAAAACAGCCATCATACCTACCTATCATGGCATTTCCATAGCTATTCCGAGATATATTGCCATGCAACTTTCATCATCATCATATACATGACTTGAGCATTCATTGTCATATTGCTTTGCATGATCGTAAGATAGCTAGCATGATGTTTTCATGGCTTGTCTATTTTTTGATGTCATTGCTACGCTAGATCATTGCACATCCCGGTACACCGCCGGAAGCATTCATATAGAGTCATATCTTTGTTCCAGTATCGAGTTGTAATATCGAGTTGTATGTAAATAAAAGTGTGATGATCATCATTACAGAACATTGTCCCCCACCCCCCCCCCCCCCCAAAAAAAAGAGAAAGGCCAAAAAAAGAAAGGCCAAAGAAAAAAAAGGAAAAAAAGAAAATAAATAAAAAGGGGCAATGTTACTATCTCTTTTTCCACACTTGTGCTTCAAAGTAGCACCATGTTCTTCATGTAGTGAGTCTCATATCGTGTGCTTCAAAGTAGCACCATGCTCTTCATACAGATTGTCTCCTATGTTGTCACTTTCATATACTAGTGGGAATTTTCATTATAGAACTTGGCTTCTATATTCCAACGATGGGCTTCCTCACATGCCCTTGGTCTTCATGAGCAAGCAAGTTGGATGCACACCCACTTAGTTTCTTTTGTTGACCTTTCATACACTTATAGCTCTTAGTGCATCTGTTGCATGGCAATCCCTACTCCTCACATTGACATCAATTGATAGGCATCTCCATAGCCCGTTGATTAGCCGCGTTGATGTGAGACTTTCTCCCTTTTTTGTCTTCTCCACCTAACCTCCATCATTATATTCTATTCCACCTATAGTGCTATATCCATGGCTTGCGCTCATGTATTGCGTGAGGGTTGAAAAGGCTGAAGCGCGTTAAAAAGTATGAACCAATTGCTCGGCTTGTCATCGGGGTTGTGCATGATGGGGGCATTTTGCGTGACGAAAATGAAGCATGGCCAAACTATATGATTTTGTAGGGATAAGCTTGCTTTGCCTTGCTGTTTTGAAAAGACATGATTGCTTTATTGGTACGCTTGAAGTATTATTGTTTTTATGTCAAATGATAGACTATTGCTTTGAATCACTCGTGTCTTAATATTCATGCCATGATTAGACATATGATCAAGATTATGCTAGGTAGCATTCCACATCAATTTTTTTTATCATTTACCTACTCGAGGACGACCAGGAATTAAGCTTGGGGATGCTGATACGTCTCCATCGTATCTATAATTTTTGATTGTTCCATGCCAATATTATTCACTTTCATATACTTTTTGGCAACTTTTTATATTATTTTTGGGACTAACATATTGATCCAGTGCCCAGTGCCAGTTCCTGTCTGTTGCATGTTTTTTGTTTCGCAAAAATCCAATATCAAATGGAGTCCAAACGGGATAAAAACGGATGGAGATTTTTTTGGAATATTTATGATTTTTGGGAAGTAAAATCAACGCGAAACGGTGTCCGAGGTGGTCACGGGGTAGGGGGGCGCGCCCTACCCCCCAGGCGCGCCCCTGGCCCTCATGGTCCACCCGTAAGGCGGTTGATGCTCTTCTTCTGGCGCAAGAAAGATAATTTTATGAGAAAGATCTGGGCGAAAGATTCACCCCAATCGGAGTTATGGATCTCCAGATATAAAGGAAACGATGAAGGGGTAGAATCAGAGAACGCAGAAACAGAAAGATATATCCAATCTCGGAGGGGCTCTCACATCTCCCACACCATGGGAGCCAACGACCAGAGGGGAAACCCTTCTCCCATCTAGGGAGGAGGACAAGGAAGAAGAATAAGAAGGGGGGCTCTATCCCCCTTGCTTCCGGTGGCGCCGGAACGCCGCCGGGGGCCATCATCATCACCGCGATCTTCACCAACACCTCCGCCATCTTCACCAGCATCTCCATCACCTTCCCCCTTCTATATCCAGCGGTCCACTCTCCCACAACCCGCGGTACCCTATACTTGAACATGGTGCTTTATGCTTCATATTATTATCCAATGATGTGTTGCCATCCTATGATGTCTGAGTAGATTTCTATTGTCCTATCGGTGATGGATGAATTGCTATGATTGGTCTGAGTTGCATGTTTTATTATTGGTCCTGTCCTATGGTGCCCTCCGTGTCGCGCAAGCATGAGGGATTCCCGCTGTAGGGTTTTCAATATGTTTATGATTTGCTTATGGTGGGTTGCGTGAGTGACAGAAACACAAACCCGAGTAAGTAGGTTGTTTGCGTATGGGATAAAAGGGGACTTGATGCTTTAATGCTATGGTTGGGTTTTACCTTAATGAATCTTTAGTAGTTGAGGATGCTTGCTAGAGTTCCAATCATAAGTGCATATGATCCAAGTAGAGAAAGTATGTTAGCTTATGCATCTCCCTCAAATAGAATTGCAATAGCGATTACCGTTCTAGTAACATAGTCAATTGCTTAGGGACAATTCCACAACTCCTACCACCAATTTTCCACACTCGTTATATTTACTTTATTGCTTCTTTATCTAAATAGACCCTAGTTTATATTTACGTGTTCTTTACTTTCTTGCAAGTTTACCCGAAAACACCTACAAAGCACTTCTAGTTTCATACTTGTTCTAGGTAAAGCGAACGTCAAGCGTGTGTAGAGTTGTATCAGTGGCCAATAGGTCTTGAGAGAATATTTGTTCTACCTTTAGCTCCTCATTAGGTTTGACACTCTTACTTATCGAAAGAGGCTACAACTATCCCCTATACTTGTGGGTTATCAAGCCCAGATTCCGCGAAATGTCTTGAGGCCATGAAATCTGAGATGGGATCCATGTATGAGAACAAAGTGTGGACTTTGGTGGAGTTCCCGATGATCGGCAAGCCATATTGTATAAATGGATCTTCAAGAGGAAGAAAGACGCTGATAGTAGTGTTACTATCTACAAAGCTCGACTTGTCGCAAAAAGGTTTTCGACAAGTTCAAGGTGTTGACTACAATGAGAGTTTCTCAACTGTAGCGATGCTTAAGTCTGTCCGAATCATGTTAGCAATTGCCACGTTTTATGAAATCTGGCAAATGGATGTCAAAACAACATTCCTTAATGTTTTTTTAAAGAAGAGTTGTATATGATGCAACCAGAAGGTTTTGTCAATTCTAAAGGTGCTAACAAAATGTGCAAGCTCTAGCGATCCATCTATGGACTGGTGCAAGCATCTCAGAGTTGGAATATACGCTTTGATAAGTTGATCAAAGCATATAGTTTTATACAGACTTGCGGTGAAGCCTGTATTTACAATAAAGTGAGTGGGAGCACTAACGCCTTTCTGATAGATATATGTGAGTAACATATTGTTGATCAGAAATGATGTAGAATTTTTCTGGAAAGCATAAAGGAGTATTTGAAAGGAGTTCTTTAAAATAAAGACCTCAGTAAAGCTACTTACATATTGAGCATCAAGATCTATTGAGATAGATCAAGACGCTTGATAAGTTTTTCAATAAGTACATACCTTGTCAAGATTTTGAAATAGTTCAAAATGGAACAGTCAAAGAAAGAGTTCTTGCCTGTGTTGCAAAGGTGTGAAATTGAGTAAGACTCAAATCCCGACCACGGCAGAAAATAGAAAAAAGAATGAAAGTCATTCCCTATTCCTCAGTCATAGGTTCTATAAAGTATGCTATGCTATGTACCAGACCTATTGTATACCTTGCTCTGAATTTGGCAAGGGAGTACAATAGTGATCTAGGAGTAGATCACTGGACATTGGTCAAGAATATCCTTAGTGAGGACTAAGGAAATATTTCTCGATTATGGAGGTGATAAAAGAGCCCGTCGTAAAGAGTTACATCGGTGCAAGCTTTCACACTGATCCAGATGACTCTAAGTCTCAATCTGGATACATATTGAAAGTGGGAGCAATCAGCTAGAGTAGCTCCGTGCAGAGCATTGTAGACATAGAATATTTGCAAAATACATACAGCTCTGAATGTGACAGACCCGTTGACTAAGCTTCTCTCACGAGCAAAACATGATCACACCTTAGTACTCTTTGGGTGTTAATCACATAGCAATGTGAACTAGATATTGACTCTAGTAAACCTTTTGGGTGTTGGTCACATGACGACGTGAACTATGGGTGTTAATCACATGCAGATGTGAACATTAGTGTTAAATCACATGGTGATGTGAACTAGATTATTGACTCTAGTGCAAGTGGGAGATTGAAGGAAATATGCCCTAGAGGCAATAACAAAGTTATTATTTATTTCCTCATATCATGATAAATGTTTATTATTCATGCTAGAATTGTATTAACCGGAAACATGATACATGTGTGAATACATAGACAAACATATTGTCACTAGTATGCCTCTACTAGACTAGCTCATTAATCAAAGATGGTTATGTTTCCTAACCATAGACGTGAGTTTTCATTTGATTAATGGGAACACATCATTTGTAGAATGATGTGATTGACATGACCCATTCCGTTAGCTTAGCACTTGATCGTTTAGTATGTTGCTATTGCTTTCTTCATGACTTATACATGTTCCTATAACTATGAGATTATGCAACTCCCGTTTACCGGAGGAACACTTTGTGTGCTACCAAACGTCACAACGTAACTGGGTGATTATAAATGAGCTCTACAAGTGTCTCCAGAGGTACATGTTGAGTTGGCGTATTTCAAGATTGGGATTTGTCACTTCGATTGTCGGAGAGGTATCTCTGCCCCCTCTCAGTAATGCACATCACTATAAGCCTTGCAAGCAATGTAGCTAATGAGTTAGTTACGGAATGATGCATTACGTAACGAGTAAAGAGACTTTCCAGTAACGAGATTGAACTAGGTATTGGGATACCGACGATCGAATCTCGGGCAAGTAACATACCGATGACAAAGGGAACAACATATGTTGTTATGCGGTTTGACCGATAATGATCTTTGTAGAATATATGGGAGCCAATATGAGCATCCAGGTTCCGCTATTGTTTATTGACCGAAAACAGTTCTAGGTCATGTCTACATAGTTCTCGAACCCGTAGGGTCCGCACGCTTAACGTTTCGATGACAGTTATATTATGAGTTTATGAGTTTTGATGTACCGAAGTTTGTTCGGAGTCCCGGATGTGATCATGGACATGACGAGGAGTCTCGAAATGGTCGAGACATGAAGATTGATATATTGGAAGCCTATATTTGGATATCGGAAGTGTTCCGGGTGAAATCGGGATTTTACCGGAGTACCGGGAGGTTACCGGAACCCCCTGGGGGCTTAATGGGCCTACATGGGCCCTAGTGGAGAGGAAGAGAGGAGGCAAGGGCTGGGCCGCGCGCCCCTCCCCCCAGTCCGAATAGGACAAGGAGAGGGGGGCGGCGCCCCCCTTTCCTTCCTCTCTCCCTCCTCCTTCCCCCTTCTCCTATTCCAACTAGGAAAGAAGGGAGTCCTACTCCCGGTGGGAGTAGGACTCCCCTTGGAGCATCCCTCCTTGGCCAGCCGCCCCCTCCCCCTTGGCTCCTTTATATACGGGGGCAGGGGGCACCTCTAGACACAACAATTGATCTCTTGATCTCTTAGCCGTGTGTGGTGCCCCCCTCCACCATAGTCCTCGATAATATTGTAGCGGTGCTTAGGCGAAGCCCTGCGACGGTAGAACATCAAGATCGTCATCACGCCGTCGTGCTGACGGAACTCTTCCCCGACATTCTGCTGGATCGGAGTCCGGGGATCGTCATCGAGCTGAACGTGTGCTAGAACTCGGAGGTGTCGTAGTTTCGGTGCTTGATCGGCCGGGCCGTGGAGACGTACGACTACATCAACCACGTTGTTCTAATGCTTCTGCTTTCGGTCTATGAGGGTACGTGGACAACACTCTCCCCTCTCGTTGCTATGCATCACCATGATCTTGCGTGTGCGTAGGAAATTTTTTGAAATTACTACGTTCCCCAACAGGGGAACCGCCGGACAGTTCGCGAGGTTTTGGCCCACTCTAAAGCCAATTCCCCGGGGCTCACATTCTTATCTGAATCCAGACAAGCCTCAAATAAAATGGAGGGACTCAAGTGGAGACTACAGATGAAGGGTTTTGTGGGGGTATCGAGCCAGGGTCTGAGTGGAGGCCTTGCCCTTTACTGGGACGAAAGCTTGCAAGTCACAGTTCTAGATGCTTGTGCACGGTATATAGACGTGCGGATAGTGGATGCTGCGAATGACAAGTCATGGAGGACAACCTTTGTGTACGGGGATCCGAGAGTGGAGAATCGGCACCGGATGTGGAGCTCGCTATCTAACCTAAGGGTGTTTTCTGCTGAGCCGTGGTTAGTATGCGGCAACTTCAACGAAGCTATGTGGCAACATGAGCACTTTTCTCATTCACAATGATCTGAAAGTCAAATGCAAGTGTTCCGTGATTGCCTGCTAGCATGTGATGTTTTGGATCTTGGATTCAGTTGCATTCAGTTTACATACGATAATGGCCAACCAGGAGGGAGGAACGTACGGGTCCGGCTGCATAGGGCTTGCGAAGACGATGCATGGAGGGATCTATTTCCACTCACGCAAGTTGTTCATCTGGCGACCTCCTGTTCGGACCACTGCTCGGTCCTCGTTCGGTTATCTTCGACACCACCGAGAACTAGATCGGCGTCACGCTACGAGATTATGTGGGAGCAACACCCCGGCTTGACGGCGGTGGTGGCAGAACGTTGGGAACAAAGCCGCCCAGCTGGGAACCTGGGCGTGGTTTGGGATGCTCTTAAAGAGATGATGATTAAGCTGCGGTCATGGAGTAAAGAGAACTTTGGTCACGTCATATCAGATTTGGAAAAGTTACGAACGGAATTAGCAGACTTACAACTTCATGATGTGGACAGAAATTTAATAAAACAAAAAATGCACCAACTTGATGAACTCCTCTATAGGGAGGAGATACTTTGGCTTCAGAGATATCGGATCACATGGTTGAAAGAGGGAGAGCGAAACACAACATATCTTCATCATCGCGCGGTGTGGCGTGCTCGGCGGAACTATATACAATGCTTGAAGCGAGAGGATGGTACGTGGTGCTCAGTTCCGACAGATATGCAACGAATGGCCACATCATACTTCAAGGAGGTTTATACCAAAGACCTAACTCTCACTCCGGAGAGTGTCTTGGAGGGTATCGCATCTAAGGTAACTCAAGGTATGAACAATATCCTATGTGCTCCCTTCTCAGAGGAGGAGGTGTCAAATGCCCTCTTTCAAATCGGCCCGCTTAAAGCGCCAGGGACGGACGGCCTCCCGGCTAGGTTCTTTCAACGAAATTGGGCCATGCTGAAATCAGAAATCATAGCTGATGTGCTGGAGTTCTTTAAGACAGGACATATGTCGGACGGGGTGAACGACACGGCTATCGTTCTTATCCCGAAAATTCCTTTCCTAAAGGAACTCAAGGATTTTAGACCAATAAGCCTGTGTAACGTCATTTACAAGATTGTTTCAAAATGTCGGGTGAACAGGTTAAGGCCGTTGCTCGCGGAGCTAATATCAAAGAATCAGAGTGCTTTTGTTCCAGGGAGGCTTATCACTGACAATTCTGTTATTGCTTTTGAATGCCTCCACCACATACAATCGTTGAAACAAAATAGACCGGCGGCGTGTGCTTACAAGCTTGACTTGTCGAAGACATATGATTGTGTCGATTGGGACTTTTTGGAGAAAGCACTTGGTAAATGGGGCTTCGCCCAACAGTGGATTGCATGGCTTATGGTGTGTGTGAAATCAGTTAAATATTCGGTCAAGTTCAATGGACAATTGCTTGAGAGTTTCATTCCCTCTAGAGGATTAAGGCAAGGTGATCCCTTATCGCCGTTCTTATTTCCTTTTGTTGCTGATGCCCTTTCTGCTCTGTTCTCAAAATCAGTTGAGGAAGGCTCGCTAAAGGGGGTGGCTATCTGTCGTGGTGTACCGGTTATTTCCCACCTGTTATTTGCAGATGATACTATGTTGCCTTTTGAGGCGTCTGGCAAGCAAGCGAGCATTGTTAAGGGGTTGTTGAACACTTATACTTCTGCGACGGGTCAACTTATTAACCCAGAGAAGTGTTCCATCCTTTTTTTTGACAATTGCTCTGATGCGGTGGCGGATGAAGTCAAAAGCACCCTTAAGGTTACGCAGCAGGTGTTCGAGCCAAAGTACCTCGGCCTTCCGGTGCCGGAGGGAAGAGTGCATAAGGGACAATTTGAATCTCTAGAGGAGAGGTTGAGGAAGAGATTAATTGATTGGAGTGAACAATATGTCTCAACGGGGAACAAAGAAATTTTGATCAAGACGGTGGCGCAAGCTATACCAACTTATGTCATGAGTGTGTTTCGGCTACCAGCCTCTGTTTGTTATGATTTAACGCGTATGATGAGGCAATACTGGTGGGGAGTATAGAATGGTAAAAGGAAAATGGCGTGGCTCAGTTGGGAAAAAATGATCTTGCCAAAGGATATGGGAGGAATGGGTTTTAGAGATATGAGATCTTTTAAACAGGCGCTACTTGCGAAGCAAGCTTGGAGACTGCTTGATAGTCTGGACAGTCTATGCGCCCGTTAACTCCGGGCTAAATATTATCCCAGTGGAAACTTGCTTGACACAGTCTTCCCATCTAGTTCGTCGGCTGTGTGGAAGGGAATCATACATGGGCTAGATCTGTTGAAAAAGGGGCTTATATGGCGTGTGGGTGATGGTTCGTTAATTAAAACTTGGCGGGACCCCAGGATCCCGAGGAGGCATGATTTCAAACCGATCACCCCAAAAAGAAATTGTAGACACAACTGGGTTGCGGACTTTCTGGATGAATCTGGTGCATGGAATATGCAAATGTTGAGACAATACTTCTGGGATATGGACGTCCGCGAAATTGTGAAGATCCGGACGTCACCAAAACAGGGGCAGGATTTTTTTGCTTGGTTTCCGGAAATGAGTGGATTGTTCACTGTTAAGAGCGCTTATCACCTCGCAACAGAGTACCAACTATCACAGGCGATGAGCGCGTCTAGCTCTAACCCGAGCGGACACAGGTCGGTCTGGAGATGGGTGTGGGATGCTCGGGTACCACTCAAGATGAGAATCATGGCGTGGAAAGCGGTGTCAGGAGCGCTCGCAACAAATTCTTGCAAGAAATATAGGCACGTATCCACGCGTGATACATGCCCTCTCTATGGTTCAGAAAAGGAGACCAGCTTCCATGCGCTGGTCACTTGTGATTATGCTTGGGCAGTGTGGACGCAAATGCGTTCAGTCTGGAATCTCCTTGATCATCAACTGCTTCGGGACACAGGTAATGAGTGGCTTCTGAATATTCTGATGAACTGTAATGATGAAATGCGGGATTGCACTATAATGTTAATATGGAGGATCTGCACATTGAGGTCAGACATGGCGCATGGTAAACATGTACCAAATCCGGCTGCTACGGCTGATGATCTGCAAAGTTATATGCAATCGTTACATTTGGCGAGGAGGTACTCTACAAAGGATATCATAAAGGGGAAGATGCCAATGCTGGGTGATGAGCCGATCAGGTCACCCGGTGCGGCAGTGCGGTTGCCATGGCCACGACCAGCGCATGGCCAAGCTGTGTTGTCGGTCGATGGACCGTTCTTACCATCGGATGGATCAGCGGCTGCAGGTATGATACTAAGAAGACTTGATGGATCTGTCATATTTGCAGCTTACCGGTGTATCTTCAACTGCAATGATGCATTGGAAGCGGAACTACATGCAATAATGCAAGGAATGGCACTAGCAATCCAGCATTGCAATTTTCCTATCATTGTTCAATCTGATTCTGCCCAAGCTCTTTTGTCTCTGACCGGTGAAAGTCTGTCCCGGTCGGCTTATGGTCATTTAGTTGCTGAGATTCGTCGTCTAATGGGTGAAAGAGAGTTTATTCCTTTGAAACTTAAGCGAGAACGGAATAGGGTAGCAGATCATTTGGCTATGTATAGTCGTACAAAGAGCACTACTGCTGTATGGCTTGGGCAGGGCCCTCCTTGTATTGAGGAGCTTTTGCCATTTGATTGTAACCCTATGAATATGAAATAAAACTCTTTTTACCCGTGCAAAAAAAAAAATCCAATGACCCCCGAAGTACTTAATAGGTTAATTTCATAAGGATTGGAACTGCATAGGAATCATGTGAAGATGTTTAGATCCAAGAGGAGCCTTGATGTCTTGTATGTTACGAAATGATCTTACTAGTATCGTTGGGTAGTGCTATACGATAGTTATTTGTTGTGAGTAACTCTAATAGATCCAGTATTCCTTTGACTTCTGTGTGCATGATTCTTCGGATATAGTAGAACAGAAATAGTAGTCGTGTGTTTTACCACATGTTTATTTTCTTTGCCGAATTTTACCACATATGTTGCTTTAGCATAATTTTTGTTTAAATGAGGATGTACCCCGGCCTTTGCATCTGGGCGATGCATGCAGTGATTTTATTAATTATTCACAAGGTCCTTAGAAGGTAAGCCCGAAGCCACCATCTTGACAACACTTGTCGCTATTCCTATCCCCGTGATGAAGAGGTGCCAAATATCCGAGCCTAATACCAAATAGACATCACCCAACACCTAACATCTAATGTCGGATGCCCCTTCCAAGCCACAATACTTGGACTGGATTACAAACCGGTCCGGCGCACTTTTAATGGGCACCACATGCGCATGCTGCAAGGGCCGTCACCTCCTTTATCCATCAATCCATCCTCGGATCAGATACTGACGCATCGACCTTGCCAAACCTCTCTGCCATTGACGCCACCACGACGCCAGACAGCGTCCTCCTCCTGTGTGAGTCCATCGCCATCCATCAGATGCCGAGTCTCCACTGTACCACGCCGCCGAGATCCGCCGCCATCGGTGTGTATGATGAAGCACCGCTCCACCACCAACCGACACCCAACCACCAAGCCGTCCACATGTCCGTCCAGCCGATAAATGTCTCCAAAGATGATGTCCCCATGGGGGTGACGATGAAGACGTCGCCATCATCCGATCCAGGAGGCCCCTCAACGCCTCCAATAAGGGCTGCGACGAGTCAATGGTAGCCTCGTCAAGATCTGAGGTTTCCCCAGAAACAATGGAGCAAGGGACACCCCACCATCGCCTCCAACGAGGAAAATGACACCCACGGGCGCCGCCGACGATAGTGGCATCCTCACCCACTTCAGCATCTAGGCCACCATCTCCTCCTCCAGTTGATCCACCGCCGGGAAGCCACCGCGAGGTAACACCCACCGACTAGATCCCTTTGGACCGACAATGAAGAAAACCAAATATAGAGGAGGTTGCATCGCTGCGTGACTGGCGCCATGGCCACACACATGTCGTCTCGAGGCGCCCGTTCAAGATTCACCGTCACAGCCACGCCTCGAAGCTACGACCGAGGGACGCCCCGCTGCCGCCATCATCCCCCCGCACGGGCTTTGCCCAGCCGGTATCGGGTGGCGACGGGATGGGAGGCAGAGGGGAGGGGAGGGGAGGGTGGGCGGACGGGCGGCGGAGGAGATCGGGATCTGGACTGGAGGGGAGGGTAGGCGGACGGGCAGTGGAGGAGATCGGGATCTGGACGGGATGGGAGGCAGAGAGCGCATATTGCGGATCGAGCCATTTTTATCAGAATTACCATACTACCATCATGTTCAAAAGTAAATCAAACAGAAAGCGCATATAGTGCCATTGTTGGATGAATAGTTAATGTTGCTTGATGGTTGATGCTGAGGCAGTACCCACAGCCTATACTGCTCGTACTATCGTCTTCACCGGTTCATGTGTGCGCGCGCATATCACTCATAAAATCAAAGTAGGAGTAGCATTCACTCATCCATTCATTCATGCATTCATCCATGGCCATGTATTGAATTCACGACCACGTGGTAGCTAAACACAGCAGTGCTAAACGCAACAGTTTGTCTGAACCGAGCCAATATGTACATATAGCTAGGCTTGGGTACCTAGAGCCGCTAGTGCCATGCTAGGGTTTGTGCATGGACCAGAAACAAAGTGAATGAATGAATGGCTCCGTGCCATGTCCCATAAATAATTTCTTGCATGTTGAAGGAGGATATGCCGGCCGGAGTTAAGTTGGATGACTGCCACCGGCTGCCTGCCTGCCGCCATTTATGCCGCTCACTGTTCATCCTTTTCTTCCCCACCCTGCTGTACGTTGGGCTTTATTGCTCTCTCCTTTATGGATGTGGTCACTAGCTAAGCTAGCCCGTCATCTCCTTTGTAGTACACACACATGCACATGCCAAGCAAAAAAAGAAAAGAAAAACAAACATTTGAATGTCCATCAATGATTTGTTACTACCATTTTTTCTGGTTGAAAATGGGGGTTCTTACTAATCACCACCTTTCAGCCAACTGGTACGTAGGAGTATGTTTTTGCGATACACTTTATAGATCATCTCTATCAATGCGAACACTTGCGATTTCTCTTATTTATTAGATTACAATAGAATATCAGTACAAAAAAATTCAGTGTATCTGCTTAATCTAGATGGTTCACTGTACAGAAACAACAAATTTAAGATCTCGCTGCACACGGTTAATGAAACCCCATTGACGTGGCATTTTGAACCGTTTGTCCGTGGCACCTGTGTGAAAAATGCGGAGAAGTAATTGTATGCCACAGGCCATCACACACGTTTCAGGCAAAGAAACCATGTGTAATGCTCTAGTTACGGTAGAAAGAGGAATCATGTGCGATTTCGGCTGGCCCAGCATGCCCGTTAGTTGATTGGTATAAGTGTAAACCATGTCCTGAGAGTCATCTCCCCAAGACCACCCTATCCTCCCATACCATCTACCCGTCGCCATCTTTAGCTATGTGCCTCCCTTTTCTCTTCGTCGGAATCCATGTTAGGCTGCTGCCAATGCATGGATGCTTAGATGAGGTGCTAAGCACATTAAATAACTTAGCAAGTAGACTCTTCAATGCATAGGTGTTTAGCTTATGGTTGCTAAGCTTGCTTCATTTAATGATTTAGCAACTAAATCTCTTCATGTATTGGTGGGCTTCCTTCCTTTAATTGTCTAGGTTGACGCGTTTAGCACTGTTTCTTTCTAAGGTTACCACACTCATCTCTCTCCTCTTAAATAACTTGCCACATCAGATTTTTTGCCTACGTGAAAGACTTAGGCCCTGTTTGGTTCATAAGTCCTAGGACTTTTTCTAGTCCCAACTAAAAAGTCTCTAGTCCCTAAAAGTCCCTCCCTGTTTGTTTCCAGAGACTTAAAAGTTCCTAGTCCCTTCCTAGAGGTTATTAAATGACCATGTTGCCCCTAGTATATAGAAAAATAACAATCAAACAACAACATGGGGTGGCGGGCCAATGAATGCATGGAGGGGCATTGTTGAAAAAGTCCCAAAAAGTCCCAAAAAAGACTCTCCTTGAGAGTCTTCTTCATTTAGTCCCAAATGCCTAGTTTAGTCCCTAAAAAGTCCCTCCCGTTTGGTAAAAAAGTCTCTAATAGGGACTTTTTCTAGTCCCTACACAAAAAAGTCCCTGGAAACAAACACCCTCTTAGCCAGTTAATTCAATGTGTGCCACTGGGAACCTACAACCTGGTAGATGGACGAGTTGCCTTTGTAACCGCAACGCTCCGGTGATCGAGGAAGCATGAAATGCATTCAAACTTAGACTAGGAACATGCATATGTTACTAGTCTGTGTAACATATGTGTGGTATCATGCAAGATATCATTTATTAAGATGTAGACTCATTTTTTCTTGAAATGCGTTATGTTACAGTAACATATTATGTTACTCCAAGCATCTCTCTCCTCATTAAGTTCCTGCCACATAAGCAAACTTTTCTTGGGATGTGTTATGTTATTTACTAAGTTACTCCCACTATGACCAACCTCAGTTTCACATTCTCCATGCAGGAAGAAGAGCTATAAATTCAGAACATACACCAATGGCATGCTACTCAATGGGGAGATACGTGGTGACTAAATATCACTAACTGGTCACCTACGGCAGCCCGTATGTGATGCCATATCATCAGACCGAGGTGGACGAGGCACTTATCACTGGCCGGTTTGAACTTGACTTGTCAGTGTTAACTGTCAAGGATAGCTCTCAAAGACTCATCATCGATGCCTCTTTCCAAGGCATTCAGTTCACTTACTCGTGGCCACAGACACGTGAGTGATCAGGGCTCCGTGCTATTCACACATGTATTAGTGGAAGAATTCCATGGCTATAGTTGCTTGGATGTGCAATCCGAGTGCTCCTTTCTCATCACTCTGCATTTTGTCATGGTGAATTGTTAATATGATAGAAGGTTCGACCTTGTTGTAATGGAAGAGGACATGTACTTACATGGTTATACGAATGTGAAGCATGCATGTGTACGAGATCCCGAAGCGTGGCTATGCTTCACTAAAAAAATTGTTTTTCTTGTTTCAGATGAGAGGCCCTAGAAGACATATAAGTTAAAAGTAAGTGTTGTACAAGCATATGACATAAGAGAATAAGAAAAGGATACAAAAACAACATTAAAACAATATAGAGCAGAAGGATCTATGGTTACCTGGTACATCGTAGCTTCTGGACATTGGCGCGACCCCACGGGTCACTTCATATTCATTGAGGGTTATTCACTTGTGTTGGCTATCCGCGTGTGGATGTAGATCTTGGGCGGAGATGTTGCGGTACAATGCAATGGATGAGGGCGACCGTGAAACTGTACGATGTGGTGGACACGGGCGTCGATGAAGCACGTAAGTTGCCGCTCGGTGAAGCAGCCCTGATGATGTGGAAGGCGGAGTTGGTGAAACAGAGCTCATGTAGTGGAAGTATGTGTTGTTGAATCAAATCTACTGCGGCGGCCGAGGGTGTTAGTGGACCACCCAGTGTGGTTTACGAGATTGTATCTGAAGTAACCCCGATGCGATGGTGAACCATGGGAAGCATACTTGGTACCATGGTGTGGATGAGTTGGGGGGTGAACGATGTCTACTACACAAGCTCTATTCTTGTAAACTTTGTTGGGCCTCCAAGCGAATGGTTTTGTAGGATAACAAAAAATCCATGGAGGTGTAGGATGAATGTGGTCTCTATCAAACAACCCTGAAATCAAATTTAAGTGGTCTCTTCTATCCCAACACACCTAATACAATTGTGAGTTGTATACATGCACTAGTTAGGCAAACATATGATGATAGTAGGGTAATTCTTCAGAGGGAGTGGTGCATAGTAGTGGGTTCAATCTTGCGGTGTTCTGTATCCCAATAATAGAAAGGGACAAGACATGTATTTGTATTGTTACTACAAAGGATAAAACGGCGGGGTTTAATCTTATTTTTAGATTTGTTTATGTCTACATCATGTCATCTTTCTTGTTGTGTTACTCTGTTTCATTGAAATTAATACCGTGAGATGCATGCTGGCTAGCAGTTTTGGGTTGTAATAATAGTAGTAGATGAAGTTGGATTATGGTCTACTTATCACAGCGTGATGCCTATACAAGAATATGCCATGAATGATCACTGTTGTGAATGCTGCTTTTCTATCAAATGCCCAACAATAATGTTTTTACCATACCATTACTTACTTTTGAGAGAGATGCCACTAGTGAACCTATGGACCCTGGCTCTATTCTCATCAATCCTTGCATTTACATAATTGCTCTTCTGTTTACTCTCCATTATTTGCTTTTAACCTTGCGACTAGCAACACGAGGGGATTGACGACCCCCTTGGCATGTTGGATGCAAGCATTTATTTTGTTTGTGTGTAGGTGCTGCTTATCTTGTTAGCTTTTGGAATCCTACTGGTTCGATTAAACCTTGGTCTTAACCGGGGGAAATAATTTATGTTGTTGTGCTACATCACTCTTCCTCTTTGGGGAAATCAAACAACTCGTACAAGAGTAGCAAGCAGTCGCGCCCTCTATGCATAAGGAACATAAGTAGCTTGTCTTTGGGGAAATTTATAGGACACTCCAAGGCAGTTCTTACTACTTGTGTGTCCTCCCCTCCCTCCTGCGTACCCCAATTCGTCCGCTGCTAGCCCACCGTTGGCCCATTCCCGACTAGCACGAGCACTTGCTTCTTCCCATCAAGATGTGGCTTCAATGCCTCCCCGCAAGTGCATAGGTCCTATCCTATACCCTGCTAAAGCACAAAAACCATGCCTGCTTGTAACACTTGAGCTCACCAGAGGGGATCAGGGGGAGGGGTATAGTGAGAGAGACAAAGAAAGAAGAGAAATATATATTTTTGTCTTTTTCGGTTGGGACCCATGTGTAAGTGAGAGATGGGGAGGGGGAGATTTTTATGTTTATTTTTCTTTGCGTGGGTCCCACATGCAAGTGACATATGGAGAGAGGGGAAAAAATGTCCAAAGAATGTCTCAAAGTTGGTCAATTTTTTTGACTGAATAGAAACGCCACATAAGGGCATTTCTATTAGGAGACTTGACAAAAGAGTGGAAAGTCTGAGCACAATGGAAAATTATGGGTAAATGTTAGTGAAGCACAATCTCTCGTGAATTCTTATTACTGGGTCGCTTCATCCTTTTCATTCGGTTCATAGCGAGAATTTCTAGTGGTTGAAAGGAACTTCAAACTCGTTGACAAATAATAGCACCAAGAAAAATATAGTACCATGGACAAAAAGGAGGTCGGGTATATCTCATTTTCTGGAATACGCACCAGCATGTGTATCTTATATTCACAAAAGAAGGGGTATAGCAAGCCATCAAAGGTTTTACAAATTAGGCTCGAAGCCTACCATCCTTAGTGCCTATTACTCACTACAAGCCCGTCGGTACAACGCTTCAAAGAATGCTCTCAGTTTGCCACTAAACTACCCAGTCATAAGTCAAGCTCTAGGTTCCTCTACGATCCTTGTGAGAAGAAACACCACTGACGGGGAAGCATTGTCACAGAGAATGACATTCAGGTGTTTCCATGTTCCCCACATCATCAAAAGCAGTAGGACCTGAAGATCCTTCTTCGCTGCTTGTGGCCTGAGAGAAGTACCCCACTAAAGAAACAAATCGTTAGCCACATGCCTCCACTCTAGGCTCCACCAACCAGATAGCACATTGTGCCGAACCAAACGAGTATACAAACATGCCACCATTAGATGATCAATGTTATCCCGCATCTTATCACATAGCAGGCAAACATACTTGTGCGGCAAGCCACATCTAGCAAGTCGGTCTGAGGTCCAACAATGGTCCTTGAAGGCAAGCCAACTGAACATTCAACATCTGAAGGGAGTACGAAAATCAGAAACCACCGTCGCCGCAATATATGCTGAAGGCCCACGTACCATTTTTCATAAGCCTATTTGGCGAGAATTCACCTAATAGCACCCATGCCCATCGAACATTGTCTTCCATCTCAGCATGTGCATCAATCCTGGTGCTACTTGTGAGCTACGTTGGGATTTCCTCGAAGAGGAGAGGATGATGTAGTACAATAGAGATAAGTATTTCCCTCAGTTAAGAACCAAGGTTATCAATTCAGTAGGAGAACCACACAGAACCTCGCTAGCGACACCTACACACACACAAAAGCAAATACTTGCACGCTACGCGATCAAGAGGGTTGTCAATCCCCTTGGCGGTTATTTGCAAGGATCAAATCTCGTAGTGGTAGATAGATAAAATCAAATATAAAATAAAATAAAATAGAAAAAGTTCAAGAAAGTATTTTTGGATTTTGTATATGATAGAAGTAGACCCCGGGGCCATAGTTTTCACTACAAGCTTCTTTCTCGAACACATAGCATACAGTGGGTAAAAACAAATTACTGTTGGGCAATTGATAGAAAAGCGCATAGTTATGATGATATTCAAGGCAATGATCATGTATAGAAGCATCATGTATAAGACAAGTAGACTGACTCCTGCCTGCATCTACTACTATTACTCCATCCATCGACCGCTATCCAACATGCATCTAGGGTATTAAGTATGAAACTGGGTAACGCCTTAAGCAAGATGACATGATGTAGACAAAGTAAATCCAATCAATATGAATAAACCCCATCATTTTCCCCATAATGGCAACAATAAAAATACACGTCTTGTGCCCTTCTGTCACTAGGACATACAGTACCCTGATACGTCTCCAATGTATCATTCTTGGATGTTTTACAATCATTTTGTAGCAACTTTATATCATTTTTTGGGACTAACCAATTGACATAGTGCCCAGTGCCAGTTGCCGTTTTTTGCTTGTTTTTTACTTCAAAGGAAATCAATACCAAACTGAGTCCAAACGCGCCGAAACATTTTGGTGATTTTTTCTGGATCGGAAGACACACAATGGGCCAAGAAAGTAACTGAGGGGGGCTCCGAGGGGAGCACAACCTACCAGGGCATGCTTGGGGGCCCAGGCGCGCCTAGGTGAGCTGTGCCCACCTCGACCGCCTCCCGCACCGGCTCTTTGCTCTATAAATACCCCAATATTCCAGAAACCCTAGGGAAGTCGACAAAAAACAATTCCAGCCGCCCCAAGTTCTAGAAACCACAGATCCAATCTAGACACCATCACGGAGGGGTTCATCATCCTCATTGGTGCCTCTCGGATGATGCGTGAGTAGTTTATTGTAGACCTACGGGTCTGTAGTTAGTAGCTAGATGGCCTCTCTCAATTTTGAACCTCAATACAATGGTCTCTTGTAGATCTATTTGATGTAACTCTTTTTGCGGTGTGTTTGTTGTGATCCGATGAACTTCGAGTTTATGATCAGATCTATGTTTTTATCCATGAAAATTATTTGATTCTTTTGATCTCATATATGCATGATTACTTATAGCCTCTTATTTATTCTTCAAATGTCCATGCTACAAAGAAAATAATATGTCGTGAACATGTTAGGCAGCATACCACATCGAAAATTCTGTTTTTATCATTTACCTACTCGAAGACAAGCAGGAATTAAGCTTGGGGATGCTGATACGTCTCCAATGTATCTATAATTTTTGATTGTTCCATGATGTTATATTATCATTCTTGGATGTTTTACAATCATTTTGTAGCAACTTTATATCAATTTTTGGGACTAACCAATTGAAATAGTGCCCAGTGCCAGTTGCTGTTTTTTGCTTGTTTTTCACTTCACAGGAAATCAATACCAAACGGAGTCCAAACGCGGCGAAACTTTTTGGTGATTTTTTCTGGACTGGAAGACACACAATGGGCCAAGAAAGTACCTAAGGGGGCTCCGAGGGGAGCACAACCCACCAGGGCGTGCCTAGGGGCCCAGGCGCGCCTAGGTGGGTTGTGCCCACCTCGACTGCCTCCCGCACCGCCTCTTTGCTCTATAAATACCCCAATATTCCAGAAACCCTAGGGAAGTCGACAAAAAACAATTCCAGCCGCCGCAAGTTCCAGAAACCACAGATCCAATCTAGACACCATCACGGAGAGGTTCATCATCCTCATTGGTGCCTCTCGGATGATGCGTGAGTAGTTCATTGTAGACCTACGGGTCTGTAGCTAGTAGCTAGATGGCCTCTCTCAATTTTGAACCTCAATACAATGGTCTCTTGGAGATCTATTTGATGTAACTCTTTTTGCGGTGTGTTTGTTGTGATCCGATGAACTTCGCGTTTATGATCAGATCTATGTTTTTATCCATGAAAATTATTTGATTCTTTTGATCTCATATATGCATGATTACTTATAGCCTAGTATTTATTCTTCAAACGTCCATGCTACAAAGAAAATAATATGTGATGAACATGTTAGGCAGCATTCCACATCAAAAATTCTGTTTTTATCATTTACCTACTCGAGGACAAGCAGGAATTAAGCTTGGGGATGCTGATACGTCTCCAATGTATCTATAATTTTTTATTGTTCCATGCAGTTATATTATCATTCTTGGATGGTTTACAATCATTTTCAACTCTATATCATTTTTTGGGACTAACCTATTGACATAGTGGCCAGTGCCAGTTGCTGTTCTTTGCTTGTTTTTTTACTTCGTAGAAAATCCATACCAAACGGAGTCCAAACACGGCGAAACTTTTTTGTGATTTTTTCTGGACTAGAAGACGCACGATGGGCCAAGAAAGTACATGAGGGTGGCTCCGAGGGGAGCACAACCCACCAGGGCGCGCTTGGGGGCCCAGGCATGCCGAGGTGGGTTGTGCCCACCTCGGCCGCCTCCCGCACAACCTCTTTGCTCCATAAATACCCCCGTATTCCAGAAACCCTAGGGGAGTCGACGAAAAACAATTCTAGCCGTCGCAAGTTCCAGAAACGAAAGATCCAATCTAGACACCATCACGGAGGAGTTTATCATCCTCATTGGTGCCTCTCTGATGATGCGTGAATAGTTCATTGTAGACCTACATGCCCGTAGTGTGTAGCTAGTTGGCTTCCTCTCTCTATTTTGATTCTCAATACAATGGTCTCTTGGGAAATGACACGTATGTATCGTTGCCATTAAGGATAACAAGATGCGGTCTAATTCCTACATGAATAGATCTTGTCTACATCATGTCATCGTTCTTATTGCATTACTCTATTTTCCATGAACTTAATACACTAGATGCATGCTAGATAGCGGTCGATGTGTGGAGTAATAGTAGTAGATGCAAGCAGGAGTCGGTCTACTAACCTTGGACATGATGCCTATATAATGATCATTGCTTGGATATCATCATAATTATTTGAAGTTCTATCAATTTCCCAATAGTAATTTGTTTACCCACCGTATGCAATTTTTCTTGAGAAAAGCCACTAGTGAAATCTACGGCCCCTGGGTCTCTTCTTTATCATATTTTCCTTCAAGATCTATTTTTATTTGCTTCTATTTTCATATCTATATTATCAAAAACCCAAAAATACCTCACTGAATTTTATTTGCTTTTATTTGCATCTATCAATCCACTACAATTTTATCACGTCCACTTGACAATTTATGGCACCGTTACCCGAAAGAGATTGACAACCCCTTTAACACATCAGGTTGTAAGTATTTGTTCTTTGTGTGCGGGTACCGTTTATGTAGCGTTGCGTGATTCTCCTACTGGTTCGATAACCTTAGTCTCATCACTGAGGGAAATATCTACCATTGTTGTGCTGCATCATCCCTTCCTCTTTGAGGAAATACCGACGTAGTTCAAGCCAACATCAAAAGGAATTTATGGCGCCGTTGCCGGGGAAAGATAGTCTCTCGGCTACGTGCCAATTTCTGGTGCCGTTGTCGGGGAGACATCATCAACATCTACCAGGTTCCTATCACAAATCTCATCTCCTCGCAATTTACATTATTTTCCATTTGCCTCTCGTTTTAATCTCCCCCACTTCACAAAAAATGTCGTTCTAGTCGCTCTCTTTTTCGTTCGCTATTTTCTCGTCAGATCTGTTTTTGAGTGCAATCTTGTTGCATAGTCACGACGACTCAAGAGAACACTAAGTTGTGTGATTTCTCCAATACCAACAACAATGATTTTTTTAGCACTCCGATTGCTCCTCCCGTCACTAGTGCGGAATCTAGTGATATTAATGCCGCTTTGTTGAACCTTGTTATGAAAGATCAATTTTCTGGTACTCCTAGTGAGGATGCCGCGTCCCATATTAACACATTTGTGGAATTATGCTATATGCTAAAGAAAAAGGATGTGGACAATGATATTGTGAAGTTGAAATTATTCTCGTTTTCTTTGCGAGATCGTGCAAAATTTTGGTCTTCTTCTTTGCCTCACAATAGTGTCGATTCTTGGGATAAGTGCAAGGATGCTTTTATTACTAAGTATTTTCCGCCCACAAAAATTACTTCCCTTAAGACGCAAGTCATAAATTTTCAGCAACCTGAGCATGAACATGTTGCACAATCTTGGGAAAGAATGAAATTGATGCTAAGAAATTGTCCTACTCATGGTTTAAATCTTTGGATGATCATACGAAAATTTTATGCTCGATTGAATTTTGTCTCTAGAAATCTTTTAGATTCCGCCGTGGGTGGTACCTTTATGGAACTTACTTTGGGTGAAGCTACTTGATTGGTAGACAATATTGTGGAAAATTATTCACAATGGCATACCGAAAGACCTCCTACTAGTAAAAAAGTTAATTCGGTTGAAGAAATATCTTCTTTGAGTGAAAAAGTTGATGTTCTTATGAAATTGGTTGCTAATAAAAGTGCTCCTATTGATTTTAATGATGTGCCTTTTCTACCTTGATTGAGCAAAATAGTGATGTCATAGATGTGAATTTTACCTCTCGAAACAATTTCAATAACAATGCTTATAGAGGTAATTTTAATCCTAGGCCTTTTCCTAGTAATTCCTCTAATAGTTATGGTAATTCCTATGGTAATCCCTCTTATAATATTAATAGGAACACCTCTTATGTTGAGAATAATATTAAATAATTTATCAATGCTCAAAAGGTTTTTTATGATACGATAGAAGAAAAGTTGAATAAGATTGTTGATATGTCTAGAAGTACTGATAGGATTTCTCACGATGTAGAAAATCTCAAGATGAAAATTTTTGTGCCCAAGGTTTAGGAATCAATTAAAGCTTTATATGTTTCTATGGATGAAATTAAGAAAAGAACAACTATGCTTAGAGCTAAAAGAGAATTTTTAGAAAAAGCGATTTCTAGTGATTGCTTTCACAAAAGTGATGGAGATCTTAAAAGTGATTGGTGTTTCCTCTATTGATTCCTTGTTTAGTAAAATTAAAATTGATTATAAAGGGACTGGAGAAGAGTGAACTTTAGCTAGAAGGCATCCCGATAATTTTGAGGGTGAAAATCTTGTCGAGAAAATTGATAAAAGTGGGTTTGGAGAGGTCAAAACTTTAACTAGTGATGTGCCCACTCTTTTGGATTACAAAGACTTTAATTATGATAGTTGCTCTTTGATTGATTGTATTTCTTTGTTTCAATCCATGATAAATTCACCCCATGCTTATGAACAAAATAAAGCTTTTACTAAACATATTGTTGATGCTATGATGAAAGTTTCGGAAGAAAAGTTGGAATTAGAGGTTTCAATTCCTAGAAAATTACATGATGAATGGGAACCTACTATCAAAGTCAAGATTAAAAATTATGAGTGTTTTGCTTTATGTGACTTGGGTTCTAGTGCTTCTACCATTCTGAAATATTTATGTGATGTGCTTGGTCTTACCGATATTGAAGAATGTTCTTTAAATTTGCACTTGGAGGGTTCTACTATTAAAAAGCCTACGTGAAGAATTAATGATGTTCTTATTCTTCCAAATAGGAATTTTTTGTGCCCATAGATTTTATTGTTCTTGATATTGATTTCAATCCGCCTTGTCCAATTATTCTTGGTAGACCGTTTTTACGTACTATCGGTGCCTTGATTGATATGAAAGAAGGTAATATTAAATTTCAATTTCCACTAAGAAAGGGTACGGAACACTTCCCTAGAACTAGAATTAAGCCACCATATGAATCAATCACGAGGGCATCGTATGGATCTAGAAACAAAGACGGCAATACTTAGATCTATGCATTATGCCTAACTAAGGGCATAAAACGATAGCGCTTGTTGGGAGGCAACCCAATGAATACAATTTATTTTTGTTTTTTTATTTATGTTCTCGAGTGTTTGAAAAATTATTCTTATTTTATGATTGTGTTTTTTGTGTTTTAATTAGTGTTTGTGCCAAGCAAAGCCTTTGGGATCATGTTGGGTGATAGTTGATTTGATCTTGTTGAAAAACAGAAACTTTTGCACTCAGTAGAATAATTTTCATAAATCACAGAGACGTGATTTTGCTCTGAATGTTTTACACAATATTAATATACAAATTGCCCATGTTTTCCTAAATTTTCAGGATTTTTCAAGTTACAGAAGTATACAAAGTCCCTTGATTACTACAGACTGTTCCGTTTTTGACAGATTCTGTTTTCTTTGCGTTGTGTGCTTATTTCATGAATCGTTGGTTTGTATTGGAGGGTATAAGCTATAGTAAAGTTGGAATAAAGTAGATATAATGCAAAAATAAAATACGAATGGGTTTGCAACAGTACTAATAGTAGTGATTTGCTTTGTTATACTAACGGATCTCACGAAGGTTTTGTTGAGTTTTGCGTGATTGAAGTTTTCAAGTTTTGTATGAGGTCACGATGGATGAAGGAATAAGGAGGAAGAAGAGGCTATGCTTGGGGATGTCCCATGGCATCCGAAGCTATTATCTAAAAGAGAAGCAAGCAACTAAGCTTGGGGATGCCCAAGTGGCATCCCCTCTTTCTTCTAACGACCATCAGTATTTTACTTCGTCACATATCATGAGTTTTGTTTGGAGCGTCTTGTATGATATGAGTATTTGCTTGTTTTGCTTTTCATTTTTAGTCATCTATCCTTGCTGGAACCGCCTATTTGAGAGAGCCAAAATTATTCTATGACTTATTAAAATTGCTCTCTATGCTTCACTTAAATCTTTATGAGTTATGGAATTGCTCCAGTGCTTCACTTATATCTTTTTGAGCATGGTGTGCTTTAGTATTTTTTAAGAAACGCTCTCATGCTTCACTTAGATTTATTTGAGAGTTAGTAAATATTTTAAGAAATTATCTCATGCTTCACTTAAATTATTTTGAGAGAAGATTTTTTTGCTCATGTTCTTCACTTAGATTTGTTTGAGCTATCAAAAGCGAGATATGAAATTAGTCCCAAAGTGATAGATATTCAAGAGGGATATAATAAAAACTTCCATGAAGATCATCATACAAAATAAACTTGATTCTTGTAAGTTTTGCGATATGTTGATATAATATGTGAGTCATGTTGACGAATAATTATGCTTTAGTAAGAATATTGATGTTAAGGTTTGTGATTCCCTATGCAAGCACGAAGGTCAATTGTTATGCAATGAAACTACATCCTACTTGTGGTGCATTATTCAGTGTTAGTTATGCTTAATGCTCGCTTATGAGATTATTTGTTTCTTGGTTGGATGCTTCTCAATCTTTTTCTAGCCTTCACTTTGCACTAAGTATAATCACTACTTGTGCATCCAAAATCCTTAAACCTAGTTTTTCCATATGAGTCCACTATACCTACCTATATGTGGTATTTCCGTGTCGTTCTAAGCAAATTGGAATGTGCCATCTATGACTTTCAAAATAAATTTCTCTTTTGTGTACTCGTACCGCTCATGAAATGGTAGGGGGCAGATGATATTTTTCCATGCTAGATGTGTTATTCTGAAGATGAGTGTTTATTCACTTGTCATTGCACAATAGTATGGCAAAGGTATTAGGGATACACAATCCCGAAATGAAAAATGAATTTACTTTATGTGGTCAAATAATAAATTCCTTGGAAAGTGTTGGTATGAATGGCACCCGTGGATTCGGTTAGCCGTGGAATGTGAAAGTATGGTGGAAAAAGGAATAAACTTTATTTTCTGTTTGGGAACCGCTTATGATATATCTAGCATGGAAAGTATTGGGAACTACTCGATCGTTTTCGTTGATAGGAAAAGCATGCCACCTAGAATGTTTTTATCTCTATCTTTTTCACTTTGATCTCTATCACCTCTACAATTCCCTACTTCTCTCTGCGAAGGACCTTTCTAATTTACTTTATGCAAATTTTATTTTTTTTGAGTCTCCATCTTCTCTTATAAAGCACCAACTAAGGGGCACTATGATCGTACTTGAGCATTGGGTGTAGCTAACATTCGAGTGTGTTTCATGAATGGATCAATGAATGAGCATAATGGGCTAGGGATAACTTGCTTTAGTGTTGATATTTTGAAAGACATGGTTGCTTGTTGATATGCTTGAGTATTGAAATCTTCATGTCAAGACTAGACTATTGCTTTGAATCATATAAAAGTCCAAATGTCCATGCTACAAAGAAAAGAATATGTGATGAACATGTTAGGCAGCATTGCACATCAAAATTTTTGTTTTTATCATTTACCTACTCGAGGACAAGCAGGAATTAAGCTTGGGGATGCTGATACGTCTCCAATAGACCAGAAGACACACTATGGGTCAAGAAATTATATGAGGGGGGCTCCGAGGGGAGCACAACCCACCAGGGCCCACTTGGGGGCCCAGGCACGCCGAGGTGGGTTGTGCCCACCTCAGCTGCCTTCCGCACAGCCTCTTTGCTCTATAAATGCCCCCATATTCTAGAAACCCTAGGGGAGCCGATGAAAAACAATTCCAGCCGCCGCAAGTTCCAGAAATGACAGATCCAATCTAGACACCATCACGGAGGAGTTCATCATCCTCATTGGTGCCTCTCTAATGATGCGTGAGTAGTTCATTGTAGACCTACGGGTCCGTAGTGAGTAGCTAGATGGTTTCCTCTCTCTATTTTGTTCCTCAATACAATGGTCTCTTGGGAAACAACACGTATGTATCATTGCCATTAAGGATAACAAGATGGGGTCTAATTCCTACATGAATAGATCTTGTCTACATCATGTCATCATTCTTATTGCATTACTCCTTTTTTTCATGAACTTAATACACTAGATGCATGCTGGATAGCGGTCGATGTGTGGTGTAATATTAGTAGATGCAGGCAGGAGTCGGTCTACTAATCTCAGACATGATGAGTATATAATGATCATTTCCTGGATATTGTCATAATTATTGGAAGTTCCATCAATTGCCAAAAAGTAATTTGTTTACCCACCGTATGCTATTTTTCTTGAGAGAAGCCACTAGTGAAATCTACGGCCCCCGGGTCTCTTCTTTATCATATTTGCCTTCAAGATCTATTTTTATTCGTTTTTATTTTCAGGTCTATATTATCAAAAACCCAAAAATACCTTGCTGAATTTTATTTTATTTTATTTGCATCTATCAATCAACTACAATTTTATCATGTCCACTTGACAATTTCTGGCACTGTTACCCGAAAGGGATTGACAACCCCTTTAACATGTTGGGTTGTGATGACCCACAAGTATAGGTGGTCAATTTTAGCTCTTTTCGATAAGTAGGAGTGTCGAACCCAACGAGGAGCAGAAGGAAACGACAAGTGGTTTTCAGCAAGGTAATGTCTGAAAGTGCTTAAATTGTGAGTAGCGGAGTGATTTGACGGCAAGATAATTTGTAACGAGCAAGTAAAAATAGTAGTAAGGTAGACCAGTCCTTTTGAGGCAAAGGACAGGCCAAAACAGTTTCTTATGATAAGCAAAGTCTTTTTGAGGGCACACGGGAATTTCATCTAGTCACTTTCATCATGTTGGTTTAATTCGTGTTCGGTACTTTAATAATTTGATACGTGGGTGGACCGGTGCTTAGGTGATATTCTTACTTGAACAAACCTCCTACTTATGATTAACCCTCTCGCAAGCATCCGCAAGTACGAGAAAAGTATTAAGAATAAAATCTGACCATAGCATTAAACTTTTGGATCCAATCGGTCCCTTATGGAATAGCGCATAAACTAGGGTTTAAGCTTCTGTCACTCTCGCAACCCACCATCTAATAACTACTCCACAATGCATTCCCTTAGGCCCAAATATGGTGAAGTGTCATGTAGTCAACGATCACATGACACCACTAAGAGAATGTCATCATACATACCATCAAAATATCGAACACATATCAAGTTCACATGATTACTTGCAACATGATTTCTCCCGAGACCTCAAGAACGAAAGTGACTACTCACAAATGATAAACATGCTCAAGATCAGAGGGGTATTAAATAGCATAATGGATCTGAACATATAACCTTCCACCAAATAAACCATATAGTAATCAACTACAAGATGTAATCAACACTACTAGTCACCCACAAGCACCAATCTATTGTTTTGATACAAAGATTGAACACAAGAGATGAAATAGGGTTTGAGAGGAGTTGGTGTTGTGAATATGTTGATGAAGATAGCTCTCCCCGGGATGGGAGAGTTGTTAGTGAAGATCGTGATGATGATTTCCCCCTTCGAGAGGGAAGTTCCCCCGGAGGAATCGCTCCGCTGGAGGGCAAAAGTGCTCCTGCCCAAGTTCCTCCTCGAGGCGGCGGCGCTTCTTCCCGAATATCATCTCCCTTATTTTTTGTAGGTCAAAATGACTTATATACCAGAAGATGGGCACCGGAGGTGGGCCGAGGAGGGCAGCACCCACCAGGGCGCGCCTGGCCCCCTCGCGCGCACCCAGGTGGGTTGTGCCCACCTGGTGGCCCTCCTCTCGTACTTATTTTCTCCAATATTCATTAAATATTCCATAAAAATTCTTCGGGGAGTTTCAGCTCATTTGGAGTTGTGTATAATAGGTAGCTTGACGTAGGTTTTTCAGGTCCAGATTTCCTGCCGCCAGAATTCTCCCCCTTGGTGCATACATTGCATATTATGAGAGAAAAGGCATTAGAATTACTCCAAAAAGCATTATTATACCATAAAACAACATAAATAACAATATGAAAACATGATGCAAAATGGGCGTATCAACTCCCCCAAGCTTAGACCTCGCTTGTCCTCAAGTGAAAACCGAAATCGAAAAACATGTCCACATGCTTAGAGAGAGAGGGGTCGAGAAAAACAAAAATACAGACATAGCGGCATCATGTGACTTATTATAACAGCAACAAACTTTAATATAAAACTTTTATCATAGAACTTTTATCATAAAATTCTCATGAAGAAGTGACAATTCATCACAACATCGAAGTATAAAGCATAAACTCTATTGGAAACCGACAAACTATGTTCTCACTCAACTTTGCAACTACAATTCATCATCTTTTTAGGAAGGGTCACGTATCGGAGCCTTTAGGAAAGTCCACATACTCAACCATCATTTAGTCTTCTATGATTACTAACACTCACCTCGTACACATGAGCAAAACATTTCAACCGGACACATAGGAAGATAGGGGCTTATAGTTTCGCCTCCCAACGCATTCACCTCAAGGGTGATGTCAACAATTATAACTCATGCTACCCATATTCAACAGGACATGTGTGCCTAGATCTTTCCTTACCACATGATGCTTGCCAAAGGAGAAAAATAAAAGGAATAGAGAGAAAAACTTTGACTCTTGCATAAAAGTAAATACATGAAAGTAAAAGATAGGCCCTTCGCAGAGGGAAGCAGAGCTTTCCATGCGCTTTTTGTTTGTATGCTTGATATATCTCCAACGTATCTATATTTTTTGATTGTTCCATGCTATTATATTATAATTCTTGGATGTTTTACAATCATTTTATATCATTTTTTGGTACTAACCTATTGACATAGTGCCAAGTGCCAGTTGCTGTTCTGCATGTTTTTTACATCGTAGGAAATCAATATCAGACGGACTCCAAATGCCACAAAGCTTTACGATGATTTTCGATGGACCAAAATAAAGAAGTTGGGCCCTGGTTGCACCTGGGGGGAGTCCCGAGGAGGGGACAAGCCACCAGGGCGTGCCAGGAGGCCCAGGCGCGCCCTAGTGGGTTGTGCCCACCTCGGGTGCCCCCCGGACCGCCTCTTTGCTCTATAAATACCCCAATATTCCAGAAACCCTAGGGGAGGCGACGAAATATTGATGCAGCCGCCACAAAGTCCAGAACCACCAAGATCCAATCTAGACACCATAAAGGAGGGGTTCACCACTTCCATTGGTGCCTCTCCTATGATGCGTGAGTAGTTCTTTGTAGACCTACGGGTCCGTAGTTAGTAGCTAGATGGCTTCCTCTCTCTCTCTCTCCTGATTATCAATACAATGGTCTCTTGGAGATCCATATGATGTTAGTCTTTTGGCGGTGTGTTTGTTGGGATCCGATGAACTTTGACTTTATGATCATATCTATGTTTTTATCCATGAAAGTTATTTGAGTCTTCTCTGATCTCTTATACGCCTGACTGCTTATAGCCTCGTATTTCTTCTCCAATATTTGTGTTTTGTTTGTCCAACTTGATATATTTATCTTGCGATGGGAACAGGTGCTTTGTAGTGGGTTCGATGTTACAGTGCTTGATCCCAGTGACAGAAAGGTAACCGACACGTATGTATCATTGCTACTAAGGATAACAAGATGAGATCTATATCTGCCGCAATAGATAAACGGATCTCGTCTACATCATGTCAGCGTTCTCATTGGATTACTCAATTTTCTCATGAACTTAATACACTAGATGTATGCTGGATAGCGGCCGATGTGTGGAGTAATAGTAGTAGATGCAGGCAGGAGTCGGTCTACTAATGTTGGACGTGATGCCTATGTAATGATCATTGCCTGGATATCATCATGATTATTTGAAGTTCTATCAATTGCCCAAAAGTAATTGTTTTCCCACCATTTGCTATTTTTCTCAAGAGAAGCCACTAGTGAAACCTACGGCCCCCGGGTCTCTTTTCATCATATTTGCCTTTGCGATCTGTTTTCTCCTGCAGTTATTTTCAGATCTATTAAACCAAAAATACATTGCTGCAATTTATTTGTTCCGCGATCTATTTATCCTATCTACCACTTTTTACCTCACGTTATTTGCCCACTAGAGGCGTCGTACCTGAAAGGGATTGACAACCCCTTTAACACGTCAGGTTGCGAGTATTTGTTATTTGTGTGCAGGTGATGTTTACGTGGTGTGAGGAGGTTCTCCTACTGGTTCGATAACCTTGGTCTCATCACTGAGGGAAATACCTACCGTTCCTATACTGCATCATCCCTTCCTCTTTGGGGAAATACCAATGTAGTTCTAGCAGACATCAATGCTCAACCCCTTAGTGCAAGAGAATGTCACGCTATATTGCCCCTTGTGATGGCAACCTTTATTATGCAGTCTGTCACTTTGATTCTTCACCATCACAAGTTCGTACAATGCTCAATTTTCCCTTGCACTAAATGAACTCACATTTTTATAAGGAATTTTTATTGCCCTTTTTGCACCGATGACAACTTACTTGAAGGATCTTACTCAATCCATAGGTAGGTATGGTGGACTCTCAAACAAGATAGGGTTTAAGGGTTTTGGATGCACAAGTAGTATCTCTACTTAGTGCGGAGTTTTTGGCTAGCAAAGATAAGGGCAAGCACCACACGCTGAAGGATCTATGACAATATGACTTTTATGTGAATATGAACAAACATAAATCATTAGGTTGTCTTCCTTGTCCAGCGTCAACAATTTTTGGCATCTAATATTTTGATGGGTGCTCACAATCACAAAAGATTTCCATGCTAGTATATTTATATGTGAATCTTCTCTTCCCTTATTAATTCTTTCATGTGTTGCATCATTGACCAATGCAATGTTTGTCCATCTACAATAAAAATTTCTACTTGTACTTTTCCTTGTGTAATGTCATCACTTACCATAAGATTGGCATATGATCTTTTCTTTTTATTTCCTTTCTTTTTATTGCAACAAGAAAGTAAAGAAGGCAACACTCAAACAAAAATTTATTATATATCTCGCACATGATTACAAGGATTGATCACTAAGCAAACTCACAAAAAGAAAGGATCGAACTAAACTTTTTTTCATCTAATAGCAAAAGATAACCATTGATTGAACTAAGAAAGTAAAGACAAAAGATAGTGGGGATGATACGATACCGGGGCAACTCCCCCAACTTGGCGAAAGCCAAGGGGATTGCCCATACCAAATACTCAGTTTTCTTTTGGTGGTCATGAAGATGGTAGTGGTAGTGGTGGAGAAAAAGTAGAGGGTTTGCTCTTTGCTTCCTCCAGCTTTTGTCGGAGAATAAAATTGTCTATCCTCAACTCGTCATTATCTATCTTGAGTTTTATTATCCTCTTGCATAACGCCTCCATGCTTCTGTTTTTGAACCGAGGAGGAACCGATTCATCTTCATCTTCCTCAGAGGTGCAACTACAGTGCCTCTCTTCCCCATAGGACTTGGGGTTTGCAATGAGATCAGCAACATAACTCTCACCCTCGGAGTCTTGGGATGACATATTTTCATATCTAACAAGAAATCAACAAGAAAAGAAAACAGGTTCGGGAGGTATATATAGATTTTTTATCTTGGGGAACAAGCAGAACGGAAGAAAAACGGAGACCGGAAAGTACCCGAGGTGGGCACAACCCACCTGGGCGCTCCAGGCAAGCCGGGCACGCACTGGTGTATCGTGCCCACCAGGGTCACTTTCCTGGAAGTTTCTTATTTTACTAATTTTCTAAATATTCCAAAACTGACAAAAAAATGTTTTTGCGTATTTTCCGGAGTCCGTTTACTTACCGTATCACATACCTCCTTATTTTCACGGTTCTAGAGTGTTCCGGAAGGACTCTTTTATGTGTTCTTCCGGTGTCAAAGTTTGGATAACATTGCTTTCAACATTAATGGGCGTACATGAGATATAGTGTTTTATTCATTGCCCCTTGACAACCTTTGGGTTAGTCCCTTCGTCATTATTTATTTTGATAGCTCCGGATCGATAAACCTCCTCGATAACATAGGGCCTTCCTATTTGGAGAGGAGTTTTCCTGCAAACAATCTGAAATGAGAGTTGTGCAGTAGAACATATTCTCCTACCTTGAACTCACGCTTTTGGATTCTTTTGTCATGCCGTCTTCTAACTTTTCCTTTGAATAACTTAGCATTTTCATAAGCCTGGGTTCTCCATTCATCTAATGAGCTAATATCAAATAACCTCTTTTCCCTAGCAAGTTTGAAATCATAATTGTGTTTTTTATTGCCCAAAATGCTTTGTGTTCTAACTCAAGAGGTAAATGACAAGATTTTCCATAAAACATTTTATATGGGGACATACCCATAGGATTTTTATAAGCAGTTCTATAAGCCCAAAGTGCATCATCTAATTTTTTAGACCAATTCTTCCGGGACCTATTGACGGTCTTTTGTAAGATTAGTTTTATTTCTCTATTGCTAAGTTCAACTTGACCACTAGACTGAGGATGATAAGGTGATGCAATTCTATGGTTAACATCATACTTAGCAAGCATTTTACGAAAAGCACCATGATTAATGTGTGAACCACCATCAGTAATTAAATAGCCAGGGACTCCAAACGTTGGGAAAATAACTTACTTAAGCATTTTAATAGAGGTGTTGTGATCAACACTACTGGTTGGAATAGCTTCTACCCATTGAGTAACATAATCAACAGCAACCAAAATATGTGTATACCATTAGAGGAACGAAAAGGTCCCATGAAGTCAAATCCCCAAACATCAAATGGTTTAATAGAAAGTGAATAATTCATAGGCATTTCTTGACGCTTATTGATATTACATATTCTTTGGCATTCATCACATGATGAGACGAACTTAAGGGCGTCCTTGAAGAGAGTAGGCCAATAAAAACCAAATTAGAATACCTTATGAGCGGTTCTGTCTCCCGCATCATGTCCTCCATAAGCTTCAGAGTGCCATTTCTGTAGGAATTGCTCCGGTTCATGCTCAGGTACACAACATCTAGTAATACCATCTACTCCTTCTTCATAAAGATGTGGGTCATCCCAAAAGTAATGTCTTAAATCATAGAAGAATTTTTTCTTTTGTTGGTATGTGAAGCTAGGTGGTATGTATTTAGCAACAATATAATTAGCATAGTCAGCATACCAAGGTGTACTATGAGAAACATTTATTGTAGCTAGTTGTTCATCAGGGAAGCTATCATTAATAGGTTGTGGGTCATCAAGAATATTTTCAAGTCTAAACAAGTTATCAGCTACGGGGTTCTCTGCTCCTTTCCTGTCAGTGATATGCAAATCAAATTCTTGTAGCAGAAGAACCCACCTAATAAGTCTAGGTTTAGCATCCTTCTTTTCCATAAGATATTTTATAGCAGCATGATCAGTGTGAAAAATTACTTTAGAATCAACAATGTAAGATCTGAATTTATCACAAGAAAACACCATTGCTAAGAATTCCTTTTCAGTAGTAGCATAGTTTCGTTGAGCATTGTCTAGATTTTTACTAGCATAATGAATAACATTTAGTTTCTTATCCACTCTTTGTCCTAGGATAGCACCAACAGCATAATCACTAGCATCACACATAATCTCAAAAGGCAAGTTCCAATCAGGTGGTTGAACAACAGGTGCAGTAATTAAGGCTTTCTTTACTGTTTCAAAGGCTTCCATGCAATCATCATCAAACATAAACGGAATATCCTTTTGCATAGGATTAGTAAGAGGCCTTGAAATTTTAGAGAAGTCTTTGATAAACCTCATATAGAAACCAGCATGACCAAGGAAACTACGAATTCCTTTGGTATCTTTAGGACATGGCATTTTCTCAATTGCATCAACCTTGGCTTTGTCCACCTCAATGCCTCTTTTAGAAATTTGATGGCCCAAGACAATACCTTCGTTAACCATAAAGTGGCACTTCTCCCAATTCAAGACGAGATTTGTTTGTTCACATCTCTGCAAGACTCGATCAAGATTGCTTCAACAATCATCAAAAGACTTCCCATAAATAGAAAAGTCATCCATGAAAACCTCAACAATCTTTTCCACAGAAATCAGAGAATATAGTAGTCATACATCTTTGAAAGGTAGCAGGTGCATTATATAAACCGAAAGGCATCTCTCTATAAGCAGATGTTCCAAAAGGACAAGTAAAAGTGGTCTTTTCTTAATCAGATTGTAAAACAGGTATTCGTAAAAAGCCAGAGTATCCATCAAGGAAGCAATAATGTGTGTGCTTAGATAATGTTTCTAACATTTGATCAATAAAAGGCAGAGGATAATGATCTTTTCTAGTAGCTTTATTTAATTTGCTATAATCAATTACCATTCTATAGCCTGTGACAATTCTTTGTGGAATAAGCTCATTCTTATCATTAGGAACAATAGTAATGCCTCCCTTCTTAGGGACACAATGAACAAGACTTACCATCTATTGTCAGATATATGATAGATTATACCCTCTTCCAGAAGTTTCAATATTTTAGTTCTTACCACTTCTTTCATTTTCGTATTTAATCGACGTTGGTGATCAGCAACGGGTTTAGCATCAGGTTCCATATTAATCTTGTGCTGACATAGAGTGGGACTAATGCCCTTAAGATCATCAAGAGTATATCCAATAGCAGCCCTGTGCTTCCTTAGAACTTTCAATAATCTTTCTTCTTCATGTTCTGAAAGGTTAGCACTAATAAGAACATGATATATCTTCTTCTCATCAAGATAAGCATATTTCAAAGTGTCTGGTAATTGTTTTAATTCAATCACAGGATCACCATTAGGTGGAGGAGGACCTCCTAGAGTTTAATCGGCAAATTATGTTTAAGCAGAGGTTGTTGTTCGAAAAAGATTCTATCTATTTCATTTCTTTCATGCATATGCAAATCATTTTCGTGGTCTAGCAAATATTGTTCCAAAGGATCAGTAGGAGGCACAGCAATAGAAGCAAGACCAATAATTTCATCCTTACTAGGCAAATATTTCTTATGAGGTTGTTTACTGAACTTGGAAAAATCAAATTCATGAGATTCATCACCAAAGCTAACACCGACAGTTTGTTTCTCGCAATCTATTTTAGCATTAACGGTATTCAACAAAGGTCTACCAAAAATAATGGGACAAAAGTCATCTTGTGGGGTGCTAAGAATAAGAAAATCAGTAGGGTATTTTATTTTCCCACACAAGACTTCAACATGTCTAAGGATCCCAATTGGTGATATAGTGTCTCTATTGGCAAGTTTAATAGTAACATCTATGTCTTCTATTTCAGCAGGTGCTATTTCATCCTTAATTTCTTGATATAAGGAGAAATAAATAGCACTCACGCTAGTTCCTAGGTCACATAACCCATGATAACAGTGATCTCCAATTTTAACTGAGACAACAGGCATGCCAACAACTGGTCTATGTTTATCTTTTCCTTCAGGTTTGGCAATTCTAGAAGCTTCACTACAGAAGTAGATAACATGCCCAACAATATTATCAACTAAGAGATCTTTAACCATAGCAACACTAGGTTCAACTCTGATTTGTTCAGATGGTTTGGGTGTTCTAACATAACTTTTGTTAACCACAGTTGAAGTTTAACATGTTCCTTCATCCTAACAGGAAAAGGTGGTTTTTCAATATAAGAAGTGAGAACAACTGGATCAACATTGTAAATGATAGTTTCTTCTTTAGCTTTTACCATTTCTTTACATTCTTATTTAATTGGTGGGTGATATTTAAACCACTTCTCCTTAGGGAGATCAGCATTAGTAGCAAAAGATTCACAAAAGGAAGCTACTATCTCAGAGTCAAGTCCATATTTAGTGCTAAACTTTTGAAAAGCATCGGTATCCATAAAAACATTTAACGCAATCAAACTTAGGTTCAATACCTGAGTCTTTACCTTCGTCGAGTTCCCAATCTTCAGAGTTGCATTTAATTCTTTCTAAAAGATCACATCGGAATTCAATAGTCTTCTTCATAAAAGAACCAGTACAAGAAGTATCGAGCATGGATTGATCATTACGAGAAAGCCGAGCATAAAAATTCTGAATAATGATTTCTCTTGAGAGCCCATGATTGGGGCATGAATATAACATTGAATTGCCTCCCCCAAGCTAGAGTGATACTTTCTCCTTCACGAGGCCAAAAATTATATATATAATTCGATCACGATGAACTAGATGCATAGGATAATATTTTTGATGAAATTCCTATTTCAAACTGTTCCAGTTCCAAGATCCAATATCATCACATAGCCTATACCATGTCAATGCTTTTCCCTTCAAAGATAAAGGGAAAACCTTCTTCTTAGCTTCATCTCCGGGCAAGCCTGCAAGCTGAAACAATCCACAAATTTCATCCACATATATCAAGTGCATATCGGGATGTTCGGTTCCATCTCGTGCATAAGGATTAGCTAGCAGTTGTTCTAGCATACACGAAGGAATTTCAAATTCGATACTTTTACTAGGTGCAGTAGGTTGAGGGGTGACTAATTGTGGTTAAGGTCGACATGAAGATACCCCAAACAAACCCCTCAAAGGATTGTTTTCCATAGTAGCAAGTGACAATAAATTTCAGCATGTAGTAATAATGTTTCCTTACCAATGTCCACCTACCAAGAGCGCTTCACTCCCCGGCAATGGTGCCATAAATTTGCCTTGATGACCCACAAGTATAGGGGGTCAATTGTAGCTCTTTTCGATAAGTAAGAGTGTCGAACCCAATGAGGAGTAGAAGGAAATGACAAGTGGTTTTCAGCAAGGTAATGTCTGCAAGTGCTAAAATTGTGAGTAGCAGAGTGATTTGATGGCAAGATAATTTGTAACGAGGAAGTAACAATAGTAGTAACAAAAGTGCAGCAAGGTAGCCCAATCCTTTTGAGGCAAAGGACAGGCCAAATTGGTTTCTTGTTATAAGCAAAGTGTTCTTGAGGACACACGAGAATTTCATCTAGTCACTTTCATCATGTTTGCTTAATTCATGTTCGGTACTTTTATGTGCTTCGGTGGGTGGACTGGTGCTTAGGTGATGTTCTTACTTGAACAAACCTCCTAATTATGATTAACCCTCTCGCAAGCATCCACAACCACGAGAAAATTATTAAGAATAAATTCTAACCATAGCATTAAACTTTTGGATCCAATCGGTCCCTTTCGAAATAGCGCATGAACTGGGGTTTAAGCTTCTGTCACTCTCGCAACCCACCATCTAATAACTACTCCACAATGTATTCCCTTAGGCCCAAATACGGTGAAGTGTCATGTAGTCGACATTCACATGACACCACTAAGAGAATGGCATCATACATACCATCAAAATATCGAACACATATCAAGTTCACATGATTACTTGCAACATGATTTCTCCCATGACCTCAAGAACGAAAGTGACTACTCACAAATGATAAACATGCTCAAGATCAGAGGGGTATTAAATAGCATAATGGATCTGAACATAAACTACAAGATGTAATCAACACTACTAGTCACCCACAAGCACCAATCTATAGTTTTGATACAAAGATTGAACACAAGAGATGAACTAGGGTTTCAGAGGAGTTGGTGCTGTGAAGATGTTGATGAAGATAGCCCTCCCCAATAAGGGAGAGTTGTTGGTGATGATGATGACGATGATTTCCCCCTCCGGGAGGGAAGTTCCCTTGGTGGAATCGCTCCGCCGGAGGGCAAATGTGCTCCTCCCAAGTTTCGCCTCGAGGCGGCAGCGCTTCATCCCGAATGTCCTCTCCCTTAATTTTTCTAGGTCAAAATGACTTATATACCAGAAGATGGGCACCGGAGGTGGGCCGTAGGACTGAAAGTATGTTTAGAGGGGGGTGATTAGACTACTTGATGAAATAAAATCTTAACCTTTTCGCAATTTTAGTTCTTGGCAGATTTTAACAACTTAGCACAAGTCAAGCAATCTTAACACAATTCAAGCAAGCATGCAAAGAGTATATAATCAGTGGAAAGTAAAGCATGCAACTTGCAAGAATGTAAAGGGATGGGTTTGGAGACAGCAAATGCAATAGGAGACACAGATGTTTTTGGCGTGGTTCCGATAGGTGGTGCTATTGGACATCCACTTTGATGGAGACTTCAACCCACGAAGGGTAACAGTTGTGCGAGTCCATGGAGGGCTCCACCCACGAAGGGTAAACGAGGAAGCAACCTTGTCTATCCCACCATGGTCATCACCCACGAAGGACTTGCCTCACTAGGGTAGATCTTCACGAAGTAGGTGATCTCCTTGCCCTTACAAACTCCTTGTTTCAACTCCACAATCTTGTCGGAGGCTCCCAAGTGACACCTAACCAATCTACGAGACACCACTATCCAAAAGGTAATAGATGGTGTGTTGATGATGAAGTCCTTGCTCTTTTGCTTCAAATGATAGTCTCCCCAACACTCAACTCACTGTCATAGGATTGGATTTGGTGGAAAGCTGATTTGAGTGGAAAGAAACTTGGGGAAGGCTAGATATCAAGATTCATATTGTTGGATTGGAATATCTTGGTCTCAACACATGAGTAGGTGGCTCCCTCTCAGAAAATGAGTTGTGGAAGTGTAGGCACGTTCTGATGGCTTCCCTCACAAATAAGGAGAGGCTGGAGGGGTATATATAGCCTCCACACAAAATCTAGCCGTTACACACAATATACCAAAGTCAGTGGGACCGAATCAGAAAACTCAGTGGGACCGATTCAGTACATAATGTGACCGTTAGGCAATTTCGGTGGGACCGACATGTCAACTCGGTGGAACCGATATCATTAGGGTTAGGGAATAATGTAATCTCGGTTTGGCCGATTACACAAATACGGTTGGACCGACTTTGGTAATAAGCTAACCAGAGAGTTGGACAGGAAAACTCAGTGGGACCAATTCGCTCGTCTGGGTGGAACCGAAGCGTTACGAAAAGGAAACAGAGAGTTTGCATTGCAGACTCGGTTGGACCGATCGCTCATCTTGGTTAGACCAAAACGTTACACAGGGAAACAGAGAGTTTGCAACCCCATCTCGGTAAGACCGAGATCCCTATCGGTGAGACGGAAGTGACTAGGGTTTGTGGCAGTGGCTATGTCAAATGAACTCGGTGGCGCCGGATAGATCAAATCGGTGGGGCCGAGTTTGACTTTTGGTTTGGGACATATGTGGATATGAGAAAGTGATTGAGGGCTTTGGAGCGTATCACTAAGCATTTTGAGCAAGCAAGCCATTAAGCAACACCTCATCCCCTTTTAATAGTATTGGCTTTCCTATAGACTCAATGTGATCTTGGACACTAAAATAGGAAATGTAGAGTCTTGGACTTTAGAGCTCGAGCAAATCTATTGTACTTAGCAGTTTGAGGGGTCCACAATTCAAATCCATGCCATGCCAATCATTGAACTTTCCTAAAATATATATCTTGAAATGGCATTAGTTCAATGAGCTATATGTTGTTAATCATTACCAAAACCACCCAGGGATAGTTGCACTTTCATGGGCCGAGGAGGGCAGCACCCACCAGGGCGCGCTTGGGCCCCCTGGCGCGCCCAGGTGGGTTGTGCCCACCTGGTGGCCCTCCTCTGGTACTTATTTGCTCCAATATTCATTAAATATTCCATAAAATATCCTCGAGGAGTTTCAGCTCATTTGGAGTTGTGCAGAATAGGTAGCTTGATGTAGCTTTTTTAGGTCCAGATTCCCAACTGCCAGAATTCTCCCCCTTGGTGCATACCTGGCATATTATGAGAGAAAAGACATTATAATTACTCCAAAAAGCATTACTACACCATAAAACAACATAAATAACAGTAGGAAAACATGATGCAAAATGGACATATCAGGTTGCAAGTATTTGTTCTTTGTGTGCAGGTGCTGTTTACGTAGTGTTGCGTGGTTCTCCTACTGGTTCAATAGCCTTGGTCTCATCACTGAGGGAAATACCTACCGTTGCTGTGTTGCATCATCCCTTCCTCTTTTGGGAAATACCGACGTAGGTCAAGCCAACATCACACCCCAAGATTGAACACATTAGAAAGCACCTCTCCAATTGCAAGATAAATCAATTTAGTTGGCCAAACAAAATGGATAGATCAGAAGGAAATATGAAGCTATAACAATCATGCATAATAAAGTTCAGAAGAGACTCAATTAATATTCATGAATAATTTGATCATAAACCATCAATTCATCGGATCCCAACAAACACACCGCAAAAGAGAATTACATCAGATAGAACTCCAGTAAGATCCGTGATAATATGGTATTGAAGAACAAAGAGAGAGAAGAAGCCATCTAGCTACTAGCTATGGACCCGTAGGTCTGTGGCGAACTACTCACGCATCATCGAAAAGGGCAACGCAAATGATGTAGAAGCCCTCTATGATCGATCCCCCCTCTGGTAGATTACCGGAAAAGGCCTCCAGATGGGTTCGCGGAAGAATAGAGGCTTGCGATAGTGAAAAAAGTGTTCTGTATGGCTCTCTGTTTGTTTCCCAATTTTATAAAATTTATAGAGGTGGAATTAGGTCAGACGGGGCCATGAGGGGCCCACAAGGTATTCCGGCGCGTCGGGTTGCCTTGCCATCTCCTTGTTTGCCTTCTGGTTTCCTCCTAATGCTTCTAGGGTATCTCTTATCCAAAAAATATCATCAAATAGTTTTGCAGCCTTTGGACTCCGTTTGGTACCAATTTCCTGGAAAACCAAAAACAGGCAAAAAAACAACTGGCACTTGGCACTAGATTAATAGTTTAGTCCCAAAAAATGATATATAATTGCATATAAAACATCCAAGATTGATGCTACAATAGCATGGAATAATCAAAGAATATAGATACGTTGGAGACGTATCAAGCATCCCCAAGCTTAATTCATGCTTGTTCTCAAGTTGAAATGATAAAAATAGAATTTCTGATGTGGAATGCTACATGTTCATCATGTAATCTCTCTTTTATGGTATGAATATTAAGATCCTAATGATTCAAAGCAATAGTCTATAATTTGATATAAAGATATCAATACTCAGGCATAGTAACAAAAAATTATGCCTTTCAAAATGAAAATGCTAAAGAAATTTATCCCTACAAAATCATGTACTCTTGTCATGCTCCATCTTCTTAACACAATGTATTTACCATACACAAGCCCGATGACAAGCCGAGATATTGGTTCATACTTTTTAATGCACTTTAGCTTTTTTAGCCCCCCATGCAATACATGCGCGCGAGCCATGGATATAGCACTATGGGTGGAATAGAATGCGATGGTAGAGATTAATAAGGGGAAGTCAAAAAGGAAGAAAGTCTCACATCGACGCGGCTAATCAATGGGCTATGGTGATGCCCATAAATTGATGTCAATGTGAGGTCTAGGGACTGCCATGCAACTGATGCACTAAGACCTATAAGTGTATGAAAGCTCAAACTAAAACTAAGTGGGTGTGCATCCAACTTGCTTGCTCATGAAGACCTTGGGCATTTGAGGAAGCCATCATCAGAATATACAAGCCAAGTTCTATAATGAAATATTTCCATTAGTATATGAAAGTGAGAACATAGGAGACTCTTTATATGAAAAACATATTGCTACTTTGAATCACAAGTATGGAAGAAGATAGTAACATTGCCCCTTCTCTCTTTTTCTCTCATTTCATTTTTTGGGGGATCTTTTTGACCTCTTTTTTCAAAAAAATCTCTTTTTTTATTTCCTTACTCAGAAAATGCTCTAGTAATGATGATCATCATACTTATATTTACTAACAACACAATACTAGCACAAAATATGTCTCTGTATGAATGCTTGTGGCAGTGTAACAGGATGTGCAATGATGCTAGTGTAACATGTATAAAAAATGATGAACGGTGGTTCAGCCACAAATACTATGTCAGTTATATGATCATGCAAAGCAATAAGACAATGATGATGTATGTCATAAGCACAGAATTGTGGAAGTTGCATGGCAATATATCTCGGAATGGCTATGGAAATGCCATAATAGGTAAGTATGGTGGCTGTTTTGAGGAAGATGTAAGGAGTCTTATGTGTGATAGAGCGTATCATATCGTGGGGTATGGATGCACTAGAGAAGTTTGCACCAACTCTTGAGGTGAGAAAGTCAATGCACGGTACCGAAGACGCTAGCAAATTACGGAAATGTGAGAGTGCGTATAATTCAGGGACTCACATTACTTATAAAGAACTCACATACTTATTGCGAAAGTCTATTAGCCCTCGAAATAAAGTACCACTACGCATACCCCTAGGGAGATATATTTGTAGGAAAAGGCCACCGCTCGTCCCAGCCGCCACTCATAAGGAAGACAATCAATAATAAATCATACTCAAACTTCTTAGCATAACTAGAGACCATACGTGCATGCTTCGGAAATCATAGACCTTAACACCAATATTCTTACTAAACCACAATCATTCACTCGTACCTCCCACATATTACCATCTTAATATTTCAAAACTATTGCGAGTAATCAATCTTATTATATTCAGTGATCTACATGAAAGGCTTTATTATACCCCTCTTGAATACCTATCATATTAGGACCAAATTTCATAAGCCGTGCATGTTGCCATTACTATTCATTAGAGTCTCAAAATGATATAAGTGAAGCATGAGATTGTAACTATTTATTTAAAATATAACCACTGTCGTGGTGTAAAAGATATAAGTGAAGCACTAGAGCAACTGCCTAGCTCAAAAGATATAATTGAAGCACAAAGAGTGTTCTACCAAATCATGAATAACATCTCAAAAGGTGTGTCCAGCAAAATATGATTGTGGCAAACTAAAAAGAAAACAACGAAAAGACCATTATAATACATGACGCTCCAAGAAAACTCATACCATGTGATCAATAAAAACATAGCTCCAAGTAATTTACTGATGGTTTGTAGACGAAAGAGGGGATCCCTTCTAGGGCATCCTGATACGTCTCCATCATATCTATAATTTTTTATTGTTTCATGCCAATATACTAGTACAACTTTTATATATTTTTGGCAACATTTTATATTATTTTTGGGACTAACATATTGATCCAGTGCCAAGTCCTAGTTCTTGTATTTTCATGTTTTTTCTGTAGAAAGTCCGTATTAAATGAAGTCCAAACGTGATAAAATTTTATGGAGATTTATTTTGGAATATATGTGATTTTTGGGAAGTGGAATCACGCAAATGGAGGCCCACATCCTTCACAAGACATCATGGTGCCATCACCTCCCTGGTCGCGCGTGGTTGCCTTGGGCACCTCGTAACTCCATCGAGGTCCTTCTTCGGCCGCAGGGAAGCTTATATCGAGAAAAAGTCGTGTGAAAATTTCAGCCTGATCGGAGTTACGGATCCTCGGGAATATAAGAAACGGTTTTCTGCCAGAAACAGGGTGGGGAAACAGAAGAGAAACAAAGGGAGATCCAGTCTCGGAGGGGATCCCGCCCTCCGGGAGCCATGGAGGCCACTGGCTAGAGGGCAAACTCTCCTCCCATCTAGGGGGGATTCCAAGAAAGAAGAAGAAGGAGGGGGTATCTCGCCCCCTCTATCCCGGTGGCGCCAAAACGCCGCTGGGGTAATCATCTGTGATGGCGATATACTCCAACAACTCTGTCATCTTCATCAACACCTCCACACCTTCTGTCATCTATATTCAGCGGTCCACTCTCCCGCAACCCGTTGTACCCTCTACTTAAACATGGTGCTTTATGCTTCATATTATTATCCAATGATGTGTTGCCATCCTATGATGTTTGAGTAGATTTATGTTGTCCTTTGGGGTAATTGGTGAATTGCTATAATTGGTTTAATTTGCTTGCGGTTATGTTGCTATCCTTTGGTGCCATCATATGAGCGCGCGTGTGGATCACACCATAGGGTTAGTTCTATGCTGATAGGACTATGCATTGAAGGTCAAGAGTGATAGAAGCTTCTTCCTACCATAGAAATTGATTCATACGGGATTGAAGGGGGACCAATATATCTAATTGCTATGGTTCAATTTTATTTTAATGAACGTTAGTAGTTGCGGATGCTTGCTAATAGTTCCAATCATAAGTGCATAGAATTAAAAGTAAGGGATTCCATGCTAGCAGTGGCCTCTACCACATAAAAACTTGCTATGGGTCTACTAAACTTACCCAATTGCTTAGGGACAATTTCACAAATTCTACCACCACTTTTCCACACTCGCTATATGATAAGTCTCCAATGTATCTATAATTTATGAAGTATTCATGCCATGTTTACAACAATTTTATATGATTTTGGTATGATTTGAATGGAACTAACCCTGTCTGACACTGTTTTCAGCAGAACTACCATGGGGTTGTTTTTGTGCAGAAATCAAAGTTCTCTAGCGAAACTTGTTGACGATTTTTTGGAACAAAACGGGCACTAGAAGCTTCGTGGGGGCAGAAGGGGAAGGAGGTGTCCACTAGGCACCAGGGCACGCCAGAGGGGGGTGGGTAGTGGGCACCTCATGGCCCATCTTGAGACCGACGCCAAAATATCCTATAAATATAGAAACCCCTAGAAATAACCCTAGATCAAAATTTCCACCACCGGAAGCCTTTGTACCCAAGAAAAACCAATCTAGACCCTATTCCGGCACCTTGTCGGAGAGGGAATTCATCACTGGAGGCCATATTCATCATCCCAGCGGCCACTATGATGAGAATGGAGTAGTCCACCCTCGGGGATGAGGGTTTGTACTAGTAGCTGTGTGTTTGATCTCTCTCTCTCGTGTTCTTAATTTGGCACGATCTTGATGTACTAGTAGAAAAACGACCTTACGTTCACATCATTAGTCCTGGATCGATTATGGCCCGGGATTAATGTGACCATTAGTCCCGGTACGAACGGCTAGGGCGCGGGCATCATTAGTCTCGGTTCGTTTTGTACCTCTAGTCCCGGTTTGTGTCACAAATCAGGACTAAAGGGGTGGTGGCAGACTGGCGTCAGGTTGGGGCCCCCGCGAGTCCATTTTCCCCTTTCCTCTCCTATGTTCTTCCCCTTGCTCAAGCTCATCCTCCATTTTTGCCAATATTTGTCAAGATTTGAAGGCACCCCATCCATCCAAGTGTTCACAAAGGTTAGGAACTTTGTCCTTTCATCTCTCATTGTTAGATTAGCTTGTGCAATGCTCTATAGTATAGTGATTTGTGGGTTTTAGTTTGGGAGTAATTCTATGTGGGAGTTATATTTGATTTATATGCAATTTGAGGTCAAATTAACTTCTTAGTTTGCATATGTAGGTGGTTTACTTAGTGCCTTCCTGTCCCTGTCCTAACCACCGTTGATCACCGGCACCGTCCCGTCGCCAGCACCACCTTGGTGAGCCTCTTGTTCTTATCCTTTTTTATAAAAAATCATGTTTGTATGGTTTAGATAGTTACTTGTATAATTTTCTTACCTGTATGGTTGTTTGTTATACATAGTGGCATGGTTTTGATATACGTCCCCATCGGCCCTCGTCTGGTTTATGATTCGGATGTGGTACATATCTATTTGTTGCATTTCATGTTTATGACAATTATGCCCACCAAGTTGACATAGATATTTTTATCTAGAAGGTATGTGAACTGCAAATTGCAACCGACCCTCTTGTCGAGAAGTTAAAATTATTTGAAATAGAAAACAAGTATTTGAAAGAAAAATTAAAAAGAATTGAAGAAGAGAAGATGAAACTGGAGTTGTATGTTGCCGATGTCATCGATGATCACAAGATGAAGATGAATGCAATGCGCTTGAAGATTAGAAAGATTAGAAAATATGTCGTTAATAAAGATGCTCGGTATCACTATGTTGTTGGATTAATTGTTACCTTAGTTGCGATCTTGATCGCCTTTGTTGTTGCATTTAAATTCTTTAACAAGAGAGTTTGTATGTTGTTTTATGAGAATAAGTGTGTGTGAACTTTATGTATGAACTTGTATTAATTTTGTCTTTTCGTTGGTGTGTAATGAATATGAGCCGGCAATGGATGTCGATGACCGATGCTCTCCCCAGTTCATTGATGGTGTGCATACTTTTCTGCTTGCAGCTGAGGCAAACAAGCAGCCGGATGGTTTTATGTGTTGTAAATGTGCTGTCTGTAAGAATGATCACAATTACTCTAACTCAAGAACCATTCACGTCCACCTGTTTATATCCTGTTTCATGTCCGGCTATAACTGTTGGACTAAGCATGGAGAAATAGGGATTCTAATGGAAGAGAATGAAGAAGAAGCGGATGGTGACAGCTATCCTGGCCATGGGTTCCCTGAATATGATGGTACTATACTGGGGAAGAAGCTGAAGAAGATGCATCAAATGAGCCCGCTGATGATCTTGGTCGGGCCATTGCTGATGCAAAGAGAAATTGCACAAGTGAAAAGGAGAAGTTGAAGTTGCGGCGCATGTTAGACGATCACAAGAAATTGTTGTAGCCAAATTGCGAAGATGACAAGAAAAGGCTGGGTACCACACTAGAATTGCTGCAATGGAAGGTAGAGAATGGTGTATCCCATAAGGGATTTGGAAAGTTGTTGATAATGTTGAAGAAGATGCTTCCAGAGGACAATAAATTGCTCTACAGTACGTACGAAGCAAAGAAGGTTGTCTGCCCTCTAGGATTAGAGGTGCATAAGATACATGCATGCCCTAATGACAGCATCCTCTACTATGGTGAGTACGAGAATTTGAATGCATGCCCGGTATGCGGTGCATTGCACTATAAGATCAGCCACGATGCCCCTGGTGATGTTGAGGGCGAGCGCCCCAGGAATAGGATTCCTGCCAAGATGATGTGGTATGCTCCTATAATACCATGGTTGAAACTTTTGTTCCAAAGCAAAGAGCATCCAAGTTGATGCGATGGCACAAAGAAGACCGTAAAAAAGATGGGAAGTTGAGAGTACCCACTGACGGGTCGCATGGAGAAAAATCGAGAGAAAGTGGGGGACTTTGCAGATGACGCAAGGAACATATGGTTTTGTTTAAGTGTAGATGGCATTAATCCTTTTGGGGAGCAGAGCAGCAATCATAGCACCTGGCCTGTGACTCTATGTATCTATAACCTTGCTCCTTGGTTGTGCATGAGGCGGAAGTTAAATATGATGCCAGTATTCATCCAAGGACCCAAGCAACCTGGCAATGACATTGATGTGTTCCTAAGGCCATTAGTTGAAGAACTATTACATTTGTGGGACAAAAAAGGTGTAGCTTTGTGGGATGAGCACAAACAGCAGGAATTTGACCTATGAGAGTTGTTGTTTGTAACATCAATGATTGGCCTGCTCTTAGTAACCTTTCAGGACAGACAAACAGGGGATACCATGCATGCACCCACTGTTTAGATGATACTGAAAGTATATATTTGGATAAATGTAAGAAAAATGTGTACCCGGGACATCACCGATTTCTTCCGATCAAGCATCTCTTAAGAAAGAAAGGCAAGCATTTCAAAGGTGAGGCAGATCATCAGAAGAAGCCTCGCCACTGTACTGGCAATGATATACTTGATATGGTCAAGGATTTAAAAGTAATCTTTGGAAAGGGTCCTGGCGGACAATCTGTTCCGAAGGACGCTGACGGACAAGCACCCATGTGGAAGAAGAAATCTATATTTTGGGACCTAACCTATTGGAAAGAACTAGAGGTCCACTGTGCAATCGATGTGATGCACGTCATGAAGAATCTTTGCATGAACCTGCTAGGCTTCTTAGGTGTATATGGGAATACAAAAGATACACTGGAGGCACGGACGACCAGAAATGTATGCACAAAAAATACGGCATGCATCCAAAGCAGTATCAGGGTCATGCCAGCTGTGCTCTTACCAAAGAAGATGGAAATCTTCTTTGAATGCCTGCTCAGTATGAAGGTCGCGCATAGCTTCTCCTCGGGCTTGGGTTTTCTCGCTTCTTCCTGAAGCTTTGTGGTTGTATTCTTGTCCAAGAAAAATACTTGAAAAGTTTTGTTCCGTTTGGTATTGATTTTCTTTTAAACACAAAAACAAGGAAAAAACAACAACTGACATTAGGCACTAGGTTAATAGGTTAGTCCCAAAATATGACATAAAATAGCATACTAATGCATATAAAACATCCAAGATAGATAATATAATAGCATGGAACAATCAAAAATTATAGATACGTTGGATACGTATCAAGGATCCCCAAGCTTAATTCCTGCTCGTCCTCGAGTAGGTAAATGATAAAAACAGAATTTTTTATGTGGAATTCTACCTAACCTATTTATCAATGTAATTTTTCTTATTGTGGCATGAATATTCAGATCCATAAGATTCAAAACAAAAGTTTAGAATTCACATAAAAACAATAATACTACAAGCATACTAATAAAGCAATCATGTCTTCTCAAAATATCATGGCTAAAGAAAGTTATCCCTACAAAATCATATAATCTTGTCATTCTCTATCTTCATCACACAAAGTATTTATCATGCACAACCCCGATGACAAGCCAAGTAATTGTATCATACTTTTAATGTTCTCAAGCTTTTTCAACTTTCACGCAATACATGAGCGTGAGACATGGATATAGCACTATAGGTGGAATAGAGTATGGTGGAGGTTGTGAGGAGAAGACAAAAAAGGAGAAAGTCTCACATCAACTAGGCAAATTAATGGGCTATGGTGATGTGCATCAATGTGTTGGGAAACATTGCATGGAAAACAAAAAAATTCTATGCACACGCAATGATCTATCCATGGAGATGCATAACAACATGAGGAGAGAGTGTTAGGTACCCTCGTAGACCGTAAGTGGAAGCGTTTGACAACGTGGTTGATGTAGTCAAACTTCTTCTAGCTCCGACCGATCAAGTACCGAACGTACGACACCTCCGAGTTCTGCACACGCTCAGCTTGATGAGGTCCCTCGTCCTCTTGATCCAGCAAAGTGTCGAGGAAATAGATGAGTTGCGTCAGCACGATGGCGTGGTGACGGTGACGGTGAAGTGATCCGGGCAGGGCTTCGCCTAAGAACTACGAATATATGACCAGAGGCATAAATTGTCGAGCGGGTCACTGCACACGACTAACAATTGATGTTGTGTGTTCTAGGCGCCCCCTCCCCACATATATATAGATGGGAGGGGAGGAGAGGCAGCCAAGGGGAGCCCCAAGTAGGATCCGAATCCTACTTGGGGTTTCCCCAAGTGGCGCCCCCTTTCCTTTTGCCACCGGAGACGAAAGGGAAGGGGGGAGAGAGAAAGGAAGGGGGGCTGAACCCCCTTTTTTCTTTCTCCAATTCCGCCTCCTGCCTAGGGTGGGGTGCCACCCCTTGTGGGCTGGTGTGCTCTCCTCTAACGGCCCATATGGCCCATATCTTCCCCCTGAGGGTTCCGGTAACCCCCGGTACTCCAATAAATACCCGATACACTCCGGAACACCTCCGGTGTCCGAATACTATCATCCTATATATCAATATTTACCTCTCGACCATTTCGAGACCCCTCGTCATGTCCGTGATCTCATCTGGGACTCCGAACAACATTTGGTCACCAAATCACATAACTCATGTAATACTGTATCGTCATTGAACGTTAAGCGTGCGGACCCTACGGGTTCGAGAACTATGTAGACATGACCGAGACACCTCTCCGGTCAATAACCAATAGTGGAACCTAGATGATCATATTGGCTCCTACATATTCTACGAAGATCTTTATTGGTCGAACCGTTATGACAACATATGTTATTCCCTTTGTCCATCGGTATGTTACTTGTCTGAGATTTGATAGTCAAAGGAATATATTTTTGACATGAAGAAAGGAATAGCAATCAAATTTAATGATCAATATGCTATGCTAACGGACGTGACTTGTCCATCACATCATTCTCCTAATGATGTGATCCCGTTAATCAAATGACAACACATGTCTATGGTTAGGAAACTTAACCATCTTTGATTAACGAGCTAGTCTAGTATAGGCTTACTAGGGACATGGTGTTTTGCCTATGTATCCACACATGTATCAAGTTTCCGGTTAATACAATTCTAACATGAATAATAAACATTTATCATGATATAAGTAAATATAAGATAACAACTTTATTATTGCCTCGAGGGCATATTTCCTTCAGTCTCCCACTTGCACTAGAGTCAATAATCTAGTTCACATCGCCATGTGATTTAACACCAATATTTCACATCTTTATGTGATTAACATCCATAGTTCACATCGCCATGTGACCAACACCCAAAGGGTTTAATAGAGTCAATAATCTAGTTCACATTGCTATGTGATTAACACCCAAAGAGTACTAAGGTGTGATCATGTTTTGCTTGTGAGAGAAGTTTAGTCAATGGGTCTGCCACATTCAGATCTGTATGTATTTTGCAAATTTCTATGTCTACAATGCTCTGCATGGAGCTACTCTAGCTAATTGCTCCCATGTTCAATACATATCTACATTGAGACTTAGAGTCATCTAGATCAGTGTCAAAGCTTGCATCGATGTAACTCTTTATGAAAAACTCTTTATCATCTCCATAACTGAGAAACATTTCCTTAGTCCTCTTTGAGGTAACTAAGGATAATTTTGACCACTGTCTAGTGATCTATTCCTGGATCGCTGTTGTGCCCCCTTGCAAAACTCATGGCAAGGTACACAACAGGTTTTGTACACTGCACGGCATACTTTATAGAACCTATGGCTGAGGCATAGGGAATGACTCTCATTCTCTCTTTATCTTCTGCCGTGGTCGGGTTTTGATTCTTTACTCAACTTCACACCTTAACATACAGGCAAGAACTCCTTCTTTGACTGATCCATTTTGAACTCCTTCAAAATCTTGTCAAGGTATGTACTCATTGAAAGTCTTATCAAGCATCTTGATCTATCTCTATAGATCTTGATGCCCAATATGTAAGCAGCTTCACCGAGGTCTTTCATTGAAAAAATTCTTATTCAAATATCATTTTATGCTATCCAGAAGTTCTACATCATTTCCATCAACTATATGTCATCCACATATAATATCAGAAATGCTACAGAGCTCCCACTCACTTTCTTCTAAATACAGGCTTCACCATAAGTCTATATAAAACCATATGCTTTGATCACCTTATCAAAGCATATATTCCAACTCCGAGATGCTTGCACCAGTCCATAGATGGACCGATGCAGTTTGCACACTTTGTTAGCACCTTTAGGATCGACAAAAACTTTTGGTTGCATCATATACAACTCTTCTTTAAGAAATCCATTAAGGAATGCAGTTTTGACATCCATTTGCCAGATTTCATAAAATGCGGCAATTGCTAACATGATTCGGACAGACTTGAGCATCGGTACGAGTGAGAAACTCTCATCGTAGTCAACACCTTGAACTTGTCGAAAACCTTTTGCGACAAGTCGAGCTTTGTAGATGGTAACACTACCATCAGCGTCCGTCTTCCTCTTGAAAATCCATTTATTATCAATGGCTTGGCGATCATCGGGCAAGTCCACCAAAGTCCACACCTTGTTCTCATACATGGATCTTATATTAGATTTCATGGCCTCAAGGCATCTATCGGAATCTGGGCTCATCATAGCTTCTTCATAGTTCGTAGGTTCGCCATGGTCTAATAACATGACTTTCAGGACAGGATCATCGTACCACTCTGGTGCATAACATGCTCTGTTCGACCTACAAGGTCCAGTAGTAACTTGATCCAAAGTTTCATGATCATCATCATTAGCTTCCTCTCTAGTTGGTGTAGGCATCACTAGAACGGTTTTCTATGATGAGCTACTTTCCAATTCGAGAGAAGGTACAATTACGTCATCAAGTTCTACTTTCCCCCCACTCAATTCTTTCGAGAGAAACTCCTCTAGAAATGTTCCATTCTTGGCAACAAACATCTTGCCTTTGAATATGTGCTAGAAGGTGTACCCAATTGTTTCCTTAGGGTATCCTATGAAGACGCACTTCTTCGATTTGGGTCCGAGCTTATCAGGATGAAGCTTTTTTACATAAGTATCGCAACCCCAAACTTTAAGAAACGACAGCTTAGGTTTCTTGCCAAACCACATTTCATATGGTGTTGTCTCAATGGATTTAGACGGTGCCCTATTTAATGTGAATGCAACTGTCTCTAATGCATAACCCCAAAACGATAGTGGTAAATCGGTAAGAGACATCATAAATCGCACCATATCTAATAAAGTATGGTTATGAGGTTCGGACACACCTTTATGTTGTGGTGTTCCAGGTGGCGTGAGTTGTGAAACTATTCCACATTGTTTTAAATGAAGGCCAAACTCGTAACTCAAATATTCGCCTCCGTGATCAGATCGTAGAAACTTTATTTACTTGTTATGATTATTCTCCAATTCTCTCTGAAATTCTTTGAACTTTTCATATGTTTCAGACTTTTGTTTCATTAAGTAGATATACCCATATCTACGCAAATCATCTATGAAGGTCAGAAAATAACGGTACCCGCCATGAGCCTCAAAACTCATCGGACCGCATACATCGGTATGTATTATTTCCAATAAGTCATTGGCTCGCTCCATTGTTCCGGAGAACGGAGTTTTAGTCATCTTGCCCATGTTGCATGGGTCGCAAGTATCAAATGATTCATAATTAGGTGATTTCAAAAGTCCATCTGCATAGAGTTTCTTCACGCGCTTTACACCAATATTACCTAAACGACAGTGCCACAAATATGCTGCACTATTATTATCAACTTTGCATCTTTTGGCATCAATATTATGAATATGTGTATCAATACGATCGAGATTCAATAAACCATTTACATTGGGTGTATGACCATAGAAGGTTTTATTCATGTAAACAGAACAACAATTATTCTTTGATTTAAATGAATAACCGTATCGCAATAAACATGATCAATCATATTCATGCTCAACGGAAACACCAAATAACATTTATTTAGGTCCAACACTAACCCCGAAGGTAGATGGAGTGTGCGATGGTGATCTTATCAACCTTGGAATCACTTCCAACACACATCATCACCTCGCCCTTAACTAGTCTCTGTTCATTTTGCAACTCTTGTTTCAAGTTACTAATCTTAGCAACTGAACCGATATCAAATACCCTGGGGTTACTATGAACACTAGTAAAGTAAACATCAATAACATGTATATCAAATATACCTTTGTTCACTTTGTCATCCTTCTTATCCACCAAGTATTTGGGGTAGTTCTGCTTCTAGTGACCATTCCTTTTGCAGTAGAAGCACTCAGTTTCAGGCTTAGGTCTAGCTTTGGGCTTCTTCACGAGAGTGGCAACTTGCTTGTCATTCTTCTGGAAGTTCCCTTTCTTTTCCTTTACCTTTTTTCTTGAAACTAGTGGTCTAGTTAACCATCAACACTTGATGCTCTTTCTCTATTTCTACCTTTCGCCGATTTCAGCATCATGAAGAGCTCGGGAATCTTTTCCGTTATCCCTTGCACATTATAGTTCATCATGAAGTTCTACTAGCTTGGTGATAGTGACTAGAGAACTCTGTCAATAACTATCTTATCTGGAAGATTAACTCCCACTTGATTCAAGTGATTGTAGTACCCAGACATTCTGAGCACATGATCACTGACTGAGCTATTCTCCTCCATCTTGTAGGCAAATTACTTGTCAGAGGTCTCATACCTCTCGACATGGGCATGAGTCTGAAATAACAATTTCAGCTCTTGGAACATCTCATATGCTCCATGACGTTCAAAATGTTTTTGAAGTCCCGGTTCTAAGCCGTAAAGCATGGCGCACTAAACTATCAAGTAGTCATCATACCGAGCTTGTCTAATGTTCATAACATCTGCATCTGCTCCTGCAATCAGTCTGTCACCTAGCGGTGCATGAAGGACATAATTCTTCTGTGCAGCAATGAGGATAATCCTCAGATCATCACCCAGTCCGCATCATTGCTACTAACATATTTGAACTTATTTTTCTCTAGGAACATATCAAAAATAGTGGAGCTACAACACGATCTATTGATCCACAACATAATTTGCAAAAACTATCAGGACTAAGTTCACGATAAATTACAGTTCAATTAATCAAATTACTTAAGAACTCCCACTTAGATAGATATCCCTCAAGTCATCTAAATGATACGTGATCCAAACCAACTAAACCATGTCCAATCACCACGTGAGATGGAGTACTCATCAATGGTGAACATCTATGTTGATCATATCTACTATATGATTCACGTTCGACCTTTCAGTCTCAAGTGTTCCGAGGCCATGTCTGTACATGCTAGGCTCGTCAAGTTTAACCCGAGTATTCCGCATGTGCAAAACTCTCTTGCACTCGTTGTATGTGAACGTAGAGTCTAGCACACCCGATCAGCACGTGGTGTCTCAACACGACGAACTGTCGCAATGGCACATACTCAGGGAGAACACTTATACATTGAAATTTATTTAAGGGATCATCTTATAATGCTACCGCTGTACTAAGAAAAACAAGATGCGTAAAAGATAAACATCATAAGCAATCAAAATTTGTGACATGACATGGCCATCATCATCGTGTGCTTTTGATCTCCATCTCCAAAGCATCATCATGATCTCCATCGTCACTGGCTCGACACCTTGATCTCCATCGTTGCGTCGTGGTCGTCTCGCCAACTATTGCTTATACAACTATCGCTAACGCATAGTGATAAAGTAAAGCAATTACATGGCGTTTGCATTTCATAAAAAAAGAGACAACCATAAGTCTCCTGCCAATATTGGTAACCTTTACAAAACATGATCATCTCATACAATAATGTATATCACATCATGTCTTGACCATATCACATCACAACATGCCCTGCAAAAACAAGTTAGACGTCCTCTACTTTGTTGTTGCAAGTTTTACGTGGCTGCTACGGGCTTCTAGCAAGAACCGTTCTGACCTACGCGTCAAAACCACAATGGTGATTTATCAAGTTTGTTGTTTTAACCTTCAACAAGGACCGACTGCAGTCAAATTCGATTCGACTAAAATAGAAGAAACAGACACCGGCCAGCCACCTTTATGCAAAACTAGTTGCATGTCTCTCGATGGAACTGGTCTCATGAACGTGCTCATGTAAGGTTGGTCCGGGCCGCTTCATCCAACAATACCGCCGAATCAAAATAAGACATTGGTGGTAAGCAGTATGACGATCATCGCCCACAAATCTTTGCGTTCTACTCGTGCATATCATCTGCGCATAGACCTGGCTCGGATGCCACTGTTGGGAAACGTTGCATGGAAAACAAAAAATTTCTACGTACACGCAATGATCTATCCATGGAGATGCATAGAAACAAGAGGGGAGGGTGTGTCTACGTACCCTCGTATACCGTACGCGCAAGCGTTTGACAACGCAGTTGATGTAGTCGAACTTCTTCTAGCTCCAAACAATCAAGTACCGAACGTACGACACCTCCGAGTTTTGCACACATTCAGCTCGATGATGTCCCTCGTCCTCTTGATCCAGCAAACTGTCTAAGAAGAATATGAGTTCCATCAGCATGACGGCATGGTGACGGTGATGGTGAAGTGATCTGCACAGGGCTTCGCCTAAGCACTACGAAGATAAGACCGGAGGCATAAACTGTGGAGGGGGCGTCGCACACGGCTAACAATTGATGTTGTGTGTTCCTGGCGCCCCCTCCCCACATATATATAGGTGGGAGGGGAGGATAGGCAGCTAGGGGCGCCCCAAATAGGATCCAAATCCTACTTGGGGTTTCCCCAAGTGGCGCCCCCTTTCCTTTTTCCACCGGAGAAGAAAGGGAAGGGGGAAGAGAAAAGGGAAGGGGGCAGAACCCCCTTTTTTCCTTCTCCAATTCGGCCTCCTGCCTAAGGGGGGCGCGCCACCCCTTGTGGGCTAGTGTGTTCCCCTCTTATGGTACATATGACCCATATCTTCCCCCCGGGGGTTCCGGTAGCCCCCCGGTACTCCGATAAATACCTGATACACTCCGGAACACTTCCGGTGTCCGAATACTATCATCCTATATATCAATCTTTACCTCTCGACCATTTCAAGACTCCTCGTCATGTCTGTGATCTCATCTGGGACTCCGAACTACATTCGGTCACCAAATCACATAACTCATATAATACTATATCGTCATCAAATTTTAAGCGTGCGGACCCTATGGGTTCGAGAACTATGTAGACATGTCCAAGACACCTCTCCGGTCAATAACCAATAGCGAAACCTGGATACTCATATTGGTTCCTACATATTCTATGAAGATCTTGATCGGTCGAACCGTTATGACAACATACGTTATTCCCTTTGTCCATCGGTATGTTACTTGCCCGAGATTCGATCGTCGGTATCTTCATACCTAGCTCAATCTCGTTACCGGCAAGTCTCTTTACTCATTCCGTCATACATCATCCTGTAACTAACTCATTAGTCACTTTGCTTGAAAGTCTTCTTATGATGTGCATTACCGAGAGGGCCCAGATACCTCTCTGAAACTCGGTGTGACAAATCCTAATCTCAATCTATGCCAACTCAACAGACATCTTCGGAGATACCTATAGAGCATCTTTATAATCACCCAGTTATGTTGTGACGTTTGATAGCAAACAAGGCATTCCTCCGGTATCCAGGAGTTTGATACGTCTCCAACGTATCTATAATTTATGAAGCATTCATGCTATTTTATTATCTGTTTTGAATGATTACGAGCTTTATTATACACTTTTATATTACTTTTGGGACTAACCTATTAACCGGAGGCCGAACCCATATTGCTGTTTTATTGCCTGTTTCAGTATTTCAAAGAAAAAGAATATCAAATGGAGTCTAAACGGAATGAAACCTTCGGCAGCGTGATTTTTGGAACGAACGTGACCCAGGAAACTTGGAGTGCAAGCCAGGGGAGCATCGAGGAAGCCACGAGATAGGGGGCGCGCCCACCCCCTGGGAGTGCCCTACCCTCTCGTGGGCCCCTCGAGGCTCCCCCGACCAACTACTTTCGCCTATATAAGCCTACGTACCCTAAAAACATCGAGACAGAAGATAGATCGGGAGTTCCGCCGCCGCAAGCCTCTGTAGCCACCAAAAACCTCTCGGGAGCCCATTCCGGCACCCTGCCGGAGGGGGAACCCATCACCGGTGGCCATCTTCATCATCCCGGCACTATCCATGACGGGGAGGGAGTAGTCCACCCTTGGGGCTGAGGGTATGTACCAGTAGCTATGTGTTTGATCTCTCTCTCTCTCTCTCTCTCTCTCTCTCTCTCTCTCGTGTTCTCTCTATGGCACGATCTTGATGTATCGCAAGCTTTGCTATTGTAGTTGGATCTTATGATGTTTCTCCCCATCTACTCTCTTGTGATGAATTGAATTTTCCTCTTGAAATTATCTTATCGGATTGAGTCTTTAAGGATTTGAGAACACTTATGTCTTGTCGTGTTTATCTGTCGTGACAATGGGATATCACGTGCCACTTGATGTATGTTTTGGTGATCAACTTGCGGGTTCCGCCCATGAACCTATGCATAGGGGTTGGCACACGTTTTCGTCTTGACTTTCCGGTAGAAACTTTGGGGCACTCTTTGAAGTAATTTGTGTTGGTTGAATAGATGAATCTGGGATTGTGTGATGCATATCGTATAATCATGCCCACGGATACTTGAGGTGACAATGGAGTATCTAGGTGACATTAGGGTTTTGGTTGATTTGTGTCTTAAGGTGTGATCCAAAAGAATAACCTTGAGGTGGTTTCGTACCCTGCCATAATCTCTTCGTTTGTTCTATGCTACTAGTGGCATTAGAGTGACTCTTTGTTGCATGTTGAGGGATTGTTATATGATCTATCTATGTTTTTATTGTTGAGAGAACTTGCACTAGTGAAAGTATGAACCCAATGCCTTGTTTCCTACCATTGCAATGCCGTAAGTGCTCACTTTTATCATTAGTTACCTTGCTGTTTTTATAATTTCAGATTACAGATACCTTTATCTACCATCCATATTGCACTTGTATCACCATTTTTTCTCCAAACCAGTGCACCTATACAATTTACCATTGTATTGGGTGTGTTGGGGACACAAGAGGCTCTTTGTTATTTGGTTTCAGGGTTGTTTGAGAGAGAACATCTTCATCCTACGCCTCCCACGGATTTATAAACCTTAGGTCATCCACTTGAGGGAAATTTGCTACTGTCCTACAAACCTGTGCACTTGCAGGCCCAACAACGTCTACAAGAAGAAGGTTGCGTAGTAGAAATCAAGCAGTTTCTGGCGTTGTTTCCGGGGAGGCGAGTGCTTGAAGTTATATCTTTAGATCTTGAATCGAATCTTTTTGTTTCTTGTTTTATCACTAGTTTAGTTTATAAAATAAAAACTACAAAAAATGGAGTTAAGTTTGTCCCATACGCTTCGCCTTTTTAATGTCTTTCATGAGTTTGATGAAAAGGAAAATTGTGCTCAAGTGCTAGAAGAAGAAATTTATAGAATGTTTGATACTAAATCTTTGAATGATGAGCATGATTGCAATGTTGTTAGTATGAACTCTTTGAATATCCATAGTACTAATGATGATTGCACTAGGTATGATGAAAATGTCTCTTATAAGCATGTTGATTTTTGTGGAGTAGATTGGGTTTGCAAGTACACGCCAAATAGGGAAAATAGATATTGCAAGAGGCTTAAGTATTTAGAAACTAAAGGGTTGCAAGAAAGGCTAGATGTGAGTGCTGAAAATTTAAATTTCCTTTGTCGTACTTGTGAACTTTGCAATGAACGTGGTCATTTACATCTCTGATGCAAATTGTTTCATGATCGAGTCATGTCCAAAAATTGTAATGATTTGATTTCCCTTGCACACTATAATGAACTTAGTTTGCTTTTAGGTTATGAAGAGTTGAAACGTTTAACTAAGCATATTCCAGAATTTAATCTTGAGCATTTCCTTGATATTGATCTAGAAAAGATTTATATGTTTTGTGCAGAGAATTGCATTGAAAATCCTTATATTGCCAATTACCTAAAGAAAAGAAAGCAAATAGAAGATGATGAGAATACTAAGGAAAGGGAAGAGACTTCCCAATATCCTCCTATTATTTCTTATGATGAATCAGGTAACGAGGAGGAGCTTTCTATTCAACCAATCTCGTCAATAAGGAGCTCAAAGAGGAAGGTTGAACCCAAACATAATGTGAAGAATAAAAATAAAAGAAGGAGCAACAAAGGTAGAAAGCTATGCCTCCCAAATGATGTTGCTCCTACTACTAATTGTGATGATGATTGCTATACTATTGGTGTTATCCATATTTTTAATGATGAGAGTGATTATGCTTATGATATGAAAGGGGCCAAGCTTGGGGAAGCTATGTTTGATGACGATGAAATATTTGAATATTTGCTGAAATTAATGTTTGTCCTAATCTTGGGGATGCTACGTTTATTGAAGATGATATTTTTAGCATCCCAAGTTTTGATATGCAAAGTTGTTATGATGATAGCATGCCTCTTACCTATGATGATTATATTGATGAAAGTGGGTTTGGAAGAGTGTCAAATTTAGAATTAGTGATCCCACTATTTTGGAGGATGTTGAATTTTATTGTGATGAATACGAAAGTGGATTTGGAAGAGTGTCAACTTTATTTACTGATTCCACTATCTTGGGAGAGGTTTCAATCGATTATGATGAGAACGAAGTTGCTACTTATGATGATTATTGTGATGAAACTTATGCTATAAAAAGTAGTGATTATTATATTTAATAATCTTGTCATGATTATGATTACCCTCTTTCTGAACATTACTCTTTTAATGTGGAAACAATTTTTAGTGTTCAAGTCTCTTATAATACTTCCACTATTCCGAATGAGAAGAATTTTTCTTATGTGGGGAGTAGTAAATTTTCTATGCTTATAGATCATGAAAAGAATGATTTAGGTGATGGTTATATTGTTGAATTCATTCATGATGCTACTGAACATTATTATGAGGGAGGAACATATGCTTGCAGGAATTGCAATAATGTCAAGTTTCCTCTCTATGTGTTGAAATTTTTGAAGCCATGCTTGTTTTACCTTCCTATGCTAGTTGATTATTGTTCCCATAATTTGTTTGCTCACAAAATCCCTATGCATATGAAGTGGGTTAGGCTTAAATATGCTAGTCATATGCTTCATGATGCTCCCGTTATGTTTCAATTCTTATCTTTTATGTGAGCATCATTGTCATCATCATGCCTAGCTAGAAAGGCATTAAAGAAAAGCGCTTGTTGGGAGACAACCCAATATTTATCCTTACTGTTTCTGTGTGTCCACATGATTATTCTACTGTACTAATCATGTCTTATAGCTTTTGTTTCAATAAAGTGCCAAGTAAGACCTTTAGGATAGCTTACGGTGATATTTGTGTTGATCCTGCTGAGAATCAGAAACTTTTGCACCCACTAAATTAGTTTTGTTAATTCACAGAAACGTGATGTTGATCTGATTTTTTTTGCTCTGTATTGGTACACAAATTTCTTAGGACTTCGTAATTTGGTAGGATTTTTGGAGTTCCATAAGTATACGTTTGATACACATTACTACAGACTGTTCTGTTTTTGACAGATTCTGTTTTCTATGTGTTGTTTGCTTATTTTGATGAATCTATGAGTAGTATCGGAGGGTATGAACCATAGATAAGTTTGAATACAGTAGATATTACACCAATATGAATTTAGAATGAGTTCGTTACAGTAACTAAGTGGTGGTTTTATTTTCTTATACTAACAGAGCTTACGAGTTTTATGTTGAGTTTTGTGTTGTGGAGTTTTCAAGTTTTGGGTAAAGATTCGATGGACTATGGAATAAGGAGTGGCAAGAGCCTAAACTTGGGGATGCCAAAGGCACCCCAAGGTAATATTCAAGGACAACCAAGAGCCTAAGCTTGGGGATGCCCCGGATGGCATCCCCTCTTTCGTCTTCGTTCATCAGTAACTTTACTTGGAGTTATATTTTTATTCGCCACATGATATGTGTTTTTCTTGGAGCGTAATTTTCTTTTGTTAGTATTTGCTTGCTGTTATTTAGAATAATGTTTTGCATCTTTATTTTCAATAAAGAAGTCAAGGATAGCCTTTACCATGCTTATTTTGCTAGTATACATGTTGTTGTTTGAAAACAGAAAGTTGACCGCTGTTGCAAAAATTCCCTAGAAAAGTCAGGAAATCTTTTGCATAATGAGCTATGATAAATTTACTAAAATGGGAATTTTATTTCATAATTTTTGGAGTTAGTTAAGTAAGATGAATCTTGCATTCTTTACAGACTGTACTGTTCTGGCAGATTGCTGTTATGTTTGCATTGTTTGCATATGTTTGCTTCTTTAATGATTCTATTTGATGATAGGAGTATTAAATATGCAGAGGCATTTAGTATGCAATGTTGAATAATAATTTTAGTGATTTGTTACAGTAGAAAATGATAAGGTTTTGCATTGGTTTATACTAACCTATCTCACGAGTTCTTGTTGAGTTGGGTGTGGATAAAGCTTTTGATAAAAAGAGAAACCATGATATGAGAGGAATTAAGGAGACACAAAAGTTCATGCTTGGGGATGCCCAAGGCACCCCAAGATATGTAACATCCCATATTTTCAATATGCAATGTTATACAAATAGATCATTATTGCATATCATATTTTAAATGCACTCTGCCTTCATCCTAGAAATTCTACGCAACTCAAGGACCCACGCAGAGAGTTGGGGATTTCAATATTTTCATATTTGAGTTTTCTCAAATTTGGGAAATAGGATCATTTGATTTTATTTATTTTATCTTCAATTATTTCAATTATATAAATATGAGAGAGGGAATAAAATGGCTTTCCCAAAATAAAGAAATATTGAGGATTTAATAAAAAAATAAAATAAGATTTTATTTTGGATTTTCTGGCTATTTTATTTGAATTTAGGAAAAAAGCGCGTTTTTAAAAAATTGCATTTAGGCCCCAAATAAATGTTCATTTAAACCGGCTTGATTTTAGAAGCTGGGGAAAATTTATTTCGGGATTTTTGGAGTCCGTTTAGTATTTCTTTCGTTTGTTTTTCTACGTGATAATTATTTAAAAAAAATTCGAACCGACTAAGGGCCATAACCGGCCAGGACTCCGCCTGGCCGGGTCTTTATAAGCTGCCAGCCCAAGCCGCCGCCAGCCCAAGCCGCCGCCACCGCCAAAACCTAACCCTAGCCCGTCGCCGCCGCCGCTCACTGCCGCGCCGCGCGCCGCCGCCGGTAGCTGCTGCCGCCGTCGCCGCCGACCGCCGCCGCCTCACCGGGCCCCGCCGCCCTCGCCGGAGCCTCCGCCGACCCGCACCCCGAGGTTGACCTCGCTGCCGCCGGTTTTTCCTAGAAAACCGTTCTCTTTTCGCCGGTTTTCGTTCGATTTTTTTTAGTTTCGTTTTTTTATTTTTAGATCATTTTTTCCGGTTTAGGTTAATTAGCAAGCGTTCGCTCGTTCGTTCATTTTAGCGAACGCATTCATCGTTTAGATCCAGATAACGAACGTTCGTTCGTTAATCTGTTCGTCGTTTTTTCTTTTTCTCGGATTTATTCCGCGATTTTTCTAATCGAGATTTCTGATCCGATTTTCGTTTTAGTATATCTTTTCGCTCATTTATCAGAATCAGGCGATTCAAGCGCCTGGAGTTTCGTCTCGAAACCCTCTTTCCGAATAATCTACTCAAACAAGTTTTTGCTTCCATAAAATTTGACTTAGGTTCAGATTCATAAACGAAGCTTGTTTCTTTCGCTGTTTGAGTTCTGTTTCTTCGTTCGATTGGATTCTTTTTGCAAACCGGAGTTCTTAAGTTGAACTTTCTAGTTAGATCTCTTATTTGAATTTTACCTGTGCATTAGATGAGTACTTATTGTATGCTTCTTTGTTTGTTTGCTTGCGATAGAGTACCCGGATTACGCCGCTTGCTACTTCGAATCCCTAGGTTTCGTGGATCATCAGTAAGGCTAGTAACACTTTGATCATACCCCTTTATTACCCAGTTTTTATGCATTAGATCAATCCTCAAACAATTGCATGATTAGGATCTGATTAATATGTGGGTTTTGGGGAAGTAGATGAGGTAGTACCGATTACCTGTTTTATTATCAAACCCTTGGGAGTTACTTCTACGTTTGCTTATTATGCCATGCTATGCTAGTAGATGTGGATTGGGTGAGTGTATCCATGACACATGTGAGATTGTTAATTAATGCTTTATTTAAGGTGGCAACTTTAATACACATCTGGGTGGATTGAGGTACCTGGGTATTCCAGGATTACCTGTTTGCTTTTGGACCGCCACCCAGGCTCAAAGGGATCATAAGATTATTCATTCTAGAAACTTCCGTGTGCAGCCACATGCTATTATGGGCTCTAGCATAGTTGACTAAGTTGTGCGAACTCTTACAGTGGTAGCCTAGCAGATATAGGGGAATGTAGGTGTACAGGTCTACCCATCGTAAGGTGCTAGCGCTTCTGAAAGACTATGTCTCGGTCATCCGTTTCTCAAACACCATGTAGTGCGAGAATCCCAACGGAGGAGATCGAGTAATGTGGGGAAAGTGCGCAACCTCTGCAGAGTGTATAAACTAGTCATGATTAGTCGTGTCCCCGGTTATGGACGTTTTTGAGTATCTAGTACTTGGATTATCATGTGAATCTCATCATGTCACTTTAATTAATATTGTTGGGTTTGTTTAAAGATGATGTTACTTAATTGGGAATGAGAATGCTGTCAACCATTCTCAATGTTTAACAACCACCATGATAGTTAAATAAATTTTATTCCTTTGCAGTAGGGAAAAATTGGCTTTATGCAAAACTGTAACCATAGAGCTTTCCACCAGCCATATATGCATGTAGTATAGCTTTACTCTTTCATTACTCTCTATGTGTTACTTTGCCAGCATATTCCATGTGCTGACCCGTTTTCGGGCTGCAACGTTCATGTTGCAGACTTTCCAGACAACGAGTAAGACGCCTTAGGATCGTGGTTCTATACTCAGTGATGCCGTTGGAGTTGATGGACTCACTTATCTTCCAAGCCTTCCGCTGTTATCGTTATTAGATGGCCTTAAGCCATATTTATTGTAATAAGCTCTCTTTTGAGACATTCGATGTAATAAGTGTGTGATTGCTACTCTGTTATAAATCCTTCGAGTACTGTGCGTGTCAGCATTACTGATCTAGGGATGACACTGATGCACAGAGATCAGACTGTTTGAGGTCTGGTCGCTACAAGATGGTATTAGAGCACACGCTGACTATAGGACACAACCACTAAGCTAAAGCGCTAGATCACTACTCTCTCTTCTCATTTCTGACTCCTCATCTTTTCTACTCTTTTAGGATGGCGGATGCAAGGAACAAGTTCATGCAACCGGATGAAGATACACCCTTTGGATGACACCTGAAGGAAGTTACCAAGTACCTGAAGATCGGAGTACCAAGCTTCACCGGGACCTACAACGCCACTTTACCTGAAGAGGAGCGCTGGATGATTCAAGTTCAAGTTCCAAAAAGGACGTTCATGCCCTTCACTGAGCCCATAGGGTTTTCCTTTGATGCACCAACCTGGAGCCTAGGAAAGAGCATGGCAGCCCAAATTACCATGGGACATATTGGAGAAGTTTACCACAGGGAGCTTAAGGATACTATCTACCAGATTTGTGGGCGCCGACATGAGGAATGGGAGATGATCAGCACCAGGAAGGACATGTCAATTGCAACTTTCATCCAGGAGTTAAACCAGCACATTCGATGCCAGGAGAACCAGATGTGTGCAGGCATGATGGATCTGAAGAAGGCCATGACCAAGATCACGGAACCGGGGGAAGAACTCAAGTCTACACACGATGGATATGAGGAGGAAATAGCAATGCTAGTCGAGAAGAATGAAGATCTGAAGAAGAAGCTAAGAGTGTTTATGGGATTTCCAGCAACTGGAGAAGACGAAGATTGCACTTGTCCTGAGAACTACATCATCATCGATGACACCGACTTGGACCCGGGTGATAGTGATGATGACTATGTTGATGAAGCTGGAGCAGATATCATGGAGTCTTCATCGGAGTAGTTTTTCTAGTAGACCACCATAACAATAGTAGTATTCCCCCATGTATCTAGATTAGTCCGAGCACTTTTGTAACGATAGATAGACCATTGTATGCCCTTGCTTGTTTGAATGAAGTGTTTTGATTGCAATTTGTCTCATGTGCATATGGGTAGTGTTTTCCCTCTAGACCTCATTCTATTTTGTATTCTCATCTTTTCTAAACCCTCAGATGCCTTCGAGACGTGACAACGGATTTGCTTTCCCACCGGAGCTCGCCCAGTTGATCTAGCAGCAGAATGCATTGATCCAGATACTAGTCCAGAATCAGAATCAGGGGAACAACAACATCAACAACCCACCACCACCACCACTTGTTGATCACTTAACCCGTTTTCTTGGGTTGAATCCGCCGGTGTTCTCCAGTAGCACCGAGCCGATTGTTGCAGATGATTGGCTTCGCAAGACATCCAGGGAGTTGACCACTGCAGGATGCACAGATGCGGAGAAGTTGCGATTTGCCGCACATCAGTTTGAGGGACCCACAGCACCATGGTGGGAGAATTTCACAGCCACCTATCTAGTAGATACTGTCACATGGGATCAGTTTCAGCAGGCTTTCCGTACTACTCATGTTTCAGCAGGAGCTATGGCCATGAAGAAGCGTGAGTTTCGCAACTTACGCCAGGGAGGACGTACTGTTGGCCAGTATGTGGATGATTTTAGTAAACTAGCACGTTACGCCCCAGATGACGTTACTATGGATGCAGCTAAGCAGGAGAAGTTTCTGGAAGGACTGAATGACGAGTTGAGCATGCAGTTGATGGTAGCAAGTTTCAACAACTACCAGGAGTTCTAGACCATGCTCTCATGATTGAAGGGAAGCAACAGCAGATTGAAAACCGCAAAAGGAAGTATGGACAAGGGAAGTACAATTCTGGAGCGCAGCAGAAGCCACGTTTTACCCCGAAGTCGGGAGGACAGTTCCAGCATACCCATGGAGGTGGTAGCTCGCACAATCATAATGGTTCCAAGAATGGTAACTGGAATGGAGGAAGTAATTGCCAGAACCGTACCAACCCCTCAACACTAGCCAAGAGAGATCTGAGTCAAGTCACTTGTTTTAAGTGCCAGAAGACCGGACATTACGCCAATGAATGTCCTGAAGGCCAGAATGGGAATGGCAATGGAAGGTCTGGGAAGAAGCCAAACCCTTTCAATAGAGGACAAGTGAACCACGTTAGCATGGAGGAGGTTGAAGCCCAGCCAGATGCAGTAATAGGTAAGTTTTTGGTTAAGTCATTTACTGCACTCATTCTTTTTGATACCGGTGCATCGCATTCATACATATCAAGGGGATTTGTGGATAAGTATAGACTGCCCACCAAGGTTCTAGGAACAGCCATGCTAGTAACCTCACCAGGAGCAAAGTATATGGCCAGTCGAGGATGTTTTCAAGTGCCATTGAGTATAGGCAAGCATGTTTTCCCCTCAGACTTAATCATTTTGGAATCTCAAGGTTTGGATGTGATTCTGGGTATGGATTGGTTATCGATGTATGGAGGAAACATCGATTGCGCCAGTAAGTCGATTTTTCTTACTACCCCAGAAGGGAGAAGGATCAAGTATGTATCAAGACATGAGCCGAAGAGGATGCACATAAATTCCTTATCAGGAGTTGTGCAGGAGGAAGTACTGGTAGTGAAGGATTTTCCTGACGTATTTCTAGAGGAGTTGCTAGGCATGCCATCGGATAGAGACATCGAGTTTTTGATTGAGCTTTTGCCAGGCACAGGGCCGATATCCAAGAGACCATACAGGATGCCAGCAAAAGATTTGGAGGAGATTAAGAGCCAGATTAAGGAGTTACTGGACAAAGGTTATATTCGCCCAAGTTCTTCGCCTTGGGGATCGCCAGTACTTCTAGTGGAGAAGAAAGATGGATCATTAAGGATGGTTGTTGACTATCGAGGCTTGAGTGCAGTAATAATCAAGAACAAGTATCCACTGCCGATGATCAATGACCTGTTTGACCGATTGCAAGGAGCGAAGGTATTTTCCAAGATCGATTTGCGATCAGGATACCATTAGTTGAAGATTCGGGAGCAGGATATACCTAAGACGACTTTTACCACCAGGTATGGGCTGTACGAGTATACCGTTATGTCATTTGGTCTGACTAACGCGCTTGCCTATTTCATGAACATGATCAACAAAGTATTTATGGAGTTTCTAGATAAGTTCGTCGTGGTGTTCATTGATGATATTTTGGTCTACTCAAAGAACGAAGAGGAGCATAAGGAGCATTTGCGTTTGTTATTGGAGCAGCTCAGAGAACACCTGTTATATGCCAAGTTCAGCAAATGAAAATTTTGGTTGAAGGAGGTTGGATTTCTCGGACATGTTATATCTGGAGAGGGTATAGCAGTAGACCCCACCAAGGTTGTTACCATGACAAATTGGGTAGCACCAACGATAGTTGGAGAGATCAGGAGTTTTCTTGGACTGGCAGGATACTACCGGAGATTCATTAAGAATTTCTCAAAGATTGCAAAACCTATGACAGAGTTATTGAAGAAGGATACCAAGTTCATTTGGAGTGAGGAATGTGAGGCCAGTTTTCAAGAATTGAAGAAACGTTTGGTTACCTCGCCAGTGTTGATTCTGCCAGATCAAACAAAGGATTACGAGGTGTATTGTGATGCTTCACGTCGAGGACTTGGAGCAGTGCTTATGCAGGAGGGGAGAGTTGTCTCGTATGCATCACGACAGCTCAAACCTCATGAGTTGAATTATGCCACACATGATTTGGAGTTAGCAGCCGTAGTGCATGCATTGAAGACATGGAGACATTTTCTTATCGGAAATCATTGTGAGGTGTACACGGATCACAAGAGCTTGAAGTACATTTTCACGCAGAAGGAGTTGAATCTCAGACAAAGGAGATGGTTGGAGCTCATCAAGGATTATGACATGAGATTGCAGTATCACCCCGGGAAGGCTAACATAGTAGCCGACGCGTTAAGCCGTAAAAGCCATGTCAATACACTCATGACCGCAGGGTTGCCAAAAGAGTTAGCCGAGGACTTTTGCAAACTATGCTTGGAGATAGTTCCGAGAGGCTATGTAGCAACATTAGAAGTTCAGTCGACCTTGATGGATAAGATTAGAGAAGCTCAGAAGACCGACAAGGAAATTGCTGAGATAAAGGAGAAGATGAGCAAAGGAAAAGCAAAAGGATTTCGTGAAGATGAGCATGATACCTTATGGTTTGAAGACCGTGTTTATGTTCCTAATAACCCGGAGATCAGGAAGTTGATTTTGCAAGAGGCTCATGATTCGCCGTATTCGATTCACCCAGGAAATACCAAGATGTATTTGGATTTGAAGGAGACTTTCTGGTGGACCGGAATGAAGAAAGATATTGCGGAGTATGTAGCAGTTTGTGATGTATGTCAGAGAGTAAAGGTAGAGCATCAGAAGCCAACAAGATTGTTACAACCATTGCCGATACCCGAATGGAAGTGGGATAAGCTAGGCACGGATTTTATCACAGGATTTCCCAGGACTCGTTCCGGCTATGACTCGATTTGGGTTGTAATCGATCGTTTGACAAAGGTAGCACATTTCATTCCAGTAAAGACCACTTACACCAGTGCTAAGTTGGCCAAGATATACATGACCAGGATCGTATGTCTGCATGGAGTTCCGAGGAGCATTGTATCAGATAGAGGAACCCAGTTTACCTCAAAGTTTTGGAATCAGTTGCATGAAACCTTGGGTACCAGACTAGAGTTCGGTATAGTGTTTCATCCACAGACGGATGGACAGACAGAGAGAGTAAATCAAATATTAGAAGATATGTTGAGAGCTTGTGCACTAGATTATGGATCTAGTTGGGACGACAATTTGCCATATGCAGAGTTCTCTTACAACAACAGTTATCAATCCAGTTTGAAGATGGCCCCTTTCGAAGCCTTATACGGAAGGAGGTGCAGAACCCCGTTGTCTTGGGATGAAGTTGGAGACCGCTAGTTGTTTGGACCAGATTTGATTAAAGAGTCTGAACGGAAAGTGAAATTAATTCGCGACAGGCTCAAGGTAGCCCAGTCCAGGCAGAAAAGCTACACCGATTCAAAATGCAAGGAGATAGTTTACGAAGTCGGAGATAGAGTCTATCTTCGTGTATCTCCACTTCGAGGAGTTAAGCGTTTTGGAGTCAAGGAAAGTTAGCACCAGGTTTTGTGGGACCGTACAAAGTTTTGGAGCGTATGGGAGAAGTTGTCTACAAGCTGGAGTTGCCTGAAGGATTGTCAGGAGTTCACGACGTGTTCCACATTTCCCAGTTAAAGAAGTGCCCCGCAGAGATGGATGATATACCGCTGAGAGATACAGTGCCGCTAGAGGCAATTCAATTGGACAGTGATTTGACCTATGAGGAGAAACTAGTCAAGATTCTTGAGTATGCCAGCCGAGTCACCCGCACCAAAGTTATCAAGTTTTGCAAAGTTCAGTAGAGCCACCACACCGAGGATGAAGCCACGAGGAAGATTTGCTGAAGGACCACCCTCACCTATTTTCTAGCCAACCCGAATCTCGAGGGCGAGATTCGTCTTAAGGGGGTAGGTTTGTAACATCCCAAATTTTCAATTTGGAATGTTATACAAATAGATCATTATTGCATATCATATTTTAAATGCACTCTGTCTTGATCCTAGAAATTCTACGCAACTCAAGGACCCACGGAGAGAGTTGGGGATTTCAATATTTTCATATTTGAGTTTTCTCAAATTTTGGAAATAGGATCATTTGATTTTATTTATTTTATCTTCAATTATTTCAATTATATAAATATGAGAGAGGGAATAAAATGACTTTCCCAGAATAAAGAAATATTGAGGATTTAATAAAAAAATCAAATAAGATTTTATTTTGGATTTTCTGGCTATTTTATTTGAATTTAGGAAAAATGCGCGTATTTCAAAATTGCATTTAGGCCCCAAAAAATGTTCATTTAAACCGGCTTGATTTTAGAAGCCGGGAAAAATTTATTTCGGGATTTTTGGAGTCCATTTAGTATTTCTTTCGTTTGTTTTTCTGCGCGATAATAATTTAAAAAAAATCGAACAGTCTACGGGCCGTAACCGGCCAGGACTCCGCCTGGCCGGGTCTTTATAAGCCGCCGCCCCGTGCCGATCCCGCCAGCCCAAGCCGCCATCGCCGCCAAACCCTAACCCTAGCCCGCCGCCGCCGCAACCGCTCGCTGCCGTGCCGCGCGCCGCCGACGCTAGCTGCTGCCGCCGCTGCTGCCGCCGACCGCCGCTGCCTCGCCGGACCCCGCCGCCGTCGCCGCCGACCACTACTGCCCTTGCCGGAGCCGCCGCCGCCGACCCGCACCCCGAGGTTGACCTCACCGCCGCCGGTTTTTCCTAGAAAACGGTTCGGGTTTTTTTGGATTTTTAGTTTTGTTTTTTATTTTTAGATCGGTTTTTTGGTTTAGGTTAATTAGCGAGCGTTCGCTCGTTCGTTCGTTTTAACGAACGCGTTCATCGTTTAGATCCAGATAATGAACGTTCGTTCGTTAATCTGTTCGTCGTTTTTCTTTTTCTCGGATTTATTCCGCGATTTTTCTGATCGCGATTTGTGATCCAATTTTCGTTTTAGTATATCTTTTCGCTCGTTTATCGGAATCAGGCGATTCAAGTGCTGGAGTTTCGTCTTGAAACCCTCTTTCCGAATAATCTACTCAAACAAGTTTTTGCTTCTATAAAATTTGACTTAGGTCCAGATTAGTAAACGAAGCTTGTTTCTTTCGTCGTTTGAGTTTTGTTTCTTCGTTCGATTGGATTCTTTTTGCAAACCGGAGTTCTTAAGTTGAACTTTCTGGTCAGATCTCTTATTTGAATTTTACCTGTGCATTAGATGAGTACTTATTGTATGCTTCTTTGTTTGTTTGCTTGCGATAGAGTACCCGGATTGCGCCGCTTGCTACTTCGAATCCCTAGGTTTCACGGATCATCAGCAAGGCAAGTAACACTTTGATCATACCCCTTTATTACCTAGTTTTTATGCATTAGATCAATCCTCAAACAATTTCATGATTAGGATCTGATTAATATGTGGGTTTTGGGGAAGTAGATGAGGTAGTATCTGTTTTATTATCAAACCCTTGGGAGTTACTTCTACGTTTGCTTATTATGCCATGCTATGCTAGTAGATGTGGATTGGGTGAGTGTATCCATGACACATGTGAGATTGTTAATTAATGCTTTATTTAAGGTGGCAACTTTAACACACATCTGGGTGGATTGAGGTACCTGGGTATTCCAGGATTGCCTGTTTGTTTTTGGACCGCCACCCAGGCTCAAAGGGATCATAAGATTATTCATGCTAGAAACTTCCGTGTGCAGCCACATGCTATTATGGTCTCTAGCATAGTTAACTAAGTCGTGCGAACTCTTACAGTGGTAGACTAGAAGATGTAGGGGAAAGTAGGTGTACAGGTCTACCCATCGTAAGGTGCTAGCGCTTCTGAAAGACTATGTCTCGGTCATCCGTTTCTCAAACACCATGTAGTGCGAGAATCCCAACGGAGGAGATCTAGTCATGTGGGGAAAAGTGCGCAACCTCTGCAGAGTGTATAAACTAATCATGATTAGCCGTGTCCCCGGTTATGGACGTTTTTGAGTATCTAGTACTTGGATTATCATGTGAATCTCATCATGTTACTTTAATTAATATTGTTGGGTTTGTTTAAAGATGATGTTACTTAATTGGGATTGAGAATGCTGTCAACCATTCTCAATGTTTAACAACCACCATGATAGTTAAATAAATTTTATTCCTTTGCAGTAGGGAAAAATTGGCTTTATGCAAAACTGTAACCATAGAGCATTCCACCAGCCATACATGCATGTAGTATAGCTTTACTCTTTCATTACTCTCTATGTGTTCCTTTGCCAGCATATTCCATGTGCTGACCCGTTTTTGGGCTGCAACGTTCATGTTGTAGACTTTTCAGACGACGAGTAAGATGCCTTAGGATCGTGGTTCTATACTCAGTGATGTCGTTGGAGTTGATGGACTCACCTATCTTCCAAGCCTTCCGCTGTTATCGTTATTAGATGGCCTTAAGACATATTTATTGTAATAAGCTCTCTTTTGAGACATTCGATGTAATAAGTGTGTGATTGCTACTATGTTATAAATCCTTCGAGTATTGTGCCTGTTAGCATTACTGATCCAGGGATGGCACTGATGCACAGAGATCAGACTGTTTGAGGTCTGGTCGCTACAAGATAATATTTCAAGAAGTCTCAAGCATCTAAGATTGGGGATGCCCCGGTAGGCATCCCACCTTTCTTCTTCAACAACTATCTGTTAGTATCGGTTGAGCCTAAGTTTTTGCTTCTTCGCATGAGTTGTGCTATCCTTGCAATGTCATTTTATTTTGTTTTGCTTGATGTTTGAATACAATACTAAGATCTGAATTTCTTTAATGAGAGAGAGTCTTCACATAGTTACATGATTATTTAGCTACTCATTGATCTTCACTTATATCTTGTTGGAGTAGTTTGTCATTTACTCGTGTGCTTCACTTATATCCTATGAGTAAATGGTTGAATGAGTTGATTGTCATAAATCTGAAATTATATATGTCTCTTTTGCTTATCCCATGGGGAGTTATGACTTCACATCTAAGAAGTAGAGGTTATAAATTTATTGAAGGTTAGCAAGCATTGTATTGATCATTTGAACAATTCATGAAAGAATATTGAAGGAAGAGAGATTCCACATATAAATATACTATCCTAGATATCTTTTATAATTGGGAGCACTCATTAAGTATGACATGCTAAAGGGTTGATGTTGGACACGGAAGACAACGTAATGGGTTATGTTTTCCGACATCTCAGTTAAAGTATATTGTCATGGATCATTCAAACATGTTGAGCTTTCCTTTCTCCCTCATCCTAGCCAAAATCCCTTGCACCAAGTAGAGATACTACTTGTGCTTCAAAATATCCTTAAACCCAGTTTTGCCATGAGAGTCCACCATACCTACCGATGGATTGAGTAAGATCCTTCAAGTAAGTTGTCATTGGTGCAAGCAATAAAAATTGCTCTCTAAATATGTATGATATTTTGGTGTGAAGAAAATAGCTTTATACGATCTTGTTATGGAAACAATAAAAGCAACGGACTGCATAATAAAGGTCCATATACAAGTGGCAATATAAAGTGACATTCTTTTGCATTAAGATTTTGTGCATCCAACCCTAAAAGCGCATCACAACCTCTGCTTCCCTCTACGAAGGGCCTATCTTTTACTTTATGTCTTTTACTTTATGCAAGAGTCAAGGTGATCTTCACCTTTCCCTTTTTCATTTTATCCTTTGGCAAGCACCTCGTGTTGGAAAGATCCTGATATATATATATATCCAACTGGATGTAAGTTAGCATGAACTATTATTGTTGACACCACCCAAAGGTGAATACGTTGGGAGGCAACACTATAAGCCCCTATCTTTCTCAGTGTCCGATTGAAACTCCATAACCATTAGTATTGCGTGAGTGTTAGAAATTGTAGAAGACTATATGATAGTTGAGTATGTGGAGTTTGCTATTCCTGAAAATAAGATGAATTGTAATTGTTTGATGACTGAGAATGAAGTTTTCTAGTTTTCAAGAAAGTTTATGTTCTATGCTTTGACATGTGAATTGCTTGTTACTTTATCATGAGAAGTTTTATGAGATGAACTACTGTTATGACATATTATCATGCTAGAAAAGGTGATTGAAATTATCATTGATCAAACTTGTGCACCTTCTAGCATTCACACTTCATAAATTCTTTCTTTTATCATTTACCTACTCGAGAACGAGTAGGAATTAAGCTTGGGGATGCTGATACGTCTCCAACGTATCTCCAATTTATGAAGCATTCATGCTATTTTATAATCTATTTTGAATGATTACGGGCTTTATTATACACTTTTATATTACTTTTGGGACTAACCTATTAACCGGAGGCCCAGCCCATATTGCTGTTTTATTGCCTGTTTTAGTATTTCGAAGAAAAGGAATATCAAACGGAGTCCAAATGGAATGAAACCTTCGGCAGCGTGATTTTTGGAACGAACGTGACCCAGGAAACTTGGAGTGCAAGCCAGGGGAGCATCGAGGAAGCCACGAGATAGGG